>OV884058.1:231400290-233824318 GCA_930367215.1 Pollenia angustigena | reverse complement strand
AAACTTATCACCAGGGCAAGGGACTTCATGCAAATGCATGTTTGTTGTCGGCACTCTGAGACCCACCTAAAGTTAATATCTTTGCGAATCACAATATTTCCAGTAAAATGGCATCAATTTGTTAGTGCATATTTTTGCATATTTTGCTTTAAATGCATGTTTTTGCATATTTTGATATAAATGCATATTTTTCGTCATATTTCGTTATAAATTCACATTTTTCGTCATATTTTGTTATATTTATAAAAAAAAATTGCTCTTTACTTAGTTTTTTGTTTAGAAATATCTTTCTGTTCAAGGCGAATTCATTATAAGGTGTAGTCAGTGAATCAGCTGGCTATAGTTGTTTCAGCCCTGAAACAGTTAAAATAGTATGGGAAAATCTGCTAACTTCGATATTTTCAAGGAGCAAAAACAACATGTTGGTGTTTGGTACTGAACTACATTTTATTATAAATTCACCTTGTTTCTTTTACTTTTAAAAAGTAGCACATACAAAAATTTTACAATTTGACCCCATTTACATCTATGCAATTAACGCCGAGTTTTTTTTCTATTTTCTTTTTAAGTAGTTCCTACGAAACTCTTTTCTTATTTACATATACATTTTTTTCAAGCATTTTTTCAACTTTTTCAGCCCCGTTTTCTTGCCTACACCTCTTGCTAACAAACAAAAAGTTGCATGCGAAAGTTGCGGCAAGTTGCGGCGTTAATTGCATAATGTAAATATGGTCTTTGTATAAATGTGCACATAATTGTAGAAGTAACAATAAAACCGTTTTTGACATTTCATTTTGTTCGCGGTTTTTTTTACTTGAAGAAGCAGCAAATAAAAATAATGTTCGGAGAAGAAAAAATAGAACTCAACATAATATTTTTGATTTACGGTGTAAGAAGTATGACCTAAAATCAAAAAAGTATTAAAAAAAAATAACTTGTTTTTAAGGAAAAAAATGCCAAAAGAAAAAATATCAAAAAATAATCTTTTAAATAAGTGTTTTTTTGAGTCTTCAGAATAGAGGGAAAAGTACTTTTTTGCAAAGTTTACAAAAAGGTGTTTCATTTAAAAATTTCAAGTAAAAGAGCACCTTCAAAGCCAGAAACGCAAAGAAAATCAACTTTTGGGGATAAGACTAGCAAATTTAGTTTTGAATTGTATAATGCTCTGGTGTCTGCAGGTATAACAATGAAACCATTCCTACGGAAACAACCCTTATAAAAACTTATATCGCCAAGTTGTACACTATACAACTATGTGACATTGTTGAAAGAATTAAGTGACATAATTTGTGGCTGTCTATTGACGAAGCAATGGACACTGAAGGACGTTTCGTTGTCTACGTAATTGGGATCTTGAATGCAGAAGAAGATCTTGAATGCAGAAGAAGAACAGAGTAAACACAAATTTTTGTTAAATATTGTAAAGTTGGAAAAGGTGGATCATGCTTCAATAGCTCGAACTTTCAAAGATTCAATTTCTCTTTTAGAATCCTTTAATAAAAATAAAATTTTGCTCTACTTGCCCTTTTTTTTAAGATATCTTACTCAAAAATGTTACATGTCACATGCTAAGCTCATGCCATGCATGAAAGTTTTTAAAGTCACCTTTGCGTTTCAACCATGTATAACAAGATGGGGTACCTGGTTGCAGGCAGTTGAGTATTATGCCAAAAATTTTTAAGAATTTAAAGATGTGGTAAATAATTTTAATGAAAATAATGCAGTCGCGATAAAAAAGGAAACAATATTTTAAATGTACCTAATATAAAGGCTCAATTAGAATTTATACACTCAAACAATGGGTTTCTAGTCGAGACAATAACCCAACTTCAGGGGTTTAAATCATTGAACATCTCGGTTAAACTCGTTGATGACGCTGTCATTAAAATAAGAAAAGTAGAAGGTCAAATCGGCGCAATATAAAAGCCAAAATTTATGCAGTTTTAAAAAAGAATATTTTTAATTTACCTTCCAGTAAAGAAAAAATTGTAGACAATATTTAAAATGACCACTTTTAAATATCTACCTATTACATCCGTTGATGTCGAACGAACACTTTCAATGCTTAAAACTGTTTGAAGACCAAATAGAATGAGTTTTACATTTGATAACTTAAAAAAAAACTTATTTATTTATATATGTAAATATATCTTGACCTACTACTACTTTTTAAACTATGTTTTAAGTTTTTAAAACTGAATGAAATGTATTTATGTTTTTTTTTTTTTGTTAAATATGGTTAAATAAATATATTTTTAATGCATATTTTTTACTCTTATTTTTGCATATTTTACGATTTTTAGTGCATGTTTTATGTGCATATTTTGCGATTTTAAGTGCATGAACTTCCTTGCCCTGCTTATCACCATGGCTTAATTTTGAGCTGAGAATTTGGAACCCAGCAGTGACCAAAAAAAAAGAGATTTTACTACAAAACCTAATCAGTTTAAAAAGAAGTGTCTAATATATTTCTAAAAACCCTTTTTTTTAAAAAACAAAACAAAAAAGTTTTCCATATTTCCCCATAAAATTCGCAGTAGGATGCGAAATCGCTACGCTGTGCACAATGCTGATAAAAAGTCCGTAAAAAATGTTCACTGGGTACTTACAATATTTATACAAGTGTCTGTGCCGTGGAAAAAGACAGGGATGGAGTTTGCCTGATTATGTCTTTCTCTCTGTTATTTTCATACGACTTTCATTATTCATAAAATATGGTGAGTATTAGTTTTATACACATGCAAGAAATACATGCAAGAAAAATACACAATCAAACATGTGTATTTTATTTAAGAGAGTGTTTTATTAAGTTGTAGTTTTTTATTTTTTATATTTAACATTTTATACATTTACTAACACATATAATATAGAAAAGTTTCCAATGGTTCTGGTGCACAGAAACGAAATTCTTGCCAATTATAAACTTTTACTTATATCAACAACATAAATGCAGAAAATGCTGTTAATATCAAAAAATAGTTAATTTCATAATACTATAAATATATTAACTGGCGCAAATTTAATTAAATTTTTAAATAATATCACAAAATTTTAAATTGAAATAAATTTTTCTTTGTTAATATAAACCAATGATCGAAAATAAACAGTACATTATTTAACGTTCGGCTCATACATCCAGGAACTATATCTATTTTTTTAGTGATTGTGTAGACATACGCAACCCTTAATACCTTTCGTAACTATTTTCAAGAAATGTTCGGTTCTTCGTTAAAAAACTGAACAATTGTAGTGATACTGTAGACAAACATTATATTTTAATGTTCTAAAATGTGTGTGTATTTTGTTTTTGTACAACATGTTTGGTTTTTTTTACCAGCCAAAATGGACGAACATTAACGAGCCGAATCGAACACATTGAAGTTTGTGGATTTTCAAAAAAAAAAAAAAACCGAACGGAATTAAATCTTCACATCTTTTGTTGAGTTTGATAAAAACAGTAATATTTTTGTATGCGAAATATGACTAACAGGGAAACGTTATTTTTTTAAATTATTTTCTACACAAACACTATAAGCATTTGTGTTTTCCACAAATCTACCGAACCGAACATTAAAAAACGATATTTAGTGTTTATTTTCGAACACTGGTTTAAATCCGTGTTCGAAAATAAACAGTACATTATTTAACGTTCGGCTCACACAGCCAGGAACGATATATATTTTTTTAGTGATTGTGTAGACATACGCAACCCTTAATACCGTTCGTAACTATTTTCAAGAAAGAACCGAACATTATATAATGTTCGGTTCTTCGTTAAAAAACTGAACAATTGTAGTGATACTGTAGACAAACATTATATTTTTGTGTTCGAAAGATGACTAACAGGAAAACGTTATTTTTTTTAATGATTTTCTACACAAACACTATAGCGTTTGTGTTTTCCACAAATCTACCGAACCGAACATTAAGAAACGATATTTAGTGTTTATTTTCGAACACTGAGATAAACACATGACTACATTAGGGTGACCGTTAAGATCAAAAGTTGGATTTATTCAGGTCTCACCCGCCAATTTGGTTTGTATTGATAAAGAAAACAACGCCAAAAACATTTAAGGACGATCGACGAAGGCCAAGCCGACCCTCACGTCCGCCAAAGTTTTAGAAAAATAATATTTTTACATGAAATCTGACTATTATGTTTCATAACTTAGAAACTTTAATTTTGTAGGGAAAAGTTGTTGAATTATAAAACAAAATATTTTGAAAATTTTCGAATAAGAGTATTTAATCTCAAATTTATAATTAACTAAAGAAACGCATTTTCTATGAATCGCGTATTTTTAATTTTGTTGAAAAACATTTTTTTTATTTGATTTAAAAAAAAAAAAACTGACCAGCCCGGTACCTGTCGTTTTAACCTAATTCGGGTACGCTGAAGCCAGTGGTACAAACCGTTTCTTTAGGTTAGCTCTTGTTTTTGAGACATACCGTTATTTCGAAAATGGAGGAGGTTGCATAACATTTATTCGCTTAACTCAAATACTGTTGAGTTTATTGAAAAAACTAAAAAAAAAAACTGAAATTCAGCAATAAAATTACCTTAAAACTTTTATATGCAGAGTCGTTTTAGAAACATAATTTTTTTTTTTCAAAAAAAAATATTTTTTAGAAAAATTTCAAAATTGTTGTAGGAGAATCATCTATGTTTCTAATTTCAGACAAAAAAAAAACGAAGTTGCAAACAAAACAAGCCATAAGTAATTAAAATCTGTTTACAACTTTTGATTTTATTCACAATAAGACGAACAATTTCCATTATTTTTAAAAGATTTTGTTATTCGTGCTTAATTCCCAATTTTTATTATTGATTACAACACTGAAATTTATTGTTGATGGGATAAGCTATTCATATGCGCATTTCACTGGTTGCTTAGGCCAGATCGACAGGAAACTTCATCCATAAAGATTTTAGAAGAACTAAAGATATTAAACCAAATAAAACTGTTAAACGTGTAAGACTTATAAGCAACAGTTCTACTTGTAACAATATCAAAGTTTAAACAAAAAACATCAACAATAAACAGTGAGTTTATCTCATCTTACATTCCCCACTACAATTGATTGGAATTCTCCCAACATTAATTGTAGTTGTAAGTAGGTTAAGAAAAACAAAATGAAAACAAAAACAAATTTCAAGAGCATGTTGCCAGTTAGTTTTTTCAGGCGGTGCACTGCCAGTTTATGTTTGGGAATACAAAATTTTAATTTTAAAAGATTTTGTTATTCGTGCTTAATTCCTCATTTTTATTATTTATAAAAACACTGAAAATTATTGTTGATATAACAAAATCTTTTAAAATTAACATTTTGTATTCCCAAAAATTATTTTGATAATTTCTACTTTATTTAAGAATTTCAAAAAACGCATTCATTGAATGGGAGCCTCTCTAAAAAGTAGAGATAAAGGGCAAGTTTGTTTTAGGAAAATGTTAAATACATTTTGCATTAAAATTTTTTATGGGAGCGCCCTTAAGGAATAGAGATAACAGTTAAGTATGTCCAAAACAAATGATGGGGATAAAAAATAAACTGGAGTCGGTCATACATTTGACCCATCTAGGGGCATCCTAGGCGCTGCAGGGGCCAAATTTTAGAATTTCAAAAACCACCATATTTGAATGGGAGCCACCCTAAGAGGTGCAGATATATGGCAAGTATGTTTTAAGAAAATTTTAAGCCCAGAAAACTAATAAAGGTCCGACAAACATTTTATCGGCGCTGCGAAATATGGCCCCATAAATTAAATAACAAATATGGCCCCAATAATTAATCCCAAATTTGGGGCTATTTTTCATAATGCAATATGACCCCAATTTTTAATGCAAAATTACCCCAAAAAAATTTAAAAAAAACCCTAAAAATAAAACGAAATATTACCCAAAATTTGGGGTCATTCTTTGTTATGAAAAATCACCTCAAAATGTAGAATGGATTTTAACCCCAAAAAAGAACACAAAGAAAGTTGTATTAAAAATTTTGGGTGGAGTTCATATGCCCGAAACTAAAAATCCCAAATTTAGAATCCCGATTTCAAAATCCGAATAATTATACAGTTTTGGTTTTAAAAATCGTACGATTTATTGCATGGTTGGGCTTTCGGCCATGCGTAAGGATCTTTTTCTCTACGGTATAACGAAAACTGGCTTTGCTGACTAAAGCTTCATGTTAAAGTCGGCCTTCGGCCGGGCGCAAAGATTTTCTTCTTTATGCTATAACGAACATTGGCTTCGCTTACTTAAGCTATTTTATACAGCAGGCCATCGGCCGGGCGCGAAGAATTTCTTTTCAATGGTAGAAAGAACACTGTCTTCGCTCAGTTAAGCTTCTCCAAATAGCCGCGCTTAAGGATTTGTTTCTCTATGGAATTACAAACACCGAACTTTAGCATCTCTGCATAACCGGCAAGGGTTTTCTCCACTTTGGTCATAGAATTCGGGTTTTTTATACTTTACCTAGAAATTTTTACATACAATTTTATAAAATTTGTGTAAAAATGTTTGGGGTGATTTTTCATTTCTTAAAATTTGCATTTTCTATTAGTTAACGAAAAATAGCCCCAAAGTAAAAATTGTGATTTTATTTGGGGCCATTTCTTCTCATTCCTTGATATTGGGCTCATTTTTTATTTCACTTAAAATGCTAAAACTCCCTAACGAAAAAATGAAAAATAACCAAAAAAAAAAACAAAAAAAATTGCCCCAAAATTGCGTGTTGTTGTGTCTCATGTAAAATTTTGGGGCCGTTCTTCACTTTACTTTTGGGGCCATTGTTCCTGGGGTCATTTTTGCGCATCATTGCTGCAGTTTGCAGTTTGCATTTTATTTTAGTTACGTTATGTTAAATATGAGATTTAGAGAAAGCTTGTTAAACAAAAGTTGCTGAAAACTTCACTAATGGCAAATTCTTGATAAACCATTTTAATGTAAAATTAATATTATTATTTTATTATTATTTATTTATTTATTCTTAATTAAATACAAATTAATTTCACAAAATATATACAAATGTGAAGTCATAGAAAAAATTATTAGTAGTTTTTTATCAATTAAAAAAATTATTTAAAAAGTACTTAAACTTAATTGATGTAATAACTGAATGAATAATTTTTATTTTGTTAAACGAAAATTAAAAATACAATTAACATTTTAGTTGTTTTGAAATAAATTTTGAATTAAAATAATAATCAAATAACAAAAAATTATTTCGTTTAAAATAAAAAATTTTAAACTTGTGAAATTGTTGTTGGAAATTGTCAAAATCAATCAACACATTGTTTGAAACGGCCAAGTTTTTTGATAGTTTTTTTACCCTTCACCGAAGGTAAAAGGGTATAAATAACTTTGTCATTCCGTTTGTAATTTCTACAATATTGATCCTACACCCTATAAAGTATATATATACTGGGTCCTTATGAAAAGCGAAGTTCAAATCCGGTTGTCCGTCTGTCCGTCTGTCTGTTGAAATGGGTTTTCCGAAGCCCCCAGATATGATGGGGTATCTTTCTGTCAGGTATTCTTATTATAAATTCAGCCAGATCGGTCCACAAAATGGCTGAGATATTAGCAAAAAATCACGACTACCTCTAATTTTTTCCAAAAATCCCTTGTAGTTGTTGTATTTTTATTACTTTTTGCTGTATATCTGGGGAACGGCAAAAGCCAAATTTTCCAAATTAGGTACACACAATTAGGTTGTCAATACACAGCATCCTACAAAATGTGGGCGGGATTAGAGAGGTGGGCGTAGTACCTCCCGTACAAAAAAGATCAAATACTTCATAAAAACCTGAATTTGTGCACTGTTATATGACCGATGGTTACACCTTATAAATCAAAAGACCGGAAATCTTTAGTAGAAAATATTTTCTGAACATTTCGGAAAAATCGGTTCAGATGCAAAAAAGTTATGGCCAAATTAATTATGGCCATTTTCGGGAATCATCGATCTTTCCGAGTCCAAACTTTATAACTAAAGTAAATGGTAAATTTCTTCCTTAACACGTCGGTATTTAAATCTTTCAAATCAGTTTAAAATTGGCTAAGTTATGATCAAAATACTGCAATCCCAAAAATTATTTTTTGTATACCCTTCACCGAAGGTAAAAGGGTATATATAACTTTGTCATTCCTTTTGCAATTTCTACAATATTGATCCTACACCCTATAAAGTATATATATTCTGCGTCCTTATGAAAAGCGAAGTTCAAATCCGGTTGTCCGTCTCTGCCACCCCCCCCCCCCCCCCCCTTCACATTTGTTTACATATACTAGCATAATGCTCAATATGATTTTCGTTATCATCCTTCTTTATTATTTCATCTATTTAACGAAATTATTTTAACAAATCGAAACTAGGAATTTTTCTGTTTTTTTGCTACATAAAAACTCCCCAAAAGATAAAAGAAAACAAACACGCATACTTACATGCCACAAACTATTTTGGAGAATATATTTCCATATTTCGGTTCACAACTGAAATAAGTTTTATGGTTTACAACTTTGCTATTGTGGTGAACAAAAACATCAAAAGTAATTACAACTCAACACAGTAAACATTGAACGGGCCATATTTCATTTTAATGATACTCAAACAACGTTCCTTCATGGTTTAGTTGTCTAGGGGGTGTGTTAAGTTAGAAACTGTGAGTTCTCTGGTTCGAATCTTGTTTTTTTAAAAAGAAAATTTTTTTTTTAAATTTTTATTTTTTTTTTATTTTCTAAAAACGATTTAAAAAAAATATTTATTAGTTTTCGATTTTCAAATTTAATTTATAATGAAGTTTAAAGTATTATAAATATGTATGTATACATATGTAAAAATTATTTAGTTTTTGTCTAGTTGCTCTGTATTCTGCTCCCACAATGGTGAAGGGTATATAAGATTCGGCACAGCCTTGTTTTAATTAAAATTGAAAATATATTGAATATAAAATATATTGAAAAAAAAATATTCAAAATATAAAATTTTTCCAATTTTTAGTAACAAATATAATCATTTTGGTAATAGGTGCAAAAAAAACAAATGGGTTGCTTGATTCTATGAATTTGGTATAAAATTGGTGGTTAGAGAAAATTTTTAATTTTTTCTGTAATAAAAATTACAAAAATTATGTGTTTAAAAAGATTAATAATTTAGTTTTAATATCAGTGGGACTAGAAGAATATTCAATAAATTTATAAAGCTTGTTGAACTCAATACACATCCTTCTTAACGGATTACTATTAGCATAATTAGCTCTTAAAAATTGAACTGATAATGGACCAAATGACGTGATGGGCGTTGAGGAACATTAAATGTAATATTGTTGTTTAGGCATTCAGAGCATACGTTGCCAACAATTATGTAAAAAATAAACGAGATGTTCATCACAGTTCTACGGCTGTTAAGAGTTGGCAGCTTGATGAGGGCTAGTCTTGCAGAATAAGACTAGCTTCCTAGTTAGAGGCATAATAGTCGGACTTTACGATTTTTCTAAAACTTCGCTTTCAATGTAATTCTTTGGCGTAACGTTGCGAATTATATAATTAGGGCCTATGATTCTTACTACACCATTTCCAATTGTATTTCAGAATTTTCTAACTATATTTCAGAAATTTCCAATTTAACTTAAAAAATTTCCAATTGTAACTTCTGAAAGTGTCCAATTGTATTTCAGAAATTTATGTTTTTTATGTTATGTTATGTATTCAGGGAACTGAGCGATTTGTACAATTGCTTACACTTATAAAATTATTACAGTAACTGATTGTGGGTTATTAAATTCGTTTTTCGTACTGTTAAATTTAAATAAAAATATAGTTATTTTACGAATAATTTTATTTTTTAACATTTATATTTGTTATTCAAAAAACAAACTACCAAAAAATAATGTTTTTTCGTTTTTATTTTTTTATGTAGTTTGATTTTTATTTTTTAAATTTATTTTTTAAAAGTAAAAACTATTCAATTTTAAGGAATATGCTGTTTAATAAATAAAAAATTTTAAAATGACTGTAAAAATCATTTGTTTTAAATGAAATGTAAATGATCCGTTTTTTAAATGAATTTTAATTTGTTTAAAATGAATTTTCGTTTGAATCTAACTACATAATATTTTGAGTGTACCAATGTTTCCCACGTGCCATAGAATCTAATCGAGATGATATTATGGCAGATAATATTAAAAGCCGCAACAGAATACCACGAATGGATAGCAAAAAAGATATTCTATGTAAATTTTCCAAAAAATTGCGTTTTAATAAAAAATGAAATAATAATAAAAATATTAATTTTTTATTTTTTTTTATTTTCAGTTTTTGCTTAAATTTTATTTAAAGAAATTTTCGTTTAATTAAGTTTTGATTAATCAATTCTATGGCATTTTGACCAAAAAACATCTTAAGTCAAAATTAAAAAGTTGAAAAAAATGGTGTTAATCGTACGAACTTTCATTAAAAAAACATTTTTGCTTACGTTTTTAAAATTTTGTATTATGAACAAAATTTTTCTTTAATTTCGGTTTATTTTATTTTTTAACAAAAATGCTTTTTTCACAGAGTTTTTTTTAAATAGTTTTTGCTCTCTTATCTCCACTTAAGATGTTTTGTCAAAATGCCGCAGAATTATTTTATTTTAATCAACTTTGAATTAAAATTTAGTTAAATTGTAACAGTTTTAGGTTTCTTATCAGCTTGACTATGATCATTTTGACAAAAACCTCTTAAACAATTATTGATGTACAGATTTTTCTAAAAATGAGCACAGATATAGAAAGCTGAGAGAATTTTTTTTTTAAACAAGCCCTCTTTAGCGATACAGGCCAACTATTCACCAATTTCAATAAATATTTCCAAAAAAGTATTATTTTTTCAGATTTCCTGAGCACCAAATTTTCAAGTCAAAAACCGGAAGCTCGATTTTGATTTTAGAACCATGGTTTCTTTAGGAAAAGTTCTTAGAATTTTGCGTAGATTACGATTTTGCTATACGCTTGGTGGGCAAAAAAATTTACCCACCCTAATATATATACACTATGGTGACCGTTGAAATCAAAAGTTTGATTTCTTTACGTCTCACCAGCCAATTTGGTGGGTACGGATAAAAAACAACATAACTTGAAAATGTTAATATCATAGAAAAGTTGTTAACAAGTTTTTCCTTAATCTCTTATTAAACAAAATAACTGGAAAATATAGCATAAGCCTCTAAAAAAATCAAATTTTTAATTTATAAAAGAAAA
The DNA here is from genome assembly GCA_930367215.1 of Pollenia angustigena. Classification (NCBI taxonomy): domain Eukaryota; kingdom Metazoa; phylum Arthropoda; class Insecta; order Diptera; family Polleniidae; genus Pollenia; species Pollenia angustigena. The sequence goes on along the minus strand of OV884058.1, from coordinate 233,813,076 downwards.
AAAATTTCTACGTATCTTTTATTTTGTTGAAAAACATTTTTATTATTTAAACAAGTTAGAGTGCTATATTCAGCTGTGCCGAATCTTTGATACCCTCCACCGACACTTCGAATGTTTTAGGAGTAATATCTGTATGCTGTCTATTTATTATTATAATCTTTGTAAAAACCGACATCTGCATTAAAATTTGTTGCGGTTTAGACCTATATACAATTATTGATCGACAATCAGAATCAATTTTAAAAAGTTTGAGTAGAATATCAGTTTAAGATGAACTTAAATGATTTTCAAGAGAACAAATTATATAAAAGCCATGGTAAGCTATGAACCAATCATCCCAACTTCTGCAGAACGTATTAAAACATAAATTTCAATACAGCGGTGCAATTAGTTTAAGCGTTTGCAGTAAATTTCAGAAGGCTGCTAAAATGGAATCTAAGGAAAATTATGGACCGTATATCACAAAATTGCATAACATTTTTTCTGGCCATATGAAGCTAAACTGGAAGAAAGTTTACCGCGTATTTAATTATTTTACCAGAGTGGGCTTTATATCAGGCCTATGGTAAGTTATGCACCGATCTTCACTAAATTTCACAGTGTCATTTCTAGTTCTATAAAACTGTGATGTATCAAATTTTGTTGTGATAGCGTTATTTTTTACGTTTTTAGGCGTACTAAGCTGTTTTCCGGGAGCAAGGTTAATATGGGGCCTAGGGTAAATTATGAACTGATCTTCACGAAATTTCACAGTCTTATTTCTAGTCCTGTAAAACTTATATGTTCCAAATTTTGTTATGATAGCATTATTTTTAACGTATTTAGGTTTACTAAGCTGTTTTCCGGGAGTAAGGTTTATATGGAGCATATGGTAAATAATGGACCGTTCTTCACAAAATTTTAAAGACTTATTTCTCGTTCAATAAAACTGTGATGTACCAAATTTTGTTATGATAGCATTCTTTTTTACGGTTTTAGACGTACTAAGCTGTTTTCCGGGAGTAAGGTTTATATGGGGCCTATGGTAAATTATGGACCGATCTTCACGAAACTTAATTGTTTCATTTCTAGTCCTATTTAACTGTGAGGTGCCAAAATTTGTTATGATAGCATTGTTAGTTAGGGTTTTAGGCTTACTATACTGTTTTCCGGGAGTAGGGCTTATATTAGGGCTAAGGGTAAATCATGGACGGATCTTCTAGAAATTTTACAGCGTGATTTCCAGTTAAATAAAACGAACTGTTGCGAAATCTTATATCATTCTGTGCATCTTTCCACCATTTATGTTAGTTTTTGTAACAAAATTATCAATTTTTTTTTGGTGGTGGTTCCACATTTTGATTCATAGCTCAGATCCTATTGAACCGATTTTGCTGGATTTCAACCCCAAACTGCTTAGGATAACTACAAGCAATTTGACACCAAGTTTGTTTATTTCTTTTGAGTTTTTCGAAAGTGAGCGTGAACAGACGGACAGACAGATGGACAGACGGACATGGCTAAATCGACTTAAAATTACTCAAGGGCCCAGAATATATATATACTTTATAGGGTCTGAGATGAATAATAAAAAAGTTTCACACGGAATGACAAACTTAATATACCCTCTTCGCAACTAATTGTGGGGGAGGGTATAAAAAAAAACTAACAGCCGGGCACCTTATTCGGGTATTCTATTGAATAAAAAAAAAATTATTTTTTAGCAAAATTTCAAAATTATTGTTTTTGAAAAAATTGGAAATGGCATATAAAAACGAAGTTGCAAACAAAAAAAGCAATAAGTGATTAAAATTTGCTTTCAACTTTTGATTTTATTCACAAAACACGACAAATCTCCGTTTAATTTAAGAATTTCATAAAAATAAATTTGTATGGGGGTGCTCCCATAAAGAGTGGCGATAAAGGGCAAGTATAGTAGTAATATGCGTTTGACTATTTTTTTTTTTTTTTTTTTTTGTAAGCAAACGCACGCAAACACAAATATTGAAACTGAATTCACGTGTGTAAAAGTGGGACTAGACGATTTTTCTCAAATTTTGGCGGACGTGAGGGGCGGCTTAGCCTTCGCCAATTTCCTAAACAATTTTTTGGCGTCATTTTTTATCCATACCCACCGAATTTGGTGATGAGAGCATGGAAAAATAGAAAAAAATATGCCTCATACAGTTAAGGACCACCCTAATATACACTGATTCTGTAAAATACATATTGTAAAAATATTGTATTTAAATGAGATGAGGAACATTTTTGTTTCTTTTTAAAACACGTACAAAACTAGATAAAATGTCTAGTAAAACTGTTTTCTAAAAATAGTCCTTTAGTATGTCTAGCTTGTGGTGAAAAAATTTAAATTTTCAAAGATTTAAGGACTAACCTAAAAAAGCATAATTTTGAACATCCTTCGAGTACAACTTAGATATTAAATATGTAAATTATCAATATGAATAATAGTCCGCAACATCTAGGAAAATTGCATTTGGGTCGATAATGCACCGGAGGTCCGACATGTAGGTGTTTAGCGCTCTTCTAATCGGATGAGTCCTGCATTTCCTCTTCTCTTGGAAGTTATAAAATCTTTTATAGTAACATAAAAACTTTGTTAAGCAATTACTTTTAGCATATACTGAAGCAATAATACGATAATACACGAACTTAAAACAAACAAAAAACAGATATCGCTCCTTTATTGCAACATAGTCATATCTCCAAAAAAATCAAACTTGTCAAAATGCGATTTAAGTTTTCAAATGTACCTTTTTATACAGATTCAATAAAAAATATTTTGCTATAACTGAGGTTCAGTTTGAGCTAAAACACTACATATAGAGAAGGTAAGAAGGAGGAGATTTGCTTAAGTAGCTTTAAATTTTTGCTTTTTTGAGATATGACTATGTTGCAATAAAGGAGCGATATGTTAAAAAATTATTTAAATTTGAATATTTCTTTTCATTTCTATAGAACATAAATTTGTTTTAAGATACCAGTTGATCGGTTGACAAATTACCAGGATTTTTATTTCATCTTAATTTTGTTTAACTTTTTGAGAGCGCTTTTAATTCCTATGTCTTTTCTCCTACATATTTTACATACACTTATAATTATTTTTTGTAAACTTCCTATAAAATATCATTGCCAATGTTTATTTTTCTTTTGTATTTGTCTAATTATTTATTTGGTCCTTTTACTCTGAAACATTTTAAAGGCCTTTTTAAGTGTTACAGCTTCAGTTTTGTTTCATGCTGCTTAAGCTTTTATAAACCAGCTAACAAACACATACACAAGCACCACAGCTACACATCTACACATTTCATGGGACTAATGTTAAATTTATCCTCAGGCGTAGACAAGTTTAATGAATTTTTATGGTTTCAAAAGAAGAAACAAATTCATAAAACACTGAATATATACAAAAGGAAAAAAACAACATGACATCGTAACTACTCCACAGCTCCTGATACTGTTGACACCCTCGCTGGCAGCCTTTAGACTTTATTTAAACATTCAACCAGGCATACAATATGGTTTTAGCTCTCAAAAAGAAAAGAAAAACGAGCATGACAACCGACAAGACAGCGAGCCAAAGCAGCCCAGCCCAGCCCACTATCTGGAAACAGTGCAAAATGTTTATAAATAAGGAACAAAATAAAAATAAATTTGAAAAAAAAGAACAGAAAACAAAAGTATAAATAAACTCTGCTAAAAGGGGTTAAATATATAAGCATAATTATGTGGTTAAAATGAACAATTTAACTATTTAGTAATAGAGCTTGTGGTTGTGTTTTAAACTCATACACGTATACATTGAACTACACATACAGACACTTATCATTGTGTGCTTACATTGAAACTTGCTTAGAAAACTAAATTTCTGCCACACATATAGACTAAAAAAAATACGCTTGTTGTTCAAAAGAGCTACGCTAATACAGCTACACACTCATTCAAACGATCAACCACTACCACTACTACCAACACCAATAAATGCCACACAAATACACTCATATACCAACGAAACAAAGATGTGGAATAATTTTTGTTTTTATTTTTAATGAGCTTTTCGGATTATCCATATGTTGTAAATTTTTTATACGCTGCTTCCTCTTGAGTTTTGCCAATGTTTCTGATGTTTATTTTAGCGCTTTTCCTTTGTTATACGATTTCGTTTATTTTCCCTTCTTTTGTAATATTTTAAATAAAATTTTGTCTAAATGCGAGTGTGTGTGTGTGTGTGCTAAGCAATAAAATTTGTTAAATTTTGTAAGCGCCTTTTTAAAACAAAAAACACAAAGGAATACGAATTAAAAGTTTTTCAAATCCTCTAATGAATATGATGACGATGAAAAATGCTGACAAATGCTTTTTAATGTTCAACAATAAATGAAACATTAATACATAATGCAACTTTGTTAAAAATCTAAAAACAAAACATCTAAAATTTTAAATTAATTTTGAATTTAACTAACTTGTTTTAGATACTCGGATTTAAGTAGATACAATTTTTTTGGAATAGAAAACTTAAAAGTTAATAAGATAATATAAAAACTAAATATCTCTGGCGTATGAATTTTAAAATAAATCGTTAATCATACGCCTCTATTAAATTTTTAAACGGAATATTTAAACCAGTGTTCGAAAATAAACACTTAATATCGTTTGTTAATGTTCGATTAGGTAGATTTGTGGAAAACACAAACGCTTATAGTGTTTGTGCAGAAAATCATTAAAAAAATAACGTTTTCCTGTTAGTCATCTTTCGAACACAAAAATATTACTGTTTTTATAAAACTCAACAAAAGATGTGAACATTTAATTCCGGTTGGTTTTTTTTGAAAATCCACAAACTTCAATGTGTTCGGTTCGGCTCTTAATGTTCGTCCCTTTTGGCTGGTAAAAAAACCAAACGTTTTTTACAAAAACGAAATACACACACGAAAAAAACATTATAGAACATTAAAATATAATGTTTGTCTACACTATCACTACAATTGTTCTGTTTTTTAACGAAGAACCGAACATTATATAATGTTCGGTTCTTTCTTGAAAATAGTTACGAACGGTATTAAGGGTTGTGTATGTCTACACAATCACGTTAAAAACTGTACTGTTTATTTTCGAATACTGATTTAAATCAGTGTTTGAAAGTAAACAGTACATCATTAAGCGTTCGGCTCACACACCCAGGAACGATATATATTTTTTTAGTGTTTGTGTAGACGACATACCGTTCGTAACTATTTTCAAGAAAGAGCTAAACGTTCTTCGTTAAAAAACCGAACAATTGTAGTGATACTGTAGACAAACATTATATTTAAGGCCCTAAATTTGTAAAACGCAAACGCAACGCCAAAAATTATATTGAAAGCAAAAACAAAATCGAAAATATTACATAATATTGTTGTTTTCTATAGAAATTTATATTGAATTTTTAAATGTTAAACGCTGCATATCTTATGGCGTTGATTATTTTAAAACGCAATATGTATTTCTGTAGAAAGCAACAACAAAATATTGACAAATTTTTAAAATTGCTTTTGCTTTCAATGTTATTTTTGGCATTGCGTTGCGTTTTACAAATTTAGGGCCTTAATGTTTTATAGTGTTTCTTTTTTTAGATTGATAAAGAAATTAAAAAACAACAACTTTTAGCAACGACCGCAGTACGAACAGCTTGTGTGTGTATTCTGTTTATGTTTTATTTGTGTAAAATTATTTTGCTGGTTTGGTTTTTTTTTTGTATGTGTATTTTGTTTTTGTAAAAAAAGTTTTTTTTTACCAACCTAAAAGGACGAACATTTTTTCAATGATTTTCTACACAAACACTTTTAGTGTTTGTGTTTTTCACAAAGCTACGAACCGAACACTAAAGAGCGATATTTAGTGTTTATTTTCGAACACTGACTTAAGCAGCTATTTGAAAATTTATTTAATTCCAGTAATTTTTTAAAACAAAACTTTTTTAAAAAATTTCATCACAACGATGTATATTTTTGGTTGTTTGCCTTTGCGAGTTGTGTTGGTCTTTCAAAATAAACTTTTTATTTCAATAACTATTTGATTTTTGCTTTTAAGTAAAACCGCTTAAAGGCTCTGTTAGCCGGGAGTAACAGTTACGTTGCAAATCAGCTGCTTCATATTGTTGTATGTAAAGCAATTAGAACGATTATAGTTAGCAGTAAGATGTTACGTCTCAATCTGTAAGAAATAGATTGGTCTTACTTTTTTACAGTAAGGTTATTGCTACTGTTTCTCCCGGCTAACTGAGCCTTAAATGTTAATTTTTTAAATGCTTAACCGAAGAGCTGTTTTTTTAATTGCAACTATTCGGAATTACCGAAACCCGGTTTTGGAAAAAGTCGAATAATCGATCTACCTCGTAACTACATAATAAACTTGTTGAAATTATTTCCACCAAATAAACTTCCAACTAGAAACTGAACCACACTGTAAATAATGTTATCCCCTGAAAAAGGAGTCATTTAGGAAGCTAACAAAATAAAAGTTTCATATTTAATTTGTTAACTTTGTTCCTAAATTGCCAAACAAATTTATAATGGCAACCAAAATATTAAAAATAAAAACATCAAGCCAAACAAAAACTTACCTTTAACTTGTTTCCTTTTTTCCAAGAGAATATAAATAAAATAGAGTAACATGAAATGAAACCTAATGCCGCAGAAACCAACAGATGCACTTACCTCCTGGCACACAGGAAGTTGCTTTAAGTGCAAAAATGAAACTGAACTAAAATCAAATGCAAGCCAAATAAGAAATACTTTGAAAATAAATTCACAAATGAAAACTAAAAAAGAAAAAACCGAAAAGGAAATAAGAGTGGAAATACAAAATATTTTTATCTTTTTGGGTCAATTTTTGGACAAAACTATTTTTATGCTTTTTATTATGTTTTTGGTTGAATTTGTTATTATTTTTGCTTTTTGTTGTTTTTGCTATGTTAACAAATTACTTTAATCTGAAATACTCTATACAACAAAATAAAAATAAAAACATAAACAAAATATTTTGTTCAACACAAGAATTTCTGAGCCAAAAAATAAACATTTTGCCAACTAAACAAAAAGTAATTAATAGCAAAATGTTAACACAACTGACCTACATGTAAAGGGTGGCGCATAAGTAGCGATATTAGTGATTTGTAAATGTATTTTTGTTTTAATTAATGATAATTTTAATTATTTAAAATTGATTAAGCCCGAGGTCTTTTAATAAAAAAATAATATTATACAGTGTAAATTCGATAATCCGGACTCCACTAATGCGGAATATTCGGTAATCCGGACAGAATTTTGCAGCTCATTGCGTATTCTATAATCCGGATTGATTGCAACACTATAATCCGGATTGAATAACACCCGTTTTTATTTATTTTTTTTTATTCAAATCACAGCATGTTTTGAAAAATACAGTCATTGCGTATTTTATAATCCGGATTGGTTGCAACTCTATATTCCGGATTGCATAATACTTTGTCAAACTAAATTAACACTATTTATTGTTAAGTATGCATGTATGTATGAAAATGTGTATTTTTTCATTTTAACTGAACTGTACAATTTATATTAATGTTTTTATGTTTAATTATGCTATGAATTATTATAACTTTTATTAAAAATATATACATTCGGTAATCCAGATAATTCGCTACTCCACATTGGGGTCTGCAATCCATTATCCCGATTATGAAAAATTTTTTTGTCATAAATTAAATTCAAAAACCTATTTGTCATAAAAATTTTCAAAAGCCATAATAACAAAAACTGAAATATAACTAAAGTATAAGAATTCTTATGAACCGAAAAATTTTCTTATCTATAAATCTAATTCAAAAACCATATTTACAATAATATTGTTACGAAAGTAACTTTAGTTAGTTGTAATTATTGTTTAAGAATTAGTTAGTTATTTTATTAGTTTAAATTGTTATTAAAGTTTGTTATAATTTAGTACACTTCAATCCCAATGTGCAGAAAGCCCTAGAAATGACCGTTAAAAAAGCTTTAGTATAAGTGGTGAAATTATGTAAACATAAGTGCCGTCACCAATCATAATTGACTATAGAGTGGTGAATAAGTAAAGCCTCGAACCTTCGAGAAACATTTCGAATGTTCTAGATGGCTGAATTACAGTATAAATACTGGCGGCGGCCAGCATCAAAAAACAGTATTAGTTCAGACTTTGACAAGTTAAGAGTGCATCACGCGGAGAAAACTATAAACGTTTGAAGTGTGTTGATTACAATAGTGAGTTGTAAATAAAAGCTATAAATAACGGTTGTTAAAGTGACTAAGTGGTTAATAAATAAGTGTTATACAATAAAGTGTTGTGTTTATTTGTTTTATTTGAATTGCAATAAAAGAACTCGAAACGGTTTATTATAAAGGAAATAAACCAAAACGTTATTGAAAGGCAGTAACTTAACAATATAAAACATGTTGACTAAAGAAAATTACTATAACATATAAACATTTTTAACTAATCTTATTATACCCACACCACAATAGTGGAGAGGAGCCTTAAAATATTGGTCCTAGACCCTCCTTAAAGTATACCGATCGACTTAGAATCATTTTCTGAGTCGAACTAACGATGTCAGTCCGGCTGGCTGGCAGGCTGGCTAGCTGGCTGGCTGTCCATGTAACCTTGTGCGCAAAGTACAGGTCGGGATTTTGAAGATAATTTGATAAATTTTGGGACATAGGTTCTTATTAGCACAAGCAAGCCTATTGAAAATGGGCCCAATCGTAGCGCCACGAGGGAAGATGGGGAGAAATTGCTTTCTCTCAGAAACAATCAAACCGATTTTAATAAAACATATAACATAAATAGAACCATATCTACATGGACACAAAAGGTATGCATTTTTTAAAAAATAGGACCACGAGGGAAGATAGGGGCAATTTTTTCCTCTCAACCCGATTTTAATGAAATTTAAAACATGGATAGAACCATATCTATATGGACACATAAGCTATACAGTTTTTCAAAAATAGGACCACAAGGGGAGACAGGGGGAAATTTCTGCCTCTCACAAACTTTCAAACCGATTTTAATGAAGTTTGTAAACATGGATAAATCCATATTTATATGGACACATAAGCATGATGTGTTTTTAAATACTGTGGTGTAGGGTAGCATATGGTCGGGCTTGATCGAATATACTTTCTTACTTGTTTTTATCTAACATACATATAAAAACATTTTTAATTACATTTATTTTAATCTTACAAACTTATCTATATATCGTGACCTAAGGACAGGAAGGTCCTAATTTTCATGTAATTTAGGTGCAAATTAAACCCTCTTGTTCCAAGGCTACGATAGGTATATTTATATTTTATATAATCTTCTATCTCTTAATAACTAAATTCCTATAATTATTCGCTATATGTTCTGTGTCTGCTTTAAAATTTATTCTCTGTGCAATTATGTGTAACATTTCTAATATCTGCAAGGATGCAACATGTCAATAAATTGAAAAATGATAAATACAGCAAATTTCGAACCTCCAGTACTACTGCTTAAAGATTGATGTTTGGCTGTTGGTTGTTAGGCACCGCAGTGGTGCAGAAGTTAGAACGTAAAAAATTCTGATGAAAGAATGTGGGGATTCTTGAAACATGTAAATTCAACCCGGGTTCGAACCCCAGCTCAGCCAAGAAAATTATCAAAATAAAATTTGATAAAAATTCATGTTGTAAAAATTCCTTCTTTCGGTAAAAATAATAATTTAATGAAAATTGAATTTGATGAACTCAAGCCTAACTAAAAATATCATAGATTAAAAATTAACAGCAGTTCAAATAAAATCAAAATTGTAATTTCTATTTATTTACCAAACTTTATTTCTAAGATGATAATTGTATAATGTAATTTAGAAACTGTTTAATAATGTTTGCTCCAGCCAAACGTTTTGCAAAAGCAAACAGTTCTTTTAGAAAACTAGTGGTTACTTGCAAGACGTCAAATATTTAATAGCTTTAGAATTTTTGAAAAACATTCGTTTTAAAAACATACAGGAATTAAATGTAGATATTCCCCCAAATTTATTTTAAATGAGTTTTAATTTGTTGGTGGCTAAACATGTATATATGAATCAGTAGACTTCAAATATATTTTAGAACAGTTGCAAACAAAACCTCTTAGCTAGGATTCCGCCAGTATGTTGTAGTTTCAAGCATGAAGAACTACTTAATAGTTTTTCAATAATTTTTGGCAGCATATTTTAGTAAAGTATTGTTTGCAGTCTCTTAAGATCTATTTGGAACAGAGTCAAGTGTTACTGGGCGTGTATTTATGTCAAGCTTGTGGACTAATCACTAATTTCTTTTAAATCCGCTCGAAATATAACAATATCGAATATACAGGCATGTCATAGAATTCCATTCCGATCGAAAGTGCTCTTAATTCCGTATTTTGCTTCTTCAGAAAATGAAAAAAGAAAAATTTTTTCAGAATGAAACCACTTTTGGTTTTCTAAGTGCCGGTTCACACACGTCAAGTTTGACTCGTCAAGTCTTGAGCTTTAAGGAGAGAAGGGAAAAGAGGATGCCATATCTTTTCCCCTCTCTCCTAAAAACTCAAGACTTGACGAGTTCAACTTGACGTGTGTGAACCAGCTCTATGTGGAATTGATTGTTTCAGTATTTTATAACCGAAAAAACTACTACAAACTCTAGCACAACATCTGCTCTTACTTTTTATACCTACACTACTGTATGTGAAGAGGATATTATGTGTTTGTACGAATTTGTGTAACACATTTAAAAAAGGGTTCTGGGCCTGCCTTTTAGTATACCGATTAACTCAGAATCAATGTCAGAATCCATTTAACGAAGCCCGACCTTCTATCAGGATGGCTGGTTGTCTGTACAAGATAATCTTGTGCGCAAATTACAGGAAGCAATTTTAAAAATAATTTTATAAAATTTGGCACATATGAGTTTATTGTCACAAGGTCGAAGCCTTTTTATAATGGTGAGAAGCATTTATTTAATTTTATAGCCCACATGAAAACTTCTTTCCGGAATAGGGGTTTGTGCCTATTAATAGCCATCTTGTTTTATAGACATTTGAGTTGAATAAGACCTAAAAATATTTTGTCGCAACCTACATAAATCATCAGAACAAATTCTTTTAGAATCGGTCCATATTTGACCACAGCTCCCATACAAATACACTAATAACGGTAGTAGATACTTAGATAGTATTTGGCACAAAAATGTCTTATGTGAATATTAACCTCACCACATACTCTTTTTGGCGGAAACATGATCGCCCAAATACTGCAATGTAGAGTCGGACTTGATCGACTATACTTTCTTACTTTTTTTGTGTTAAAAATTGGCTACTTTCTCTATATTTTTAATCTGTTAACAGTACATTTATTGTCGTTATTATTTAACAAGAACTTTTTTTGTGTCGTTAGCTACCGACATTTTTTGCCGATAAAAATTGTTAAAATTTCATTGCAGAATAGCTCTTAACGACAACTTTCGTTAGCTAACGAATTTTGACTACTTAACGACAATTTTTTGTCGTTAAAAAGTTACAGAATTTCAGTACTGAATTAGTTTCCAGGTATTGCCTGAAAGCCATTTTTTCTCTCTCTGTTTTTTGTTAATAATAATTTAATAGTTAATAATTTTATTAATAACTTAAAAAAAAACTCGGATAATAAAATATGGAGAGACTCACGCAACAACAAACTAAAGTTGTTAGATTTTTTTTGTTTTTGAGAATCTGCAGTTAATTACTTGGACACAAGGACAATATCGAAATTTATTTCATGTTTTAAATGCCTTTAGTGCCTCAACAGTTTACAAATTAGTTCAGTGTTTTCCGCAACAATGAACCGTCTTTGATGTTGCAGTTTGATATGATAAGAACCCGGGCAAAACTGCAAAGAATGCCAGAAAATCTGCCCACAGAAATTCTTCAAGGACCTCGCTTAACAAAAGGAACACCAAAATATCACACGTGTGATTTAAAAAGGCACAAGTGATTTTCAGAACAGTAGTGCGATTCTCTATTCAATTTTAACATAATTTAAATTGTTAAAAATATTTAACAGCAAAGTTAACGTACATTTTATTCAGTAACTTTTTTAACAATATCGTTTACTGCTAAGTTCTATCTTAACGTCAGGTATTTAAGTTATCTTAACGGCAAAATATTTTTCATTGTTTATTTTTACAAACAAACAAAATTTTGGCAAAAAAAAGCCACATTAACATTTTTAAAATTCACGTTATTTTGCAAAAATGATATTAAAAAATTAGTTTTTTGGAATTGCTTTTTTGCATTAAAAATATTACATTTAAGATGCAGCTTATGGAAATCACTAATAGTGTTTTTTTTCTACACAAAAACTAAGTGGTCGAATTTCCAATCATGCCGCTGTTAGCTGATTTTTGCGAATTTCCACTAATTTAGTAATTTTTACCGAATTTTTGCCATTCCTTATAGTTTTAGTGACTTCAAACCAATTTTATGGTTTGTTCGAAATATTAAACAATTCCGCGAATTTTCGCTATTTTTGCAAAAATATTTTTATATATTCCGACAATTTGATTTTTTAAGCAATTTAGCGATTTCAAATAAATTTTTTCCAAGTTTGCAATTTTTCGCGAATTTTAGCCATGTTCGCGATATAAGCGATTTTTTCCTGTGGTTCTTTAGAGCTTTAACGATTTTTAATAAATAGCCGCTGTTTGCAAATTTTTGCGAATTTCCGCTAATTTACCAATTTTTTACCGAATTTTTGCAATTCCTTATAGTTTTAGTGACTTTTAATAAATTGTAGGGCTCTTTTGAAATGTTAAAAATATTCGCTATTTTTGCAAAATTTCCGGTTTTTTGCAATTTTCGCTAGACTATCAAATCCTAAATGGGGGTTTGTTAGTTTCGAAAGTACTTTAAGTCGTTCCACACGTGAAGTAGTTTGCACTCGATGGCAGTGTTCGTTTTAATATACTAATTAATTAACCAAGATGCCACTTGATTGATATTTTTAGCTATGTTGTTAAAATAGAGTTACTGAATTGCTGTATTGTTACCGTAAGCAATAAACTGTGTCGGTAAAATTAACGTTAACTTTAGTTGTAAAATGTTAGAGAATTCCACTACAGGCCTGTATTTATTTATTTTTTTTAATGGCTGCTTAATTTCGAATATAGGAAAATTATTTGCAGGACTTTTAACTACGATAGAAAATTGTTGTTTGGGCGAAAAAAAATTTTGGGAATAATATAATGTTCGATTTTTTCCACGATAAGGTGGAATGTTATCTGTCCCAAAGTGCACCAAAAAAGTCATCGACGCGTACACATTAAGCAATTGTGCATCTTTAAACTAAATTATTCATTTTTGACTTTGACATTTTGGAGTAACACATTTTCACATACTTTTAAACACAATATGAACATATATTTAACAGAGGGAATTACAGTATTCGATATCCATCGAAATTTCCATATAAATTTTTTTATAATTTTCATCGTAATCGAGTGTCGTAATGTTAAAAAATTTATTAATTTAATATATCTAACATTCATTTACGCTCCACCCTTTATTAACTCCATTAACAAGCATTCTCATGCATAGAGGGGGTCTTCTTAAGCCCGATAGAACGAACGATATGGTTTAATTTATAATCAGTATGCTCTGACAAATCATCACTTAGAAATTCACGCTTGAAGAACACTTCAAGATCCTCCATGTCTACTTTAAAAATCAGACATCGATAAGCGCTACTTACAGAAGACTTCGTTCACGGCTCATGTTTGGCTTTGTTAATACTTAAAAAAAATTGTCGCTTATGGAGTGAGATATGGAATTCATTTAATCGCGCTTTTACTTTAATCGGTTAAGCGCTCGATTATTTAATCGGGTTTTGGTTTAATCGGTTAGTAATCGGTTAATTTTGTTATTGATCGGTTAACCGATTAATTAAGTTTATTTTTTATAAATTAGTTAATTTCAATGAATAAAAATGAAAAATTATTTATTTTTGGAATTTAGTAGTAAAAAAACAATAACATAACAATTCTTGAACTAAAAGGAGCCAAAAAAAAATTATTCATAACTATGTAATACATATTTTTTTATTAATACATATTCGGCAAAGTTCTGTTAATCGAAATCACGTGAAATTGAAAATGAAATCGATGGAGATTTTAAGTTAATTTTTTTTTAAATGAACGTAGATTTTCCAAATTTCAAAAGTAGTTTTGGTAAAGAAAAGTGGTCCTCAAAGTATGAGGTAATGAAAAAGAAATATTTTTTTATCGACTTTAAACACAGGATAGAATTAAAAATTTGTTCGATTTCAATTTCACTTGATTTCGATTTCCAGAACAAGGCCGATTATGTATATTTTAAAAAATAAACTGTGAGATCATTTTATTGGTAATTTAAAAAGTTTAGGAAGATCATTAGTATTGTGGTTATTTTGTTGAACTATTTTTGGTTTTTAATCCAAATTATTAACATTTTTAATTAGGCTTAAGTTCATGAAATTTCATTAAATTATTTTTTTTTTTTTTTATGAAGAAAGGAATTTACAACATGAAAATTAATTAAAATTGTTATTGATAATCTTTCATTCTTGACGTGGCTGGGGCTCGAACCCAGGAAGATCTTAAAAAATAATCTTTTAGATAAATAATTTGGTTAAAATGTTTTGGATTTAAGCGACTCCTTTCTTTAGTTTTGGTAAATTTTGACTTGAAAAAAATTCTTTTACTTATCGTAGATGTTGCAGAAATCAAAAGCAACCCATAATACTGAATATCTTAATTCTCAGTCTTTTTTCTGGATTTCTCTAAATATATTAAAACTTCCGTTACACCATTTAAATCCTGTTTTATTTTTAAAAATTTTTAACACTTCTAATTGTTTGGTTTAAAGGCTCAGTTAGGCGAAGGTTGCTGTACCGTATCTGTACTGTTTCCATCAGCTGTTCGCTTTTTGCTATCTGAAAACCAATACAAAAGCTTACCGAAGTGCAATGTACAGTAGTTGCAACGTACCAATCCGTATAAAATAGAATATCATGCCGTTGTTACGTGACATTTGTAAGACAGTGATGGGCGGCTTTTATGTTACATTGACATTTTGGCACTTTTTCAGTATAGCTATGGAATTGCGACAAAACAACTTACAATACAACATATTTTCATAGGTGTATACAAATTTTCATATGCTTAGAAGTACAAAATAATCAAATGCATATACACATACAATGGAAATGAGAAACATATAAAAGGCTTTGAATGGTATCAAAACCTTGTTTGGTGTATGCATATATACAGTATATGTATGCTTAAAATATATACACTAAAATACTTATTAGGTTATTGTAACATATAAAATAAATATTTATTTATTAACGTTTTTTACATACCCAAAATACTTTTTTAATACCATTTAAATCACTTGGTACTTTTTCTGCACAGCGTTCACCATTAAAATATTTTTGATTCTAATCACTGTGTGTATTGTTTTATGTACGAGCATAAGTCTTACGCTTAGAAAAGTGTTGTGATTACTATTATAAAAGGCTTATAAACAATTATTTAATAATAAAAACTGATCCCTTGCGATAATATTACTTGTATATAATTAATGTAAGCTAAGAAGTCTAATATTAGAATAAGCTTACAGAAAAATAATTTTCTAAGCTTTAATAAGATTGATTACTTTCTTTACGAGCATTCTGTTTAAATTTATATGGCATATTTTACAAAAGGGTTTTCACTTATAAAATCTTAAATTCCTTTTTTACAATTGTACACTGTTTTAAATAATTTAAAACACTTCACTCTTCGAACCAAACACAAAGACTGAAAACTTTAACTAATTCAAAATTTAGGCACGCGTCAAATAACGGAACAGCATTCTCAAAAACACTTACAAAACTATAGCGGGAATAAGTCATTTGCAATCATATTTGTTGTCATGTTGTAGGAAATCTATTATGATAAACTTGTTCTACAACTCATTTACATTTTTCTCTGTTTTAATCTGTTGGGTATTGCTAAACGTATGGGAAAAATATATTACACGTTTTTAATATTTGGAACAAATTTGCCATTTATTGTTGCAACATGTTTAGAAAGGAAAACGACAACTTCTCACATGTTTGCATATATTTTAAGAATGGAACAAAAACCCGTACGAATGGTAGCATATATGGAACATTATTGTTAGAAAAGAAAACACCATTAAAAACCCTAAATGTGCACTGTTTTTATACCCTCCACCACAATTAGTTGTGAAGAGGGTATATTAAGTTTGTCATTCCGTGTGAAACTTTTTTATTATTCATCTCAGACCCCATAAAGTATATATATTCTGGGTCCTTGAGTAATTCTAAGTCGATTTAGCCATGTCCGTCTGTCTGTCCGTCTGTTGAAAACACGCTCACTTTAGAACAACTCAAAATAAATGAACAAACTTGGTGCCAACTGGCTTGTAGTTATCCTTAGCAGCTTGGGATTGAAATCCAGGAAAATCGGTTCAGTAGGACCAGAGCTATGAATCAAAATGTGGAACCACCACCTAAAAAAATTGATAATTTTGTTACAAAAAATAACATAAATGCTGGAGCAAGGCACGGAATGAGACAAGATTTTGCAAAAATTTGTTTTATTTGGCTGGAAATCACGCTGTTAAATTTCGTGTAGATCCGTCCATAATTTACACTAAGCCCCATACTCCCGGAAAACAGTTTAGTACGCCTAAAACCGTAAAAAATAACGCTAGCGTAACAAAATTTGGGACGTCAAAGTTTTTTAGAACTAGAAATAACACTGTGAAATTTCTTGACGATCGGTCCATAATTTACCTTAGGCCCTATATAAACCCTACTACCAGAAAACAGTTTAGTCGCCTAAATCCATCATTAATAACAAATCGTCACAGTTTAAGATAATAATAACATCATACAAATATTACTCCTTAAACATTCGAAGTGTCGGTGGAGGGTATCAAAGATTCGGCACAGCCGAATATAGCATTCTAACTTGTTTTTGTTACAAACGACCAGCATTGATTTTTCGAATAAAATTTTTTTTTAATTTAAATTAATTTTGTTGTTAGTTTTTTTCAATTTCAAGTATAATCGGGCTCGAAAAAACACCCTTTACCTTTGTAACTGTTGTCGTTCGGTAGAAATTGTTGGATGTTTGTAAGCAAAAACAAAATAGTACGACGACATGCTGCAACTTGCTTATAATACTTATTTGCCTGTATACACATATGAGGAAACATTTGGAAATGTAAATATATTTATGTACTACAAAATTCTTAAATTATGGCATGATATATGACTTTATACTATAGTTTCAAGTATTTGATAGCGTGCCTTTCCATTCTTTAGCAAAACTCACTATTGCGACACATCTTGTAGTTATACAGACGACTTTGCAGAGTTCAACAATAACAAAGTACATACACGCAGAAAAAAAATATGATTGGGCATGGTTATGGCAACAACACAATGTTTAATGCAACAATATATTGTTGTCGTACACAAATAATTGTTATTTTTATTTAATATCAACAATATTATAGTTGCTGTAAACATATCAATGTTTGTCGCAATTATGAATTTGAGTATTGTTGACCGAAAAATAATTATTTTTCTAACAACTTTATTATGATAACTTTCTAAACATATTAAATTACTCACAACAATATCATGATATTTAATAGCCATAACATGATAACTTTCTATACATTTATCATATTATGTTAAAGATGCAATCAAACTATGTTTACTCTAATCATATTATGTTAGCGCCATTTGTAAAATAATTTTGAAGCAGTTGTGTCGTTTTTTTTATTTGTGAGCGGTTAAACAATTAAAAGATAAAATTCCATAAAAAAATAAGTCTAAAGAAATTAAAAAATTACAATATTAGCGGAGTTCATTCAAGTATTAGTGATGTAAAAGTGCAAATGCAAAATATCATAGTTGTTTTGTAAAATCCAACAACAAAACACACAGAGATTTCGTTATATTTTATAAAAGTGCTACGATATTCTTAAAATCCAAAAAATGGTCACACGCGGTTGCCCATGAAAACCACATATTTTTAATTTGCTCTTTTGCAAGCCTTATATTGAACTCCGCTATTTGATTAACATTATGAAAAATTGTAAAAAGCCACAAAATAAAAAATCGATGCAAAAATAATTTAATTTATTTTGTATTTTTATGACAGCTATGAAAGGTGCTGCATCATAATATGATTGCTTCTAAATTTATTATGATTAACATGATGATAATATGATTACCTCTTAGCTTATTATGATTAACATGACAATAATATGATTAATTTCTTAGCTTATTATGATTAACATGACAATAATTTGATTACTTCTTAACTTAGTATGATTAACAGAATAATAGTATGATTAAGGGAAAAATATTATGATGACATATTACGAGTATATTTAGTCATAATATGATTTAATAGTAATCTTAATATGGTGACTACAATCATAATTCTTATCATAATATGTTGCTCTTAGAATATGTTTACCACAACCATGTTTTTTCTTTGCGTGTAAGATTTAATTTATTTAAAATATACTTTTTTGTCACATTAAAAATATTTTTAGATTTTTGTAGTACATACAAAAACAACTACATATAACACAATTTAACTAATCAAAATGCCTATATAAGAACAGTTTTTGTATGAAACTTGCAAGGCGTGCACAAGAAGTAAGGACAGCATAAAATATTATGTAGATATGTATAAGGTTTGTTCCCGTAATTAAAATTGGTATTTTGAGGGTTTCCGATGTAATCGAAATATGTACACTATTATCTCACTTTTTGTCGTGGTTACGTTCCAAAAAAACGTGATTCAAATTGAAACGAAGCAAAGTGAATTATGATTTTCTAAAGCAAACCATGTAAAGATCGAAGAAAGATACCAGGGTTAAGAAAATATAACTTTTTAAAAAGAAAATTTAATAAAATAAACATTTGAAAACAAAAATAATATAAAATTTTATTACATATGTACCTACAAAAAAACAAAATAATATATTCAATTAATTTATAAAAAACAAAAAAAAAAAATTAGCATTTTCTGATGAGTCCAACGTGGCTGATGTCGTTAGTCGGCTTTCTTTCAACTTCAACTTTTTTTCAACGTCAAATAAATTTGCTTCTTTAGAACAGTGATAACCACTCCATAGACTCGCGAGCCAGTCAATAATCGTATTTTTCCCACAGACACGGTCGGCAATTCACATGTATATTACAACTTTGTTCGTTTCAAAACATCAGACTATCATCAGTCTCTGCGACCGCACACAAGCACATAATATCTTTGTTTGCGTGCGTTCGGGACTTTCTTAGTTCGGGGCTTGGTTATCACTGCTTTAGAAACAAAAGTCGATTCGATTCAATCTTTTAGAAAAAAAGGAAAATTTCAACAAAAAAAAAAATTAAATACTCAAACCATAAACAACGCAACTTCGAAAATCTATGTAACATGAAAAATAGTTTAATTAGATTTCAAATTGAACTTATTTTTATTTAGTGGCATATTAATTGTTCCCCAAATAACAGAAATCTATAAACCAATTTTTCAAACCTAAGAGCAGTTCTTGTAAGGCCGGCAAATTACAAAGGACTGTTTCAAGAACTTATTTTTCAAATCAACAACTCGAATGCAATATGTCATTGAAGATACACTTCTTTAATTTGTATTAAGATTTTTTCCCAAAAACTCTTGATTTTGTGTGTTATGAGCATGGTGGGAAGTTCCACTTAGACATTGCATACATACAGAAAAAAATCAATGTAAATTCGTTCAAAACAAGGTTGATTTTACATTTTTCAGTAGTGATTTTGCTTCATTGTTGTTTCATATTAATTTAACATGATTTTACAATAACTTGCGAACAAAATTTTTTTCTTTTAAAATAACTATAATTCATGTTAATTTAACATTGCAGTAAAGTTAGAGCAAAATGTAATTAATATTGAAATAACAATCCGAATCACGTTGAATGAAAGTTATTTAAAGTTGAAACAACGTGAATTTCATGTAGAATCAAATTGGTTGGAGTGTGATATAACAGTGTGAAGACAACATATGCATTTATTTAAGTATGATTCAAACCACTTACCCCTGTAACACATGTTTCACTTATTTTGTATCTCTTCTTTTTATAATATATTTTAAACATGAAAATAAAAAGATGTACATACTTAAGTGTGTATGCATGTTAATTTAACAAGATAAACTTTTGATTTTAATATAAAACAGGTTTTTATGGATTCAATATTGAACAATGTTATTTTCACAGTGAATAATATTAAATAAACGTGATTTAAGATTATTTTAATATTTTTCATTTAAAATTAATATGAAATAATGATAAATATAAATAAAGGGCATACTTTTGCAGAAATTTACCATGATTCTCAAACAACATTTCGCCATGTTATTTTAACATTGGTATTTTTTTCTGTGTGTAGATGATGAACAGTAATGATGGCAAAGCAATAAAAAAAATCTAAGAAACGTTTTGTTATATAAGCGGCTTAACCCTGGATGGTAACTGTTCGTCAAATCGACGAAGCTCATTTACACTTTATCATATAACTTTTTCATGTTTAATCAAATAACGCGCTTTTTTCAACAACGTTAGCTGATTGATTTTGAAAACACAAAAAATTCGTATGAAATTTTGAGAGGGAAGAACTTTTATTTTTAATAAAATGCTTAACTAAAACATATATGTTGATTTTTTACTTTAAAAGTTCGTCGATTCGACGAAGAGTTACCTTTTTGAACTATAATGAAGAGTTACCTTTCAAGGTTAAGCAAATAAGTGTCGAAATTTACGCACTTTGATTTTGTACTATCCAACTGTTGCGAAGAAATCAGTTTTTTGAGGAAAATGTTTTATTATGTAACTGTCGTATTGCAAATCTGTTACAATTATCTAAACAACTCCTTAAACCAATGTATGAAAAAACCGAGCACTATTTACCATACGGTACACATCCAAAAAGAGATGGCATGTTTTCTTAGTGTTTGTGTTTTAGTACACAACCCATAATACCGTCATTAACTATTTTGAAGAAAGTAACAAACAATATGAAGTGTTCTGTTTTTCTTTATAAAGCAGAACAATTGTAGTGATTCTGCAGACATTATATTTTCACGTTCTGAAGTGGTTTTTACATTTATGGAGGAATGAGCAAAATTAGCAATGCTTCTCACTCGTATTACTGCTATTTGTACGACCACATCACGTGTATATTGTATACACATAGAAAAAAATACCAATGTAAAATTAACATTGCGAAATGTTGATTGAGAATTATAGTAAATTTCTGCAAAAGTATGCCCTTTATTTAAATTTATCATTATTTCATATTAATTTAAATTAAAACAACAACTCCACAACTCTGGTTCCAACCTCCATTCATGGACTGACATTACAAAAGCTTGCAACCATAGTGCAAAGTCAGTGCTGGGGCCTAAGCCAAATATTCGTAAACCGTGGATTAGCGAAAATACATGGAATGAAATCTGCAACCGCAAACGTTTGAGGAGGTCTTATCTAAACGCAAAGTCTGATACCTCGAAAACTTCCACTCGGGTCGAATACCGACAATCGGCCAAAACCGTTAAACGTATGGTACGTACAGACCATAAATTATATTTAACCAGCATCGCACAAGATGCTGAAAAATCCAGCAATACTGGAAATATGCGTGGAATCTATCAAGCAATCAACCAACTCCGAGGCTGCAATACCAGGATAACCACGGTTATTAAAGACCTCGACGGAAGCGAACTAACGTCAACCGAAGATCAAGTACGTAGATGGCGCGATTTCTTCAGCTCTTCATCAAATAACACAAACAACATTGATGAAAGTTCCTGCCCATGGGTATCTCGAAGGCGCAATCCAAGTAGAGCCATCTCAACCTCGCCTCCTACTCTCGAAGAAGCTAAAAACACTTTGCGACAGCTAAAAAACAACAAGTCACCTGGACCAGATAATTTACCTGCTGAACTTTTTAAGTACGGTGCAGAACTATTAGCTGATGAGCTTACACCAATGTTACGTCATATTTGGGAAACCAACAACATACCCAATGAATGGAAGAAAGGGACCATAGTTACAATACCCAAGAAAGGTGACATTAGCCTCTGTAAAAATTGGCAAGGTATTTCACTCCTCAACACCATCAACAAAGTACTTGCCCTTATAATTCTCCAACGCATCACACCCTATGTTGAGACGATCTTACGCAAAGAACAAGCAGGCTTCAGGACAAATCGTTCGTGTGCAGACCATGTGACGACCCTAAGTATTCTAATAGAACAATCCGTTGAATTCAACAGCCCTCTGTACCTACTTTTCGTGGACTTCGAACGTGCGTTTGACACTGTGTCAAGAGAAGCTCTCTGGGCCTCACTCAACTGTAGAGGATTCCCAGAAAAAATTGTACACCTAATACGTGAGCTATATACCGATGACGTATGCGCTGTTCGCTTCAATGGAAAGGAAAGCCAAATTTTCTCGATTGAATCTGGCGTAAGACAAGGTTGTGTCTTGTCTCCAACGCTTTTTCTCATACTTATCGATTGTGTTATGGAACAGACAAACTCGGATTCTCCATTTGGTAACCAATGGAACTTATTAGAACGTCTGAACGACATTGATTATGCTGATGACATCTGCCTACTTGCACACCGACACAGCGACATGCAGCCCAAATTATTTCATTTGGCTAAAAACGCCGAAATAGTAGGTCTGAAGATAAACATAAAGAAAACAAATCTCATGCGTGTTGTAGCAGCAAACAATCTTCCCATTCATCTTAATGGAGTCGTAATAAACGAAGTGGATTCATTTTGCTACCTTGGTAGTACTTTAACTGCAGATGGTGGGTCAGAAAAAGATATAAATGACCGGATCAAAAAAGCTCGATCAGCATTCCAATCGCTTTACAAAATTTGGAGATCAAGCAATATCACTAGAAAAACAAAACTTCGTATTTTCAACAGTAGTGTTACAAGTGTACTTCTTTATGGCTGTACTACCTGTAGATTAACTCAGGAAAGCTTGAGAAAGCTACAATCATTTACAAACCGCTGTCTACGCCAAATCCTACAAATTTTCTGGCCGTACTGGGTCACAAACGAACAGCTTCTTGAATTGGCAAACCTCAACTCGATCAAGAATGAACTAAAAAAACGCAAATGGAAGTGGATAGGGCATAACTTAGAAAGCCTCCACATGAAATATCACGCGCAGTGATGGAGTGGAACCCGCAAGGTCAACGAGGTCCTGGTCGACCACGCCTAACGTGGATAAGAAACATAAAAAATGATTATGAAGATATCGGAATGACATGGAACCAAGTTAAATCACTATCTAATGATCGAAAAAGATGGAAAGAGTTCGTTGGCGCCCTAAGTTCAAATTGAACGTTTTATTTAACTTTTTTTTACTATTGTAATCAAAAATTTTATAAATAAAGGAATTGAAAAAAAAATTGTTATTTTAAAAGAAAAATATGTTGATCGCAAGTTATTGTAAAATCAGGTTGAATTAATATTAAAAACGTTTGAAGCAAAATCACCACCGAAAAATGTTTAATCAACCTTGATTTCTACGTTTTTAACTTGATTTTTTTCTGTGTGTACAAGTTTTTTCTTTGCAAATAGATTTTGTTGTGTTTACCAGCCAAAAGGGTTCTGAGCACAACTGAAACGAACGAATATTAATGTGCTGAATCAAACACAACGAAGTTTGCGTTTTAATTTTATGAAAAACCAAACGAAATTAAATGTTCTTATCTTTATGTTGAGTTGGATAAGTACAGTATTTTAATTGTGTACGAAATCACAAACATAGAAAACTTTTTGAAGATATTTACTGCACAAACACTTTTAGCGTTTGTGTTTGCAATATTTCTACCGTATCCAACACTAAAGAATATTATATAATGTTGGTTTTCTAACACCGCTTTAAACTGACCGCTTTAAAGTGGCTTTCAAAAGAAGAGGCCTGCATAATTCTATTTCAACACCCATTAAAATTTCAAAATCTAGACGGCAAAAAAACGCATAAAAATGCTTTTCTATAATGGAGAAGCTAGAACATAAAAAATTCTCAACAAATTAAAAGGGACTAAACATACACGCAACGCTAAATGCGATAACAAAAAATACACACAAATTATTGCGTCCGCTACATACGATATACAAGTAAGCATCACAAGTTTTTGCAGACTCTATGAGGTTTTCAAATACTTAGAGCTAAAGGCTAAAATGTTTTAGTGTATAAAAAGGTTTTGAAAGAAACAAGAACTGTCTGGAGGGTATTGCTTTTCATACTTGTATCCTTACAACAGCTTAGAAATTATTATTGTGGTTATCCACAAGCGTTTTTTACACACACTAGATTTTTGTTGTGTGTTTGATTTTCAAATAGATTTATGCAGGCCTTTACATTCAAGTTTAATAAAATTCTTCTAAAGAAATCTAAATTAAGCTATCAAATGCAAAAAAATAATGCAATTTTAAAACTCTAGAAAAAACACTGTACCAAATGCTTAGAAGGTAAACACATACAATACATTTGTATCAAACTCACTAACACAGTCTTAATTGTCTTGTAATAAACAAAGTTAAATTTTACAATATGAAAAATTACACCTAAAAGGAATTCGAGGATAAAATCGAAAAATACATATATATTTATTTTTTTAAAATCGAAAAGAAATAACAAAATGTATTTACTTTTTGCGAGCCAAAAAAAAGGAAGCACCCGAAGCGAAAAAAACAATGGTAACACCCACAATGGACTTACAATCATAAAAACTTTCTCACAAATATTTGCAAGTTTTTAACTAAAAAAGCAAAAATCCCAAAGCTGTATTTCCAATAAGACAAAAATCTTACAAATACAGAAAAGAAACAGAATAAATTAGAAAAGAAAAAACAAAACACATCGACACAGATACATTTACAAAACATTCTATCTTTTATACAAGCATACGAACATATCAATATCCTTATATCAGAGATGGAAATTAAATTTTCTGATTACAAGCCAAATTTCAAGAAAAACAAAAATGTACTCTTCGGAACAATTTTTTAATCTATTTTTTTTAAACAAAGTGAGTTAAGTGAGTTGTTTTTCAAACGTATAAAAAATGTTGCGAATTGGATCATTTCTTCGAAAGTAAATTTAAGTTTTTATTGCAATTATAATTGTACATTGAAAAAAAAACACTATATAAAATTGTACAAAATAATTGAAATTTTGCCCATAGAATTTTATGCAAGAGCACACACAAAAGAAAAATCAATCCCTCCATACTCAAATCAATCCGAAGCGGTATTAATTAAATTATCCATATTCAATCCCGATTTCATATTTGAAATAATCCGAAAATTAAATCGATTTAACTTAAACTAAGATTGAATCGATCTCGAAATGCGCCTGATTCAAGTATTATAAAGTTGATTTTATCCTGAATTCGTGCTTGAAAAAACCAAAAAAGAAAATAGATAGAAAAAAATATTATGATTGACTTATCTACTCGTATTACACCTAACAGAATGATAAAACACCAACATAATGCCCGATATGGTTTTTACTTTAAAAGTCTTATGTACATATTTAAACAAAAATATAAACTAAATGAGAAGCAAGAGTTCAAATTTACTGTTTAACCCTTCGTAGTACACATGAGTCTGGCCAGACCTTTTTTCAATGTGTATAGAAAATCAAAACATGCGTAATCCAGAGCGCTAAACACAACGAAACGTTTAATTTTTTTACTTGATTTAAGAATTTTATACCGATTTCAAGAAATTCCGGGATTGATTTTCGAAAGTAATCCTATTTAGGATTGTTTTGAGTACGTTTTAGTTTTATTCGTACTCGAATTTTTGAGTACGACACGTACTTAAAGTTATAATAAAAAAATTATTTATACCGATTGTTTTTCTTTCTGTGTATTTGTTTGCCTTAAAACTCGCATCTTGAAACTAACTGAAATAATAAAATAATTTACTAGAAGAGGACCTGTATGATCCTCAAAATACTCGGCTTGCACAAACGTTCTCAGCTTTTAATTTTGTATACAATTTGTTTTTAATAGAAATTAAACTTTATAAATTGTAGCCAATTAGTACCACGAATCCAACAACGACAAAAATGTACCAAACACAAATACGATTGTACCTAGATTTCCATCTCTGTCTTATATTTTTTTGGCACGTGCTTTGATAATTCAGATTAAATATTCAAAAATAAACTTGTCTATGTGAATGAATGTACTTGTTTTAATTTCCTTCTGTATGTTTGTAAGTATTAAGAAGTTTCCTTTGTATGCGACAATCAAAATAATTTAAGAAGAAAATATATTTGTGGCAATAAGAAAAAAAAACAGCAATTTTAAGCTCTAAAGGATATCTTTAAAAAATAATTTTATTCTATTTAAATCAAAACTACTCATTGGTTATAGTTTTCTTAATTATGTATACCTAAATACTCCTTAAGTCATAGATCGGAAGTAAATTTAAGTTTTTATACCAAACGTTATTGCCAATTGAATAAAAAATATATATATAAAAATATATATATATATATATATATATATACATATATATATATTATATATATATATCGAACAAAATAATTTAAGCTTTGTCTATGGGTACTTTCAAAAATGGAGATTGGCAAGATACACCACACCTTAAACTCAAATTTTTCTTAAGTCGACTTAAGCACTTTTTGCTTTCAAAAAAAGAGGACAAATCAACATCCATACATAAAAAGAAAACATATTTAAAAATTAAAGACAAAGAAAGATCTATACATAGTAGAGTTGTCAACCGCTTAAGAATAATTCGATTAATCGATCAAACAAAACCAAGCTCTTGTTCGAATAATTTCAAAACGATGATTTTCGAATAACGAATAAATCGATTAATTAATGACGATTAATCGAACAATAAATTAAATAAAATCTTAGAATTTTGTTTATTCTCATAAATTTTTAGTGATTTTATACAAAATAGAGGAAAGTTAAAAAAATATTGTTGCCATAGCCCTGGTTGTAATTAATCTCAACGTTTAAGGTGCTATCAGACGGGATGTATTTTACATATGTACTGTCACTTTTCTTTCCCATATGTAATTCCGTATCTATGTCAAAATTTCCATTTTACATACGATTCATAATTTTTGCTATCACACCTGCTTATGTTTTTCCTTATGACATAACCTATAAATGTAAACAAAAGCTGACTTTTGTTTACGTTTCAAAACAAACCAGCTGTTTTGTTTATGTTTGCCGCAGGAAAATAGAGCGTGTTCTAATCGAAAAATTTACATATGTATTTCCACATGTATTTTACACATGCAAAGTTTCATATATATGTATCACACGATGCACAGAGGAGTATTTGGCCTGAAAAGCTGGCCAAAAAGGCAAAACTGAATTTTAAGAAATCTTAAGAACTAAGTACGCAGCTCGACAGACAATAATATTTTACATTATATTGTAAATTTTGAAGACTTTTAGTTGCGATTTGTAGCTCTGAGACACTGCTAAAGTCAGGAAAGTGAAGAAAATTATATGAGATTTAAATGTTTTTTTTCAGTTTCTGGATGTTTATATGATATTTTTTTGCGACTAAACGAATAAAGGTTTAACAAAGATTTTTTTTTCGCTGAAAGGTTTGATCAAAAGTTATTTAAAACATTAAAAAAAAATTTAAAATATGTTGAATATTCATGTTGAAACAATTCGTTTAAAAGCTAAAAAAAACAAATTATACACTTTTTTTTGCAAAAAAAGGAAAAGAAGAGGTTTTTAAAGGTGAGGTTAGCATGTCTACGAATTATGTTTGATACCACAATAAAATTTGGAATCTCTAATTTTAGAATCCAAAAAAAGTGTGCGCAAGTTTGCGCCATTATTTTTGACGATTTTTTTAAATTTTCACATTTCTTCTATTTTGCTCTTATACCTTTATATCGTCATAAACTTTAATGTATTTTGAATTATTGATTTCAACTGTTATTCACATCACTTTTAACACTTCACAATATTAAAACCTGCCTATATGTATTTATAAATTGCAAAAAGTCTTAATTATCCAAAATAGTTTTAAGGGAATGTCCCACACATCCCCATAAAAGATATTTTTATATACCTGCTCTAAAACACAAAAATAAGTTTACAAAAAATAAATATAGGTACATAAAAAATACATGGGCACCCAGGTATCAGGCTACCATCCAATTAAGGCATAAAAGCATGCGCTTGAAAATACTTATAAAGGGTTATTGCACCCATTTTTTATATATGTATGTAGAGCTAAATTTCTTGGAACTTATAACCAAATGGGGCTGTGACGGATCGCACCAATCATGTTATAAGCAGAAATTCGAAAAGGAAGATGTTAGTGACGCTAATATATTCCACAGCAGTTGTGTACCAATTAAACTAAGCACAAATACTAATGGAAAAATTAAAACGATATGGCGAAATCAAACACCATCCTCAACTAGGCTGTGTAGACCAATCCGCATCCGTTTTGTGCAGGAAACAACTGACATCACGAAGCAAGAAATAGGACACATAAATAATCAAATTGAATTTTTAAAGAAAAGCGAAGTACCGTATATTGAAAAAATTGCACAAATTAAACACACGATGGTAATGACAATGGTCGACGGAAAAGTATGCAATGCTGCAACGGACACAAAATCGACAATGAGGTGTTACATTTGCGGTCAAACTTCGGAAGATTTTAACACGTTGCAGAAGAATGTTCGTCTGAACTGTGATGCCTTGAGTTTTGGACTATCAACTTTACATGCACACATACGCTTTTTAGAATCGATACTTCATCTCTCATATAAACTGCCAATTAAAAAGTGGCAAGCAAGGAGCGGTGAAGATAAAGCAATTGTTAAAGAGAGGAAGATATTCATCCAAAAAAGACTTAAAGACGAGATAGGAATACTTGTAGATGTTCCAAAACCAGGATACGGTAGCACTAATGATGGCAACACATCAAGAAGATTTTTTTGCAACTGCATCGAAAATCACTGGAATAAATGAAGAATTAATCAACCGCCTGAAAATAATATTGGAAGCAATAACTAGCGGACACCGAATTAATATTGAGAAATTTGAGGAATATGCACATAAAACTGCCGAAATATATGTGCAACTTTACAACTGGCACCCCATGAGTCCTACGATGCACAAGATTCTTATTCATGGCGGTAGTGTTATAAAGCAAGCAATCTTGCCAATTGGACAATTGTCAGAAGAAGCTGCCGAGGCCAGAAATAAGCACTTACGATTATATCGCACGAATTATTCGAGGAAATTCAGCAGAAGCGGTACAAATCGAGATGTCTTGAGTAGGTTATTTCTGAGCAGTGCCCCTTTTATAAGCTGCAGTACGCAAAGTGATCGAAATAATAAAAAAGCTTTTTCATCAGAAACCATCACACTTCTTCTTCGTGACACCGATGATGCAGCTAATGAGGATACACATACGACATAATAATTAGTAAGGAATTTTTATTACTTTAACTTTTCCGTTTATAAAATATTTAATAATATAAAATAAATATAATAAAACCTTTTTTCATAAAAAAACAAGTAAGAAAGTATAGTCGGTCAAGCCCGACCATATGATTCCCTACACCACAGTATTTAAATACACATCATGCTTATCATCCTTTATTTATTTAAATACAATATAGATACAGCGATATAACATAAAAATACTTAAATAAATTGTTCACGAAGAACATAGGGCGTCAAAATGTCCATATTAATATAGATTTATCTATGTTTATAAACTTCATGAAAATCGGTTTGAAAGTTTGTGAGAGGCAGAAATTGCCCCCTACCTCCCCTTGTGGTCCTATTTTTGAAAAACTGTATAGCTAATGTGTCCTATAGATATGGATCTATCTATGTTTTAAATTTCATTGAAATCGGTTTGATAATTTCTGAGAGGAAGAAATTTCCCCCTGTTTTGTAAGAGCCTTACAATTTTCCAATTTTTTTTTTTAATTAGACTGTAAATCAGATGTATGTATGTACATACAGTCTGTCAATAATGAGTTTACACCTTTAAAATCAACATTTGTTAATTGAGTTTTGCGATTAATACCAACTTTTATTCCTTAGGAATGTGACTTTTAGAAAAATCTTAAAAATTTAAACTTTTTGGTTAGTTTAAGCAGAATTTTCC
The DNA here is from genome assembly GCA_930367215.1 of Pollenia angustigena. Lineage (NCBI taxonomy): Eukaryota > Metazoa > Arthropoda > Insecta > Diptera > Polleniidae > Pollenia > Pollenia angustigena. Next base: position 233,782,762 of record OV884058.1, on the reverse strand, counting down.
GGTGCATCTTCTGATCCTCCTGCTTTTAAACTCGGAGAACACGTTTTAAAGTTATGGCAAAATATATAAGGCAACCCAACGATTTAGGGGGTGAAGTATGCCACGCCTTTAAAAGAAAATCCTTACGTACTAGAGAAAAACGGAAAACAGGTTTGAATTAAGGGCATCAAAACCCATATAGTCCACATACTTTTATTTCTAGGGTAGAGAAAAATTTTTTTATTGCGCAGTGTACTTTTGTTGCGCAGTGTAATTTTTTCAAAATCTGCCACTAGACTTTTTATATCACACTACACCTAAAACTATCAAAAAACTAAAACTTTTAATTCAAAAAACACGTTTAATAATTTTGGCCAGCTTTTCAGGCCAAATACTCCTCTGTGCGATGTGTGCAACTTTTACAGATGGAAAACATATGTAAAATACATCCCGTCTGATAGCACCTTTAGTAAGCAAAAACTGTGTTGTGTACTCAATAATGCATGTCCCCTTCAATCAATAATGCATGTCCCCTTTCGTGATTTTAGCACGGACATGCATTGATGCAATCCGAATATTTCGTCTAATAAAGCGCCAAAACAACTGAAAGAATCATTTGCCATCTCGTATTTTTAATTTTGCAACAAACGAGTTTTGCAACTCACCTTCTCAATTGTATCAGCTGTTTTATTTTTAAATCAAAAGTTAAAAAATTTTCAAGGAAGGGGATTTTTCAATTTCGGGTGAAAAATTTTGAAATAAACAAAAAGCTTAAAAATAAAGAATTGAATTATGTATATGAATCATATCGTGAAAGTAGAAAATGTTGTAATTGTATTATATTTTTTTTGGAAGATTATCTAACGACATCAAGAAATGTCGAACTTGGTTCAATGGAAAAATACATTAAGAGAGACAGCGGCTGTTTTATAGAAGAAATTGTAGACAGAAGTTTGGCTGAAGATGGTAGGTCTGCCAACGCCTTTCGAAGATCCAGAGTAATATCGGATTATTAAGAATTTAAGGGTTTAACGATGCCTTTAAGTAATACAACGATATGGAGTTAAGACGAAAAATGTTATGAATCAAAAAAAGAAGAAGTCATAGCGGATGGAATGGAAGATTTCCCATAGTAATTTTTTTGTAAAAATAATTTTTTTATTCGATATTCTCATCGATTAATCGATTAATTTTTTAGATTTAATCGTTTGATCGAACGAACAAAAACAATTATTTGAATTATGCGAACAAAGTTGAAAGGCGAATAATTGACAACTCTTATACATAGTGATATTTTTAACCTTCCTATTTTCGTTTTTGTGAGACACATTTTCTTTCGTCAGCCATTTATTTCTTTATTTCTGTTCGTTACATATTAAAAAGTTAAACATAAGAAACTAATGTATTTTTTATCCTGAAGTATGAAAATCAAACAGAGATAATCAATGTTCATTAAAAAGATCACTTGCGTGTACAATATTTTTTGTCAGTCCGTCTTTAGCCAACAAAAATAAGCTCGATGGGCTGCCAAAGCGAGAACATGCCACGTCCGTGCGTCATCTAATCCGCAAACAGACATCGTTTGGCCTTGTGACTTATTGATTTTCATTGCAAATTCTAATCTTAAAGGAAATTGAACGCTTCTGTAGGAATCAACGGCGATCGTGGCCGCAAAACATTTTCGTCTCGGAATTTTCCGTTCCAAATGGTAGCTTCGATAATGTTTTTTATCAATTTAACGACCAATCGTGTAGTGTAGTGGATTCAAATTCCGAAGTAAAATAACCGGAGAAAAAAATTTGTCAAAAAAATACATACGATTTTCAATAGAAACGGTAAATTAATTAAGAAGGTACACGCAAAGAAATAACATGGTTGTGGTACACATATTCTAAGAGCAACATATTATGATAAGATTCATGATTGTAGTCACCATATTAAGATTATTATTGAATCATATTATGGCTAAATATAATCGTTCTATTACATCATAATATTTGTCCCTTAATCATATTATGATTGTGTTAATCATACTAAGTTAAGAAGTAATCAAATTATTTTCATGTTAATCATAATAAGCTGAGAAGTAATCATATTATCATCATGTTTATCATAATAAATTAAGAAGCAATCATATTATGATACAGCACCTTTCATAGATTTCATAAAAATACAAAATAAATTTAAATATTTTTGAATCGATTTTTTATTTTGTGGCTTTTTACAATTTTTCTTAATGTTAATCAAATAGCGAAGTTCAATATAAGGCTTGCAAAAGAGCAAATGCAAAATCTGTGGTTTTCATGGCCAACCGCGTATGTCCATTTTTCCGATTTTGAGATGTTGATGCCATATTGCCTAATTTTAAATGCTCTTTACATTTTTTTTGAAAAAAGATGGATCAATTCCGATTTTTTAACGTAATGACAGAGTTTGAAAAGTGCAATACCTAGCCCATGGTTTGGTTTAGAATGGTTTTTCGGCTTCCCTGAAAAATTTGTTTTAAGACATACGCGGTTGCCCATGAAAACCACAGAAATATCGTAACACTTTTATAAAATGCTAGCTTAACCCGGTGCGCTTCGCTACACTGCTTTAACCACTTCTTCAGTTGAGAGATATTTGATATATGCATCCTATGGAAGGTTTTTCCCCCCTGCGCCTTCCCGCTTTATTTTTATTTTCAAAGTGTAGTATACCATAGGAGTGACTTCTACTAAGTTTGAACATTCTTACTATAACAGTTCTTAAGAGATGCGATATTAAACATTGGCGTCCTATGGGGCGTAACATTGCCCCACTGCTATTTTGTTTCAATTTAGGGGCTCAGAAGATCCTACTGCCAAAAGTTCAACAAATTGCTTGCAGCGGCTCTTATTAATATTGCTATCTATGAGGGGTACTGCTCATCCTCTGGCTACCCCGCCCATTTATATATTGAAATTTATAGTTTACCATAGTAGTAGCTTTAACCACGTTTGAAGACTTTCCCTTTAGTAGTTCTTCAGTTTAGCTATATTTAATATATGCATCCTATGGAAGGTATTTCCCCCCTGCGCCTACCAGCTTAATTTTTATTTTCAAAAGTGTAGTATACCATAAGTGTGACTTCTACAAAGTTTGAACATTCTCACTAAAACAGTTTTTAAGATATCCGATATTAAACATTGGCGTCCTATCGGGGGTAACATTTCCTCCGCTGCTATTTTGTTTAATTTTTGGGGCTCAGAAGATCCTACTACCAAAAGTTCAACAAATTGCTTGCAGCGGCTCTTAAAATATGCGATATTTAATATTGGCATCCAATGGGGGGTACAAATTCCCCTGCCCCTATCGAAAAAATAAGTAGCTATTTTATTTTTAGGGCTCACGTGATGCTACTGTAAAAATTTCAGGAAAATCGGTTCAGCAGTTTAGGAGTCTATAAGTCAACATACAAACAAACAAACAAACAAACAAACAAACATACAAACATTTTTCATTTTTATATATATAGATACCGAAATCTCTGTGTGTTTTGTTGTTAGATTTTACAAAAAAAACTACGATATTTTGCATTTGCACTATTACATCACTAATACTGAATGAACTCCGCTAATATTTTAATTTTTTAATTTCTTTAAACTTATTTTTTTATGGGAATTTATCTTTAAATTGTTTAACCGCTCACATATAAAATAAACAACACAACTGATTCGACATTATTTTACAAATGGCCCTAACATAATATTATTAGAGTAAAAATAGTTTGATTGAATCTTTAACATAACATGATGAATGTATAGAATGTTATCATGTTATGGCTATTAAATATCATGATATGGTTGTGAGTAATATAATATGTTTAGAAAGGTATCATAATTAAGTTGTTAGACAAATTATTATTTTTCGGTCAACAATACTCAAATTTCTAATTGCGATAAACATTGATATGTTTACAGTAACTATAATATTGTTGATATTTAATAAAAAATATCAATTATTTGTGTACGACAACAATATATTGTTACATTAAACATAGTGTTGTTGCCGTAAATATGCCCAACCATATTTTTTCGCTGCATGTATAGAAGGGGGGTGCCTCTACCCTTTTTGCTGCATTTTACGTCGTAAACGTTAAAATTAAAAGCCATTAATAAAGAAGACATGGATATAGGGAGCTTTTACACGTTTTGCCCTATTTTATGCCCTAAATGTTAGAATTTCCAAAAAAAGTATATCTTAAAGCTCCTTTAGATGTTACAGTGACTGTATGCCAAATTTAAAGAAAACCGGTTGATAAGTTAAGAAAATCTAGGGAGGGGGAGGTTTTACCCTTTTTAGTCTATAATAAAAATTATAGGCTACAAGATACATTATAATACATGGTTTGGTAACTTTTCAAATAACAATAAAAAATCATAATATGGAAAATGGAGGGCATTCTGCTGATATTTGTAAGGGAATCTATAGGAAAATCTAAATACTATATCTCCGCAACTACTAAGCCGATTTCGTGCAAGCTTCACATAAACCATCTACAAACTATCCCCAACGTACCCTGAAATTCGATCTACCCGTTTTCGCAGTAAGTTGTGACATCGAAGCGTACACTTCTTTTTATTTATATATATGTATATATATATGGATATAAAGGGTGGTCCAACCATCATGCACCATGTTAATTGTGAGTTTAAACTTAACGTCAAGTTTTTGGCCCAACTTAATTTGACATTTATTTATTTCATTGTTGGTCAAATTCAAACATGGAGAGGTACACAATTGAGCAGCGCATTAAGATTGTTGAAATCCTTTTACGAAAATACGCGCTAAAATCAAAATGCAATTCGTGCACTTCATGTGTTTTTTTCAACTCAGTGGATTCGTTAAGAAGCAGAATTGCCGCATGTGGACAAATAAGAATCCACGACTGATTGTTGAAAAGCCGATGCATCCACAAACAGTGATTGTTTGGTGCGGCTTATGTCATCGGACCTTACTTTTGCGGAAATGAGGTCTGATAACGGACTTCTAGTGGCCAGAAATTGCAATACAAAAATATTTCTAGAAAAGGCAATACCTGATGTTATACAAAGATTTGCCATACTTCTTTTCTTTAATTCCCATAACAATTTAAAATTTCTAAAAATCGTGACTTCTATTTGATCAAAGTGAACTCTGAAGCTATTCATTTTAATTTGTCTTATTAGTCTAAAGTAAAAACCCCTCATCGACTAACTAACTTTTTATTTTTCCGTTTTAAAGTTAAACGCAACCCAACTTTCTGGTAACACAAAAAAAAATATATATAAAATAAAAATAATAATAAATAATTCCAAGCAAACGCTTGCAAATACAAACACTCAAATCCCTGAAAAAGAAACGTTTCCATTAAAAATGCGAAACGGCATCATCTTCTTAAAAGTAAAAAAAAGTATTAAGCCAAAATGAAAGCGAACAACTTAAAATGTTCATGAATCTAAATTCGAAAAGATGGAAATTCAAACTTTAAATTGTTAGGAAGATAAAACGAAACATACAAACAAACTAAGCAAAGGAAAAGTAAAAAAAAACGCAAAAACCAAAAAGCCCCAAAAGTATTTTGGGACAAGAAAATCTACAATAAAATTTAAACTGAAATCCACCACCAGCATTTGAGCACGTACAACTACTGACAGCAGCAGGGCTGCCTGAATAACAAAATACTTAGAAGATTTACAAGTATGGGTGTTGGTGTTTATATATGCGTTTAAGTTTACAACAAATAACTTAAAACCCCGAAGAAACGTCAGGATATTTAACATTTAAACATTTAAAATTTTCAATACGTAGATTTTTTTATTAAACAGTATTCGCTCTCTTGCATACAGGCTAACAATTATACAAACATATACTCTGATACACCCATTTTACATACAGGAGAATCTTTAATGACCTCAAACGTAAGGGACCATTCAAATTTGTCCGTACAATGAGGGTGTCCTGTCAAAAGAACTCAATGATTTCGTTTTGGTACACCGACAGGACCATGACACTGTGTCCGTCGAAAGGTGGCGCCCGTTAAGGGAGGTCACACTGTTTATATAAAAGACTTTTTTCTCCCTTTTATAAAAAAAAACAGTCTGTTTAAATTTTAAACAAGCTGTGAAACATTCACTGCTACTTTACTGCTTTTTTCAGCAAATCAACAGAAAAGAAAACAACGCAAAAAACAAAACAAACAAAAAATACAACGAACGCCTAAAAGAGCGCTAACAAATATAACAACTACAATTACAAAAGCAACGGGTGTACAACAAAATATATAATGTGAATTAAACACAGCCGAATACAGAAATTTTCGAAAAGGATCGTAAAAGTTTGAATTCGATAAAAGGTTATTTTGAGAATATTTCGGATCATGTAGAGGTGTTTAACAGAAACAAAATTCGGTAAGAGTAAAAATAAAACGTTTTAACCTTGTCTAGATAACGTTAGATATAAAAACATTTTCGTTTTTGCATTTTAAAATTTTAACGTTTCTTTAAACACGGTACGAACTGAAAAATGCACAAATTTTCATAGTCGTAGTACGAGTCTCGTACAATAATTCCTTCTCTCTAATTTACAAATATGATTTTCTCATTGTATATATCAATTTATAACGCTGGATTGAACGTCGTAGGTAAGTTAAAAAAAAACTAATTAGAAAATATTGCTAGGAACATAAACCTAACCGGACTAGAATAATAAAACTAGTCCAGGCCTTTCCACGTTCGACAGTCATTCGTTTTGACCAATGATATAAAAAAACTGGTAGGAATTTTTGAGAAACTAGAAAAATATGACTCACTAAAGGCCGAGTCACATAGAATCCTCTGCACATTATATGACACTCTTATGAGCTTTGTCTCACATAATAAGTTACCGTTAACGAAAAGTACTAAAGATCAGAGGGCCCTATTCCACAAAACAACTTGTCAACTTTTCACTTTTTGGCAAAGTGATAGGTGTTTCTGTTCCACAACATTCTTTACAAATCTCACTTTGCACTAAGCTAATTTTTGAAAAGACTTTGCTCTCTTTGCAAAAACTTTGCTCTCTTTGCAAAGTCTTTGCGCTCTCTTGCAAAGTGTTCCACAAAGCATTTAGTCATCTTTGCATTTCTGTCTTATCACTTTTCATTTTGCAATGCTAAATATAAATTATAAAAATGAGCTAAAAAGTAAGAAAAAAAAGATATTTTATTTTCTAGTAAGTTTTTTTATAAAATGATTGAAAATAGCATATGAGACATATTTCTTTTAAAAGCTATTTTTATTATATAAACCATTTTTATTTTCGAAGGTGTTCAATAATTATAATCAAATTTCAATTTATATAGCTTCCTTGTAATAGAATTATTCCTTCATTTGATCACATACTTTTTGCTTATACAAACCTTTGCTTAACATTGAAGCTATAGATATGTACATATGTATATAAATTATAAATTGAAATCATTGAACACATTCCAAAATAAAAATGGTTTATATAATAGGAATAGCTTCTAAAAAGAAATATATTTCTATCTATCTATCTTCTTCTATATTCTATATAGATAAAAACATCCTGTATATATGTAACGTATGGACTCCAAAACGGCTGGGCCGATTTTGATGACATTTTCAGGGAATCTTTAGAATATTCAGGCGGGTGACACTGTGAAGTCTGGTTTTTGATTATTGGTATGATGGCGGAGGGGCGTGGCAAAATCCAATTTTCATATCGTACCACCAATGACATCTATATATTTTGGACGATTTTTTCTTTAAAATGATCGCCATGGTCCAACTTAGATTTATACGAAATACAATTTTTACCCGCCCACTTTTTTCGAATTACCTTAAATCAGAAAATGGCTCCATCGATTTGACAAATTTTTCTTTCAAATGTTCGTATTAATCTATTTTAAGTTTTCATCGAAAAAAAGTTTACCACGCCTACTTTTACGCCCACTTTTTCTATTAAGCGCATAACTTGAGAACGGCTTGACCGATTTTGACGATTTTGCTTTAAAATTATTGCCATGGTCCAACTTAGGGTTTTCCGGATAGAAAATTTTGCCCCGCCCATTTTTTCGATACACCTAGAATCAGAAAACGGATCCATCGATTTTACTAATTTTTCTTTCAAATGTTGTATCTTTTTAACGGATTTTAAAAATCGAATGCATACATTTTTCCTAGTTTGGACAGGACAACGTCTCTCGGGTCAGCTAGTTATACATAAATTGTATAAAGTGTATCTTTACATTACATTCTTAAAGGTTAATAAATTATAAAAACAGGCTTAATGGGAGGAAGTTTTAAAAAAAGCCCAATCCTTGCAACTGGCGTTTGTCCAAAAAACATGGACATATGCGTCTACTATAACATCGACCACTCTATGGATAGTTCTGTAAAATGCTGATGTTGCAACATCATGCTTAGCTGCAACTCTATGGTACTGGCAACCATTTTCGAGCAGAAGCACACAGCAGTTGTTGATTTTCAGCTAACAAACTGCGCTTTAAGTTGTGCTGTAATTCTTCTTTAATTTTATTTAAAAAGAAATCAACTTAAATCAATTAAAATTTTGTAATCCCGAATAACGCAAAATTTCAACAAAGTCGTGACCAAATGAATCTGACAGCTAATCATTATGTAAAATTTGCCGCTGAATCCAAATATGAAGTCAGAATGGTCAAAAGTAGAACAGTTATTGAGATATTCCAAAATAACGGTTATTTGTGTTTTTAAAAAGATGATGTGACTGAAATGCAAATATCTTCAAAAATTTTAAACGGGGTTATAAAATTTCTAAAATAACCATGGATTGCTTGTGAAGATTGGTCAAGAAATGACAGAGTAACAGGGGACAAAAGTTCAAGCTTCATTGAAAATTTTACGATTTTGTTAAATTTTGCTCAAGTTATTTTTTTTAAACCAATGTTTTATTGCATGCGACATTAGATTATTTTAATATGAACATTTTGCGCCCAACAAGACATAGATTGGTACAAAAATGACAAAGCTACAGAAGATTTAGTAAATTAACCCACATAGAAATTCAATACTTTTAAGCAATTTTTAATATTTTTGTTACTAAAAATTTAACTTAATATACAATAATTTGTTGTGGGTTTGTTCAATTAATCTTCTGTAACTTTGTTATTGTTGCACCGATCCGGATCCTATTGGGCACAAAATGTTCTTATTGAAATAGGCTAAAATTTTATTTTTTGGATATTTGCATTTCAGTCACAGCATCTTTTTTAAACACACAAATAACGGTTATTTTGGAATATCTCAAAAACTGTTCTACTTTTGACAATTCTGACTTCATATTCAGATTCAGCGGAAAATTTTACATAAGTATTAGGTGTCAAATTCATTTGGTCAAAAAACTGTCACGTAGTGAAATGAATTATGGCCCTATAATTTCTTGTTATGCCCACGTCTCCACTATTGTAGAACAAAAACTCGCGTCTTAACATTTTGAAAGCTTCACTAGCTTGAACAATATAAATTTGCAAAGAGATCATTTATCTTGCAAATTTTTGACAAACTTATCAAAATTTGCTTTGCAAAAATAGAATTTACAGTTTTTGTGGAACGAAACAGCATAATTATTTGCAAAATCTTTGCAAATTAAACTTTACAATAATAACCTTGCACTTTGCACAAGAGAACGTACGTGGAACAGAAATTGAAAAGAGAATATTGCATTGCAAAGACTTTGCAAATTTCCCTTATCAATTTTAACTTATCACTTGTCAAATTAAATAGTTCTGTGGAACATAAAGTTTTGCAAATTGACGAAAAATTTTAAAAGTGAAAAGTTGATAAGTTGGTTTGTGGAATAGGGCCCAGGTATCAGTTTGTTTGTGTTATGTGTCAGCAAAACTAAAATGAAAATAACAAGTAAGAAAGTATAGTCGGTCAAGCCCGACCATATGATACCCTACACCACAGTATTAAAAAACACATCATGCTTATATGTCCATATAAATATGGATTTATCTATGTTTATAAAATTCATTAAAATCGGTTTACAAGTTTGTGAGATGCAGAAATTGCCCCCTACCTCCCCTTGTGGTCCTATTTTTGAAAAACTGTATAGCTTATGTGTCCATATAGATATGGATCTATCTATGTTTTGAATTTCATTAAAATAGGTTTGAGAGGCAGAAATTGGCCCTATCTCCCCTCGTGGTCCTATTTTTTAAAAACTGCATCCCTTTTGTGTCCATAAAGATATGGTTCTATGTATGTTTTAAATTTCATTAAAATCGGTGTGATAGTTTCTGAGAGGAAGAAATTTTCCCCTATCTTCCCTCATGGTCCTACGATTTGGCCTATTTTCAATAGGCTTGGTCCTTGTGTTAATAAGAACCTATGTCCCAAATTTTATCAAATTATCTCCAAAATTGCGACCTGTACTTTGCGCACAAGGTTACATGGACAGCCAGCCAGCCAGCCATCCAGCCAGCCTGACAGCCAGCCGGACGGACATCGTTAGTTCTACTCAGAAAGTGATTCTGAGTCGATCGGTATACTTTAAGGTGGGTCTAGGACCAATATTTTAAGGCGTTACACACATCAGCACAAATGCATAATACCCTCTCCACTATTGTAGTGTGGGTAGAAAAATAAATAAACTACAATCAAATAAATAAAATTTTCTCGGTCTTGATTTAATATCCTTCATCAAAGTATTCATTGTATGCCATTCCTCCGTTGTTACGTTAGCGTCAGTTGAAAGAAGCAACATATAAAGGACAACGGATGCTATGTGACTCGGCCTTAAACCAACAATTTTCAGAAAATCTAACGCTGCTAATGCTAGAAACAAAACTGAGACGTCAGAAGTATAACACATTGGTATGTAGTTAAATGCACATAGTCATTGCGTAGACCGAAATTCGTCCTGCGTAACGAACACTGCGATAGGCTTATTTCTATTTATTGCCCAGACGAATAAATTGGGACAGGGACAGCTAACCGTAGCATAATAGCAAAGTCTAATACTTATTAAAAATCGTGAAAGCGGTTAGAATCACAAGGAAAAATTGCTTCTATTGCGAACATGGGTAAAATTCGCGAAAAATTGCAAATCTTTTAAACAAACGCTAAAATTTATTTGGATTCGCTAAATGGGTTCAAAAAACAAAATGTCGGAAAATAACATAAAAAAAAAATAGCAAAAATGGCGAAAATTCGAGAAATTTTTTTATATTTCAAACGAGCCATAAAATTGATTAGAAGTCCCTAAAACTATAAGGAACGTTAAACATTGCTAAATTAGCGGAAATTTGGAAAAATTCGATAACAGCGGCATGATGGCAAAGTCTACTATTCTTTATAAATCGTTAAAGCTGTAAATATTTAGAAAACTTACAGCAACAAATCGCTTTTATCGAGAAAAATTCCACAATTTGAAACAAACAAAAAAACTAATTTGAGATCGCTAAATCCAATTGCAGAATACCAAAAATGCTTAATTAATCTACTTTCGAGTGAATTCGGATTCTAGAACACATCCGATATGGTCAGCGTATGATTTGATTATGTAAACAAACAAATAAATTACGAAGAAATTTTAACAAAGTTTATTGCAAGTTAAAAAAGATAAAAATGGATGCAGTAAAATAATTAAAGAAGTTAATAATAATAAATTTTTATATAATCTAGTGTTCAAAGTGTTTTAAATTAAAAAAATATAAAGTCACATAATAAAACATGGAATTCACGCACTTATTGTGTCTCTTTTGACGAATTTACGCAACGAACTCTTGCCGACGAATTCGTAGTACAGTTGTGTTTATACTACATATAAAGCGAAAAAAAATTAAATAATTTTTGATCGCTTATATTTCTTATCGAAATGTATCTTTTGGTAAATTTTCAATGAAAAGCAAATTGCAGTTTTTTTGGAAACGAGCTTAAGCAAAAAAACATGTATGTATGTATCTGTAATCATTCGGAAACAAATGGCACTAATTAAATTCTGTGTATTTTAAAAAATTTCATATTTTGGTTAATTATAAACTACAGGGTGGGCCGTAATTCCCTGACCATTGTTAATAATTCGGTCAAATTTTCACAAAATCTTAAGCGCGTTGCATTTTCTTGCGTCAAAATTGCATGTACATTCCATTTGTTCTTTTTACGGAAACAGGAATGCATTCGTTTCATTACTCTCCGCAGTGAAATTCTGAACATTTGAAGCTAAGTGGCACGCTTACGAGTCGATGTTTCAGGGTTCTTTTTTACGCTCTCTCGAATTACTGAATTTTGACTAGCAAAATAAAACTCTAAAATGTTTGCTCGTTCCTCAATCGCCATGTATACTGAATCTCCCAAACGTTAATTGTAATACTAAAATAGAAAAAATAAAAAAGTTATATCAAAAATACAATCGTCAGTGAATGATGGCCCACCCTATTTATTTTTCTTTAAAATTTCTCACATGCTTTAAATTTTGCCTACTAGATATAAAAGAAATTTCAAAAATTTATTTCGTATTTTTTTATCTGATAAAAAAAAACTTACTACTTAAATATTAAACCAATTTACATTAGGCAAATCTTTTGAAGTTCTGATAACTGTCTGTTTATGTTAAAGTCTCTATTGCAAAATTAAGCCAGCTCTACAAATACAAAATTTACGACTTTTAAAGAGGTCACCAATTCACATTGTAGTATACTGACTCAATTTGAGATTTGTTGTTTTCTGAGTATCAAAGCGAAAATAAAGAGAAAATGAAAAAATAACAACAACAACAATATTTAATGGAAAGACTTATGACGAGGCCGACTTTAAAAGTACTCTACTCTAAAATAAAGAAATAAAAAAACAGTGTTTCTTTATAGAAAAGTTTTTAAATGAAGATTTTTTAAGAGGTCCTTCTAACTGTATTATTTAAGATTTGTTCTAGCGCAATAGCCACAAGTAAGAAAGTATAGTCGGCGAACCTTGGACCATATGATATCCTACACCACAGTTTTAGGAGAAAAGACTTGAGAGTGGAACCTATTTGGGACTTATGGCCAATCATGAACTCGCTGTTAAATATCTGTGGCATTTTGACAAAACATCTTAAGTCGAGATAAGATAGCAACAAAAGTTTTAAAAAAAACTCGGTCAAATAATCATTTTTATTAAATAATAAAATAAAACGAAATTAAAGAAAAATTTCGTTTATAATACAAAATTTTAAAATCGTAAACAAAAATAGTTTTTGAAGGAAAATTCGTAGAATTTACAGCATTTTTTTCAACTTTTTAAATTTGACTTAAGATGTTTTGTCAAAAGGCCACCGATATTATATAAATAAATACCCCTATGGAAATCCAAGGCAATCCAAGTGAAATCGAACAGTTTGGAGAAAACTATTATTTGATTTCCTTTTGTTTTTTACTACGTTGATGTTCCTTATCAACAGCACATTTTAGCTTTTGCTTAGCAAATTTTCAGATTGTTTTGGCTAATGATTACAGAGATTTCGAACATTTAAAAAAATAGAGTTACAAGAAAACTATGTTCAAATAAATACTCATACACGCAAAGAAAAAATGTGGTTGGGCATTGTTATGGCAACAACACTATATTTAATGTAACAATATATTGCTGTCGTACACAAATTATTGTTATTTTTATTTAATATCAACAATATTATAGTTACTGTAAACATATCAATGTTTATCGCAATTATAAATTATTGTTGACAGAAAAATAATTATTTTTCTAAAAACTTACTTATGATAACTTTCTAAATAATTATTTTTCTAACAACTTAATTATGATAACTTTCTAAACATATTATATTACTCACAACCATATCATGATATTTAATAGCCATCACATGATAACTTTCTATACATTAATCATATTATGTTTAAGATGCAATTAAACTATTTTTACTCTAATAATATCATGTTAGCGCCATTTGTAAAATAATTTTGAATCAGTTGTGTCGTTTATTTTATATGTGAGCGGTTAAACTATCATATATATTATTTCTAAAGCACTTTTTTTTGTCGGTTGCAAATATCTCCCATACCAACGCATTAAATTTAATAATGATATCTCATTTTAAAGCTTATTTCTAACACTAATGACGAAAAATAATTAGAAATTGAAAAAATAATATTTTCATTGATAAAGGATTCGTACGGGCAAAAAGTTAACGATGATCATGTCATTACCACTAACATTGTATTCAAAGAAATATCATAAAAGCATTTAAACATATGTTTGTATGTATGTAAATATGTATGATATATATTATGATTTCTAATATTTTTATACTTTTAATAAAATGTATTGAAGTTACTAAAATTTCTATTAATTATTTTCATTTCATGTTACAAAAATGACAACTAACGGTGCGAAATATTCGCACGGGTCATCTAGTTTCAAGATTAATTCCAATAAAAAAAATTAGTTTAAAGAAATTACAAAATTAAAATATTAGCGGAGTTCATTCGGTATTAGTGATGTAATAGTGCAAATGCAAAATATCATAGTTTTTTTGTAAAATCAAACAACAAAACACACAGATATTTCGTTATATTTTATAAAAGTGATACGATATTTCTGTGGTTTTCATGTGCAACCGCGTATGTCTTAAAACAAATGTTTCAGGAAAGCCGAAAAACCTTTCGAGATCAAATGGGCTGGGTATTGCACTTTTTAAACTTTGTCATTACGTTAAAAAAAATCGGAATTGATCCATCTTTTTTCAAAAATTTTATGTAAAGAGCGTTTAAAATTAGGCAATATGGCATCAACATCTCAAAATCGGCAAAATGGACATACGTGGTTGCCCATGAAAACCACAGATTTTGCAATTGCTCTTTGATTTACATTAAGAAAAATTGTAAAAGGCCACAAAATAAAAAATCGATGCAAAAAAGTTTTAATTTATTTTGTATTTTTATGACGATATGAAACGGCCAAATCAAGTTCGAGAATGCAAACATTTCATTCAATAGTTCCTTAAAATGCTGGTAAAGTATTTGCTAAAATGTTTTTTTCACCAAAAAATTAATAAGTTTTTAAAATTTTTAAACAAAATACCTACATAAAATAAAAAAAAAATAATAATTATTGTTTTTTTGATAAACTAAAAATATTGCACAGTGGCGTATATCGAGAACGTTTTTTATTAAATTTCAAAAAATCAAAAAAAAAAATGGTAGTTATTTGAATCGCACAACCAAATGGGTCTTAAAAGTTGTGGAAAAAATCAAAGTTTTATATAAAAAAAGTTCAAGAAAATCAAAAAGTACAAACAGTGAAAAAAATTTATTTAAAATATTAAATCTCGAAAATCGCATTCAAGCTTACTGTGCAAAATTTTTTTATATTTTTTCTTGGATAGTAGACAAAAAAATAAAAATACAAAAAAAGTAATTATTTGGTTTATTGTTGTTATTTTTGTTTAAGCTTTTATATTGTTACTAGTAAAACTGGGGTTTATAATTCTTACACGCTTAACAGTTTTATTTGTACAATATCTTTAGTTTTTCTAAAATCTTTGGATGAAGTTTCCTGATGATATGGCCCAAGCAATCAGTGAAATGCGCAACAATAAATTTCAGTTTATCAATAGTATGAAATGGGAATTTAGCACATTTACACAAAACCTTGTTAAATTATTCTATTTGGACCAATATTGAATAAGTTATGAGTATTTATCAACATAGTTTTCTTATAACTCGATTTTTTTGATATTCGATATTACTGTCTGATTTCATATGTATATATATATACATATATATAAATATATAAATATATATATATATATATATATATATATATATATATATATATATATATATATATATTTAAGTTTCAGTAGTTCGTATTGGGACCAAAGGGCCATAAGGAATTGAAACATTCGTATTTAATTTCATTAAACTATTTCCAAAATTGCGTCGGCCAGACGGATGGACATCGTAAGATCTACTCTAAAAGTTATTCTGAATCGATTGATATACTAAAATTTGGGTCGAGGATCAATGTCTTTTAGTGTATAACACATCAGCATAAATACATAATACCCTCTTCAATATTGTGGTGTGGGTAGAAAAATGTGTTACATACCTCCCTTTTTTATGGCACCATACCAATAGCAAGAATCTATATATATAAAAATGAAAAATGTTTGTATGTTTGTTTGTTTGTTGGCTTATAGACTCCTAAACTAGCAAACCGATTTTCCTGAAATTTTTACAGTAACATCATTATTTGTACAGTAACATCATGTGAGCCCTAAAAATAAAATAGGCTACTTATTTTTCGATAGGGCCAGGGGAATTGGTACCCCCATTGGTTGCCAATATTAAATATTGCATATCTTAAGAGCCGCTGCACGCATTTTGTTGAACTTATGGAAGTTGGATCTTCTGAGCCCCAGAATTGAAATAAAATAGCAGCGGGGGAAGTGGTTCCCCCTACAAGACGCCAATGTTTAAAATCGCATATCTTAAAAACTGTTGTAATGAGAATGTACAAACTTTGTAGAAGGCACTCTTATCGTATACTTCACTTTTAAAAATAAATATAAAGCGGGTAGGCGCAGAGGGGGAATACCTCCCATAGGTTGCATATATTAAATATCCCTCAACTGAAGAACTATTCAAGGGAGAGTCTTCAAACGTGGTTAAAGCTACTATTATGGTAAACTATAAATTTCAATATAAAAATGGGCGGGGTTCACAGAGGAGGAGCAGTACCCCTCATAGATAAAAATATAATAAGGAGCCGCTGCACGCATTTTGTTGAACTTTTGGTAGTAGGATCTTCTAAGCCCCAAAATTAAAACAAAATAGCAGCGGGGGAAGTACTATCCTCCAAAGGACGCCAATGTTTAATATCGCATATCTTAAGAACTGTAATAGTAAGAATGTTCAAACTTTGTAAAAGTCACTCTTATCGTATACTACGTTTTTGAATATAAAATTAAAGGGGGTAGGCGCAGGGGGGAAATACCTCCCATAGGATGCATATATTAAATGTCTCTCAACTGAAGAAGTGGTTAAAGCAGTTTAGCGAAGCAGACCGGGTTAAGCTAGTAAAGTATAAAAAGGCGACGTATGCCAAGATGTGTTATCTATAACCATTTTTGTAATGTGTTTTTACAAATATTTTTCGTTTATTTTTTCATTTTATTTTTTTTTCTACGTTCTGTACAAGTATAATTTAAATTTTTCTTATATAAAATTTCTATTTATGAAGCGAGCCAAACAACCAACCAACCAGCCAGCCATCACCTTTGTTTGCATCTCCACTCGCAGATACATACACTATATAACTTTGGTTTCTTAGTACTCAAAAACGTATTTGGTATTTTGGTTTATATGTACATGTTAAATTATTTCGGGATTGTATTGAATGAAGTGGATGGAAGTGTAGAGGAATCTACAAACAGGATTTGTAACGAATTAAAAGTACAAACCAAAACAAAAATAAAATAAAATACACACAGTTGTATGATTAAAGCCAGCAGAGTTATTAAAGAATGAAAATAAAAATATTAAACAAATTTCACACACAAACACACATGAACAAGGAAAAGAATTGGATGGGATGTGAGAAAACAAAAAAAATGGGAATAAAAAAAATTTTCGAATCGATTCTATTTAAGAATTTGTTATTAAAAAAACTTTATACAAAACGATGAGTAGCATTGAATTAAATTATTACCACTATTATGGAGCACATCCAGTATGGGTGAGTCTGTGTATGTGTTGATGTCTGTTTATAAATATGTAGCTTTTATTCAAATATACTCACACCACTACTCTAACACATAATTTCACACATACAATAAACCTATTTAATGTACGTATAAATAATTGGTGTGTTTTGTAGACGGTTGCCAATTTTCCAAATAAATTTTTATGCTGATTTGTATTTTCGATAAGGAAATAATCCAAAAGTGAAAGAAACAGCAGAAATAAAATAAGTAATATCTAAACATTAAGTAATTAGTTCGGGAAATGTAAAACGGAAATTTGTATATTTTATGGAAAAGATTTATACAAATACGAGTATAAGCAACACACACACACATCTCCCATCCGTTTCCTAATTTGTCGTTGATTGTTCTTTAATCATTATGGTGTTTGTTATTGAAGATAATTTTAGGGGTTGTAGTTAAAATTAATCAAAGATTTGATTTTGTAATGTATTGTTTAAAGGTTTCAAAAGTTCGATGAAAGCAATAAGAATCAAATAAAGTTATGCTGCATTTAAATAATCGTATCATTGTTTAATTTCGTTCCATAAAACATTAAACATTTAGAAAAGGTCCATTTTTAAAAACAAGTATGGGGTGTTTTTGAACTGCAAGATAACTTATAATGATAATACAGACAAAAAGCAATATGATTGGAATGAATTTTTTTTTATTAAAACCTGTTAGATAATTTCATGACATTTATTTTTTTAAATATGATCTCCGGCATTTGTCCACCGCGGCTACGTGTTACATAATCCTTTCAATCAATCCAATTAATGACAACTTTTTCCAATAAATCTGGTCGATTGGTGGCTTGAGTATAAGCTTTCAATGCTTCAAGAGTTGCTGGTTTGTCGGCATAGCCCAATGACTTTGCATAGCCCCATAAAATGTATTCTAGAGGCGCCAAATCGCTCGAACGAGTGGGAAATAATGGAAATAAAGTTGCCACCAAATTGATTTTGTAACGAATCGATTGACAAAAACGCTGTATTGATACTCTCCGTACAGCGCGCCATACAATCCATACAATCACCAACTTGTCAAATTTTTAAAGTCAAACTATCTGTTAAACGACCGTTAGTACGGCATCCTTAGCGGTCGCTCTAGTGGAGACTTATTGGCGCTCATATCGAAAAAAGGGTGCTGTTCCATTCAACATTTTGGGGAAAGTCTAATAATTGCTTTAAATATTTCCAAGGCGTTCGACAGAGTCTGGCATGGTGCACTCTTGTCAAAACTAGTTGCATTTGGTTTCAGCGATAATTTCTCTCGATTTATATCAAGCTTTCTCAAAGATCGCAATATACGAGTTGTTATAGATGGCGTTTCATCAAACAAATTCAAGATTCATTCAGTGGTTCGGCAAGGATCCGTTCCTGTCAAACTTCCAACCGTATCTCTCTTTTGCAGATGACAGCAACCTTTGCCATTCGTATTTATTTGATAAAAGATCAGGCGTATGAGACAAAACATGAATGATACGCTTGGTCGAGACCATGATATACTCTTGGCATAGGGTTGTGCGAAAAGGGTATTTTTTAATGATTGGAAGACAAAATGTTGCATGGTAGCGCCTAAACGCGTGACGGATCAAGGGCCTCATCTATATATTTGGGTGGTATCATTATCAAAGAATCATAATCTCTTGATGTTCTGGGCAAAAATATACAATTTGATATCCAATGGAAAAAACATATATTCAAGGTGTCGAAAGCAGCATTCAAGTGCCTGAGTTTTTTAAAACGGTGTAAGAGACACTTCATGCCATCTGTTTATTTTTAGCACATATATCCGACCGCAAATGGAATAAATTTCTCAGGTGTGGACCGGTGCTTTCGAAGTCTTTTTTAAGACTTCTCGAGGAGAGGGCGAAGGCTATCATTGGTGACTGCAGGGCATCCAATTCTACAGACTCCCTTGAGCACCGTCGCAATATGGGTTTGTTTGCACGTTATACACGTGTTTCCTTAAGAGCCCATTCTTATGTACACGATTGGCCTGAGCATCGTACAAGGTATTACAGGACAAATCTGTTTTTTGGCAATACTTTTCGTTTGTGGAATGACCTTCTTGCTGAAATCTTCCCTTTCTCTTTCAACATGAATAAGTTCAAGTCGAATACCTACAGGCACAGGAGTCATTTTTAAGAACAAAATGTCGTTATTGTTTAGCTGATAAATTTTTGGAAACAAAAATTGAGTCAGCATTGCTCGGTAGCACTGACCAGTCACCGTAATGGCAGGCTCCTTGCTCATTTTGAAAAACGTATAAGCTTAACAAAACAGCTAAATTTAAAATATGTATTGGTGATTTGTTGATGGCTTGAGGATTGTCTTCATTCCAAATACGGCAATTTTGCTAATTGACGTAGCTATTAAACCAGAAATGAGCTTTGTAAAATAGACGAAGTGCTTTGTAAACTTCTCGAACAGATTTATTTTTTTAAAGTAAATTTTCACAACTCGAAACTTTTTTCTAGCGTTAAAAGATTCATATGAACTAACTGAAACGAAAAGTCAACACAGTCATCATAGTTTTATTTCTAAGCAGCTAAAAAACACCCATTATAAAAAAAATTTACAGAAATATAGATGTATGTACGCATAATAAATATACATAACCCTGAAGTAAATGTCGATAGTTAAACTGTACTGATTTAATATTGACTTCGTCACCAGTACTACTGATCACTTATATCCCAGGCAATGGTTTCTACTGTAGACATTTACATGTGCTTGTCATTGAGAATCCACTTGTGCCCTTAGTACTATGGACTAGAACCACATAGAGACATTAGAACCATTGCTTTGCTATTACATTTTAATACTTCTAGTTTACACTTTTGGAACTTTTTATATTTTCATACTAAATAGTAATATGAAGGGCACTATTGACTATGCTGCTCATATGGGGTCATATAGACATTGTCACGAAGAAGTCTTGCAAAACAGTCGACAAAAGTGATGACTTGGAGACACTTTATCCCAGACTTCCTTCTGGGAAAGTTCATTATAGATGTTTATGTGTATGTAAAACGGTACTTTTATATTTCATTTAATTAGGTGCTGAACCAAAAAAATTCAAATTTACCTAAAATTTGAGGATATTTTTTATGATACAATCTGACACCATTTTTTTAATGAAAAGTTACCCAAAAAAAATTAAAAATAGCCCTAAAAATAAAATGAAATATGATCAAAAATTTTGGGTTATTCTTCGATATGAAAAATTACCTCAAAATTTTTAATGAATTTTTAGCCCAGACCAAATTAACCCAAATTAAAAAAAAACCACAGAAAAAATTATACTAAAAATTTGGTCTAGGGGGAAACTCAAAATACCAATCTCTAAGTTCAAAATCCACACACAGAAAAAAATCAAGTTAAAAACGTCGAAAACAAGGTTGATTTAAAATTTGTCGGTGGTGATTTTGCTTCATACGTTTTTCATGTTAATTCAACCTGATTTTACAATAACTTGCGAACAAAATTCTTTTCTTTTAAAAACACTATAATTCATGTTAGTTTAACATTGCAGTAAAGTTAGAGCAAAATGTCATTTATGTTGAAATAACAATCGAAATCTCGTTGAATGAAAGTTATTTCAAGTTGAAACAACGTGAATTTCATGTAGAATCAAATTGGTTGGAGTGTGATATAACAGTGTGAAGACAACATATGCATTTTTTTAAGTATGATTCAAAACACTTACCCCTGTAGCACATGTTTCACTTATTTTATATCTCCTTTGTTAACAGAAGCATCAGCAGAATCGCCCGATATGGGTTTCGTCATCATTCTTCTTTGAACACTTGATGTATTTAACTAAATAATTTTAATTAAAGGAATACGGGAATTGTCTTCTTTTTATAACATATTTTAAACATGAAAATAAAAAAATTTACATACTTAAGTATGTATGCATGTTAATTAAACAAGATAAACTTTTGATTTTAATATAAAACAGGTTTTCATGGATTCAATATTGAACAATGTTATTTTAACAGTGAATAATATTAAATAAACGTGATTTAAGGTTATTTTAATATTTTTCATTTAAAATTAATATGATATAATAATATAATTAGTATTGTGGTTATTTTGTTAAACTATTTATGGTTTTTAATCCAAATTTTTAGTATTTTTAATTAGGCTTAAGTTCATGAAATTTAATTTTTATTAAATTATTTTTTATGAAGAAAGGAATTTTACACAATGAAAATCAATTAAAATTGTTACCGATAATCTTTCATTCTTGACATGGCTCGGGCTCGAACCCTGGCCGGCAGGTTACCATGACATGTTTCGATCGCAACCTTTACAGAAGTAAAGGAAAAAACATGTAAAATCAATTAAAATGGATAATCATTCAGGAAAGCAAATTTCGATCTACCAAATGCTAAAATACAATTTGTTTTAAGGATTGATGTTTGACTAGTGACGTCAGCAGTCGTCGATGGCTGCGAGTGTAAGACGGCAAATCCATCTGAGGAGATCGAGTGGTTGCGATCGAAACATGTCATGGTAACCTGCCGGCCAGGGTTCGAGCCCGAGCCACGTCAAGAATGAAAGATTATCGGTAACAATTTTAATTGATTTTCATGTTGTAAAATTCCTTTCTTCATAAAAAATAATTTAATAAAAATTAAATTTCATGAACTTAAGCCTAATTAAAAATACTAAAAATTTGGATTAAAAACCATAAATAGTTCAACAAAATAACCACTATACTAATTATTGTTAAAGCTAAGGCACGAGCTCTATGTGTACATTTGTCCTTCAAGTTGTGCTGAAAAAGGTCAACAGAAAAGAGAAAGACAAAGTGAAAAAACAAAAAAATGTACTTGGACTTCAAGAAAAATTCTTGACGAAAGTACGAAAAAACAGAAGTAAAGGAAAAAACATGTAAAATCAATTAAAATGGATAATCATTCAGGAAAGCAAATTTCGATCTACCAAATGTTAAAATACAATTTGGTTTAAGGATTGATGTTTGACTAGTGACGTCAGCAGTCGTCGATGGCTGCGAGTGTAAGACGGCAAATCCATCTGAGGAGATCGAGTGGTTGCGATCGAAACATGTTATGGTAACCTGCCGGCCAGGGTTCGAGCCCGAGCCACGTCAAGAATAAAAGATTATCGGTAACAATTTTAATTGATTTTCATGTTGTAAAATTCCTTTCTTCATAAAAAATAATTTAATAAAAATTAAATTTCATGAACTTAAGCCTAATTAAAAATACTAAAAATTTGAATTAAAAATATAATAATATATTTAAATAATTCTCAATTGACATTTCGTCATGTTAATTTTACATTGGTATTTTTTTCTTTGTGCAAAGTATAAGAATACAGAATTTAAAAATAAAGAATTTTAATATCGCGAATAATAATACAGTTTTGGTTTTAAAAATCACATGATATATACCATGGTTGGGCCTTCGGTAAGGCGCAAGGATTTTTTTCTCTATGGTATAACGAGCACTAGCTTCGCTTACTAAAGTATCTTTGCATAGCTCGCAAGGAATTACTCCACTTTGCACATTGTTCAAAAATCCATATTGTCTGTTCAAAATATACCTATTTTATTTTCTTCTTTCTCACTTTTTATATTATACTGAGATAAGAAAAACACACTTCAAATCAACTAAATTTCTTATTAAGATTTTTGTATGACGTGCTAAATTCCCAATTTTCCATATTTGATAAATACACCGAAATTTATTGTTGAGGGAAAGCTAGCCTCTATGCGCATTTCACTGGTTGCTTAGGCCAGATCATCAGGAAACCTTTTCCAAAGATTTTAGAAAATTTATGTTTCCTTTTTATATGCCGTTACATATTATTAATTTTTATAGCGAAAAACCCAAAACTTTTTATATTGTTGAAAAATTGAGTGCGTCCAGGGCATTTCAAGCGTTTGATTAAACAGTATTTTATTAAATAAAAGAAAGAAATTTAAATAAAATTTTTGGGAAAGTCAAGTTTAAGATATGTTTAAAAAAATGTAAAAACAATAACAACTATATTTATAAAACTTGCATTTTCTAAGGGCATATGAAAACCTTTTTATACCCTCCACCACAATTAGTTGTGAAGAGTCTCATGGGTCGATACCATATTCGAGCTAAAACTCGAAACATTATGATTAGATTGTTCTATCATTTTTTGGATATGGCCTCTACAAACGCATTCATTTTATACAAACGTTTACGCACGGAGAATGCCAATGCTTCCAATAATGTCTCCAATAAAGAACCAATCTTACAGCTTCCAGATTTTCGTGAAGAAATAGCTGCTGGCCTCGTTTCCTTCAAAAATAAACGGTCTGTAGGGCGACCATCTGCTCAAAATCTCGATGAGCCTTTATCACCACATCCAGGGACATCAGGTGTTGGGAAAAGAGCTATTCATTAAGTTGCTGATGTTCGGTTCGATTGTGTCGATCACTTTCCTATTTGGGTGGACAGAAAAGCCAAAAAAAGGTGCAAACATTGCAAGAAATCGGACACCCAAGTCGTTTGTTCCAAATGCGATCTTCACTTATGCGGTCAGATTGATAAAAATTGTTTTTGGGACTACCACCACCGAAAATAATATGTATTTTAACTTTTTTACTCATTTGTCTTAATAAAACTTTTTCTATAAACCAAATTTTTTTGTGCTATTTTTTTACATGCAAACCGGCAACACCGTCTGTAGACAGTCTTTAATTTTTTTCACCTGGCGTCTGTCCAAAATGTTTTTCACACCTGAAAATTAAAACTTACGTTTATTTTGACTATATATACTTCCAAAATAAATATGGGCTTTATCCGATCATTTTTACGGTCTTTCCGGTTAGAGGGTTAAGTTTGTCATTCCGTGTGAAACTTTTTTATTATTCATCTCAGACCCTATAAAGTATATGTATATATTCTGGGTCCTTGAGTAATTTTAAGTCGATTTAGCCATGTCCGTCTGTCTGTCCGTATGTCCGTCTGTTGAAAACACGATCACTTTCGAAAAACTCAAAAGAAATAAACAAACTTGGTGTCAAATTGCTTGTAGTTATCCTAAGCAGTTTGGGATTGAAATCCAGCAAAATCGGTTCAATAGGATCTGAGTTATGAATCAAAATGTGGAACCACCACCTAAAAAAAATTTATAATTTTGTTACAAAAACTAACATAAATGGTGGAAAAATGCACAGAATGATATAAGATTTCGCAACAGTTCGTTTTATTTAACTGGAAATCACGCTGTAAAATTTCTTGAAGATCCGTCCATGATCTACCCTAGGCCCCATATAAGCCCTACTCCCGGAAAACAGTATAGTAAGCCTAAAACCCTAACTAACAATGCTATCATAACAAATTTTGGCACGTCACGGTTAAATAGGACTAGAATTGAAACTATCAAGTTTCGTGAAGATCGGTCCATAATTTACCATAGGCCCCATATAAAACCTATTTCCAGAAAACAGTTTAGTACGCCTAAACCCGTAAAAAATTATGGTGTCATAACAAAATTTGGTACATCAAATTTTTTTAGAACTAAAAAAATAAGACTGTGAAATTTCGTGAAGATCGGTCCATAGGCCCCATATAGACCTTACTCCCGGAAAACAGCTTAGTACGCCTAAAAACGTAAAAAAGAATGCTATCATAACAAAATTTGGTACATCACAGTTTTATTGAACGAGAAATAAGACTTTAAAATTTTGTGAAGAACGGTCCATCATTTACCATAGGCCCCATATAAACTTTACTCCCGGAAAACAGCTTAGTAAACCTAAATACGTAAAAAATAATGCTATCATAACAAAATTTGGAACATATAAGTTTAACAGGACTAGAAATAAGACTGTGAAATTTCGTGAAGATCAGTTCATAATTTACCCTAGGCCCCATATTAACCTTGCTCCCGGAAAACAGCTTAGTACGCCTAAAAACGTAAAAAATAACGCTATCATAACAAAATTTAATACATCACAGTTTTATAGAACTAGAAATGACACTGTGAAATTTGGTGAAGAGCGGTGCATAACTTACCATAGGCCTCATATAAAGCCCACTCTGATAAAATTATTAAATAAGCGATAAACTTTCCTCCAGTTTAGCTTCATAAATCCAGAAAAAATTTAATGCAATTTTGTGATATACGGTCCATAATTTACCCTAGATTCCATTTTAGCAGCCTTCTGAAATTCACTGCAAACGCTTAAACAAATTGCACCGCTGTATTGAAATTTATGTTTTTTAATACCAGAAATCGTTCTCAGAATTTGGGATGATTGGTTCATAGCTTACCATGGCTTTTATATAATTTATTCTCCTGAAAATCATTTAAGTTCAGCTTAAACTGATATTCTACTCAAGCTTTTTATAATTGATTCTGATTGTCAGTCAATAATTTTATATAGGTCTAAACCGCAACAAATTTTAATGCAGATGTCTGTTTTTACAAAGATTATAATAGTAAATAGACATCATACAGATATTAGTCCTTAAACATTCGAAGTGTCGGTGGAGGGTATCAAAGATTCGGCACAGCCGAATATAGCACTCTAACTTGTTTTAATTGTTTTATTTCGAAGTATATCTGACTTTTAACCCATTTTTGGCAGCTACCATAAAACGTAGAAATTTTTTTAATTCCCTGCAGGGAGGTACTTTTGAAACTTCAATTAAGAATATTTTTCCCAAAATTTTATCTCCAGATTTGTAGTTCTCTTTATATGGACTGGTCGAAAAATCGACCAATGGCCAAAAACAGTAAAATAAAATTATATTATTTTTTTATGAAAAAATATTTCTTTAGGCTTAATTTATAAGAATTTATTATTTATTTTCTTATAAATCTTGCGGGACTTAGGAGCATATAAAAATCCTAAATGTTAAACCCACTGTATTGTGACCTCAGATCGAAAATCAATTTGTGAAAGAGCGCCATTGTCATCAAAGCTGCCACCATCCATATCATGATTATACTCCTGAGTTGCTTTTGGCTGTGAAACACCGCTTCACATTAGCCATTGGTTCGACTGAAGAGTTATTGATAATTACGTTGGCCTCCACGCTCTTATTCCCGCGCATATTCGATAGACAGCTGAGATGATAAGAAAAAAATTGTCAAAAAAACTATTTATATGACAATCGGGATCAGGCACGTTAATTATCCAGTAAATACAGAACAGTTTGAGCCACAACACAAAATACTGAAGAATAAATCTTCACTTTCGCAGCATATGTAAAATATTTTAAATCCAGTACAGATTGGTTTTCTCTTAATGAATTTGCATAAACTGCATTAAATCATTATTGGGCACATCAACAAGTTGGCGAAATTTGACAAAACAATATGTTGAACCTTAGCGAATATTATCTGAAAGCTGATAATACGTTTTAGATGTCCTGAACCGATTGCAAATGAGTGATAATGCTATTGTTGTGCTTCCGGCTAGTGGTCAATTTTTCGACCACCAAAGATTATGAGCAATTTTAAGTCAGAAAACCTATCAACTTCAATTTGATTTTTTCCGATTCTTATAACATATTATTTATGCTTTAAAAATAATAAAAAACAAAAAATTTTATTTTATATACATATTTTAATATATTTTTTTAAACTTTTGCAGAATTTTTGACAAAAAGTACGAGAAAACTTAAGTAAAGAAAAAACATGTTAAATCAATTAAAATGGATAATCACTAAGAAAAGCAAATGTCGATCTACCAAAAGTTAAAATACAATTTGGTTTAAGGATGGATGTTTGACTATTGACGCCAGCAGTCGTCGATGGCGGCGATTTAAGACGGCAAATCCATCTAAGCAGATCGAGTGGTTGCGATCGAAACATGTCATGGTAACCTGCCGGCCAGGGTTCGAGCTCCGGCCACGGTCAAGAATGAAAGATTATCAATTCCAATTTTAATTAATTTTCATGTTGTAAAATTCCTTTCTTCATAAAAATAATTTAATGAAAATTAAGTTTGGTAAACTTTAAAGATATACGCTAATAAAGGTACTGGTCGAAAAATCGACCGGTGAAATGAAATGGGTTAAAAAAATTTCCAAATACGTCCGGTGCAAACAAAAACAAAAATAATAATGGTACTCTATTTTATATTATATAAATATTTGTACCTTTTTTCCAATTCTTTAAAATAAATACATTTTTGTTAGGTTACCTTGGCTGCAAAAAGATTCTAAATAGGACAAGAAGAAAACTTTTTTGACTTTTGTTTTTGTAAACAAGCGGGAGTTTAGTAACTCTGAATATTATATTAAATACTTATAAGAAAAATTACGACTTTTTTGTATAATTTTGGGACAGAAGTGGCGCGAAAGCCACAGTTGCTAAAATTAGTTTGAGTCCCGAAACGTTTTCTTTGCATTGTCTATCCGGCACACTGAAAGCTGGCTTATTTTTCATCCGGGCTACGACTCATCGGGCGGGTCTTCGTTGCAAATGCACCTGCAGAAACAATTGTTTATGTACCTGTGTGAATTGCCTTTTCGGGGCACAAGATAATAAGGAGTTCATTAAATCCCCTACAGGCCCTCCCTCAGTCCTTGACAGGGTACAGCTTAAGTATGTTCAAAACTACGACTACGCAACAGTAGCTTTTAAACAGGCATGAAATAAAAAACAAAAAAATGTTCAGTCTTTAAAGTGCTTAAGGTGTGTGTTCTATAAAAGACAACACGTAAATTTTACATAAAAAGTCCCAAATAAAATTTTGTTTGGAAGTATTGGCGTTTTTCTTGTTTTTTAAAATTAATTAAATTAGTGTTTTAGGTTATTTTTAATAATGAATAAACAAAATTTAAAAAACAAATGTGACATACACAGGCATGTTCTGAAAATCACATTTTCGTAAAGTGATTTGAAATCACTAAACAGGTGTTATGCCCACAAAAATTTTTGAAATCTTGTGATTTAAAACCAGTTAGCTTACAGCATGACGATTTTAAATCACTTGAAGTTTTTTAAGCAGTCTTTTTTTAAATCTATAATAAAATTATCACATACACATTTAATGATCTATCCTTGATTTGTTTTTGCATTAAAATTAATTATTTTACACGGAAGAACCTTTAAATTTACAAATTTAGGAAGACGCTGTATTTTTTGCAAACGCTGTATTAGTTTTGTCTACATTGTTCGTGATTTACTTTTTGTCAATGGTTGCAAGAGCAAAGAAGTCTTAAAGTCGTTTAGCATATGACTGCTTTCTTCAATTAAATTAAACATTAAAAATAAAAATTACATAATTTGTTACAAAAAACTAAAAGTAAACGATAATTATGAAGTTTGATTGGTTAAATTTTAATATACGGAGGTAAAAATAAATGAAAATACAGCCATACATCCTAAATGAATGTCAACATTAAAAAAAAAAAGCGCACAGTTGTTTTCTTGTGGTTAAGAACTAGAGGTCTGCTTTGAATAACTCACTCGTTTTCCTTTATTCAAAGTGCACAACATTTATTCAAATATAAAACATTCAAAAAGATAAGAGGAGAGTAAAACATATACAAAAATTAGAAAGAATGAAATGATTAAAAAACTTGTTTACTGTAAATGAATTTGAGAGTCATTCATAAAAAAAAAACATTGGAATGACCCTTTAGAGAGAGCAAGTTTACAAAAAACATTCGATTTTATAAAAAAAGTATAAAATTTAATAAAAAAGGTCGAAGAAAAAGGATTATAATTTACTAAAAAACATTCGAATAATTTTTGAATAATTGAATGTGCATACATTTATTTGAATACATTGACATAATATATGTGTAAGCTTGTGGCTTCTTTTACTTATAAGAGTTGAGCTTACACATTCATACATAATGTGTTGGTACAGATATTTTATATTCAAATTATATTTGAATATTTAACTCATTTGATTTGAGTTGACTGAATTGAATGAGTTCTTGCTTGTTTTGTCTTTAGTTATTCCTTCATTTGTTTCGTTATTATTGGGTGCTCGACACATTGTCGTTAAAAACAAATGAGTGTGTTGAAATTGCTTTTTATTTATTCTTGCAGACCTCTATTAAGAACAATGAAAATCACGACTAAAACTTAAAAATCTCGTGATTTTCAGAACACCAAAATATTTCTCGGGTGATTTCAAAATCGTTTGTGATTTAGAACATGCCTGATAAATAGCATTAAGTTAGGCGTTTTATACCGTGTTCAGATATACCTTTTTTATTGAGTCAATATTCGGTTTATTGACATAATTATCTTTCTGTTCACACATACACAATTTAGCTTACTCAATTAACGATTGGCAAATTAACTAAGCAAAATGTAAACAACATTTAAAGAAAAACAAAATAAACATCTGGATTTTGCGCAGACCTAATGGATGGACCTTTGTTTTTGTTGTTTTGTTGTTGGCAAGAATATCAAAACACTTTGTTTACTGTGTTGGGTTTTACTCACTAAACACACTTGTGACAGTGCACTGCAGTGTTTTTACTCAATATTTATAACAATTTCGTATTAATTGAGCAATAACTAAATTGCAATTTTGTATGGATAATTGAGCTCAATAATGGCATTTATTGCGTAAAACTCAATTTAGGTGCATATCTGAACACGGTATTAGGAGAAGATTCTTCAGTAAGTAAAATTTACGTAGCGTTAGTGTTAACGTTTTAAAAAATATCGTTATGATTCAAGGGTTAAAGAAAGCGCTGGCTACTTTCAATGAAAGTCATTTAACTATTATCATGCGAATATCCTTAAAAGCAAATATCGTAAGTGCAAACAGCTAAAGATGTTATTATCACACAGGAACATAATTTAGAAAAAAAATTATTTTACTTTAGGAAAAGAGTTAAATTATTAAATTAAAATAAATAATTTCTCGCTTGATCACACTTAATATTATTTATTATTTGATGGATTTTATTTAAATAATTTTGGCCAGAAAAAATGGATTATTGACCAATGTGCTCTGGTACCAGAATTCGGTATTTTGATACTATCCATAGAAATCTATATATGTATATATAAAATAGGATGTGAGAACGACTTGACCGATTTGGACGATTTTTTCTTTAAAATCATCGCCATGGTCCAACTTAGGTTTTTACGGAAAAAATTTTTGGCCCGCCCACTTTCACGCCCACTTTTTTCGATTTACTGAAAATCAAAAACGTCTCCATCGATTTGACTAATTTTTCTAATAAATGTTCGTATTAATCTATTTTACGTTTTCATCGAAAGAAAAATGTACCACGCCTAATTTTACGCCTATTTTTACGCCCACTTTTTTTATTAAACGCATAACTTGAGAACGACTTGACCGATTTGGACGCTTTTTACTTTAAAATCATCGCCATGGTCCAACTTTACGGAAAAAAATTTTGTCCCGCCCACTTTCACGCCCACTTTTTTCAATTAACCTAAAATCAAAAAACGTCTCCATCGATTTGACTAATTTTTCTTTCAAATGTTCGTATCTTTTTTAACGGATTTTAAAAATCGAACGCAAAAATATATAAAATTTTATAAAATTTATAAAAAAAATTGTTTGGATTAATTACTAAAATTTGCATTATATCATATAAGGGATGCGATCTCCATGCAAATGCATGTTTTTTGTCGAAAGTATAAAATCGATGTCGACCAATGATCTTTCCGAATCATTAAATTTGCGTTAAAATGGCATCGATTTGTTTTTGCATATTGTTGCATATTTTGGTGAAAATGCATATTTTTGCATATTTTGGTTTTAAATGCATATTATAAAAAAAAAATCATCAAAAAAAATTTTTTTTAAATCAATTAATAAATTGAAATTAGAAGCCAATTCTATAATATTTATTTTATTGGTTTCATACGGGAAAATATATTCCTAAATGCTCCTCACGAGCTGCAATTTTTAATGAAATGTATCTCTTGTTACCGTCACCACCGCAGCCAGTATTAACAAGAAGGAGAACCTGGATAGATGCTTCAGAATTCTATTCAAAAACTTTGAGCAATTTAAGAATGTTATAGAAGAACTTGTTGCTACCGATGCTTATGCAATAAAAAAAAAGTAAAAGAAATATTAAATTTAAATAACATCAAAAGTCAATTAGCATTTATATTTTCCAACTTTGGATATATTTAATATTTAATATATAATTAGGTCTATGGATAAATCCTTACAGCCTAATACAAATGAGTATTTAACTTAAGTATAATATTACGTTTAACAATATTTAAATCCAGAGAAAAATCAATAAATTCAAACATTTCATTGAAGCAACAACACAGTTTTCTAAATGGGTCTGCCATAGCATAGTTAGTTCGGAAAGTTTTTATAAATAAGGGATTATAGTACCGTACCGTACGTCGTGGAATGTTAAATGATAAACTACTTAATAAAAAATTCGAGCATACTTTTCCATTTATTAAGTTAATTACAAATGAGACATTTAGCATAACTCTGCGACTTTTCAGTGTTGGCAAACGTATTAAAGATAATCTTGTAGAATATGAGGGGAGATTATCATATCCTCGATATGTATCTCTCAGGCAAAAAAGCAAGAATTGTTTTTGGATGGATTAAATATGATCACTATGAACCATATAATGTGGATTCCATACAATCGAGCCGTATTCCAAGATTGGTCTAACGAGAGATGTGTAAAGTTGTTTAGTGACGAAAGTATCCTGGAATTCCTTCGCCCAACGTTTAATAAAAGCCAGAGTACAACGAGCCCTGTTGACAGTCATTGTTATGTGTTGAATAAAATCCAATTTTGCATCCAGTAAGATGCCAAGATCCATAATTGTGTCAACTATCTCGATTTTATAGTCACCGAGTTTATAGTTATTTAAAATACTACGTTTTCTAGAAAAGCGCATATGTTTACATTTCATTAGGTTTAAATCCATTAGGTTATGTTTACACCAATTATAAAAGGTATCCATTGGTGATACAATAACTAAATTGGAAGGATTTAGTTTACTTAATAGTCAACTCAAATTAATTGATATGGCAGAAAATAAAATGAGCATGTGGAAGGAAAAATAGCCCGACAAATTAAAAAAAATCCAAAACGTGTTGCAAAAAAAAAATACAGGATATTAAAAAAATAAAACAAATATCAACTATTTTTGATCTGGAATCAAATGTGGGATCTGAATTAGAAAATTAATAGTCTCCAAATGAATTGGCATCCTTCAAGCATGCCTCAATTTCGGTTAACGTTGAGAGATAATTTTCCATGTACAAAAGCTTTTGAACAGACAAAGGCTTACTTTTGATAATATAAAAAAAATTATTATGTAATTATTTAAATTTAGTTAAAAAAAATATTATTCCTTTGAATAACAATAGGATAAAAACAGCAATAGAATTTTTGATTTTGTTTTGTTTTAAATAAATTAAAAAAACATACCCTTTTTTATTGAAAATGGTTAAGTTTTTAGTGCATATTTTGGAGTTTTAATTGCAAATTTTATGCGCATATTTTCGATATTTTTTTGGTGCATGAAAATCTCGTCCCTAATTATATGTTTACTAGCTGGCCCGGCAAACGTTGTTTTGACACATAACTTATTTCTTTCAGATGTAACAGTGTCTGCTAGCCAAATTTTAAGAAAAATTATAGGCTATAGGTGTTTCCTGATGTTACACTATTTGCCTGCCAAATTTCAAGAAAATTAATTGATAAGTTAAGAAGAAATAGCGAGGTGGAGCTTTTACCCCTTTTGCCCTATTTAATGCCCTGTCCTCTTTCCGATGTTACAGTGTATGCATGCCAAATTTTAAGAAAACCGGTTGATTAGTTAAAGAGATAGAGGGAGGGGGAGCTTTTACCCCCCTTGCTCTATTTCACGCCCTAAATAATAAAAACTACAGGCTATAGTTATTTTCAACTGTAACACTATTTGCCTGCGAAATTTCAAAAAAATCGGTTGGTTAGTTACGAAGATATAGGGAGGGGGTGCTTTTAGCTCTCTTACCCTATTTAACACCCTATTCCCTATTCCCGGTTGATTAGCTTAGAAAATTGGGGAGTGGGAGCTTTTACCGCTATTGCAATATTTTGTGCCCTCTAGCGATATAAAGTATACTCTACGACCTATTTTCGTACCTAAAAAATACACATACAAAATTTCATAAAAATCGATAAAGCCGTTTCGGAGGAGTTCAAAATGGAGGGCATTTTGTTGATATTTGTATGGAATTATAGACACATGTTTCGGAATGAATGCAGTGTTCACATGGCTATAACTCATGAACCAGTACACATTTGAAGACCGCTGATACATAAAAAGCTTGGTATTGACGTCACCTTCCTTTGCAGAAACAAAATCGGTTCACGCATTACAGAGAACATCAATTACTAACACAATGCAACTTATTATTATATATATAGAAGTTTAGTAAATGAAAAATATCCCCACAGACTTCTGGCAACACTGGCATCTATGAAGTTTTACGCAACAATTACTGCCATTCTTTTCTTTTAAAAACTTCATTTTCAAAACAGTTAAAATGTTTGGATTTAATTCTAAAATTTTTTTTTTTTTTTTTGGATACTGTTAAGCAAAATAACTGTTTGTTCGTTACATTTTGAATGTGCAAAACACAAAACGTTTAAGCATAATCAAAATCAGCTTGAGGCAATATTTAAAGCCTTTGTCCTAAAACAAAGTATACTCATTTCATCTTTAATCTCCAACCATAATTATAATTTGAGAAATGTATATCAAAATCTCTTCACTCCCAAATACTTCCACTACATCATAATTAAAGGCAAATTATAAGTTACGACTTGTTTTGTGACATTTAACAAGTCGTTCAACAAAACATAATACAGTCGAACCATAAAAACGGGGTGACCATACCCCACTGCTAGAAAATAAAACAAAATTTAACTTCCATAATAAAGTTGTTATTGAAGTAAACAAACATCTACTAGACTGTGTAAACTGAAATTCAAAAATTCAAGAACCCAAAATAAAAGCAAATTGCACACACATAAACATAAAACACACACCGAGACGCTGCTGTCATTGACTTATTTGTGTGTGGGTATCCTGGCTGTTTAGCTGATTTATATTTATATGAACTTTTTTGCTTTATACCAACAACGAGTGTGAGTTTGTGTTTGTATGAGTGTTTTTTTTTTTTTTTTTTGCTGGCGCTTACAAAAGTGTTCCCTTATCAAAAATTCTGTACGAAAAAAACTGAACCCACCTCAATATGTGGCAGTAAAGAAAAACAAAATGTAAAGAGAGCACTTGCTCTACAAATACACTCATAAATGTGGATGTGAACTTACCGAATATATTTGTAAGTAAGTGTGTCTGGTAGTTGTTTATAGATACCAAATACTCTACTAACATAGTCCTTGCACACTTTGCATTAACTTGAAGGCGAAGGATTCTTGTTCTTCTTGTGCTTTATACACAATCAAAGTTTGTGTTGGCTGTCAGGCGGGCAAATAGGCTGGAAAGACTTTACACAACTCCAAACAACTTGTGTGTATATTTTTTTTTGCTTTTTCGGTTCATGTTTATACTTCTAAGTTAGCATGTGTGTGTGTGTGCTTGTTTTCAAAGCTTTTTCTTGTTTTACCAAAAGCAATTGAGGCTGCGCAGGATTTCGATTTCATTATTCGTTTTTCGTGAAAACCACGAACTGTAAAACATTTTCACCCAAGTTTTTCCAAACTAAAATCAAATTCTGGTCGCACCCTGAATTTCTTCGTGATGTAAGCTCTGGGGCAGTCGGTCTCTGTATACTCGCTTGTTTTTTACACTTATGAATTGTTCTAATAATAAAAAGAAATTGTGTAAATGAAATAGAAAAAAATAATATTCAACTAATTTGTTTAATAGTTTTAAGTAAATTTTTTCCAATTAAAAAAAAAATACATCAAAATTCATGTTTAAAAAATGAAAAAAATAGAAAAAAATGAATTCAAAATTAAGAAAATTATTGGAGTAACAAAAAAGTAAATTCAAATTTAATGATTATAAATTCTGTGAAAATCATTCCAAAAAAAAAAGTGAAAAAAATCAAGGCGTAGCAAGGATAACATGCGAATTGAAAAGAAAAAAATTCCTTTACATATATACTCGTATATATAATGAAAATTTTTACCTACATACCTTTAGTATAGAGAGATTTTTAAGTTTTGTTTGCTTCTAAATCAAAATTGGAAACGAAAATTTGGTTAAAATTTTACAAAAAAAAAAAAAAAAATGAAAAATAAAATAAATTAAATAATTTCAACAAATAAATAAAAAAATTTAAAGTGCTGTGCTGTGAAACAAAAAATTTCAAACTTGTTTTGTTATACATACAGACCATTAAAAATATTTTTTTTTTATTTTTCCTTTAAATATACAGTTGTGTTTTTTTTTACAAAAAATTTTTCACAATTTTTTTTTTTGCCATTTTTGAAATGGTAGTTGTGCCTGGTGCGTGCGCGTCTGGTTGGCTGTCTAAAACGCCAAAGTCATGCTGATTTTTTTTTTTTTTTTTATTGCTGTGCTCTCTACATTTTGTGCAAATGTACTTATACACATAATATTTACATACATGTGTACATGTAAATATACACATAATTGTATATTTCTGTTCTTGCAGACATAAATGTTTTAGCAAAAAAAAAAAATGAAAAAGCAAATATATTTTTTTTCTAAAATCATGGAAAATAAAAGCTAAATTACCCATTTTTGCTTGTTGCCGATAATCCTTTGTAGTTGAAGTATTTGTTAGTGAATGCTAATTTTGTTTGAGTATTTTTTTAATTGATACTTGAATGAAATGTTGAGTTTGAATAGAGATTTTTTATGAAAATGAATTTTAATTAAGAGAAATTTAATGTAATAATTTTTCTTTTTCAATATTATTTAGGACTTTGTGGGGACGGACACCAGAGCATACGACCTTACAAACAAAAAAAAAGTGCGCCGTACACCCCCTAAATAAATTATTGTTTTACCATCAGATCTGATTTTAATGGTAACAAAACTTTTGATCAGATTCGTAAATATACATATATATAACTGTGGATAATATGCACATTGATACCCTCCTCAGGATCTACTTCTCCTAACCACTGGGTGACAAACAATGCGTTAAACAACTGCCCCCAAGTGTGAACGCAACAAACATACCTACATTGCATTTTGAGTGCATTATTCAGCAAAATTATACACCCTCCCCTTGTTTAGAAGCTGGAGCTCCCTAACCTCCGCCTATTTTAGAAAAATCCTAGCAGAATCTGTAAGGGAAAAACAGTACCTAGAGATGATCCTCCCTCAGGCTGGACTCTCTCAAAAGTGTTAAAAACCAACTCTTTAATGAAAGTTTCATGATATCCCCTCCCACGACTTTGGATAGTAAAACACAGCCACCATGTGATTCCAAAACCACATTTTCAACAGAAAAGTGCAACTTCTGCAAAGACAAACTTATTGAAAGACATACAGCATTTTACGCAAGGAGCATACTAACATAGGCCTCAACCAATTGTCAAATAGTCACTCTCGTGCCACGCCACCGGGGCTACTAGCTCCCTGGGTACTTAATGGGATATATATTCTTGCAACCGCCAAAGATCGTGAAGGTATTCTGTGATCTGTCAATTTTGTAATTTTGCCAAATTCCAGGTAGTGGATGCATTTGATTATGCCACGGAGGATGTAGCACCAAAAGGTGAAATAATATGATCCTTACACCCCCTGAGGATAAATGCATTTAGTAGGGTTTTTAAGAAACATAAACTTAAGATGATATTATTTCCCATACCTGTAAATTTATTTTGTTCTGGTCGAAGTCCACAAAAACCTCTGTCCGTATGTGAATACCACTGCACTCGCCAAGATTTTATGTTATATTATTTCCTTAATATTGTAAAACCAATCACTTAACGATTACCGATAATCATTTTATTACGCAGTGCAACATATAAAATGAGCACTCCGTTTTTACTTCATCGATGCCAGCAATAACCGGTTTGGGTTTTTTTTTGGGCTTAGCACGGAATTTTTTGAGCAAGAAAATTGAAAAACAAAATGGAAAAACAAGAATTTTTTAAACATTGGTAATTTTGAAATTTTAGATTCAAGCGGCTTATTATGGCAGTCGTGAATGAATACATTTTCGATTCGAAAGCAATTTCATTTCAGTCGATACTAAAAAAAATTAAAATTAGTTTTTCAGTGTTATGAAAACTCAAATAAATGCTTTACAACACTGAAAAAATAATTTAGATTTGTTCAGTATCGAAAGAAACAATGAGAAATAAAATTGGTTTCGAATTGAGAAAATATTAGATCACGACTGCCAATATTAGCTTCCAGATTATTCGATATAGTTTGTTTAACATTTTTTTGCACTTACTCCATAACTCAAATAATACTAAAGCCAGGAAAATCAAATTTTAATCGGTTAGCCTTTAAGCCTTTAAAAAGTATAAAGTTTTCTTAAAAAAAAGGTCAAATCAAGTTTCAATCAATACAATAATGATGCCATAAAATCGAAATCCGAGCTAAGCCAGAAAAACGAAGACAGCTTATTGGTTGTTTCGCTTAGTACTTTTAGAAATCGAGATCAATATGAAGTGCACGTCTTATGCACAGTGTTGTCATTACCGCCATGTTGAGAGAAATAATGGCTGTAGGAAAAATCGCCCAAAAAAATAAATGAAAAATCGCCCAAAAAAATTCCATGTCAAATTGAGCCTGAATTCATATGAAGAGTGACCCAAAATTGTTGGGCTATTTTTCGTTACTATTGGGTGATTTTTCGTTTTTTAAATTTCATAATGAAAAATCACCCAAAAATATTATATGAAAAATAGGCTCCACGAAAAGCCCCCCAATGAAATAACGCCCAGGAAATAGCCCCCATGGGAGGTAAGGCCTTAATGGCTTTATTGCTCAATTGAATGGGAGATAAAGCCGTTATGGTCTTATCGCCCAATCATTGAGAGGTAAGGTCATATTTAAAATTTAAAAAACTTCATTCAGCGAAGCCACCTGCCGCGTCCTACTGGAGGAAAAAATCCCTAAGCACGGCCGCAGGCCGTCACGCAGAAAAACTTTAGTATGCGAAGCCAGATTTCAATACTTAACTTTAGTGTTAAAAATGAAATAACCTCCGAATTAAAAATGAAATAATACGCCCAAATTAAACACGCTATGAAACAAGCCCTGAATTTTAAAAATTTGTTGGGTGTTATTTCATTGGAGATTATTTCATAATTTGAAAACCCCAAATGAAGAATGAAATAATTCCCAAAAAAATGAAAAACGGCCCAAAAAAATTGGGAGTTTTTCATATGAAATAACACCCAAAAATGTATGAAAAAAGATTGGGGAATATTTCATTTCTCGTTTGGGCGTTATTTCATTGGGGGGCTTTTCGTGGAGCCGAAAAATAGCCCATTTTTTCGGGCATACTATTTGTCTAAATCATTCATTATTACTATACGACGAATCCCTAAATGTTATTTATAAAAATAACGGGACATATTGCAAAAAGGTGGCATGTCATAACGTCCAGTGTCATAGTGTCCGTGGACAAATTCGAACGTATAGCTTACAAACTCGAAAGCATAGCCGGCCTATGGCCGGTCGCAAAGATTTTCTCATCTTTGATAAAAACAAGTACCAGCTTCGCTAACTAAACAGGATTTTCTCCTCTATGGTATAACCGGCTTCGCTAACTAAAGCTTCTCTGCCCAGCCGGCCTTCGGCCAGGCGCAAGGATTTTCTCCTCTATGGTATTACAAATACTGGCACTAAAGCTTATCTGCGAAGTCGGCCTTCGTTCGGAAACATGGCAGATTTTAGAAGCTTTACTTAGCGAAACCGGTACTTGTTATACCAAAAAGAAAAAAATCCTTGCGCCCGCCCAAAGGCCGTCTGCGTAGAGAAGCTTAAGTTAGCGAAGCCGGTCTTTGTTATATCATAGAGGAAAAAATCCTTGCGCCCGGCCGAAGGCCAGCTATGCAGAGAAGGTTTAGTTAGCGAAGCCGGTTTTTGTTACACCATAGAGTAGAAAACCCTTGCGCCCAAAAGTGTTTTCGTTATATGTTTAATATATGCACCCAGAGAAAAAACAACAAAATCATTTTTAAAAAAATATTGACCATATTATGGTTAATTTAACCAAATCATTATCACCGACAACCACATTATGGTAAAATAAGTTTCTTTAAAAATAGTTTTGTTGGTTGTGACCGTAATAAAACATGTTTTTCTCTTACATTTGTAAGTTACTAAATTTATATGAATAATAAACACTGTTTTGCAAATTGGGTAATTTTTAATTTTTTTTTTTTTTTTGGGAAAAAATTAGTTTTTTCTTTTTGGGTCATTTTTCATTTTTATTTTGGGCTCTTTTTTGTTTCTTTTGAGCTAAATTTCATATATAACTTTTTGGGTCATTTTTCATGTTCTTTTGGGCGATTCTTCATTTGCGCGATTTTTCATTTTTTTTTTTTTTGCCATTTTTCTTTGGGCGATATTTCCTGCAGCCAAAAATAATATATTGTTTCAAAATGTATTAATTTTCTTTGTTGTTATCACATCAATAAAACTATTTGTGTCAATGCGTGTAAAGCTTTGTACAGACGGTGGTCAGATCTTACAATGTTGTAATTTTTCTGAACATGGAGCAATTGTCAGATGCATTAATTTTACACATCTGCCTAATGGAAATTAGCTTACAATGTTCACACAGTTGCAAGACATTTTTAATAGGCAATTTTAATGACAACATTGTAAGATCTGACCATCGTCTGTACGAAGCTTAATGCATTAATATATCACCTCTAGACCCAAAATAGTTTTATTACACCGATCCACTTAGAATCGCTTTCTGGATCGATCTAACAATGTCCGTACGTCCAACTGACTGGCTGTCCATGTAAACCCTTTGCGCAAGTACAGGTCGCAATTTTAGAAATAAATTGATGAAATTTGGTATATACATATATATTAATAACCAAAATGCAAAAAGGCGTAACTAACTAACATTCAAATTCGATTTTTTGATTGATTATTATGAATGGCATTAAACTACATGTCTTGACAAAATTTTACACTTCTGCGATCAGAAATTACGTTTTTATTGACAAGAAACAAAGGGACGTAACTACGAGCGTGTTTATTTAATAAATTGAAAACGACGTAATTACACATTTTTTCTAACAAAATATGATGAAATGTTTTTATATGAAAATGGCTTGAAAACTTCCATGGTTTCCATTTTACAAAGTTTTTTGATTCTCTTGTAAAATTACATTTGTGTTAGTTACGGATTTTTGCATTTTAGCTAACGATATGTTTCAATAATAATAAGCACCCAGCCTTTTGAAAACGGTAAGAATCGGTTTTCAATTCATAAATTCAGATGGCCCCCATACAAACTTTTTTCCATAAAAAGTCTTTTTGGCCAAAAACCATCTCATTATGTTGGCATTTAGATTAAGTTATTCCAAAAAATATTCTATTGGAACCAGAATGTTATTGGAATCGATCCATATTTCACCATTACTCCCAAAAATATTACTCTCGAAACAATTCGTAATGCCATAGTTTCCTTAAAGAAGTTAGTTTTGATTTAACTTTGATTTAACTATAACTTCCATGACAGCTACTATGTTATGCCAAAAGTTTGTTTTGGTAGGGCAAAAAATTGACAATGGGTTCTATGTAAACCCCAGCCCTAAAATCATTTAAAAACAAACAACCCTCATAAAGATGTAGATATTTAGAAAGGCTTTGGCACACCCTTGACGGGCTCATTATCACCCATGGGTCTCAAGAAGGGTGCACTCTGGAAAGTTTGTCTGTAAATACTCTAAGTACTTTTCTTTTTTAAAATTTCTATGAATATAACATTTAAAGGAGTTAAAATAAATGGCGTAAATCACATTACTTTATTTGTCATTAATTGTTTCTTTATACAAATGTTTACAAGCAGTTATTTGTATGCTGTAATAAGAGAAAAGAATTCTATAATGGATAACGTCGTCGGCTTAATATGCAAACCTGCTAAAACCACTTTTAAAGTAAATTGAGATTTTGATGCCGTTTGGTAGAGGAAAAAGATGCTCGTTCTCGACCAGCATATAGTTTTTCCTCAATTTGACACTTGAAGTGTGTTAAGCCAACTATATTTTTGGTTTTTTTCTCAAGCTGTACATATAAAATATAAAAACTTTTTTGTCTCTCCTGTAAAGTTAGCAGGTTCGCATATTAAGCAGACGATGTCATTTCAACGCAAATTTTAGAAGCACATTGTCGTAAATTGGATTTTTATTTAAGTGGACTTTTTTCATTTCACGGAACCCAAAAACTTATTTTTTCGTTGAAAGGAATTCTTAAGAATTTTTATTTTTGATATTTTTTTTTCATAGTTCTGGTTATC
Organism: Pollenia angustigena; assembly: GCA_930367215.1. Taxonomy (NCBI): domain Eukaryota; kingdom Metazoa; phylum Arthropoda; class Insecta; order Diptera; family Polleniidae; genus Pollenia; species Pollenia angustigena. The sequence goes on along the minus strand of OV884058.1, from coordinate 233,740,654 downwards.
CCCACTCAATCAACCTAAATGCGCACTTACATACGGCTATATGAAAAACATACAATTTAAAGAAACAAATCTGGATTGAAATAGCGATATTTGATTATGAGATTTATTCGAGATGGATTTGAACATTCTTTGTCACTTCAACTTCGTTACGTCCTACGTTCGTATTAACTAAAACATGAACGAAACAATATAAGATTGGTATATATTTTTAGAAAATTTTGTAAGCCAAAATTGATATTTTTGCCATTTCAAAACTATCAGAAGCGAAAACTTTGATTCTGATTTAATATGATTGCGATTGCTGGATTCAATAACAATTAAAGTAGAGTTTGCAAAAAACCGTAAGAATGTGAAAACTCGGTTTTTTTTTTTTTTTTTTTTTGTTATTTTATTTTTATTTATTTGATTAAATCTATGGATATGAATCCTTACAGACTACTATATATTACAAAGTTTTATATAAAGGTATTATTAACGAAAAAATTTTGTTAAGACATATTAAGTATTTAAAAACACGATAATATTGCGTTTAATTACATTTCTATTAATTGAAAAATCGATTAAGCTATACAATTCAGCATTAGCATAATTTGTTTGCACAACAGGAAGGTGCAGAGGTATTAGGTGTCGGGTAAAACGTCGTGGAATATTAAAATTTATGTTACGAAGAAGGAAGTCGGAGAGGACATCGCCATTTATCAAATTAACTAAAAATGCCACATTTAGCATTGTCCTTCGACTTTTTAAAGTAGGTAGTTTAATTATTGATAGCCTCGCAGTATACGAAGGAAGATTCCCAGCATAACGACAAAATGAGCTCCTTAGGCAGAATAAGAGAAACTGCTTTTGAACAGATTCAATTCGGTCTATGTGCATGTTAACTTCAGGATCCCAGACAATATACCCATACTCCAAAATTGGCCTTACAAGGGATGTGTATAGTTGTTTCGTTACATTAGGATCTGTAAACTCTTTAGACCATCGTTTTATATAAGCAAGCACACCACGAGCTTTATTAATCGTCATTGTAATATGTTTGCAGAAATCTAGCTTAGGATCAAGTAGAATACCAAGATCCAGAAATTCTCCAACTAACTCTAGTTGATACCCGTCCAGGAAATAGTGTAGCATTGATGTGCAATTTCTAGAAAATCGCATGTGCTTGCATTTTTGTAAATTAAGCTCCATTTGGTTATATTTACACCATGCGTAAAAACTATTTAAATCCTGCTGCATATACGCCCCATCTGAAGATAATTTGTAGCTGAGAAACATCTTAACATCATCAGCGTACATTAAAACATTACAATGCTTCATTACAAGCGGCAAGCCGTTTATGAAAATCGAAAACAGCAAAGGACCTAGGTGACTTCCTTGGGGGACACCGGAGCTAACAGAAATTTCTTTGGATGTGGTATTATCAAAAAGAACACACTGTGTCCTGCAGGTTAGGTACGACCGTAACCAGCACAAAGCGTTGCTAGTAAACCCTAATAAATTCAGCTTAGTGAGAAGTAGGCTATGGTTGATTTTATCAAAAGCTTTGCTGAAGTCAGTATAAATAACGTCCATAAGTTGGCCATCCTTACAAGCGCGATTTGTTAGTTGTAAAATATTTGTTACTGCAGAACAACCTTTCCTGAAACCATGCTGGTATGGTGATATGATTGAGGATACACTGTGGCAGAGAGAGTCTGTTAAGCATTTTTCAAAAAGTTTGGGAATTGCACTCAATTTTGCAATACCTCTATAATTCGTTATGTCCGACTTGTTTCCTGATTTAAATATCGGTATGATAAAGGATTTCCTCCAAAATTGGGGGAAATATCCGTTTTTTAATGACACATTAAACATGATAGCCAAAGGAGGAGCCAAAGCATGAGCACAAGTTTTTAAAACGCAAGCAGGGATGCCATCAGGTCCACTACACAATGACGATTTTATTGTTTTCAAAGATAAAAGAACCTGAGAAGTATCAATAGAAGAAAATGATATTGCCTGATGTTCCATCAGACAAAACGTTGATGTATCGTACTGTTGCTTAGAATATGTTGTTGCAAAAAAATCGGCAAACATATTGCTTTTAATCAAATTAATATTAGACTCATTAATTAAATACTCTTGGATAGCCAGTAGATTTTCTTTTCGAATTTACAAAATTATAAAATGATTTTGGGTCACGTTTAAAGTTCCTTTTCATTTTCTCAAGGTAATTTATATATAGTCTCCTGTTGAGAAGATTATATTCTGCTCGAGATACACAGTATTTGCTATAATCATAAGCTGTTCGATATTGCTTATATTTTTTATAGGATTTGTTTTTAAAATTTTTTAATCTTGATAGATGAGGAGAATTCCACGGTGGACCTGAATGTTTAATCACTAGAAGTTTCGGCACACACTCCTCAAAAAAATTATGCATAGTAGTATAAAATGTATTAATCATAGAGTCAATTGAAGCTGGGGTACCATTAGGAATGGATAACAGTTCAAGCCAATTAGTGTTGGTCAACAAATAGTTCAGGTCATCGTAATTTGTTTTCTTAAAACATAATTTCTTATCGTTTGTATCATCCTGATTACAAAAGGCATCAGACAAAATATTGTGACTAACTTCAAGAGTAGGGTGGTAGCGATCCTCTGGTCTAGTAACTGGTAATGTTCGCGTAATGGTGCAGTTGGTGGGTTCATTCACAAAAACCAAACCTAGAGTGTTTCCATTATCATTACAAATACCATTTTTTTGGAATAGACATAAATCAAATAAATTATTGAGAAACTCTTTAATAAAGGCATCAGATTCGGTATTAAAGTGTTTAAAACCTGTTGGTTTCGGTTCGGTTTTTGGTTTTGAAAATAAATCGATATTTTGTATATTATACAATTTTTTTATTTGTCTCAACTGAGCTATAATTGTTTTAAAAGTCACCTAAATGAGTTTTCTCATATCACTTTTGATGATAACAAACTAATTATTCACTTGAGCGATTGAAAAAGCATTCATGTGTGATTCAATTGTATAAAAACATTGAAAAAATCATTGATTCATTCATATTCTCAAAGAGGAATCAGAAAATTGTATCCCAATTGATTCTTTGAGGTGATTAATCGGTAGGGTACCATTTTCTCACAACGAGTGTATCATTTTATATAGTTCATATGCGTTTGTTTTGCTCGTGAAGATGATTCCTCAAAGATTAAACTATGATACATTTTAAACCATATTCGAGTCAAGGCAATTAAAAAACAAGAATACGTGCTCAATTTCTGATTATAAAAGACACATTTGCCGGGAGAAAATGGTACCCTACCCGCGAATCTTGTTGATGAGTCATTTATGATTCGAAACTGTTTAATCAGTTTTTGGTTCACAAAAACTACTCAAAACAGAATCATCAAGATGATTTTTGAAAAAAAAACGATCTTCCAAATGCTACCAGGAAATCAAGGTACTTTAATCAAAAAAAAGGCACATTTGCTTTTCTTAGTACTTATTTTTATTTCAAGAATTTTGTAAACACCTTGCCATTGTTGCAGGCTGTTGTGTAAAAACTTGTTTATGTTGAATTACGAGTACTATGTAAATATAATTTGCAATTTCTTTAAGCATAAAGTTAATTTTAAAGTAAAAGCTAAAAACCGAGTTTTTTTGTGGGTTTTCGGTTTCAGTTTTTAGACATTAAAAACTGCGGTTTCGATTTCGGTTAAAACCGAACAGCAATCCCTAAATTAGAGTAATTGCAATCAAATATCAATATATATATGAATTGATTTAAAAAAATTGATTTTATCGCTTTTATCGTGTTGATTTCGTTATTTCAAATTGAAGTCATAAAATCAATTAACGATTTCGAATTGAATAAAATCGACTGCAATCATAAACAACTCTGTTTGAAAACAAATTGAAATTTAAAGTGCATCATGTCACAAAATCTTCATCAAGGCAAATTCAACTACATACCGGTGGTTTAAATACAAAACCAACTCAAAAACAATAGAAAAACAGAGGTATAAACACAAACCAGTTCGAACTCTCAAAATCTGTTACGTACTTGTACTGAATTCGACTTAATCTTAATCGATTATTTGGTAAATTTGTTAACATTATTTTTATAATTTCGGATTTCCAATCTAATACCAAAACTTATTCTTTGCACTATGAAACAAGTGTTTCAAAAATGTATCACCTAAACTTTTTGCAACCGGCAAAAAAAGGAGGCAGATTAAAATTTTGTTCATTATTGTAAAATGTAAAAGTCTTTTTTCTAGATAAAAAAGCAAAAAATTATAGAAAATACTTTAGATAAATAACTCAAATTCGAATATTTTATAATTATAACACCAAAAACAAAAGACTCTCTATACAACATATTTATAACGCTTAAATAAAAAAACAAACACGAGTAAAACTTTACACATTTAGGCGTTAAGGGGCTAAGGGCGTAAAACACTTCACCCCACTTGAAAAAATATTTTCATATTAATTTTTGAAAATATTAAAATTTGTATGTTAAAAATTTTCTCAAGGCAAATTAAAGAAATTTACAAAATAACACCCCCATATTAGACACATTTAATTGTTACCAATTAAACACAAGTTTAACAAAGTCTTTGTCACTTTGATTTAAATCTATCAAATAGACATACATACATTAACACACGTACAAACACAAATTATAACAAATATTATACACATACACATCTCTTGTAGATACGAGCACGCACACGCCCACACACACACAAAAATATACAAACAAACACTTGAACCTTACCCTAGAAGAACAGAAAAAAGGCTAAACGAAATAATAAATGTCAAAAGGAAAGCAACAAAAAATATAAAAGTACAATGCAGCCAATTAACAACAACATACCTTCAAGTAGCCAACATAATAAAACTTGGTCAAATCAGACACACACACACACACACACACACATACACACGCATACAAATACATGTTCAGACGCAAAGAGAAAATATCACCACAAAAAAGCTCACCAAATATGAAAGAAGAAAAAAGCGAAAAAAGAGAGACTTTGGAGAGCAAAACTAAAATATAAAAGATAAACAAAAAATGCTTTCACAAAGAGAAATTAAAAAAAAGCGAAAACAACAAAAAAGCATATGATCCGAAAAAAAGGAACTAAGCAAAAAAGAAAAATTTATATGAGCCTGACATGACAGGCTATAAATTGCAAACAAATAGTCCGCAAAGAATTTAAGACAGAAGGTAGAATGAAAAACAGAAAAACACACACATTTTTTTCTTGTTCTTCTTCTCTTATTTTCTGCAAACCAGTAAACGCAAAGGAAAAGTTATAAAGCAAACAAGAGAAAAAAGTAAAAATATTCATAATTGTTAAAATATGAATAGAGGTCCTGCATGCGAATATTTTTTTAAGCCCCTAATGACAATTTTTATGTTTGTATGTAGAGTAGAATAGTAGTAAGTAGGAATTTCTCTAGTTGAAACTTTAATAAAAAAATACAACTTTATGGGAAAAGTTAGAGGCAATCGTTTTTTTTTTTTTTTGCTTCTGCCTCCAACAACCTCTTCCTATTCTCCAAGAGCAACATGTTGTGTTTGAAAAATTACCAAAATATTATTAGTGGCCAACATATTTTTGTTTTAACCAAAACTTGTTAGGAGGCAAACATAATATTGTGGCAATAATATGGTTAAACTAACTACAATTTGTTTTAACATTACTTTAGAACTGAAATCCCTTTAAATGTGACAAAAAAGTATAATTTAACTGACCTCAATCTGATTCTTACGTCTTTTCATTGTTGTAAAATTCTGCAAAATCATCAGTTCAACTACAAAATGTGACAAGGCAGTGACATTTTGGTAGACAATCGATATCATATACTTGAACGATACAATAGAAGTAGAAAATTTGAGCTGAACTCATTTAGGCCATGGAGAATACAAAAAAGGATATACGCAAAAAGTTACAAATCAGTTGCAAGGCTATTAAACACAATATATTCTGTCTCGTGACGCCTCTGTACTCTGGGTTGAAGGCCCACGAACGAGAGCTGCAAAATAATCGATATAATCGATAGTTTTACTATTGGCGGACTATCGACCACTTTCTTTCGATATCGATTCTATCGGCAGATCTTAAAAATATATTACATTTCCCAGATGTATTTATAATTTTATTCCCAAATTATAATTTTGAATCTCCAAAAATCCCCAACAAATTCTCAATAAAAAATGGAGCTTTAATGATAGAAGGTTTGTAAGAGAGAAGCGTAAAAGTCTCGCTAACCATATCGCATACGGAAGACATGAATTTTATATGAAGATTTCACACTTCGAAGTAATACACACTTTTGACTCAGAAAGCGCTTTATTGAGCGCATATAAAATTTGGTGTTTGCCGCGAATTTTATATTTATTTATTTCTTCTCTTCATTCATCTGTTTCAATTGAAACAGGTGTGATTACAGAGCCATGTGTCTCAGTTAATGAAATGGAGTTATTAAAATTGTTGAAAAACTTCCTTTATTGTAGGGCAATGTCGCAGATTGGCAAAAAATAGAAGAAGTTGTCGAAGTTTAATGAAACTTGGTACATAGGCAGTTTTTGTTTGAATCAAAATGGAAAAATGGAAAAATAAAAATGATCCGCCCACTTTTACGCCTACCTCCCATACAAAGTAAAAATTAAATTTTGACCTACGGCATTGTTTTTTTTTTTTTTTGCACAATGCCAAATTTGTGTGAATTTGAAAAATATCCGCCCACTGTTACGCCCACTTCCCATATAACTTGTATTGAAAAAGTGTCATAACTCCTTTGATTTTTAATGCATCAACTCAATTTAAGCAAAAAATAAATATATTAGAATTGTAGAATAGGCTCCTGAAAAAATATACCTCATGCGCCTACTTTTGCGTCCACCTCCCATAGAAAAACCATATAGAAAAAAAATTTAATACGTAATTTAATTTTACTCCAAAAATTTTTTTTGATTGCAGCTTTGAGCGAAATCTATTTATAAATGGGTCTGAAGACGATAAAAGATTATGCATTAAGTCATTATTAGTGGCTACATGTGTAGTGGTTATTGCATGCAACAACATAATAAATGAATGATAACACATCACCTCCCTGTAGTAAATAAAATAGTCAGTTGCAAAAAACACTAGCTATAAATTAACTATTTTTTTAATGGTTACAAATTGGTTTAAATCTCATGCAGATATCAACCAAAAATATTGGATAGAGGCACACGTAAAACAAAAAATAAAAGCAAAATCAATTAAACAAGCATGCCATGAAGTCAAATCAAAAAAATATATCGTCATCTTAAAGGCCTAATAACCTATCTGCAAAAATTCCAAAATTCAGTTTTTTATGGATTTTTATTCCTTATATCATAACGCATATGTGTGCAAAATTTTGAACATGTAATATTACAAATGACAAAGTTTTTGTACCTAGAGGACCTTTACGCACAAACAAAGAGAAAAATCAATCATCAAAAATCACAATAAAAGTTTAATTTTGTTGCATAGTGTAATTAAAACAAGCATTAAGTACTTGTTTTTGCTTAAACAAGTAAAAGAAACTACTAGTAATTATTTAATGTATATAATATTCATGTGTAAAGAAATTTTTATTTATTCATACTAATTAGTACTGAAGATAGGTTATTTGGTTTCAGATTTTAACAATTCCAAAAAACCTAAGTGTCATAACATATGCTGTGATTTGAAAAACAAAAGTTTCTCAACCGATATATATTACTGGTTTCATATTAATCAAAATGTGTAATTTTCGTTTCAATATCGTTAATAGTTCCAATTTTATAACGTTTTTTCCCTCTCCTGTAAACTTTTGAAAACTGCAGATAGGTTATTTCGTCTTTTAGGTGACGATATACAAACATATTAAAATAATCAAAAATTAAAGCAATACAAATCTTTTTATGTACAAGCAATTACATATGTAGCGAATTTATTTCAGCACTATTATACATCATAATTTAAAACAAGTTCATGCAAAATTTTATATCTACTATATACAAATATTTTTTTTTGACAAAAATAATTTAAAATTTAAATAATTTATTATAAAACGACTATACTCTTAAGTAACTACAAATAGGTTGAAAAATAAGTAGTTAGTAGCCAGTTAAAAGGTCATGCAAAGCTGGCCAATTGACTTCGGCCTATGGCAGGCCTATGTTAAAATAATGCGTCGTCGACAAGGAAAAAAGTCACTTAATCAACTAGATGTGGTTACAAAAAAAACAGTTTGAAGTTACTTAAAAATGTGTTTGACTTCCTACAGGGCTAATAGTCTATCGCATATAACTTTGCTCGATCTGCTATTGGGGTTTTCAAACAGTATCAGTAAACAAAAATTCAAATTCAATTGAAGCTTATGTTTTTTTCAGCAATGAAATACAAAACAATTAACCCTATTGACCAGGGACCGTAACAGTTATGCCTTTTATCATAAAAGTCAGATGAAAACAGTTATTTTTTGATTTTTATTTTTTTGAACAAAAATAACAGTTATTTTTTGATTTTTATTTTTTTGAGCAAAAATAACTGTTATTTTTTGATTTTTATTTTTTCGATCAAAAATAACAGTTAATTTTTGATTTTTATTTTTTTGAACGAAAATAACAGTTATTTTTTGATTTTTATTTTTTCGATCAAAAATTAAAGTTATTCTCTAAATAAATGTACTTGTTTTAATAATTTAGATGACTTTAATAATTATTTTAATGTGCATAAGGAATTCCAATGGTAATTACACACTAAAATAAAAATTTTAAGTCAACTAAATTATTAAATCACGTACATTTATTTAGAGAATAACTTTTATTTTTGCTCGAAAAAATAAAAATCAAAAAATAACTGTTATTTTTGTTCAAAAAAATAAAAATCCAAAAATAACTGTTATTTTTGATCGAAAAAATAAAAATCAAAAAATAACAGTTATTTTTGTTCAAAAAAATAAAAATCAAAAAATAACTGTTAAGTTTGATCGAAAATATAAAAATCAATATATTTTATCATTGACAAGTGCATGAGGAACAATATGGTATACTTGAATCAGTTTTTCGACGTTTAATTCTATATGCTTTTTTTGTTTTAAAATTTAAATATAACTGTTATTTTCGAAATGACATTACGTAATAATTTTAAACAGTAAATTATTATGGCAACAACATCAAGCATGAACGAAAATTCATGTTTTGTTAATTTATCATTTTATAGTTTTTTTTTTTTGGAAGGAGCAGGAATTTTTTTGTTTAACTTTTAGCTGAGACTTCTAGCTGTGATTTGACATCTTTCGTTAAACAGCGCTCCACAGCGCTAAAAAGATGCAGTCCACTAAAGTTGATGAACATGGAAATCTTGATGTTGCTTATATTTCGTTTTACGAAATTTGTTATATGGCACTTTTTCCAACTTTTTTTAATGCAAATCTCATCTATGACAATTGTTATTTACGAAAATATACAACAAATCAGGTGATAAATTTACAGTGATTGTACCAAAAGATTGAATCAGCAAATTTGCATGCCATTTTAAACAAGCGAACATATTTAATGGGTGATTTTTTAAGAGTTATAGGAAAGTTAAAAAAAGAACACATACAATTCAGAAAAATGCATGAAATCTTTATTTGAATCGATAGTATGGTCCATATAATTTTATGTTTGAAGATTATTTCATGCAAATGTTGACCGGGACTGTGCCTCAAATGGTCCATCCGCTTAGTCTAATTTTGGCATACTCTTTCCAACATTTCCACATTTCCAACATTTACAGTGTTGTCTTCCAATGCGTCAATTGAAACGGGTATATGTGTATAGACATGAGCTAGGCGGCCAATTAACCGGTCCCGAACACGAAATAAAATGTTCACCGAACTCGCCTCTCAATAAGTCCATTGTTAAGCGTGCTGTGTGACATGTGGCACCGTTGTTGAAACCACATGTTATGCAAGTCAAGCTCTTGCATTTTGGGCAAAAAAAAGTTGGATGTCATCTCACGGTTGCGCTCACCTACGATTCGCATCATCTTTGAAGAAGTACGGTCCAATGATGCCACCAGCCCATAAACCGCACCAAACTGGGACTTTTTCTGGATGCATTGGTAGCTCTTGCAATGCTCCTGGCTAATCTTCACTCCAAAATCGACAATTCTGCTTATTAACGTACCGAATAGCCGCTTCAGTAGGTCGATTAAACTGACCATAAAATGGAAGAAGCGCGCGATGAACTTTCTTAACAGAGCACGCATTTGAATAATTTGCAAGCGTTGTTCGTTTGTAAGACGATTCATGGTTAAATTATTGACCAAACTGAAGATGTTTGACAGTGCAACAAAACACGAAACGTGCGTCAGCTGTTTAAACCAGTGTTGCCAAAAAGGTAATAGCTAAAAATCACCTGATATATGAACTTCGAGCGTGTCTGTCCAAACAAATATTACGGAATCATAATATTCAGATATCTGACAAGAAAATACCAAAAAATTATCCAAATCGGCGAATATAAAAAAATTAATTAATGCCGCTCTTGAACCAATGTGTGTCGTGTGTGGCTCTTCAAAAGTGGATCTTCTAAAGTAATCAATTTCTTTTCTTAAAACAAGAAAATCGAAAATCCAAAAATAATTTCATGACTTTAATTTTTTTTGTTCGTATTTAGTAAAATTTTCTTAAAAAATAAACATTTTCTCATGATCAAAAAATTTACGGTTTTATTTATTTATTTATTTATTTTTCTTTATTCATTAATAATCAAAAAGCCAACATAGTCTAAAAGCAATTACATTTTAAAATTTCGAGTAAGAAAAATATATATCTTAAAATAGATTACTGAGGTCTAATATTTCATTATACATTCTTTTTTTTACCTTTACCTTAACCGCACTTCTTAAAGTTCATCATTTACAATATTAGAAAATACCGTAACAAGTATAGCGCATTATCGTTAATATTTTTCAAAATAATATTACTTAATCTTGTCAAACTTACTGAGAAATTTCTGTCATCATATGGTATTATGGTGTTTCACAACCTACATATTCTGACAACAAATGATCTGTGCAAAAACAGCGTATTAATTCTTGAACTTATTAACGCTGCAGTTCTTGAAGAATGGGAAACCGTGAAAAGTCTCGTAAGGTATTCAGGCTCACCAAATTTAATTATTTTAAAGAAGAACAAGAGTAATTGCATTTTAACAAAGCTGTCAAAATTCATTCCTAAAAAAATCAGCTACAAATGAAGTAATGGAAGTTCTCACATAAACACCGTAAACAAACCTCATTATACGATGAAAACATTTCCTTATTTTCTCAAAATTTCCAGAATTTCCACTCGAATAAATCTCTAGTCCATACAGAAAGTTCGGCATCAATATTGATTTCGCTATCAATTTCTTATTTTTAAAGGATGTTTAAAGGTTTATGATAAAAAATTTCATAAAACAAGAAATACAAAAGTAGCTTGTTTTTATTACAAATAAGAAAGATTTTTCTGAAATCAAGAAACAAATGATAGGGATTTCCTTAAATTTGTCAGAAAATGCTCAAGAATACTTGTTTTGATTCAATTAATTTTTTTTTGAATTGACATGTTTTTTTAAACTAATCAATACTTCATGTTTTTATGTAAAAAATTCAGGCTTTTCTTGAATCATTCATCGAAAATTTCCAGTAATTTTGTATCAGATGCATGCGAAACGTGAATAAATAATTTAGAAAACCAAAACAAAGTAAACAATTATCTTGAATCATTCATCGAAAATTTCCAGTAATTTTGTATCAGATGCATGCGAAACGCGAAAAAATAATTTAGAAACCCAAAACAAAGAAAGGCTTACTGCCTGTTTGTAGAACACGAACGCAAGACTCGTTCGATAAACTTACATTTAAAACAAAATCTCAAAATTTGGTTTTATAAATTATAAATTTTCTTTTTACGTTTCGCATGCATCTGAGACAAAATTACTGGAAATATTCGATGAATGATTCAAGATAATTGTTTATATCGAAGGCGAATTCATCCCAGGTAATATCGGTACTACAACAAGTACAACTCGTACAAAAGCCACAAGCAATTAGTTTTTGTAAAATCATTGTACAATGTCAAAAATAGAAAGAAAACAAAACAGAAACAAAGATAATTAACAAAATTTTGACATCCAACGATGATAAAGCTAAAAAAAAGTTATCAGCAGAGCTTTTAAGACCAACTTTAATAAATTCGCCTTGTTTATATCTAATGTATAAATGTAAAATTACAAAATAAAACAATTAAGCTTAGTTTGCAGCAACAATTTCGTGTTTTTGCTTTTCTATCTTATTTAATTTTTCATACAAAAATGTAGCTTAACCTTCATAAGGTCTTGAAATTTACTGACGTTAACGGTCTTCCGGTCAAATTTGACCCAAATAGAAAATTTTACATAAAAACTCACTTTTTCAATTAAATATGTTTTAACAGTTGATATTTTATTTCTAGATTTATTCAGTATATTGAACCTGTGTTTATTGATAACATTTATTGCGAATACAAAAGTACATTATTTAACATAGATTGGTTGTGTTTGACTGGTAAACATGTTTTTTCCTAGGTTTTGGTTGAAGATGACGGGCGCTGTTCCTGACAGCTACTATGCGCACTTTTTTTCAATTTTTTGTGAAAATAAGTCTTTGGGTAATGTTTTCGGCTGCTTGATATAGGGCGGGCAAGTTCAAAAACTAATTTTTCTAAGAAATGTCGAAGTTTGGGAAAACAGTTTTTATTCTAGCCATCTTTAGCTGATGTAAATGATAGCATTTAGTTGCCAGAAGCTCTCGTGGCAATTCAATCTTGTTTTTACATATAGTTCCTACTAAAGTAATTTGATTCTCTAGCAATTTTTGTCACAATTAGTACACAGAAAAAATTCTCCAAAATTGTTCACCAATTAAAGCATTAATCAAAAATAAAATCAGTTTTAATTAAAAATTTAATCAACTGAATTAAGCGTTTAATCAAGTAAATTAAACGTTTAATTAATACTATTAACTGGTTTAATTGATACTATTAATTTGTTTACTGGTGCAAATTTAATAAATTTTTTAATTAATATCACAAATTTTTTAATTGAAATCAATTTTTATATTTTTCTCTGTACGATGTCAAACAATTGTCTGCAGTCATACTGAGACATTTCAAAGCAACTGTCAAATAAAGAACTGCATGCATACATTTGTTTATTTCAGGCAAAGTTGCTATTTATTTGCCTGTATACGGTTGCGTATTCCAGGCATAACTAATCAACCCATTTTTTTATAGCTCACGTATCGGCGCAAACTTCTCTTAAATTTGGCGTTCACTGCGAGTACTAAGATTTGACAATAAGGAGTCAAATCTTAGTACAATCGAAAATAGGTTTTCCTTCCACAACGTCCCACAAACTGTCTGTACTTTCATTATTTGATTTATATAATTCAGCCAACTAGAGAACCAATAAATTCGAAATTTTAGTGTCGCCACTTCAGTCCAATCAATACCAAATACATATTTACCTGCGTTATTAGTAAACTTCAAAATAACGCATATCAAAGGAGGTGAAAAAAAAAATAAATAACAACTTGAAATTTCTAAAGAAAATTCATGAATTTTGCTGAAGGTTAAATATGACCCAGAGACCTTAAGTGTAACAAATTTTATAAATATTTTTTTCGCCAATATTTTTTTCTGAAAACCTAACGTAGTTGTTGGCATTTAAAATTAAATAAAAGTCATAAAATATAAAAAATATAAGTCTTAGAAAAAATTTTACTTTTATTTCAAAATGGGTCAGATTTGACCCGAAGACCTTATGAAGGTTAAGTTTTTTAAAAAGTGGAGTCTACTTCTACTTCAGCAACAATTTGTATGAAAATATAAATGACGGGGCTTATTTTGACAGTTCTAGTAAGAAACTTTTCGCAAAATAATATTTCAGAAACATTTTTCCCCTCTTCTTTCCCATTATTGCTGCAAAATTATTTAACTGACTGGTATTTCTCGCAGAGCGGGAAATTTTACGATGAGAGAAGTGCCGAAAAGGGCTGCGGGTCCAGTATTTTCAAAATCAACCGGAAAATGGTTTTTCCCTGTAGATTGCAGAATATATTTGAAGTAAAATGTTTACAAGTTTAAAAAAAAGGGACGCGTCACAAGCAAGCGCTTTTTTTTAACAAATATCTGTTTGATTTTTTACAATGTTTACTGGATCATAAAGAGTTGATTTCTGAATTAGTTAATTAAGGCAGTTACACTCTAGCTCAATTTTTTTTAAGAAATAAGATTTGTAAATCCCTGAAAACTGTTAAAAAAGAAAGAAAATATGTGAGGAAATTAATGGTAATGGTTTTTTAGCCTCTTTTGGCAAATATTTGTCAACATATCTTTAGAAATTTGTCTTCATTCAAACTATTATTATACTCTTTAAACTTAAATTATTGCACTAAGTTAAACTTGAAATGAACAAGACATGCCAGTTTTACACAAAAATCATAGTAGAAATTCTTTTAATTCTTGTTAAATCCTCGAAAACGAAAAAAACTCTTTTAAGATTTCAAATTTCGAACGTATTTTAAAACAAAATTTCCATTTAAATTTTTTTTAAAATACAATAAAAACCCAATTTTGTGAACCGCTGTATTCAAAATTTGGATAACAAAAACAGAAATTTTAAGAATTGTTTATAAAAAAAAATTAAATAGGCCTAAGATCAAAAACATTTAACGGGAAATTAAATAACAACAATACTTTTAAAGTTTTTTTTTTTTTTTTTTTATCATAAGTTTTCTATTTAGTTTTTGTCTCTGCATAACAGTAAAAAAGTTTAAAGACTTTTAGCAAAAACAAACATACAAAACAATCCTTAATAGAGAGAAATCATGGCATTCACAAACGAGAGAAATTGCAATGTACAATGTAGAGATAGAGAGCACACATAAACTCTCAGCTTTTACTGGAATCTGCAAAATAATTTTATTTGTAAGGAACAGCATTGGAAAAAGGGCGAAATGAGTTTAAATGTATTTTCCCATAAATAGGCTCCTGAAATATTTACCCTTAACTCAGTGCCTAAAGCACTTTGCTACTTAACGTTCGTAGTATACTTCAAGGCGCATAAACCTAACAAAAATGTGTGTACACAACAATTTGTTTAGAAAAAAAAAAACAACAAAAAATACTATACACACAAACAAACCAGCACAATAAATATTAAAAAACAGCACACAGAATAAAACAAATTGTGAAAAATTTAAAATTCCAAATTAAAGTGAAAGTTAAATTTATGTACGAGTATGGTAAAAAAAAAATGTATATTTAATTATTAAAACCTTTTTTTAACTACAAATTTTAGTGCATAAAGAAAAATTTCAAGAAGGAATAATATTTAAAAATGTTTTTTGATAACTTATAAAACGAAATAAGAAACAAAAAGAAAAACAATCAGAAAAACCAAAGTTTAACAACAAAATGTGTTAATAACAATAATTATAAATTCGTTATAACAAAAAAATCCAAACAAAGAAACAACAGCAACTAACAACATATGCCGCCAGTTTCGAAAACCTTTTCAAGCTGTTCGCAGTCGTTAGCTGAAGTCTAGAGTAAAGAAAAATGTTGAGTTTGCTGGACTTTCATGATGATGGTAGTTATTTAGCTACAGCGATAACGTCAGCTATAAGAAAACCAACAAAAGCTTTGAAATGTCATTAAATCAAATGAAACTTAGGTGACAAAGTGTGAATTATTGTTAATGAGGATATAGACGGTTATCAAAAGTTCGTTCTATGTGAGTTGAAAACATGACCATGCTAAGAAAACTATCAAATAATTATGCTTTATAATCGCAATAACACTCTTCTAAAGTTTTCACCAACACCAAAACTGGCATCATTAATTAGGACGCAAAAGACTACGTTAACATCCGCCACACATTTTTACGTTGTGAGCAAAAACAATCAACAGTTTTATTGAATTAAACAAAAAGCATCATTGAGCAGTCCCCTCCTCTACTTCCTACAGCAAGTATTGAATTTGTACAAAAGTGTTTGCAGAAACCCCTTTTTTAAGTTAAAAATAATTCAAAAAAATATATAAATAAATCTATGCATGATTTGACCGACAACTGGCCTCTTGACAACAAATTAAAAACAGAAAAAAGATTAAAAATATCTTTTATTTAAAAAAGGGAATCTACAAGCAGTAACAACACATACACACCTGATATCTAATGCAAAAATAAAAGAACAAAACAAGTTAAAGCCGCTCAGCACTCATTTATTACCAATACAATCGCTACACTCGCTCACAACTACGGCCACCGACACACATACAAACACAGATGAGTACTTGCCGATTTAAACTAAATCTTAAACACAATCATACCCACACACACACACACACACACACACACACACACACACACACACACACACTCAAACAGTCGCAATACACACATTCTTCTAGCATTGTATGTATTTGAGACATGTAGACAATACCAAGTCAAATTTGTTCGTTCGAGTCAAATAACACCATCTTTCAATAAATTACTAAAGAGTGCCTATAAAGAGGGAGTTGTATAAATAAATCCAAACAGCAACAGCCACATTAGCAACAAAACTGTGTGTATGTGTTAGTTATTATTAAAAAAAATATATACATTATAAAACATAAAATTAAAATAAAAACAATCACCTGAGCTGTTGATAATTTTTAGAAAATCTTTTTATATGAACAAATTTCTATCAATATTGTTTAACAAAATATCTTTATAACAAAAAAAAATAATTCTAAAAATATTACAACACAACAGCAAAAAGATGAAAACTAAAAAGCAGAAAAATCTAGGGATATAAGATAAAAATTAAAAGAAACAAAATTCAAATCAAACAAGTGAGAATAATAGCTCCTCTCCTTAACATAAATAAAATCACTTTTAATATATCTAAATATAAATAAATACAACAACAAATACAACTATACATGCATCTCCACTTAATTTACAACTAAAAGCAACCAACAGATACAAATAAATTAAAAAAAAAATATTATAAATGTATAGAACAATGTTTCCAAACTATAAAAATTATCAGCATCATGATAAAAATACTTGTTTTTGTTAGTTTCCATGTAAATTAATAGAACAACTAAAACAACAACAAGTTGCAAAAAGAACAAACGCAGATGTAAAACTATTGCATATTTATAAAAAACAAGAGCAACAACATCTTAGAAAAATTATAACTACAAACTAGAGCATAATTATTTTTTAAGGACATATCACCATTAAAAGCATCCGACGCTTATAAAACACCAACAACATCAAAAACGAAATACCAACAACAACAAAATTTTTATAAATCGCATCTCTTTTGTTGTTGTAAGAGAAACAAAAAAAAAACACACAAGCAAATCAGACGTCTCCTAACATTCAACATACATCATAATCATCATCATTACCAGCGCCGCCAACCTCCAGTTTCTCATCAGCTTTAACAAACACAAACAAAAATATCCACAAACTACTGCCACCATGAGTGATTCAACGTTGTATCGCAAATTTGATACGTTCATGCCCAGGTCACGAATTATAACCCTGTGGCTGGCCTTCAATCTGGCGATGTTTCTACAGGAACCAAAGAAACAAATTACCACAGTTAATGCAGCGTAAGTAGATTTTGTTTTAAAAATGAAAAATATTAAAATATAGTTATTGTTTTTAATGAAGGCTGACCATTTGATTAGGCTTTCAAAAAAAATTAGGCTCATAAAAAAATTTCTAAAATGTTCTAAAAGCAAAGAAAATGTTTAAAAATTAATTTTTTTTTTTAACGTAGAGCAACTAATCTTTTTAATACCCTCCACCACTAGTAGTGAATTAGGGTGTACTAAAACGATTTAGCCACATTCATCTTTTTGTCCGTTTATTGACATAATGCTCACATTCGAATGACTTAAAAGAAGAGAACAAAGTTAATGTCAAATTGTTTTAAGCAGTTTGAGGTTGCAATCCAGCATAAACGGTACAATAGAAAACAGTCATTAACCAATATGTGAAATAGCCGCCATAAGAAATTTATATTCTTTAGATATTAAAAAAAAGAAAACTTTATTTTGAAGTACGGTATACTGTCCAAGGGTCTATTCCATTGTGGGTCTTAATCACTTTGTGACAAACAATGCGTTTACCAACCGCCCCCAGGTAACAATTTGACTGCATATTCCGGCAAGATTATACGCTCACCCCTTGTTTGGGAGCTGAAGCTATCTTACCTCCGCTGCCTTTAGAAAAATAATAAATCCATCTCTTGAGTAGCAACAGTACTTAGGGATGACCCTTCCTCAGGCCGAAATCTCCTAAATGTGCTAAAAAAAATCAGTTTTAAGTAGTAAGCCAAAGCCACCACATGATCCCCGAAAGTATATTTTCCACGGAAAAGCTCAACTTGCACAAAGACAATCATTCTGAAAAACAGAAAGCATTTTTCGCAAGAAGCATTATAACGGAGACCTCAAGCAGTATTCAGTCTGGTGTCGTGCCACCTGAGTCCCGTGATAACAGATAGAATATCTGCTCAGTCGTGATTGCAAGATATTGTGAACTCTCCCGCTATCTGTCAGTTTTGGACTTTTGCTGGAACCCAGGAATTAGCTGCACCTGATTTTCACGCAGGATGTGACACCAAACAGAGAATTATCCTTTGATGATCCCTACGAACCGCCGGCGTGACTTTTGCAAAACAGTTTAGTACGCCTTAAACCGTAACAAATAATGCTATTAACGCCAAATTGCGTGACTATCTGCCCTTTATTTAAAACGGGTCCCATATAAACCATACTTTTAGAATAGACTTTAATACACCTTAACCCGCAATGAATTTTAATATTTACATTAAATGTGGTCGGTCATACATATTTTTCCCCTAGGAGCGGTATTTTTCTCTAGAGTTGCGAATATAACATATTTGTATGAAGTTTTTACACAATATGAAGAAACGATATGGCGATTTACTCCACATTATTAGTCTGAGATCACACTATGAAAGTTTCCTTCAGAAAGTCCGAGTTTATTGGTGAGAGGGGAAGAGAACATGCTATTATTCTCTCCACTCTCACCAATAAACTCAGACTTTTTGAAAGAAAACTTTCATAGTGAGAACCCAGACTTAGCTTGTAGGCGGCCCTATGTTCCTCTGGGAATTAAATACATTAGCATAAATATTTGGTTTTCTGAGTTATTACTCTATTGCAGCAAAGGCTCGATATATTAAAGAAAAAGTCGCATAACTGCCTAAGAGTATGACCGATCTCCATTAATTGTTTGTCCTTAGTATTTAATCAAACCATGCTTGCCCTTTATCATCAACGCTTAAGGGGGGCTCCCACAACATATGGCGTCTTATAACATTTTTAATTTAACCCATTAAGGCCCTGCGTTGCGTTTTCGCAACGTTCTCTTAAACCTCCCCTCAGGCATTTTGTTGTTACGTAATATTGTTATAAAGCACAGTGAAATAAAATTTAACTTAATATCTGATCGATCTGTTTTTGGATTTGTATCATACATAAGTTTTTTTTATAAAAATTACAATTTTTAATTTTTCCTGTTTTTTGGGTACTTTTGGGAAAAGTTTAAAAAATAAAGTAATATATATTATATCCTATCTGAAACTTCTGAAGGAGATAGCTAACATACGAACATTATTATTTCTACTCAAAAATCCAATCATCGTAAACATTTGAGACTTTTTTTATGATTGGATACATCCGTGATGCGAAAACGCAACACTGGGTCTAAACCATATACAAATTACATAAAATTATCAAATAAAATATATTTATACAACCACTTGCTACACAACCAAGTAAATTATAAGTTGTTGATATTACGCAGTAGGTAAATTCTCTATGTCAAGTTTGTTATTTTCCTAAAGGGAAGCGAACTTACACCTAAGTAGTCCCGTGATAGGTCTTTGGGGGTAGAGACCGGTTCTAGTTCTAACAGTTTATATGAATAAGATCTATCACTTTTACATGGGTTTGTCATTGGTTAATTGACACCATTTGACCAGTCACACATCTATTCTCAACGAACGTGTTTAGTTCTAGTTAGAACAATGTAAGATTATTTTGATACAATGTAGTATGTACCGTAATTCATTACTTTATTTACCTTCTTGTTCTTTATATACCAGTTAGATGATTAGTTCTCCTTTCACTGGTCATGAGTTCTATCTTGTTGAACTTGTTCTATTTTCACTAACCCAGGAACAATTGAAAATTTCCAGCAGGGTTACTTCAATATTTGATACCATCCACTGACAGCTAGGATATTTCGAAGTGAGCATTATATTGAACCTGTGGTAAATTATGAACCGATCTTTACGAAAGTTGACAGTGTGATTTCTAGTCATAAAAAACTGTGACAGAACAAAATTTATAACAATAGAATTAGTTTTTTAAGGTTTTAGGCGTACCAAAGTGTTTTTCGAGAGTGGGCTTTATATGGGTGCTATGGAAAATTATGGACCGATCAATTTACAAATGTGAAAAAAGTGACGTAGCAGTGCACCCAAAGTGCTTTGGAGCATATCATAATTGAATTAAAAATTAAATGTAAATGAATATCTTTTTTAATTTTTTTTTCCTTAAGACGTGAATAAAATATTATATTTTCATTTAAAATTTTTACAAATGCGCTTAATTTGTATATCGTTAAGGCCCAACGTTGCGTTTTCGCAACGGGGCTTATCTGGGCTCCCACGTATCCGATTTGCCCAAAATTTGTTTTCTTTCATATTTAGGTATAAACAATCAAATTTTAAACGTTTCATCATTATAGCTCAATGGGATCATGGTTCGGGCCTTAAGGGGTTAATTAAAATTATTAATTTTTGGTGATTAAAATCAAAAGTTGTAAAGAGATTTTTATCAAGCATAGCTGCATTTTCCAATTTTTAATACCATTTAAAAAAAACAAAAATTAATGTTTATCCCGAAAACAAGAGCTAACCTGAACCAACGGCTAGCACTAATGGATTCAGCGTATTCGAATTAGGTTAACCCGCCGGATGCCCCGTTTGACAGTTTTTCAAATAGCACAGTGCTATTTTAAACTGTTTATGTGTGCGTATGAGCAATAATTTTTAGTTGCAACAAATGTACTCGTATTCTATTTTATTAATTAAATATTACTCATACGCCGGCGAAGTAAATTTAAAAAAAAAATAAATTGAGTGCGCAACGTTGTTATTTAATAAATAAAATATTTCTGAAAATTGCGAAGGAATAATAGTCTTATTCCATGAAACCTTTATAAATTGTTATTTGACTTAGAATACACATTCGAATTATTATGAAAATTTATATAAAAATTTATATGAGAAATAAATTCCCAGATTATATATAATAAATTACCTTATAATTTCAAACAAAACGTGCAGAAGCTACAAACGTTCTTCTTCCTTTAGCCTATTTATTATAAAAACACAAGCTTAACCAAAATCAAATTTTACTAAAAAAGTCAAATTAGACATTAATATAGCAATCTGACACCTACATTCCTTATTTATACATAACATTAACAGACTATCCTGTTACTAATACTCCGAGTTGTCAGAATTGCTAGCTAAAGTGTAGCATAGAATTTTATTTCGCCTACTGCATATTATTCAATATGCACGATACTGTACTTCAGGCAGAGCAAAAATAAGCTGACTGTGGTATAGAATTGAGTATCAAACCTTTTTATGTACTTAGTACGTCACGCAGAAACGCTGTTGCTTACCCTGTAATGTATAAAGAATGTGGTGGTGTGCTATTAAGTGAATATAGAAGAAAAACTTTTTTACAGGTGTAAAAAAACTCTTATTGTATGTAAATATTTAAGTATAAGTATTACTTAAATAATATTAAAAGGATAAACAACACAGGGTACACACAGGGCAGACGCGAGACGGAAGATATTGTGTCTTCTCCTTTTCTCCTCTTTTCTCCTCTTTGCGCCTACTTGTATGCCTTTATTTTATTTATTAAGTTGAGATTTATTTGCAAAACTGTTGTAAAAATTAACTTTTTAGTTTACCACAACACAAGTAAATAATATTTAAGTAAGTAAAATCCATTACAAAACAAAACAATATTATTAAACATATATTTTTTTTTTTTTTTTTTTTTTTTTTTGCATCAAACAAAACGTTTCTGTTTAACGTGGTTTGTGGTTTGTTATTTTTGTTCTGATCACGCACTTTGTGTGGATTGTAGTGGCCTGCTATATTGCAACTTCACTACCAAAAAACGCTTTCCATCTTTTTCTTTAAAAGCTGCCTTCGCAACTGATTTGGGCATTTTTCACACATCACTTTTTTCACCTCTGTGTGTACTCTCAGATAAACAAGAAGATAATTTTCTTTTAAATTGGGTAGGTCATAAAAAGAGCACATTATCGTGTACTCTACACATGATACTTTCTAAATTGTTTAATTTAAAAGAAGCTTCTTAGAAGTTTTAACAATAAAATGCAGTCATTTTCCAACAACTAAAAAAATTATACCTGACTTATAAAAGATTTTCCAATGTGGACTTTTAAAATTTGACAGTTAAAGCTTTAAGGGCATAATAAACCACACAAAATGCTTGGCAAACACACACATTGTTTCCGTTTGGGGTTTGCCAATAAACAACACAAATATTGTCCGTACAAACATTAATTTTCATTTTTGTTTTGTTTTCAATGAATGAAGACGGCAATTTTGTTGCTTTTTGCTTAAAACGGAGAAGAAATTATAAAATAAAGGCAAAACATTTAAAGTAAAAAGTGATTTAAACAACGAGCTGTTTTGTGGTAAGCAATACCACTAAAATATTTAATTTAAGATTAAAAAGTAATTGAATTGAATACATTTAGCATTAGACGCCACAAAAAGTTTGACAAATATCCAACATGTCTGCCAAATATCAAAAATTTTTAATATTTCTGCAAACATTGCTTCAAATGTTTGTCCAAACAGCCAACACCCCAATTAACAACACAAAATGTTTGTACAAACTTAAAATTTTGGCATGCTTGCCAAGCCATTTGTGAGGTTTATTATGCCCTTTACTGTCGAATTGGTAGTCATTTATTCAGTTTGTTTTACCAAATCATCCTAGACTGATAAAGCGACCAACAGCAGGTGCAAATATTGCAAATATATTGGACGACAACTCCTATTTCACTGTTTCTTGTAGATTTTAGATGGACGACTTTATCGGTCGATATTTATTTATTCAAAAACAACATCAGCAAGGACATCACTGTCAACGGCGAGCGCTGTAGGTGGATGTTTACCAACATTTTTTGCCCTAAATAGGCTGATATGGATACAAAAGGTATGTGGTTAAACAGGAATGCGCTTAATTGCATAGACAACTTACGTATAGATAAAGTGAGCTGGCCACTGATAGATTTTTTTTTAGGGTTACTCAAACCATAGCGGCCATCAAAGCCAACATAGCCTATACCATCGGTCAAATAAATCTGATGAATGTACCAGGGTGTTGGTTTTAAGCGCACTTAAAACTCTGAAAGGAATCAAAATATATGCGATGATATCTCACACATACTTAAAGAACCGCTTTAAGAAAAGGTTGAATAAATAAAGAAGGAATTTTTAAAGACAGAAGCCAATGTAATTTTTATCTTTTTATCCTCGGTTTTCGTGCAAAATAAAAAACAGTAGCTATTTGATGTTATGTAGTCCATCAAAGAAGAAGAACTGCCTAAAACGAACCCCTATACGGTTTTACGTACCTTAAAAAACAAGATTAAGTCACAAAAGATTGCCTTGAATCGAAACTTTCTCAGAACAAAACAAAGAATTCTCTCTCGAAATTACGTGCAATAATAACCCTACCGGAGATTGAACTAGTACCTAACTAGTACCAAACAAGTACTTTTCTATACCATCTTAATGCTCAAATTAGCATTGAGTGTGGTTGAAAAATAACTACTAATATTGGTTCTAGACAGTAGTTCACGTCTACATTTGGACTCCATTGAGTGCTTAAGAACCAGTGTGTATAAAAAAAAAATTATCCTTTTGCATAATAAAAACAGTGCCATAAATAAATGGTTTGAAATTAAATTAAAGAAGCAGTATAAAAATACAAATAAGTACTTGAATTTTAGTTTGTTACAAAAAAATTTTATAAGACCACAAGTGGTGCATTTGTACTACATTAAGTACTGGTACTCATAATCACTAGTATTTTTATATAAAAACTCTAACAGCGTTAGCACTAGTTACTCTAGTTCTAGTAATTGTACTGGTAGAATTTCTGACAATTAACTCTTGATCTTTTGCAGGGAAAGAAAGCACATTTCTTATTAACACAGTTATAGAATTGGGTTTTTTTTGTGACAGATAAATAAAGTTTTTTCTCACTCTCTTTCTTTTAGTTTAAGTCAATATGTCCTTGGGAGTATAAAAATAAAATGCAGTAAACACGTTATTTGTGTGAAATTGTGTTTTTTCTTATACAGGTAACTTCTGTTGCTGGTATTTTTTGGAACTAAAACAATTAATTTAATTTCTCACTTACAATCAAAGAAAATGTTTATTTGCTTTAATGTTGTCACGTTAAAATTTATCGAACAACTATTTTCATGACATTTTTAATTAATTGATACAAAGCATGTGTATGAATTATTTCATAATTATGGTTAATTGCTTAGTTCGCTTATAGTTTGGTTTTTTTTTTATGAAAGAATAACCTTCATTTTGTGTGACAGACAAAACAAATTCGTGTTTTAAATGATAAAATATTTCAAGAACTATAGACATAGACGTATTGTGTAATGTAGACTAGACATATTGTGGGAAAAGTTTGCATAACATGAAAAGGTGTGTTCATTTACTTTACTAGCAGAAACTTGTAGCGAGCCAGTTAATGGAAATTTCACAATATTTTTCTCCAAAAAAATAAAAAATAATATACGAATGCTTTTCTAGCAAAAGTAGAAAGTTTTCAATATCGAAAGTAGTCAGCTGTAAGCAGGCGCGGATTCAGGGGAGGGGAAATAAGGAAATTCCTCCCCCCCCCCCTAAATTATAAACATATGTTTTATTTATTTGGATAATACAAGAATTCCCAATAATAATATTTTTTTTTTTTTTTAAATGAACAAAATTTTTGGAAGAAGTTCTAACGAAATTTTCAATAAGTTTTTTTTTATTTTTTTTTTTAATGAATCCAAATCTTAATCCTAATAGTTATTTAATAGATATTTCCAATGAAACATCTAGTTTACCGTATTCAAATACTTATTATTCTACATTCAATCCTAGCAGGTGCCATCTATATCCAAAAACTAAGCGTTTGACTTGATAATGCGTGCGGTTGAATAAGTAATAATAAGCCTTAGTATATGCGATATTTTTGTTTATATGTGTTACGTTATTTTCGCTTAATTGAGTTTCTAAAAATGCACGACTTTTTACGCAATTAAACGGGAACTCAATTAAACAGTACTCGGTTAATTGAATCGCCGACGCAATTCAAACGAAAATCGCAAGATGTGCAATAAAGCGAAACACCTATGTGTAGATCGAAAATAAAACTCATTTCTTTCATTAAGTTAAAAAATAGTTTAGGTTTTTTATAACAAGATAAAAATCGTACAATCTTGTTTGCCGCAAAATAATTTTTTTATGTTTGTGGAGGCAAAAACACATTAAGTTGACGGAAACAATTAACCGAAACATTTGCTCTTGTTTTTCGCAATGCGGTCTTATTTTGCGAAATAATTAAGCGGGTGACGCAAATAAACGGAACTCAACTAAACGGGTATTTTTACATAGACACTTATACTGAATGATTTCGTTCCATGATTTTTAGTGCAATAAAACTGGAAACTCAAATAAGCGGTGCTTAATTAACCGAAAACAACTGTATATGAATCAAAATTCTATTCGATAATTTTTGACGAAAGCATGGAAATGTCGTGGAAAAGCCAAATTTCCTTATCTTTAAGATATTTCAACATACAACAAAAAGTTGTTGGGGAAGAATTTATTGGCTTTTTTGTAAACGCATTTGAAGAGGCTTCAAAGGCTATTGAGGGCGTTGCTGCGTAAATTGATGCGAATGCACTATCATCAAAAGTTCGTAAAACTTTGACAGGTCTTGACCTAAAAAAATTGTGTAGGATTTGGAGCAGATGGGTGTCCTCTAATGTCAGCAGAAAATTGAGCTGTTAAACAATTCTGGGAACAGCGACAAATGCGAAACAAACGCCTTGCTATTCCCATAAATCAAACAACTCAATTTCTAAAAGCAATAAAGTGCCATTAATACAAAAAGTTGTAACATTTGTTTAAGAAACACCAAAATTTTTTAAATATAATCATTCCAAGCGAAACGCAGTTTTAGGAAAGTATTTGGGAGCCAAATTCTCTACATTATGCGAGACAAGATGGGCGGACCGTCACGACTCAATTTTACACTTTGCAACAAGTGTACATTATATAGTAGAAACTTTGGAACAAATATCTGAGTGCAAAGGTAGCACCTATTGGGGACGCACCCACTGTGCTATGCCCCAAATGCCTCCTCCTGGCCCATGCCAGCGCCGGGCTGTCACACAGTATGTGCTTCGTCGACTCGTCTTCCTCTAGACACAGTCTACATTCCTGATCCAATGCCAGGCCCATCCGATACAGGTGGTATTTGATCGTGTGGTGAACAGTCAAAGATCACAATACTGCCGCCAACCATTCCCCTGTCAAGAATGTTGCTGCAACACACATCAATGGCGAAAATCTCGGTGGTTCGCCCATCGCTGTCGAGATTCGCGTATTAGGTCCAAAAACCCCTGCACCCACTCCGTGCTCCGATTTAGACCCGTCGGTATACCAGTGTAATTCATGGTTTCCCCGACATGGATTTCCATCACTCCAGGACCTCCTGTCCGGAATGATTGCCCTAAGCTACAAGTTACAAATCTACAAGTAAAATAAATTAAAAAAAGCAAAAATTTTACAATTTTTGTTTCAAATGTATTTTACTTGTAGATTTGTAGCTTGGAGTTTTGAGAAACAGGGACCTGAGATGAGACTTTATGGGGGCACTTTTTGGGACTTTTTGGTATTTAACTGCCCAGTAAAAAAAATTTGGGTTTTTTGAAGCACTTAAGAGAAAAAGCGCATAATTGAGCGCTTCAATAAAAGAGCTTTTATAAAGCAGTAAATGATATAGAATAAAATATACAAAAAAGCTGCTATTTTAGTGCTGACAACGAAGAAGGTTGCAAACCGAAAAAAATAAAAATATGCGAAAATGATTGGAAAAAGGTATTTAAACAAAAGTAAAAGCAAAACATGAATGAATATGTTAATATAGAAAGCCCCTAAAAAGCACTTTAGGAGTGCTTTGTTTGCATGTTAAAAGAAGCGCTTATTGTCAGCAGAAAATAGTCATCCAAACCGGGAACACTCCATACAAAAATCAGGCATCTCATCAGCAGGTTTGAAGCGATTTGTGGTATGAATTCATACACAAAACCTGCTCCTTTTGGAGCACATTTTTTACTGGGTGGTGGGTTTTTTTATTTTCGTTAATATTGGACCTATGAACATAAAATTTAACATGCAAGGTCCTGAGTGAATGACAATCTGTAACAGGCCTTTTTGGTAGTTATTTGTTCTTTAACTGGTATTTTTTTTTAATTTTTGTTAGTATTGGACCTAGAAGCATAACATTAAACATGCAATGTCATGAGTTAACGAGAATCTGTAAGAGTGGCTTTTTGTACTTTTTTGCTCTTTGTACTTTTTGAATTTCCGTAAATATTGGACCTAGAAGCATTAAATTAAACATGTACAGCTTTTGCCTTCTCTCATTTTTCCTATGTTAATTCAATTGTAAATATGGGAAAAGGGAAAAAACTCCCGGGGAATTTTTATTCATAATTGGGCTGGTAATGTCCTGAGTGAATGAGAATCTGTAAAAGGGATTTTTTGTACTTTGTATTTCTCTAACTGGTACTAACTTAGGATAGAGTACAGGGACGCCTAGCTCCTATATTCAGAAAATATCAGTTATCGTTTTAGAAGAGATCTATTAAAGCAATAGTTGCCGTACTCAAAAGAATCTTTCTCTCCGCTCGACCGTCCCCTGACTCAGTACTTTTGAATTTATTTATTGAATATAAGTGTGTTATTGTAACACAGCCGTTTAGTATCATCAAAGTATCAAAAAGAATCAAGCCTTATTAAAACTTTAATCATGTGCCTTGAAGAGAAAATAAATAAAGCCGAAGAACAATTTAAAGCAATTTTTGAAAAAGATACAGTTATTTGCGTTTAAATCGAGGTTCCAATCGAAAAAACAGGATTTGAACGAAATAATCACTTCCAAAATATTGAAGATTACTATCGAGTTGTAGGTTACATTCCTCTTATTGAATTTATTTTAGAAGATCTCATAACAACTTTCCCAATAGATATCCCAAATGTATTGAACATACCTACACTTTTACCTCAAAGTGTAATCAAGTCATATACAGCTACAAAACTTTTTAAACCACAACTAGCTGATGAGCTGATTATATTTGATAAAAGAGATTAACACCTACTAAAATCTTAACTTGAGCCTGAACTGTTGCATTGGCAACAAACGTGGAAAATATCTGAAAATCTATCAGATGACGTTGTAGATGTTTTAATAAACTGTGATGAAGATATCTACCCAAATCTAAGAAAAATATTTCAAATTGTCGTTTCAATGTTCGTCAGTAATGCTATGAGCGAGAGGTAATTTTCTACCCTTGGTCGAATAAAAACATGTCTCAGATCAACAATGACAGAAGATAGTACAGTCTATTTGCCTCACAAGGAAATCATATATGTATGTCCTTTATTTATTTAAATACAATATAGATACAGCGATATAACATAAAAATACTTAAATAAATTGTTCACGAAGAACATAGGGCGTCAACGAATTCTCTCCATCTAATTCTGTCTCTGGCAAGTAGTTTAATTTCGTTCCAGGATATTCGAGCTGATTCATGTTCGTGTCTTATGCACCTGATCCATGTATTTCGTGGTCGGCCTGGTTGTCGTTGACCTTGAGGGTTCCACTCAAGTGAAGCTCTAGCAATATCGCTTGCAGGTCGCCTTAAAATATGAGCGATCCATGTCCATTTACGTCTCCGTATATCAAATTCGATGGAACTACAATCTGCCAGATTCCAAAGATCCTCATTGGATATCCAATTCGGCCAGTATACACGTAATATCTGTCTCAGGCACCGATTCACGAACGTTTGAATTTTCTTCAAGGTCAGTGTTGTAAGGCTCCATGTAGTGCAGCCATATAGTAGGACAGATTTAACGCTACAATTGAATATCCGTAACTTCATTTTCTGTGAAATGCTGTTAGCGCGCCAAATTTTGTACAATTTTAGGAACGCACCACGGGCCTTGTTGATTCGGTCACCAATATCGGCTGCAGAGCCACCGTCTTTCGCAATTTTACATCCCAAGTAGTTGAATGATTCAACATCTTCCATAATCGTACCATCAACAATAAGTGGTGACAAAATATTGGTACCAATACGCAAGGAAATCATAAATTGCTTATTTAAAAAATTAATTTATTTAAATTAATATTGAAGTGATGTTATATTTTATTTAACCTTATTGTTGAGATTTTTTTAATATAATATACACTTATGGTGTTTTTTTTCTACAAAAATATGTCACGTTTTATTTTAAAAAGAAACTTGGTGTCTGTTTCTTAAAAATTTTGCTCCCGAAAAGTGTGGCTTGTTTTATTCTAAAAAACTCACACTTTTCGGGAGCAAAACAGAAACAGACACCAAATTGCATTTTTTTTTTTAAATAAAATGTCAAATTTTTTTGTAGAAAAGAAACACCATTATGGTTGTTAATAAACTTTAAAAACAAATTTTTTACTTTTTTGTATCATACAATTTTTGTATCATACAATATATATATATATATATATATATATATATATATATATATATATATATATATATATATATGTAACTGAGCATATGTGAAACGCCAGCAAAGTATTGTGGAGACAGGGGTTGCCCAGTTTTCAAGACACAACTTAAGAAACAAAAGGATTCTCCATCATTTGAAATTTTTTTAACGTTACTTTAATACTAGTGGTCTACAATTAAAAAAAAAACATGTTGCTATTTTGAATCGAATTTAAAATGAAAAACTTTTACATAAAATCTTTGGAAAAAGGTTTCCTAATGATCTCGCCTAAGCAACCATATTAACATGCTTTGCTTGCTAATGATCTGGCCTAAGCAACCGTATTAACTTGCTTTCTCTTAACAATGAGTTTAAGTGTATTTACCAAAAATAAAAATTGGGAAGTAACACGTCATACAGAAATTTTACGTTATTTAGAGAAGGTAAAACAGTTTTCACTTGCTAACGAATTTGGTTTCTGTAATACACCTGAATATAAAATTTGCTCATTTGTGCAAAATAAATATAAAATATTTACTAAAAAAAATTACAATTCAGGAAAATACATACCATGGATATTTTTCATTCTCTTGAAAACAAGATTGTAACAGCTCAAGGGTACTTTACACTATCATACAAGTATAACGTATTTTGAGGAAAATAGAACCCTGTCATCATAAATTGTTTCAAAAACATGGAAAACTGAAAAATGTACTTTGGACTTCAAGAAGAAGTCTTGGCAAAAAATACGAAAAAACAGAAGTAATGAAGAACATCGATATTATCGATAGTCTTAAAATATCAAAAATATCAATAGGAAAAATATAAATATCGATATTTTTATTATTTAAAATACAGCTATGAAGACATCTAACAGCAGCTATACACACACAGTTTTTTGCCGCAAATTTTTACTAGCTATTATTAATTCGCGCTTACAGCAATGAATACAAACAACAAGAATGGCTTAGCAGTGCTTTTTACTGCTAATTAAAGGCCTTTAAGTCGAAATTTTTACATGTTTATATAGGGACTGAAATGTCAAATATTTGTGTATTGTTGCAAAAAGAATGCAAATCTCAAATGCAATTGCAAGCATAGGACAAAACAATGAACGACCATTAGAGGAAAAGTCCGCTAGATTGAGTACCTTTTTGGGTTGAGAATTTAGAAAATGTTATCTAATACTCCCTGTTACTTCGGCTCCTTCAGAAAGGTACTTATCAATTTTTAAAAAACTGCCATCTAAAATAACGTGCGTATATACATACGCCTCATACATTCACTAAAGTGATAAAAACAACGAACTATAGCCTTATAAAAAAAATAATTAAAACTTGTCTGCACAAGCACAAACATTCAGTCGATAGTAATATCGATATATCGATAGTGAAATCTGAACTATGGATAGATATCGATAGTAGAAAATATCGATAGTACCCCAGCACTACTGAAAAGTGCCAATATTTTACTACTTTACAATAGTAGCTTGCTACCGTTTCACGCACGCCCAATGAAAAACTTTTAGTTTAAAAATTATAAAAAAATTTTTTTTTTTTTTTTTGTTTTGTAAACAAAATTATTGAATAATTATTGCTAGTAAAGCTGTACTAGCAAATCTTTTCAATTAAATTCTCTCCAGTTTTTATTTTCTTTTTTCCCTCTTTCGTTGAAAATTGTTTGAGTACGTGACCACCTACACAGAGAAAAAAAGCTCCTACTAATTTTAATTGGCTTGTTTTGTGTAGCCAAAAAAAGCAAAAATTCTCGAACACCAACGTCTAATTTTCCAAGAAGAATGATTGCGAAAACTCTATGGGACACACTTCTGGTGGCTTTTAATTGTGCGTTCTTCTGTAAACAAAGGAGAGAATACAACAAATGGGAAACAAACATATGTGTAAGCCCTTTCTCTCCCTAACTCACTTTCGGATTATTTTAAGTACGAATTATTTTCAGTACGAATTTGGGATCAAAACCAAGCTTAGAAATTCTTGATTCAGTTTGAGATTCATTTTTATCACACTTTTACTAACTTATTATTAAACACATTTTCTTCTCCCTCCTCGTCAAGACTACTTCTGCAGTAGTAATTGGATTGCAGAGCCACTCTCCTCCAACAGCCAATGTCCAGTTAGTACTGAGATCTGGTCCCTTTTAACCCTCAGTAGAGAGCGTGTTCTCCGTTCATCATTTCCACACCACAATAATCTGGATATGTAGCACCCCGACTATGTTAGTATATAAGACTCACGCTTCATTAGTGACTTACAGTAAGCTATTAGAAAGCCAACGAGTTTCTTAAACAAATGAGTCATCCAGACCACCACCTCGTTTGGCAAGTTCATCTGCTATATGGTTACCCCGGCAGTTCGCATGCCTTGGCATCTACATTAGGGTAACAATCGAATAGTTCGCAATCCCATTTAACTCTTAAGTGGATGGATGCCGCACAAGATGCCACCTCGGCCTGTCTGAAACCGCTTGTATATACAATTTACAATTTACAATTCTGCGAAATAAAGGAATGATTTTATTAACAACAGTCCATATATATAATAGTGCAGGGCCTAGCCAGGTTCTAGTGATAGAAATATGAATAAAAATTTCTTGACAAAAATTTTGTTGCTCTAACCTTTTTCACTCAGAACCCCTTAATTGCGTTATTTATTAAAAAAAATTAGGTGAACTCTGTAAGTAAAACATTAAGAAAAAGTGCAAAAATGCCTGGCTAGGACCACATTAAGGGTTAAAGACATCCAATATTCTGCAGTTAACTTATATATTGTATTACCAACCGCTAGGGATACAATAGCAGCATTGTTATCAGTAAATAAGCATATCGCCTCACGTTTTGGAGTTGAACATGCAGAAGTGTACGCTAAGTTTTTCTTTATATTGTGTAAAAATTTCTTAAGAGCAAATTAAAAACTTCAACTGCGATTATGTCGAAATTTAATTTGTTTAGTTATGATCGAACTATCAGAGTTTTCCGCCTGCAGGGCTAGTAACTGGTGAAAATCGGAAGAAAATAACAAAAAAGTTGCTGAGCTCCTTCCTATTAGAACTACAATTCTAGACGATTCTTTAATTTTGGCTTAATAAAACGTTCAGTATTGAATGTCATTCATAATCACAGCAAATTATAGTGGTTTTCAAATAAATAATGCACAATGTTATCTGTGAAGATAGTTTACAAAAGACTGCACTTTAAAGTGAATTTGGGTAAGCCATTGGAAATCTTTAAACATTAAACTAATTTCATTAAGGTCTGAATAATTGTATACATATAGTTGCGATTCCCTGATCAATACTGTGTCATTCTATTTTAAATATCCCAAGTTTTTCAAAGTTAATTTCGAATATCCAACGAGAAAATAACTTGTGTGCCAGCCGTTTCATACATATGTTTTATAATCTTAATATCATATAGACCTTTAAATAAGTTATCATGACAGTTATCAGTTATTTCTTTTTAATACATTCCAACATTAATATTTTTCCTAAGAATTATGATTTATTTAAGTTCTATGACAAGAAGTCATTAATTTTGTTAAAGAATATTTAGTTTTTTACCCAGAAATAAATTTCTTTTAATAACAATTTGTTATATAAAAGCAATAGTTTTTTTTTAATTTGCATAAATAGATAAGTTTCGTATATGAATTTGTGTTATTCGTTAGATAATGTCAAGTAAATTAATATAATTTACCCACCATAAGCCCAAAAATGAATAACTTTTGCTATAAAATTGTTTGAAAGAAAAAAAACTGTAAGTATTTAAATGAATAAATTATAATTTTTTTCTTTTAGTTTGAAACTATAATTTTTGTGTTTTTACACATATTTAAGTTTAAACGAATGTAATGAATTTGAACTTTAGTAACTAGATAGTAAATGAAGTCAAGATCAAAAAACGAAAAGCAGAAATTTTACTTTATTACATTTACAAATTATTTTTCTTGTAGTATTAATAAAATGTAAATGAGTGTATGGAACATGTGAATATGTATGTATGTGTGTTTATATAATGCATAATATATAAAATAGATAAAAGCATATGTATTATTCTTTTGCATTTACGTAAACACATTTACATATGTCGACATAAAAATACATAGTTTTGACAGACAATGAGTGAGTGTAAACTTTGATTGATCAATAGGCAATTAAAATTATTATAATTTCCATATATTATGATGTAACTATACATAACTTATTTGCTTAAGTTGTATCCTAGTTGGTTGGCAAATTGAATAAGTGGCTATCTGGAATTATCCCCGAAATCTTAATTTTCAGAAAATTCAAATATGTGAAATCTTAATTTTCAGAAAATTCAAATATGTGGAATTATTATAAAACTTTTTAATAATTTCTTACAATCACAATCATTTCATATTTTAAACCATCTAAGGCTGAAAAATTTTCCAAAACAAAACAGGTTTTCAATGAAATCAGAGAGAATGACGTCTGTGCTTGATTTACCACAATAGTGGAAAGGGTTTTATGCGTTTATGCTGATGTTTTTAATACCTTAAAACTTTGGTCCTTAGCTCATGTTTTCGTTCTACAACTGGCACTTTTTTAATTAACCTTAATACCCAAAATTAAACATGCAATGTCCTGAGTTGATGAGAATCTAAAAGAGGGACTTTTGGTACTTTTTTGTTCTTCAAGTGGTGCTTATTGAATTTCCGTTAATACTGGACCTCCAAACACAAAATAAAACATGAAATGTCCTGAGTGATCTGTAAGAGAAACTTTTAAGTACTTTGTCGTTCTTTAACTGGTAAATTTTTTTTAATGCTGCACCTCGAAATATTAAATTAAACATGCAGATTCAAAAATGATTGAAAAAGTATAAGAAGAGACTTGTTGGTACTTTTTTATACCCTTCACCACAATTAGTTGTGAAGAGGGTATATTAAGTTTGTCATTCCATGTGAAACTTTTTTATTATTCATCTCAGACCCTATAAAGTATATATATTCTGGGTCCTTGAGTAATTTTAAGTCGATTTAGCCATGTCCGTCTGTCTGTCCGTCTGTCCGTCTGTTGAAAACACGCTCCCTTTCGAAAAACTCAAAAGAAATAAACAAAATTGGTGTAAAATTGCTTGTAGTTATCCTAAGCAGTTTGGGATTGAAATCCAGCAAAATCGGTTCAATAGGATCTGAGCTATGAATCAAAATGTGGAACCACCACCTAAAAAAAATTGATAATTTTGTTACAAAAACTAACATAAATGGTGCAAAAATGCACAGAATGATATAAGATTTCGGAACAGTCCGTTTTATTTAACTGGAAATCACGCTGTAAAATTTCTTGAAGATCCGTCCATGATTTACCCTAGGCCCCATATAAGCCCTACTCCCGGAAAACAGTATAGTAAGCCTAAAACCCTAACTAACAATGCAATCATAACAAATTTTGGCACGTCACAGTTTAATAAGACTAGAAATAAAACTATTAAGTTTCGTGAAGATCGGTCCATAATTTACCATAGGCCCCATACAAAACCTACTTCCGGAAAACAGTTTCGTACGCCTAAATCCGTAAAAAATAATGCTATCATTACAAAATTTGGTACATTACAGTTTTATTGAACCAGAAATAAGACTTTAAAATTTTGTGAAGAACGGTCCATCATTTACCATAGGCCCCATAAAAACCTTACTCCCGGAAAACAGCTTAGTAAACCTAAATCCGTAAAAAATACTGCTATCATAACAAAATTAGGAACATAAAAGTTTTTCAGGACTAGGAATAAGACTGTGAAATTTCGTGAAGATCGGTCCATAATTTACCCTAGGCCCCATATAAACCTTACTCCCGGAAAACAGCTTAGTACGCCTAAAAACGTAAAAAATAATGCTATCATAACAAAATTTGATACATCACAGTTTTATTGAACGAGAAATAAGACTTTAAAATTTTGTGCAAAACGGTCCATCATTTACCATAAGCCTCATATAAACCTTACTCCCGGAAAACAGATTAGTAAACCTAAATCCGTAAAAAATAATGCTATCATAACAAAATTTGATACATCACAGTTTTATAGAACTAGAAATGATACTGTGAAATTTGGTGAAGATCGGTGCATAACTTACCATAGGCCTCATTAAAAGCCCACTATGGTAAAATTATTAAATACGCGATAAACTTTCCTCCAGTTTAGCTTCATAAATCCAGAAAAAATTTTATGCAATTTTGTGATACACGGTCCATAATTTACCTTAGATTCCATTTTAGCAGCCTTCTGAAATTCACTGCAAACGCTTAAACAAATTGCACCGCTGTATAGAAATTTATGTTTTTTAATACCAGAAATCGTTCTGCAGAATTTGGGATGATTGGTTCATAGCTTACCATGGCTTTTATATAATTTGTTCTCTTGAAAATCATTTAAGTTCAGCTTAAACTGATATTCTACTAAAACTTTTTAAAATTGATTCTGATTGTCGATCAATAATTGTATATAGGTCTAAACCGCAACAAATTTTAATGCAGATGTCTGTTTTTACAAAGATTATAATAATAAATAGACATCATACAGATATTACTCCTAAAACATTCGAAGTGTCGGTGGAGGGTATAAAAGATTCGGTAAAGCCGAATATCTTTAACTGTGACGTTTGTTATTAATTATGGTTTTAGGCGACTAAACTGTTTTCCGGTAGTAGGGTTTATATGGGGCCTAGGGTAAATCATTAACCGATCATCACGAACTTTCACACCGTCATTTCTAGTCCTTCAAAACTTTAACGTACCAATTTCTGTTATGATAGCATTATTAAATATTGTTTTAGGTGTACTAAACTGTTTTCCGGGAGTAGGGTTTATATGGGGCCTAGGGTAAATCATTAACCGACCATCACGAACTTTCACACCGTCATTTCTAGTCCTATAAAACTGTGACGTGCCAAATTTTGTTACGGTAGCGTTATTTTTTACGGTTTTAGGCGTACTTAACTGTTTTCCGGGAGTACTGTTTATATGGGGCTTAGCGTAAATTATGGATGGATCTTCACGAAATTTAACAGCGTGATTTCCAGTCGAATAAAACAAATTTGTGCAAAATCTGATATCATTCGGTGCCTTGTTTCAGCATTTATGTTACTTTTTGTAGCAAAATTATCAAGTTTTTTAGGTGGTGTTTCCATATTTTGATTCATAGCTCTGGTCCTACTGAACCGATTTTGCTGGATTTCAATCCCAAACTGCTTAGGATAACTACAAGCAATTTGGCACCAAGTTTGTTCATTTCTTTTGAGTTGTTCGAAAGTGAGCGTGTTTTCAACAGACGGACAGACGGACATGGCTAATCGACCCAGAATATATTTACTTAATGGGGTCTGAGATGAATAATAAAAAAGTTTCACACGGAATGACAAACTTAATATACCCTCTTCACAACTAATTGTGGTGGAGGGTATAAAAAACTTTTCATGAATCTTAACCTCATAACAGAATTTTGTTTTGGCGGATCTGTTATTGCTCGTGGGTCCCAAAAAGGCTACTCTCTCGAAAATTGTTCTCCAAATTACTATCCTTTCTTACTTGTTGTATTTATATTGCTTTGAAGCGAGAATTTGCAAATCAGTGAAAAAGGGTATATTTACATATAACAAATATTTGTCAAAAAAAATGATATCATAGTGGTTACGTGTAAAGCGTCATTATAAAATGTGAACACAGCTTAAAGGGCCAAATAAATCACACAAACGATTACACATGCATATGAAAAAAGTATGGAGAATGTGTGTATGAATATAAAACATTTTTAATATTCGGACAAACATTTTGTTGTTTTCAAACTGCGTGTGTCGTTCATTTTGCCAACATTTAATAGAAATAACATTTTAATACTCAATCCAAAAAAAATATGAAACCGGACAAAGGCAGATTGTCCTTAATTAATAATTAACATTTTAAGTTTTTGAAAAGTTTTAAAAAAATAAACTTTATAAATTTAAAATTTTAATTTTAATAACCCCTTAAGTTTTTTTTAAACTTGAAAAGAATTTTTTACAATGTGGGCAATATGAAAAGGTTTAAGTTTAATTTAATCAAGGAAACAAAATATCTCTGAAGAATTTTGTTTAGTATAAAAATATTACTAAACACAACATGTTAAAAATAATAACAAAGTCTAAGGAATATCCAGAAGCCATATTAAATTTCATTAAACTATGCAATTTTTGTGTTCTGAATGAAAAAATGCTTATTTATTAGTTAAGTCTAAAATACAACAAAGACAAGTGGCTTCTACTAGATTTAAATTTGTTATTTGTCAAGTGTTCATATAAGAAAAACTGGTGCAAAAAAAATGTTCCCAATGAATAATCAAATACAACTTAAAAAAAAAACAACAAAATATTAGGGATAAAAATCACACAATATTTATCAAATAAACTATTCAAACCGCTTGGCAAACATGTCGAAATTGCTCGATTGTTCAAACCTTTTTATACCCTCCACCACAATTAGTTGTGAAGAGGGTATACTAAGTTTGTAATTTCGTGTGTATATTCTGGGTCCATGAGTATTTCTAAGTCGATTTAGTCATGTCCGTCTGTCTGTCCGTCTGTTGAAAACACGCTCACTTTTAAAAAACTCATAAGAAATAAAAAAACTTGGTGTCACATTGCTTGTAGTTATCCGAAGCAGTTTGGGATTGAAATCAGCAAAATCGAAACGTGGAACCACCACCTAAAAAAAATTTATAATTTTTCTACAAAAAGTAACATAAATGGTGGAAAAAATACACGGAATGTTATATAATTTTACAAAAATTCATTTCATTCGACTGGAAATAACGCTGTTAAATTTCGTGAAGATTCATCGATAATTAACCCTAGGCCCCATATAAGCGCTACTCCCAGAAAAAATTAAATTAATTATACCCTACACCACAATTAGTTGTGAAGAGGGTATACTAAGTTTGTCATTCCGTGTGAAACTTTTTTACTATTCATCTCAGACCCCATAAAGTATATACACGCAAAGAAAAAACATGGTTGTGGTTAACATATTCTAAGAGCAACATATTATGATAAGATTCATGGTTGTAGTCATTATATTAAGATTATTATTGAATCATATAATGGCTAAATATATTCGTAATATACATCATAATATTTTTACCTTAATCATATTATTATTCTGTTAATCATAATAAGTTAAGAAGGAATCATATTATTGGCATGTAAATCATAATAAGTTAATAAGCAATCATATTATTATCATGTTAATCATAATAAATTTAGAAGCAATCATATTATGATACAGCTCCTTTAATAACTGTCATAAAAATACAAAATAAATTAAAATTTTTATGTATCGATTTTTTATTTTGTGACTTTAAAATTTTTCTTGATGTAAATAAAATAGCGGAGTTCAATATTTGTTGTTGGATTTTACTACGATATTTGGCACTATTAATTATTAATTATTTTAATTTCTTTAAATTTATTAGTTTTTATGGTAATTTATCTTGTTTAACCGCTCACATATAAAACAAACGACACAACTGATTCAAAATAATTTTACAAATGGCGCTAGCATAATATTATTAGTGTAAAAATAGTTTGATTGCATTTTTAACATAATTTGATAAATGTATAGAAAGTTATCATGTTATGGCTATTAGATATCATGATATGGTTGTGAGTAATATAATATGTTTAGAAAGCTATCATAACTAAGTTGTTATCATAATATTGTTACAATAAACATAGTGTAGTTACCGTAACCATGTCCAACCATATTTTTTCTCTGCGTGTATATTCTGGGTCCTTGAGTAATTCTTAGTCGATTTAGTCATGTCCGTCTGTCTGTCCGTCTATCCGTCTGTTGAAAACATGCTTACTTTCGAAAAACTCAAAAGAACTAAACAAACTGGCTGTCAACTTGCTCGTAGTTATCCTAAGCAGTTTGGGATAGAAATTCCGTAAAATCGGTTTAGTAGGATCAGAGCTATGAATCAAAATGTGGAACCACAACCTAAAAAAATTGTTAATTTTGTTACAAAAACTAACATAAATGGTGGAATAACGCACAGAATGATATAAGATTTTGCAAAAGTTCGTTTTATTCGACTGGAAATCAAGTTGTGAAATTTCGTGAAGATCCGTCCATTATTTACCCTAGGCCCCATATAAGCCCTACTGCCGGAAAACAGTATAGTACGCCTAAAACCCTAATTAACAATGCTATCATAACAAAATTCGGCTCGTCACAGTTTTATAGGACTAGAAATAATACTGTGAGGCTTCGTGAAGATCGGTCCATAATTTACCGTAGGCCCCATATAAACCTTACTCCCGGCAAACAGCTTAGTACGCCTAAAAACGTTAAAAATAACGCTATCATAACAAAGTTTGGTACATCACAGTGTTATAGAACTAGTAATGATACTGTAAAATTTCGTGAAGATCGGTGCATAATTTACCATAGGCCTCATATAAAGCCCACTTTAGTAAAATAATTAAATACGCGGTAAACTTTCTTCCAGTTTAGCTTCATATGGCCAGAAAAAATGTTATGCAATTTTGTGATATACGGTCCACAATTTACCTAAGATTTCATTTTGGCAGCTTTCTGAAATTCACTGCAAACGCTTAAACAAATTGCACCGCTATATAGAAATTTATGTTTTTTAATACCAGAAATCGCTCTGCAGAATTTGGGATGATTGGCTCATAGCTTACCATGGCTTCAATATAAATTGACCTCCTGAAAATCATTTTAGTTCGGCTTAAACTGTTCCGAATCATGATATTTTACTCAAGCTATTTAAAATTGCTAAAAAAAAAACATTTATTATAGGTCTAAACCGCAACCAATTTTAATGCAGATGTCTGTTTTTGTAAAGGCAAATTAATAATAAATAGACATCGTATAGATATTACTCTTAAAACATTCGAACTGTCGGTAGAGGGTATCAAAGATTCGGCACAGCCGAATATAGCACTCTAACTTGTTTTTTTTTTAAGTTCCCTAAGCTAATCCCGTGAAGCTCTACGCTTGTCTGCAGGAATGCAACCATAGTCTCTGGCGGGAATTGAACCCGCAGTCCCGGCGTTGATAGACAAGCTCATTGCCAGTTAGCCTACCGGGGCGTTGTGATTTAGGGTAGTTGGAATAAGATTAAAGCATGCTTTTAGAAAAATCAAAATTTTGAATATTTTCTTATTTAGAATTAATTGAAAAATAATAAATAAAATTTTATTGTTAAAACTGCTCGATTTACAAGAAAAAATATTACAGAGATTAAACATTTAATTTAAAGGTAATTGGTAGAACTATTAGGCTGCATATCAGGCTTTTAAATAAAAATGAATTCGCGTCGCTATTACGTCTCGAATATGGTAGCAAACAGGCGTTTTTTAAACCCTGAACCTTAAGAAGAGTATACTCTCGTTCATGGATTAAAAAGTTGTTGGGGTGTGTAATTGTTCGCAATTTTATAAATATCATATCAGTTAGAAAATCAATCAACTGAAATCCTCTTTAAAGTCTCAAAATAGTAATTTCCTATATTTTCTTAGTTGTTTTAAAAATGATTTAATTTGAATTGAGCAAATTTTTTTTCTTTCACTGCCAGCAAAGTATAAAGTTTTAATATATGAATTTTTCTAAAAGCAAACTTTTCACAAACATAATTTTAACCAATTTAACTAAACAGTGTAATCTCCCTTAACGTATACTTTCCTTAAGCTCACAGCCCCTTAAGACGGACAGTGTTATCAATTTCTGGCGTCACGAAAAGCATTGAGTTTTTTTGTAAGGACATTTCCCTTGTACGGCACATTTGCTAATGGTCCCTTTAGTTTTGCCTCATAAGAGATTCTACTGTATTTCCCCTAACTAATTCGAGATACATATAGGATAAAAAATTTCAAAATAAATAAAAGTGTACAAACACTTTTACACAACTGAATGTATACATGTATGTTTATATACAAATGTATACGAAAAATAATTGTTGAATTAACTAAAGCTAATATTATTTCCA
Source organism: Pollenia angustigena (assembly GCA_930367215.1). Taxonomy (NCBI): domain Eukaryota; kingdom Metazoa; phylum Arthropoda; class Insecta; order Diptera; family Polleniidae; genus Pollenia; species Pollenia angustigena. The sequence continues at coordinate 233,698,599 of OV884058.1, read as the reverse complement.
ACTTGGTAAACATGAAAATATTTGTTTTTTATTCTTGTTTTTCCTTCAACGAGAGTTTATTTACATACACGTATACATACACAAATGCATACACATGCACATACACAAGCTTTTAATCATGTCGACTTATGTGCGTATAAATGAATGAACTATTTAAAACAACTGCTGCGACAACCAAATATGAATTAAAACCGAACAATAAAAAAAAAGAAAAAAATTGGAAAAATTATAAACCACATCATTATGTAAATGTGCATGGTTTTGAAAAAAAAAGTATGTGTGTATGTATGTTTGTTGGTGAAAAAGGATCATTCTGGATTGTATTGGTAGCACGAGAGTTTTTGGTTCGCTTATATATTGTTTGGTTGGATGTCTCACTGACGGTCTACACAAATATTTAGTTGGCTGTTAGCTCTTGGCAGTTGGAGTGTATAAGTTTGTGTTTATAACATTTATGATGATAATGACTATTTTTACAAAAACAACCTTGCATGTGTGCGGTATTTGGTTTTAGTGCTAGTATTTACATTTCTATGTATGTTCTATAAATGTGCGTGTGTTTCAATTTAGTGCGGTGACTTTTATGGCCTTCTATGTGTTTTTTTTTTTTTTTAATTTTCAAAGTTTTTATTGTTTTTGTTTATAAAAATGAGCATATTTTTAATGATAGTAAATTTAACTAAAGTTTTATATTTATTTTACATATCGTTGGTCTCATGTAAAAAAGCCCTAACTCGCATAATTGCAATTTTGCAGAAGAAGGTAAACAAATATAAGAAACTGTATGTAACAAAATGTAAACTTGGTTGTAGAATTGCTTGTAAAAACTTTATTTTTGATACTATTACATAACATTTTGAAAACGAAGTGTATTTGTTTGAAATGTTTTGTGATTACTAAAAAAAACTCAATATCGAAACAAAGTCGAGTAAGGGAGTTTCTAAATGAAACCAACGATATACACATGTATTTGTTTATTATCTATTCAAAAAAGATTTTATCTACATAAATAAATTGCTGCAGAAAATAATAAATATTGTAAAACAAAATTAAATGTATTTTCAAAGGTTATTTGTTATTATTGTTTAGCAAAAATAATAAATACTTGTATACACTGAAAGGAAAGGAGGTTAAATAGCATATTTTGAGTTATAAACTTTAAATAAAAAAAAAATTGTTTACTATAGAAAACACTTCCTGAAGAATCACATAGAAAAACACATTTTGTTAATGCGATATAAAGATTCACGCAGAAAAAATACGAATAAATTTCAGATAAAAAAAAAATTTATTAAATTTTCACCAGTAAACTGATTAATAGTATCAATTATACGTTTAATTCACTTGAATTGACGACTTATTCGCTTGATTAAATTTTTAATTAAAACTGATTTTATTTTTGATTAATTTCTGTGTACAAACTATGCTAAGCATTTTTAAACTGTAAGCTGAGCGGCTTCTTCTGAAGTCGTATGTCTGAAATATATTCCAAACAGTACCAGTAACTCAGTTTTTACTGATTCAACATGTATTATTGCACAAAGTTGCTACTGATTGGCAATAGTGATATTACGAATATCAATTTTTAATATTCGCCGAATACGGATATCCAATGTGAACTTAAGCCCCAATCGATATTTCAAATTTAATTGATAAAAATCTTCCGTTTGCAATTATAACAATAAATTTAAAAAAAACAAGTAAGAGTGCTATATTCGGCTGTGCCTAATCTTATATACCTTCACCATTGTGGGAGCAGAATACAGAGCAACTAGACAAAAACTAAATAATTTTTACATATGTATACACACATATTAACAATATGTACTTTAAACTTCATTATAAATTAAATTAAAAAAGCAAAACTGGTAAATATATTTTTTAAATCGTTCTTAGAACATAAAAAAAATAAAAATTTAAAAAAAAAATTCTTTTTAAAAAAACAAGATTCGAACCAGAGAACTCACAGTTTCTAACTTAACACACCCCCTAGACAACTAAACCATGAAGGAACGTTGTTTGAGTATCATTAAAATGAAATATGGCTCGTTTAATGTTCACTGTGTTGAGTTGTAATTACTTTTGATGTTTTTGTTCACCACAATAGCAAAGTTGTAAACCATAAAACTTATTTCAGTTGTGAACCGAAATATGGAAATATATTCACCAAAATAGTTTGTGGCATGTAAGTATGCGTGTTTGTTTTCTTTTATCTTTTTGGGGAGTTTTTATGTAGCAAAAAAACAGAAAAATTCCTAGTTTCGATATGTTAATAAGATGAAATAATAAAGAAGGATGATAACGAAAATCATATTGAGCATTATGCTAGTATATGTAAACAAATGTGAAGGGGGGGGGGGGGGGGAAGAGACGGATAACCGGATTTGAACTTCGCTTTTCATAAGGACCCAGAATATATTTACTTTATAGGGTGTAGGATCAATATTGTAGAAATTTCAAACGGAATGACAAACTTATATATACCCTTTTCCACCTGAGGTGAAGGGTATGAAAACGTCACACTACTAAACGTATTTACGTATTACGTACACAGAATATTTAATTTTTATACAATTAACATTTATTTTATTATATATAGCAGTGTTCGAAAATAAGCAGTACTTTATTTAGCGTTCGGCTCACACATTTTTAGTGATTGTGTAGATAAACACAATCCTTAATACCGTTCGTAACTATTTTCAAGAAAGAGCCGAACATTATATAATGTTCTGTTCTTCGTTAAAAACAGAACAATTAAAGTGATATTGTAGACAAACATTGTATTTTAATGTTCTATAATGTTTCTTTTTTACATTGATCGAGAAATGCACGAACAAAAAATTTTAACAATGATCGCATCACGAACAGCTTGTGTGTGTATTGTGTATATGTTTTGTTTGTGTTAAATTATTTCGCTGGCTTTTTGTTTAATTTTTCATATGTATATTTTGTTTTTGTAAAAAATTTTTTTTTTTTTTTTAGCAGCCAAAAACGGACACAAAAAGTCAGTTTAAAAAAAACCCCCCGAACGGAATTTAAGGTTCTCTATTTTGTTGAGTTGGATAAAAACAGTATTATTTTTGTGTTCGAAAGATGACAAAGAGGGAAACGTTATTTTTTTAATGATTTTCTACACAAACACTATTAGCGTTTGTGTTTTCCACAAATCTACCAAACCGGATACTAAGAAGCGATATTAAGTGTTTATTTTCAAACACTGATATAAAGGCTTTCAGCATCACGATCCAAAGGATCTTTTGTGCAGCCCAAGTGTTCAGTGAAGTATATTAAGGCTACAAATAATGACAATAATTCTACACGGTGCGAGATTGTATAGTTCACCCGAAGTCAATAACACGTTGGCTGCCATTTGACCCACCGGTGGATTACATTTTTATTTAATATGAGTTCATGTGTACCACCGGTGGTGCGCACATATACTTTATTTGTTAATCATATAATTTTCGGCCTGGTGATGAAAGATAAAAGTTTCCTGCGGTGGCACCTTTGTAAAACTACAGTGAGCCAAAAAAAACTTGTACACTTGTTAAATTAAAATAAGAGAAAACACAGAGATTAAAGTAAAACCATATTATAACTTTTATTTCACATTAATTAAATTTTAAGATCTATATTTTAATTTAAATAAAACTTCTTTTTCATTTTGTATATTTTAACGTTAAAAAAAACAACAAAAACATAAATATGCTAAAACTCATTAGCAAAATAAAAAAAAGTTGTACAGGACAAAAAACCTTAACGAAACTTTAAAAAAGACTAAAATATTTAGGTTTTCAGTATTCTGTTTGGTGTCCGTTATCTTCTTTAACAGAAAGAAGTCTTCTTGGCATCGAATGGACTAGATTTTTTGTAACTTCTTGGGGAATAGAACTCCAGATATCTTTGAGAGCGTTTTTTAAGGATTATTTTCCGGATATGTGGTAATCTCTTAATTTTGTTTTCATTTGAGCCCACAAATGCTCAATCGGATTTAAATCCGGTCTCTGGGGAGGATGAGGCAAAACTTTTTTTGTGTTATAAAGCAACCATTCTCTTACGATAACGGCCGAATGCTTTGGATAATTAAATTGCATGAAAACAAAATCATTCCCTAAACCCATTTTTATTTTTATTATTTTAATATTATGGCAAATTATTTTTCAGGATATTTGAATAATTTATTTTATTCATTATTGCCTCGATACACACAAGGTTACCTACTCCATTAGCACTCATACACCCCCAAACCATAAAATTGCCGCCACCGTGCTTAACAGTATGAAAAATATTTCGTGGATTAAGTGCTTCCCCAATACATATCTGGAAGTGATGATTGTAAATCTGTTTGGATTAGTAGATTAAGTGCTTATCCCTCCTTATGATTTACTTTAATCTCTGCGTTTTTATTTTAATTTAACTAGTGTACAATTTTTTTTTTTGCTCACTGTATGTTCTTTTTACTGTACACATTTTTTAGCAGAGCTCATACAAGTCGAAATTTTAATATTGATTTTAGTGGATATTTTAATTTTTTTTTTTTTAACTATTCTTTTTGAACTTAAAATATAATACAGAAAAAACAAAAAAATATTTCATTAATTTAGAAAAGTCGCATTTTAATAAGAAAATTAATGATTTTTATTGAAACACCTCAGGCATAAGGCACATTCACCATTGCATTGACCACAATTAGTTGATACTTTTTAGCCTGCTTTACTGCGGCATTACTTCCTTCTATATAACTTATTTCCATTTAACAACTGAAACAACTTGAAATTTTTCTGTTTGATTTGTCACGGATTTCGAATTCCCTGAACTCGTGTGTTTGACTTTGCTTGGTCCACGTAAAGGACCAACACCTCAATGAGACTCGAAGATCGACTGCTTGAATTGAAAATTTGAATATTTTTGTTGATTCGCTTGTAATGCACATAAGCACTTACTATGGATTAATCAAACAGAAATTTAAATGCAACATAATGAAACCATCTAATGGATTTACTCATAGTTGTAAAATAACAAACCATCTGATGTGAAATATGATTTCCTTGTTTAGCAAAATTGTATTGGATATTCATTTTTAACTTTATTATTTCGACATCAATACGTTTTCGCTTTTCTGTGGAAACAACAGCTAAGTTGTGTTTAGTTTTAAGCATAAGGACATCTTGCTTATCCTTCCAATTGACAACAACAACTCATTACTCTAAGGAACTTCATTCTGCTTGCATGCAGATGCATACTTACATGCTCTCAGATTTAAATTTTCCCACTCTTTCTGCCCTTTTTCTATGTAATTCAGTGTTGATTGGGCGAAAAAATATCGCAGATGCTGCTGCCACCCATGTCTGCGGTTTTCACATATCAATTTCGGATATTTTCTTTACTTTTCTTAAGTTTGTTCTTAAGCTTAAGCTTCCTATACTTAATTACACTGTACATCAAACATTGTGCACTTTGTAAGCGGAACGAAAAGAAACAGAGATTCTTTAAATGTCTCAAGGATTTCAATTATACTTACCAATTTATTGCCGATAGGTATACCTTCCATAATGTGTGATAGAATTGGAATTTATTTGACCCATTTTAGTTGCCGATAATTTTCTTACTATTATTAGGCAATTACATTAAATTTTAGTTTGTCTGGCAATGCTTCAAATCAACTTCAGCACTTTACATAAACCATGATTCTAATATTTGTTTCGCTTGTACTTTACTAAATAAAAGATTTTATTTTGCATTAAGGACAAAGGTTGTGTTTTCAAAAATTATTAAAAATTAATATTTTCGTTTAATTTTATATATTTTTTACTCTTTTGTACACCAATACCCCGGTTTGCCTCGCTTATTCTTTTGTATTGGATTCATTTAATTGGTTCCGAGATAAATAATTTTAGCTAAAAAAATAAACTTTGACTTGATAGACTTGGTAACGGATAATTTCTTTAAGATCATCATATAAATTTAAAGCATTCTTTTCAATTACCATTTGTCTTAAGGGCATTATTCACTGATTTAGATCTGCAATCCAAATGCTAAAACGACATCTCTTTTTTGTATGCTGTAACGATATTGCGGTTCCAATGAATTTTTTAAATAGAAGTGGCTATTCCAAGGTATTTTCCAATATCAACATTCTTTTCCTCTGACTTAGAACGTTTCAAAATTTCCAGTTTTTGGTCTTAACTTATTTGCTCTCTTTTTTGACTCATTGTTGCAAAATATTTAGATTTAACTTCACTTCAGCAAATGTAATTTGAAACCTTCAGTTATATATTTGCATTAAACGGGAAATCACCACTTTCTGTTTTACCTTTGTACAAAAATTTTTATACACAACTCGAAGCACTAACGATACAACTTCGAGGCCATGCGATGCAAACTCAAACAAAAACGACGAAACTTCAAAATCACAGAAATTTAAAAAATACGCAATTTTGAAACGATGCAAACAGAGCAATTGATGTATTTTTCAAACGCATTTGGTGGATTCACAAGGTGTCATAAAGTCATAAATCTTTAACTAAAAACATGAAAAAATACGACTGTTGTGAACAACCCCTCATAATTTAGTGTGCTATTTTGAATTTAAATCGGAAGGGGTGCTTTTTCACCATGGGAGGTAAGACCATGATAAAGCCATTAAAAAGAGAGATAAAGCCTCTTACTTTTTTTTCATTCGAATCGGAGGCAAAGCCATCATGGCCTTAGTACACATTAGTAATATTAGGAAATGGCTTTATCTCTCATTTCAGTTTTGAAGAACTTTTCCATTTAACATTGATTAATAGTTTTCTTATTTTTATAATTAAGAGGTAATGATTTCCCCTTTTACTAAAGTTAAGTATTGAAATCTGGCTTCGCATACTAAAGTTTTTCTGCATGGCGGCCTGTGGCCGCGCTTAGGGGGTTTTTCCTCCAGTAGGACGCGGCAGGTGGCTTCGCTGAATAAAGTTTTCCTGCGTGCGTCACAAGAATAAAAAAATGTCTTTTTCCGGGAACACTAAAGTAAAGTATTGGATCTGGCTTCGCATACTAAAGTTTTTCTGCGTGTCTGTGTGATTGATAACTAGTAACTACCCTAGAGGGAAGCGAACTGACACCAAAGTAGTCCCGTGATAGGTCTTTGGTGGTAGAGACCGGTTCTAGTTTTAACACTTTCTATGAATAAGACCTATCACTTTTACATGGGGTTGTCATTGGAGGGGGTCAATTGACACCATTTGACCAGTCACAAATCTATTCTCAATGGACAACTTTAGTGACAGTTACTTAAATGTAGTATTATTTCAACACGATGTAGTATTATTTCAATAAAACAAGTCCTAGAATTAAATTCAAGAACCAAATTTTAGAAACTCCCAAAAAAATGTATCACGCCACCAGTGAAGACTGTACTGTAATTCATTACTTTTTCTACCGTTTTGTTCTTCATAAACCAGTTACATGATTGGTTCTCCCTTCACTGGTCATGAGTTCTTTCTTTTTGTTCCTGTTCTATTTTCACAACTCCCAGGACCAGTCTGTGCGACCAATTGACACTTATTTCCCGCAGGGTAATAACACACATGTAGGAACTTAAAATTTTAATTCTTAGTTTTTAGTTTTTCAATGATAACTAAGGATTTTCACTTTTACAGAATGTTTACACCATGCGTAACAATTAGGGTATTCATTCATACCCGATTAACTGATAAGTTAATTTAAAATTGGCTTTTTTCGATTAACGATTAAACCGGTTAATTTCAGTCGATTAACCGATTAACCGAAGTAATAAAATTTTAAATTTTTTTGTAGTATTTTAACATATATTTTTGTGTTTTACAAAAATGTATTTGTATAGTAAAATATTTTTCCTTCTTGCAATACATTCTTTAAATACAGTACAAGATAAGAATATGTTCGGTGCTGAGCTTTGCCAGGATGAGTCAGATGATGGACTGACAATAAAATAAACTCTCGATTGTAACACAAACAATCTTTTATCAGAATTCGGTTAATTAATTAACCGAAGCAATTAGAAGTGTTTAAAATTTTTTAAATTAAAACTGAATTCTAATTATGTCATAAAGGAGGATTTTAAATGTTTAGAGAAATACTGGAAAAGAATTGAGAAATAAGATAACCTGCATTAAGGATTGCTTTCGAGATCTCACTTTCATTCGTGAACATATATACTGCTATGCCAAAGTTTATGTTTCTAGATAAAAAAAAAAAACAACCAGTTGAAAAACAAAAAAGTACCAAAAGTTATTCTCATCCGCTCATGACATTCCATGTTAAATTATTTTTATAGGTGCAATATTAATGACAATTGAAAAAATTACCAGTAACGGACAAAAAGTACCAAAAAGACACCTCATACAGACTATCATTCACTGAGGACCTTAAAGGTCTGAGGACCTTAGGTCCAATACTAACCGAAATTCAAAAAAAAATACAAGTTAAATAACAAAATTGTACCAAAAAATTCTTATCCACTCAGGACACTTATAGGTTAAATATTAACTTTAAATAAAGAAAGTACCTTTGTAAAAAAAAATCTAAGGAAAGGAATTAAGTTTCCCATATTCCCCCTTTTTGGTACGTTTTTCTCCCCATTAAAGTATTAGAAATTGCAATATTGCATTGGGAGCCTGACAATTAACGTTCGAATTTCGAAAAAGTACCGAATTCGTATTTGGATTTTTTAGATTAGTTTCGAATGTGATATTTACTTTATTTATATGTTTATTGGTTTAAAAGAAAGATGGGGTGACAAAAAATTTCCCAAATTACAGGTTTCAGCCATTTACTTCCTAAAAAGGCCGAAATTCTAAAAAGTACCAGACACATGTCCGCTTGTTTTTCTTAAGAGCAACGATAGGTACTACATTTTTTTGTATCTCTTTTAGTTATGGATATATAATGATTGGGGACTTTATCTCCCATTCAATTGAGCAATAAAGCCATTATGGCCTTACCTCCCATGGTTAAAAAGCAGCCCCCCCTTTAAATTAAAACAAATATACAAAATAAATATTTTCCTAACAACAATGTATTTTTTAATTCTTATCCATGAATTAATAAATTAAGGCCCTTAATTTGAAAAACGCAAAAGCAACGCCAAAAATTATATTGAAAGCAAAAACAAAATCGAAAATATTTCATCATTTTGTTGTGGTTTTCTATAGAAATGAATATTGAATTTTTAAATTTTAAACGATGCATATCTTGTGGCGTTGATAATTTTTAAACGCAATATGTATTTCTGTGGAAAGCAACAACAAAATTTTGAAAAACTATTGACATTGTTTTTGCTTTCAATGTTATTTTTGGGATTGCGTTGCGTTTTATAAATTCAGGGCCTAAATTACATCTTACCTGACAATTTTCCATATTTTAGGCGCAAATCATAAATCTATTTTATTTTGTTTGTTTACCAAACATCAGAGTCCTTAGCCGATATAATATGACGCCGCAAGTGTTTTGTTGCAAAAATTGCTAGCCGCAGGTCAAATTCAGACTTTAGACCAATAGCTTTGCTTCCTTTTCTTTCAAAAGTTATGGAGAGACTTATGCACGTCCAGATAAACGAATTTATAGGATGTAATAATTTATTTACTCCTTATCAGTCTGGTTTTCGAGAAAAACATAGCTGCGTCGCTGCTTTAATTGACGTTTGTGAGAATATTCGGTCTGAAATTGACGTTGGAAAAGTCAACATCTTAGTCTTGCTGGATCACTCAAAAGCATTTGACACGGTTGATCATTCTATGCTTTGCCATAAACTTAAAAAATTTTTCAATTTTTCAAGAACATCTACTACATTGCTCAATTCATATTTGAGCAACCGCTTTCAATCTGTTTTTCTAAATGGTACATATTCTACAGCTTTGCCTGTTCCCAAAGGAGTCCCACAAGGGTCGATTTTAGGACCGCTACTTTTTTCTGTATATGTTAATGATTTACCACGATGTCTCAAACACTCTAACATACAGTTATATGCTGATGATGTCCAGCTCTATGTTAGTAGTTCCACTGAATGCATAACCGAAAATATTATTAAGATTAATGATGATTTAAAAAGCGTACACCTGTAAGCAAATGCTAACAAGTTGCAACTAAATCCACACAAATCAAAATGTATTGTTATACATAAAAAATCTACAAAATTGTGAACAAATTTTGAAATAATGTTAAACCATCAACGTATAGATATTGTTTCTTCTGCAAAGAATTTGGGAATTATTTTTAATGAAAATTTGGAATGGTCGAATCATGTGAACAGTTTAGTAGGAAACTTACACTTCTTACTTCGTGGATTATGGTCTACACAGTACTTTACACATACGAATTTTAATTGCTAAAACTTACCTTATACCCCTTCTGTTATATGGATGTGAAGTATTTGCCAGTTGTGACACTTTTTGTTTACAAAGCAACAACAATATTTTTAACCCATTGTAAAATGTTAGAACAATATGACAATATAACATGATAGCACACCTTGTGAATACCCCAATTAAAAAAATATTCGCGAAATATTCGCTTGAATTTGGCGAATACCAATATCGTAAAAAAGGCGAATATTCGGCATTTCGAATACGAAAAGCATTCTCCACAAAAAATTTATCGGGAATACCCTGGAATGAAGTCAAAAGTTTTATATTCCAGGGCTTAAATAAAGTCCTAGAAAAAATCGGAATTTATTATTTTCCTTTTTTTGTCCTTAAGTCCCAAGGTCGCGAAATTTTGAACAAAAATTACTTAAAATGTTTAATATTCTAATTAAAATATTATTACTTTTTTTATGCATCCACAAAATCTTCTTCGCAAGTTTTCATTTAGCAGTCACTGGGCGTATAAGTAGTTCGTAATATAATTAAATATTACTCATACGTCTTTTTTAGAATTCTTTACAAAAAAGAGTTCATATTTCATTTTCATAATTTGCCAAGTGTATTTAATTTTAAAAATACTTTATTTTATTTAAAACTCTTGAGAGCAAAAATGCACAAAAAATAATTAACATCCGTAGTAATAAATTAAAAAAAAATAGATTAAGAAATTCTCTGGCGCATAGAAACAAACAAAAAATATTACCATATTTAAAATTAAATAAAATAGTTTCTTGTTTATTTAAGAACTTCAGGTCTCACGTTTGTAAATACAACGACATTGGCAAACTAAGTCAGGCTAACAACTAGGTTGAAACATGCAAACACGTTTACACGCACAAAAAATTACACAAACACTCACACTATACACACAAAAAGTGTGTGTCTGTGTTTGTAATACAATGTATCAATTTATGTATATAACGTAACAGTTTTTACATTTGTTTTTTTCCTTTCTGCTTCTATTGAGTTTTTATTCCAACTTGTCATTTAACTTTTTTATATATTTTCTTCATTTAGTTCATTTTTAATAATTTTTCCGTATTTCACATGCAACTCTAGTTGTAAATAAACCTTAAACAAAACTGTTTTATTTGATCAGCATTGTTGTCCTTGTGTTGTAATGTTGCCACCTTTGACGGCAGCTATAAAGTGGCATTTCAAGTTGAAATTATAAGTAAATATTTTAATGTGGCTGCTATTATCCATAAAATAAAAATTAATTTAGCTTAAATATTTAAATGCTAAATAAAATATACAGAATAATAAGTAAAAATACGAAACACGTGGTTGCGTGCCAAAACATTTCAGCACAAATTTTTTGAACCTGAATACATTAGGCTTTTGTACATGCCCCATTCCTATTGTACTATACATAGAAGTATGACAACTTATACATACTCTCATATGTACATACCTACAAAGTATTGCACATGCGAGACTGCAACATGAAAAAGTGACGCATTAACCGCAAAGTAACTGCAGGATAAAAAACAAACGGACAGAGCAACATAAATCTTAAACACAAGAGCCAATTTCTTTCACACGAAATAATGAATGAAACAAGAAATTATAAACAAAAAGATGCTTTGGGCTATAAACTAAAACATAGCAGCTGCAACACAACAAACAGCTGCATGCAGCAGTATTAACAACAACAAGGGCGAAGCTTATAAAACAAAAGCCAAATTGTACTTTAGAGAGTCATTAACTTTATCACAACAACAAAATATATTCCTTACTTAAGAGCAAATGTAAATTTAGAAAAAAGCAATTTGAACTTTGTTTCTTGTCTAGATCATAAAGAACAATTACTTTTGTAATGTTGCAAATACCAAATATACAAACTTCTACAGTTCTTCAATCGATAGAAGGGCCAGAAACAGACATGTTTGATTAGACAAAAGATTTCAGTTTTGAACATGTTTGCTCTAAATCAAAGTTTGCTATAAGATATTGGCATTTCTCGAATGCAGAATGCGGTTATTAAAACATATTTTAAGTTAAAAAAAAACTAAGAAAGGGGCTACAAAACTTTGTTATCTTCTCCATTAATTGATAGGAATTAAGTAGAAACCTACAGTTTGCCGTTTTCAAATTTATTGGTAAAAACCTTAGAATGGTGAACGGGTCAAAAAAACAAACTAATTTTCAACTGCATCTAGAAAAAATCTGTTTCAAAAGGACAGTAGTGTGAGAGACTTTGTAAAAAATAACATTTTAAGGAATTTTTGTATTATCAAACTACATCGTTGTCTTAAAGTTGTTTCTGATAAGTTATAACACTCGTAAGATTTCCTGCGATACTACACAACGTTTTTCAGCCGACTCACGGATTGTGTGCATTCCCATGAACATAAAAGTCTTACTTTTGACGACGAATAGATTTGTTTTTTGCTAAAAATTCGGTATTCAACCCAGTTGTTGTTGTTAATGCCAGAAACTTTTGCTTTCTATGTATGTTTGCATATTGCCTTGATCATAAAGAGGGTATTAACTCAAAATTTTTATTTATTAACTGTTTGGAAAAATATCGTGCTGTTTTGTCTACTTTTTGGTAATAAAACGGTTGACTTAAAAATTTTTAATTAGTATTGTGGTTATTTTGTTGAACTATTTATGGTTTTTAATCCAAATTTTTCAATATTTTCAATTAGGCTTAAGTTCATGAATTTAATTTTTTTCAGATGCCTTGAATATAAATTAAAAAAATTAGTTGCTTTTGCTAAAAAATTTTAAATTTTGATCAAATGCGATGTATGTATGTATATACACTTCGTTCGCCTAACTTTTATTTAAGACAAACACAAATTTTCAAATATTGTTTTTGTTTTAAATGTTAGTTCAGTGAACGAAATTTTCGTTCGCAATCAAGAGATAGGCAGTTACTCTCATCATATTTCAAAGCTTAGATGTACATTAGTGTGCCCCAAAAAAAAAAAAAAAATGGGGTTCATGCATAATTTAAAAGCTTATAGGGTAAAGAATTTTTCAGATTTTTCGGAAGAGGTTTAGAGGTCGCTCAAGCCAAATTTTCGCCGAAAGTCGGCTCTGCCGGCCTTTTTTTAAGTTTTCTTCATAACTTTGTCGAAAACCACGATTTTCTTCACTTTTAAGGAAATAATTTAAAATAAAAATGCCCAAGCTTTATTTTGGAGTATAAAGAATATACGTACATATTTTCAATGCATTTGCACCTGAGAACGGCTTTGTGCGATTGCAAAAAAATCGCATTAAATGAACACCAACAAATACACTCGCTTGCAGTCATACAATCAAACTTGCGCAACCAAAAACATTCGCTCCTAATTTGCAATCATTAAAATAATGCACATCGTGCTTTGTTATTTATACAATCGTTAGCTTCGTTTTTTATTTAAGATGTTTGTGTGTTTGGTGCGGCAGTGATTGTTTTGGTAAAGAAAAAAAAATACAAACAAAAAAGTCAGAAATCAAGCAATCATTACTTATGTAGGCATTCAGCAGTTGCTATGTAGTATAAGAAGAAAAAAATTGAACAAAAACAACAACAACCAATTTCCATAGAAATAGAAGACAATGTATTGTTGTTGTTATAGTTGTTATTGCTGTTAATGTTAGTATAACAAACCGACTCGTACTCATACCAATTTAGTTCGTCGTTGGCTCATCGAGTGGATAATGACTACTTTAATGCAAAAGCATAAGGATTTTTGCCTTTTGACTTATGTTGTTGCTTGCGCAACAATAATTGCAAACAAAGCACTTTCAATATAAAACTCACACATGCACAAATCAAATGTGTACAAAACGATGTTAAAATTACCAACGTTGAACTTTGTTTTGCAGGCATAGAGTTAATGTACATTTTAGCGTATGAATAAATCAAGAAAAATAGTGATTTTGCAGTTCTCTGATTTGCACTCTACATTAACTCTTTATAACTTTTAAAATTGTTAATGAAAGTTAAGAATAATAACAATGCAGTTTGAAAGATCAATTTATTCTATACAATGAGAAACAAATATTTTTGAATTCGCTCTTACCGTTCCTGAGTTAGTCTGGGTTCACACTATGAAAGTTTTCATTCAGAAAGTTTGAGTTTATTGGTGAGAGGGGAGAGAATATTAGCATCCCAGCAGGAAAATGAGGAATTGATTACATAAATAATTAAAAAAATAATGCATTATTTTCGAAAGAATAAAAATGCATTCATTGGAATCGAGAAGGTAATTTCATCAGACACAAAATTTAAGCACTGATTACCACGTATATTCCCACATTTGCAGAACAAGGAATGTATTGTCTCTGTTAGTAACAATTATTCGGGTTTTTTGCTTTACATACATATTTCCTTAATAAAAATCCGTTATTTTTTTGCTGCCTTTATGTCGCCTACTTATAATTTTTATTTTAGTCGCAGCTTGTGTTTGAAAGCGTACGGTCAAAGCACAAATTATATGTCTGTGGGTCAAAGTTATTTAAAGTAAACAGGTATTAAAAAATGTATTCCAAACGGCATTGGAGAAGACTTTTATTATAAGACTTTTGAATAATATAATTTATTCCAAAGAATGAATTATTTAATTCATTCGCAGGATACATTAAAATAATTTATTACAATCCTAGGACATGGTCTGTGTTAAGAATAATGAATTCTGGAATCAAATATCATACAAGATATGTATTACTTTCTCGATTCCTATTAATTCCATTTTCCCGCTGGGATGTTCTCTTCCCCTCTCACCAATAAACTCGGACTTTCTGAAAGAAAACTTTCATAGTGTGTTCCCAGACTTATGCCGATTTTTAGCTTTGTTCCCAGTTTATGATATTATTTCTCATACCCAACAGACAAATAAAAATCAAACGTTTTGTTTTTCTTTGTTTAATATTCTTTTAATGGAGTTCTTACGATGTAGTCTATGCCCTGCAATAAATTCTGAAAATCAGTTTCAAAAGATGTGACATTGAAGTAAGTGTTAGCCAAAGCCACACCTCGTTCTGCCACATCATTTACTGCTTGTAAATGTTTAACTTTTGTTGGCTTCCCAATTTGCTGGATCTGTTTTTAAAAAAATTAATTGAAACATTTCTTGGACATTTTTCCTTTAAATGATTTCCGTAAAATTTAAGAAAATCATGGTTTTTTGACAACGTTATGCAGAAAATTTAAAAAAGGCAGGCAAACCCGATTTTTTTGCATAAATTCGACTTGAGCGACCTCTAAACCTCCTCTGAATAATCGGAAAAAATCTCAAAAATACTTTACCCTATAAGCTCTTTAATTATGCTTGAGCACATTAAAATCCAAAAAAAAATTTTTTTGGGACTCACTAATGTAAATATAATAGGGCTATAACTTTTTGAATTTTTTTTAAATATAAGTTGTCCCAAGGTTAAATCATTTAGGACATAGAAAAATATTAAGAACTTCAGTTTTAGTTATTCGCTATCGTTAATAAAAATGTGCACGTGCCAAACGCCATAAAGTTTTTATTCAAAATATTTTTTTTTAGCTGATATAATCTAATATTTATTTGAAAAACTATGCTTTTCATGTAATTTTGTCACATGATTTGCCGTTAAATGAAAGTAAATTTGGTAAAGTCTAAATGAGCCATAAGATAAGCAAAATACGTGTTATAAGAAATGCGAAAACTTGCGGAAGAAACTAACCTACATTTGAGAATTTTGTATAAGCCATTGCCTGAACTAAGCAAAATACTAGTAGAATAATTAATAATAGGAAGATTTAATGCGTTGGCCATGGTTGCAAAGTACAGAAACAAAAGGTACGTAATTATAGCAGAGACGCTTTTAAATTTATGGCAGAAGCTTAAATTGCAAGCAATTCATGTAGATCACGTCAAACAAAAAACTTATAACTTATTTCGATATTATAAGAAAATGGTAATACGTTCAAAAGGAATTGCTTTTAAAGAACTATATGATATTACCACTAAAGCATGGGATTATAAAAAAATTCAAATTGGGAATTAAGAACGACAAACAAAATCTTGCTAATTAAAATTTTTTTAGATGCCTACAAGCGCTTTTAGAGCAAATAAAAATAAATAAATTTCTGTTTTAATTATCTATCCTTATGCCCAACGAGTTGCTTCAATTTCACAATCTGCATTTATTTTTTACCCTAAAATTACAAGACAAAGCAGGTTCTCATTAAAGATAAATGTTATTTTAAACTTTTAAATTTTAATTTAAAAGATTTTAATTTAGAAGATTTTGTTATTCGTACTTAACTCCCAATTTGAATTTTTGATAAAAACACTGACATTCATTGCTGATGGAATAAGCAATTCCTATGCGCATTTCACTGGTTGCTTAGGCCAGATCGTCAGGAAACTTTATCAATAAAGATTTTAGAAAAACTTAAGAAATTAAACCAAACAAAACTATTAAACGTATAAGAATTATAAGCAACAGTTCTACTTGTAACGATATCAAAGTTTAAACAAAAACATCAACAACCCCACTACAATTGATTGGAATTCTTCCAACATTAATTGTAGTTGTAAGTAGGTTAAGAAAAAATAAAATGAAAACAAAAACAACTTGCAAAAGCATGTTGCCAGTTTAAGCTTTTCCAAGCTGTACACCTGACTGTTTATTATCAAAGTAATTTTTGGGAAAACAAAATTTTAATTAAAAAGATTTTGTTATTCCTGCTTAACTCCCAATTTTCATTTATGATAAAAACACAGACATTCATTGTTGATAAGATAAGCTATTCCTATGCGCATTTCACTGGTTGCTTAGGCCAGATCGTCAGGAAACTTCATCCATTAAGATTGTTTAAAGTTATATATTAGCAAATGTGTGTGTAATACATAAAAATCTCGACCAATCTTTTAGTATACCGATCAATTTAGAATAA
The DNA here is from genome assembly GCA_930367215.1 of Pollenia angustigena. Lineage (NCBI taxonomy): Eukaryota > Metazoa > Arthropoda > Insecta > Diptera > Polleniidae > Pollenia > Pollenia angustigena. The sequence continues at coordinate 233,681,343 of OV884058.1, read as the reverse complement.
CTTTTTAAAGTGATCTAACGATAACCATCCGTCCATGATAATTGCGTGCGCAAATTCAAGTTGCAATCTTTAAGATAAGTTGATCAAATTTGGTAAATAAATTTTAATTGCATTAAGGACGAATTCTGTATAAATGGTGAGAATCGGTCTATAATTTCACATATTCCCCATAAAAACTTCTTTCCATATTAGACTTATTGTGTCCGTAAAACATCAAATTATAGTATATAATTTATATCAAATAATTTACTGCAAATTAAATGTTAAAAATTAATAAACAAGTAAGCGAGCGTCCCTGAAGTCCCTTGAAGACAACAAATCTCATATGGATGTTAATATCATGATTAAATTCGGCAGAAATAAATCATTTATAAATTTGAACTTTTTTTGTGAGCCGATGACTGCCCATCGTTTCCAAATAGGGCTAACTCATGAAAATTCGTTTGTAAATAATGGGTGATTTTTTAAGAGCTATAGGAAAAAACACATAAAATTCAGAAAAATGCATGAAATCTTTATTTGAATCGATAGTATGGTCCATATAATTTAATGTTTGAAGATTATTTCATGCAAATGTTGACCGTGACTGCGCCTCAAATGGCCCATCCGCTTAGTCCAATTTTGGCCGCTTCAGTGGGTCGATTAAACTGACCATAAAATAGAAAAAGCGCGCGAGAACTTTCATAACAGAGCACGCATTTTGATAATAAAATTCAATAATTTGCAAGCGTGTTCGTTTGTTAGACGATTCATGGGTAAATTATAGACAAAACTGAAGATGTTTGACAGTGAAACAAAACACGAAACGTGCGTCAGCTGTTTAAACCAGTGTTGCCAAAAAGATAATAGCTACAAAATCACCCATTATTTGTAAGTATTTTAAATGGTTTCCTTTTTTTTTTGCTTCGAGCTGATCTGTCCTTGTTAGAACATTTTCCACAAACCTTCTAAGAACCTTAGGATATTGTATTTAGGCTGTAGGATGATTATTTTCTTCATGCATCGCCTATACTGGGTTGATCTTTACTTCTGACCTTAAGCAATTTACAAGGATCCTTTTCAAAGTTATTCCACGATATACAGGGCATCTAAGTCCTCCATATTATGCATTTTTAAAACCTTTTCCTTAGCTTCACTTCGGAAAATTTCAATCTTGTAACGTTAATTTAACCGCCTTATACTCAATGTAAATGGATGAAACTTTGCAGACATACATATTCCCGATGACAATACACGAATACATGGGCGTTACCAGGATAAAATCTAGGGGGGGGGCAAACAAAATTTTTTTTTGTAAAATGCTTTTTTGAACGCCTTTTACTCAATGCAAATGGATGAAACTTTGCAGGCATGCATATTTTCGATGACAATACACGAATACATGGGCGTAGCCAGGATAAAATCTAGGAAGGACAACATTTTTTTAAAACCTTTTCTTTAGCTCCACTTCGGAAGATCAAATCCTGTAACGTTAATTTGACCGCCTTTTACTCAATGCAAATGGATGAAACTTTGCAGGCATACATATTCCCGATGACAATACACGAATACATGGGCGTAGCCAGGATAAAATCTAGGGGGGCGGGCAAAAATTTTTTTAAATGTTCTTTTTAAAGAAAAGCGTTTCTTAAAAAAAATTTTTATAAATGTTCTTATTTATATTTATAAAAAAAAAATAATTGTTTTACTAGCTGAATTTATTTTAAATTAAATTTAATTTTTTCAATTTTAAGTGCAAATACTTAAAATAAATGTTCGTATTTGAAAAGTGTATGCAAACTAACAAAATTTTCTAAAACCAAAACAATAAAAAAAGTGTTTTTAATAACTGCAAACTCTTCTTCTTTTTTTTATTAAAAAACTACAACTACAAGTTCGATAATAACTGAAATTTCTGCACGCAATAATGACGTGTGTATGAGTTTTTTATTTTTAATATGCATACATATTTACATATGCGAACGTGCACACACATACATGCATACACTTAACCTTAGGGCAAAATGGGAAAATTTAGCACAGATGATGGTGATGTTTTTTAGATTTACATGTCAGAGGAACCTTTAACATTTTGCCACACAATGTGAAAGTGAATGACTAAATTCGAAATACACAATGTCAAAAGGTTAAAGTGCAACATAAACGAGCAGAACAGTAGAAACAACAAAGAAAAAAAGCAAAATCCATTACACTAAGGCACACACGTGAAAACACAAGCATGCCAATATGCATACATACATATGTACACACATACATACATATATACATGCAATTTAGGAAAATATAAAATTGAATAAACAATTTAGAAGAAATTTGATTTTTTTTAAGCACTTAATCAAGAAAGCCTTGAATTTAGTGCAACCATTTTCTTTTAATGAATATTTAATACATACAATTTTCTTAATGTGGTAGTCTATTATAAATTTACTTCCGTTAATATTCAACATACTGTTTTAGATGGATATTGCAAGAAACATTAAACACACACTAACCCACACACGCACACCCATACACAGATGTGTATGTGGTATTTCCCAACCAGTACTTGGGTGATCATTTTCTGTAAAAATCTTCCGAGATCGCTTTTAATGATTAAAAACTGATTTTGCAATCGAGCGATTGAAAAAGGATTCATATATGATTTACTCGTATGATTCACTCGTATGATCAAAAAGGAATCAGCAAATTGTATCACAAATGATTCTTTAAGGGGATTCATCGGTAGGGTGCCCAGCAAGCATTTTGAATCATAATCGGATCTTTGAGAAATCAGCTTCAGGAGCTAAATAGCCGCGTACGAGCTAATTTCTCGAGCATCTCGTTGTTAGAAAATGGTCCCATAACGATAAAACAGCTCAAAAAATCATTTGTGATACAGTTTTCTGATTCCTTTTTGAGCATATGAATGAATCAGTTGAAAATAATCAAAAGGTTTCTGAAAGGTCTCACTTAGGTGATTTTTACTAAAATTATCACCCAAATGCTGGCTGGGCTATAATCCACACATACAAACAAACTAGTGTTAACATAAAATAACATTTCTTATTGTTCTCTTTTTCAAATCAAATCTATACAGATTGAAAACAACAAGAAAATTCATTTTTTGCTTTGCTTCTACACGACATGACATGTCTGTCCGTGCTAGTGCTTGTATTTTATTCAAAATGTTTTCATATTCTTTATTAAATGACATGTTGCCCTGAAAAATTATTGCTAAATGATACCATTTCATACCCAACTGTGTTTGTAAATGTACGTTGGTGCATGCGTGTGTTTGTGTAGGTTTATGTAATTTTTTGTACATTTTGCTTTATACGCCCAGCTGTGAAATGCTGGTATATCTTTTAAAGCATCATCAGTATCATCTTTCTTGTTTTAATATTTATTTTTTTTTTCTTTGCTTCACATCTTCAAGATGCTGCTGCCTCTTTTTGATTTCTGCTCTACTGGCTGCTTAGTTGCTTTAAAATATTATATACATTTACGAGTGATATTTTTTTTGTTTTTTTTTAATATTATTTTTATGATTATTTGTTTTTTTTCTGTAGTTTGTTTGTGTGTTCTTCATTCTGTTCTTCTACTTAAAAGCCATATCATCTCATTTTTTCCCTGGTGGCATTGTCAGACGCAATTTAGTGCAAACTGAAGCCCACAACTCTTGACGTCTTAAGTGTCATTGTGTTAAAATTGTTGTTTTACAATGAGTATGATTGAAAATGTTCAAGATGTTTGATTATCTGTAGAGCGAAAATTGTATACAAAAAAGAAACTGAAGTAGGTATTGAAAGAGAGCAAAATAAAAATGCAAAACAAAAATGCAACATAATAAGAACAAAAATATTTAACCCCTTTTCAAAAATGGTTGGTTAAATTAAGTGGCTTTTTAATTAAACATCAAAAACATTTGATTTATACAACAGTTATTTTTAATTAAATTGCCTTAACTTAAAGGTGGTTAAGTTTTTCATTTAACAAACATGATGCATATAATTTTTCGTAAAAAGTTTTTTTCAACTTAAAACAAATAAAATCTAGAACTATTAACAAATTTGTCCAAAAATTCCCAGGCTAATCGGCATTAATTGAAGCAAAAACTGATCAGAAGAAACAACTATGTACTGTACCTTAAGTACAGTACACTAGGGACCACAGTTCAAACCTAGTTTATTTCGGGCAGTAACGTGGTGGCTGTGGTTTATACTCAAATCGCGGGGAGAATTAGTTGATCGATGTATAGTTGCATTGCAACCAATGCTGTTGTGCAAAGAACAAATGTATTTTCTTTAATTGCTTTCACGTGGCAGTAGGATCAAGGGGACGGTGGTAGACACATTTTATTCACCCGGTGTTAAGACTAATTAGATTAGACCATATTTGGTACCGGAAAGATAGAACGTAATTTTTAATTTATATCGCCTTAAAACGGTTCAAAAATTGTTTTGGTTTAAAGACTCGGTTAAGTTTAAAGAGTGTTGTGATATCAAATTCGCCGTTTGACTACCAACGACTTAAAATGGGTTTCTACTCCAAATAATTGTGCGCGTTCTTCTTGATGGCTGATACGTCCAAGTTTTGGAAAGCAAAATCGAGCGAATTTTATATTTAAAGATTTATTTCGTTTAATTATTTTACAGGTTACCGTAGTTGTTCTTGGGTTTGAGAGTAGTTCTGGTATGGTTTCCAACATAGGAAATTGGCTCGAACGGAATCTTTCTCAAAGCAACTTAAAAAATTATGTCCCCTAATTCGGGATGTCTGAAGTTACAACAGCAAAGTTTAAAAATTTTTTACTAATACAAACATAGCATTCAGTTATTTTAAAAGCTAAACCCACTTTCACACTCGGCAAGTTACTTGCACAAGACTCTTACGCAACTCTTGGTTTGTAGTCGTCAGCGGTAAGGTCGGAGTAAGGAGAAAACAATTTTTTACAGACTTTGTTGTTGTCGGCAAGTAACTTGTCGAGTGTGAAAGGGGTCTAAGTTAAGCTATTTTCTCTCTCTTTCTCTTTTTCTGTTATAATCAATCTTCTATGGTACTCATAGAAGTATTTATATAAAAAGGGAATATTTTAATGAATTTTCAAAATTTTTTCGAATAAAATTTTACTCAAATTCGATTAATAGAATATATTCGTAAAGTCCTCTAACTTTTTATCTTCAAAGTTTTGTAGCTCTCGATTTGGTATATCACCATATTTAAAACTTCTTTAAATTGCTACCATTTGCAGTATCGTACTGCACCCTATGAAGAATCTAATTGTAGAGATCTAAGAATCTTTCTTATAAAATTTATCCCCAATTTATCTTTCTACAACATCCTATTGAAACTTGATATCAAATCAAGTTTAATTTGAAACCAAAGCAGTTTTAGAACTTCAAACTGTAGAAAATAGTATGATATTAACATCAATAAGAATAAATTTTTTTCTGAATTTCTTATACTTATAGAAAGGTTTGAGATAACATTTGATATCAGTGTAAAATGAAGTTGATTTCACTTGTTTTGTTTTAAGAAAGATCTCAAAAAAAAATTATCTAAAAAGTGATATTTTCAGGCCTGTTCTGAAAATCACTTTAACTTAAATCACGTGATTTCATATCACATGTTCCTTTTTAAATCACACGTGTGATATTTTGGTGTTCTGTTTTTGTGTGGTCGGTGTGATTTTCAGTTGTCAAAAGCAGAACAAACACAAAAATAGTATGCCTTTCAGAACATTACAAAATTTCACGTGCGATGTTTAAAGCACTTGATTTGAAATCACGTGATTTTTAAATCAGGCCCGTTTATTTAAAATTGTTTGAAACAAAAACTAAACAGAAGTAAAACTTTAGAATACCCAACAATGAAAATTTTCGACAGTTTTTTTTTTTTTTTTTTTTTTGTCTGTCCGTCTTAAAGCCGCACTGCGCTAAAAATTTAATCTCATCGGCCAAAATGTCTATTTTGTGCTATCGCTGATTTCAAAAATCTTAATGCCATTCGATAGCAAACATATTAGAACTAAGGTATCCAAAAAACTGCATCAAAATATTGGTAAGTGTGGGAGTGGCATTTTGCTGGAAACAAATATTTTATGTTGTTTAAAAAAAAATATAATATATGAAAATTTGATCAGAACTAAATTATGATTTCTCGCAAACTGTTATTAATAATGGATCGACATTTTTTTTTTTTTTTTTTTTTGTATATAAGTGGGATAGTAGTCTTTAGAAATGGTTCGTAACATCTCTGTATCATTTATTCCAGATGTGTTATTGTTCATTTAATATTTACTCAAATCAATGCGAAGCGGTATTAATAATACGGTGACTACGAATTTTCTTGAATCAAGTACAGAAAGATGGATTCAAGTACGGATTATCCATATTAAATTATCCATATTCAATCCCGATTTCGTACTTAAATAATCCGAAAATGAGATTGATTTAAGTAAAACTAAGATTGAATCAATCTCAAAATGCGCTTGATTCCAATATTATATAGTTGATTTTATCCCTAATTAGAAAGAAAAAATTATTATGATTGATTTACAGAATTATAAAACACCTACATCATGCCCGATATGGTTTTTAATTTAGAAATCGTATGTACATATTTAACCAAAAATATAAACTAAATGAGAAGCAAGAGTTTAAATTTACTTTTTAACCCTTCGTGGTACACATGAGTCTGACCAGCCCTTTTTTCAATTTGTATAGAAAATCAAAACTTGCGTAAGCCGGAGGGTTAAACTCAACGAAAAGTTTTAATCTTTTTTTAACTTCATTTAAGAATTTTATACTTATTTCAAGAAATTTCGGGATTGATTTTCGAGTGCAAGTGTTTTGAGTGCGTTTTAATACTACTAGTACTTGAATTTTTGAGTACGACTCGTACTTAATGAAATCATAAAAAACTTGATTTACCCCGAGTATTTTTCTTTCTGTGTAGAACTTGTTTGAGTCAAAAAGGGTTAAAGAGATTTTAGTACCATGAGAAAGTTGAAGGTTTCCTCTTTAGCCCAATATATACCTTTGCAACTGTTTGGAAGTGTTTTTTTTTAATTTTAATGAAATTAAAAAAAATTGAGTAAACCTGCTGCCGTATTCTGTAATTCGGTTAGCTAAAGCTAAATCTCGATCGCTAAAACTCCTTAGAAAAAAACAATTTTCAAAATTTTTAGCGATGACACTAAAAGCTAAAATTACGGCAAATTAAATTTGTATTGCATTGCCAAATTTAGCAATGCACGTTACTGAATTATATTTGTAGCCAAAAATTGCTAAATCAACTTTATAGATTTTTGGTGATAGAGATTTAGCTTTAGCGAATTACGGAATACGGCTGCTGGCCTACAAAAAATATGCTTAAATGTTAAGTTATCTCCTTTGCCTTTAGAGATTGGGTGGATTTTTTTTAACGATTCTTCTGGTTGTTTAATCGGGTGGATTATGTTTCATATCAAACTGTTATCAATCGAGGGTTAAACATTTTTAAAATTGGTAGGAAAACAGACTTTAAGCAATGATATGTTGTATTGTTAAATTCTTATTTAAGTTTTCAAGAAGTAAAGTGGTATATTCGAGGTGACAGTTTTGACATTTTTGTAAAACAAAATCATTTTTTTAAAGGCGTTTTTCCGGGATTAGAAATTTTAGATATTTCTAAATTAAAAATGGGGATGCTTTTAAATCCACTGTTGTAAGATCTCTTAGGTCTACATAACTTCAACATTTCATTGTGATATCTCTATCCATGTCAGATTCATGGAATATCAAATATTAAAATTATTTTTTCTGTAGTGTAAACGAATGAAATGGCTTTCAATATGAGTAAAGAAATAGTAATTTTAATGTTTGACATATAAATAAATCTGATATACATAAATAAAGATGAAATTTGGCAGTTATTAAGATTAAAATGTTCATAACAGCGCAATTTAAAAAAAAAAAACATCGCCCTTTTCAATAAAAAAACGCCATAATTTTCAGTCTCAATCACCTTAAACTTCTCAATAACTGCTCAACCGATTTTAATAAAAATAAACTGTAGGAAAGTTCTAGAAATCTCTCCGGCAAAAACAATTGCAAAATTATCTCTATCGGTTTAAAAGTTACAGATTTTGGTCGATGAAAAATAATTTTTAGTCACTGTTTGCCGTACCTAAACAAAGGTGACACGCGTTCTAATTGCTTAATTTAGCCATTTAGTGCAATTAGCAGAAACTGGCTTTTTAGTTTTTAATTTAGCAAGGATTCGTCTTTATTTGGTGGAAATACAAGAATACAAAAAAATTTTAGAGTGTAAAATTTGGAAACTTTCAAAGTATGTTGGTTTAAGACTACTCACTAACTTTTCTTTAACAACCGTTAAGGCATTTTCTATGTATGTATAGTAGGGTATTCATTTAATCATGCTTTTGCTTTAATCGGCTAATCGCTCGATTAATTAACCGAGGTTTTGGTTTAATCGGTTGATAACACTACGTGACAATTTTTTGACCAAATGAATTTGACACCTAATCTTTATGTAGAATTTTCCGCTGAATCTGAATATGAAGTCATTTTTGCACCAATCCGATTCAGCGGAAAATTTTACACAAAGATTAGCTGTCATATTCATTTGGTCACGACTTTGTTGAAATTTTGTCACGTAGTGTAATCGGTTAATTTTGTTTTTGATCGGTTAACCGATTAATAATGTTTTTCTTATAAATTTAGTAATTTCATTAAATAAAAATGCAAAATTTTTTATTATTTGGAGTTTATTAGTAAAAAAAAAAACAGCAATAACAAAACAAACATAACATTTCTTGATCTCAAACGACCAAACAAAAAAATAATTCATAAATATGTAATACATATGCTTTAGTTAATGCTGTGAGATCATTCTTTAGTTATTTCAATAGTTTAAGGAGATCTTATAAAATAGTCTTTTAGAATAACAATTTGGTTTTTATGTTATGGATTTAGGCGATTCTTTTCATTTGTTTCGATTAAACTTCACTTGGAAAGCACTCTTTCATTTATCGTAGATGTTGGAGAAATCGAAAATAACGTATAATATCTGTGGCATTTTGACAAAACATCTTAAGTGTAATTTAAAAAGTTGAAAAAAATGTTGTTAATCGTACAAATTTTCATTAAAAAAATATTTTTGCTTAAGTTTTTAAAATTTTGTATTGATAACGAAATTATTCTTTAATTTCGGTGCATTTAATTATTTGATAAAAATCATTTTTTCACCGAGTTTGTTTTAAAAACTTTTTTGCTATCTTTTCTCTACTTAAGATGTTTTGTCAAAATGCCACAGATATAGAAAAATTAAAAATCTTCCATTATGCCATTAAAGTCCTGTTTTAATTTTTTTTTTTAATTTTTAACACTTCTAATGGTTTACTCTGATTCTGTTAAAAGGTCGTTTGCGTTATTATCGAAAGTCTCTTCTGTTGTTAGGTCATCATATGACTCATCCTAGCAAAGCTCAGCACAGAACATTTTGCAAAAAATTTATTTCCGAATTTCTAAGTTTCTTTTTGTACTGTACTTTAAGAATATAGGAAATATATTGTACACTCAAAATATTATTAAGTTAAATTCAAACGAAAATTCATTTTAAACGAATTAAAATTCATTTAAAAAACGGATCATTTACATTTCATTTAAAACAAATGATTTTTACAGTCATTTTTTAAATTTTTTATTTATTAAACAGCATATTCCTTAAAATTGAATAGTTTTTCCTTTTAAAAAATACATTTTAACCGATAAAAATCAAACTACATAAAAAAATACAAACGAAAAAACATTATTTTTTGGTAGTTTGTTTTTTGAATAACAAACATAAATGTTAAAAAAATAAAATTATTCGTAAAATAACTATATTTTTATTCAAATTTAACAGTACGGAAAACGAATTTAATAACCCACAATCAGTAACTGTAATAATTTTATAAGTGTATGAAAAAATATTTTCTAATCACACAACTTTTGTATATGAGATGAAAAAAATAATTAAAAACACAAAAAAAAAATATTATGATCGAAACTGGGAATTATTTCCTTCCGAAGGTAACTTTATATTATATTCAAAATTTTTTTTTTTTTTTTTTTTTTAATTTTTCGAATTTATTCTATGAGCTAAATTTCAGTTATATATTTTATAAAGCTTTTTTTTTTTTGTAATAGTTCTATTCCTACAATTTTTCAGAAATGACTTTATACACTACCAGACTATTATATTGTATTTTCTTTTTACATTTTACCTTAGCCTTCCGTTGGAAAGCAATGAGGTATATTGAATGTACAGAAAAATTTACAATTATTAGACACCAGCAGAATGTAATGCATTTTCTGGCCCGCTACGGCCGTCGTCAGCATTCTTTGTGTCTCACTGGATAGTGTTACTTTATAAATTGAATGTATTTAACTCAACTATTTTAACAAATAGAAACTGGGAATTATTTCCTAATAATTGTAAATTTTTCTGTACATTCAATATACCTCATTGCTTTCCAACGGAAGGCTTAGGTAAAATGTAAAAAGAAAATACAATATAATAGTCTGGTAGTGTATAAAGTCATTTCTGAAAAATTGTAGGAATAGAACTATTACAAAAAAAAAAAGCTTTATAAAATATATAACTGAAATTTAGCTCATAGAATAAATTCGAAAAATTAAAAAAAAAAAAAAAAAATTTTGAATATAATATAAAGTTACCTTCGGAAGGAAATAATTCCCAGTTTCTATTTGTTAAAATAGTTGAGTTAAATACATTCAATTTATAAAGTAACACTATCCAGTGAGACACAAAGAATGCTGACGACGGCCGTAGCGGGCCAGAAAATGCATTACATTCTGCTGTGCCCATGTTCTGTAACTCTCGCGTCGAGAAAGTTTTCGATTGAAATGTGTGAAATGAAACAAAAATGCCATAAATTGAAACAAACAGCTGTTTTTCTCGCTCAACTGTGTCTGTAACTTTTTTGGCGAGTACAAGCTGTCACGTAAGGAAATTACTCGCCGATTTACAGAAAAAGTGTGTCTGTAACATTTTGGTGAGAAAAGTTCCCGCTTTGAACTGTCAAATAAACTCACGAATAAAAATGGGGCGAGAAAAAAATTTAACACTAAAAAACAATTAAAAATGCAAAGAATAATAATAATAATATTAATAATATGTTCTTGGCACATTTTTCATTGTTTTATTATTTTGCTTTTAAAATTTTAATAAAATATACGAATGTCTTCAAAGCTCGTTTGCAAACAACAAACATTAAAGTCGCTCTTTACACAATTTGGTATAGCTGACGGTTGTATTTTCGCCGCCGTCGTTGAAAAATGTTAAATTTTGGTCGCCGTCAACAATATGTGTTACTGGCGTTCCGAACGTCTGCAAATCACATCGGCTTCGAATGCAATATTTTGACATTTATAACGTAACGACGTAATCTCTTTTGATAGTTTTCGACATGAGTTACAGACACACATTTTTCTCACTTTTCGAGAAACGATGGAATATTTTGTTTCACATCTTTTCGATGCAAAAAGTTCTCACTAAAGTTACAGAACATGGGTACTGGTGTCTAATAATTGTAAATTTTTCTGTACATTCAATATACCTCATTGCTTTCCAACGGAAGGCTAAGGTAAAATGTAAAAAGAAAATACAATATAATAGTCTGGTAGTGTATAAAGTCATTTCTGAAAAATTGTAGGAATAGAACTATTACAAAAAAAAAAAGCTTTATAAAATATATAACTGAAATTTAGCTCATAGAATAAATTCGAAAAATTAAAAAAAAAAAAAAATTTTGAATATAATATAAAGTTACCTTCGGAAGGAAATAATTCCCAGTTTCTATTTGTTAAAATAGTTGAGTTAAATACATTCAATTTATAAAGTAACACTATCCAGTGAGACACAAAGAATGCTGACGACGGCCGTAGCGGGCCAGAAAATGCATTACATTCTGCTGGTGTCTAATAATTGTAAATTTTTCTGTACATTCAATATACCTCATTGCTTTCCAACGGAAGGCTAAGGTAAAATGTAAAAAGAAAATACAATATAATAGTCTGGTAGTGTATAAAGTCATTTCTGAAAAATTGTAGGAATAGAACTATTACAAAAAAAAAAAGCTTTATAAAATATATAACTGAAATTTAGCTCATAGAATAAATTCGAAAAATTAAAAAAAAAAAAAAAAAAATATTATGATCTACAAAAAAATTCAAAATTTTGTTACATCGGTTAATCGGTTAACCGACTGAAATTAACCGGTTTAATCGTTAATCGAAAATAACCAATTTTAAATTAACCGATCAGTTAATCGGGTAGTAATTAATCGGTTAACCGATTAACGATTAACCGAATGAATACCCTAATGTATAGTGTATTTTTGCTTATCTGCATGAGAAACTTAAAATTATAATACAAGACAGAAAACTGTTGAAATTGCACTTTTCATTATAATCTGGTGGATAATTTCATGGCAATTATTTTAAGGATATGATTTTCGGTATATGACCGCCGCGGCTATGAGTAACATGGCCTATTCGATCAGTTATCCAGAGGCTCTAAATTGCACGTAAACAGTACCACTTCTGCAAAAAAAGTTGTCACCAAATTGACAAATTGGCCGCCTTGTTTAAACCAAATGACGTTGATAAGCATAATTTTCATATAAAATTTGTTTTAATAATTCTTTTATAGACCTCAGATATTTTTATGAATAAGGACCTAAGACTTCAAGTCATAACTAGATTTTAAAATCGCTCGAAATTTATCACACCTTTGAAAAAAGACTGTTTTGAAATCTAACAATTTTCTCTCTTACATAAAACTTAACTTCAAACATAATTTTGTTTTGCTGGGTCCTGAATACTCAAATAAGGTATTCTTTGGAAATGCGTCTGTTTGGAACGTAATTGCTTACTTGGCCCCTACATATCAGGTAACAAATAAATTATTCTTTATTTGAATAAGACATTAATAATAATTAATAGTTAAAAAAAGTTCTGGGGAAAAAAGTCGCATTCGTTAAAAACTTTATTGCGGTATTCGAATCAAAATATATTCAAAATATTTTTTCTTTGTTGTAGAATTAAAACATTAAATATTATTTTTAAATGAGAACAAATAATTAAAAGAATTTGTTATTTGGTGGGAGTGTACGAAAGTACGTTAGCAAAACTAAAAAAAAATTGGAGGCAAAACTTTGATCGGCATACAAAAAACTGGAATCGAAAAACTCATATAATTGTACGAAAACTGCAGACAGCCTGGACAAACAGGGCGGTATGTTCGTCAACGGCTTGACCGATTTTTCATTCGCTTGGTATAAGACTCTACTAAACATGAGCCATACAGAAGCGCTCAGGAGAGATGTCAGGGTGAAAATACCTGCTTGAAGGCCAGGACTCCTTGGTGCTACTTGGTTTCGGTACGGACCAGATTCGAACAGTGAAATCGGTAATTAAAAGGAATGGGTGATAGGGATCCATGTGATGAGGATGGGTCTGGGTAACATTGACTTCTGTAGAAGTTGTCATGATAAGGAGGAGGAAACGCTGTTTCACTTTCTGTGCCAATGCCCCGGTCTTGGGGCTATTAGGATGTGTCAGTTTGGAAGACCAGAATTGCCATGTTTGGACGCTGTGTCTAGTGTAAGACTGAGGAGGCAAGATGGTTCGAGTCCGCAGTGATCTCTGTGGAATAATCTGGTAGCTAATGGCTGAATCTGGTCACTGGCTCAGGGTAATACAAGAGGACCGTTATAAGAGCCTTGTTTCGGCAGCCCATTAAACCTAACCTACAACGTATTCGATCGACTACTCGTTATCAAATGCCATATTTTCATACTTCGATAAAAGCTATAAGTTATCGAGTACAGAAATCTTAAAAAGTAAGATTTCGATAGAGGCATCACATCACGAATGCGACAATTTTGACCCAAAATTTTTGTCATGAATTGATCATTGTGCATATTTGCAAAAATTACAAAGACGTCTTGTGGGGCCAGCATCATCTGTATCCTTGGGAGGTATAGCTATTGAAGAATCAGACACTCAATGAAACTTCAATGTGATGTTCGTTGGAACCAACATGTCTTTCAAGTGTCGAAAGAAGCATTCAAGTGTATTGGTTTCTTAAAACGATGCAAGAACTACTTCACTCCGTCTAATCTCTTCACTACTTTTACCGCCTATATCCGACCGAAAATGGAATACAACTCCCATATCTGGGCAAGTGCTTCAAGGTCTATCTTGAAGCTTCTGGATCGAGTGCAAAGGAGTGCATTGAAGCTCATCAATGACAGTAGGGGATCCAGCTCTATTGACTCTTTGGTGCATCGTCGGAATGTGGGTTGTGTGGCATTGTTCTATCGATATAACCACGGAAGATGTTCAGCTGAGATGGGCGAACTCATCCCTGAGACGCGGGTGCATGGCCGTAGTACTCGCCTTTCCAGCAGATGACATCCGTTAGTTGTCGACTGTCCAATGCATCGCACAACGCATTACAGGGAAAATTCGTTTCTTGGTCAAACTAGCCGTATGTGGAATAGACTCCCGGCAGAAATCTTCCCAGTCGGCTACAAATTGGAAAAATTCAATTTAAATGGCCACAAACACTACTTACTCCCTCTTTCCTTCTCCCCATAACCTATTTTCCTAATCCAAACACAATGTACTGCATTAGTAGGGGCATCCCCTGAGGGTTGGATCAAAGAAAAAAAAATAATAGCGATTCTATTACAATAAATTTAATGCTAATAATTTTTGTGTTGTTTTACAAGAACTATAACTCAAATTACACTTAACTCCCGCAAAAAAAAAACAGTTGAGAGTGTAAGTTTGATTTCAACACATGTAGCGATAAACACACAATTGCTACAAAAGAGAACACAATAAAACAACAAAAACCGAGCTCTGTTCTCTAACCTAGAAATGAGCAATTTGGCAAGCAAAGGCAAAGAGAGTAAATAAGAGAAATAATCTAACACTTGTATTTAATTTCATACAAACTCTCCATGACATAAAAATTAAGGGTAAAAAGGAGAAAAAATCAAAAAGCTTTTATTGCTATAGACTTTAGGTACAATAAAAGTTTTACGCTACATAAACATTTATTTAAGTTTTTTTTAATGTTTGGTTTTTTTACCAAAAAAAAATATAGAAACGCAAACAAATATTAGTTCGTGCACACATAAAAATACATTGACATGTATTTTTTTCGAAATTTGTGCCATTTAAAATGTGTTAAGAAGAAAAACACAGCACAACTAAATCCTTATTGTATCCTGTACAATGCTTTTAGTTTGGCAAATTTAATGTATTTTGTAGATACTCAACACACAATGCATATAATTCCTTTAATGTGTTGTTATTTTAAGTGCCATTAGCCATTACATTACATTACATTAAGTTACATTACATTACATTACATTACATTATGCATTATACATTTTACATTAAACATTCACTTCAATTTTACTTTGAGTTTTGTCCTGGTTATTTTCCATATTTTTTGTTAAACTTGAAAAGAAAAACAAAATGGAACTATTTTTTGTTTTGTTTTTTATTATTAAACAAAAAAAAAATAATAAAAAAAGAACAAGTACTTAACACACACACATAAACATATTAAAAAATTTGAATTACATGTCCTGAACATGCAGGACTAATGCCGTTGTTAATGATGGTTTCGATTGTACGGCCAGCCCTATGAGGGTCATTGAAAATGCTTTTATTTAAATATATACAACTTTTCTTTTTTTATGTATACTGCTTTTTTTATATAAAAAAAATGTTTGCTTTAAAAAACACTAGCAATAATCTAGAGTTTACATTAAATTTTTCTGCAAACGTTGCTGTTACATCTTACAAGACATGTTTGCAATCTAGATTTTGTTATTAAGGGCGTTGCCACGTATTTAGACACGTTCAACACAAACAAACTCACACAACGACTACAATATAAAGAATCTCGTATTTTTTTTTATACACACACTTTTACGCTAACACAAACTTGAAATAATTACACATACACACAAAAAACAAGGCAAAGATGTTCAAAATGTTTTGCTTTATATTTTTTTTTTTTTTTTTTTTCTTTTTTAAGAAATTTTTCTGGGTTTTCTTTTAACGAAGTAAGTGAAGCATCCATCCGTTTACACGTTCGCTTACTTGAGTAAAATGGACACAAGTCAAACTCTCAAGCAAACGCTTACACACATAGGCAAGCATACTTGCAGTTTTTACCCACTTAACACACATACATACATGCAGATTCGCACATTTGTACTGACACACAAGTTTAAATGTTTATATAACGGTAAATAAACATTTTTTTTTGGGCGTTTGCAAAGTTATTGTTGCGGTTATCATTTATTATTGTTGTAATTTTTCCCCCATTTTTTTCTTTATCACACTTTTTGCTATCTTTTTCAACCATTTTTTATATTATTTTGTAAATGTCATTAAAAAAAATTTATTTTAGTTTTCGCTTGAACTTTACTAAAACTTAAGGCAACTTTTTTTTGCTGTTGTCCTGTTGTATCTGTTGGCCTGTGTAATTGTGTCATATATTTCCTTCATTTATTTAACATTTTTTATTTTTTTTTTTTCATTTTCTTGCAGTTGTTGTACATTTGTGTGTTCATTGTTGCCTTAACCTCTTTGTTGGGTTAAAGTGTTTCCTTTCATCATCATATTTGGCATGTTTTTTGTGTACTTGTTATGTTCTCTTTTATTTTTTTAATAAAATATTTTACTGTTGTGACAATTTCAATGACATGTCAAAAGCTTGTCTTCGAAAAAAATTTAAACTTAAATGGCTGCTCTTAACCCTTCACTTAACCTAAAAAACTTTTAACATATACTTAATATATTTTGAATGTTTAAGGAGTCAGTCTAATTAAGATATTAAGTAGCAAAATTATACACACATCGTTAAATAAGCTTAGCTGAATGTTTTCTTAAAAAAAATGCTGGTTACTCAAAATTTATTCATTAAAAAGTTAAGGCAAAGTTCTTCAGTGCTCAGTCTACAGGGAATGTGAGGTTTCGTAATTACAAAAATTACATTAAGACAAGAGGGTATTTTGATCAGAAAATATAATTTAAGGGTCAGTATTTTAATTGACGTCTGAAAAGGCTTAGGGAAAGAATTTAATCAAAATAAAATCACTCCTTGGAATTGTAGAACCGTTTAAATCAATTGAAGGACAATGGTTTCTTCTGAGTGTAAAAGTAATGTGCTGCGATTTTTCACAGTTAACTTTAACATTCCATTTTCTCAGCCATTGATCTAGTTCGTTGATTTCATTTTGAACAAATAAGGATGCTTCATCAGGAAATTCACTAGTAGCAATAACTGCAGTATCATCAGCGTACGTAGCCACCATGACATTATCTACTACAGGCATATCTGCAGTATATATAGTGTATAAAATTGGGCCTAACACACTACCTTGTGGTATTCCAGCATGAATTTCATGTAGTTCTGATGTTTCTTCATTGATCTTGACATAAAAATATCTTTTAGATAAATAGCTTTTGAAAAAAAGATAAAATGGCGCCGGTAAGGAGCAAAACGGTGAAATATCTGGGAATGACACTTGATAGACGTCTTACTTGGAAAACACACATCAAAAACAAACGAGAACAACTCAAAATCAAAACAAAAAAACTTTATTGGCTTATAGGTTCTAAATCTCAACTTAATTTAGAAAACAAACTCAGAATATATAAGGTGATCCTGAAACCCGTGTGGTCGTATGGTATCCAATTATGGGGTACTGCTTCTAATTCAAATATCGATAAACTTGAAAGATACCAATCAAAAACACTGAGGCAAATAACGAATGCGCCATGGTTTATTACGAACAAAGCAATCAGAAACGACCTTTATATATCTACAGTCAGAGACGAAATTAGAGCCGCCAGTGAGAGGTACTTGCAGAGGCTTAGTGATCATATCAACCCATTAGCTATATCATTACTGGATAGCACCACCGAAACAAGAAGATTAAAACGCAATCATGTCTTGGATCTCCCATTTCGGAAATAACGCCAATACATATTGAAATATTTGCTAATGTACATAATGTATTATATATACCTATTTTTTTTTCTTTTACTTCTTTTTATATTTATTTTGTTTAACTTGTATATATACACTTAAACAAATTATTTTTTTTTTTTTTTTTTTGTTATGTATCTCATTGGAGTTGCATAACCTCTGTGATGTATTCTACTTTTAACAAATTTGCTTATTATCCATGGATATATTGTAAATACATATTTACAATTCTACTGAGAGAACCAATGAGTTTAACAAGGGATGTCCCAAAATGAACGCATTCAAAAGTAAGTCATAATTTTGTACCTAAATACATCCAGAAAAAAGTAGTTATAGATGTGGTTAAAGAAGTAGCTATATAAGAAAGCTACTAAATAATGAGTGAAAGAAGCTATTAATTTTGAAAAAGTAAGCGAAGTTTGGGACATCCCTTGTAAAATTCATTGGTTCTTTCATTAGAATTGTAAGTAGTGCTTTTATTTTTTTTCTTTACTCAGCACATTATTTTGTAGGCGAAGTTTTTACTGGGTTGTATACAATTTACAAAATTTCTTTAAGTTTTTGATAACATCTAAACGTTTTTACTATCCTTCTTACAAAACAGAACGCAACATGTTCAAACTATAATTACAGTTTCTAATTCCTTGTCAGAAGAAAGAGTAAGTCCTCAAGGGTCAATAATTGGACCACTTCTCTTCAATCACAATGCAAAGATTTATCCGAGCATTTAAAATTGTCCAATGTTAGACATCCAGATCTATATGATCTCCAATTCTACATCGAGAAATGAGAGTATCGTAAAACGGAATGACGATTTACAGCATATATTTCTTTGGGCATCCGCCAAATGATTGTCACGCCAATTTCTGAATACTTCCTCTCCGGAACTGACTGCTGATTTTTACGTTTAATTAAATCCATAATTAGATCAAGATTAATTCAAAGCCTTTTTAAATGGAATGATCATTTTAATTTCTAGAATTCTAACATTTGCAACTATTTTCGCCATAATATTGATAATTGTCCGGAAACAAAGTTTCCAATTGAAATGCTAAAAAAAAGTCATTAAGCTCAGCCCAACATGCTTTTCCGTAAACAAGTATTGAGCGTTCCATAGCCTGTCGTGGAACGTTTCCAAGTTCGGAGAACGGAATAGAGGCGGAAATGGTGCCAATGATCTAAGTTACCGAGAAGTGCTTGAACCTCAACTTCGTACTTTTGAGGGTGCGAAGAGAGGAAGAGTTGACTTTTATTATTTTGGTGTCTATTATCACATGGAATATCTGTTGTTTCATTCACTAGTTGCACGAGCTCAATATATTGGCCTTCATGAGTTGTACGGCCGAGTGGTGAAGCAAAGAAGAATTGTGGACATTAAAATCAACAGCGGCAACGATTGCACTGTCCAGACAATTCTCAAGAATCTTCGATATTGAGTCGAAAAGGAAGTCGAATCCTGATAAAGCAAGGGACATTACCGCATTTGGACTTCTGTAAAGAAATCCACAATGCAGTATTAATACAAATGAAGAAAATGTATTCCCATCAGGAAAATATCTTTTTCACTTGGACCTGTACAACTTCATTATTTAAAAAAAATTAAGATTGGAAGTACCTTCTTATGTGCTTTCGGTCGTACTCTTTCCATGCTCAGCACGCTAAGGATTTCATAGCATTACCTTCCCTTTAGAAAAAGAATTTTCTCTGCTAAAATTTTTCTTAAGACTACTTTATTATACAGATATGCAATTTTTACTAGTTGTGACACATATAGCTGATCTAAACTAAAATTTATATTCAATGCAATAAGAACTTATGTTTTCATTTTAAGAGAACGCAGTAATTAATCTTCCTTTTTGCAAAAATCTATGGAATAACAATTCAAACCCCATTTAAACAAGAGATCTTATAATATTACTTACACAGAAAGAAAAACACTCGGGATAAATCAAGTTTTTTATGATTACTTTAAGTACAAGTCGAACTCAAAAATGCAAGTCCAAATAACACTAAAACGAACTCAAAACAATCCTAAATGGGATTTCGAAATCAATCCCGAAATTTCTTGAAATAAGTATAAAATTCTTAAATCAAGTAAAAAACAAGTTAGAGTGCTATATTCGGCTGTGCCGAATCTTTGATACCCTCCACCGACAGTTCGAATGTTTAAGGAGTAATATCTGTATGATGTTATTATTATCTTAAACTGTGACGATTTGTTATTAATTATGGATTTAGGCGACTAAACTGTTTTCCGGTAGTAGGGTTTGTATGGGGCCTAGGGTAAATTATGGACCGATCTTCACGAAATTTCACAGTCTTTTTCCCAGTTCTATAAAACTTTGATGTACCAAATTTTGTTATGATAGCATTATTTTTTACGGATTTAGGCGTACTAAACTGTTTTCCGGGAGTAAGGTTTATATGGGGCCCAGGGTAAGTTATGGACCGATCTTCACGAAATAACACAATTTTATTTCTTGTCCAATAAAACTTTGATGTACCAAATTTTGTTATGATATCATTATTTTTTACGTTTTTAGGCGTACTAAGTTGTTTTCCGGGAGTAAAGTTTATATGGGGGGCCTATGGTAAATTATGAACCGATCTTCACGAAACTTAACAGTTTAATTTCTAGTCCTATGTTACTGTGACTTGCCAAAATTTGTAATGATAGCATTGTTAGTTAGGGTTTTAGGCTTCATATACTGATTTCCGGGAGTAGGGCTTATATGGGGCCTAGGGTAAATTATTGACGGATCTTCACGAAATTTCACAGCGTGATTTCCAGTTGAATAAAACGAATTGTTGCGAAATCTTATATCATTCTGTGCATTTTTCCACCATTTATGTTAGTTTTTGTAACAAAATTATCAATTTTTTTTAGGTGGTGGTTCCACATTTTGATTCATAGCTCAGATCCTATTGAACCGATTTTGCTGAATTTCAATCCCAAACTGCTTAGGATAACTACAAGCAATTTGACACCAAGTTTGTTGATTTCTTTTGAGTTTTTCGAAAGTGAGCGTGTTTTCAACAGACGGACAGACGGACAGACGGACAGACGGACAGACAGACAGACAGACAGACGGACATGGCTAAATCGACTTAAAATTACTCAAGGACCCAGAATATATATACTTTATAGGGTCTGAGATGAATAGTAAAAAAGTTTCACACGGAATGACAAACTGAATATACCCTCTTCACAACTAATTGTGGTGGAGGGTATAAAAAGATTAAACTTTTCGTTGTGGTAAACCCTCCGGCTTACGCATGTTTTGATTTTCTTTACACATTGAAAAAGGGTCTAGCCAGACTTATATGTACCACGAAGGGTTAAAAAAATAAATTTGAACTCTTGCTTCTCATTTAGTGATTAGTTTTGGTTAAATATGTATGTACATAAGATTTCTTAAGTAAATACCATATCGGGCATGATGTTGGTGATTTATCTTTCCGTAAGGTGTACTACGGGTAAGTAAATCAACCATTATAACTTTTTCTTTTTAATTCGGGATCAAATCAAGTTTATAATACTTGAATCAAGCGCATTGTGAGAAAATCCGTACTCACCGTACTATTAATACCGCTTCGGATTGATTTGAGTACGGATGGATTGATTTTTCTTTTGAGTGTATAATTATCGACAAACAACCTTATAGTTTTTATAAATGGCTACACTTTTCATGATCATATAGAGGAAGAAGACTTAAGGCCCAACCATAATATCCATAGCCGTGCTTAACCTACTGTCAAAAACCAACAAAAACTCTCTCAAATGTATTAAAATAACAAAAACAAAATCAAAAAACATTTGTTTCGCACGGAATGTGCGATCTGTTTCGCACTCTGCTTAAGCAAATCACAATTTCACAAAACTTAACAAAAAGTTTCCTTAAGTTCAATATGGTTTGCCTCACTTGATTTACATGTATTCGCACAAGCCAACTTAAGCTCATAATGGTTGGGCCTTTGCAACTTTCCAATATAATGCCCATTAGGGACATACATTTTTAACAATTTTTTAAAATATCTAAATTGGCATAGCACAGTCCGATAGAGCATAAACAACTATAAGGGAACGTATATTTATTTTTTCGCTAAGGTCAAAAAAGTTCACGCACCAACCGCGATAAAGTTTTGAAAATATTTAATTTTCTTTTTGGTGAAGAAATATTAATAATATGTTTATTTAAAACAAAAAATAGCTCAAGTATGAAATTTCATTAATATTTAGAGATGGTAAGAGATTTTTCCGCAAACTAAAACTTATCTTTACCCTTTTTTAACAAAAAAAAATTAAACAAGTTAGAGTGCTATATTCGGCTGTGCCGAATCTTTGATACCCTCCACCGACACTTCGAATGTTTTAGGAGTAATATCTGTATGATGTCTATTTATTATTATAATCTTTGTAAAAACAGACATCTGCATTTAAATTTGTTGCGGTTTAGACCTATATAAAATTATTGATTGACAATCAGAATCAATTTTAAAAAGTTTGAGTAGAATATCAGTTTAAGATGAACTTAAATGATTTTCAAGAGAACAAATTATATAAAAGCCATGGTAAGCTATGACCCAATCATCCCAAATTCTGCAGAACGATTTCTGGTATTAAAAAACATAAATTTCAATACAGTGATGCAATTAGTTTAAGCGTTTGCCGTAAATTTCAGAAGGCTGCTAAAATGGAATCTAAGGAAAATTATGGACCGTGTATCACAAAATTGCATAACATTTTTTCTGGCCATATGAAGCTAAACTGGAAGAAAGTTTACCGCGTATTTAATTATTTTACCGGAGTGGGCTTTATATGAGGCCTATGGTAAGCTATGCACCGATCTTCACCAAATTTCACAGTGTCATTTCTAGTTCTATAAAACTGTGATGTATCAAATTTTGTTATGATAGCGTTATTTTTTACGTTTTTAGGCGTACTAACCTGTTTTCCGGGAGTAAGGTTTATATGAGGCCTAGGGTAAATTACGAACTGATCTTCACGAAATTTCTCAGCCTTATTTCTAGTCCTGTAAAACTTATATGTTCCAAATTTTGTTATGATAGCATTCTTTTTTACGTTTTTAGGCGTACTAAGCTGTTTTCCGGGCGTAAGGTTTATATGGGGCCTATGGTAAATTATGGACCGATCTTCACCAAATTTCACAGTGTCATTTCTAGTTTTATAAAACTGTAATGTACAAAATTTTGTTATGATAGCGTTATTTTTTACGTTTTTAGGCGTACTAAGCTGTTTTCCGGGAGTAAGGTTTATATGGGGCCTATGGTAAATTATGTACCGATCTTCACGAAATTTTACAGTCTTATTTTAAGTTCTAAAAAACTTTGATGTACCACATTTTGTTATGAAAGCATTATTTTTTGCCGATTTAGGCGTACTAAACTGTTTTCCGGAAGTAGGTTTTATATGGGGCCTATGGTAAATTATGGACCGATCTTCACGAAACTTGATAGTTTCATTTCTAGTCCTATTTAACTGTGACGTGCCAAAATTTGTTATTATAGCATTGTTAGTTAGGGTTTTAGGCTTACTATACTGTTTTCCGGGAGTAGGGCTTATATTGGGCCTAGGGTAAATCATGGACGGATCTTCAAGAAATTAAATAAGTTAAATAAAACGAACTGTTGCGAAACCTTATATCATTCTGTGCATTTTTGCACCATTTATGTTAGTTTTTGTAACAAAATTATCAATTTTTTTTTAGGTGGTGGTTCCACATTTTGATTCATAGCTCAGATCCTATTGAACCGATTTTGCTGGATTTCAATCCCAAACTGCTTACGATAACTACAAGCAATTTGACACCAAGTTTGTTTATTTCTTTTGAGTTTTTCGAAAGTGAGCGTGTTTTCAACAGACGGACAGACGGACACACAGACGAACATGGCTAAATCGAGTTAAAATTACTCAAGGACCCAGAATATATATACTTTATAGGGTCTGAGATGAATAATAAAAAAGTTTCACACGGAATGACAAGCTTAATATACCCTCTTCACAACTAATTGTGGTGGAGGGTATAAAAAGAATAAAAAACACCGTATAAAATTATGAATATTCAATATTGCATTGGTTTAGAAAAACCAATTGGTGCGTGAACTTTTTTGAGAAAAATAACAAAAGATTATGATTATGAATATGATAGGAAATGGTTTAGCTTATGGTACTATGCAAAAAAATTGGTTATACCCCTAATGCCCATCATCAGTGATGAATACACATAAAAAATTTTATTGTATTGTTAAATTCGGCTATTAATACAAAAAAAGTGTTTTAATTAAGCATTCGCAAATTAATCGCATTTTCTAATAAAAATTCAAAACAAAATTCGGGTATATTCTTCTTGTTTTTAATATTATATCGAGACCTTACAAAAAAAATAACGTAAGCGCCAAAAACCAAATTTTACAGGAGAGATTTTTTTTTATTTTATTTCATATGAATTTTGTATGAAATTTGTCGCTTACAATAAAATTGTTTTTGCCATAAAATCGTAACGGTACCTTATATGACTATGAAATTTTAGGAGACGAAGCAAGTGTTGCCAATAAAGTCATTTATTAAAAAAAAACGAAAGTTGAAAATGATGTCGCTTACGTTATTTTCGTGGTTAGGGCACGATGTGCTTCTTTAATGCTACTTCGATTGCTACGTTACATTTTAATAAATTGCTACATTATATGCTTGTTTAATGCTATTTCTAATAATACATAATTTGCTACTTTATTGCTACATTATGTGCTTTCTTAATGTTACTTTATTGCTACATATTATGCTTCTTTAATGGTTCATCTATTTTTTCCCTTGCTACTTTTTTGCTTTATTATATGCTTCCTTAATACTACATCAGTTGCTACTCTATTGTTACATTATAAGCTTGTATAATGCTACTTCTATTACATCAGCACTTGCTACATTGTTGCTAAATTATATGATTCTTATATGTTACTTCTAATGCTTCACCACTTGCTACTTGATTTCTACATAACATGCTTCCTTTATGCTACTACTAATGCTTCATCACTTGCTGCATAGTGTTATAGTAGAAATATATAACTAGACTACTTTAAGTAAATTTGCTGCTACTGCTACTTTTGGTCTAGTTTTTAAAACACTGTTTCAAAAAACAACCAATTCCATTACAACTATTTGTTTTTAGCATTTATCATTTTGTTTAATATTCTTTGAAGTCCTTTCAAGAATAACTTAAATACTCTAAATACGTGGCAGAAAATCAAAAATGTTTTCTAAAAACATTTTCATAATAAAATTTTTCTTTTTTTTTCTATTTTATATATATTTTTTTCCTTTTTTTTCAATTGTAAGCATACATTTTATTAATTTTCTATTTAAATAAATAAATTCTTAAGACAACATGCACGAATGTATTTTTATCTGTGTGTGTGTGCATGTGCGTGCATGTGTTTCTGTATATTTTATAACCTCTTCCTTAGCAATAAAATTCCATTTAATATATGACGTTTGTGTTTTGAACATACCAACACACTCGCATGGTTTATGAAAATAAGTATGTACATCTGTATGTGGTTTGAGCTTGTGTATGGGTAATGGAAAATATACATACATATATATCGAGTTATACAATTGAAGGACACTTAATGCAAATGAGCCTTAAGTTGTTTAGTGCAGTTAACAGAAACTAATATTATGCTTGAGTTGTTGTTAAATTTATGTAATAATACACAAACTCACACACTTGTTTCTGTCAAGTGGCGTCAATAAGGCATAGATTATATTGTTACAAGCAAGAAAAGAGAAGAAGAATAACAACATTAAAAAAAATAACGGATAAAGACGTGCTACTAAAGAATTCAGTTAAAACGAATTAGTACTATTGCTATAAATTGCTTAACAAAATATGCAAATTTTTGAGGTACTAACATTTATAGTAAAATTTTTAAAGCGGACTTATTTTAAATCATATGGTTGTGGTTTCGTGAGTAGGCTTTTTTAGCCATAATATGGTGGAAGTATGGATATGGTTAAAGTAACCATAACATGTTAAACAAATGTTTGTTTAAAATAGTTCTTTAGGAGGTGGCCATGTTTTTACTCTGCGCGTGCTCAATAAAATTACAAACAAAATATTTAAATAATTTAGCATACATTTGCTAATTTTTTCATATAAAACTATTACCTACATGCAGTTTGACTGAACAGAAATTCAAAAATGCTTAATATATATAAATAAAACATAGTTCAGTGCACTCAGAGAAAACACATTTTAGAAAGAACCACGCAAGGCGAATTCATGTAAACGGTGGTGTCGATACTACAACAATTAACAACACCAAAAACACAACAATGTATTTTGTTGCTGCTTTCGTTGGCCGATAAGTCAAAAACACAAGTAACTTTTGACATTCCTCTCTCTAATTTAAAAAAAAAAAAGTAGCACAGCTGCGTTTTCAACGCCACCTGAAAGTCAATTCGCCTTGGAACCACGTAAGAAAAAAAAATTTTTATATTTTATATTTAAAACGGCACAAAAACGGCTAAACTTTTGGCCGCCAAATGTCACACACAATTAAAACACTTTCATATCTACAACCAAGGCACATTAACGAAAGGTAGATTCATTTGGGAGTGTAGACATGCTGCTCTATAAAAATACCCGACTTGTCAAAATTGTCTTCATGAAAAACGAAAACAATTAAACGCACACACACTCAAAATAAAAATCAATTCATCCGTACTCAAATCAATCCGAAGCGTAACTGAAATAATCCGAAAATGAGATTGATTTAAGTAAATCTAAGATTGATAAACGCCAAATGATGTCATTTCTTATTTTGCTTGACCACTCGAAAGCATTTGATAATGTGCACCATTCCATTCTTGGCCTTAAACTAAAACAAATGTGCAATTTCTCGTCAACAGCATTAAAACTCATATCCTCATACCTAAGTGATAGAAGTCAAAGCGTATACTACAAAAAAACTGTCTCCAAAAGTTGTATGATGCCAAGAGGAGTACCCCAGGGATCGAAACTTGGGCAACTGTTATACTCTATATACGCTAATGATCTACCTTTGCAAATAAAACATTGTCAAACACAAATGTACGCTGATGATGTACAACTGTATATAAGTTGTAATGTATCAGACGCATCTTATTGTGTACAACTAATAAACCAAGATCTACATCAAATTTATCTATGGGCATCTGCAAATGGCTTGAGTTTAAACCCAAGGAAATCTGTTGCTTTAGTGATTAAATCGTCTAGACACCTTACAACGTATATTCCGCCAATACAGATTAATAACACAACTATAAATTATGTAGACACTGCAAAAAATCTTGGTGTAACTTTTAATAATGGACTTAATTGGTCATATCATATTAAAATAAACTGTGGAAAAACTTTCTCTATGTTAAGAAACCTATGGATGTCGCAACATTTTACACCGACACACATCCGAATGCTACTTGCCAAAACGTATATACTGCCAACTCTAATGTATGGTTGCGAGCTATTTGCTAGTTGTAATTCTGAATTTAGACGAAGGCTGAATATAACATACAACAATATTGCAAGATATATTTTTGGTGTTAGAAACTACGAAAGCATTTCACGTACTTTTGTACATATTTAAACAAAAATATAAACTAAATGAGAAGCAAGAGTTCAAATTTACTTTTTAAACCTTCGTGGTACACATGAGTTTGGCCAGACATTTTTTTATTGTGTATAGAAAATCAAAACATGCGTAAGCCGGAGGGTTAAACAGAACGAAAAGTGTAATTTCTTTTTTTAGTTGATTTAAGAATTTTATACTTTTTTCAAGAAATTCCGCGATTGATTTTCGAAAGTAATCCTGTTTAGGATTGTTTTGAGTACGTTTTAGTGTTATTCGTACTTGAATATTTGAGTACGACTCGTACTTAAAGTAATCATAAAAAACTTGATTTATCCCAAGTGTTTTTCTTTCTGTGCATGTACAAATTTTGGCATGTACAAATTTTGGCTCATACACACGAATTTGACAATTGGTGTTTATGTCTGTCCGCTAACGAGTCTACCTTGTGTAAATATATCTTGTCTATAACTTTGATTTCGGCAAAGGGGTTTTAATATATTTTTGTATACATCTCGAAAACTATCTTAGCTTAGTTTTATGTCACAAGCAAAGATTCGTGGAAAAATCTTGAGCCGTTTTTGGGCGCTGCGAAATATGGCCCCAGGAAATATTGCCCCAAAAAAATAAATGAAAATTGACAACAAATTTTGGGCTATTTTTCATAATGCAATATGGCCCCATTTTTCCAATGAAAAATTACCCCAAAAAAATGAAAAATAACCCTAAAAATAAAATGAAATATGACCCTAAATTTGGGGTTATTCTTCATTATGAAAAATCCACTCAAAATTCATAATGAATTTGAACTTCAAAAAAGAACACAAAGAAAGTTACATCAAACATTTTCGGTGGAGTTCATATGCCCGAAACTAAAAATCACAAATTTAGAATCCCGATTTCAAAATCCGGATAATTATACAGTTTTGGTTTTAAAAATCGTACGATTGATAGCATGGTTGGGCTTTCGGCCTGGCGCAAGGATTTTCTCTTCTATGGTATAACGAATACTGGCTTCGCTAACTAAAGCTTCTCTATATAACAGGCCTTTGGCCGGGTGAAAGGATTTTTTTCTCTTTGGTATAACGAACACTGGCTTCGCTTAGTAAAGCTGCTCTTAATAGCCGGCCTTCGGTCGGGCTCAATCATGTTTTCCTCTATGGTATAACAAACACCGGCTTCGCTAACTAAAGCATCTCTGCATAACCGGCGAGGATTTTCTATACTTTGGTATAAGAATTCGGGTTTTTTATACTATCCCTAGAAACTTTTACATAGAATTTTATAAAATTTGTGTAAAAACTTTTGGGGTTTTTTTCATTTCTTAAAATTTTCATTTTTAAGTAAAAATTGTGATTTTATTTGGGGCCAATTTTCATTCCTTGATATTGGGGTCATTTTTCATTCCACTTAAAATGCAAAAACACCCTAACGAAAAAATGAAAAAATAACCCCAAAAAAAAACAAAAAAAATTGTGCCAAAATTGCGTGTTGTTGTGTCTCATGTAAAATTTTGGGGCCGTTTTTCATTTTACTTTTGGGGACATATTTCCTGGGGTCATTTTGCGCACCGCCCATTTTTGTGCCATTTACAAAACATACGAGAAAAATTTATTCATTTTTGCTATTCCAAAGAAATCATGATGGGATAATATGTCCGTCCGTCCGGCTGGCCAGCCGAATATGTCCTGCGGTTTCTATTGGAAACAAAGGGCCGCAACGAATCTTTTCCATTCGATTCGATTTGATAATATTGGTTTTACTTCTCTCCAGCTTAGTTCACTACGGCTGACTTCGATGTTAAGTTTCCGATACCAGGGGTGTAACGGTCTGCCTACTCATCATGTCCTACCCTGTGGGTTCCAGTCCATGGCAATTTTAGTTGTGTTACCTAAAGGTCTGCGCAGCGGTTCAAGATATAAGTTGATATGAATTGGCCGTTGATTTGTTTACCTCCTTTTTATATTCTTCGCAGACATCGATTAACAAATACTTGTAGAGATCTTATGTCGTGTTCTGTCGTACCATGCCAAAATGTTGTGCTTTTAAGGCCAAAATTGACCATGAGGCCATATAAACCCTATCCTCAAATCACTTAAAGACAAACAAATCTTATATTGATGCAGATATTTCAATAATAAGAGCTAATACATAAATCTTAACCTCATAACATAATTTTGATCTGGCAATTCATGACTACCCATGAAGAGATTAAAAGACGCATTGCATATACTTAGTATAATTTATAACAATAGGTAAAGGGTGGTCCAACGAAAACGTTTTTAGATTATTATTTTAATACATTTTATTATGATAGAAGGATCTATGACAAGTATGTGTAAAACAAAATATCGGCCAAATACCCGCCCCGCCAATACATCTATCCGAAAGTCAATATGTTCAATGACCCGGAGATACAATTGAGGTTCTTTGTCGTTAATTTGCCGAATTATCTCATCCTTTAGCTCATAAATTGTTCTTGGCTTATTGACGAACACTTTTTCTTGTAAATATCCCTTAAGAAAGAAGTCCAACGGTTTTTACTCACAGGATCGTGACGGCAAATTAACTTCGCGGTGAAATATAACCCCCCAAAAAAAATTATGAAATAATACCCCAAAAGTTTGTACAGAGAACAACAAAAACGATTTTTGGGGGGTTATTTCATTTTGTTTGGGGTGTTATTTCAATTTTTTAATTGGGGTATTAAAAAAAAAATCATTAGGATTATTTCATTTTCAAATTTATAATGAAAAAGTTTTTGGGCGCAAGGATTTATCTTCTTTAGTATACAGAACACCGGCTTCGATGATTAAAGCTGCCCTGCATAACCGGCCTTCGGCCGGGCGCAATGGCTTTCTTCTCTATGGTATACCAAACACCGGCTTCGCTAACTAAAGCTTCTCTGCGTAGCCGGGTCGAGTCGGTATTTTTATACTATAGAGGAGAAAAAAATACCTGGCGCTATGCAGAGAAGCATTAGTTAGCGAAGC
Organism: Pollenia angustigena; assembly: GCA_930367215.1. NCBI lineage: Eukaryota > Metazoa > Arthropoda > Insecta > Diptera > Polleniidae > Pollenia > Pollenia angustigena. The sequence goes on along the minus strand of OV884058.1, from coordinate 233,650,654 downwards.
CGGTGTTTGTTATACCATAGAGGAAAAAGTCATTGCGCCCGGCTGAAGGCCAGCTTTGCATAAAAGCCTTAGTTGGCGAAGCTTGTGTTTGGCATATCATACCAAGCTATCTATCGCGTGATTCTTTAAAGCAAAACTGTATAATTAATTGTATTTCATATATTGGGCTCTTATTTCATTTCAGAAATTGGGGTTTTATTTCATTTGAAATAAGCCCCCAAAAATTAGGGAATTATTTCATTTATGTTTGGGGCGTTATTTCATTTCGTTAGGGGCTAATTTCATTTTCAAAATTGGGGCTTTCTTGCTTATGAAATAATGCCCCACGCTTTGGGGGGTTATTTCATTTTGGGGGGTTATATTTTGGGAGGTTATTTCATGCCACCTAACTTTGCCACGACGTTAGATACCACGGCCATTGAAATTCTACCGCAAAAGAGCCATTGTTACGTTGGCTTTGTGGCATGTGGCACTATCCTATTGGAACTGCATATCGTCCAGATCCATATCCTTATTCTGGCCACAAGAAGTCGCCTATCATCTCGCGATAGCAAACACCCATTATGGTAACTGCTTGGACGATCCCATTTTCGAAGAAGTACGGCCCGATGACGCCCCCAGCCCATAAATTAAACCCGGTTTGCTGAAATTTGCGCACAATTCTCCCGATTGTGGACATATTTGTTCGATTATGCTGACCAAAAAAAATTAGGAAGTGGACAAAATTAATTTTCATTTGAACGCCCGATTTCGTAAAAGGCTTTAACAATCTTAACGCGCTGTTTAATTCTATACCTCTCCATGGTTGAACTTGTCAAACACTGAAACAAAGAAATGTTAAATTAAGCTGGTCAAATAACTTGACGTTAAGATGTGACTCACACTGACATCGTGCATTATAGTTGGAGCACCCTTTATAAAAAAAATAACTGCCTGTTCGTCGATTTCGAACGAAGACTTCATCTGTTGAACTTACATGTAACACAAAGACAAAATTTTATAATTGGTTATGGATACTTTAAACAGTTAAACTTAATGTTATAAATAATATTAGCTATACGCCATGTTTCCTGATTCGTTTTAATAGCATACTATTTAATAGTACGTATACGCTCTGATTTATGAAGCCTTTGTTTTGTTTTTTAAGTTTAATTTTATAAAACAAAATTTTTTTAGTCTTTTTTATGCAGAAAAATTTAGCTGAGCCTTTAGAAATAAATCAATCACTCGATTTTCACAAAAAAAAATTTTTAAACATTTATTCCCACAACTAAAAGTACAATCAAACCACTGGCATTTTTTTGACAAAACTCCTAAATTAAAAGACAAAACTATCAATACATACTTCCTATAATTTATCACTGTATGACCCAGTTTATTTTGTCATGTATTAAATTTTGCTTGTTTGGTAATTTGAGGCATGTTTAAAATAGAGAAGGACCTTTTGTTTGTTTGGTTTATTCGCTACGAGGGTTAAATGGAAAGTAATTTTTAATATCTAGGCATGTCAAAAAAAAAGAAATACTTTTTGTTTTTGAGGTTTTGTGTAACGAGGGCTCATTATAGAGTCACTCGGACATTTTTATATGCTCCACCACTAATGAATACTGAGCAGAGACCTCATAAACAAATATCTATATAAATTTTGAATCCTTGATAATATCTTAGTGAATTTAGAAAATTGTTAAAATTAAGTAGAAAAAAAGCTATAGATCTAAATATAGAACAACTTCCCTTAAAAATTATTTTTATATTCTGTTTACACAGTCTTTATTATTTCAACGGGTAACACAAACTTTATTTCTATATTCCTAAATTATTTGTTTTCCGATTAAAACAAGATCAATATACGTTCTATTTTAGATTACCAATTAACTTAATTTCCTTTCTACCCTCGCTCTTAAAATAAAATAAATAAAAAAATTTAAAACTCAACAATAAAGAAAAAAGCACGAAAACTATGAAAGCAAAAAAAGAACTTTCGCAAGCCCCAGCCATGGTATTAATAAAAAAATTGTAAAAGTTATGGAAAATAAGTTGGCATGCGGCGGAAACAGTTGCCAATAATATTGTTAGTGTAAGAAACGGATCGGCAAAACAAAAACAACAACAACTACAAAAGCAAAAGCTAAGAGCAGCAACAATAAAAAAAACTAACAAGATGACTTACAAGAACTTACAACAAGTCACAGCTTGTCAATATTTATTGACAGTGTTTGTTAAAGTGCATTAGAGTTTCTTACTTTTTAAGTTATTTTATACCATTTTCGTATATTTTCTTCCTGTTTCTTTATTTTTTGTGAATATTAGTGGCCATCAATATTCTAAAGTTTGAAAATAGTTTTGCCATAAAAATATGAACAAGAAGTTTTGCTATTGATACGCACACATACATGCGAACGTGCATACAGGAGCAATTAATTTTATATCAGGGCTAAAAAGGGTCTAGCAATAGGGATTTTCAAGCTTTTAAATTTATTAGTCATTTATTCATAACGGTGGATAAAGCGTTCTACGCTTGTCTGCAGGAAAGAAACCAGAGTCTCTGGCGGGAATCGAACCTGCAACCCCGGGGCTGATACACTATCTCATTTTTAGCTAGCCTACCGCGGCACTCATGTTATTTCAACAGGACGGCACTACGGTTCACAAAGCTATTAAGTTGCAAACGAGTTCCTGCGATTTGACTCCGTTAGACTCTTTCTTGTAAGGTTTTCTTAAGCCGTAGGTCTATGTAAATAATTCACAATCCAAAACAACCCTTTCCCCAATAATGGCATCGATCTTTCAAACCAGAAAAAATCTTGATGATAACTTGCACATACTACGTCCTTCTCCCCGTCTTTGTCATTGCAGCTACGTCAATAATCATAATGTCCGGACTCTAAATGCTGTGCGTGCCAACCTTTATGACAGTGTCCCAACAACAGATACCGAAAGTGATACGACCTTTCTGGTCATCGATAGTAGAAACATGGTTCGCCCGTCCTCCATATGGCGCCAGAACGGCACATCTATCATTAGTTTAATCGATTGTTAATAGCCGAGGCTTGAGTATGCAGGAAAGCAGTGGTACCCCAACGTTCTCCATATCCAATGGAACTTGTAAGATAGTGCCAAGCCTAGCAAACTCATCCGTCCTTATACTCACCTGTATATCCTTGTGCTTTTTGATCATCTGATGGTGATTTCAATCTGCTCAGACATCTCGTTAAGAGATTAGCGGCAGTTAAGGGCTGTTGTCGTTCTTTGGCAGAGGATATCAAAGGTAAAATGGCGGCACGGTGTAAATCAGTGTAAATATCCACAGTAGTCGTCGGCACAACTGATAGTCTGAGCGAGTCGCCACAAGTGATTCCGTCTGGAAAACGCCACAGTAATCCAGAAGTCCCCCTTGAGTGAACTCATAAGCCCACTCTTTCGTGACTTAGAGCCATCCGTTTGCTAATAAGATTTCAAAGAATTTCAAAAACCCCGTTTACGTTGCTATTCTAGCAACACGGATTATAATAACAATATAAGAAAACCTACTTGTTTAAAATTTGGTCAGAGAGTATATTTTTGAAATTTTATTTTTAAAGCAAAACGACTAACAGTTGTACTTAAACAAAATTGCCATGCCCATACAATTTGAATAAATCATTCAGAAATAGCGTGGCGTCAACGTTTTACAATTGGGAAATCCGATTTTGACAGCGCGTTTAATAGTGAAGTTTGCCGCTATTGTAAATAAATAGGGATAAGATTTACATGCACTAAAAAATCTAAAATATGCGCTTAAAATATGCACTAAAAAATCTAAAATATGCACTAAAAAAAATAAAAAATATGCAGTAAAAACTTAAAAATTGTTTTTCTATTTTACCCAAGACAAAAATATAAAAAATTCAGTATATTGTCATTCAATTATCTTTCAAAAACTAAAATAACAATTTTTTTTTTTGATGTACATTTATCCTTCAAGTTGTGCTGAAAAAGGTCAACAGAAAGGAGAAAGCCAAATGAAAAAACAAAAAAATGTACTTGGACTTCAAGAAAAATTCTTGACAAAAGTACGAAAAAACAGAAGTAAGGAAAAAAAATAAATTAAAGTGGATAATCATTCAGGAAAGCAAAATTCGATCTACCAAATGTTAAAATACAATTTGGTTTTAGGATTGATGTTTGACTCTTGACGTCAGCAGTCGTCGATGGCTGCGAGTGTAAGACGGCAAATCCATCTGAGGAGACCGAGTGGTTGCGATCGAAACATGTCATGTAACCTGCCGGCCAGGGTTCGAGCTCCAGCCACGTCAAGAATGAAAAATTTATCAATAACAATTTTAATTAATTTTCATGTTGTAAAATTCCTTTCTTCATAAAAATAATTTAATGAAAATTAAATTTCATGAACTTAAATTTTAAAAATTTTTTTAAAATTTATTGATAATTTTCTTGGCTGAGCTGGGGCTCGAACCTGGGTTGAATTTACATGTTTCAAGAATCACCACATTCTTTCATCGAATTCTTTGAGTTCTAAAATTCTGCACCACTGCGGTGCCTGCCAGCCAACAGTCAAACATCAATCTTAAACCAGTGGTACTGGTGGTTCGAAATTTGCTGTAATTATAATTTTTATTTACATGTTGCCTGCCTTTCTTCTGTTTTTTTTACCGTATTCTTTCTGTCAAAACTCTGTCTTGAAAACCTGAATACATTTGTTTATTATGTTTTTTGTCCACTTTCGTCGACATTTTATTTGTACAACTTGAAGTACAAATGTAAACATTAGAGCTTGTGCCATAGCTTTTTCAAGAACAATTGTGATTTTTAGTTGAACTGTTAGTTCTTAATTTTTGATATTTTTAGTTAGGCTTGAGTTCATCAAATTTAATTTTCATTAGATAATTTTAACTTAAGGAAGGAATTTTTACAACATTCTATCCAGTCCCCTATTTTGTTACTACAGGATGCGGTGAAAGGGGAATCAAGGAATGCATTTCATTAAAAATTGCAATATTATCGAATTGGCTTTTAAATTTTCTACAACGCGGCATAACCCATGTGCCATGCAAGTAGCTTGCAACAGTTCTGGATAAAATATTAGCCTATTGGAAACCTTAACCACGCTAGGTGCTGCATCGGCTTTAAATAAAAGTATCTTATGTCGAAATCTTGAAAATCTTGTATTCAAAGCAAAGCTCCAAAAGGAATTTTTTATTATTTAAACATTTTTTAGAAAGTTTTTTTGTGTATTTAAAAATGTTTTAAAGAACTTTTTTATAATATGAAAATTAAAAAAAAATCCTTAGAAGTCAAAATATGCAAAAATATGCATTTAAGACGTTCACCACTCAGCGTCACATATATGTGAAATGTATTTGCTTCTAATTTCGTGAATGTTTCTTGAAAGTATTTTCCTTGTGCGTTTGAGTCTTTGTTACAATGTGATAAAACTAAAAGTGCTGCGGTTTGGATCTAGGGTGAGTAGTTATTTAACAAAAGACTTTTGTTTCGTCAGTACATTCCGAACAAAAGACAAAAATACGGAATTAAATTCTATGAACTATGAACCGTTGTTAATTAAAAGGGACATTCATTTGGAATTGTCGCTAAATTAATGGAGAAGTATTTGCAAAAAGGACACACATTGTACATGTATAGTTATTACAATAGTGAAGACCTTCCAGAATATTTAAAATGTAATAAAACTACTATGTGCGGAACCTTAAGAGAAAACAGAAAACGTAATTCCATATATGTCATTAAAGTAAGCTTGCTAAAGGAGCTCCATCATGGAGACTTAGCTCCAAGAACGGTATAGTTTTGAAATGGAAAGATAAAAGAGAATTGACGTTATTCAAAAAGGGGAACAGAACAACCAAAACCGAAAATTATTGATGACTATAACAAAATAATGACAGGTATCGATCGATCTGATCAAATTGTGTCATACTATGCCTGCCCCAGGCGATCAATTCGCTCGTATATGAAAGTATTTTTCCATATGATCGACATATAACTTTAGAATGCCTGCTGGATCTATAATAAACTAAATGTTGATAGTCCTATAACGTTTCTGGCATTCAAAGAACATGTTATAAAAGCATATTTAACTAAAACTTAAACACATCGAACATCCAATGAAGTAGTTCCCAGCACATCTAATACACCTCACTTTCCGGATGTAAACAACACCGAGAGTGCACTAAAAATAAATAGAGAACAGCAACAAAGTACATATGTGGAGTCTGCAGAGACAAAGATGCTAGGTAATTCGATTATGCCCATATCATTGCTGCAAAAATATGCACAGTTCTTAAATAAATACATATAAATAAATAAATATAAAATGCCAACAAATTATTATCAATTTGAGTTTTATTTCAAAAAATTTTAAATATGTATTGACTCATATTTGTGACACCAATTTAACTTAAAACTCATGTCACTTATAAGCGGCTTTGAAGTATGTCACAAATATGTGACACACAGTTTCTGTTAGGAAAATGTTTTGCAAAACTCATGTCACATATATGCGACACATTTTTTTTGTTCCTGAGTTTGGACAGAAAACGTAAAAAACTGCTGAGTGGCGAACGTGTTAAAACCTAAATATGCAAAAATATGCATTTTCACCAAAAAAAATGCAACAATATGCAAAAATAAATCGATGCCGTTTTAAGGCAAATTTAATGCTTCGAAAAGACTATAGACTATCGACAAAAAACATGCATTTGCATAGAAATCGTATCACTATTAATAAATAATGGCAATTCAGGTATTTTTTGGTCAATCTAGCTGTTCTATCTGCATATTATGTGTGTTTTATAAAAAAAAAACAAAGTTAACACTATTGTCCGTCACACAATGTTGAATCTCTTGTTTAGGTATGGCATATCAGCGTAAAAACTAAGTAGAAGAAAACGTTCCGCCTTCCACTCTTGTTAACGTACGGCTATAAGATTTAACAGAAAGAATTATATTATTCTGTTTTGATTTTATGCTCCGCTTTTTAATTTATTATTTGAAATTAAATTGTTTGTTCAAAAAAAACTCTAAAAAAATGTTAAGAAATATCGCAGTAAAATGTCGCTGTTATCGATATTTCGCAGTTTATTTCTTAAAAATTTACAAAGAAACAAATTCTCAACAATTGTTATTTCAATTAAATAATTAATTTAAAATAAAATCAATTTTAATTAAAAATTTAATCAAGTCAGTTAAACGTTTGCTTATATCAACAACATGACTGCAGAAAATGTTGTTAATTAAATTAAAAACAAAAAATTAATTGATACTATTATTTTGTTTACAAATGCAAATATATAATTAATTTTTTAATTAATATCACAAATTTTCTAATCGAAATCAAAAATTTTTTTATATGGAATTTTAGAGATACAAAATTTTAAAAGTTCTTGTGAAATAAAATATTTCTTTTTCTTCCTTAATAATATTCGTTTAATTTAATTTTTTTTTACGAAGTATTGTGTAGTATAATTTATATGAAAAACACTCTAAAAAACTGATTGATTTTCATATACATTTTTCTATACACTTAATTGCCTGTCGCCTGGAAACAGAACATAAAAGTTCTTTCTAAACATTTGTTTTTTGTAAAAAACACACTGTGAAATTATTTTATACCCTTATTATATGTTTTCTTTATCAATTAGATAAGTTAAGTAAAATTGAGCTTTTCAAACAAAAAACTTTTCCAATCAATCTCAGAGTAGGCCAAACTAATCACCACGTTATTAATCAGGAAAAAAAGTTAAGGAAAAGTAATTAATAAAGAAAAAACATTGAGAAATTACTAACAAATATACAAAAATAACATAATACCTAATCTATTTACTTGTTTTCTTTTTTTTATCCATAGATCCGCTGGCGGTAGTATGCTGGGCGATGTAAATATATCCGCCATTTTGGATTCTTTTAGTGTCAGTTATGACAAAAGAGTAAGACCCAACTATGGTGGTAAGTAGATATAAAAAACCCACAATTAACAAAACTCTTTAACGATCATTATTCTATAAACTCTAAACAAAACACTTTTGAAAGTTTGAAAACAGGAACAAAACAACAAAAACACACAAACATACTCGAAAACAAATTATTTTTGAAAATATTTTTAGTAAAACATTTAAATAGTCATTTACTTAATTTAACAGGTATTAGGGTTATTTCTAATGAAATTTCTAATATTTAAAACATATAAATTTCTAACAATATCTGGACTTTCTATGATTTTGAGTTAATTTTTTTTTTTTTTTCTTTGAAAAAAATAATTTTTTCATAGATTTTTAATGTTTTTATGATAATGTTTTTTTCTAATACAAAAACTTAAAAAAAAAATCCAAAAAAAATCATTAAATTTAGCATTGATATTGATTGATACATGATTTCAGGACCTCCTGTTGAAGTTGGTGTCACCATGTATGTGCTATCGATCAGCTCGCTATCAGAAGTTAAAATGGTACATAATTTACAATAAAATGTACCTTGTTCTCGTCTTTGTTTTGTTTTGTTTTCTTTTGAATATCTATTAACAAATAAACTCAAACTTTTTATTTTCTTTTATGTTTGTGAAAAATTAAATTTTTTTTTTCGTTACTTTCTAAAACTTTTAAGAAATGTCCTTTTTATTTTATTTTAAAGCTCAATTTTCCTTTTTCTTAATAAAAAACAAAAAAACCTAGTTTGTGTTTTAGTGTTTCCAAGTTTTTATCTAAAAAAACAAAAAAAAATTAACAACACTTTCTTTTAAAGTTTTAATGCAAAAATTTTAATTTATTTTAATAAAAAAAAATAGGCTGTTTTGTTTAAAATTTATTTTCCAGTTGTGTATTTCTTGTCTTTTTCTTTTTTGTTTAGTTCGATTTTAATTTCTCTTTCCAATTTACGGAATTCCTCTTATAAATAAATGGATTCTTATCCAATTAGTATTGAACTTCTAAAAGGACCAACAACTACAAAAAAAAAAAACAAACGCTAAAAATAGAAATTATCTAGCAAAAATAAATTAAAAAGGGCTTTTGAAATATATCACTGTTAAATAATTATTATGTTGCCATGTAACTCTTTCTATTTCCTTAAAAAACAGTTTTAATGGTTTCTTTCCCTTAAAAAAGAATTAAAAGAAAAATCCAACAAAAAATCTAATCTAAATTACAAAATCATCTTGAACATTCCAGCACTCTTTTATTAGAATGTTTTAGTTTTGAACACCTCTACCACTAAACCAAATTACAACTACTACTAAAACTACTACTACCACAATCACCTTTAGTCCATAAATTAGTTTTACACCTACATACCTTGTTTTTGTTAAATAGATGAAGCAGATTAACAAAATAATTAAACCAAAGTTCTTTTTACGTTAAGAGAAAAAAAAACGAATACAAAAATTACAATTGTTTTTTTTTTTTTTTTTTTTTTTTTGACAATTTATCCTTTAAACATCCTGTCGTAACGAAATTAAGAAGAAAAATGAAATAAAACACTGCTCATTGGCGCTTTTCAATTCAATTAAACTGTACCAGTCACCTTTATTTATTTCTAATTTAAATCCTTTTTCTTTCATTCCAAACCTAAAGAACTTTCGTATTGTCACAAATATGATTTAGCTTGATATTTTATGAGTTTCTTTTACTAATATTCCATTTATGTTTTGTTTTTTTTTTTAAACCAGGTATCTATTAGTTAAACTTATTAATAAGGTAATTAATTAATTAAACAAACGGCTTTTTTAGTTTGGAAAAAAGCTTCAACGCAGCAATAAAATTTAAAATAAAACGTATTTAAGAGTCTACACTAAAATATTTGGTCTCCAACTTCATTTTAATCAACATTATTTATAACTTAATAAAATAAACTAAATAAATCCAAGGCTAAGAGTTTGATTTGGTTTTCATTCGTCTTGGTTTAACATAATCAACCCATCATCAGTTAATCAATCAATTAGTCAGTTTAGAAATCCACCAGTTCATCATTTAGCCAACTCATCAGTTTGACAATCTTATAAATAAAAATTATTTTAATCATTCGTTTCTCTTTGTCATGTTTCCAAATTTAAGCAAATTTTATAAACAATTCAAAAATGTTCACCATTTGCCACTTTGCTTAATAGTTTCCTTCTCACTAATGCCCAGAGAAAAAGTGTGGTGTGGTTTGATATGGTCACGGAAAACTTATTCAGTGTGTTTGCAGAAAATTCAATACAAAATGATCAAACGTTTTGTTTTCGCTAAATATGTCTACGTTCACGTTAATGTTACCCAGAAACATCTACACCATTTACATGTTTCTTTAATCATATTTCAATTGCAACATGTTATGGTTATTTAATAAACCATACAGTATAGATTTATGATAATATTTGTAGCCATAAAACCTTAAAAAAAATGTATTGCGGTGACAATAAATAATGATTACATGAATTAAACATTTTCCGTTTGAAAAGTGACCATATTGAATCAAATTCCGTTTACATTGTGCGATTTTTGTCGTAGCGATTCTTACTTTATAAGTGAGAGGGGAGAGAGGAATTAATACTTCTTACCTTTTTTTTATCAAATAAGTAAACATCGCAGCAATAAATATCTCGCAATATAAACGGACACTAACTAGAGGTTTGCACAAATATATTTTTATCCGTGAAGTAAACGTGGCATGAATACATAATCGAGGCACTATTTGTCGGATAGTTGTGTAACTCATCTTCTGTGTGCAGTTTAATACATGTTAACCTTTTTCTATGTACCGCAGGCGAGTACCGTATTTAGGTATTCCTTTCTTTAAAGTACATAAAACGAGCTTAAAACTTCATATGTACAACATGTATGTATGTATATATATTGATTCCTATGGTTCCAAGTTGGAACAAAGGGCCGTAACGAAATCCTTCCATCCTGATCTTTCCTGTGCCATTAGTCTGATTTCAGACCAGGTTTTTCCTGTTTTGCCTATCTCGGATTTAGAAGCCTTCTCCAAGTGTTAGCGGGTCTACCCCTTCTCCTGCTGCCTTGGAGACTCTATTCAATTACCATCTTCGATATATCATCATGAGGTCTTCTTAGGATATGGCCAATCTAGCTCCATATCCTTTTTACAATTTCTATACGAACTGGTGTTTCGCCTGTTCTTTGCCACAGGTCGATTTTGGAAACTACGTTCGCTATTGGAAACTAATAGCGAACGTTCCGCAAGCAACGGTTAATGAATACCTGTAGATGTTGTATGTCGTTTGCCGTAGTGTTCCAGGATTCACATCCATATAGCAGGGTAGAGCGAACATTTGAGGAGAAAAGACGCAGCTTATTACCTGTATGTATTTGTGGTGATTTCCACATTTTTTGTAATGCTCCGAATGACTGCTTTGCCTTTTTTATGCGATATGCAATATCTTCAGGGGAACCGCCCGTGGAGGAAATTATGCTTCCTAAGTATCAAGACGATTGCACATCCTCGAGCTCTATGTTGTTGACCCTGAGCTTATAGAGATTTGTTTTGTCGATGTTAATATGAAGACCAACATTAGATGCTATCTGGTGTAGCTGTTCCAATTTGGCTGATATGTCGTTAAAGTTATGAGCGAGTACGCTGATATCATCAGCATAGTCCAGATCCTCTAATCGACTATTCATACCCCATTTGATACCTCTTCTAGTGTGAGTTAATTGCTGCATTATTGAGTCCCATACAATATTGAATAACAGCGGGGATACATCCCTGTCGTACACCAGTACTTAAACCAATTTGGTTGCCTAACACGCATTCATGCAGTACCCGGCTTGTTGAGTTGCTATACAAAGCTTTAATAGTATCGATAAGCTCAGGTGGAACTCCCTGGCATCGGAGTGCATGCCAAATTGCCTGATGGTGGATAGTATCGAAGGCCCTGGCAAAGTCGATGAATATCAAATATAGAGGAGAACGCCATTCCACTGATTGCTCCACTATGATCCGTAGGGTATTTATGTGATCAATGCAAGATCGAAGTGATCTGAAGCCGGCTGGTTCCTTTCGAAGATCTGTTGAAATTGATGATGACGATCGTCACAACATACGAAGAGGGTTTAAAATCAATAAAAACAAAGTTGTTTTGTCTTCTACAAACATTTCTACATACAATCGAACTTATTTACACATTTAGAGTTTTCACGATGGCCATTGTGCAAATTTTAAGTGCATATTATGATATCTAAACATCAGAGCTGTAAATGAATCATTCATATTTTGAATTAATTCTTTTCAAAATATTCATCCAATTCTTTTTTGCTGTGAAAATAATTAATTCAAAATTTAGCTAGTTCGTAACGAATTAAAACCAAAAAAAAAAATTATTCATTTACAGCTCTGCTATGCATACCGGTTCTTTTGTGCAAATGTGCTTTTTTCTAAAGATTTATTCTGGTTGAACAAAAAATTTCTCTCAGCACTGTTAATAATCTGCATTTTACACAATCATATTAAAACAATTTTTGCTTTTCAAACAATTTATATATTTATATAATAAATGTTATTTACCATGAGAAATAAATTACCAGATTCTATTATATAAAATTAATTTTATATTAAAACTCACAAAAATTTAAAATATATACGTTTCCTTAACAAACAATATGGCGCTAAGTTTGTCATATGTTTTTTTTTAAATCCTTAAACCTATCCCGGCGAAGTTCTACGCTTGTCTGCAGGAAAGAAACCAGAGTCTCTGGCGGGAATCGAACCCGCAACCCTGGCACTGAGAGATTAGCTCACTACCAGCTAGCCTACCGGGGCACTCTATGGTTTACATTTGTTACTTCTCTTTGCTTAAGGTATTTTAAGTGCACGCGAAGAAAAGCTTATTGCGTGAAAAAAACAACTTATTTTTGCTCATATTTGCATCGTTTGCAATAGCCATCGTGAAACCCCTGATTATTTCCAAGTAATCATTGTACCACATGAAGTGTATATCGTCGGCTTGGAGTGTAAACCTACTAACTCCCTTTAAACAAATTTTACAGGAGAGACAAACATTTTTTTATTTTTCCTATTTGCTGCTTGAGAGAAAATACAAAAAAAATTGTTGATTTGACACACTTCTGGACTCAAATTGAAGAAAACTACATGCTGGTCGGCATATCTTTCTCTACCATACGGCATTAAAATCTCAATTTACTTAAAAAGTGGATTTAGCAGGATTACACTCTAAGCCGATGATATAATCTTCGCAGTGTTTGTTTTTTCGTGTTCATACTTTTATATGTTCATGTAATTATAAGCAACATGTCTTAGGAAACTTTTCGGTTTTAAGTAGAATGCGTGAAAAGTTTTGAGCAAACACCCATTCAGGGGCCTGATTCTGGCAGTCGTGATCGATTTCTTACTTTCTTGATTTGAAAGCAATTTAATATCTAATTATTTCAGTCAATACTTAACGAATCGGAATAGTTTTTTCAGTGTTAAGTTTCACAATTTTTAAAAAACACATCGATTTGTTCAGTATTGACTGAAAAAAATTAAAAGTAAAATTGCTTTCGAATCGAGAAAATGTACTTGATCAGGACTGCCAGAATTAGGCCCCAGTCCTCTTCGCTGTTTGAGTGATGTGAACGATACTCGTTACTCGAAAAAAAGAAAAAGAACTTCACGTGTACAAGAAATGTAGTCGTTGCAGACCTCTAAATCTAACACTATTTTCTGGCAAATTTTAAAATAAAATATTAAGAACAGCAATTGCACTTTTCACTATTTCACTCATTTGAATGTCATACTATCAGGGTTAATCTTTAAATGACTGAGTTAAATAATTATAAAAGAAAAGCAAAAAGTGTGTCAAAAAATTCATTATTTAAATTTATTTAAATAAGATTCGTTAATCCCAATAAATTTGATAAAAAATTAAATCCCAGTGGGTATTTTAATAACATATAAGTTAATTAATAAAAAAATAAATTAACAACTATCTATCTGAGATGGGGTTTAAATTATTTAAAATTGTAATTAATTAACCTTGTTTTAATATAAATATTTCCATAAAATTTACACTATTGCGGCCATGAGTCAGGGCCAGTGATGCCAACTTAGTTCTTTTGGCACTATTTATGGTGCTTTTTGATGCCTCAAAACGCGAAAATTTTATTCATAGTGCCAAACTAAGAAAAAGCACTAACTTGGTGCTTTTTCAATTTTTCGTTAGTGTCTTTAGTACTTTTTACAATTTTTATTTTTTTTCTATCATTTTTTAAAACTTCGCTTATATAGAGGATGATTTAGATGAGCTTTGCTATTTGGGGTACAATTTTGAGAAGGCTTGTAAAGATTTAAAGATTTCAAATGATAAAAAAAAGTGATAAAAGAAAGTTACATTCGTTTAACCAAAACTTTGTTTACGAGGTTACAGCTTGGCTTCTTAGCAATTTGGAAATTTTACGAAACGTTGCACTTGTTAGCGTTGACAACATATTTAGTAATCGTTATTCAAACGTTGTATTTCGGTAAACAGTTTTTTAAAGACGAAGACACGTTTCAAAAATAGAACATGGCTTGGAAAACATAAGGAATTGTTAAAAAGCATGCAGTTGGAAACCGTACAAAAAAAACCACAAAGACTTTAAAAACAAAAGAGCCGTAGCTTGGTATAAGCAAAGTGTTAAATAAATTAAAAACATGTGACAGAAAAAACTTTTATAACGAGCGTTGTGTGACCTGGCATTTTTCTTGCGCTTTAGTTTTCCACGTGTTGTGCACTTCTTCCTCTAGTGCTATTGAAAAAAGGTTTGGCACGATTTTAATTTAGATTTATTTAAACGATAAAATTAAGTTTTATAAACAATGGTCGGTCATTGGAAATTTTCGTTAATTGCAACAGGCCAGATTTTTTCGAGTTACGAAAATCAAGCTCGCACTGTATTACTTTAAAATTGTTTTATGGCCAATTTAAACTCAGCTGATGATGATCCAAATGATTTGGATGATATTATTTTTATTGAATATAATAATACAATAATAATAATATTTATTATTTAATCTTACATGAAAATGGTCCCCATTATCGCCGTAGCCTTTTTTAAGATTTTGGAGGTATATAATACTCGGCACAGCAAAATGCAACTTGTTTTGTGTTTAATTAAATTGCTAAAATGGCTTAGTGCTTTTTTACGCTTTCTTTTGCTCGAAATAGTGCTTTTAGTGCTTTTTTTAAATTTTAAAGTGCTTTTTGCTCTCAAAAAGTTGGCATCACTGGTCAGGGCAAACAATTTTAACTAAAATATTTCTTGTAATTAAAATTGAAAAGTTAAGCAAAATGTGACATTATTTGAGCTAGTCTCGATTTAAATATTCTTCGGGAATAAGTTCTTTGCAATCGGTAACACAAGGGAACAAATTTAAAGTTTTTTTGTGGTGATTGAAAGTTTAATGCATTTTTACTAATTTGAGTTCGCTGACTTCAAATCTAATCTCCATTTTCCTCCATCAGCTCGCATTTTTAAGTTACAGGTAGTAATCGAGTTTTTGACTTTTTTCCAAAAATTAAAAGTTCAAAAAATCTTTACTGTACTCTTCATTAAGAGATTAAATATTTTAAAAATCACAACAAAAAAAAACAGCGTTTAAAAACTGCAGTCAAATTAGAAAAAACTGTAATTTCTTCCACTTCTTCATTTGTCATTTGTCAAAAATAAACTGTTGCTTCTACTTCTGATACATTAAATGTAAACAGTGCACAAGTTTTCGTTTTTCGTTCGACAATTTTTGGTTTCGACTGCAGTTTTTTAAACCCTGAAAAAAATTAATAATAAAAAGTAACTAGATGACCCGTGCGAATATTTCGCACCGTTAGTTGTAATTTTTGTAACATAAAATTAAAATAATTAATAGAAATTTTAGTAACTTCAATACATTTTAAAATATAATTTTTATCAATGAAAATATTCACCCTTATTGTGTTTGGCGTATTTAAGATACGCCTACGACAGTTTGGTAATAGATTAAAGAAAAAAAGTTCTCGTTCTCTTTAATCTATTACCAAACAGTCGTAGGCGTTTTTTAAATAAGCCAAACACAATAAGGGTGATTAATTTTTCAATTTCTAATTATTTTTCGTCATTAGTGTTAGAAATAAGCTTTAAAATGAGATATCATTCATTAAACTTGATGCGGTGGTATGGGAGATATTTGCAACCGACGAAAAAAAGTGCTTTAGAAATAATATATATGATGATGATGGTTGTTCATGTAACAAAAAAAAATTATAAATTATGTATATAAAAAAAATCATGAAAAATCCAAAACGGGAAAAAGTTAAAGTCTTATAACTTTCAAGTTAAGTCACATTATCTATGAACAAAATGAGATATAGATCATAAAAATCGATAAACGCGTATCGTTTTTATTCACAATTAAGTGAAGGAAACAACGTCGATTAAAAGAAGAACAGCAGCAAACGCACACATAAAAAAAATTTTTATTTTGTATGGAAATCAAGATACTTATTCATTGAATTTTCTCAGTAAATTGTGAACAAAATCGAAAATTACAGTTCATTTGATTCAAAATATCTTTAACTAAATTTTTTTTTAAGGCAAAACTGTGATTTTTGTTGCATTTTTATTTCTAATGAATTTTTAACCCTAGAAAGATTTTTTTTTCATGTATTTTTATTTGCCATCTATTTTACACGAAATATTAAGCAAAGTTATTAATAATTAAATATAACTTATTATTTTGAGTTCGACTGAACTCAATAAAAACAAAAGTAATACAATTTGCATTAGTGTTAATTTAATTATAACTACTACTTCCTAAAAGGCAAGTCAAGCACATGGTGCCTTTTTGTCTTCGAATCTCATTACTGTCATTTAATAAGTTGATCGCTAATATATTAGAATGATAACTAAGCCTTTGCAAGTACCTTTCACCATAACAATTAATTTCTTTTTTTACTAATGGGTTACCAAGATCGTTATGAATACACCTGTTTTTTAAAAACCATGGATCATTTGATATTAATCGCAATGTTTTTGACTGATACCTTTGTAAAATTTCAATGTTCGAATTACT
The DNA here is from genome assembly GCA_930367215.1 of Pollenia angustigena. NCBI lineage: Eukaryota > Metazoa > Arthropoda > Insecta > Diptera > Polleniidae > Pollenia > Pollenia angustigena. The sequence goes on along the minus strand of OV884058.1, from coordinate 233,633,620 downwards.
AGTAGTTCCCAATAGTTGAACACCGTAAGTCCATACTGGTTTTCTAATTGTTTTGTATATAATGACTTTGTTCTCTAAGCTTAATTCTGACTTAGGACCTAGTAGCCAATACATTTTCTTGGTTTTTATATCTAAAAGTTTTCTTTTTGCTTTCACATGTTCATTCCATGAGAGTCTTCTATCTAAATGAAGGCCTAAGTACTTTACATTATTAGATTTCGGAACAGTTCCGTTTAACTTTACTTCCGGACAAATATTTTTTCTCAATGTAAACGTTACATGAATCGATTTTTCTGCATTAACTTTTATATTCCATTTCTGTAACCAATTTCCAATCATATCAAGCTTCATTTGGGGATTTAGTAGTAGCAGTATCATCAGCATACGTTGCCATGGTCAAACCATCGATAGTGGGCATATCTGAAGTAAAAAGAACTGGACCCAAAACACTTACCTGTGGAACTCCAGATTTAATATTTCCCAAAATTCGAATATTCATCATTAACATTAACATAGAAGGACCTTTTCTGAAGATAAGATTTGATTAACAAGTAAAACGGTGTAGGAAGAAGTTGTTTGAGTTTGTAAAGAAGTCCATCATGCCACACTCTGTCAAATGCCTGCTGAATATCTAAAAATACGGCTGAACAATATAATTTACTTTCCAAAGCTTTTGTAATTTCCTCAACAATACGATGACATTGTTCAAGCGTGCCATGTTGATGCCTAAATCCGAATTGGTGATCCGGTATTATGTTTTTGTGTTCTAATATAGGAAGTAATCTCGTAAGTAAAATCCTTTCAAATATTTTGGAAAAAACTGGCAACAAGCTTATTGTTCTATAGGATGTAACATCGTTTTCAGGTTTATTTGGTTTTGGTATCATTATGATTTTTGCACATTTCCATTGGGTAGGGAAGTGATTTAATCTGATTAGAGAATTAAATAAAGCAAAAGCTTTACAACTCTCGAATCAATGCTGTCATAACCTGGAGATTTCATATTATTAAGTTTGTTTGTAACTGTTAAAACTTCTGATGGTGATATATGTCTAAAAGGAAAATCCATTTGACAAGGAACGTCGAGAAATTTTAATATATCTTCTAATTGTAATGGATTAGTCAGTCTAAAAGGAGTAAAAGTTTTTTCTAAGTGTTCTTTAAACATATTTGCCTTACTTATATTAGACCTGCACCATTCTCCATTACAATTTTTTATTGGGACATTTCTTTTTACCGGACGCTTCAAATACTTAGTTGCCTTCCAAAGACTATAATCATCGTTTCTTGTTACATCCAAGTTCCTCATGTAATCCGCCACAGAATTATTTTTAAAATCTTTTAAACGTCGTTTAAGATAATTTGATGCTCTGTTCCAATTAGCTTTATCGGTTTGGCTTCTTGTATTTTGGTAAATTCTCCTTAAAATCCGTTTATTTCTAATGAGTTGTCTTATTTCAGAAGAGATTTTAACAGTGTTACCTACACGTTCAGTTTGTTGAGGAGTAGCTAAATAAGCCGCATTATGTATTATATTTCTAAATGCTTCAACAGGGTCTTCTAGCTCTTCTTCGTTCTGTATTTTAATATTTAAATTAAGACTGTTTTCAATATAGTATCTGAAGTACTGGGTATCCGTTTTGCTATTAATAATTTTGTAACGACAAGCTGTCGCTTGTAAAGCTGTAGATAAAGTAGCGATTAAGGCGCTATGGTCGGAGCTTAAATCGCACGAGTCCAAAATATCCAAAAAGGACCTAGGTATACCATTATATACAACAAAATCCAGTAGATCTGGGATTTTAGTGGGGTCAGTTGGCCAGTACGTCGGACTACCAGTTGAAAGTGGCAAAGTGGTTTGTAGTCATGCATTTGTAGAGCTCTTTTCCTTTTGGGTTTGCTAGGCGGGAGCCCCACCAAGGGTGCTTAGCATTGAAATCTCCTCCGACAATAAATCTAGGTCCAAGTTGTTTAAAAAAGATTTCGTAATGTTCACAAGTAGAGTTTTTTTTTCCCGGAGTTTTTCGATTCCCGGGAAAGCGGGAAATTTTTTCGAATTTCCCGGGATCCCGGGATCCCGCTCCATATAAATAATACACAGTAAATTTGTTTTTAAATAATGAAAAAAAAAACCTTTATAAAAAAACGTTAGGTAACTTGTTTACAAAGTAAAAAAAAGAAATCCTTAAATACTACAAAATTAAATGAAGATTAAAAGAGGAACTTGAATTATTATTACCTTATCAAAAAGTACAGTAGAATCCCCATAATTCGTAATCGCAAGGGACCGACCATTTCTTACGAATTATATGGGTTTTCGATTTAGCGGGGTTTCGATTTAACGGGGTTAAAATAAAATTAATACGAATTAACGGGGTTTTTCAATTTATTTACTAAAACGATAAAAAACAAACATAAAAAAAAATTGTTGAAAATAAAATATATAAAAATTATTCATGTAACAAACTGATATTAAGAAAATAAACACACACACAAGCAAAAGTAAAAACCCACGCAAAAAATAGCGGTACACAAAAAATCATTCTTTCCCTGTTTCTGTTGTTTTTATTACGAATTATAAGTGTTAGTTAGCAAACAACTACGATTTATATGAGGTAAAGAAGATTTTATTTGAAAAAAAAAATACGAATTAGCGAGGGGACCAAAATGTATGGAAATGTTACGAATTAACGAGATTTTTCAAGGGACCGACACTTTATTACGAATTATCGGGAATTACGATTTATCGGGGTACGAATTATCGGGATTTGACTGTAATTTCAATTTTTGGGAATACAAAATTTTAATTTCAAAAGATTTTGTTATTCGTGCTTAATTCCCAGTTTTTATTATTGATAAAATTATTGATATTACCTAACGGTTTTATATGTAAATTCCGTATTATTATTATGCTCTAGATACAAGATAAAAAATTAAGATAAACATAACAATTTAATTCATAAAGCAATAATAAAAACAAACACAAATTGAGGTACTCAAGATATGAGATCAAAAAGTTAATTCATAAAATAGATAAAATATTTTAAATAAATATATTAACATTTTTTAACGGCTTAGGAAATAACTTTCTGACACACTCAAAGCGCTTAGTAAGACGTCAAAAAGTATATTGATTATTTTATTTACTAATTACCATGTTTCCGAAAAATTTCGCTCGTTTTTTTACCGAGGTTGGATAAATAGTTAAAAGTGCACCGTTGTAGAAGGCTTTTGATTAACAATAAGAAGCATTTTTTTTTTATTAACAACCTCTATATCAGTCAAATGTATGTCAAGGTTCATGCAAAAAATAGCATCAACCTCTTGCAAACCTTTTCATTTCATTAGGTCTATCTGTAATCTTTAGGACAATGTGTTTTTCAAATTGTATGTTGTAGTATCTTACACGAGTTTCCAAATTTTTTATTTCGGTTTCCCCGCAATTCAAGGGTATATAAACCAACACAAATTGAAAAAAATTTGTGTTTATCACCTAATAAACATATCGCTCCTTCATCGCAACATAGTCATATCTCAAAAAATCAAAAATTGTAAGTTATTTAAGCAGTGTTCCTTCATGCCGTCTCGTATTTTATCTCAAACTGAACCGAAGTTATAGCAAAATATATCTTTAAATCGGTACATTTTGAAAACATTAATCGCATTTTGCCAAGTTCATTTGTTTTTGTAGATATGACTATGTTGCAATAAAGGAGCGATATGTTTAGGTATCTGCTATTTTTAAGACTTGTCCATGGACAATTAAACTTTACTACCTGCATCTTATTTTGAATTAATGTTCTTTATTAACTTTTCACTTCACTAAATTTATTAATTATCAACTGTTGCACTGCCTATTCTGCTTTAAGTAGATTTATTGCATCAGGAGACATTGATTTACGTATGTACTCACTTCTTGTAATTGATGTAATCGACAACCCATCCACAGATGCTTATTTTAAGAGAATAGAAAACTAAATTTCAAAGTATAAATAGCTGTTTTCTTAAACTATGAGGAATTTTTTATTTCCCGGGATCCCGCATGAAAAATCCCGGGAATTCCCGGGAAACCCCTATTCACAAGTTATACTGTGCCTCGGTGGAAAATAAATTGAGAAAATGTTAACACTACAATTGTCGCAATTAACTTTAATGCCGGCAGCTTGTAAAAACGTCTTTTGAATGGGATTGAGGACTGTTATCAGGGTGGTTTGCTGTAATTGTGTCGTAATCTTTAATTTTAAAATAGGTTCGGTTAGTAAAGTGAGATTCGGAGATTAGAAATATATCAATATAATTATTTTTGAGAAAAACCTCAACTTCGTTTTTATGGTTAAGAAGACCGTTTGCATTCCATATTGCTATTCTTAAATTTACTTGCATAATTTGGTCATTAACATTGTCATAGGTAGGTCCTCTTGCCATACGAACTATATTCATTGAAGAAACTCGGCCATCACTTTGACCCATCGATGTAGCCCACTTACTGTTACTTCTTAAAGTGGGTCGAGGTATCGTAATAACGCAGCTATCGGAAGAATTAGTAAAATGTTCAGGTTCTTAAGGATTTTCCTGAATCGGTGGTATATTCTCGTCAGGCTTAAGGATGTCAAAAGCTCATCTTCAACATCACTTTGAAGACAATCCTTCAATAATTCATCTTCCGATTCGCTCCCATTTTCCAGTGAAACCGAGTCCTCCAACCCGCTTTGCAAAATAGCGCCAATTTCTGCGTCGCCCAAGCCGCGCTTACAACAGATTTTTAAAACAATACCTTAAAATTCAACCAAAACACAAAGTTATCTTCGCTACAAAAGTAACACTAAAGATAACGATACGTCTCTCAGACATATGAGGGGCTTAAAGCACAAGGGGTTCAAGTGACTTATGCTAAATAATGAGACAAAAGCAGTTGTTTCGCTTGTGCCTCAAGCGTAGCAGGTATTTTAATGTCAATTGCTTGAATTGTTCACCATATCTAGCGTCCGGATGAGAATCCTACATTCACCTCTTGTGCTCTGAACAACTTCTCCGAACTATACCTATAATTCCATATGTAACATCAATTTTCGAAAAAGGCACTTAAACCCCTTGTGCTCTAAGCCCCTCATATGTTGTGTTTATTTGTGTTTATTTCTCGAAAAATATCTAACTTACAACATAAAAACTGCCACCACCAACTAGGTGCTGCTAACAACTAAGATTATTGAACGTGAGAAAGTTGTATTTTAACAAATGTGAAAGTAATAGCACAAAATTGAAAAGGGGTACGGCTCACAAACGTACCTTATCTTTCTAGGGTTAAAGAACAAAAACTTTTTTTTTATTGTTCTTTTATTCAATATCTTTGAAATTACTGAGCAAATTAAAACCGATGGAAGAACGACTTAAAGATGATATCATCAAATAATTTTGAATTTTTTTTTTTGTAACTGAATTTGGTGAACCGTATTCAAGTTATTCCAATATATGTAGCGGAAGTGCCTTAATTTTGGGCATAATAAGTCGAGCTGATAGAAAAAAATGTGCAGATTAGGATTCAGCGTCCTAAATTACCATGAAACCAACTTTCAGTTCTTAATTAAAACCAAAGCAATGGTCACACTTGGTAATTCATTTTTTTATTTTTTTCTTTTTATTGTTATTTATTTAATGAACTTTCATATATTCAATATGAACGAGCAATAATTAAGCGCAATTCTAAATTACCTAGGTCAACTTAAGTAGATAATTTTGTCATATTTTAAAATTCGATTGCATTCCTAAAATCTAAATTTGTCGATAAAAAAGTTTTCTTGGGACATTGTGGACTAAACAATTTTTCACTTAGTTATTTTTGCACAGATTTTGTAAATTAAAACGGTGTTCAGTAAAAAAGCAGTTAGGCCTTAGAAGTAAAATTAAATACTTTAGGTCGACCAACCTTTCAAATATATATTAGCGAACAAAAATTTAAAAAATGCGTTATCGTAACTTTCTTAAACAATTATAAAATTTAATAACATTATTTCTTTAAATTTCGTCGATGTGAGACAATGTTAAAAAACTAGAAACTAATTTATGTAATTATCAAACAATTTTCTATAAGAATCAAAAAAAAAGTATAAAGAAAAACGATTAAGTCAAAATAAATTATTTAAACACATAAAACAATGCCTTTTTGGCTTAACACACATAAACTAATACACTTTACTAAAAGGACAAACTTAATTAACTAAAGTACAAAATTCATATATTCTCTATTTGTTAAACAACATTTAAAGAATTTGAAACACAGACGTTTAACAGAACTAAGAATAAATAATTAGCGAAATATCGCTAATTACAAACGAAAGCAATAATTAAAAAAAACCAACTAACTTAATTTATTCAAACATTTCAACAAAATCACAATTAAGAAAATTTACTTAAACAAAAAACAAAAACAAGAGAAAGAAGAAATAAGCAAATAAAAAAATAAACTACAAATCAAAACAAACGTGTGTGTGTATATGTTACAGGTCCCCCTGTGGAGGTTGGCGTCACAATGTACGTTCTCAGTATCAGTTCGGTTTCGGAAGTTCTAATGGTACATATTGTAACAACAATTTAATGATTTACTTTTGTTTTTTATAATTTTTAAATAACATTTACTTTAATTTGATTAAAATGCTGTTGCACAATTTCAAATGGTTACGTTTGCCTTAAACTTCATATCGTTTTTAAAAGCTAATCGGTCGTAAGCGACAAAACATTCAATATCGCCTTTTGAAGTGATTATGATGTATTTCGGTTAATTACATCATAATTAATGAAAAAGTTGGTTTTTAAAGTTCAATAAGACGTGCCATACCATAAAACCATAGCAGTAACAGCCGTTTATTGTTCAGGAAAAAACCAAATTCAATTGGTTTCTATGGAATAGCGTTATGGCAAGTCGCCGTTAATCAAATACAGTGTGGCCAATAATGTAAGTTCCTACAGCTGTTTTGTATGGTTATGGTAATGTTACGTCTAATTTCTTGTTACTTACGAACTTTAACATTTCAAGTAACCATATGTAAAATATTTCAAAAACTCAGGGTTTTTCGTAAAACTATTCTTAACGTTCGAAATTGTGAAACATTCAGAATGAAAAATATTTTTATTTCTATAATTTTATTTAAGATTTTTTTTAGGTTAAATTAATTGTTCACTTTCAAAAACAGCAATAAAATATTTAAAAAAAAAAAGTTAAACAAAATATTCTAAAGAAATAAATAAATTATTTCATGTAAATCTTATTAATTTTACTTCATTTAATTACACGCCCTAATCGATGTGGTTTTAGTTGAATTTTTTTTTTTTTTTGTTTATAAAAGGCTTATTTTTATCTTTATGTTGTTTTAATATTTTAGACGAATAATTTTTTTATTTTTTTTTTTTTATTTTTTAAGAAATTTTTTTTTAAATATTATCTTTGTGTTGTCAACACTTTAATCTGTACAATACATTTTAGCGCTTTTGAGCATTTCAAACGTAAAACGTTTTTCTTTTTGAAAACTTTTAAAACACAATAATTCAAAAAAATAAAATTAAATAAAAATTTAATTACAATTTTTAGCATTCACGAACTAACATAAAATAATAAATTGAAAATGCTTAAGCTTGTTCTTCTTGATCTCTCTTTAAAACGGTCGCTGTCTTTAATTGGTCTTATTGTGTTTTGAATTCAAACTTTAAAGTATGAATTTGAGTTTGAATTAATTGATTCAGATAAACAAGAAAATTAAAATTTTAATGATTTCTTTCAAATAAGCATTATAGTTGTTGTTATTGTTGTTATTTCAACAATATATATATTTACATATATTCACTAATTTACTAACATTTTCAATAACTCGATGTCTATATTTACATACATACAAATTCATACATTATAAATAATTTGAAATAAATTGTTTACAATTGTTTTAATAAGCCAAGTATGATAATAAACCACTAACCTCTAAATTATAGTTTTTTCTATAATCAAAAATCTCTTTTCTCTCTCTATCTCTGTCATACTCTAACTTCATATCTGTCTTTCTATCTCTCTAACTGTCTATATCTGTATTATAACTGTTTTATTCTCTGTTTAACAAAACAGTTTTCTGAATATTTTGGTTTTCCATCATTTTCAATCAATTAAAGCTTTAAGGAGAGTTTTGCTATAAAAAAATTTCTTGTTGTGATTTAAATAAATTCCTTTAAAAAAAATACTCTCTTAATGCTTGATCGGTCTCATTAGGGTTTTATTATTATTATTTAATAACTCATTTCATGCTCAATTCATTTCATTTCATATCCATTTCTTTTAATTTTTCTGTTAAAAAGTTATTGCACAATTAATTCTCAGCGAAAAAAAACAAACAATTTTTCAAGCAATTGTATATAAAAATTGCCAATAAACGTGCTTTTATTTTGTTTATAACTCTCACTTATTTGTTTTTATTTTTCGCTATCGTTCTCATTCTCATTTTCGCGTAAAACTTTATACTTAAGGTCTTGTTAGTCACACGTAAATGTTGTGGAAACGTTGACGTTGCGGTCGACTTTAATAGCTGGCCGTTTCTTAATATACGTAAACGAGTTTAAATGTGTTAAAAAAGTAAACAGAAAATTTGTAAAAATTTGTGCTTTTGTATCAAAATTTAAAAAAAAAAAAACTTTTGTACGTTAATGAAATCAACAAACATAAAATTCTTTAACAGCTGATACTTAAAAACAAAGAAAAAATTTTAATTTTTTATTTATACATAAACTAAGTGAAATGTAACAGCTGATCCGCAACAAATACGTTTACGTTAGACTAACAAGGACTTTACTCTCTATTAATTTTTAATAAATACTTCACCACTAACAATTACTCCAAACTCGATAAAATGCATACAAATATTTATTACTCTCAACAAATTTATTGCTCTCTTAATTACATGGTTAACATGTGTTTTTTTTTTTAATTGGTGTCTATAATATTACAATAATCACAACAACAATTGTTTTTGTGTGTGTGTGTGTGTGTGTAAAAGTTTTCATTTATATAAGTTTTCTTTTTTTGTCTATAAAATTGTATTTTAGCAGCCTTTAATACTTTGGCTGCCCGCATGCCCACAAATATCAAACACAAGAGTTTTTAAGAGAATTTAAATTCGAAATAAGCGAAAAAGCATACTAGTAACAGATAAGATACGTATTCTAGAAATATATCTCTTTAATAGGGTTCAGGAATTTAGTTAACTTGTTCATACTGACACTTCAACCAGATTAAATTTTATGTGATTGATAACTTGTTTAAAGTTTTGGGTTAATTTTTTCTTTTGATTTTGTTGTGCATTTAATTTTTTTATCTATTATTACAAAAACAACTATTTTTCTGCACAATGTAATCTCTCTTAACGGATACCTTCCGAAAATAAATAGCCCCTTTCGAAGGATATGTTGCTTGGTCCCAGCAGAGTTCTAATGGAAATCATGTAGTTCTTTTGAAAGGAGATTTCCCCTGTACGGACATCATTAAATAGTCCCTTTGGGGTGCGGTTATGAGAGTTTCTACTGTATATATTTTTAATACAAAATAAAGAAGCAAATTTGTTAAGACCGAAAATATTACAATGATTAAAAACTGTTATTGACGAACAACGTTGCCAAAGAAATTAATGAAAAAACTTAAAAGCGTAAAGAATAAAAAGAAAATATGAACTGCATCTTGCTTCAAGTAAAAGTTGGTAATTTTAGATCGTTATAACTGTTTTCTACTGTATCTTTGAATAAACTATACTTTAATAATGTTTGTATGCAAATTACTTTTTATAGATAAAACAAGCAGTTACCCTTCACCAAAGTTTTTATCAAGCAAGACCCCTTAATTCAGGTGTACGTTTATATAGACATCAGGTAAAATAATAGATCGGCTTAACTCCTTATTTTATACTCCTTTAATATAAAAGGTGTTTTCATAAGAGGCATACAACTTTTTTCCCCTAAAACACAAAAAATTCACCAAAATGGCCAACACTTTGCCTTATTATCTCATGGCATTATTGCATTTAATGTTTACAAAGTTTTTTGTGGCATATGGCCTCCGTAGCTGCGACTTATGAACGCCATCCTGTCGGTGCAATCTTATTTCGTCAATAGTGCTTCGCATGAGCATCGACCAGAGAAAAGTAGTTCAAAGATGTCAAATCGCACGAAAGCAGTGGCCAATTCACAGGTCCATTTCTTGAGATAATTCGGTCATCAAACGTTTGGTCAACAAATTGATGGTTTCATGCGCTGTATGGCAGGTTGCATCGTCTTGGTGGAAACATTTCTTCTCCAAATGCTGTGCACTGACATGAGGAATAAATATATCACGAATCATTTGCTAGTAGCGTACGCCATTTCATATTGACACCGGCTTCGGATTTAAAGTCAAATGGGCCGATGATTTCTTCGGCATGTAAACCGCACTAATTAGAATTTTTTTCTGGATATAATGAAGTCTCAAGAGTACGATGAGAATTGTGCTCACTCCATTAATGGCCATTCTGCCTGTTCACAACCAGAGATCTGCAATGAATCGCTTTTTCGCTACTCATAATTACTTATGAAATTTTTAATATAAGTGATCATAAAATTGCAACTACTCTGATGTACTCCTACTCACAACAACATTGATTTATAAGTACATGTTAAAATTATTTTTAATTCAACGTCGATGTCATACACAGAAAAAAATAAAAATTTATTTCAATTAAAAAATTTGTGATATTAATTAAAAATTAATTAAATTTGCACCAGTAAACAAATTAATAGTATCAACTAAACCAGTTAATAGTATTAATTAAACTTTTAATTGACTTGATTAAACGTTTAATTCACTTGATTAAAGTTTTAATTAAAACTGATTTTATTTTTGATTAATTTTTTAATTGGTGAAAAATTTTGGAGAATTTTTTCTGTGTACTATTACCATCTCGATTCGTTTGATTCACCATCAATCTCTGCTTGATAAATCCGGCAACCTTGCCTGTAATATCCACATATGCGAATCATGCTTAAGTATGTCTTGCAGTTTGCTTCGCTTGTACTCATTAACTCAAGTTAAATCAAAATCAAACACTTCATTAATGTTGTTAGGCAGGAGTTCGATGAGTAACATCAAACTTCTGAGTGTATATGAGGTTCGATAACATGGTACTGAATTTTAATACGTATGAGTAGCAGAAGTTTTGGATCATGATTCAACTCTACTCACATGTTTAATACTCATTGCATATCTCTGGTTTACACATCCGTTAAACCAGAATTTAGCACCTCGCTAAAGATAATTTAAATCTGGTTCAACCTACAGTTGGTTCTCAGCCCATTTACCGAGCATACGCCGCAATTGATGGCCTTAAATATTGCACTAGCTGGATCTTATATGGATGTAGGCCAAGAACTTTTCTCAAAATATCCAAGTAGTAGACGGGCAGAGACTGAATTGCGGAGAACGGCGTCGGACCAATAAATTCGAGTCATCTCTAACACTCTCGTTTACAGCGACGATGGCTTCTTTACTTTATACGCACGATACGGGCTTGATTTGAATGAATACTATTAAAAAGAGTAAATGTGGTCATGAATCGATCCATAGTATTGCTTATTAGCTGCTCAGAAGTCAACTTGATGAATTTTTAGAAATTAATTACCAAGCTTTATAAACGGGGTTCTGGTGTTAGCTTTTGCATGGTGTTTTGCCAAAGGATACTGAAACTAGTTTTACTGTTATCCCAATTGGAAGTTCTATACGTCTAAAAACGCCCTTTTTAAGAAATACTTGAGCCAAATTTGATTCAAAAATAATAATGACAACTATGTTATATTGTTAAACTTAAGTACGTGTAATTGCACTTAGCTTATTTCGGTTAAAAAGGAAAAAAAGTTTATAAACTTCAAAATAATAAGACGCATTTTTGGTTTTTTTAGCTATAAGCGGACCGATCTAGTTGCATTTTAATAGCATACTATTCCGTAATAAAAATCTATAACAAAATGGTCCCTATTATATCTTGGGTCTATGGAAAATTGATTTTAACATACACAAGGACAGACAGACTGAATGATGGACGGACATTGATTAGTTAACTCCGCTACTCATAACGATACAGTATAATATAATTTATAAGGTATGAGATGAATATTGTAGAAAATGCAAACGGAAAGACCTTTATAAAACTATGGTGAAGGGTATACAAAAAAAAAGATAAAAATCCTGTCGTTTAAAAAAAACTGTGGCCACTTTCAAAAAATATTCCTTTTTTGCGATTGGAAAATCTTCAAGGTTTTTGGCCCTATTGTTTTTAAATCCTTCGAAAATATCTGCAAAAATATTTTAATTTTCAAGGATTCCATATTATTTTTTTTTTTATCAAAAAACATATAGCAATATCTGCAGAATTATATAAAAAAGCCGCAACATATTGTGTTTATATGGCACAAACAGTGGCATGTCATAACGTCCAGTGTCATAGTGTCCGTGGACTTTTAAAAGTGTCATAATGTCCATCAGAGCAGTGGCATAAAGTCCGTGGACGTTATGACACTTTGTAGAGTGTCATAATGTCCACAACATGCTTACAAACTCGAAAACATAGCCGTCTTTCGGTCGGGCGCAAGGATTTTCTCCTCTTTGATAAAACAAGTACCGGCTTCGCTAACTAAAGCTTGGCTGCACAGCCGGCCTTCGGCCGGGCGCAAGGATTTTATCCTCTATGGTATAACAAACACCGGCTTCGCTAACTAAAGTTTCTCTGAACAGCCGGCCTTCGGCCGGGCACAAGGATTTTTTCCTTCTTTTTTGGTATTACAAATACTGGCTTCGATAACTAAAGCTTCTCTGCGAAATCGGCCTTCGTTCGGAGACAAGGCAGATTTTAGAAGCTTTACTTAGCGAAACAGGTACTTGTTATACCATAAAGGAAAAAATACTTGCTTCCGCCCGAAGGCCGGCTGTGCAGAGAAGCTTAAGTTAGAGAAGCCGGTCTTTGTTATACCATAGAGTAGAAAATCCTTGTGCCCAAAAAAGTTTCTGTTATATAATTAATATATGCACCCAAAAAAAAGCAACAAAACCATTTTTAAATTTGTTTTAACCATATTATGTTTAATTTAACCAAATCATTGTCACCGACAACCAAATTATGGTTAAAAAAGTTTCTTTAAAAATATTTTTGTTGGTGGTGACCATAATAAAACATGTTGTTCTCTGCGTGTATGTAGATCTTTTTTTGTATCTAACGTCTTTAGTAATTATGGACCTTATGACATTTTTAAAAATGACATAATGTCCATTTGCAAAGTGTCTCAATGCCCACGGACATTATGACATTTTCAAAAGTGTCACAGTGTCCATGGACACTATGGACGTTATGACATGCCACCGCACAAACAAAGTTAACAATATTAAAAAGTTTATTATTGTAAATTTCACAGTAAATCATTTATTTTATTTTATGTTGCATTTTTTAGTTTAGTTTTTAACTTAATTAAGCATCAACTACGTGACTAAGATATTTAAATATACACACACACTAAATTAGTGATCACGTTTAAAAGAAAAAAATTTAAAGTTTAAATTAAATCTAAATAGCTTTTATGAACTAACACTTATCTGAAATGTAAAAAGTCTTCTGAAACAAAAAAATTTTAATTTCAAAACTTCTCGTCCGTTTTAATAAGAATTATGTTTAAAGAAATTATAGAGGAGAATTTGAACTTTCGGAAGATTTTTTTAATAAAAATATTTATTTTAATACAGAGTCAGATTTGTGGCTTTTAAAGACTTTGAGTTTTAGATATTATACAATGCTTAAAAATTACAGGTTAAAAGGTTCGTGTAAGATTCAATTTAAATTTTTTGTGAACAAAACAGAAATAATCAGCAATAAACGGTCAATGTACAACACGATTAGCAAAATAATTGCAACACGCTGCACAAAATGTTAATTTCCTAAGGTTTAGTTAATGAAATATTATCGATACAAAGTTGAATATAAAAATATTTTAATTTCTAAATAAAATAAAAAACCAAAAACTAATCTTATCTCTAATATTTCTATACAGGTATCAGTAGGGAAATGACTATTTGACTTTCGGTGGCTCCACAGTCAACCCAAACAAATATGGAAATTTTAAGATTTAAAAAACTTTAGAAAATTACCAGATGAAGGAACTTGTATAACCTCAACTTTGTATCTTTTATTGGCTAAGAGATATTTGGCTTTAAAGTTCGTTCAGGTACCGGGGTACCCATGCTAGGAGAGTTAGGGTTAAAGGAAATGCTTTCAAAGAACTAATTGACGGCAACGCATTCATAGCAGCGATTGATGGCAGTATCCCCGCTTGAGACAGCATCTGCTTTTGGACTCTCAATAATCTGGACCTCCACTGCAAACCTGTTGAATAGCAACAGCGTACGGCGAAATCCGTACATAATAGCAAGGCATATTTAAAAACTCTTTCGCTTATGATTCCCGAATGGGCTTTCTACATAACCAATTCAGGACTTACTTTAGTATTTGGTGGATATTAGCTTAGGTTACAGATCTGTTTGTTAGAAGCTTTGTGTACCAGACAAGTTTAAAGAATTTTCTAAATATCTTTCTACCCAAGCATCCAACGGCAACGGGTAGTAGAATATACTTTCGTCCATATAAATAAACTTTACTCTAGAAATAAGCTTAGAAAAGAAAATTTCATAAGTTTTAATAGAAAAGTAAGTCAGTCCTTTAACTTTAACGGACTTAAAACAAAATCAAGTCCCTAAAAGCTTAAATCCTCCTCTACGATTTTTATAGATAATTTTCCCATTGTACGTAAAGTATATGTCAGATTTACGCACAGTGCAACGTTTGCAAAACAGTTCAAATTAAATGTTGTCTAACACATGCTTTACTTATTAAATATTTACATTTACCCTTAAATTAAGAGCACTTTATTAAAGACTTTTTACATTTTAGCTCACACACTCTACTCAAAACAAGACTCTCATATCAACTTTCGCATAAACCTGCACACATTTTTAATAATTTTACACTACTAAGGCAGGATTTCAAAGCAAATTGGAAAAATCAATACGAATAGAGTTACAATTTGTATATTGTTGATAATTTAAAAAAAAAAGTTTCATTTAGATCAGTGATAGCCACTCCATAGGCTCGCGAGTCAGTCAATAATCGTATTTTTCACACAGACACGGTCGGCAATTCACATGTATACAACAACATTGTTCGTTTCAAAACATCAGACTATCATCCGTCTCTGCGACCGCACACAAGTACATAATATCTTTGTGTGCGTGCGTTCGGGGCTTGGTTAGTTTGGGGCTTGGTTATCACTGATTTAGATCATTAAGTTATTGAAAAATCGTCTTCACGAGCCACAATTTATTATGCACTACAGTATTACCATCTGTCTTTATTGTTTTTGTGGATTTTTATATGATTTGTCGCACCATACGTATTTCCCAGATCAAAAACAGGAATGAATTTCTCTGCCAAAGTTTTATTCTGGTGCACACACAACAATGTCGCGCTTAATCGGAATGTTATAAAAAATAAAGAAATGTATGGGCAATTAAATTATTTAAATTAAAAAAACATACATTTGTGCATCTCTTATGACTTTAAATATTTCCTTTTTGTTATGAAATCCAGCTGTAAATTTAATTAAAAAAGCTCTTCATTTGTTTACAAAAAAACTAAAATTCTTTAATGTATTTAAATCTACCTGGCATAGCAGATACATAATTACTAAATGTACCGATTACAAATGAGATTTTTTTATCTAAAGTACTTGATTTAATACGATTATTTTTAGTATTGCCCCGTCTATTTAGAGCGGGTTTTTTACTTAGAGTTTAAACCAGGATCAATAGTAAGATTGGTTAATCTTATAATAAAATTAATCTAGCCTTAATCCTCTTTGGCGTTTTTAAGTGAAAGATTAAAGCTTTTAGCATTGCCATATGAATTGACAATACTTTTATGTATAAGTATGGCAGTTTAAAACAAATGCCAAAAATTGTCATCAAATTACTGTTCTTAACGTGAAAAAGAAGAAGAAAAGGCGAGAATTTTGTATTGTGTTATATAATATTATATATTAATAAATAAATAAAATCGAAAAAGAAGCAAAATAATCAAGCAATAATTTATCTTATGAGGTGGAATATTTAATAAAACTTTAAATAAAAATATTTCCTTTTAAAAGCTGTTCGTACTTTTGAAAGTTCTGTCGCAAGTTTAAACCGCCAACTTTCGTCGTTTAAACTTGGAAACAAAATGAAATAATCGACTACCCAAAAACGAATTTCAAAGATTAGTTCTAATTTAATCGCTGATCTTTATGTCAAAAACTGGCTCTTAGTGTTTACGATAACAAATATTTAAAAAATAATCACGACAAAGATTTTTGATTTTGAAAAACCATTTAACTAGAATATGTTTTACATATACATATATATTTATGTATTTTAATGTAACAATGTTAAAACTTGTTCTCCCTCTTAAGGCAACATAGTAAATTTTTTCTTATAGTACATTTACATCAAAGCGAAATCTAGTACATACAAGATTTAGAGCCAAATTTAGTTGGTTTTGACAGGACTTCGAATACAAAATTAAATCTTTTTCGTGAATAATGGACTAAAAAATATAGCATTGTATACGTGAAATTTTACACTTTCGCTATGACGCTATGAAAATTATTTTTCAAGAGTAATGGATGCAAATATGAATATAAAAAAATATTAATTACAACACAATAAAAGAACTTTTTCACAGCAAACTCACCAACAAATAGAAAAGACTGTAGAGTGCTGCAAAAGAGTCTCTCTCTTCTTTAAAATAAAATCTTGCTAGCCGCAGTGCTATTATTATTTATTTATTTAATATTTATATAACATTAACTAACTGGTCTGGCAAACGTTGTTTTGTATAACTTATTTCTTTCTGATGTTGCAATATCTGCATGCCAAATTTTAAAAAAACCGGTAGTGTTGTTAATAATGTATAGGGAGGGGAGCTTTTAACCCTTCTTGCCCTATTTAACGCCCTATTCCTTATTTTCTTGCAGATGTTACAGTATCTGCATGCCAAATTTTAAGAAAACCGGTTGATTAGTTAAGAAGATATAGCGAGGGGGAGCTTTTAGCCCTCTTGCCCTGTTTCACGCCCTAAATAATAAAAATTATAGGCTGTAGTACCTTCCAGATGTAACACTATTTTCTTGCTAAATTTCAAGAAAATCAGTTGATTAGTTATGAAGATATAGGGAGGGGGCACTTTTACCTTATTTGGCCTATTTCACGCCCTATTCCCTATTTACTTTCAGATTATATAGAATCAGCATGTAAAATTTTAGGAAAACCGGTTCATTAGTTAAGAAGATATAGGGAAAGGGAGCTTTTACCCCTCTTGCCCTATTTTACGCCCTATAGCGATATGAAAATCGGTCAAACCGTTTCGGAGGAGTTCAATTACAAACACCGTGACACGTGAATTTTATATAAAAAAAATAAATAAGATCTTTTTAAGTGTCGGAAAACAATGGTGCGCTATAATGCGACAATATTATAATTTGAACTTTCTTCTAAAAGCAGCAGCGTATTATTATTTTCTTATTCCTTTTTTGTGCAACCATGATACCCTCTTTTTTATTATTTTGTTTTTTTTATTCAAACAAAATGAATTAGAAATTCACTAATATCCCAATAAAAAATAAAGCTTCGAACCAAGCAGGTTTGTAAGGGTAATACTAAGATAATCTTGGATAACTTTATGATAACCGTCAGTAATCGACTTGAAATTCTTAAAAGCAAAATGTCAGCAAAAAGTAATTTTCGTTCAGAATCTATCTGAATAGAGTTTCAAAAAAAATTTAATTGAATATTTCATATAATAGAAAACCATACGCCAATGTTTAGCCTTTTTGTTTGCTGGGTATACATTAAAGGGTTTAAGTTTAAGTTCTTTTTATGTTAATCAATATTTCATAATTATTTATATATAAATCACACATTTTTACAAACACATATTTACAAATCACTGGCACAATCCGAAATATATACATATGTACATGCATACATTATTTTTAAAAGGATTTTACATAACGTTTACACATACATTTATACATACATACTTATTTTTAATTTAAAGTTTTGCTTTAACAGAATTAAACAAAAAAAAAAAAATCAAACTTGAATGAAAACCAAATCAATACATTTAGTAAAACAATAAATAATAGTAAATATATCAAAGTTACTCAACTTTTGTTGTAGTTTTACACCAGCAAAAAATAAATCTCAATAAAAAACAAAAAAAAAAAGACTCGAACAGTCTCAGGAAAATTCTATTAGAGAATTAAAAAAAAAAGAAACCTGAAAAATGTAATTAAATAAAAAATAATCCCTATTGTCACTACAAAACGTGATTTAAGAGAATAAAATTTATAACTTAATTTTAAACAAATTAATATTATAATTTATCATAAATATTTTTTTAATTTTTTCTTTTCTTTCTACCGATAAAGCTATTCCTTTCTTACCCTGTAATTTAATACCTTTCTAAATTGTTTACACCATTTAACAAAATACAATACTTATACTAACAATAACACTGTGTTACATAGATTTTGTAGTTCTTTTTTCAGGTTGTTCCTGAAACAAACCACTTTATCAAGTTACCCGATTTGACTGTTTCTAGTAGTTAATTATCAGACTTTTTAAGCCAACTCCAACTTGTATACACAAATTGAAAGAATAAAACTTAAACCAGATTAAAAAAATAAATAAATAAATAAAAAAGTTTTGTTTATTAAAAAAACATCCCGAAAATCCCGGGATCCAGAAATCCCGGAATTTCCCGGGATTTTCTAAAATCAATCCCGATTGACATCCCTAATCCATATATTTTAAGCTCTTCTAGACATTTTCTCAATTTCTTTCTACGCTCAAAATCACCTTTCAAATATATAAAATTAATCCATTTTTATAACCGAGTAGGGATGAATCTTGGTACGCAAGAAGTTTGTTGGCGCAACGCTGAAACATCTACACTTTTAAAAATATCTCTCAGTCCACTTTGCATGACACAAATAGAAATATCAATTACGTCGCGTCTGGCTTTAACGCTTAAATAATGTACCTGAATAAAAGCGCTAACATGTTGACGTTGTCATGTTTACTTTATATTTCCAAAAAATAAAGAGATAAAATCGCTTTATTGTAAAAATTTAAATTGTCATTACTTTTTAACTTAAGCAAGAAAAACAAACAGTTTTTTAGCAGGTCAACTTAACTTATTAAGGCACTGTGAATATTGGATTTTTTTTAATTGCAAAGCGTTGACCCCGGGTTTTCTTCATACATTTTGTATGAGCCTAAAAGTTTCTGACAGATAAGAAACGCCTAATGCCCTGATTTAAGTTAAGCTGTTAGAAGCAAATAACCGCTTGCTTAAAAGCTTTAAAAAATTTTACATAAGGCTTTCAAAATCGTTATCTTTCATTAAAAAAAATTGTATTTTTAAGAAAAGAAATGCATGGGCATAGCAAGGCGAATTCATGCACACGGTGTCAGTAATACTACAATAATACAAAAAAAAAAAAACAAAAACTACCGAATTATTTTAAATAAATACAAGGAAGGACAACAACCCATTTTACATTGGCCACGAACAGTTAGAGTTTTTTCATAAATTCTGCTGCCTGGGAAGAATGATTTCAACAAAAGATAGCGCAAAATCACATAATTGGTTTGGCAAGCGGTGCGTTCTTCCAGCTACGAAATATTTGAAAATCAACCATCTTATCAGTCAATGCAAAATTGATCTAATCCATATTTTTATTAAACGAAGAAAGTGGAAATGTATAAAACATACCTCTGGGAAGCTCTAGAGAGGAATTTATTAGTCAGTAGAAGAAACGGTCAGCCAAGGACCCCTTAAAAAAAAAGATGCTTGCTCAAAGGCAACGAAACCATCGAAAAATGTTAGCGTGGAATAAAATTATTGGCGAATGATAGAATATACTAAAGATATGTTGTAGGGGCTCTATGCTCCATAAGGAGTTAAGTGGAAAATTGTTAGTATTTACGGCTTGAAATGACAACCATTTCTAGGCAAAACCTTGTAAAATCCAAACAAATTGGTTCGAACTTTGAAAGTCGCTCTCATTTTATGTATGAAACAAAATATCGGCTATATGCTAGCTATGGCTTCGATGGCATACCTCTATCCGCTAGTCCATATTTTCAATGACTCTGCGACGTAATTAAGGTTCAATGTCGTTAATGTGCCGAATTATCTTATCATTAAGCACTTGAATTTCTCTTGGCTAACTGACGTACACTATTTCTTTTAAATATCCTCAAAGAAAAAAGTCCAAAGGTGTCAAATCGCAAAAAGAGCCATTATGTCGTTGGCTGTTTGGCAAGTGGCACCATCCTGTTTAAACCACATATCATCCAGGTCCATATTCTTCATTTCTGGCCAGAAGAAGTCAGTTATCATCTCGCGATAGCGAAGACCATTCATGGTTACTGCTTTGCCGACCTCATTTTCGAAGAAGCACATCCCGATGACGCCGCCAGCCTATACACCGAACCAAACAGACACTCCTTTTGGATCGCCCAAATGCGGCAATTCCGCCTGTAAGCGAATCCACTGAATTAAAAGTTTTCCTCGTCGCTGAAGATAATTTTCTTTGCAAAGTCACCAACCCTTTAGTTCTGTCTGATCAACCAACTATTGAATTATTGAAATAAAAAATTCTTTGTACTGACAGCGATTAGAAAGGTGTACCACTACACGGTTGAATTGGTCAAACACTGAAACAAAGAAATGATAAATTAAGTTGCGCAAAGAACGTGCATTATGGTTGGACCACTCTTAAGAAGCGCTAGCCTTTCAATTTACTAAAACCACGAAATCGTGTTAGCTCTCTTTATAAAAACGCGTTTTAGTTGCTTTAACCATACAAAACAAATGGAATGGAAAGAGATATAGAAATAAACCTAGCTCAGTTGTCAAAATAAACTTAACTCAGTTGTCAAAAAAAACTAAATCAATGATTGTGAAAGAAATCTTGTTGTCACTTCAAACATTAAAGAGAAAATAAAATTTTCCTTATTCTCTTGTAGAAGTTTATACTCTAGTCCAGTGAAGGGCACACACATGCTATCACATTTATGCCTGTCTTGACGAAATAACAACAAAGCAACAGCCGAACGTACATTGTCACAGCCACAGAAAGAAGTTTATAGTTTGGTTTGGCCTTAATGTCTATGTATAGCTGATATATAAAGTTGCTAACAAAACTAAGTATAGCCCATGATGAAAAAAGCAGTTCGCAGCACTACGCCAGATGACGATTTTTTGCTCTTGCATTGTTTATCTTGGTTTATGTCAGAGTTTTGTTTATGTTTAGAAAAAGTCCACGTTTTGTGATGTGATATTGTATTTTATTAAAGTTTTTGATAAAATAAAAAACAAGATATTGACCGTAATTAAATAAAAATTGGCTAAAAATTTATTTATTTCATCACGTTCAGCGGCACGCTTTGATTTTTGTTGAAAGTATTTTTTGACGTAAACAGTGATATAATTTCCATTTTTTTGTAATGTTGTATTTGTTGCCGTAACGATGCCACCTGCTTATTCCACCATGGTATAGCCCTTTTCTTGCCACAGACTGATCTTTGAGGGCAGCTCACATTAACACTTTGTGTCAAGCAGAAGAAAACTAAGCTTAACTTTTACTGTCAGTTACGTTTACGAAAAGTAAAACAAGGAAAATTTCATTTCAGTAAATGCCAAGGTTAATAAAATATTGACTTCCTAGAAAAATGACAATGTAAAAAGAAACATATTTTAGGTTTATTTTAGACTTTTAGAAAAATTCAAATAAAATGTTTAACAAAAAGAAATTTGGGTTTTCTTTCTTATTTCACTAAAGCTAAATTCTATGTAACAAAATTAAAATATTATCAAAAAGTAATTTAAATTTTTGGGAATACAAAATTTTTCATTCAAACGAACGCTTTTAACTACAACAACAACCAACAAAAAACGATATTTCTCTTTAAGAAAACTGCGAATTATGAATGGTGTATCAAAAAAGAGAGACAACGAACTTAAATAAAAGGAAAAGGAAATACAAAAACCAAAGAAAAACCTAACATAACCCTAAAAAAAAGTACTTTACATAACAAGTATTTGTGAGAGGAATCTGTATAATTTTTATTTATTTGTAAACTAACCAATACCAATATAAAACTTTATATATATGTGTATATAAATCTGAGTAAAAATGTTTAATTTAAATTAAACTTATGCTAATGTTGTAAATATATTTATTTAATTAACTAATGGATTTTTTGTTTCTTTATTATTTTTTTTTTTAATTACTAATGGAAATATCAAATACTTAAAAACACCCTGGCTGTTGAAAATTTATTTGTTTTTTATTTTTTTTTCGAATTATTAATTTATTATTTTACTTAAAATGCTTTTTAAGCTTAAATGTTTTTAATAATTATATAAACTTCAATTTACGTAGAAAATACTGCAAATACTAAAAATGCTTGTATATAAATTTCAAATAAAAAAATATGCATGTTTCAATTAAAAACTTAATTAACAATTAAAAGCACGTTTTACATTTTTGTTTTAATAATTAAATTTTTTTAATTTTTTTTTTTTACCTTTTTAGTTTACAAATTGATTTAAATTAACCTAAGTTAGTGAACAACAATAGAGAGACTTTTAGCAAACAATATAACTAATACATTTATATATATTTTTCTCTACCTTTTTTTAACTTTTTTCCTTCCCCCCGATAAACAAAATATTTGTTACACGAAAATAAACAAAAAACCAAAACAATTAAAACCTAAAAAAAAAACCCAACAAAACCCAAAATTGATTGTTTTTATAATAATTAAACAATCTAAAGGACTTTACATTGGATTTTTACTTTCGTCAATTTTGGACCGATCCTCGTTTAGCGTATAGAAAACGACCTGGTGTAGAAACACTATCGGTTGGATCAGAGTTCATTAAAAATATCTGGGTACCTGACACCTTTTTCGTAAATGAAAAACAATCATATTTTCATATTGCCACAACCAGCAATGAATTCATACGTGTTCACCATTCTGGATCAATAACAAGAAGTATTAGGTAAAAGAAACCAACAAAAAAAACTTTTTAATCGAACTTTATTTCAAAATTATTCAAAGCAAAATTTATTATTTCTTCATTTTTTAAAAAAAAAAAAACAACGACCAAAGAATAAACATATATTTTATTTAATAAACCTATGAATGTCGTAAATTATTTGTTAAAGAAAATTTTAATTTTCAACACTTATCGTTTGAGTTCTTTTCATTTGTGTTCAAAACTTTTAACTATTTAAACTCTATGTGTGTTTTTTTGTGCAAACAATTTGATTTTCGTTTATTAAAAAAAAAAATGGTTGACTTACAAATTCATTGAGTACAAAACAAATTTACATAGAAAAAATTCTCTAAAAATATTCACCAATTTAAGCATTTATCAAAAATAAAATCAGTTTTAATTAAAAATGTCATCAAGTGAATTAAACGTTGAATCAATTAAATGTTTATTCAAGTGGGTTAAACCTTTAATTGATACTATTGATTTGTTTACTGGTGCAAATTTAATTAATTTTTTAATTAATATCACAAATTTTTTAATTGAAATCAATTTTTATTTTTTTCTGTGTAAATCAATTAAAATACGAAAAAACGTTATACATATTGATGTCTTTAATTATTTTCTTACTTTTATTTAAATTTTCTGATTCAAAGCTTAAAATCATTTTCACTTAAAATCTGTTAAAAAAAAAAGTTTTTCCGTTTGGTATTTTTCGTTGATGGTTTTCTGAAAGTGAAAAAGATTTTTCGTATAAGTGAGTTCAATTGGCATTATTGTTTTTGAAAACAAAGTGGAAAAACAGCTTTTTTCAAAATTTTAATCTCAATTTTTTTCTATTTATAACATAAATCAGCATCATCTCATATATATGTATATGTATATTCTACTAACTACTAATAATACCCCAGCCCTCACATCATTCTGTTTTCTATTAATAACATAAATCTTTCTACGCTCAAAATCACCTTTCAAATTTATAAAATTAACTCATTTTTACAACAAAGTAGGGATGAATCTAAACATTTTCTTTTATAGAAGACATAAAAGTACTTTTTTCCATGCGCACCTTTTCCTTTTTAGTACTTTTTTAGAAAAGTTGCTATTAAATAAAGACTACTTCTTCGAAAAAGTGCTTTTTAACAGTAGTTTTAAAAAGGTACTTTAAAGCGACTACTTTTAAAAAATACCTTTTTTTCAAAAAAGTTATTGAGGTACCTTTATAGAAAAGCTACCATATTTCAAAATTTAAAAAAGGTTTAGTTTTAAGCAAACAATCCTTTTTAGAAAACTGCTTTCTTAAATACTTTTCAAAAATAAAATATTTGGAAGGTACTTTTTTACAAAAAAAGTACTTTTAAACCAAAAAGGTACTTTTACCAAAACGTACTTTTCACAAAAAAATGTGTATTTACCAAAAAGTTATTTTCTTTTATAGAAGACATAAAAGTACTTTTTACCATACGAACTTTTTCCTTTTTAGTACTTTTTTAAAAAAGTTGCTATTAAATAAAGACTACTTCTAAGAAAAACTTATTTTTAACAGTATTTTTAAAAAGGTAATTTAAAGCGACTACTTTTTAAAAATATCTTATTTGCAAAAAAGAAAAGTACTGTGTTATTGAGGTAACTTCAAAGAAAAGCTACCATATTTCAAAATTTGAAAATCTTAGTGTATTTATCATATATGAAAAATTGGGAAATACGCACGTCATACAGAAATCTTATTAAAAAAGGTTTAGGTTTTAGCAAATAATCCTTTTTAGAAATCTGATTGGAAGGTACTTTTTTACAAAAAAAGTACGTTTTAACCAAAAAAGTACTTCTTAACTAAAAAAAAGTACTTTTTACAAAAAAATGTGCATTTACCAAAAAGTTATTTTTAAACAAAAAATTAGCTTTTGCAAAAAAAGGTACTTATCACCAAACAGGAACTTATCGCCAAAAAGGTACTTTTTACTAAACAGGTCTTTGCTCGTATTTTATTTATTTATTGATTCCATTTCGTGTACAACAAGACTGGGTCTTATATCTATAACACAGAAACGTATAATGTTACAAAACAAACTTGATACAAGTAAATATAACAATATTGATATAAAAAAAAAAGATTATTCTTGCGAAACATTTACTTAAAAAAGTACTTTTTAGCAAAAAGCAAAGTACCTTTTTACTAAAAAGTGCCTTTTTGCTTAAAAGTATCTTTTTGCTAAAAAAAAGTACCTTTTTGCTTAAAAGTACCTATTTGCTAAAAAGTACATTGCTGCTAAAAAAAAAAGTACCTTCATGCTAAAAAGTAAAGTAAAAGTAAAGTACAAAAAGCTACTTTTAGGAAACTGCAAATACAAAATTAAAAATAAAATACTTTTTAAGCATTTTCTCTAAAACATATTTGAAATGTAGTTTTTAGAAAAATATATTTTTACTTTGCAATAAGTACCATTAAAAGAAACAAACTTTTAATTAGAGTTCATCCCTGCTTTAAAGCATGTTCATAAATTATAATTTATCCATTTTATTTATCAACTACTACAAATACAACAAATACGTCTACATTTTTCTAAGAAAAATAGAGCAGCCATTAAAAAATTACAAAGAACAAAAACAAAAAATATACAAAAAAGTATAAAATGTGTTTTGCTACACCGAAAAAAGGTTTGACTAATGGAGAAATTTCTGTATACAAAAAAAAATGCTAAAAACACATTTAAAGGAATTTCTCCAGTTTTAATTTTTCTACTACCTTAAAACAAGAATCTGTCCAAAAAAACCCTCCCCCTCTTCACAAAGAATATGAAACTTAAATGAACAACTTAATACTTAACTTTTGAATACAAAGAGAATTAATGGATTCTACGGCTGTGAGTTTGTAAGTTTTTCCTCTTATTAAAAAATAAAACATAAAAGCATAATTAATGTAAAGGCCAAACTAAAATGTAAGTATAAAGCAAAATAAACTTTAAACCAATTAATATTCATAAAGCAAATTTAAGCATACATAAATAAATATATTCGTAAAGAAAATATATAAAAAAAATTCAAATAACGCAGCTAAGTTTGTATGTGTAAAGTTCTTCGTAAAAGATTAGACCAAAATTAATCTATCTAAGAAAAAAAACTTTTTAAAATATATTAATATTAGCTCCCCTCTAGTTTACAATAACAATTTATATGAACTACTACTACACATGTATGAATGTTGTATTGAAATGACAAATAGTTAAATTCTTTTTTTTTTAATTTTCTCACACACTGTCTATCTATATAAATCTCCCTCTCTCTCTCTCTCTTTTATTATCTATCCGACTAATTTCGTACATCACTTTTTTTTGTTTTACTTACAAATATGAATTTTTATTAATTTCATCCAATTGAACTCGCTAAATATCATCACAAATTGTTTAGTATCAAACTAAAAACTTACTTGTACAACTTGCATTGCGCTCTCTTAAGTAACTCTTGCTATTATAAAATAATCAATTGTTAAAAAAAATAAGTATTTTTAAAAATTTTAATATTTTGTCTCGTTAACTTTTTAGCAATTTTGGCTAAAAAAAACAAAGCTTTAAATGTCATTTGTTCTAAAGAGGTTTGCAAAGGAAAAATTTTATTAATAATTTCCCTCTTTTTCTTCTCTCTTTTTCTATGACATATTGTCCAACATAAATTCACATTTCTCTTAGATTGACCATTACTGCATCATGCCCAATGAATCTACAATACTTTCCGATGGATCGTCAACTGTGTCACATTGAAATTGAAAGTTGTAAGTACCCGTTTTTATTTAAATTACTTTTATTAAACTTAATACTATGACAATTATTTACTAAACATTCAAAAAAAAAGAATATATCAACAAAAAAATAACATTACACTCTATACGAAATTAAGTCTTATTAAAAAAAAAAAAAAAATCTCAAATGAACTCATTCAGAATAAAATAACTATTCAATTAGGAAAGAAGTCCTTAAGAAAATTAAAGGAAAATTAAATTTTGGTTGACATCGATATAAGAATTTTCGTCCAGTCTAGCGTATGAGTGATAGTTGGCAAATAAATATTAATCATACGTGACGTGTGACAATAAGATTATGACTCGACAGATTTAAAAAAAGTAGAAAAGAATTGTCGGTCAAGCCTGAACCTTTGATACGCTACACCTGAGTATTTTAAGGCAAATTTTCGAGTGCATACCCTGTTTGGGAACCATGGGCAACTATGGACCCGCCAGAACAAAATTATGTTATAATAATTTCCCTGCAAATAAAATTGGACCACCTTATCCATTTTGATAAAATGGACTACTCCATGGACTGGTCCGATGTAATGCAAGAATGAACCATGTCATTGTTAAAAAGTGTTTCTAGTGAGACGACATGTCTTCGTTTTTTAACGACATGCTTACGTTTTTAAACGACTTCAAAACTAATCCTCTTGAGTATACCATGGAGTAGTTTTAAAACTACTCCTTAGTGGTCCAAATGGGTTATATGGTCCTCTCGTAGGGCATCGTAATGTTAAATAGACCAGGTTTTCTCCATACGTTTGGGTTAGTTTTGGACTTGTCCTGGTCCCTTGTGGACTACTCTTTACACGCTTGTTTGGACTGGTCCTATTATTTGCAGGATTAGATGTCTTCATCTATATGAGATTTGTTTTCCTTAGGAAGTGGGTTTATATGGGAACTAATGGCATTTTCTTTTCCGAATGAGATTCTGCATTTATTCTGCCTTTTATAATGGATAATAAATTAGGGAATGAGAGGGGAGAGAAATTTAGCCGGTTCTCTACCCCTCTTACCTATAAAGTCAGACTTTCCGAAAGAAAACTTTCCAGACTAAAGAATTTTATTGGCATCAAAATTAAAAAAGGCAGGAATTGATTTTAACTGTCTTTTTCTAAGCTCTGCAGACTAACTGGCAGGTCCCGAATTGACAATCAATACCAGCTGTCCTCTAGAAGACACCGACAAACAAATTTCTAGATTTTTTAGTTATTTCCTTTTTTCTTTAAAATTTTTTTAATTAAACAATCATTTAATTAGTAAAATTTTCATAGAATTTTTTGTTTTTCTTGAAATAACTTTAATTTATATTGACATTGACTTATTAAACTTGCAAACTTTTACTGAAAATTATGAATAATCTCTTAATACAATGAACAAACGAAACATTTATATCGATGTTTGCTTACCCATATTTTCTTATTTAACAAAAATCTAAGGACTTCTTTCTATTCAAACTATTTATTCTTTTCTAAAAGCCATATGAAACAAAAAAAATCTCGCGCTGTTTGTTCGTTAAATACGTTTTTTTTTCCACACATTAAAGTCAAATCAAACAAAAGCTTAAGACCATGAAAAACAAAACTCAACATAAAAATTACGAAAACAAAATGTTTTTAGATAAAAAAGAAAAAAAAAATAAAGAAATAATAGGAAAATAATTGTTTTTTCTAAACTGGCACTAAATTCCACTTGCTTTTTTTTTACAAAAATAAAAATGAACCCGAACTAAAACCACATAAATTTAATTCAAAAAAATTAAATGAAAAAGCTACTACTATTTAAAAAAACAAAAAAAAATATAAAATAATTAAATCAAGTTATCTAAACTTAAAGTATTATTTTTTTAAGCTTGGTTTTTTATTGTTTAATTTTTTTTTTTTTTTTTTTTTTTGTTTGCCGTTAATCTTTTTTTTTTAACAAAAAAGCCGAAAATGTTTCAAGAATTTTAAAAAGAATCTGTTGAAAACCAAATTTAAAATTTTTAATTTCATTAATTCAAATAGGAAATTAACCGATACCGATATACCGGTGATACTTCTGGCTTAACGAAATATCGGTATCGGCAATATTTTACTGGCGATACAACGATACTTTACTTTTAAGAGTTTTGTTTAATGCTTTTTTGCTTACCAACTAAGAAGGTCACTTTGAAGTGGCTACAAAATCCATAAGTAAAGCCACTGCAACATTGCCTGACGCTATCGAGGTTGGTTACAGTCTTCGAACTTTATTAGAAAATGTAAAAAATTAATCAACGGAGACTAGAGAATAGTTCAGAAACCAAAAAAATTGCCATTTACTTTGAATTAGCTCTAAATGAAAGGTTTGGTTGTTAAGGCTCATTATCTTTGTTTATCTACAATTCTCGACCCTCGATACAAAGCTCGAATATTTCAAAGACAATTGACTTCAATCGTATCGAAAAAGAATCTTGTTATGCTACTAAACATGACTCTGCATTTATAGATCCTAATCTAGTCTACGAGAACTGGCCTTATAAGAGAATCCGAAGAAAATAAGACTCTTTTGTGCATAAGCAGTGGATCTCCTAAAGAAGAGGTCGAGATATACCTTAGATCTCCATATATTTCTAGATTTGCTTGTTCACAGGCGCAATAACAAATTTAAAAAAATGGTGCAAAAATACTAAAGTTTTCAAATGAGTTTTGTCGCATCTGCGAAACTATTCGCCACTGCAAGTCTTTTTTAAAATGGATTTGCGAAATCGTCTCAATCCTCAAAAGTTAAAAAAACTTTGTTTTTAAAACCAATATTTTATATATGGCAATTTTAAATGTTAATAAGTACTCGTCCATATTATAAAATATTGGCTGCTAAACATTTAAGTTTGATGATAAAAAAGGGAAAGAAGACAGGAAAAGTGCACTTTATCCCCAAATATGTGACTTTTTTCTTAATAGGGATAAAAACTTCGTGAAAATCCCCAGGGGATTTTTTGGAAAAAAACGCAGTTTTTCGCTGGGGAATTTTGGGGATAATATATTATTACATTCGACATTTGTGCAATGGCCAGAACGGTTAAGTCAAGTCGTGGGAACAAATTAAAGTCTTTTTTGGTCCGCAAAATGCGACTGGTTTGAAATCTTTTCAAAAGCTTGCTGAAATAGTTTAAAATATGCTTTCTGTAGCAACATGTAGAGCTTGTTTCAAACAGAAATAGAATCAAAACCAAAATTCGCAACATAATGCAGTATGAGTTTCTATTTGCACTTCTTTGAATAAATTCACACTATAAAAATAATTCAGTTGGCTGTGACAAATTTATTTCATATTCTCAAACACTTTTTAATACAAACAACATGAAAAACAAAATTGCAATGGTCGATGAGCCTGAAGTAGTTTTTGATTCTGAAGTTTTTGAAATATAAACCCTGTTGCATAAAGTGCTATTTTTAAATTACTCTTTTTATATACCTGTGTATGTAGATTGTGTGTTTAACTCAAAGTAAAATTTAAATCAGTTATTAAAGAATAAAATCTATATATATATAAAATTGTAACGTAACTAACTGATTCATCATCGCACAGCTTAAACGCCTGAAGCTAAAAACTTGAAATTCGGACCGGAGGAGGGTCTCTCCCCAAATCGGTCCACTAAGACAGGATTTTTGGAAATTCGAATGTTTAGGGGGTTAAAACAGGTAAATACGATAGCCTTATATCTACAAAACTAAAAGAGATACAAAAAAACTACAATACTTATCGTTGTTCTTTAGGAAAATAAGCGCACAGGTGTCTGATACTTTTTTGAAATTCGGCTCTTTTAAGGAGAAAACGGGTAAACCCTGAATTTTGGAACTTTTTTGTCACCCCATCTATCTTTTGAACCAATAAACCTAGAAATAAAGTCTATATCACATTCGAAACTTATGAAAAAAATACGAATATAAATTTGGTACTTTTTCGAAATTCAAACGTTTAAGGGGTAAAAATTGTAAAATTTTATGGTACTTTTTTTAAAAACGTTTTTCTTTATTCATTGACAAATTCGTACTAAATTATAAGCCCCCACTACAATACTGCAATTTTTGATATTTTAATGGGGGGAAAAAAATAGTACCACAATGGGAAATACGGGAAACTTAATACCTTTGTTCTGCTTTTTGATTCAACAACTGGTATAATCTGATTATCGTTAATATTGGACCTTAAAACATAAAATTCAACATGCAATGTCCTGAGTGGATACGAATCTATGAGGGTACTTTTTGGTACTTTGTGTATATTAACTGGTACTTTTTGAATTTCCGAAATTTTAACAAGTAAAAACCTAGAAAAACAAATTTTGGCACACAGATATGTGCACGAAAAAAAGGAGACGCTAACGAAGTAGCGGGTTAAATGCTTGTGTATGCATATTTTTTCTTTGACAAAATATTATTTTATTTTTTAAGATCGGTAGGAAATTTGGGATAAGGCTTACACAATAAAACCGGGAACCCTGTGTACCAGCAGTTTTTCTGAGTTTCTTATTGAGAGGAAGAAGAATGGGATAAGGGATGCAAAATACTTAAGTGCTGCAAAACAAATGCTTTATTCTGTGGACACGAATGTCGTCTCAAAAGAGAATTGAAGAACATTTTTGCAGCAAATGTTTCATTATATGAACGGGACCCATCGTTTACAATCTTTTAATTTTACCATGAATTCGATGTTTTAAAAATTTTATAAAATAAATTATTTTACTTCGAGTGCACGGTAGGTTAGTTGGTAGTGAGGAAGCGCTGGGGTTGCGGGTTCGATTCCTGCCAGAGGCTTTGGTTCTTTCTTACAGACAAGCGTAGAGCTTCGCGGGAATAGCTTAGGAAATTTAAAAAAAAATTGAGAATAATAAGTATTGTGGTTATTTTTGTCGAACTATTGATGGTTTTTCAATCCAAATTTTTTTTTAATATTTTTAATCAGGCTTAAGTTCATCAAATTTAATTTTTCATTAAATTATTTTTACGAAGAAAGGAATTTTACAACATGAAAATTAATTAAAATTGTTATAGATAACATTTCATTCTTGACTGACCTGAGATTCAAACACAGGCGGCTGGCCTGAGATTCGAACCCAGGCGGCTGGTTACTCTGATATGTTTCGATCATAACCACTTGATCTCTTCAGAGGGATTTGCCGTCTTACACTCGCAGCCATCGATGAAAATTTGAGTTTTTTTACACAGAAAAAATTCTCATTAATTGTTTTTCTATTAACGCATTTATCAAAAATAAAATCAGTTTTAATTAGAAAATTTTATCATGTGAATTAAACGTTTAATTGATTCTATTAATTTGTGCAAAATTTATTAATTAATATCAAACATTTTTAATTTGAATTTTTTGAGTATCGGTATCGTATCAGAAAATGTTGTATCGTTGCATCCCTAGTAAGAAGATAGAGTTTGTTTTATTCATTATTTATTTTAATTATTATTTTATTAAAATAACTTATTTTTAATATATACTTTTTTTAATTTAAAGCAAAAATAGTTTTATTTAAATATTAAAATTTAAAACATTCAAATTTAAACAAAATAAACAAAGAAATATTAATTTGTTTTAAACATAAAGAACATCAGTGAAATAAAATTAAGAAAGAAAAACATTTTCGGTTTAGAAAAAAAATTGGTTGGTTTTCGGTCGCCTTCTCTAATACAGCAACCGCAGAAGGTTGATTCTTAACAATCAAGTGTATTTTACAATTATTTACAGTCGCAAATTACAAAACCAAAAAAGAAAAACAAAATTACATATAGAAATTATCGGCCTAATTTATGAAAAAATAAAACAGGTTGATTGAAGTGTAAATTAAACGGATTTTAACCTGTTTTATTTTTTATAAATAAAGCAGTATATGTTTTACAAAATTTCTTTTTTTTAATAATTAAATTTAATAAAAGTTGGTTATTCAGAAATTAAAAACATGAATCGATTCAAGCAAAAAACGGTTAAAATACATTTTTGGTTTTTACTTTGATTAAAACATTTTTCATTCAAACATTTAATGGCCTCTTGGAATGCTCTACTTCTAGTATTTTGTTTTCCCTTCAATTAAATTTTAAATTAAAAAATTATAGTTTGTTCTCGTTTTTCATTAAAACCAGTTGCAATTTTTTTTTTTTTTAGTTGCTTTATTTAATAAAACATTGCAACAATCTGGTACCAACAAAACTTTAACTTTTAACAAATTCTAAAACAGAATTAAAAATTTAACTCCAATCAAATGTCAAATATGTAAAATTAAAAATCAAACTTAACCCAGCACCCACCACTACAGCCACCACCACCACCACCATTTTGTGTCATTTACCCCAAAATGTTAGAAAATACAAAACTTTTGTATGAATTTCATAAACAATTTTTTAAGGTTCATTAACTAGAAAAAAAAACTTATTGATCAAACGTTTTTCAATTAAAACTAAAACACTTCATAACACATTTGCATAATTATTTTCTAATCTAAGTAGTCTTTTGTTTTGTAAATCACATATAAACTTTAATTTTTCTAATTGAACATTTTGCGATATTCTTTTCTAATTTATAATTTTTTATATTTATTTAATAAAATAAATAAACAAAATAATGTTCACTTTAAAATCAATTTTTATTTATTATTTCTTTTAAGTTGAACGATCATATTTTCATTATTGCAAGAATAAAAAAAAATTTATAAAAATATGTAAACAATTTTGAACATTTTTCAAATTGGGATTAAATGTCATTTTTATTATATATTGTTATATTCTTTCAAATATATAAATAAATATATATTTCTTTTGTATGTGTGTATGTTAACGTATCGTATGAAATCAAAACAAATCACTCGATCATCAATCAATCAAACCCAATCAAATCAAACAATCGATCAAACAATCAATTAATCAATCAATCACCAAAATGACAATCAAATTAAACAATGTTACAAATTTTAACAAATTCAAATGAATCAATCAATGATACCATGAATTGACAATAATCAAAATCGAATGAATTGAATCAAATCGAAACGAAACGAAACGATACCAAAAATAACCAAAAAAAAACTAAAAAAAAAAAAAAACAAAAATACAAAACTAAAACTCATTAAACATTTGAATTATTAAGTCGGTTACACGATGAGAGATATCCGTTACTTGTGGAGAGATGGACTGAGTAGTGTTGGCATGAGCAAGGAGGTCGAACTACCGCAGTTCCGCGTCTTGGGACACAGGCAGAGGGCGACCGAAATAAACCTAACCACAGGTACCCTCCATTGAAAACAATTTCCAAACAAAGCTTTTCTTTTTGTATAAAATAAAACCGTTATTGTTATTATTATTATTATACTTATAATTTCTCTCTGCTTTAGTTCTCTTCTTGTTTTTATTTCTCTTAACATTTTCGTTTTCTTATTAAATGTTTTACTTTTCTGAACAACCAAATACACTATGATTTATTTTTTGGTTAAACTCTTCGGTTTCTCTTTTGTTCTTTTGTAAAGTCTCATAATAAAATGTCATTTAACACCAACTAATACTTTGAATATTCTAAGAACAATATTTTACCTATATAATTAAAACAAATTTAAAAAAAAATAATCAATAAATTTTATATCTAAATGAATTTTTGTGATATAAAGTAAGAGGAAAAGTTTCAATCACATGTCTTCATCTATTCGAAAATTAAAACTAAAGCTTTTTATTGCTGGTCTCATTATATTGTCAAATAGACGAAAAATTAATTGAACTTGATTTTAAATTTGATGGCATTTTTTATTGCTAAATCGGTTTAATAAGAAAACTAAGTGCTGAACGTTACAAAATTAGATTTCTTTCACACAAGGATTCAAGTTTTTTTTTAACATTAAAGATGTCCAATGTATAATATGAAATCGCATCAAATTTGATTATACTTTGATATACTATTGTGTGCGCCAAGTGTCGAATATGGTTCCACAAAAAAACTGTAGTCTCCGCTCGTTATTGGTCTTTGACTTATATATATTTTCAAGTTTTTTTGCGAATATTGCGAATACTTAAAATTCCTATCGTAAGAGATTTTAAAGTTTTTTTAAAAACTTGGTGTTTTATTTGTCTGATAAACACATTTTGCACATCCAGACTCTCATCATAAAAACGTTCGGCCGTCTTTTTTAAATATCTTCACTGCTCTCAATTTTAAGTCTTATTCACATTTCTATTATTTATTGGTGTGAGTGTTAAAGGATCGACTTTACTCTTAACAGTTACGATTGAATAATAAAGGATGGTCCAACCAACACGCACAATGTTAATTGTAAACAAAACAAAAAGTTTTCAGAGAATTGCAATAATATTTGTTATTATTATAGAAGGACCTATGACAATTATGTGTGAAAAAATGCTCGCCACGACTTCGGTGGCATATTTTTAATGACTTTAAGTTCTAATTTAGGTTTATTGACGTACACTTTTTCTTTAAACTATCCCTAAAGAAAGAGGTCCAACGGTGTCAAATTACATGATCGTGACGGCCAATTAACTTCGACACGACGTGGAATAACATGGCCATTGAATTTCTCGCGCATAAGAGCCATTGTTTTCTGTTGTAACCGCATATCGTCCCCGTCCATATCCTCAATTTATGGCCACAAGGAGTCCGATATCATCTCGCGATACAAACTCCTTTCACGGTTACTACTTGGCCGACCTCATTTTCGAAGAAGTACGACCCGATGACGCCGCCAGCCCATAAACTGTTTGGTGCACTCCTTGTGGATGCATCGGCTTTTCAATATCCACACGTAGATTCTTATTTACCCAAATGCCACAAATCTGCTTGTTAACGAATTCACTGAGGTAAAAGTTTGTGTCACGAAATGAACAAAATGCATTTTTATTTGAACGCCCGTTTTCGTAAAAGGCTTCAACAATCTTAACAAGCTGCTCAATTGTATACCTCTCCATGACTGAATTTGTCAAACAATGAAACAAAGAAATTTTAAAATTCTTGCATTATAGTATGTATGTATGCATGTATTTTTTTTTTTTTTTTTTTGTGTTGGAGGTGGAAACCTTCAATAGGTCCCAGGCGGGTTTGTCGGATTTTTACCGACTAAAACCACCTCCACCGTCAAATCCACACCCTGCGGGACTGCCGTTAGGTATTACTTCGCAGGGTGAGTGGCACAGTTTGCCGCGTCCATCTGGTTTTACGTTTTTTTGGTTCACGTTAATCTTCGCAGCTCATTGTTGTATTGATCCTAAATTCCTGAGCTGTTCCTCTCTTCGCAGTATTTTGTTTACAATTGTTATGAAACATGTAATGCTGTTCCAGTTTTCCTCTGACTCCAACATGACATTCACGATGTTTTCAGGTGATAAGTTGCGTCCCAATTGTGATTCTAAGATCCTTCTCTCCCCTTCGAATCGTTCACATTTGAACATAGCATGTTCCCCACTTTCGTCCTGATCTGGACAGGCAGGACACCTCGCGATGTCGTCGTGTCCGAATCGATGTATATAGCTTCTGTAACCACCATGCCCCGTTAGAAACTGTGTCAGTTGATAACCTATCTCCCCATGTTTTCGATTCATCCACTTTTCCACATTTGGGATTAATCTATGTGTCCACCGCCCACATGTAGAATGTTCCCATCTTCTTTGCCAGTTCAGTATGGACCTTCGTATTTCAGTTTCTCGAATAATTTTCGGCTGGATGTCGTGGTTCTCCTTTTTTTCAAGTATATTTTTGAAAACTCCCTGGCAGTGATATCGATCGGAATAATACCCGCTATCACGCATGCTGCATCCAGGGATATTGTGCGATACCCGCTACAAACTCGTATGCATGTATGTATGTATGTATGTATGTATGTATGTATGTATGTATGTATGTATGTATGTATGTATGTATGTATGTATATATGTATGTACGTATGTATGTATGTATGTATGTATGTATGTATGTATGTATGTATCTATGTATGTATGTATGTATGTATGTATGTATGTATGTATGTATCTATGTATGTATGTATGTATGTATGTATGTATGTATGTATGTATGTATGTATGTATGTATGTATGTATGTATGTATGTATATATGTATTTATGTATATATAGAAGGCCATAAGCACCGCGACCCAGTGGATCTTCTGTGTAGCCTGTAATACTCACCATGCCAGGTTCAGGCTACGTACAAAGCTTATTACACTGCCTGGTAGAAAATCAATTGTTTCAGTTGGGCTCGTCATACACCCCCTTAAAAATTTCGGCCTAAAAGTCCCCAAGGCGGGACGGCAGCAGAGCAGATGTTGATGTGCATTATAGTTAGACAACCCTTTACTTTTTCGGCTGGAATGAAAATTTTAATTTGTTTAGCAAATTGACAATTTCTTAGAAAGCGTCTTGACGGCGAAACATTTTTCTCGAATATTACAAAAATTTTAACTTACTTCCGTTATATAATACTTTCGATGTTCTACATGCTTCCCACGAAAATAAGAAAAATATTTATTTATTTTTGTTCTGCTGTAAGTCGATCGTTATTTGCTCAAAGCAGGACATTTGAACAAATATGCAATAAAAGAAATAATTTTTATGAACAGCTGTGGAAAAGATTTATAGGCCTAGGGCCTATTCCATGATTGATCCTTACACTAGGTGCGCGCGTAAGAGCAGAGCCAACACACCCAGGTAGCACTTTGAGTGCATAAACCTGAAAGAATATACACTAGTCCCTTGTTCGGGTTTGTGAAGATCTCTAGAGACCTGTTAGTTTTGGATTTTCGCTGAATTTCAGATATTGGATGTGCCTGATTATGCCCTGGAGGAAGTAATGGGAAATATTCTTACATTTTTGTGTTTTTTTTTCAGTTCACATTTATTAAAAACAAGCGAAATTGCTTTTGCGCTCGAAAGCCAACTTACTGTAAGCCACTTGACCATTTTTGTGCCCCTCTTCTGATTTTTTTTTTTAGATAATTCCAGTTTGGCATGTATGTAAAATTAGCCGGTCAATTTCGTTACAACTGCTGCTATAAAGTAGAGAGTATTAAACATACTTTAGTATGTGTGTTGCCCACCACTGTTTTAAAAGAAAAGCCCTTTCTAAATTTAAGGTATAAAGCTTGTAAAATTTTAGCTCTTTGACAACATAAATGTGTTTTCAAAATTGAAATGCTTAAAAACATTTAAAAGTGATATGTGATTGATTCTTTACTCTCTAACATTTGTCGTCTTATATGTTTTGTAAATACTAAATTTATAATTTCGATTATTTTTAAACATTATTCAAGCACCTTATTTGGTTTATCTTCATTTTGTACAACTTTCTTTATTTATTAATTAAATTACTTTATTTTAAGTTTATTACAAATAAAACAACAAATTGTAGCAAAGATTTAAAACAAAGCATTCAAATAAATATTTAAAATAAAACCAGAAAGAACAAATTAAAAGTCAGTATTTTCTGAGATTTTGTTTGCAAAAACTCTTAAACCTCTTTAAGTAAGAAAAAAGTGCCATCGTTTTTTTTTAACCTTTTTCTCCTCCAACTTTTTCATAGAGAGTTTTTTAATAACAAAAAACAAGAAAGAAAAGTGTAGGCAATCAAATAAATTCAACATTTTTTTCCAACCTTTTTGCTTGGGTAGGCTTAAACGTTAAACGTTTTCCAAACCCCCTTCTTTTATGCAACAACATTTTCTGTTACATATAAATTTTTTTATTGCAATATGATTAAAAACACTTGAACCAAAATAAAATTATTAAAAATAAAATTCATTTATATAAAAAAGTATCTACAAAAATGCTCTGGAGGGTTTAGTTTTTTTTTTTAATGCATTTAGAAAAACTAGTTAGCTTTTTTTTTAAAACCATCATTTATATATATTTAAAATTAGGGGTATTCACTTACTAAAGACTTCATAGGATTTCTATGGTTTAACGAATTAAAATTAAAAACACTCAAGAGCTAAAATAAACTACGTTAAGACTTAGGTAATTTTTGCTTTAACAGAAATCTAATATCATAAGCTGAATACCCCTAATAGAATATACAAATTTAAATAGAAATGAAAAACAGTTAACACAAGAGCACCTGAAACTGCTTTTTAAATGCTCAACAAAACATACCATAAAATATTAATCAAACAACAGCAAAAATAGCAACAATCACATTCACTAATATCAACAAAAAACATATCAAAAGGTTATAAAAAGAAAAACTTAAAATAAAATTAAGAATTCGTTATTAATTTAGTACACACTCGAACATTTTCTTAAAAAAAAAAAAACAAAACAAGAAAACGTACTGCCACTTTTACTACTGCCCATATGAACAAACAGTAGCTTAAATAATTCAAACTAAATTATTTACTTAAAAACAAACCAAAATAGTAAATTTTATTTAAATTTATTATTAAACAAACGCTTTTTTAAAACTTATTTGTATAAATCATCAATAGCTATACAACAAAAGCAGCAATGTATATTAACAAAAAACGGCAAAAATATTTAAAGATATTTTTTAATTTCCTTTTACTATTTTATTATTTAATTTTCTTTTTTGAATGACACACTACCACAAATTCTGAATGAGACTATTAGCGAACAAATTACAAAAGATATACATATCCGAAAATAAAACGCTTTAAATACATATGTATATTTAAAGACAATTATATTTAACATTATCTTTTTTAGTGTAAAAATAATAGTCTCATCTAACTTTGTTTTTTTATAT
The DNA here is from genome assembly GCA_930367215.1 of Pollenia angustigena. Lineage (NCBI taxonomy): Eukaryota > Metazoa > Arthropoda > Insecta > Diptera > Polleniidae > Pollenia > Pollenia angustigena. Next base: position 233,593,923 of record OV884058.1, on the reverse strand, counting down.
TTATAAATACAATATACAAAAAATACAACAAATATTTCTTTTTCTTTGTTTATACGAACATTTTCTCTTTAAAAAAAAAAAAAAAAAACAAAAAATTAATAAATCAAAAAAAAATCCCCAAAAATATACTTCAATTTTTAATATCAAATGAAAAACATTTTATGCAACATTTAAAACCAAATTCCTTTAATGCAACTTCAACTCTTAACTTTTCTTAAATTTTAACAAAATTTAAAAAATAATTGTACATACAAACTTTTTGAATTAAAAAAAAAAAATAATACAAATAAAAAACAAACCTAAACAAAACGTACAAACAAAATTAAACCCCTAAAAGTCGGCTATACGATGCGTGATATACGTTATAAATGGAATGAAGGACCAAACTCGGTTGGTGTCTCGAATGAGGTTTCGCTACCACAATTTAAGGTCTTGGGCCATCGTCAGAGAGCTATGGAAATCAGTCTTACCACAGGTACCTGTAGACGGTTACCGAATTTAATAATTATACTTTTAAACTTTCTTTTTGTTCCTCCTCCTCTAGCCCAAACCCTACCCCCCTTCTTTACTTTTATATAATTTTTTTAAAATTATTTTTTTGTACAATCAACAAAAATTATTAACAATAGTATTTTAATTTGTTTGTTTAATAAAGCAAACACATTAAAAGTCAAAAAACAAACTGAGAAAGCTTTTAAGAGAGTTTTATAAAAAGAGCTTAAATATTTGTTCACTTTATTTTCATTTGAACTCTTAAGCAAGAAAATATTGAAAAGTGATAATTAAATAATTTGTATTATTTAAAAAAAAAATCAAGATTTTTAAAAAAAAAATTTAATTAATAAAAAAGCAAATGAAAGAAAAACGTACTGCCTATCCCTCGATATCGAATGAAATTTTCGTTCGCTTAACCTACATTTAAAACAAATACTTTATAAAAATTTTTTTTTTATATGTAAAGCAGGCAAACAATATTTTCGTTTGAAATCGTGACGCTGGCAGTTAAGTTTTAATTAGAATCATATAAAAAAAATATATTCAAAAATTTAATCAAAACTCTAAATTTTAAAACCAGTTTTTCGTTGTTTTTTTAATATCAGCTTTCTCGTTTAATTGTTAAAGAAAAAACCCAAGATAACTAATTTTAATTGAACTAAAATAAAGCATGAAAACGCTAGCATCTTAATATTTAGAATTTTTAGTTTCCCTTTTTTTATTTAATTTTTAGTTTTCTTGTATAATTTTATCATGAGATTTTCCTTTCCTTAATTTATTTAAAATTCTTTTATAATTTTATTAACAAACTTACGTTTTTCTTTTTAACACCTCAGTTCTAATTCAGCTTTCATGGTTTCATATCAAAGAATAAAAATAAAAACAAAAAAAAAAAAACAAAGAAAAAAATGACACCAATCGATTAAACTTTAGAGACATTAATAAATTTATAAATTAAATTCAAATTTTAATTACCAGTAGTTCTATGCCAGTAGTTGCCAACATTAATCCGATGTTAAGGAATGTATCATACATTAATTTTTTTTCTACATAACTATAAATCTATCTGTCTTTCTCTCTCTCTCTCTCGCTCTATTTCTATAAAATATTTTAGTAAATAACTAAATAATTAAAACATACAAAACTATTCAAGCTTTTAATCACTTAGATCTTATTATAAAAAAAACCAGTCAGAGTCCTAAATTCGGCCCTAGTCGAATCATATATACCCTCCACCCCATAGAAAACAAAAATGCATTTTACACCATAAAATTAAAATTAACGACAGAAAAAGAAATTTTCTCCCTTAACAAAATTTAAATTCACTTATATTGAACATATAAAACATACCGAAATCATGACAAATTGACAGAAAAACACTATAAAACAAAAAGAACTAAAATTGGTATGAGTATAAAAAATGACAACGAATGACAAATTGGTCGAAATACAAAAAGTTCAATAAATGTCCTTGATTGAAAGAACATATAATCTGAAAAAAAAAAAACAAACAAAAATACACTTATGGTCAAGGTTGGTTACCAGCGAAACTGCAAAAAAAAAAGTTTCTATCAGTAATTGGAGTAAGCAACTGTAAGCGAAAACGATTTGAAAAATTTTGCTATTGGAAATGTTTGTTGTGATGTGTAACCAATCTTGCTTATCAAATAACTACTATTTGGCTCATCAAAAAACAAAACTATTACAACAAGTCTTTAAAAATCTTATGTATCAGAAATTGTTTGACTAAAATTGGTTACAATCATCGGTCATGACTGGAAATTGGCTCTTAGAGGGTTAAAAGGTTCAACACAGTTGAAGTAGCTTATAATTAACCATTTTAGAATCGTAATTTTAAGGTTGAAAAAGTATGAAAAGGCTATTTGTTGTTAAAAACAGCAGTTTTTATTAAAAGAAGGTACATATTTTTTTTTAATAGGTATTTTTTAAAAAAAATGGTACTTTTGGCTTAGGAAGCTACTTTTTGTGAAAAAAAACTATTATTCGAATACTTTCTTTTAAAAAACGTACTTTTGTTAAAAAGGTACCACATACGGACACCACCAAGTGATAAAAGACCAGAAAAAAAAAGACCTGTGTCTCCCAGTTTTGCCCAAAGTCATGCACTTTTTCTATTATGGGCCCCCAAAGATTTGGGGCCTTGGTGTCATCTTTGCAAAAAATTATCATTTTCTCAGGCTCATAACTTGCAAACTGTTCGGAATTTTTATTTACCCTCTAAGACAAAATTGTATCTCTTGCCATAAAGGCCAAAAATTGTAAACATATAAAATCAAAAAAACTTCATCACCAAGATCAAAATCACAAAAATCTTTAAAAAATTCGATTTTTTTAGCTTTTTTTAAAGTTTTTTGCGGTTTTGGTCTTGAAAATTAAGTTTTTTTGATTTTTTATGTTTTTGTTCTTTATGGCAAGAGCTACAACTTTGTCTTAGAGGGTAAATCAGAATTCCGAACGGTTTGCAAGATATGAGCCTGAGAAAATGATAATTTTTTGCAAAAATGGCCCCGGGGCCCCAAAACTTTGGAGGCCCATAAAAGAAAAAGTACATGACTTTTGAAAAGGTTATTTTTTTAAGAAACTTATTGTTTAAAAAGGTACTTGTTGTTTAGAAAGGTAATTTTTGCCTTAAAAAGTTACTTTATGTTTAAAAAGATACTTTATGTTTAAAAAGGAATTTTGTTTAAAAAGGAACTTCTGGCTTAAAAAGGTACTTTTTGTTTTAAAAAGGTACTTTTTGTTTTAAAAGGTATTTTTTGTTTTAAAAGGAACTTTTTGTTTAAAAAGGTACATTTTGTTTAAAAAGGTACTTTTTGTTTTAAAAAGGTACTTTTTGCTTAAAAAGGTACTTTTTGCTTAAATAGGTACTTGTTTAGAAAAGTAATTTTTGCTTTAAAAAGTTACTTTATGTTTAAAAAGATAATTTTTGTTTAAAAAGGACTTTTTGTTTAAAAAGGAACTTCTGGCTTAAAAAGGTACTTTTTGTTTTAAAAAGGTACTTTTTGTTTTAAAAGGTATTTTTTGTTTTAAAAGGAACTTTTTGTTTAAAAAGGTACATTTTGTTTAAAAAGGTACTTTTTGTTTTAAAAAGGTACTTTTTGCTTAAAAAGGTACTTTTTGCTTAAATAGGTACTTTTTGCTTAAATAGGTACTTCTTGTTTAAAAAGGAACTTGCAGTTAAAAACGGCACTTTTTGCTTAAAATGTAATTTTTGCTTCAAAAAGTTTTAAAAAAAGTAAAAAAGGTCCCTTTGTTAAAAGAAGTACATTTTGTTCAAGAAGGAACTCTTTGTATAGAAATTTCATTTTTGTTAAAGAGAAAAACTCTCTTTTTGTCATGTTATGCCACCGAGATTGTATTTTATATCCATGTTGCTAATATATCCATCTACATATTTCACTAAATTACAGCTTGTCGCGCTTATAAATTAATCATTGAGAAACAATTTTAAATGCTTGGTTGCGGAACGTGACAAAAAGTAGACTTTTCTATGGAAATGCCCATATTTTGCTAAAAGAGGTACTTTTAATTTAACAAGTTATTTTTTTTTTAATTTTATTTCTTGTCGTTTGAAGATAAATACTCTTGGTTTAAAAACTAATTCGTTTTTTCCTAAAAGTACTTTTGTGAGCCAGAAGTTCTACTCAAAAGATAACTAACAAAAGTCGTTTTAAAAGAGTAAAAAGGTTATATAACCAAACCAACGTTTGTTTTAGTGCCTTGCAAAACTAGTGTTTCAAATAACACTATTAGTTATAAAAAAACTAAAGTATCTTTTAAACAAAGTGCCTTTAAATAACTGCTAAAAGTATTTAAAATAGGATTTAAAAAATTATTCCTGGAACCATGATTAAAATTGGCTAGAATTCATTTTCGAAAATATCTACAAAATACAAAATAGGCCAATTAGGACCATTTCACTGCTACACTTTTGAATGGCATTAATTAGAGCTATAAATTTTTTTAACATTTTCATCTGATTTTTATTCTGCCGATTATCCAATGAGTTTAAATAAGAATAGGTTAATTGTTTTCCTTTTATGCTTATTTTGAGGCCACTAGTGATTTTTTGCCGCCAAAAGAATTTGACAAAAGTAATGCATGTATGTGAAATTAAACTGCCTTGAGCCGCCCGCAATATCTTAAGAATTTTAGCAATTTTAGCGATGTTTGTTAAAAAATGATAACCGTTGTAGATTGGTTGACATATCATTACAACTCTATATATCATAAATTTATATATACATATATATATTATATTTATCAATAACAAATATCATCAGCATTTATCCAAATCGCTTCAATACTATCCTTCAGAGCCCATGTAATGTCCCCATTAAAATATCCATTCATAGCCTTAATCATTAATTAATATATTGTATTGTAAAATGTGTGTGTGAGTGTGTGTGTGTAAAGTACATTGTTGAAACGTAGTTCTGATAAGACGTAGCCCTGACGAACTCCTGAATAAACTGTAATTCTATATACATGTGTATATGTATATGTGTATAAAATTACTACGCGATTTGAATGCTGACCTTATTTTGTTCCATTTTCTGTAAAGGAAAACAGAAGAAAAATCCAGAAACAAAAATAAGAAAATACGAAAAAGAATTATAAAAAACCAATTTTATTTAAGCTTTTTGAAACAACATTCTTTATGTGTAACTTTCAAGCCAAGTTAACAAAGGATTACCACACAGGCTCTCCCTTTTTCTCTCGTTCTCTCTATTTATCTATCTACATATCTCTCTGTATTACAACACAACAAACAAAAACACCAACAAAAACAACACCAACTTTGAAAACAACAACGAAGCAAGTAAGATTTATGCGTTAATTTAATTTAAAAAAAAAATAATTGCGTGCAAATTTAATTAAAGATCAGATTGAACAACAACTAGAACAACGTCTTGAAATATTTGTGTATTTTGTATTTAGAAAAAAAAAATATTAACAACTTTGACATTTCAGCTCCAATTTGGCTCATTTTCTAATCAACTACTCGTACCTCAACTTGAACTAAAAAAAAAAAAATTGTGTTCAAAAACCGAAACTTTCACAGCAGATGTTGTATTTCTATATCATCTCTAGAAATTAACAACAATTTCTGTGAATTGACAGAAAACAGAAACAAAATCTAACTAACTGCTTTACAATTCTGCTTCGACCTGGACTTGAAAAATAAAAAATTAACAATTTTGAAAAATTTACAGACGATGCATTTAACCAACTTAACTATCTATCTATGTATATATGTATGTATGTATTTATCTATCTATGAATTCATTGCCCATGGTGGAGGGTATAATTTGTTATATACAATTAATCAACAAAAAATAATAAATAAAAGCATTTTAATATCACCACCTAAATATTAGAGATTTTTTTATATTATAATTACTTTTTTAAAAAAAAAATAGCTGAAAAATTAAATTCAATAATCAACTTCTTACTATTTACTATATTTTGCAAAATATTTACTACAAATATTAATTATAAATCTAACTAACTTACAATATAATTAACGCCCTCCCAAGCATGCACTCATCTAAAACAAATCTAAATCAACAACAACAAACAAAAAAAGAACAACAAAATTAATATGCTACATATAGTACATTTGGAACAAAAAAAATACATTTTTTTATATGGTCACCTCCACAACCATTTTATGGTTGCCTTCGAACATGTTTTGGTTAATTAGAAACAATAATTTGTCTACGACTAATAACTCTATGATGTGAAATGACCAAAAAAAATTTCCTCTGTTTCAAGAGCAACATTTTATGGTTGAAACATTTTTATTCCATTATAAATTATAATCATATTATTGTTATTATTAAACCTCATATTTTCGGAGGCAACTATAGTAGTATGGTTGTGGATCCCTTATGGAGTACTAATTGAACCATATTATGGTTGACGTTACCGTAATATGTCTAGAAATTCTTCGTTAATGCAACTTTTGTTAGAGGTGACGATATCGAAAATGTGTTTTCTTTACGTGTAGATAACGGCCCCTAACCGCGAAAATAACGTAAGCGCCAAAAATCGAATTTTACAGGAGAGAGTTTTTTTATTTTATTTCATATAAATTTTGTATGAAATTTGTCGCTTTCATTAAAATTGTTTTTGCTATAAAATCGTAACGGTACCTTACCCTGCGGCCACACGTTCAAGTTGTTCTTGATAGTCTTTTACATATACTGCTTGTCAGAATTTACATAAATTGAAAGCTGTGACGTAGGCTGCACTCAATTTGTAAGCAATTTGCTTCCAAGATGTCAACAGCAACAGAGACAAACTTGTACTCAGCTGTTAAATTGAAAGTAAATTGCCAAACAAATGGAAAGGTGAAATTGAAAGCCATCTCGTGGTCAATTTAAAAAGTTTGAGTGTGTTAGTAAAATACTGAGAGTGTATTGCAAATTGAAAGGAATTGAAAGGCAACACTTGATCGTGTGGCCACCAAGTTATGTGACCATGACATTTTAGGAGATGATGCAAGTGTTGCCAATAACGTCATTTATTAAAAAAAACGAAAATTGAAAATCATGTCGCTTACGTTATTTTCGCGGATAGGGCTCGATAATATAAATATATCTACACTGGCGAGCAATAGTGGATACATGATTATTAAAACCTATTCCGAATTTTATTTATACCACTAAAGAGAGTATTACATAAGAAAACATAAAGAAATTCAGGAATATTTAGAGATAAAAAAATAAAATAAAAAATATTTAAAAAATGCAATTTCATTAAAAAATACAAAGTATCCACTTTTGCACTTTTAAGGAAATTTGAATTTTTTTTAACAATTTAGTAGTTTGTTGAAAGCCATTTTACTTTAATAACGCTTTCAATGCATATTGGCATAGTTTCAATCAAGTTCTCGATTGATTGCCGTGTTTGAACTCTCATTCAAAGCTCGTTTAAAGTTGTAGGTGCACTCTCGTATCGCGCAAGTTGTTTCTTCAAAAAAGCCCATACACTTTCAATCAGGTTGAGATCTAGGGTTTTCGCTGGCGATTTCATTGCTTGAAATCTTTGCATCAATTCTGAAATCAATATTTACCGTATGTTTTTGGAACCCCATCCTGTTGAAAAACAACTTATACTTTTGGCTAAGATCTCAAACTAACAAGCTTTGACCTCCATGTTTCATAATTTCTTAATTTTTGTACTTTTTTAAAGTTTCGTAAGGGCGCTTCCCGTATAAATCCTTTTCAGCTGACTTAAAGCAATTTATTTTGGTTTTATACGACCATTTTACCCGTTTCCAGTCTCCGGCACTTAAGTGTTTGTGCTCTTTGCAGGACTTTTAACACGCCATAACATTGTTTTTATTTATACATAGCTAAAGGGCATAATAAACCACACAAATGGCTTGGAAAACTTGTCAAACTTTACGTTTGTACATATATTTTGTGTTGTTAATTGGGTTGTTTGCCGTTTGGACAAACATTTGAAGCACGTTAGTAGAAATTTAAAAATTTTTTAATATTTGGCAGACATGTTGAATATATCGCTCATTTGCTACAAGACCGGCATAACTCAAAAAAGTCCATTTCGAGATAAAGGCATTTAAAGTTTTTGATTTGCTCTAAATACTTAGAAAAAAAAAGACACATTCTCTTCAAACTGGGAAAGTATAAAAGATATAAAGATGAATTTAATACACAATATAAAGAAAAACAAAGCGAACAATTCTGCATCTCTAACTCCAAAATGTTATTTATTGTGTTATGCCGGTCTTGCAGCAAATGAGCGATATGTCAAACATTTTGTGGAATCTAATGCTTAATTTATTCATTTCAGCAAAAACTTTGCAGAGTGAAGATGTTATAAAAGAAGCTTTAAAATAATTTTAAATAGTAAATTATTTTTTTTTTTTTTGCCACAAAACAACTCGTTGCTTAAATTATTTGTGACTTCAAGTTCTTTGCCCTTATTTTATATTACTTCTCCGTTTTAAGCAATAAGCAACAAATAGTTGCCGTAGCACTATCGGCGTCTGCATTCAATGAAAACAAAAGATAAATAAAAAAGTAATGCTTGTGCGGAGTATATTTGTGTTGTTTATTGTCAAACAACAAACGGAAACAATGTGTGTGTTTGCCAAGCATTTTGTGTGGTTTATAACGCCCTTAACACCAGACCAATTTTTTAAGAGCCCTGCATAATGTTCACTCAATAACTGGCTTGTTAATGGCAACGATAGCCTCCTTAGGAGTTTTTACCTGTTTTGTAACCATTAACTGTTCCATGGATCAAGACTCTCTCTTTCGGTAACCAAACTTGGTCGGAATTTGTTCGCATCAAGCACAGATCAGGGGCCGGTGCTTTAAAGGATATTTTGGAGCTTATCGACCACGTTTAGAAGAGAGTGAAGGTTATCATTGGAGAAAGTACGGTATCTAATTCTATTTACTCTATTCTATTGACAATGGGATGTGTTCTGATGAAATTAGAAATCTGGTTCCCGAAACTCATACGCTTGCTAGTAATACACATTTTTCCCCAAGAGAACATCATTTTGTGGTCGGTTGGCCGGTGCATCGTATGTCGAATTTCAGGGAAAATTTTTTTTTTGCCCGACTGTTCGTATGTGGAATAACCTCCCTGCAGAAGTCTTCCCTCTTACTTTAAAGAAAAAGTTTATGGCGAATTTCTATAAGCACAACTCCTTCTATCCTCCTTCCCATATAGAGTTGCCAGATGGTCTGGAATGGCGTAGGTTGCCCAGTTTTTTTTTTTTTTTGGTCTTGTCCAGTTACCAGCTCAAATCAATTTTTTTTTAGTTGGAAAAATTTCGTTTAATCTTTTTTTAATTAAATATAGTATATAGTTAATTTAGTATATATTTGTTATTAAATATATACATAACTAGCGGATACCCTGCGTGTGCTACTACATATATATATTTTAAAATTATATATATGTAGCTAATGTATACATATTAGTAGAGGTCTATTTTTGTTTTATATTTCATTAAAATATGTTGGATAGTTTCGGAGGGGTTGAAATTTCCCTCTACTTCCCCTCCTGGTCCTAGTTTTGAAAAAATGTAAGCACACTTAAACAAGAGTTAGTAAGCTCCGTAAATAACTATATATATCTGGCAAAACTAAATAAAGGTTATACTTTTTGTATGTGTTTTAATGATGAAACAGAGTTGAGTCTTCAACTTCAGGCAAAAATTCTAAAACCCATAATTAAAACGTCGGCATTAACTTCAAATTTTTTCTCATTTCTTTCTTTTTCTTTTGTTCTTATTTTTCATTGTTTACAAAATGTATGAAATTGAATGAAAGTATTGTAGCATTGTTAAGAGAATAAGTGTCTATATGTGAGAGCATTAGAAAAAACGTCCTCAAAATAAAATTGATTTTATTTCACGGCCGCATTCTCTGGCAAAGTTTTATGCCAAATTGTTGTTCAGCCCCAGTGTTGTTTCATCATTTAAATTAATATGTATATCTCTTTACCTTTCTACAAAAAGATGTCATTAACTAAAATACATCACAACAAATCAAAAAGTCGAACTTTTTGAACTTTTCTTTAAAAATCCACGAGAAATGTTTACATTGTCCAGTTATGTTAATTTTGGTTTCTGCCATAACCTAGATCCAACACAATGCAATGCATTAGTAAGGGTCATCCCCTAAGGGCTGGTACCACAAAAAAATCAGCGGATATTTGTTCTTTTCGATTTTTGCAAAAATGGGCAATAAAAGCGTTTGCAGTCAACGAATATACTTCTTAAAACAACACAAATAACGGATTAGAACAAAATAAAACGGGCAAAAGTGGATACGATACATTGACTTTTTTTTAAAAAAATTGACCAAATCATAGGTTTTACTATTTAATTTTAAAAAAATTCCGTACAGACCATATAAATAATAACGTAGCGATTAGTTTAAACTGAAAACCTGCACGCAGAAAAAAACATGTTTAAATATTTTCACCTCCAACAAAACAATTTTTAAACAAAATTTTAAACATATTATATTTAATTTAACCATATTATTGTCACCGACAACCATATTATAGTTTAAGTAGTCCAACCATATTACTGTTGCCTCTAAACATGTTAAGGTTTAATATGACAATAATTTGTTTTAATATTATCAATAATATTTTCTTCTTTTCGAAGAGCTACCCAACCATGCTATTATAAGTGCTAAGCATATTTTAGTTATTATTTACCATAACCTGTTCGGAGGCAACTATAAAATGGTTGTGGCTTCTTGATGGAGTACTAAGTTAACCATAATATGTTTGTCGGTCACAATAATATGGTTAAATCAATCATAATATGTTTAAAATTTTTTTTTTTTAATAGTTTTGTTGGAGGTGACAATATTTAAACATGTTTTTTCTCTAGGTGTGGTTGGCTGTTAAATATATTTTAAGTTTTAATGCGTTTTTTAATAAAATTTTATGCGCACAGTTGCTCGCTAGTGTACATAAATTTAAATATATGTACATATATAGGCATATATATATATATATATATTTATGTGTATATACATATATATGTACATACATAGATATGTATACATATATGTATAGATATATATATATACATATCGGTACTTAAATATAGAAAAAGCATATCTAACATATACAATTTTTTTAAGTTTAATACATAAATCTTAATTAAAAAAGAATATATAAAAAGGTTATGTATAGTTTACGAATGAAAGGAAATGAAGGAAAGGTTCTACATTTCTTATAGTTGTAAATATCTCCAAAGTTTTTTTATTTATTCTTTCTTACTAAGTTTTATGTCTCAAATTTAAAAACATTTTATATGTTAGATATTTTATATATAGATATTAAAGTAACGACATATACATTTATAATATATGTGTGTATACACACATCTACACATACCTGTATGTATTTCCCAAAAACAAAACAACAAATATCGTTTAATTATCATACAACAAACCAGACAATTAACCAAAAAAAAAAAAAAAAAAAAAAAAAAAGTTAAAAAACTTAAAATTTTGCTTTATTTTTTTTTTAAGAATAAATTTTTCTTAACTGGAACGCCAGTCAGCTGTCTTTAGAAAGTAATCAAATCAAAATGTTTTTTTTTTAAGCCAAAGACCAAAACGAAACAAATCTTACAAATTTATAATTACTAAAATATTTAATATTTAATTAAATAACGAAGAAAAAAATTAAAAGAAATTATTTAGTTTTCCAACTCAAATTTTTCATAAATGCCATTAACCTACATTAACTATGCTACAAATTCTTTTTTGGTTTTTCTCTCATTTTTTCCTTTTAGTTTTTCTTATTTTCTCTTTGTTTTTAATGCTGGATTTTTTCATTTGCAGTTTTTAGTTATTTCGTTCTATTTCTTTTTTTTTGGAAAATTTCTTAAAATAAAAATTTTGTTTTTTAAAATCCAGTTCGTTATTGCAATCAATTAAATTGTTCGTTCATACAATTCGTTATTTACTTTTCATTTAATTTCACTAACACTTGAAATTTTTATTTAAGCAAAAATCATAAAAATAAATTAAGTCTTAAAAAATTTCTAATCTAACTATTTTATGAATGTACTATTCAAATCCAAAAAAAAAAAAATAAATAGTAAAGATTGTAAATGAAATAATACTTAAAATTTAATTTAATTGTTTTTACAATAAATTTAAAAAAAAATTGTGCGGTAATCTGAATTTACTCACTCTGATTTACTTTTTTATACAATTTTCCTTTTTCCTTACTTCGTTACCCTATTTAAATAAAATGCTCCCTTATTTGCAGTTGAGCTATCAGACTTTAAAATCATATAAAAATTATGTTATATTTAAAAACCTTCTTAACAACATATAGATATTCAAATCATTTTGAAAATAGCTCGACAATTTTTCCGACTAAAGTTCTACACAGAAAAAATTCTCCAAAAGTGTTCATTTCTTTTTGAATATGCGCCCATGTATTTGCCATATGGGCAAATCCTGCGTGACGGTCTTTCAAAAAACATAGCTTCAACTTTTATATAGTATTTAGTGACATTAATATGTACTAACGAATGGCTTATATCATAATTTCTTAGCAAGTATCTGTTGCGAAATAATTGATCACAAAAAGTGGAAGTAACATCAAAGGTTGAAGTGCGTTTTCCTAATTTTTAGCGAATTTGGCATGATAAGGTATACAAAATCTAATTCCTAATGGGAAGATGACTATAAGGGAATTCTAAACGCACTTATTCGCAGCCAAAAAAGTTGTGATTTTTTGACAAAAGCCGTGACCCCTTGTGAACGTTATATGTATAACGCACGCTACAGTTTTTCCAGTAGTATTTTATTATTATATTTTATTTATTTTTTTATGAATTGCATTTCTTAAACTTATTCCTTAACTAATGAATATCAACACTTTTTTAACGAAATGTATATTTTGATAAGTCAGCTGTAAGTGCTATTTTAAGCACAAAAATCACCTAAAATAATGCTAAATTCTCGTATTACATTCAGGGTTTAAAAAAGCCGACAAATTCCACTGCTAAAAAAGCCCACACTTTTCAAAAGCAGCAGCAAAATAAACACACTTTTTTTGACAAGTAACCTTTCAATGTACACTGGCTTTTCCAACTATTGCTTTTTTAACAAAAGCAAAAATTTCTTATTTGATGGAACTCAAAAAGCAACGGCAATAACTTTTATGTTGTAGGAAAAAATATGTAGGAAAGATAATGAAACAAAAAGATTTTGTCAAACAGCCGCCAAATCAAAAACCACTGCATGCTAATAGCCTCAAAATAGGAGATAAAAGCAGCGCAAAGGTTGCTGAAAGGCACATGATCGACGACGACAAGTGATATTTTTCATGCAAAACAAATAAGGGTAGTTAAATTTCAAGGGCCGATGTTGATTTTGAATAAAACACAAACTATTTAGGAAATTATTGTAATTTTATTTTATTATGATATATTGGTATTACTCAATTATGTATGGAACAAAATATCGGCCAAATGGGCGCCGCGACCACGGCGGCACACCTCCATCCGATGGTCCAAATTTTCGATGACCTTGAGGCATAATGGAGGTTCTATGCCGTTAATGTGCCGAATTATCTCATCCTTTAACTCTTGAATTGTTGCTGGCTTATCGACGTACACCTTTTCTTTCAAATAACCCCAAAGAAAAAAGTCCAACGGTGTCAAATCACATGATTTTGGCGGCCAATTGACATCGCCATTACGTGAGATAACACGGCCATTGAATTTGTTGCGCAAAAGAGCCATTGTTTCGTTAGCTGTGTGGCAAGTGGCACCGTACTGCTGAAACCACATATCGTCCACATCCATATCTTCCAATTCGGGCCATAAAAAGTTCGTTATCATCTCACGATAGCGAACACCATTCACAGTAACTGCCTGACCGGCCTCATTTTGGAAAAAATACGGCCCGATGATGCCGCCAGCCCATAAACCGCACCAAACAGTCACTCTTTGTGGGTGCATTGGTTTTTCGACAATCACTCTTGGATTCTCATTCGCCCAAATGCGGCAATTCTGTTTATTGACGAATCCACTGAGGTGAAAATGTGCCTCATCACTGAAGATGATTTTCTTCGAAAATTGATCATTCACTGTTGCCATTTCTTGCCACCATTCTGCCCATTCACGACGTTTGGAGTGGTCAAGAGGCTTTAGTTCTTGAGCCAAATGCACCTTGTAAGCGTGTAAATGCAAGTCTTTATGCATAATGTTCATCAACGAGGAGCGTGAGAGGTGCAATTGTTGGGCACGACGACGAGTTGAGGTGGACGGCTCTTCAGCCACACTATCGCGAACAGCAGCAATATTTCCTGCAGTACGAGCTGTACGAGCATGCACTGGTGTTCTCACATCTTAAACAGACCCGGTTTGCTCGAATTTTTCCACGATTTTTTCGATTGTACGCACATTTGGACGATCAAATTGACCAAAAAAATCACGAAGTGCACGATATGCATTTTGATTTGAACGCCCATTTTCATAATAAGTCTGGATAACTTTAACACGTTGTTGGATTGTGTATCTCTCCATGGTTCAAATTGAGTAAGTCTGAAATAGAGAAATGTCAAATAAAATTCGGAAAAAACTTGGCGTTTAGGTGTGGTTCACATTCAACATTGGCCCTTACAATTTAACCACCCTTTACAACAAGAATTTGTTTTTGTTTTCTACACAATAAAAAACCAACAGACACTTGGACTGGTTGCCTTTACTAAAATATTTAAAAAAAACCAAAATACACACACAACTGTTGAGCAACAACAACATTACTACAACATTACTGAAGAAAGGCAAAAATTTATTTTTCCTCACCACCATGAAAAAACCCATGTTGCTTGTACACTGATCAGTATTTTTTCGTTGTAATCTGCCTTTTTGCAGAGCTAATAGCTCTTTTCAGACTGCTTTTAGCACACACTTCAGCTGCTTTTCATTTTATTGAATCGGCTTTTTGTTACTACCAGCCAGAGAAGAATTTTTGTTCTTTGAATTTTAGATTTTTTTTTGGTTTGTCTTTTTTAACTAGCTCTTCTTTCAGGAAAAAGTAAAAAAGCAAAAGGCGGAATAATTTTTTTTTAGCTTTTGCTTTTTATGTGGTTGTCCATTTTTGTCGCTGGCTGGTAAAAAAGCAGTTGTCAGAAAATCAAAATATTCAAAATAGGAGATTTGCTTTTTTGCACAAACGAAAAACAAAACATTGGCTATTGGAAAAAAAATTAAAAATTTCAAAAGCAGTGGCAAAAGCAAAAATAAAAAGCAGCCAGCTGATGGGTGCTTTTCAGTCTGACACCTTTGAATACTTGTAAGATGGGTAAAATTGTATTGCAGTTGTATTAGTGTAAAGTTCCCTGCAAATAATAGGACCAGTCCAAACACGCGTGTAAAGAGTAGTCCACAAGGGACCAGGACTAGTCCACAAGTAACCCAAACGTATGGAAAAAACCTGGTCTATTTAACATTACGATGTCCTAGGAGAGGACCATATAACCCACCTTTGGACCACTAAGGAGTAGTTTTAAAACTACTCCATGGTATATAACCCACCTTTGGACCAGTAAGGAGTAGTTTTAAAACTACTCCATGGTATACTCAAGAGGATTAGTTTTGAAGTCGTTTAAACACGAAAGCATGTCGTTAAAAAACGAAGACATGTCTACTCACTACAAACACTTTTTAACAATGACATGGTCCATGCTTGCATTACATCGGACTAGTCCATGGAGTAGTCCATTTTATCAAAATGGATCAGGTGGTCCAATATTATTTGCAGGGTTGGAAACAAATTATTTAGGCATCCACGAAACATGTGGGATCGTCGCTGTTTCATTAACGACTAAATGAAAGACCATACGAATTATTTGACTCAATAACTGCAAATCAATCCAAGTAAAAATAAAGAGTGCTTGGAGGCAGAACCAAAAATTGTCCTATCGTGCTCAAATTTTTATGTAATTTACATTAAGAAATCAGCAGTGGGGTAGGATTTTGTAAAAATTATTGCATTAATGATCATTGAAATACATATTTTTTAATATAAAAATGAAATTAAACATCTAGTCTTATATTCCATTAAAAAAAAATTAATTTGAAAAATTTTTGGTTGGTGGACTGTTTCTGGGATTTGCCCATATAAATTAAATGACTAGTTTTTTATGTGTAATAATGTCAAAAGCCTCTAAAATTAAAAACGTTATATCTCGCGGGTTTTTAAGATTTATTCATCGTTACTTCAAACAATACATCTTTTTATACCCAGACATGCATGCGGAATTCAAAAAGAAATCATGACTTTCATACATAACTTCTTTCAAATCCAACATTTTGTTTTATACTGTAAAATCTGGTGTGGCTAACATATTGAAATGTGACTTTTTAAATACGTCTAAATCAGAAACTAATCAAATCTTTTGAGGGAATATTGGGAAGATTATAATCAATAGGAAAAACTACATACAACCAGTTTCTCCATTCGGGTGGCTTATGATGTTTTAACAAAAACATCATAAAAATTTGTATTTTTTTCGAAATGATAATAAAGCTGGTAAAAACTCAAACATTTATCAAACAAAATTTTATTTTATGTGTTGTTAAGAAGATAGTTTTATATTTATAGCATAATGTTACTCCAAATTGTTGAAACCTTTAAACCAGTGTTCGAAAATAAACAGTACATTATTTAGCGTTCGGCTCACACACCGACGAACGATATCTATTTTTTTTAGTGTTTGTGTAAACATACACAAACCTTAATACCGTTCGTAACTATTTTCAAGAAAGAACCGAAAATTATATATAATTCGGTTCTTCGTTAAAAAACAGAACAATTGTAGTGATACTGTAGAAAAACATTATATTTTAATGTTCTATAATGTTTTTTTCGTGTGTGTATTTTGTTTTTGTAAAAAATGTTTGTTTTTTTTTATCAGCAAAAGCGAGCCGAACCGAACAAATTGAAGTTCGTGGATTTTAAAAAAAAACCGAACGGAATTTAATGTTCTCATCATTTGTTGAGTATGATGAAAACAGCATTATATTTGTGTTCGAAAGATGACAAACAGGGAAACGTTATTTTTTTAATGAATTTCTACACAAACACTATTAGCGTTTGTGTTTTCCACAAATCTACCGAACCGAACATTAAAGAACGATATTTAGTGTTTATTTTCGAACACTGCCGAGAAAACAGCACCAAAAACAAAATTATTTTTTATTTTATGGTTACTTTAACCATATTATTCTCATGGGCGACCATATAATGCTTTAGTTAGTATTCCATCAAGAAACCACATTCATATTACGGTTGCCTTCGAACATGTTATGGTTAATATTAGTATTAATTTATTTAACACTTTCCTCTTTTCTAACATTAACAAGTTATGGTTAAAAACAACCATACTTTTATTACTAATAAACATATTATTGTTATTATTAACCAAAACACAGTTGAATATCGCTTCTTGATAAAGGACTTATTAAGCCATAATATGGTTGCCAGTAACAATAATATGGCTTAAGTTATCATATTATGTCTAAAAATATTTCGTTTAAAATTGTTTTGTTAGAACCATATTGAAAAAGATGATTTCTTTGCCTATAGAAATCGCAACCATTACTCAGATTGTAGAACTATAAAGTTTCTCTACCGGTAATAAACTTGACAAATCCGATTTCTAACTTCGCCTTGAAAATATTATCTTGCATTTATTTATTTTATTTCGCGACATATTTAAAAAACACCGTGAAGTTACTCGTAATCTTATTCCTTTCCCAAAATTAAGCTTATAACAATGTTAATGTAGTAATAATGAACTTGTCTTAAAGTTTTGATCTAATTAATTTATTTTTATGCTTTCAGCTTTTAAAAGACGCTTATTAACAGCCCATTTTAAAAATGCGTGTGTGTCTGCGTTTTTCTTTAGATTCAAATTTTGATTTCGCACTTTTAAAGAAGCTAACTTTTCTTTTTATTATATTTAAATGAAATAAAATAAAAAATAAAAAAAAACAAATAATTAAACTTTTTCTTTTTAATTTATTTTTCATAATAAATGTTTGCCACCAGTACCGTTTGTTAAACTATAATTTCAGTTTGATTAATAGTTTTCATTAAACAAATGTCATTATTTTATTGGGCTTGTGATCTTTTTACTTGAATTTTTTACTTTTCAAATAAAAGTTTTATTTTCGATAACCATATAAATATTTATGATATATATTATTATAAATCACTAATTAATATATATATATTCATATCTATTTCTTTTTTAAATAAATTTGTTGATGTTGTTATATTTTCTTTTTTATTAATTACAATTATTAGTTTTCATTTGTGATGTTGAATATTTTATTAAAGTTTATTTTTATATAAAAAAAATCTGTTTTAAAAAATAACATTTATACTAATTAAAATTTATTCTGAAAAATGCCTTAAATAATATAAAATTGTTTTCTCTTTTCCTCGAATTGTAATGACCTGACACCGGTATTTATGAATAAAAAAAAAAACAAAACAAAATATGTGTTTGTTTTTGGTTTAAACAACAACAACAACCTGGATGCTGAAAACCGAAAATCGGAAATAAACAGGAAACTATTCTCGTTTGGCGTGCGAGATACAATTTGTGCGTTCGATGGGTTATTATCTTATACAAATTTATATACCCTCTGGACTGATCGTTATTATATCATGGGTATCATTTTGGCTTAATCGTAACGCTACGCCTGCTCGTGTAGCTTTAGGTGTCACCACTGTGTTGACAATGACAACGTTGATGTCGTCGACAAATGCTGCGCTGCCAAAAATTTCATACGTTAAATCGATTGACGTTTATCTCGGAACATGTTTCGTGATGGTCTTTGCCAGTTTATTGGGTAAACAAAATGAAAACTTCTTTTAAATTTTCTAACTTTATTTTACTTTTTTTATATATATTTTAGTTTTTTGTTTTTGATACTCTTGCTACTTTTTGTTTTTTTTTTTATGTAAATTCGTAGTTGATTAAAAAGCCTTTAATAAAATGTCAACAATTAAAAGTTTACAAAACTTGTTGATATTTTTAAAGGTTTTTTTTTTTTGAAATTTTTTTAAACCGTTTTTACTATAGATTAATTTTTGTAAACTCCTCTATCAAAATGCTAAGACAAATTTTGAAAACATGTACTGCTCTGAGTTCGGTACATGTTGTTTAGTTTTTCTTACATTTTCTCTTAAACAAAAGCAAAACTAATATTTAAATATTAATCTGTTTTTTATAACTTAAACTTAACATTATTTTTTTTATTTGACTTATATTTTCGACACAATAAACGAAAGCCAATTTAAGTTTATTATTTCGAAAAATACAACAAAAGAAACACTCACCTTTTAAAACAAAAATTATATATAAATAATAAACAAATAAAGCAAAAAAAAAAATAACAAACACCCTGTCACCAAAGAGCACTTCAATAAAAAAAACGTACTAACAACACTTCAAATCCAAATCCAAATAAAGTCTTCTTTAACAAATAACAACACACAGACTTGCAAACTATTAAATGTTTTCAAATTCGAATAAATACTTGTTCGCATTTATTAAAAATCCCATCATCTACAGAATGCAATGATATTTCAATGATTCTCTGAGAATCTATACGGATCAGGGATGGAAAGTTAAGCTCTATTGCATTGTTGTTAACTACTGTGTTTATGTAATATAAAAAGTACCTATACAACCAAACCTCGGTTTATGCGATTGCTCTATTCCGCAATTAATCGCTTAAGTCGAATTCGCATAAGACGACACACTTGCTTTTTTTAAATCAGTTGATGCGTTCATCATTTTAAAAAAAACACATTAATTAAAATTTATGTATCGCAAAAGTCAAACAAAAGCGGACATAAAAAGTTTCCTAAAATTTATTTAATTTAAAAGATAATAAAACAAATGAACAAAAATCCTAAAATTTTATTATAAACTGTTTTAGAAACATTTTACGGATCAATTTCGATTAAATATTCCAAGCCACCTCTATCACTAGAACTTAAGTTATTGCTTACAATTAAAGTATTATCCTTTGGCTTGAAGTAATTTGTTATCAGACTTTGTGCAGAAGATTTTTTAAGATGTTTATACAACTTTCATACACTAAAAAAGAAGCGAATAGCTCACGTTGCAGATTAAATGCTCTTTCCATAACTAGATCCAAATTAAGAACTTCGTTTAGTAAATCACTTACAGCCTTAAGGATTTAACCATGATTTTTATCACTTAATGATTAAATAAAGTGTGATCAAACCAAAGCGGACGATGTTAGTTGTGAATAAAACAAAAATCTTTGAGGGAATTGATGTTCAATGTCGTTAATTGGCCGAGTTATCATATACTTAAGCTCTTGAATTGTTCTTGGCTTATTGATGTGCACTCTTTCTTTTAAATATCCCTAAAAAAAATTTCCAACTGTGTCAAATCACATGATCGTCGCGGCCAATTTAACATCGACACGACGTAAGTTAAAACGGCCATTGAATTTCTCCTGCAAAAGAGCGATTGTTTCGTTGATTGCGTGGCAGGTGGCACCATCCTGTTGGAACCACATATCGTCCAGGTCCATATTCTCAATTTCTGGTCACAAGAAGTCCGTTATCATCTCACGATAGCGAACACCATTCACGATAGCTGCTTGCCCAACCTTATTTTACATGTTTTTTTCTGTGGGTGTAAATAAGGCTTTGATTTTTTCGTATTTCGGCAACTTTTGCTTTTGAAATCGTTACAAACATTTAATTATGGACAAGCTTAATACTATTTGTTTTCCCAAAAAGTAGATACTTCTCCATCATAAATTTAGTAACATTTTAAAATCTCAACTTTCCATCCCTGATAAAGATTCTTTGTTTTAGTTTCTATGGAATGCAATTTTAAGTTCGACCTTCGAAATTGTACCAAATATTTATATTTTTTTTTGGTTATTTTGAAGAATCTTTTTAGCCTTGAGCCTCAATTTAGCCAAATTTACTTTCTATTAATTGAATATTAAAGCAAAACTTTTTTTGCTAAATTGATGGAAACTAAATTTATTTCTTTAAATAACTTTAAACCAACAAAGTTTGTTTAAATTTCCAAAAATCATGCTTGTTTAACACATTTAATAGATAAACTTTAACTGATTCAGTTGTTAAAGAAAACTTTATTTTTAATAAAAAGCAACAACAGCAAGAATTGACAAAATAAAAATTCTGCTAGAAAACGAAAACAAAATGAATATAAGACAACAAAAAAAAAACACAAGAAATCTCTTTTTTCGTATTTGTATGTTCTTGTTAAATATTTTTGTTACTTTGACAAAACAAAATGAAAACACTATCATTCGAAGAAAATTAATACAAACTCATTGTTATGTGTGAATTCCATTGGAAGAGAGTTTGAAACACACGCAACAACATCCGGCATTATTCTTTAAATGATGTTATTTTAAGTTAAAGTAAATATATTTGTTATTTTCCATTTTATTTTATTTTTTTTATTTGTTTAAACAGCAACTTTGTTTATGAGGAAAAAGCAGCAATCAAAAAGTATACAAAAGCCAAACAAAATTTTAAAAATTCCTAACTTAAATCAAACTTTTTCGCAAATTAAGGTTATAACTTGTTTTTCTTATAATAAATGCACAAAAGTTCTATATTTCAAAAAAAAAAACAAATATAGAAATTTATAAATGCACAAACATGAAAAAAAGGAAAAACATTTTATAACCTTAAATGATACCCTGATATCATATACGCCCAGCTTCCGGTAAACACAGAAACAGCGCGTACTAAACGCGCTTTGTTCCTTATACGTTTATTTTTTACTTCTACCATATAAATTATATATATAACGCACTTTCCAACGCAAACCCGAGGTATGTATACATTATTAAAAAAAAGAATGGTTGGGTATATGGACCATTTAAAATTAACCAATGAAAAATATTATAATTTAAAAAACGATGGATCTAAGACTAGGAAATTATTTATTCAGAATATCTTTATTAAAAAAATGTTGCGTATTATTATGGACTAACAAAACATTTAACAGTGTATATGGGGCATTTCCATGGTTTAAAATCATCTTCGTTTGTAAAGTAGTTTTCGAGATATTGAAGAAATAAACTCAACACATTCGGCTAATTCGGTGAAATTATGACATTTTGAATATAACATAACATTAAAAAAAAAAAATTTTCTTTCATATATGTTTCTTATAAGATAAAAGGAACCTTCTCACCAAATTTTATTAAAATCGGAAGGGGTCATGTCCCACTCTTGGTCGATTTCACATGGAATTACCCATATGACGTTACGTTACTAACATTCTCACATAATTTTTTTTTTAATAAACAAAAAAAAGGTATATTATTAAAAAAATGATATAAATATTGTTACGTTTTTCCTTAAATAAACGCGTTTCGGTTTATTCCCTATATAATAAATCTTTGAAATTTATTATAATGCTCACAAAATATATCCACTGTAAGTAACGAACTGAATCGTTTAATGTCTTTAATCAAAACAAATATATTTCCTTGCTGATTTAACTTTACAAAAAGAACATTTCTGTGGAAATGCCCATATACATTTGTATATCGTCATAAAAAATACAAAAGGAAATATCATTATTTAAAAAAAAAAATCAGGAGAGATAAAAAACTTAATAAAAAGCCAACTATTGTAATTACAAAAACCATTTTTAATGGTACATATCATTAATAAAGTATGAATTATTGGTACTTTCCTGAAAAAAAATTTTGTAAGGTTTTTTGTCGATTGGTTTTCTTAGATGTACGAAAATTTTTACTCTATTATTGTCGTGATTGGACTCTAAGGTCCAACAGTTTCTAATTATAAGGGAAATCACGATGGGTAGTGCAAAGTGTGCAAACGATGCAAATGCGTGCAAAAATAAACACATTTGCACAACACAACAACAAAATGTACGTATTTGCAATTTGCTCTTTTTTACTTCGTTTGCACTAAAAAACCATGAGCAAAGTTAGTAGTGTATATTTGCTCAGTTGCAAACAAATGTAATCAATAACATTTGACATATTAAATGCCATGTTGATTTAAAGATAAAATAAAATTGAGAATTAAATTTAAATTAATTAAAAAGAAAACATTTATTTTAATTTGCTTGTGTATAATTGAAGCACAGCCGCGAATAACGTTTTAAGTTACAAAATAATAATTTTTCAGGAGAGCAAAAAAACGTTTTTCGACAAGCAGCATTATTTGTTTTAAAAATTTTTTTTTTCTATTATTTAAAATAGTGATAATAAAAAATTTAATGCAAAAGGCTTTTAAAACATTATTCCGCACTGCAAAACAATTTCGGTTTCATCATTATGTTAGTAACTTGCAATGTTCTTCCACTGGCTGACACTTTGTACGCCATTTTGAAGGCGTTAAGGTGCATAGTTTTGGTTGATTTGATGTTTAAACTGTGTAAGAGAGTAAAGTCAACGTTTATCTGCAAAAAAACAGTTTTTGCAAAATGTGGCGTTTACAACGTTTTTCGCGGCTGTGCTTCAATTGTAAACAAATACAGATTTTTTACAGTGCTGCCAGAAGTTTTTAGTGTTGCCAGAATACATTTTTAGAAAAATAGCATATTTGCACAAAAATAAAAGTGGTATGCTCACGATCAATCATAATATGCACTGCAAATTTACACATTGCAAATTTGCACAATGACCATCGTGATTACCCTTTATATATTAACTGTGTGCCTTTACTATGCTCTTAGAAGATTTCATATTAAAAAATAATTCTAATTAAAAAAAAAATAAAAACAATGTAAAGAAAAATATGTGTTACTTTAACAATACTTACAAATTAATTCAGCAAATTGTGTTGATTTAAACCGTATATAAATACTATCTTAAAAGCTTGTTTCGAGCCAAATTTAGTTGTCTAAAAAGTCTTAAAAGTCCGTTTACATTACAACGAAGTCTATCACTAACGAGTATTTAATGAATAATTGTATATCAGTAGCGGTTTTCACCCTTGATAGTAAAGTTCCTTGTAGGCCTTGTGAATCTTATTAATTTAGTTAAAGTACTAAGATTTACAACACTGCAACAACAAAATGTATTAGACTAAAATTTACTACGCTGTAGTTGAAAAATCCAACAAAAAGCTATAGTCATCACCTTTGTTAAATAACCCAAAATAAAACAGTTGAAGAAACTATATCTGTCTCTCTCCCTCACCCAGCAACCTTATTAATTTACAATACTAACGAAAAAGTCACTCACGCTTTGTAGTATAAAATCGTATTAAATAGAGCAGAGGTGTACACTTAATACAAAGGGTGAAAACCGCTAGTTTCTGAAAACAAAAGTTATTTTACTAGATCGTACAACTAGTATTTGTTACCATCTCATTAAAGAATTTTTTAAAATAAGAAAACGAAAAATTGTTCACAACTATGGCAAAAGTGAACAAAAGCTTTTCTTTTCCCCAATTCCCGGGAGTGCGATTTTTTTTTAATTCGTCAGGGTTTCCCGGGAATCACCGCTTTTTATAAAACGGTGCAAAATATAATTTAATTTTATTTATTAAAATAAATAAATACTCATGACATCTATTAAATTTTGCATTTAACGTTATTAAAAAAATTAGTTCTTTATGTGCAAAGCCAACTCGTTGACATAAAATCAAAATAGTTTAATATTTTTTTTTAAATGTGATAATAAAACAGAATAAGCATTTACAGAATCGATTGACAGCCAATTCATAATTTAAATCAAGATCAGTCCAGTCAGTGAGAAAACGCGTTTCCTTTCTACGGATATTTGCCTCAAAAGAACATTAAATAATTTCAGTTTCCTCACAACATCCTTCGAAAACCTTTCATCCCTTTTTTAAGAAAATTATTTTCTTGGTATCTAATAAGCACTTTTGTAGTTGCTTCATTAAAAATTTCCTAAAATCCTAATTTTTCGCTAGAAATAGAAAAAGTACTTACTGCATTTTCAAAATCTAATCCAAAAATCTTTTATGAAGCCGTTCTGCATATCAAATCATTACATTTTTTGAAGCAAGTGACAACAACTACTTTTCGTTTTTGAAAACCAAATTAAGCTCTTTACAAAAATTTAAAATTGTGTAAATTTTGACTCCTCTTCTTTAACTATGCAGTTCGAAATTTCAGTGCATCAATCTTTAAACCACAGAATACACAGAACTGTCACGAGACGGAAGATTTTGCGTTTTTTTTTTTGTCTCTTTCAAAGAAAGCTGCCCTTTTGCATTTCTCTTTTCATCATATTCTATGCCGCAATGTAATGAACACAAATTTATTGTTGATGGGATAAGCTATTCCTATGCATTTCACTGGTTGCTTAGGCCAGATCATCAGGAAACTTCATCCATAATGATTTTAGACAAACTAAAGATATTAAACCAAATAAAACTGTTAAACGTATAAGACTTATAGCAACAGTTTTACTTGTAACAATATCAAAGCTTGAACAAAATACATCAACAATAAAAAAGTGGGTTTATCTCGTCTTACACTCCCCACCACAATAAGTTGAAATTCTCTCAACATTAATTGTAGTTGTAAGTAGGTTAAGAAAAACAAAATAAAAAACAAACAACAACTTACAAAAGATGTTGTCAATTAAGTGTTTTTTTAGGCCGTGCACTTGCCTGTTTATTATCAAAAAGTAATTTCAATTTTTGGGAATAAAAAATTTTAATTTAAAAAGATTTTGTTATTCGTGCTTAATTCCCAGTTTTTATTCTTGATAAAAACACTTGAAATTTATTGTTGATGGGATAAGCTATTCCTATGCATTTCACTGGTTGCTTAGGCCAGATCATCAGGAAACTTCATCCATAATGATTTTAGACAAACTAAAGATATTAAACCAAATAAAACTGTTAAACGTATAAGACTTATAGCAACAGTTTTACTTGTAACAATATCAAAGCTTGAACAAAATACATCAACAATAAAAAAGTGGGTTTATCTCGTCTTACACTCCCCACCACAATAAGTTGAAATTCTCTCAACATTAATTGTAGTTGTAAGTAGGTTAAGAAAAACAAAATAAAAAACAAACAACAACTTACAAAAGATGTTGTCAATTAAGTGTTTTTTTAGGCCGTGCACTTGCCTGTTTATTATCAAAAAGTAATTTCAATTTTTGGGAATAAAAAATTTTAATTTAAAAAGATTTTGTTATTCGTGCTTAATTCCCAGTTTTTATTCTTGATAAAAACACTTGAAATTTATTGTTGATGGGATAAGCTATTCCTATGCATTTCACTGGTTGCTTAGGCCAGATCATCAGGAAACTTCATCCATAATGATTTTAGACAAACTAAAGATATTAAACCAAATAAAACTGTTAAACGTATAAGACTTATAGCAACAGTTTTACTTGTAACAATATCAAAGCTTGAACAAAATACATCAACAATAAAAAAGTGGGTTTATCTCGTCTTACACTCCCCACCACAATAAGTTGAAATTCTCTCAACATTAATTGTAGTTGTAAGTAGGTTAAGAAAAACAAAATAAAAAACAAACAACAACTTACAAAAGATGTTGTCAATTAAGTGTTTTTTTAGGCCGTGCACTTGCCTGTTTATTATCAAAAAGTAATTTCAATTTTTGGGAATAAAAAATTTTAATTTAAAAAGATTTTGTTATTCGTGCTTAATTCCCAGTTTTTATTCTTGATAAAAACACTTGAAATTTATTTATTTTGTTTTTCTTAACCTACTTACAACTACAATTAATGTTGAGAGAATTTCAACTTATTGTGGTGGGGAGTGTAAGACGAGATAAACCCACTTTTTTATTGTTGATGTATTTTGTTCAAGCTTTGATATTGTTACAAGTAAAACTGTTGCTATAAGTCTTATACGTTTAACAGTTTTATTTGGTTTAATATCTTTAGTTTGTCTAAAATCATTATGGATGAAGTTTCCTGATGATCTGGCCTAAGCAACCAGTGAAATGCATAGGAATAGCTTATCCCATCAACAATAAATTTCAAGTGTTTTTATCAAGAATAAAAACTGGGAATTAAGCACGAATAACAAAATCTTTTTAAATTAAAATTTTTTATTCCCAAAAATTGAAATTACTTTTTGATAATAAACAGGCAAGTGCACGGCCTAAAAAAACACTTAATTGACAACATCTTTTGTAAGTTGTTGTTTGTTTTTTATTTTGTTTTTCTTAACCTACTTACAACTACAATTAATGTTGAGAGAATTTCAACTTATTGTGGTGGGGAGTGTAAGACGAGATAAACCCACTTTTTTTATTGTTGATGTATTTTGTTCAAGCTTTGATATTGTTACAAGTAAAACTGTTGCTATAAGTCTTATACGTTTAACAGTTTTATTTGGTTTAATATCTTTAGTTTGTCTAAAATCATTATGGATGAAGTTTCCTGATGATCTGGCCTAAGCAACCAGTGAAATGCATAGGAATAGCTTATCCCATCAACAATAAATTTCAAGTGTTTTTATCAAGAATAAAAACTGGGAATTAAGCACGAATAACAAAATCTTTTTAAATTAAAATTTTTTATTCCCAAAAATTGAAATTACTTTTTGATAATAAACAGGCAAGTGCACGGCCTAAAAAAACACTTAATTGACAACATCTTTTGTAAGTTGTTGTTTGTTTTTTATTTTGTTTTTCTTAACCTACTTACAACTACAATTAATGTTGAGAGAATTTCAACTTATTGTGGTGGGGAGTGTAAGACGAGATAAACCCACTTTTTTATTGTTGATGTATTTTGTTCAAGCTTTGATATTGTTACAAGTAAAACTGTTGCTATAAGTCTTATACGTTTAACAGTTTTATTTGGTTTAATATCTTTAGTTTGTCTAAAATCATTATGGATGAAGTTTCCTGATGATCTGGCCTAAGCAACCAGTGAAATGCATAGGAATAGCTTATCCCATCAACAATAAATTTCAAGTGTTTTTATCAAGAATAAAAACTGGGAATTAAGCACGAATAACAAAATCTTTTTAAATTAAAATTTTTTATTCCCAAAAATTGAAATTACTTTTTGATAATGAACACAAATTTATTTAGTTAAGATTTATTTACAAATCTGTTGTAAAAATTTACTTTTAAGTTCACCACAACACGAGTAAATAATATTTAAGTAAGTAAATAACATTATAACACAAAACAATATTACTAAATACATTTTTTTGCACAAAAAACAACGTTTGTTGAACTAATGCATTTGTTTAACGTGGTTTGTGTTTTGTTATTTTTTGTTTTGATCACACCATTTGTGTTGATTGTTGCGGCCTCTTTTTACACTTTGCCACTTCACTAACAAAAAAAGCTTTCTGTCTCTTTCTTCGAAAGCTGCCCTCGCAACTGATTTGGGCCTTTTTCACACGTCACTTTTTACAGTTCTGTGTATTCTGTGCTTTAAACATTGCCTTTATTATCGGCAATGAATTTTTTGACATAACATAAAAAAAATCCCAGAAATTTCCGCAAAAATTTCCCGATGTCTTTGTCCCGAAAAATGTTATGAAAAATCGCATATAAATAAAATATGTATGGAACGTTTTTGGGCGATTTGTGACAAATTGCTTTGTGCTATTTTTTCCTTGGGTCAATTAGCTGGTGGCCTAAAAGTATTTGTGTTCTTAGTACTGCATATACTTTTAAATAAATTAAACCAGACACAAAGTATGAAGATGAAATAAACCAAAAAAAAAGATTACATAAAACAATTTGTTGGTTTTTTCCGAAAATATTCGTGCTACAAAAACTATTTAATCGAGTATCGATAAGAAAAGGAGTTAACCATTTCGACCCGGATAGTACATATGTGTACCACTGTAAGTTTAAACATCCCTAACAGCTTCAAATTTATTGTTGCTGGGTTGCGAAATGAACCTTATAGTCTTTAAAGTCTACTGACCGTTTTTTGTGTTACAACGCTACCAAGTGAAATGCATAGCATGGCTTTGGCATGATATCAGCGCGAAAGTTAATTTTACCGGTTGATACTTATTTGTACCACATAACATCCCGAATGTTACAAAGATGTACCACAACCCCCACAACCCGGACGGTTGGTACTTATTTGTACCACATAACATCCCGAATGGTACAACGATGTACAGCGATCACAGCCACCAATAATTTTTTTTTTTCGATTTTCTTCCACCGATAAGTTATATATAACTAAAATAATCGGTTCCAATCAAAAATTTTGTTTTACCATTGCTATTCGAAAGCCGAGTCGAAAGGGTTAAGTTCTCAAATGTGTAAAAATGCTTAAACTTTTTTGTCAAGTATTTACTCATTTACTGAATTTTACTGTAAAAAGTACTCTAACGCACCTGATGTCAAAAAATTACAATGTAAATGCACTAGATTTTGAAAATGAGTTCCAATCAAATTCACAAAACGGCCTATAAGGAAGTAAAAACATATTTTTAATTTTTCATAAATTAATCAACTAAAAGCCCTTCCCTATCATGCAAGAGCAAGCTTAAGCTGCTGTCAAAAATTAAAGAAAAGCCTCTCAAATGCATTTAAATAAATAAAACAAAAAAACTGTTTGATTACGTACGGTATGTTCGATCGGTTTCGCATTTTGCTTAAGCAAAGAAAGTTTCATAAATCTTAACAAAATCTTTCCTTAAGTCCAATATGGTGTCACACATATGCTTTACATGTATTCGCACAGTGCTTATGCATATGATAGTTGGGCCTTAATGCCGTTTACACACTGATGCGCAACACCACTGCCAATCCGCTTGAAACAATCATACGACTGGAAATGCCGGTCGCACCACGATAAGTTGCATTGGTTTTTGTTTATTTTATCCTTATTTTCGTTAATTTAAAGCAATGCAGCTCCTAAAACTTCTTTCCCTGTTTTTGTATGGCAGGAGTAATTAGGTCCAATAAGTCCTAAGGAAGTTATAAGACTTATCCTATACAAAGATTTAAATTTAACCGGGTCATAGAGTTTCCCTGCAGCTACAAGCATTCTTCATCCTCATCTTCTGACGACTTAATTTTGATTATATTATAGTCGCATCAATTGTACAACAATGTAAATAAAAATTATCCTATGCAACTAGTTGCACGAATCAGTCGTGTAAGTTGCGTTGCATCAGTGTCTAGACTGCGTAAAGGTTAATTTAAAATTTTTTACCAAACTTACACAATATCTCACATTTAATCATAAACAGGCACAACTCAAAATTCAAAAATGTTTGGGAGAGGCAAGAAAACTGCCATCAAAAACATGGTTGCAATTTTTAAATCAAATTGAGTTTCACAAATCGTCAGGTCATTATTGGTAAGACCTACCGACCATTTTGGGATATATATGTTTTGGATATCCCCTTTCTAAGTCCGAAACCTGTTTCACAAAATTTGTTTTGGCTTCTGAGATATTAAGCATTAATTTTGCTTCATATCAACTATTTTAAAGTTGATTAAGTATTGCAAAATAAAATGACAGCGAGAAAATAAGTTTTATTTTTACTTCACTTCATTTCCGTAAGAAAAAAAGTAGTAAAAGCAGAAGCAAAATAAAATGACAACAACTCAATTCACAGCAGTAAGTTTACGTTTGCAGCACAAAAAGACACTTTTCAGAAATAAATTTAGAAAAGTGGCCTATGTGGCAAAAAACAATAATTTTCACGTTAATGACCGTTCATAAACATTTAAAAATTTTTTGGGAGAATGTTTCCTGATGATCTGGCAGAAACTTCAGAAATCTTCATTGTCGTTTTTTTTATCTACTACTTTTTGGCATATGCTCCAAGCCAATAATGAGCTGACGATATGTTAAACATTGAAAGTTAAAGAAAACAGTGTCGCAAGCGAAATTTTCATGGCCGCTGTAGATTTGAATTGTTAACTGGCTTATGAGAAGAAAAAAAACAATTTTGAGTTGTGCCTGTTTATGATTTAGTGTGCAATATGGCCTTCATTTAAAAAATATATTTCCGTTCATTAATGTGAATTTTTTTTCAAGTATAAAATGAAAATATTTTTGTGCTTAAAAATCTACTTATATATATAAAAATAAGTTGCATTGTGTTAGTAATTGATGTTCTGCTTTGAAATCGTCATTAAATTACCAAGTTAATGAAACTCCCAAATGTAACGTTTCAAAAACATCTGGAACGGCAAAATTTTTGAAACGTTGCGGTATCATTATTTGGGGTGAATGCATTATTGCAAATAAGAAATCTGTTGAAGCATTGGAAAGAACAATGAAAGACCTTCGAGGTAATTCAGAGTTGTTTGATGGTGGCTTAATGTTTTCATGCTTATGGAGATTTGTAAAAACATTTAAACTCCAGTTCCAGTTCCAGAATGATCCATCTGCTGATAAGTTCTCTAAGCAAATTGGGAATGGTGCAATGCCTGTTAATGACACTGGATTGATAACATTGCCACATGATTTTTGCCATTTCGTACAGTCAAAAGAGGAATTGATTGAACGTGTGTTCCCTAACATAGCACAAAAATATACAGGCCGTACATGGTTGAGCGACAGAGCAATTTTAGCGGCAAAGAACAAAGATGTTCGTGCATTAAATATGGCTATACAATCAAAGATTCCTTGCGAATTGGTTTCGTACAAGTCTGTGGATACTGTTACCAAAAGTTATCCAACATAATTTTTGAATTCGTTGGATTTACCAGGCTTGCATCCGCATAATCTCCAATTGAAAGTTGGAGTCACTATTATTATGCTTCGCAATATCAATCAACCCCGTTTGTGTAATGGCACAAAGCTTGCTATTAAAAGGTTGATGGCTTATGTACCCAGTAAAAACTTCGCCTACAAAATAATGTGTTGAGTAATCAGAAAAACATAAGAGCACTACTTACAATTCTACTGAAAGAACCAATGAATTTTACAAGGGATGTCCCAAAATGAACGTAAGTCATTATTTTTTTTACCTGCATACATCCAGAAAAAAGTAGTTATGGAATTTGTTATAGATGTAGTTATAGAAGAAAGCTACAAAATAATGAGTTAAAGAAGCTATTCATTTTGAAAAAGTAAGCGAAGTTTTTACTGGGTAATTAAAGCTACTATTTTAGCTGGAAAATTCTAAAGCGAAGATGTATTCATTTCACGCATCCCAATGACTCCGTCTGATATGCCATTTGAATTCAAACGACTTCAGTTTCCTGTTCGCCTTGGGTTTGCGGTTACTATTAATAAGGCGCAAGGCCAATCATTAGGATTTTGTGGAGTGAGTTTAGAGTATCCAGCTTTCTCACATGGACAGTTGTGTGTAGCCTGTTCGCGCGTTGGCAAAACATCGGTTTTGTATATTTACACCAAAAATGTAAAAACAAGAAATGTTGTGTACCACAGAGCATTGTAATAAAAACTGATTTAAATGAATTCGAATTGATTTCTTATTTCCTTTTTTGCACTACGAAGTGTGCAGGGGTTCGCTAGTTTTATATATAACGAAATTAATTAAAAATAAATAATAAAGATCAATTAAAATACATTTTACATATAAAAACTTTATATTTAATAAACCAAAATAAAAGTGGAAAAACTAAACAACAATTTCAATTAATTTTGCATTTTTTAATATTATTTTCAAAAGAAAATCAGCCAACTCACAAAGTATTCTAAAGTGCTTAAGTACTATTTTATGCTAAATATCACTGTTGTGAACAGCCTGTTGTATTATGATATGGTAAATTAGTATAAACGTCAAAATAAATATAATACATTTATTTGTATATATTTAATATTAAATAAATAAATATATAATTAAAGAAAAATTAATAATGACTTAAAATTTAAAACAAAAACCAGCTTAGAAAAATAGCACACTGAAAATACCAATAAAAAAGTTGAATTATCATACAATTTTTATTTATGACAGTCATAAAGTTATATCAAATACAACCAATATGACCGAATAGTACAACAGAATTTTAAGTAAACGTTGCGTATTTTTAGAAATTTATGAGTTACGTCCTGCGTTTTTACCACGTACGACCTTATTGTGCTCCTAATATTAAAACAAATTTTCACTATTATAAAATTGAAACATGTTGAATTTGAATTCTCGTATTTAAACAAAGTATCTATTTACAGTGGGAATTAATAAAATTAAAATTAAAACTGTTTATCACATTTATTTGCCTTGAAATTTTATTATTATTATTTTTTTTTTTTTTGTTTTTCATTATAACTTTGAACTCTTGACGATGGAAAAAGTGCTGATGCGATGAGTTTGTATTATAATGCACAACCAGCAATAACAATTTTCTTTAAATGATAGACTGAAACAAAAAACAAACAAAAAACAAATAAATAAAAAACTAAAAATAAATTTTTATACATTTTAAACAAAAAATCCTGCTTGCAAAAATTAAACAAAAAAAAAGATATAAAAAAGAAAAAACAAGTTCGATATTTTTAATTAAAATCAGATTTCCACTACTTTTTTTTACTACCACCATCACCAATGTTTTATTTAACAAAAAAAAAATC
The DNA here is from genome assembly GCA_930367215.1 of Pollenia angustigena. Classification (NCBI taxonomy): domain Eukaryota; kingdom Metazoa; phylum Arthropoda; class Insecta; order Diptera; family Polleniidae; genus Pollenia; species Pollenia angustigena. Next base: position 233,560,337 of record OV884058.1, on the reverse strand, counting down.
TCTTACCCACTCTCTATTGAATTCATTTCCTTTGTTTGTTCTTCTGTAAAATGTTCAATCTAACAATAAGTAGATTTTTTTTTTTGTTTTACCCGTACCACATCGTACTCAGTCACTCATTCTTTCACTCATTCCATTTATTTATGCTTTAGTCTGTGTATGCATTTCAAATACATTCATATTCACTTTGCCTACATTTACAAATATTGTATAAAAAGTATATTTTTTTTATTTGCAATACGATTTCTTTTTTGCATTTTCATACTCAAACGCTTTTCTGTTTTTTTTTTTTTTTTTCATTTTTCTATGTGAAATAAATAAATTAATGCTAAAAGACACATGAAAGCGTTTTTATTTAAAAAACTTGCTTACAAAAAAAAAATCGTAATAAATTTAAGTTTTATTGTAAATATCTCTTGTTTTCATATTTAACAAGTTTTTAATTTGTTTTAAATTTTAAATATGTTTGATTTTATTTTGCTGCCAGAAAAGGAAAAAATATAAAAACACATTGTTATTCTTTTTAAATCAGCTTTTAAGATTTAAGACAGTTTGAAAATTTGAAAATCTCCAGTTATTGTTTACACAACAACAAAAATTTAATTTAAGCAAGTAAGAAAGTATAGTCGGTCTACACCGACCAATTTATACCCTACACCACAGTATATAAAGAAAAATTTTCGAGATTGTATCCTATTTGGGACCCATGGGCAATCATAGACCACTGTTGGGATTTGTTGTACAATTGTACCAAATTTGGTACAATCGAAACTTCATTGGTACACAGGTACAATTTACCCCTTTTTGGTACAATTAAAAAAAAAATACCCACGAAGGTTTATCACTTCTTTGAGGTCATACTTACAAACATAAGTATATGTACTCGTATCCATGTATAAGCCTAGGATTGAGTCTGTCCAAATCGCCACTTTATTCGATTGACAACCAAGTGTCTACATTTTTGTCTGCCTTTAAGAAAAAAGAGAAATAGACAACTTTTTGCTTCTTAATTTTTATACCCACATCACAATAGTGGAGAGGATATTATGTATGTCATTGTGCTGATGTGTGTAACACTACAAAATAATACTTTCTGAGTCGATTTAATGATGTCCCTCCGTCCGTCCGTCCGGCTGGCTGGTTGTCTGTCCATGTAACCTTGTGCGTAAAGTACAGGTCGCAAATTTTAAGGTAATTCGATGAAATTTTGAACATAGTTTTCAATTCATAAGGACAAAGCCTACTAAAAATGGTGAGAACCAGTCTATAATTTCACATGTCCCCATATAAACTTCTTTCCGGAATAGTGTTCTTGCACATAAACTATCCTATTACTTATGGTCCATGATTGCCTATAAGTCTCACTCTCGAAAAATTGTCTGTATATACTGTGGTGTAGAGTATAAATACTCGGGCTTGACGGACTATAATTTCTTACTTGTTTTGTTTTTGTTTTTAATAAATAAAAAAGTGATATAAATTCTTTCTTTGTATGCTGTTTGATTTTAAAGCGAAATTATGGTACAATTTATGTCAATTTGGTACAATTATGCCATTGAGACGGTACAATTTAAGAATTGTCAGATCCCAACAGTGTCATAGACCCGCTAGAACAAAATTATGTTATGAGGTTAAGATTCATATAAAATGGTTCTTGGTTGCCAATTACACGGGTGGACATCTGAAAAGGTTTTCTAATCATTCCAACTGATTGTTTTGATTTTTGGCATGCTAGAGCCGAATATTAACTCGGTTTTTCCCATCACTTCACATTTTTTAGATAACGGTACATTTAAGCTTTTCACTGTATTCTTCTTTTTCAGCCGCAATCCAGAGTTTTTTTCTTATAGGATTTTTCGTTTTTATACGATTTCAGTCCATTTTGGGTTGAAATTTTTGTAGTCAAATGGACTATAAAATAAAATTATAAAACTTTAGACAATAATTGGTGGAAAAACGTTAAAAAAAATTTTAATAAAATCTTAGCTTTGATGCACTCACTATACTACCCTCCTAAGAAAGAAAGTCACATCTCCATTTTAATAGTTTTGAGCAGGGTAGGAAAAAATTCTACTCGCGAGCAAAAATTTTAAAACGAACCTGCTAAGAACTTATAAAATGGAGATGTAACTTTCTTTCTTAGGAGAGCAGTATAACGCAGGCTGTTTTATCCGTTCTAAGCCAATTAACCACTATTCGAAACATAATTAAGAAGCCTTTCAAACAAGATATAACTTATTTTAATTGAACCAACACTTGACTCTGAATCAATGATCAGCATTGAATCGTTTTTTCGCTACTCATACTGACTCATGAAATTGTAATTATAAGTTCGTAGACATCATTTAAACTCAACTACTCTGATTCAGTCATACTCACGAGGGAAATAATTACCCAGCGGGAAAAAGAAGGAGTACGGATGCCTTCTAGAAGGCCTCTGTAAGAATGGTAGCGGGATCAAAAAAAATAATTATTTTGCTTTTGCTTGTGCAAAAAAACAATACAACAAATGTTACGGATGCCTTCTAGAAGGCCTCTGTACTCCTTCTTTTGGATAAACAAGGCCTGCTCGCTCTATTCCATACTCATCTTTTTACACACGTTGTCATTGCGGAGTAGGCCTTCCGCTCTCGTTTTATTAGCAGGTACATAAGAATGGTAACGGGATCAAAAAAAAAAATTATTTTGCTTCTGCTTGTGCTTGTGCAAAAAAACAATACAACAAATGTTACTCCTTCTCTACTCTCTTCTCATAGAAGCGAGTGTGAAAGGTGTATCTTATCTTTAATACCAACGAGCAGAGGCCTTCTATGAGGCATTCTTTAGCTGTTAGATAAGAACAGTAATTAAATCAAAAAAAATTTAAGCAGGCCTTTAAAAAGGCCTGAAGTAAGAAAGTCTTTTGTGTTTTCCCGCTGGGGAGTTAAGATGAATCTTAATCAACTAAAAACATAAATGTTGCTAAGTATGAGGACGATGAAGTACTACAAACATCCGAGTAAGTATGAGCTTCAATAAAATTGCAATAAGTGTGGTGCGTAAAAGTACAAGAAATAATGAGTCATGATTCAGCTCTGATAAATGTGACATGACGAGAGAAAACTAAGTTCATATTCGACTTCAGCATGCCAAAAAAACATAAGAATCAGTTGAAATGGTTAAAAAAAACTTCAATTAGAAAGCGTTAAAATGTCTACCTGTGCTATTATTGAGATAATAATAAATATCAGATTTTCTTGTCTTTGAGTGATTTTAGGGAGGAGGTTATTTAGAACCCATGTCCGATTCTGGACCTACCAATACAAAATTGTGTATATTACATAAAAGCTTTCGTATAAGTATAAGTTATTTGTATGGAAAATATGATAAAATATGGACCGATAACAATAAAATTTGGTTAGATGATCAAGATTGTTATAAAATAAGTTTGGGCCAAATTTAATTTAAATGTCAACATAACAAGATGGTTTATGGGCACAGAGACTCTGTTCTGGAGCACATCTGAAATTAGGAACCGAAGCTCATTTCTTCAATAGTATTCATTTTATTGACAATTGAAATGTACCAAATATCATCAAAATGATAATCTTTACTTTACCCACAAAATTTACATAGACGGTCAGCCATTCAGATATACGTGTTACAACCACCAGCACAAACGCATAATGCCCTCTCTCACTATTGTGGAATCGGTATAAAAATATCCCTGCAGTTAAAAAAATATTACTTTAGTTTAATTATTTCTCTTTCGAAAATAATAAGAATAAGTCAATTAGATCACCAGGGGCCTAATTCTGGCAGTCGTGATCGAGTACCTGTTCGATTCGAAAGCAATTTTATTTCAGTCGATGCTAAGCGAATCGAAATAATTTTTTCAGTATTGTGAAACTCAATTAAATGCTTTACAGCACCGAAAAAATAATTCTGATTCGTTCAGTGTTGACTGAAATAATAAGATATTAAATTGCTTTCGAATCGAGAAAGTACTCGATCACGACTGCCAGAATCAGGCCCCTGGTTAGGTTAAGTAGAAATGTTGGTGCGAAGTCAACTTCATACTCTGACTCAAACACAAATATGCTCATTGTGACGCCTTAATGAGTGATATTAATCACACAAGAATTGAACAGGACAAATAAACAGTGAAAGCACAAGAAAATTGAAAGTAATGGAAGATACAAATGGGACAAAAGAAGCAAGAGCAACCCAACTAAACAGAAAATTGCCCTACATGTAACCAGTTCCCAGTCTCCTGCTGTGCAGCTAGGTTATTCCCATTACAAATCCCATCAGATTCTCGACCCCACAGCCCGATATATCTTCAATTCGCACAAGAGCCTACTACCTAGCCATCCCAGCCTGTTATTTTGTAGCCTCGGGGAGTGCCTCAGAATTTGCATAACTTTTTCCAACTCCTCTGGGTCCTCACACAACCTACCGACAAGTCAGATCCCATCTCACTGCAATCCTACCAACCATGCAGAGGCCTGTGATAATACCTATCTATCATGGTCCTGATGCTTTCGCTAATTCTGCCTAGCAGCGAACCCGAATCAGATTTCCTAAGCACAGACTCGAATTAGATCACCAAGTAATGACTAAAGTCTCCAATTGGTTATTTTAGAACTTTGTTACTACCACAAATCCGAAATTCAAAGAAAAATATTACTTAAATCAGATTTATTTTAACCTTTTAGTTACCTACGCTTTTGCTGTTACAGTAAGGTCACGGTGGCCCCATGTGATATGTCTTTTTTTTTAATTGAACTATATTAAAAGTCTGTTGAAATTTTGTCTTATCTAAATAATAATAAAAACAACAAAAAAAAGGTTAAAGAAATTTTAGTTGTGAAAATTTAAACCTGGCACATTTTGAGAAATCCATGGCCCAATTAGTAGGTCTGCGCGCAACGACAACAATCCAATAATATAAAAACAACAACAAACACAGCCTTATGTTTGTGTTAAAAATGATAAAAATGTCAAGAACAAAAGCATTTGTTTGTGTAAAAAATGGTAGAAATGACAAAACAATTGCGCTAAAAAAAAACAGTAATCTGCAAAAAATCAGCAGGTGTTTCAAGCAGACCTACTAATTGGACCTTGGAGAAATCTAAGTCCTTGGAAAAACCAGTAATTCATAAAAAAGCAGTATCTTTTCATATAAAATCAACAACAAAAAACACTAGATCACAAGTAGGGATGCAAAATGGGACCAGGTTTTTTGAAACCCGGGATTCGGGATTTTTAAATAAAAAAAAACGAGATCCCGGGACGGATCGGGATTTTATGTGAGGGGCTTAAAGCACAAGAGGTTCAAGTGACTTACAGGTATCCCTTGATTTACACGGTACTTCATTTACGCGATTTAGATATAACACGGATCAAAAATAGTAACCTTTTTTTGAAATACGCGCTTTTTTTACGCGTTTTAATAAAACACGCTTAAAAAAATGACGGCAATTTTTTCAGCTACCAGTAAATTCTTACTGTTTACTGAAAAAATTACAGTATTCAGCAAACTTTTACAAGTTACTGAAATAATGCAGCACAAAGCAATTTCCCTTTTCTGAAACATATGCAAACAAATATGATTTACCGGAAAAAGTCTAAAAATTAAGGCCCTAAATTTGTAAAACGCAAACGCAACGCCAAAAATTATATTGAAAGCAAAAACAAAATCGAAAATATTTCATAATTTTGTTGTTTTTTTCTATAGAAATGTACATTGAATTTTTAAATTTTAAACGCTGCATATCTTGTGGCGTTGATCATTTTAAAACTCAATATGTATTTCTGTAGAAAGCAACAACAAAATTTTAACACATTTTTGATATTGTTTTTGCTTTCAATGTTATTTTTGGTATTGCGTTGCGTTTTACAAATTTAGGGCCTAAATGACAATGCTTAATATAACTTTTTTTATTAAAATTCTTTTAAAAAGTGAATACTGATTTTTTTAGTAATCAGTAAAAATTTACTGAATATTGCCATTATTTCGGTAACCAGTAAAATTTTACTGTTTTTTAATTCAATTTGTCTTGGATTAGTTTGTTTTTGACTATTTTACAATTTTCATCATTTTTATACCCTCCACCACAATTAGTTGTGAAGAGGGTATATTAAGTTTGTCATTCCGTGTGAAACTTTTTTATTATTTATCTCAGACCCCATAAAGTATATATATTCTGGGTCCTTGAGTAATTCTAAGTCGATTTAGCCATGTCCGTCTGTCCGTCTGTTGAAAACACGCTCACTTTCGAACAACTCAAAAGAAATGAACAAACTTGGTGCCAAATTGCTTGTAGTTATCCTAAGCAGTTTGGGATTGAAAGCCAGCAAAATCGGTTCAGTAGGACCAGAGCTATGAATCAAAATGTGGAACCACCACCTAAAAAAATTGATAATTTTGTTACAAAAAATAACATAAATGCTGGAACAAGGCACGGAATGAGATAAGATTTTGCAAAAATTTGTTTTATTTGACTGGAAATCACGCTGTTAAATTTCGTGAAGATCAGTCCATAGTTTACCCTAGGCCCCATAGAAACCCAACTCCCGGAAAACACTTTAGTACACCTTAAACCATAATTAATAATGCTATCATAACAAAAATTGGTACGACACAGTTTTAAAGGACTAGAAATGACGCTGTGAAATTTCGTGATGATCGGACTATAATTTACCTTAGGCCCCATATAAACCCTACTACCGGAAAACAGTTTAGCCTAACAGAAATTGGTACGTCACTGTTTTAAATGACTAGAAATGACGCTGTGAAATTTCGTGATGATCGGACCATAATTTACCCTAGGCCCCAAAGAAACCCTACTACCGGAAAACAGTTTAGTCGCCTAAAACAATAATTATTAACAAATCGTCACAGTTTAAACATTCGAACTGTCGGTGGAGGGTATCAAAGATTCGGCACAGCCGAATATAGCACTCTAACTTGTTTTCTTTTATTTTTGATTTTAAATATTCAACTACATATGTATGTTTCAATAATTTTTTTTTTTTTTCATTTTTAATTCAATTATTTTATAAAGATATAACAGCAAACCTTTATACATATCGTTATAAAGAAATATCCTTTAATTTTTTAAAAGTAAAATATATACAGTTCTATGTTCTTGATTTAACACGGTTTTAGGGCCCCAAAATGAAATTTTGTATGTATCTTGTGTTTTGATTTACGCGATATGTTAAATTTCTGGTCCCATAAACGCAGTTTGTACCAGTCCTGAACCTTGTTTTACGCGAATTTGATTTACACGTGCTTTCTTCGGTCCCAACAGACCGCGTAAGTTGAGGGTTACCTGTTTGTTAAATAATGAGACAACAGCGGTTGTGTCGCTTCTACTCCAAGCGAAGCAAGTATTTTAATGCCAAGCGCCCGGATGAGAATCCTACATTCAATTCTTCTGCTCTGAACAACTTCTCCGAACTTCACATATACATAATTCCATATGTAAACTCAATTTTAGAAAAAGGCATTTTAACCGCTTGTGCTTTAAGCCCCTCATATATAAAAGCCAATTTTTAAAATTCATATAACATTTATTCACTTGCGACTTCTTTTTGTTACCAGTTAAAAGTTAGATTCATTGCTAGTATGATTTAATATAAAATTTTTTAAGTTATTTTTAGCAGGGTGACTCACGTTTATTGAAATATAGTTGTTGCTTTTTTTTAATAGCACATTTTTACTTAACCCAAATTCGGCATTTGGGACTTAAATTTTTAGAATAATCCCGGGATTTCGGAACTGGCATCTCTTATCACAAGATATAAAAAATATATAAAAGATTTTATCTTCTAAGACTTAATTCGGGCACATTTTTGTGTGCAAGATTGTCACCGACCTAACGTGTCACGGTGACAGCCAAGGTCAGCTTGTGGGAACACCTGTGAACTTGCTGCGTGTGCAGGACTGGAGGGCGAAAGGTGAAGTAAAAACAAGTATTTACTAAAAAAGACTGTTTACTCGCATGGTATATCGGCACACTGTACTTTATTCCCCTATAGTGAATCAGCAAAACTAGAGTTCTCTATGTCAAACCAAGAAAATCGGTTACACCAGCTCGCCAATTAAAGGCTAAGAAACTATAAATTAATATCCTCTAATTTTTATCTCTAAAAAGTTTTTTTTTTTTCAATCAAACAAAGTCAAACAATGTGTTTTTATTTAGATTTTCTTTTCATTATGTCATTATTTTCATTTCTCTAATTTCGCTACTATAGAAAACCGTTAAAGTCAAATTTTGTGATTTTATTGTTTTTTATTTTCTTGTTCATTTTTTGTCTTTCCACATATTTTTTTTATAACCAAAACCAAAAATCCGTTGGCTTAAACCGCAAAACTTCACAAAATAAACCATAACCAAAACAAAAAATACCCTCAAATAAATTGGAATTTATAATGTTGCAAACCTATCGCTTAAATCAAAATTCAAAATTTTTGCTACCAATTTCCCTTATTAACAATCCAAACAACATTGATTGATATTGAAAATTGAATGAATTGGAAATGTAATGAAAATTGCGCTGCCTACCCAACATCCTATTTTTTGTTTAACAAAAAAAAAAATTTAATTCAATTTATTAAAATAAAACAAAAATCAAAAATGCAATAAACAAAATTAAATCACAAATTTCAAAACAAAATCAATTTGAAAATCAAACATAAAAATTGATTGATTTGACTTGATCTGAATAGAATATGCCACGGTCGGCTATATGGCAAAACGAATTCAAATGCGAAAACAAAGATTTATGACGATTCAGAAGATGGCTGAGCAAAAAAAGCAGCAGCAACTTGATGGGGTGCAACAGCCCCCCAATCCAAATCCAAATGCGGGGGTGGATCATGGTGGACATGGGCATGGTCATGGCCATCACAGCCATGGTCATCCTCATGTACCCAAACAAACAGTGAGTAACCGCCCAATTGGCTTTCAAAATATCCAACAAAATGTTGGTGCTCGCGGTTGCTCGATAGTGGGACCCTTGTTCCAGGAGGTGAGATTCAAAGTGCACGATCCCAAGGCCCATTCCAAGGGAGGAACGCTAGAGAATACGGTTAATGGTGGACGAGGTGGACCACCTGTAGGACCCCATGGACCCGGACCCCAAGGTGGTGGAGGCGGTGGCGGACCACCAGGCGGAGGTGGTGGTGGAGGAGGCGGAGGAGGAGCACCGCCCGAAGGTGGTGATGCTGAGGCAGCCGTACCAGCACACTTATTACACCCGGGCAAGGTAAAAAAAGTAATTTTATGTCTACACATTTTTACTCCCCCTAGAATAGAAACTTGACTAATTAATTTTATTTCTCTATCTCTTTTTTTCGACACAACTCCTAAACCATTCGCCTAAAATCCACTCTATTATTTCATTTCACAAATTTATTTCCTAACCATAATTCTTCAACCAAAATCTAGGACATTAATAAGCTTTTGGGCATAACGCCCTCGGACATTGATAAATATTCGCGCATAGTATTTCCGGTGTGTTTTGTCTGCTTCAATCTCATGTACTGGATTATTTATCTACATGTCAGCGATGTGGTAGCCGATGATTTAGTGTTATTGGGGGAAGATTAAAGAATCTACTACAACTACTACTATTACTACTACTCCAAAACATGTCTACAACCACAGAAAACACATCACTCATTTAAAATCACAGCTACAAGGAGGGTCAATATCAACAACAACCAGAACTTAAAGGCGCTCATTAAAAACGGGCTGCTACTAAAGCCACAACCAACACATAAACACCTACACACTGTCTGACGCTCTATAGACACGATATAAAGGAAAAGGAAATACACACGCATTAGTTGTAGTTAAATGAAATTTAATACATATTTAATATAATTTTAGACAAGAATAAATTAATTAAAATTTATGGTTTAATAACGGCAATGAAAACAAGTAACAGATTTACATATAAAAAATTCAAGCCGAGAAACAAAATAAACCTTTTTTAAAAAAAACAAACACTTGTTAATTACCAGAGTTAAAACAAATAAAAACAATTTACTAAAAGAAAAAAAAGAGGAAAAAACAACAACAACAAAAACAAATCAAAATTATTTACTGACAATGTAAAACATTTTTATATCTAAGTCTAATAAAACCAACACTCACATTATAACACACACACATTACAAAAAAAAAACCCCAAACTAAGACTTAAATGGAAAGAAGAAAAATTTAAATTAATTGTAAAAAATCATAAGACATTCTCACTCACAATGAAAACAGAATCCCTGATGCTCTTTTAGGCTCTCTTTTTTAATATCAGGCTTCCTTAACAAAAAAATCTAAATGAAATAAATTTAAAAAAAGAGAATATTTATATTTAAACACTCACTAACCAAAACCCATATAAATAAGTACACCCTTTTACTCCCAATTAAACAAAAAAAAAAACAAATGAAGAAAAAAAATATTTAAAATGTTTTTTTTTTTCATTATAGTCAAATAACGGCACTTTAATACTTGGCACTTTATTCTGTTTACTAACACTTCCTTCTTTTTTCTTATGTTTTTCAGTATCCTTAAAATATACATACACACATACATACATACATAAATATGTATCTCACTCACTAACACTTTTGCATTCGTAAATATTTGTATACTCAAATACATCGTCTTCCTTCAAATATTTAAAACGAGAAGAAAAAGTAACGGCAAAGTAACACAACAACATAAAATTACTTTGTATTTCCCACTCTTTTTCTCTTCCTTATTTACAGTTATTTTGTTATTTTCTTTAGCGCTTTAAAAAAAAAAAAGATAACATTGTACAGCAATCAAATCCAAAAAGGAAATGTCAATTAATTAAGTTTTTTGTTATTTTGATTAAAATCTTTTTAATAAATTCAATCGATATCGTTACAAGTCCATATATATAATAAACTAGCTTTCGTGATTTAATCAATTGACAACATACTGCGAATATCGATATTAATCACGCTTATCTTAATAATAAACAACAACTTTGGGTTCAGCAATTACTTTGTCGGAACGTAATGCAAATTAACGAAAAATTAACGTCTTAACACTAAAATTGTGTCCGTGTCCAAAAAATTCTTAAAAGCTTTTGCGTTTAACAAATGTATTTCAAGGCAAATTCAGTAAAAGATGGTGGTAGATTTTAACAGTTAGAACCAATTTGTTTTGATTTGTTAGGAATGATTGACTTTTCGAACCGTAAACACGAAACCTGCAATGCAAAAACCCTATGTTGTTTCTGTTGTTTTTGATTTGCAGTAGTATCGCCACCACCTCTTTGTTGAATTCGCCATGATATATCTGAAAATATCAAACATTGAAAACGACTAGAACAGAAAGAGAGAGAAAAATCTAGCTTAGCAGCCGTATTCTGTTTTTCGCGAAAACTAGTTCTCTGTCGCTAAAAATATGTAAAATTGATTTAGAGATTTTTGGCTACGAATGCAATTCTGTAACGTGCTTTGCTAAATTTGCAAATGCCATAAACATTTGATTCGCCGCAATTTTTGCTTTCAATGTCATCGATAAAATTTTCAAATTTTGTATTCTCTTAAGCATTTTAGCGATCGCGATTTAGCTTTAGCTCAGTGAATTACAGAATACGGCTGCAGGTGTCAAAAAACCTATCATAGTTAGTATGGAATGTTATTGTAATTACAAAAGTACGGAATTTTGAGAGAGAATTTGTTATTTTGTTTCATGAAAGTTTCTACTTTAGAGAACTATATTAGTTACTCTATAGTTTCCCTGCAACAATATCCGTACTAGTTGTTGCGAGACTGGTTACACAGAAAAAATGAAAAACCAACTTCAATTAACGTATTTATTAGAAATTTGTACTATTAATTAAATTCCGTACTGATTTTCCGCCAGCAAACAAATTGATCATATCAACTAACACATTTGTAAGTTTGAGCTTTTCTTGCTTTTCAGTTTCATTCAAGCAATATGTTTAATTGAAATTTGACCACCAGCAAGAGGCTAAATAAAACGTAAACACAAATTAAAATATTTTTTTCAATCAACACAGTTAATTGAAAAAATTAAAAAATTGTTTGAATATTTTAAATATTTTAAAGTTTGTGTGTATTTGCAAATATACACACAAACGCTATAGTTTTTTTATTTTCAAATAAGGGAAATTAATTGAAACAATTAAAAAAATTGTTTGAAACAGCATTTTTGAATTAATTGAAAAAATTTTGGTGAAAATTTTCTGTGTACAAAAATATAATTTTTTTACGCTGCGAAAAAGTACAACAAAGAGAAGGATTATAAAATTGGTCTATGTTTACACGTTTCAACTTTTAATGCTTAACTTTTGAGTTTCAAGCAAAGGAAGAACTAAAAACGGAGGTGCTTGTAGGTATATGCATGTAAATTTTCTTCTTTTCTATTTCTCTTCGTTTCGCTGAGAATAGTTGACAAATTGGGTTTTTATGGAAACATTTTTTTTAAAGCTTCAATTTAAAATATTAATAAGAAAGTGAAAACATTTGTATTATGGCCACATTTTTTTATTTACATGTTTAAAAAATAAAATAATTTATAAAAAAAATAGAAAAAAATCCCGATTTCTATTTGTTGAAATTATTTAGTTAAATACATAAAATTTTCAAAGTAGACGAAAACCATATCGGGCCATTTAGTTGGTGTCAGATAATTGAGAGTTCTACTGTAAGCAAAAGAGAATGCACCAAAAGTGAAACATGTTTAAAACTGCGGTCACCACAAAGAAACAGTTAAAAATGTGCATGTAGTGGTGAGTGCATATTGTGTGCAATGAAACACCAATTCTGGAAAAGAGAGGAAAATAAATTTACTCGTTTGAGACATTAACTATGCGTTTTGTTTTTGCTTTTTAACAACAAAAGCGACGACGACCTGCTTGTTTGAAAGCTAGCATACAACCACAAAGTATACAGAGATAAAAAAAAGTGACGTGTGAAAAATGCCTAAATCATTTGCGAGGGTAGCTTTCGAAGAAAGAGAAAGAAAACGTTTTTTGTTAGTGAAGTGACAATGCGTAAAAACAGGCCGCTACTATCTACACAAATTGCATAATCAAAACAAAAAACGCAACAAGGACAGCTTTCGAAGAAAAAGACAGAAAAAAAAACAATATTTTCTGTCTCGTGACGCCTCTGTATACTCTGTGATACAACTGAATAAAATTTTGGCTTTTTACAATTGTTTCGTTAACCTTCGTGTTGTGTGTCTGAAATTCACGAAAAGTGCTCGGCCCCTGGGGGCATAGCGTGATGATCGTTGGTTTAAAAGGAAAATCAGTAATTATATTCTCTCTTTTTTGTTCCGTGGGTAAGTTCTTAAGGCCTAACCATAATATGCATAGCCTTGCTTAACCTACTGTCAAAAATTAACAAAAAGTCTCTCAAATGTATTTAAAAAATCAAAAACAAAATAAAAAAACATTTGATTCCGTACGGAATGTGCGATTAGATTCGCACCTTGCTTAAGCAAATGACAGTTTCATTAAACTTAGCAAAAAGTTTCCTTAAGTTCAATATGGTTAGCCTCATATAATAAACATGTATTCGCACATTTGATTAAGCCAACTTAAGCACATTGTGGTTGGGCCTTTAGAATAATTCTAAACAGTGCTGCCACAACCAATACAATTTTTATAACCAAAATTTTTTAAAAAGTTACCAAATGTGAAAAAATATAACCAAGTTAAAAATGCCTTTTCTTAATTGAGAAAATCATTAAAATTTATTTTAAGTTGCATATAACAAATAATGAAAAAATCATTGTACGCAGTACAAATTACACTGCTTTACAAATTTTTAATTTGGAAAAATACCAAGAACACCACATGCCTTGATAAGTTAATTGGGACCTCCTGAACACGAAAATCGCTGTAATTTTTTTTCCCTAAGTACCGTTTTTTAGATAACGGAACTTTTGCGTTTTTCGGTGTATGGTCCCACTCAAACCCTTGTGGAGCCCAACCAAAAAGTCCGGTCGAAATAAATGGCATATCGTTAGAAAGGTAATCGAATGCCTTTTTCATCTCATATAAAATTCCGTGTTTTTAAAATCCATCAGTTTTAACGTATTTAAAAAACAAGGAATTTTATATGAGATAAAAATATTGTCGTTCCACAAAATCCTTAATAAAAACTTTATTTTTCATACGATTTTTTTCAAATTACGCTTAAAATGTTGGTAATTAAATATACTATTTGGTTAAGAAATAAAACATTCCAGATATTTAATATAACGTAGTAAAAAAACGAAATAAAAATGAAAAATTTTGAAAAAAAAAACGTAAAAAATAGACATTTTTTTGTACTTTGAGGTGCCATTACTCAGCCATTTCTTATCGGATAGAAATTTGTAGCATATCATACTTCGAGCGGACTTTTTGGTTGGGCTCCACAAGGGTTTGAGTGGGACCATACACCGAAAAACGCAAAAGTTCCGTTATCTAAAAAACGGTACTTAGGAAAAAAAATTACAGCGATTTTCGTGTTCAGGAGGTCCCTATTAACTTATCTAGGCATGTGGTGTTCTTGGTATTTTTTAGCTGTAAACCAGTGTTATTATTAGTAAATAATTGTATCAAAAAAAGCACATTCGTACGTTTTATTATTTTAGAAAAAAAGTAACCAAAATGAAAAAGATATTCACATCTCCACATTATAACCAATTTTGGTTAGAAATAACCAAAAATGGCAGCTCTGATTCTAAAATAAATATGTACATATAACGTCTGAATTTTCGTCTCACTGTCATCGAATTCCGAACAAAAACTTCGTTCGCTTAACTTACATTCAAAATTAAAACAAATTGTAAGATATTGTTGTTGTTTTATATATAAGTTGAGCGAACATAAAATTTGTTCGAAATCGATGAAAGAAAATAAAAAAAAAAAAATTTAACTTTATTTTGTATCAAACACTGTTTTTATTTTAATTACTTTTGTTTTATTGATGGATAGCGCCTTAAATAAAAAAAAAACCCGATTAAGGACTTAAAAAATATATATAAATATTTTTATTTAGTCTATTTTTTTTCGACCTTTTAATATTATATCTTCCTTTTTTTAAATCAAGCTTAAGGTCAGGTTAAGAAAAATATATTAATTTATTATATATCCGATATTTCGCTGCCACAATGGACAGCTTCTTCAGGGATCTTAGGTTTATAAATTTTAAACAAATTTTTTTATAAAACAAAATTTAAATTAAATAACAAAAATTGACAACATGAAAAATAAATATTAAAAATAATACATTTTTTTTTTTTTTTTTTTTTTTTTTTTTTTTTCATAAAAATATATTTAATTAAAAAATAGTCTTTTAAAAGGAAACATAAAATCAAACATAAAAATACCCATATGGATCATCTGCAGGTCTAAAATCTTTATCTTGTATAAAATCTATACCATCCATTTCAATCTTTACTTTAAACCAGTTAGTAGTACCGGCGTTCGTTGACTCAATAGCATCCAAATTCTTTTCAGCTTCCAATTTTAGAGTGTTCAGGGCACTTATTAAACTTGGCACGTCGTTTGTATATGATACGTGTGTTTTACCTGACCGTAGATAGTTGCGCAACTCCGCACTAAATGATAAGGTTCTGTTGCCAGCGAACCGTAAGTCTCCTGTGTACATCGGGACCATCCCACCACTGTTCCCAACGGGAAGCGCTCTCGATCCTTTGGAAATGTAAAGGAAATTGATAGGAACAATAGTTTGCGAAGTGCTCGAAAATCTGGCCTTTATACTCTCCGACATATTAGACCTGTTAATCCACCTAGGGAAATTGGTAATTTTTGACAATAATCCAAGATTCTCTAACCCTCCTGTAAATATACCATGGAATAGATATTGTCTAAGAGCATCTTTGTGGTCCGGATGACCTCTCATTTTCCATGTCAATTATTTAATTTAAATTTTGTTTTATAAAAAAATTTGTTTAAAATTTATAAACCTAAGATCCCTGAAGAAGCTGTCCATTGTGGCAGCGAAATATCGGATATATAATAAATTAATATATTTTTCTTAACCTGACCTTAAGCTTGATTTAAAAAAAGGAAGATATAAATATTTTTTGTTTTCATTTTACTTTAAAACCCATTTATTTTTTATATTTTTTTTTTTCTTTAAATTAAGCGCTTCCATAATAAATTGCCAAATTTATATTTTAGGCATTTGAATTTTAAACCGAAAAAAGAAAAAAAAATGTTAAGAAATAAAAAGTAAAACAAGACATGAGGTCATAACACAAAAAAAAACAAAAGAGAAAGTTTTTAAAATTAAAGAAAAATTAAAAATAATTTAAGTATCAAGTATTAAAAATTTTAATTAATTATTCATAACAAATACTAAAAAAGCATCGGGATTCTAAAACAAATAACAGCAACAATTTAGAAAAGAAGAAAATTATTTCAAAATTTTATTTATTTTTGCACTTGAATGAAAAAAAAACATAATTATTTTGCACGTAATATAAAAAAAAAAAACAAATTATTTTTTTATTTCTTAAAAACAAAAACAAACAAAAAAAACCAAAGAAAAATAAAAAATTTAAAAAAAATAACTAATACATAAATTTTAAGGCACACGTTGTTTATGATTTAAAATGAAAAAATAATTAAAAATAAAAACGAAATCTTAGGTCATAACACTTAAAAAAAATTAATAATAATAATTAACCCAAAAAAAAAAAACAAAAAAGTTAAATTTAAGTGAGAAAATATACTGCCTAAATAAAAAATAAAAAAATTATATAAAACGTACTTGAAAACTTTAACACAAAATGTAAATATAAAAATAAAAATAATAAAAACTATTATAGTAAAATTACAAAAACAAAAACTGTACAGAATGAGTTAAACTTTAGTTAATTATAAGTGTATATATTTAATTATATTTAAGAAAAATAATAAAATAAAACCAAACATGCATATATATGTGTTACTACGTACATGCATATTTATATGTTTGTATATGTTTTAAAAATATTAAGTAATTACATTTAAAAAGAAAAATAGAAATAAATAAATTAAAGCAAAGTGAAAGTAGGAATAAAACTTCGCAATCATAATTAAATAAAGCAAAAAATACAAGAAAAATTAATTAAAATAAAACAAATATTATGCAAATACAAACTATTTTTAATTTAGTTTGTTTCGTACTACTATGTTACTACTACAACTACTACGATAACAACAACAAAAAGAACAACTTAAATTTTTATTAAAATAAACTAATTATATAATTTAATATCAATTACGTATGGATATGATGAACGAGTAGCCATGCAATTTTTAATCTCATAAATCACAGTCATTTAGCAAAACAAACAAAAAATAGATTAAACTCAAAATATAAAAATTAGGGCAAGTTTTTACATACACAAAAGTTTTATACTATGCAAGATATATAATCAATATATAAGCTTAAAATTATAAAGAAATCTAGTTTAAATGTGGGATGGAATTTTAGCATATTTAGATGCTTAATTAAGCATTCTATTTTGACAAAATGCATTAACATTTTTAAGAAATATAGATATATCCTTTTACTCCTTGAAGAAGCGCCGTAACAAGCTCTCCATTTTCTGCCAGATGTTTAACTGCATTCCATCTTGAGAGTAGTTTTGACACTTACATTGTAATTAGTCGTTTCCAAGTGTGTACTGGTCTTCTAATACGCCGGCTACTAGAGGTCGGCAAGAATAAGTAAAAAGCAATTTCAACACAGTTATTTAGTAAGCTCATTATTGGTTTGAACTACCGACCATTTTTAAAAAACTTAATTAAGTTATGGGGTATACATATTTTAAATGCGCCCTTTCTGAATCCAAAACCTGTTGCACGAATTTTTTATCGTGGCTGAGATATTTAGCATTAACTATTTTAAAGTTTATTAAGTATTGTTTCGCTTCATACGCCACGAATACTGCAAATTTCTTCTTCAAAAACATACAAAAATAAGTTTCAATCTTGCTTTGCTTCATTGCCCTAAGAAAAAAGTAATAAAATCAAGCCAAAAATAAAATGTCAACAACTCAATACACAGCAGTAAGTGTGCGTTTGCAGTTCAAAAAGACACTTTTCAGAAATAAATTTAGAAAAGTGGGCTATGCGGCACAAAACAATCATTTTCACTCTCAATTACTATCTTCTAAATTCGTTCCTGAAGGTTTACAAAAATTTTCATTTTTTTTTTTTAACATATGCCAGAAGCAGTGGTGAAAATACAAAAAAAAATTCTATCGAGTATATTTTCAGAAAATTTTATATAAACCTTCATAATGAGCTGAAGATTTGTGTGAATAACCAAAGACAAACACAACAAAAGCACATTCAATACCGTCAACTCAAGTAAAATGTGTTGAATATTTAAAAATATTTTAAATGTAAAATTATTTAAATTTTTCCTGCACATACATATTATGTTTGTATTTGTTAACAAAACTCTTATAAATGAAAGAAGCTAAAAGCCTAGAGAACTATTATGACCACCCTGTAGTTTATGTGGCTCTCCGAGCTGGTTATAAAAATAGCCCCTTTATGACACAACCAGTCCGAATGCTAGCCATATGGCTGGCCACTTTAACAAGGGGATGTCCTACGAGGGGGTGAATTGACACTTAGAGGCCACAAAAAGACAGTTCATAAGCTGGTTCTTCTTGGCTTACCCTTAGCTGTCTCCTTATACCAACCATAAATCTGCTTTTCTGATTGTGTTGTCATACGTTCTGTTTCTCTCTCTCTCATAAAATGAACAAAATGCTCAATGACATAAATTTTTTACTATCCACCATCTGCAACATAGATGGATGTTTGATATTGTTGTGGGCCAATATATACGTAGAATCCAGTCTGTCATTTAGGCTTCTTAATTCTCCGCCTCTTCACTTAAGCTGCAGTCAGACTTATGTCTGAAGCACATTAGCAGTGAATACTTTGTGTATCCCTTGCGCAATTCAAAATATGAAATATGCACGAAAATGCCAATTGCCTAAAAATTTATAAAAAAAAATCTGAAAAACTTATTAATATCTGTTTGAAAATGTTTTATACTTCTTACGTTTTGGTCAGACTAAACAAGTATTTGATAGCTAGCACGTAGCCTCTACTGCTATTAAATATTTGTTTGATGTTACACAACATTAGCTGAATCAAAAAGCGTTTATAAATGCATAGCTTTCATTCTTTTACCATTTATTTATCACAAGAATACACTTTCACAATTTTCTAAAAAAAAGATCTTGAAGAATTATAAAACATAATTTTAAAATATTAAAATCTTACACAAAAGACTTTTTTTATTAAAAGGTTTTCAAGGACAATTTTCAATCTTCTTCAAGTTTCGCACTTACATATTTTGATAATCGCCTGCATAAAAACCCCTACAACAAGAGAGAAAACATGTTGAGATCATAGGCCCTGAGCCTTTTTCGGAGTCCCTGTCGCTCATATCATGGGGACGTTACAAAAATGGTTTGCACGTGAATTCCTTTACGCATGGACATCCAATTCTGGATTAAGACAGTCCAGGAGATTTGTGATACTGTCCCGTAGCAGGGCATGTAAGCTTCTACTGCTTGGAAAGGCGGAACTTAGACTGCTGGTTGGCCTATTTACGGGGCACTGTGGTTTTAGATACCACCAGTTTAATATGGGTAATTCTTTTACCGAACTATGCAGATTTTGTGAAGTGGATGACGAAACGTGGGAACATCTGCTCTGCTGCTGTCCCGCCTTGGTGACTTCTAGGCGGAATTTTTTTTTTTAGTGTGTCCTACTGATTTTTATGATATATCACCTTCCAGAGTAATGGGCTTTATACCTAGCCTGAACCTGACATGGTGAGGCACATGGACTGCACAAAAGATCCTCAGGGTCTTGATTCTTATGGTAACAGATTACCATATTTTGTTTTGTGTATATGTATACTAAAATTATATTTTACTTAAGGCTAGATTACACTATTATACTTTGTATTAATACATGTCAAAAACTCAAGTAATATGACAAAGTGTGATAGTGTGTATGCAATGTGTCACGAAAATGACAAGTATTATGAAAGTTTTTTTTTGAAAAATTTCTAAACTATAATACTTTTCATTGGATCAGGGTTGCATTTTTTTCATGTGTGAGTGTTTATACTTTGTGTGATGGTGTGAACACAAACTGTCATGTTACATTAGATGTTTTGACAGTCGCATCAAAACTCATTAGATTTCTATCTCACAAAGTATTATGGAATACGTAAGACTTGTGAGATAGTGTAATCTAGGCTTTAATAGTTAGGATAATGTAAAAGTATGCTTCTAAGAACATCATAACACAACTCATACATTTTGATTTAAGTAATAAGTTGTCATCATTAAAAAAATAAAAATCTGATTCCATATAATACATATTATTTCGGTTGTCGTTGTCGTAATCGATCAAGCCGTTTTTTGTAAGAGATTAAAGTAACACACAAACAGTGTTCTTTAATCTCTAACAAAAAACGACTTGATCGATTACGACAACGATAACCGGAATAAGGCTGAAAATTTTCTTAAATATACTTGAATGATTGCCATGGTAAAAATGTTGCTTAAGAACTTTAAATGAATACATCGAAAAATGTTTATTCTTGTTATAGACGGTTATTGTGTACATTCTACTATTCGCAGTTTTCATTCACAGTTTACTACATCATCATAATTCTATAATAATTTCAGTTAAAAAAAAGTTAAACAGTTCCTTTGTCAAACACATTGAAGCATAATTATAAAAGTAAATTGTAAATATAAATAAATAAATATAAGTAAAAAATCCAACTCAAAATCAATCACACACTTACTCCACATTCTTAAAAATTATCAAACAGTAGCGAAAAAAAGACCACAGACTTTTCACACTGAAACATTTCAATAATTTATTCTCATATACACAGTGTATTTATCAAATATGAAAAATTGGGAATTTAGCACGTCATACGGAAATATTTTTAATAATAAATTTTGTATTCCCGAAAATAACTTTGAGAAAAAATATTTTTCACTGTGGTAACCTCTAAAAAACTATTTTTAACCCAAAATGTTCAAACATATTATGATAAATTTAACCCTATTATTGTCACTAGCAACCATATACCGGTAAAATTAGAAATCCAGCCAGAAGCCACAACCATATTATGGTTGTTTATAAACATGTTATGGTTGAATATGACAGTGATTTGTTTACCACTTATAATTGTTTGGTTTTAAATAACAATTATACTTTCTTCTTTTCCAAGAGCAACAATCTATAATTAAATAACAACAATACTAATATTAGAGTTAAACACATTTTTGTTACTATTAACTATAACATGGTCGGAGGATATCATAAGATGACTAAAGAAGGACTAGATTTAACCATAATAGGGTTGCCCATGGCAATGTTTTGCGTAAATTATCCATAATATGTTTAACAAGTAAGAGTGCTATATTCGGCTGTGCCGAATCTTATATACCCTTCACCATTTTGCGAGCAGAATACAGAGCAACTAGACAAAAACGAAATAAAACTGGTAAATATTTTTTTTTTAAATAAGAGACAACCGGTTTTGAACTTCGCTTTTCAACAGGGCCCAGAATATATATACTTTATTTTTTACCTTCGGTGAAGGGTATAAAAAGAGTAATTTTCGGGAATTCAGGGGTCTAATCACAGCATTCGATACTATCGTATCGAATAAACTATTGAATTTTTTTGCATACGATAGACACTGGCGTATCGAATGAAAACTGGATAAATGTAATGTCGAGTTACCCGATGTCGAATGCTATTATTTCAAATTCAATACATTTCATTCGATATCGAGTTTCGAGATACCAAAATAAATAATTTCGATGAATTTTGCTCGATATCGTATGCGGTGATTAGACCCCAGTATTTCGGTTATAACTCATACAAATTTCCGACATTTTGGTTATAAGTCATATCCATAGGACGTATAAGCAGCCCTAAAATTTAGGTTTTTATAAAAATTTTGATGTTTTTTTAGCCCATTTTTGGAGTATTTTGCTCATAAATGAACCATTGTCTAACCGATTTGATAGTTTTATATACCGACGTGTTAAGGAAGAATTTTACCATTTACTTAAGTTATATTTGTATATAAACATTTATATAAACTTGTAAATATATATTTTAACAAAGTTAATTATAAAAAAGAGTAATATTTGGGGATTCAGTATTTCGGTTATAACTCAGCCATTTTTTAACCGATTTGGCAGATTTATATACCGACGTGTTGAAGAAGAAATTTACCATTTACTTTAGTTATAAAGCTTGGACTCGGGGAGATCTATGGTTCCCGAAAGTGGGTATTTAAAAAAAAATTATTTAATTTTGGTCATAACTTTTTTGTATCTGCACCGATTTTCCCGAGTTTTTCATAAAATATGATCTACTAAAAATTTCCGATATTTTAATATATAAGTCATATCCATAGGACATTTGGCAGCCCTAAAATTTAGGTTTTTATACAATTTTTAATTATTTTTGTACATTTTGTAGGATGGTGTGTATTGGCAACCTAAATGTGTGTACCTAATTTGGAAACTTTGGCTTTTGCCTTTCTCAAGATATACGGAAATAAAAAAATACAACAACAACAAGGGATTTTTGGAAAAATTTTGAGGTAGTCGTGGTTTTTTGCTCATATCTCCGTCATTTTTGGACCGATCTGGCTGAATTTCAATAGCAAACTTAAACGGAGTATATGTGACATAAATATACATCAACCTAGTCCACATCATTTCTGGGGTTTTCGGAAAACCCATTTCAACATACACACGGACAGACGGACAACCGGATTTGAACTTCGCTTTTCATAAGGACCCAGAATATATATACTTTATAGTGTGTAGGATCAATATTGTGGAACATACAAACGGAATGACAAAGTTATATATACCCTCTTACCTTCGGTGAAGGGTATAAAAATGTTCGTTAAAACTAGTTTTGTTGGAAGGTCCCATATTAAAAAAAATTTTGTTTGAGTGTACACATACATACTATTTATCTATCTCTCTCTCGCTCTCTTTCTCTCACACACATACACGGTCAGATATATACTTTTCTAGCAAGTAGGATCAAATTTTTAAAAATATTAAAAAAAAATATAAAAAAAAAATTATTACATTTAAACCAGAAAAAAAAACAAAAAATATTTACTTTCAATACAAAATGAATGTTTTTTAGATTTTACTACTATACCGAACAAAGAAAATTTCAATTGAAAACATTTTAAGAAAATTTGAGATCATATTCTAAATAATTTAATCTTTAAATGTAAGTTTGTCAATTTTCGCAAAATGTTTTCGAAGGAAATTTCTCCAACAGACCAGGCAATTAAACTTAACAAGAAAAATATATGATTTTTTTATAACACTGATTAAAAAGTTTTGTTATAATTATTTTAAATGCTCTATACTCTATACTTATAACAAATTTAACAATAAGAAAAATTATACTAAAAAACACATTTCAAGAAAAAAAAAAATTCTAACAATATTAAAACTAAACTACAACCAACATGAGAAATTACTTTATCAACGTGTCTAAACACAATGAAGGAAATATGGAAAACAAAAAAAAAAACTAAATATTTAAACAAAAAAAAAAACAACTTTAGGAAATTTAAACAAATAAAAAAAAAATAAAAAAAAGCAATATCTTTTACTACTAACGATTTTATACTATCAAAAGAAAATGATGCAATAAAAATTTAACTTCATAAATGATGATGATGAAAAATAAATCAAACCGAAAATAATGAACTTTTAATTGAACTAAAAAAAAAGACAGTCAAAAACATGAAGCAGGATTTGAAGCAGCCAACTCTCCCTTAACCAAGTCTTTTAATCCAGCACCCAGTTGAACACCAAACAGAAACAAAGTATTTGTGTGTTAGAACTGAAAAATGCATACAAACAATTTTGCTCTGTTCTTCTGTTACTCTATTTTGACCCTTTGACCCGCTTTAAAAAAAAAATCACTCTTTTATACAGAAACTTTAACAACAACAAAGAATGCAGCAATTCAGTACTTCAACGTACACTCACAGATGTTTTTTAAGGGCACTGCTTGTTTTCTTTGTGATTTAAGATACTTTTTTTCAAATTATTTCCATGTTTATATAAAAATAATTTTTTTATTATTATAAATAACCATATATACAGATGTATATACATATATATAAAATGTAAGTGTTTGTAAATTAAATAATACTTCGCGAAGAATAACGGGCGCCAACAACTTCTCTTTACTTAAGTCGATCATTAACTAGGATATTTGCATGGCTCCTAGTCGCATTACGAGATCTACATTATTTTCACATCATTCTTATACATGTGCTTTGGGGTCTTCTAAGATTTTTATAGCCCTGCGGTTCCAGTACAGTGCATGTCTTGCGATTTCGTCATTTGAGCCTGCAGATTTCGGATTCAATTGGCTTGCAGTTAGACATAAAGAGCAGTTGTTCGTTGATCGCCCAGTTGGGACAGAAAATTCGTAGGCCTTGTTTCAGGTCCTTATTGTAGAATGGTTGCAATATTTTGCGCATAAATTGCATTTAAGTTTAGATGCTGCTTCCATACAGCAGCAGGTCCGATTTCACACTACAGTTAAAGATGTTTAACTTTGTGACTCTTCATGTTCTGTGCAGGAAATGAAAGTCTGTATTGAGTCTAGCCGTAATATCGGCACAAGAACGGAGGTTCTTTGCAAATTGTGCTGCCAATGTATGAACTAATATTATAAATACAAGTTTTTCAATTAGAAGTTAAAGTTGATAGGTTAACGTGGCTGCCTGTAAATATTATAACAAGCAGTCAAGTAGTGTCTTAAGATCTCACCACTTAATAGGATATGAATACTAAAAGACTTGACATGAGTCATAAAAGTTCCTTGCTAGATCCAAGCTGTTATTTACAAGAACTTTATCAGTTACCTAAGCTTTCATAAACAATTTTTTAAACTATTGAAAAATATTAGGGATATAATAACAAAATTCCTTGATAGCAAATCGTTTGCATCCCCTAAATATTTTAAAACATAAATGCCTGTATTGATAAGCAGTTTTTAAGTTGAATAAGAGTTTACAAAACATTTTTTCTATGAAAATTTTCCTTAATAAACGTTTGTTAAATAAATTAATTGTTTATGAATACGGGGGTACTGTTTATTTAGTTTAAAAAAGAATATGTTTTAAGGTAACTAAATTATGGATGTTTTGTTATCTGCAGTAGTGAATGCCTTTCAATCGCGTGCTTGGTTTGCTTAAACTTCTTACATTCTTTTTCTTTTAAATATTGAATTAAATACATAAAATGTACGTAGCAGTCAAAACCTGTAAAACCAAATGAATTGCATGCGGTTAACGTCACTCTCAATTAAAGGATAGCGATATAAAAGTTGTAATTCATCAATTATGACGAACGCTTTAACGCTGGAAAACCTCTGAAATACAAATATTGCTCATTTTAAAGTTTTGCCTTGGAAACTTTTTAATCAGACAGAATTCAACAGAAATTGAAGAATAGCTGTGGAATAGATTTACATGGACTCCTGTTCTAGGGCCTAGTCCATGTTGGATCCTACGCACTGGGCGAAAATAATGCGTTTACCAACCGCACCGAGTGTGAGCTCAACCAACACACACAGTTTGAAATTCGAGTTCATAATCTGGCAAGATCGTCCATATTAAGAAGTTCCTTGTTTAGAAGCTGGAGATATCTTACCTTAGCTGGTTTTTTAAAAATGCTAGCTGCATCTGCTGAGTAGCAACAGGTATGACCATCCCTCAGGCCGAAATACCCCACAAATTGTGAAAAATCAGCCCTTTAGTTAGATTTTCAGGGTATCCCATCTCAGGACGTTGGGTAGTAAGCTACAACCACCACGGGATCCCCAGCATATTTTCAATGGAAAACTGAAGCTTCCACAGAGACAATCTTTATGAAAGTCATAAAGCATTTCCCGCAAGAAGTATTCGAATAAACGACTCAACCAAAAGTAAGTTCGCTTCCATGCAATTGGGGGCTACTGACTCCCGAGGTACCAGATAGGACCTCTAGTCAGTAGCGATTGCAAGAGATCATGAAGATTTATTGAAATCTGTCAATTTTTGATTTGGCCGAATACCATTTATTGACTGCACCTGGTTTTCACGGAGAATGTAACAAGAAAAGGTGAAATATCCATAAGATGGTTAGGAACTGGATTAGAATAAATCCTCCTATTCAATGTATTTCCAACGAAAGAATTTTACTTTTATAATACATAAAAATTCCAAACAAGTGCAGTCCTGCTAGTCTCCAGACCTTATAAGTTTTTTTTTTTTTTTTAGCTTTTACCTTCTCCCAGGGTATATGTATCAAGAATAATAGAAACAAAGATTACGTCATCACTTAAACCATTGCATGTCGGGCAAATGACGTAACGTAAACTATGCCCAATAATTTCAAGCTGGCAAACTTAAGAAAGTTGTTGCTTAATTGCAGGGTTGCCAGCTTTTACTAACTGCATACAATTCATAAAAAAAATTCACGAATCCTTCTGTTATTCTTAATATTTAAATCTAATGGCGATTTCTTTTCTGAGAAAAATGTTGCATTAATGTTACATGTTCTACATTTTTTTGTTCGTTTGTACAAAAAATACAACTGTGGCAAAAATTTTGTGAATATGTTGATGAAAAACATGCAAAAGATGTTGCATATTTTACCCTTACTTTAACTTAAGGTGTTCATACTTCCCTGTTCTACAACTTTGGTGCTTACTACTTTGTTTGTACAACAAATGTTTTGTTTTTCATAATTCGTACCGCTCATAATTTTGTAAAAAATTGATTTTAAAACAAAATATAAAAATATTTACTAATTAAAATCAAAAAAAATCTATTTATATTATAATCGTTTTAATTTTTATAAGCCATTAGTGATGTTAATATTTGTTTCCAACCCGTAGTAGCAGGCAGAAACCGCTTAAATAGCTTTAAAAATCGCTAAAGTACATTAATGATGAAAGTGTAATAGTTGTAAATAAAAGCACTAATTGTGTTCTATTGAAATTGCACAACATGTAACACTTCGAGTGATTATAGGTAACATTAGAAAATGTTACATGTATATACTGTAACATATTTTTCTCAGAAAATAAATCGCCATAAGTTTTACATTTACTTTAAATTGAAAGATTGCAAGCAGAAATGCCCATATTTAAACAGCTCTGAGTGTACTTAACAAATAAATTGTTTTACAAAAACAAAAAACTGTGTTTATAACAAACTTAAATGTATTGAACTTTAAAGAAAAGCTACGTAACTTATATTTAATATAGTTGCGTATATTAACTGCCTGGCCCACAATGTCGAAAGAAAATTTCTGTCTTATATTTATATTGAAAACATAAACCAATACTAGTTTCTTATGATTGTTTTCAATGTAAATTTACGAAAGAAATTATCTTTTCGACATTGTGGGCCACGCAGTAAACCATACTTTTTTACTGACAACCAAACTGTAGTTGACTATTTATAAATAAAAACCCCCAAAATACAAGAGATTATTATTTTATTGCAATTAAGAGTTAAATTTTTAATACCCCAAAAGAAAAAATAATTTAATTAATTAACAAACAAAACATTAAAGGAAATAAAAGCAAGTGATACATTAAATAAAATGACAAACGAATAGAACACATTTAAGTTTAAAACAAAACAAAACAAAAACTGTTAGCGAAAAGAAATAAATTCTAAAAAATTCCATTTAAAGATAAACAAGTAGTAAAAGAGATAATTTCAAAAAATTTAAAAAAAACAACAATTTCATAAAATATATTATAAACCAAAAAGCTCAACGGTTTCGGAGCGTATTTCTAGCATACTTATACCTACTTCAAAGATAAAAATGAAATGAAAGCTTTTATTTTATTGACTTTTTATTTGTAACAATAGAAAATTTTATTTTTGAGTTTTATTAAAAAATATATATTTAAAAAATAACAAATATTTTGAACAAATTTTAAATAAATTAACAAAAAAAAACAATACGGATTTTTTACTTACAAAACAAACAAACAAAAAATTATTTAAACAATTTTGGAGTCCTTTAAAAAAAAAAGAAAATAAACCAAGAACTACACAAAATTTAGGATTTTTATTGAAAATAAATATTAAAAAAAATTAAAGCTCCAAAAATCGCCCTAATAAATAATGAATGAAAAATACAAAAAAAAAGTTATTAAATATAAGAAAATAATATTTTATAATAAAATCTAACAACAATTGTATATAAATGAAATTAAAAATTATTATTATTATATCAAATAATAAAAAACAATTAATGAAAAGCAGTTAAGACAATTATTGATTGAACCACGTATAATTTAAGTGTTAAGTAAATTTAGTCAAATACAGCAACAACAAAAATCATTTATTAAATACGAAAAATGCAAAAAATTTAAAAAAAAAATCAGCACAAAACATTTTAGTATCAAAATAAAATCAAGAACTCAATCAAATTAAATAAAATAAAATAAAATAAAATAAAATAAAATAAAGAAAAACAACTCACATTTAATGCTCCAATTAAAATAATAGTTACTCGTACATTAAAGCAACAAATTATACATGATTTCGAATTATGATTGTTATTTTGAAAGGTTTCTTTTTTTGTTTATAAAATATCATTAACAATTCACAATAGTGATTTAAATGGTTTATGGGATTTTAGAAACAACTCTATTTTTATTTAGAAATTTAAAAGGCTTGGCAGACAGTAAATTTAGGATAAGCCTCCTTCCTCCACAAGCTATCGTTCCAAAGTCGTCCATTCCTTAAATTAAAAACGTGTTTTTGCACAATGCACAAAGCTTGGTTAGAAACAAGAAAAAAAAGCTTATGTCGAGCCCCAAAAACTGTAGCGCGGTACAGCTTTGCGATGACAAACTATTAACCAATTCCGCCGTCCCGAAAAACACGCGAATGCAGACAAACAGAGATGGCCTAGTTGCCCTTAAGAAATAATGACTATAACGCACGAGATGCTTCCCCACCAAGAGCAGTTTTATGACTGTGCTTTTTAATTTAAGCTTTTTTTATAATTATGTGGCGTTCATAAAACTGCTCTGGGCAAGGAAGCAGTTCTCCAGATATTGTTCTTAATTTGTATGGGGAAACAAGCAGACCTTGACAGAACCAGGTTTATAAGGGAGAAATATAAGAGTTTCACTTACCATCTCGCTTACGGAAGGTCTGAATTTAACATGGTGAGTTCCCATTATAAAGCATTTCTGACACAAAAAGCGCTTTATTAAACGCATATAAAAACTGCTGAATGTAGCAATCAGCTTTACACCCTGAATGTTTTGTTAGTTATGTATTAGTATTCTCCATTAAAACCTGCTTCGTAGTAAGGAATGTCGTGGCACTTGAAATTTTATTTTTTCTATAAAACTTTCTTAGAGTTCGTTCACTTACTATACTGCATCTCTGTTTTTAGTTTTAAATGTACTTTTAGTGCTTCGCAAAATGCTACAATTTTTAATTGGGACGTTTTACGTTTCATTTTCGCTTGGCTAACGACTTGGCATTGTATGTCTGAACCGAGGCTTAGTGAACCACAAGCAATCGTTTTTAACCTCATTTTTTTATGAATTTATGGAGAACATAAATAACTCACAGTACCATAAGAAACAAAGACAAAGTACTGTTGGAAACCAAATTTAAAGTTAGATTGATTAGTCAGAGTTACCACAATAATCTGGAGCGGATTCTGAAAGTTCTTCTTCCTGTACGAAGTTTTAGGTCGACCGATGACTTTTGAATGAAGTTCTAAATTTTGTAATAACACACTTACGAAACTCGGGCTAACGATTTGCCAAACTCTAGTTAACAAGTTGCTAAACGTTTACCAACTTGTCAAAAACAGCTGTTTAGTGTCAAATAATTTTTATAAACAAAAGAAAAATATATTCGTTTCTTTGGAATCTGTAGCAAAGTTTTCCAAAAGAAAGTCGTCTCCTGATTTTCAGTGAAGATTCCAAACTTTAAGCTGCTGTACTGAAAATATTGCTAATATATATTCCCAGTCATATTTATGACATTTCCGTCACAATAATATTTAGGTTATGCTAAAGGTTTTCGGCAATGTCTGCAGAATGACAATAATGTTTGCGTTTAACGGCATTGACAGTTTTGAGGTTAAGTTATCTAACACCTTAGATTTGCTTTAAACTCCTCTATCTTGTATTTCTAAACAAATATCAAATAATCAAACGCTTTTTCTTAACCAATGCAGCAATAGATTTTTCAGAAACTAAAGCATAAGGATAAGAAATTCAAAAATAATATTTTTACACTGAAAGAATTTTCTTCGCAATACCAATGAATTTTGACATTAATCCTATGAAAAATTGCATTAAAAAGGAACCTATGCAGCGCTTCGTTGGATCAATGAAACCTGTTTCATTAAAAGGATTTAATGAAACATTACATTAGATCTATGAATATTATTCATTGGATGAATACTTTCAATAAAGTAAAATTTTTTTTATTTTTTTAAATTATTTTTATTTTATTTTTTTAATTATTTTTTTTTTTATTTCTTCTTATTTTATTTTACTGTATTTTATTTTTTTTCTGTCTCTGGCGGGATTCGATCGCGCAACCTCGGTGCTGATAGACTAACTCACTACCAGCTAGTCTACCGGGGCAGTGTAGTTTTTGGATAAAAAACTATGTTTTTTCCTTAATTAAGAGCGTTAATATGAGATTAAATTGTCCATAATAACAATAACAACGTTGATTGAAAGTGGATTGAAAGTTTTTGTTTCATTACTATAATGACATTTTTATTGTCATAATGAAAATTTAAATTTATGAAGGCAATTATTGAAATATGTTGCTTTTATAAAAAAATTTTTTTAATTCATAAATTTAATGGCATACATGTAACATTAGATGTATGAAATTATTAAATCTTACATTTTTTAATTAACAATTAAACATTTTTTTAAGGAAACTATAATTTTGTATTAATTTATGAATATAGTTATGTTTGTATATTGTTTTTTTATGTTCCCAATTAAAATTTTTTGTTTAACTTGGACAAACTTAAGTTTTCATATATCCAATGAAAATTTTTAACGTAATTACGAAATCCAATGAAGCGATTTTAACGAAAATACTTCATTTTAACTACGAAATTCCATTTAAACAATGAAAATTTTCATTTACACAAGGAACATTTTTTTATGAAAATGATTCATTAAATATATGAAGCATTTTTCTTTCAGTGTAAGCAAATTTTCTGGCAACAGTGCTCGTACAAAATATAAATTCAAAGTTAAGATTGTAACTCTGTGATTCGAGAAAATTTGACTTTAAATTAATTTTGCCATAAAAACAAGTCAAGTTAGAAAGGATCTAAATTGTAAATACTTGTGGATCAAAATTTTATGATTTTGGTTTCATGTTTCCTAATCTTTTACAAACTGCGTGTTGTTACCAAAATCAAATAAACCAAATAAAAAAAAATAAAAAGTAAAATAAAACAAATTGAAAAAACTTATGGTTGTATGTTATAAATAATATTTTATTAAAAAAATTTATACTTTTATATTCTTTTAAACAACTCAAAATAAAATAATCTTTTTCAAACCACTCTAGTTAAATTTTAGCCATATATTTGTTACAGCCGTCATCGTTTTATTTCATTGTTTATTATTTAGTTAAATATTCTTATTAATAAGTAAACGAATGACTTTGTTTTTTATTTATTTAAACATTATTATTTCAAATAATTTATTTTATTATAAATTTAAAAAGAAATAGAAAAATAATTTTGCAAAAAAACATTAAGAATTTTTTAATTTTTTTATTTTTTTAGTAGTCAAGCGAAAATGGCATTCCTGGAAGCAAAACATAAAAAATATATTGGACAAATTTTTTAAAGATAATTTATATATAACTATTTGAGAATTATAATTTTTAAGTCCAAAACCTTGTTTTTTTTAAAGATTTCAATTTACTAGCTTTAGCTTTATGTCATTTGTTAAATCTTATTTTAAATAATATAAAAATGGCAATATTTTTTCAAAACTATTAGTAAACCGTTCATACTCGTACATACTTATATTTAGGAAAAATTACAAAATTGTTTAAAGAAATATTTTATACTTTTAATTAATTTGCTGAATGCGTGCTTAAAACCCAGTTTTCTACACTCTCATTCTAACCTTTTGTTGAAAATTATATTTCGCGACAAAAAAGCGCGGCTCGGCTTTTACTGTGTATACATCAGTCAGAGATGAAATAGGGCTTTACTATTTTTGTACCAGATTTGAAAACAAAATGTACTCTTTTGATTACTCAGTTCCATTCTTTTTAATTGGTTAACATCAACATGAATTTCAAAACAACCCTTTACCACAAAAACATCTTAAGCGACATGATTTTCAATGTTCGTTTTTTTTAGTAAATTAATTTATTGGCAACACTTGCATCATCACCTTAAATATCATGGTCACATAACATGCAGTCTACAACTGATATGATATGCTTATCATTATGTATGATGTCAGTGTTGCGTATAGACTCGTCATGTTAGAGGTTTTCTCATGTTATAACACTGTTGGTAATGCAATTGTTTTAACAACGCTTTTATAACATCATGTTATAACAGCATATCATGTCAGTTTTAGACTTTCATACAAAATTTTTATGAATTTAAATAAAAAAAAACACCCTTCTCGTGTAAAATTGTGTTTTTGTCGCTTAAGCGACGACTCAATATCTATTTTATCTATCTATTTTTTATACTTCTTATAAATTTTTAGGTTATCTACACATACAAACTGACAAACATTAAATTTTAAGCTAATTTGGCAAAATGTTAACCAGAACATGATAATTACTCTTTATTATATAATCGAAGCATACTTTTGATCTTAAAATTGTCTTAAATTAAGCAGAAAACTTTTTCATTGAACAAACAAGTTGTTTTGCGATACAAATTGAAAATTCAAAATTTTACCAAAAATGTTTCAGTAGTACTTACAAAACCTTAAATATACAATAAAAAGGACAAGTGTACTACCATTTTCATCCCTTCAACTTCCAAGGAAAAGTATTTGCATTTCATTAAAAGCAACTGATAAGTGTAATTGTTTACGTAATCAACATACACAGAACAGAAATAGCCAATCACCTTCGTGGGAATTGGAACTTCTGATCTTTCAATAAATTATATTTTCTGGCTGTTTGAAAAAAAAAATCGTCAATTATTCCTAGGTTTTAGAAAAAAAGACCTGCAAAATTGTATTTGAAAATCAAAAACGCAACAAAAATCAAATGTATATGCAAAACTTTTGTATACACTCACAATAACAAATGCTAAGGTACTGTTCGTCGCACAATTTAAATAGTGTTGTGAGGGTAATAGAATTCAAGGAAATACCCCCAAACAGTAATTGTATCTTTCAAAACATGTTACCTTGTGCATTCTGCGAGAATTGGTGATGCTAACTTGTCTGTCGTAAGTGGCAAAAATCTATTAATGTGAGTAAGTAACTACAACAATGCAACAAAAGAAAAACAACAGGCATTTTGTTGCTAGAATTACGACGATGAATGTCAACAGGCCTTTGTAAAAAATGTTTATAAACCAACAAAGTCATCAAACGTCAAAACACGAAGACAAAAAAATTTATGTTGGTTTGAGTTTGTTGCAATAATTATTGAAATATTGCGTACATAGTTATCTCGAAATCACATATAAGAAAATAATTAATGTGTGTATTTTTTGTTCTCTGCGAGTATTTTTCATTCCCTTGTTTATTTTTGAGAGTACTTTTTATACCGCATCTTTAATATAGTTAAACATTTGTTTGTTTTTTCTACTCGTCAACACACATTTACGTTTTTTGGCCGTCTATACTTCTCTTTAGAAATTGTTTTAAAGAAAAGATAAAAATACATATTAAAAGCCACAATAGTAAGATATTGTCTAATATAAATCACCAAACGCAGAGAAAACAACTTTTCTATTTGGTCGGTCTCCACCAACAATTGTATGGTCTTAAGATCACAATGGCATTTTTCTCTTTTCCAAATGTTTACCATTGTTGGTAAACATATTGTTGATATTTTTAACCATATCCTGTTTAGAAGTTATGGATTTTTGATGGAGGATTAATGTAACTATAAAATGAATGCGCATGACAACTCTGTGGTGAAAGTAATCACAGTATGTTTAAAAATTGTTCGTTAAATAAAGTCTTGGAACAAACTTTGACAGTAATATTTACATTTTTTTCCAAGACCCCTTCATTTTGTTAAGAAACGGTGTGCTAAATTGCAAAATATTCGCCATGAAAAAAAATTAAGTTTTGTAAAATTTTAAAGAAAAAAAAATGATAACTTGCCCGGCATATGAAACTAATTTGAATTAAATACTTTATTTTTTATCCGTCCATAATAAAACAAAAGAAAAATCTCATAAAAGTTCCTAACTTTAATATTTATCAATATAAATAGTACAACAATTGGTTTTTATTAAACATTTTAACACAAAGTAAAACAAATACCAGGAATGCATTTTTAATACTTTTAAAATTTTATTTTTATATAAACACTTTCCTCTCTTATTTACAACACATTTAAATATTTATATTTATTTCGTTTTTTATAACCTGTTTTTAGCACCAAAAAAATTCTAGATGTTTAATTAAATTAAAACGAAAAACAAAATAAAAGAAATATAAACTCATCACCAAATTAACAAAATTAACACTTTATGAAACAAGTAATGTTTTATGAGTTATCAGAACTCCTACAAAAAACCCCATTTTTTTAAATCCAACAGGATCTTTTAGGAAAAATTAAACGAATATTAAAAAAAAACCCCAAATAATACAAGTATTTATATAGAGCAATTAAATAAAAAGAAATTATAAATAAATTGGAACAGACACAACAATAATGAAAGTTACATAATTAATTTATTACAATAATAATAACAAAAAAAAAATAATAATAAAAATATAGAAAATAATAAAAATAATATTTGCGTATTGTAGAATGTAATTATATGATGATCATTTATTTGATCATTAATATTTGACTGTGTTAATTTTCATTATATAAATTAAATAAATACAAAAAACAAATTATTATTAAATAATAATGACATATTCTAAATAAAACACAAACTAAATAATCCTGAAAAGAATTAAATTAATTTGAATAAGAGATAAATTAAAAAAAATTAAATCTAGCAAAGACAAAAAAAAATGTCATAAAACGTTACACACAGATTTAAAACAAATATGATTAAGAAAAAAGAATTAAGTAATTGAAAACAAAATTATAATAAAATTAAGTTATTTACCAAGAACAAAAAACCAAAAAGTACGAAAAAAACCAAAAAAAAAAAAATTATAAAATTGATAACAAATCAAGTGAAATTAATAAAAAATGAAAACTTGTATAAAAATTTTAAAAATTGTTTTATTTTTAAAGAGAAAATGGTAAGTTAAAAGATTCTTGAATGTTTAGAAATAAATAAAATATTAATTTTTGTTTACTGGATCATTTTAACGACTGGGGAGAGTGGCAAGTGCACAGATCCCCCAACTTAAGAACTCATTAAAATAGTACACAAAACCATTAAAGCCTCCCGGTACATGACATTACATCTGATTTTTCATATTTCCCCCTGCAAAATACAAACATGTCATTTGTTAATAGAGGGTTCCAACTAGGGATGCCAAACGGGAAATCCTGAAATCCCGGGTTTTTAATATATCAACTTTTGTGTACAAAAATGTTCGTTTTTATTGAATTTTTTAAAACCTTTTCTTAAGCTTCACTTCGGAAAATCAAATCTTGTAACGTTAATTTAACCGCCTTATACTCAATGCAAATGGATGAAACTTTGCAGGCATACATATTTCCGATGACAATA
Source organism: Pollenia angustigena (assembly GCA_930367215.1). Classification (NCBI taxonomy): domain Eukaryota; kingdom Metazoa; phylum Arthropoda; class Insecta; order Diptera; family Polleniidae; genus Pollenia; species Pollenia angustigena. The sequence continues at coordinate 233,524,320 of OV884058.1, read as the reverse complement.
GACGAATACATGGGCGTTGCCAGGATAAAATCTAGGGGGGGGGGGGCAAAATTTTTTTTAAATGTTCTTTTTTTAAGAAAAGCGTTTCTTAAAAAGAATTTATTTTTTTTTTTAAATTATTAAAAATTATATTTCAGTTGTATTTTTTATTTTTATAATTTGTATTTTTCTTTTTTTAAAATACATGTTATATATATAAAACCTTTTGAAAATTCATAAATAAATAAAAAAAAGTGTTGTTTATTTAAAAAAAATCCCGCTAAATCCGAATCCCGGGTTTTTCTAAAACAATCCCGATTGGCATCCCTAGTTCCAACGTTGTATAGCCATTTTTCAAAGTGAATGAATAACCTTTGTATAAAAAAACATTCAATATAGAGATTGGATAAAGAAAAGTCGAGGCGGAAATCGATTGAAAATGTGAAAACACCCAGAGAAAAAACATATTTAAATATGGTCTCCTCCAACAAACTATTTTTAAAGAAAATTTTAAACATATTGGCCCCTAACTATAGTCATACACAAAGCATACTTTAAGGCCCATTTTCACAACTTATCGATAGCTAAAAGTAGACTTTAAAAGGCCTTATAAAAATTGTTCCATTATTAAAACTTTATTTTAGCCTAAAGTGAGCGATAAAGTAAATTTAGGTTCATCCTATCTGGTTGGTAAAATTAAAGTTTTAATAATGGAACACTTTTTATATGGCCGATAAAATGCTACCTTTAGCTATCGGTAAGTTGTGAAAACGGGCCTAAGAGTTCTAAAGTAAACTTTTATTAAAAACTAGCATTTAACCCGCTACTTCGTTAGCGTCTCCTTTTTCTTCGTGGACATATTTTTATGCCAAAGTTTATTTTCAAAAAAGTACCGGGCACCTGTCCCCTTATTTTTTTTAACGAACAACAATAAGTGTTAAATTTTTTGGATCTCTTTAATTTTGGATTTTTTTGGTTAGCGGAATCGATTTGGCGAGAGGACAACCTTCGGTCCAAAAGTAAGCTTTTTAGCTTCAAGAGTTTAGGATGTGCGATGATGAATCCGTCAGTTACTTTACAAATTTATATTATATAGAGATGGAGAAAAATGTTGAGAAAACAGTAACAAAATTAGGAACGATTTTCACACCTTAAACGTTTGAATTTCAAAAAAGGGGCAAACCTGTTTTGTATTTTTTAGATAAGCTAAAAATGTGATACAATATTTATTTACCCTTTTACACCCCAAAAAGGTCTTCCTTCAAAAAAGTACCAGACACCTCTCCGTTTATTTTTTTTAATGAACAATAATTAGTATTAAATTTTTTGTATCTCTTTTTGTTTAGGAAATATACGGTTAGCGAATTGCTGATGTTTTTTATCTCTTTTAGTTTAGGAGGTATGAGGTTCGCGGGATATCGATACATAGGTACAATTTTCACCCCTGAAACGTTCGAATTTCGAAAAAGTACCAAATTCGCATTTGTATTTTTTAGATAAGTAACAAATGTTATTTAATTTTTATTAATATACGTATTGGCTTAAAAGCTAGATTTACTACCTAAAACGACCGAATTTCGTTAAAGTACCAGACACCAATTTGCTTTTTTATTTAATGCACAAAAATAAATATTAAATTAAAAAAATTACCAGTTTATTTAAAAAAAAATCCCTCTTACAGATTCTCATTCACTCAGGAGCTTGCATGTTTAATTTTATGTTTCTAGATCCAATAAATACGGATATATAAAAGGTACCAGTTAAAGAACAAAATAGTACCAAAAGCCCTCTTACAGATTTTCATTCACTCAGGACCTTGCATGTTTAATTTTATGTTTCTAGGTCCAATACTAACGGAAATTCAAAAAGTACCAGTTAAAGAACAAAGAAGTACCAAAAACTTCCCTCTTATATATTCTTATCCACTTAGGGCATTGCATCTTGAATTTTATGTTTCTAAGTCCAATAATAAAGGATATTCAAAAAGTACCAGTTTAATAACTAAAAAGTACCTATAAGCGCTTTTAGAGATTCTCATTCACTCAGGACCATGCACGTTTAATTTTATTTTCATTAGACCAACATTAGCGAAAATTTAAAAAAAGGACCAGTTAAAAAACGAAAAAGCACCAAAAAGATCTCTCTAACAGATTGTCATTCACTCAAGACCTTCCATGTTTAATTGCATGTTTCTGGGTCCAATACTAACGGAAATTCAAAAAGTACCAGCTAACGAATAAAAAAGTACCAATAAGATCCCACTTAAAGATTCTCATTAACACAGTATCGTGCATGTTTAATTTTATGTTTCTAGGTCCAATACTGACGGAAATTCAAAAAGTACCAGTAAATGAACAAAAAAGTACCAAAAACTTTCCTCTTAGATTCTTATCCACCCAGGACCTTGCATGTTTAATTTTATCTGTCTATGTCCAATACCAACGGAAATTCAAAAAGTACCAGTCCAAGATTAAAAAAGTACCAAAAAGTTCACTCTTATAGATTCTCATCCATCCAGGGCATTGCATATTGAATTGTATGTTTCTAGGTCCAATACTAACAGAAATTCAAAAAGTACCAGTTAATGAACAAAAAAGTACCAAAAAGTTCCCTCTTATAGACTCTCATCCATTCGGGACATTGCATGTTTAATTTTATTTTTATAGGTCCAATACTAACGGAAATTCAAAAAGTACCAGTTAATTAACAGAAAAGTACCAAAAACTGCCCCTTATGGATTCTTATCCATTCCGGACATTGCATGATGAATCTTATGTTTTTAGGTCCAACATAAACGATAATTTAAAAAATACCAGTTGTAGAACCAAAAAGTTAAGTAAAATATCAAATTTCTCGTATTTCCCCTTTTTGGTACTATTTTCCCCCCATTAAAGTATAAAAAATTTCAGTATAATAGTGGCAGCCCATAATTTAGTACGAATATTTCAATAAATGGAGAAAAATGTTTTTTAAAAAAAGTACCAAAAATAGTTACGATTTTTACCCCTTAAATGTTCGAATTTCGAAAAAGTACCAAATTTAAATTCGTATATTTTTGTTAGGTTTCGAATGTGGTATTAACTTTGTTTCTATGTTTATTGGTTCAAAAGATAGATGGGGTGTCAAAAAAGTACTAAAATTCAGATATTACCCGTTTAATGCCAAATAGGGCCGAATTTCAAAAAAGTACCAGACACCTGTCCGCTTATTTTTCTAAAGAACAACGATAGGTATTAAATTTTTTTTGTATCTCTTTTAGTTTTGGAGATATAAGGTTACCGAATTTTCCCGTTTTTACCCTTTTTTACCCCCTAAACATTCGAATTTCCAAAAATCCCGTCTTAGTGGATCGATTTGGGGAGTGACCAATCTCTGGTCCAAATTTCAAGTGTCTAGCTTCAGGCGTTTAGGCTGTGCGATGATGAATCAGTGAGTCAGTGAGTCAGTGAGTCAGTAACGTTACAATTTTATATATATAGATATGCTTTTGATCTACTATAGACAAGCAAAAGCATACTTTACACGTTAAAACCGATGTTAATTTTAAAACCAGCTATAGTTGAAACCAACCATGCTATTCCAGGGGTTAAACACATTTTAGTTATTATTATCCATAACATGTTTGTAGGCAACCATAATATGGTTGTAGCTTACTGATGAAGGACTTATTTAACCATAATATGGTTATCACTAATAGTATTGTTAAATTAAACATATTATGTTTAAAATTTTCAATTTTTAGTTGTTTTTGTTTGGCCACGTAAATAAATAAAATAAAAAAATAAAAATTCGTAATATTTTTTTTATATTGTTATTTTCTTTAAAAAAAAGTTTTGTTGGAGGTGGCCATATTTAAACATGTTTTTCTCTACGTGTAGTGAGTAAAAACTATGATCATGAAATAATAGGTTTATTATTTAAAAAGGCTTAAACTCAGCCCAAATGCTTTAACTTGAAATATTTTAAGTTGTGGCTTAGCAAAAGAGATATCGCAAGACTAATCCGAATAAAAGAGCCCCAAACACCTTCATATGAGAACAGAAACCGTGATGGAGAAAAGTTTCGTACGGCACTGGCAGGAGATAAAAGAAACAAGTAAGAGTGCTATTTTCGACTGTGCCGAATCTTTGATATCCTTCAGTTTGAATATTTCAGAAGTGGGCTTTATATGTGGTCTATAAATGATACGCCAATTAAAAAAAGGTTGACTTTTAGAAGGGTTTTATAGTGGACCTATCGTACATTATGGATCGTTCATTTCAAAATTCGATGGAATGATTTCTAGTGCTGCATTTGGGAGCGTGGCAAATTTTATTTTTAATTCTAGCTTCTTAAATGATTTACCTTTCCTTCTTAGGATTAACTGTTGCAAATTTCTATATTTTGTATTGGGATCGACCAGGGCCATATTTCTCAAAACTACAAGTTACAAATCTACAAGTAAAATATACTTAAAGCAAAAACAAAAATTATAAAATTGTTGCTTTTTTAATGTATTTTACTTGTAGTTTCGAGAAACAGAGCCATGGATTAATGTTACATGTATGCATGTTTTTTTGACCCACCTAACTGGTGCGTGCATTCTTTCACCAATTTATGTTAATTTTTGTTACAAAAAGATCAATATTTTAGGGAGGTTGTTCCTCATTTGCATTCATAACTTTTTTGCTACTTAACTTGAGGGTTGAACGATCAAGTTTTGCCTATCAAGTTTTAGTACACTCACACTTTTTTACCAATACACTCATACTTTTAAAAATTGATACGAACTTGCCTTTAAAATTCTCTTGCCAGTGAGTGATTCAATTTACGTTTAAGAAAACAGCTGATTTCAAGGTTAGTGAGCAAATTTTTCGTTTATCTTTATAAACTGTTTTCTTGATGGCATCTTGAAAGTAAATTGCTCAAAAATTGAATGCAGCCTACGTCACAACTATCAATTTTTGGAAATTATGACAAACAGTATATGTAAAAGACTTTTAAGAAAAACTTGAGAGTGTAACTGCAGTGTAACTGATTATGCTGGATGTCAATCCCAAACTGCTTAGGAGAACTGAAAGAGTTTAACACCAATGTTGTTCGTTTCTGTTGATTCTTTCAAAAGTGGGCGTGTTTTCAATAGACTGAGACACAGATGGAGTTTTGCCAAAAATAATAAAACAAAACTTTATAAGAAACTTTTAGCGCCTTTTCCAGCGATATTCAATAGCTTCGCTTCCTTATTTTTTATTAACAAATGTCAAACCCCCTAAAAAAGTCACCAACCGCAGACTCCACCTCTTCATTGTTGGCAAATCTTTTAACACCAAACCAATTTTTAAGTTTAGAAATTCAATCTTTAAACTTTTTTTCAGTGATTTTGAACATTTTAATAGTATATTTGCCGCATGTGGCCCTTTTGTAGCATAATACTGGCCTTGTTTTGTTTTTCAACTATGAAGATAACAAACAGGTATATCATGGAAATTCTTTTTTAAAAATTTCATATATGTAAATCAGGTAGACGTTGGCCTATATTTAACAAATTTAAACTTCATTTAAATGAATCACGTCACATTTGCAAAGTAACGGTACATTTGTGTTTTTCGATGTCTACTTATATTTCAGACGCCATCCAGAGTGAAATGCAAGTTCGATTGAAATTAAGTATATGCATATGTTTGAAAATTAAGCGTCGATCAGTTGCTAACTGGCTTTGATCGGATATAAAAATGTATGAGCTTCAGTGGGCCAATTCTAAGATTTTATGAAAATAGAAACTGGGAATTATTTCCTTCCGAAAAAAGAAAAATGTTTAATATATTTTATGAAAATTTTAAAGTCTTTCACCCATTTTGTCATTTCGGAAGATGTATTTTAACACAATTAATAACAAAATTCAAAATTTTATAATTAAGATTTTTGTATGCCGTGCTAAATTCCAAATTTTTTCATATTTGATAAATACACTGAATTTTGTTGTTGAGTGAAAGCTAGCTTCTATGCGCATTTCACTGGTTGCTTCGGCCAGATCATTAGGAAACCTTTTCCAAAGATTTAAGAAAAGCTAAAAATATTATACAAATAAAACCCTAAAGCGAATAAGAATTTTAAACACTCAAAGTCTTACTTGTAACATTATCAAAGCTTAAACAAAACACCAACAATAAACAGTTAGTTTATCTTTTCTTGAATTCCCCTTCAATTGGTTGGGTTCTTTCCGACTTTTTATAATTTTATTGTGTAGTCCGTTTGATAGCAAAAATATTAAGCTATAGTAGACCGAAATCGGTTAAAAACTAAAAATCCTATAATAAAAAAACTTTTAAATCAATCAAATGTACCGTTATATCGCAAATGTGACGTGCTATGAATCATAGCAATAATGTTTCCCGTTACTTTTACAACAATAACCAAAAACAATTTTAGCTTGAGTTACAATAAACAAAAGCTTTAATTGCGCAGGCCTGTGTAATCAAATACGATTTTGCGGGGTTTTTAACCTTTTTATAACCATCACCGAAGGTAAAAGGGTATACATATATAACTTTGTCATTCCGTTTGTAATTTCTACAACATTTATCCTACACCCTATAAAGTATATATATTCTGGGTCCTTATGAAAAGCGAAGTTCAAATCCGGTTGTCCGTCTGTTCGTCCGTCTGCCTGTTGAAATGGGTTTTCCGAAGCCCCCAGAAATTATGGGGGCTTGGTTGGTGTATATTTCTGTCAGGTATTCTTATTATAATTTTGGTATTGAAATTCAGCCAGATCGGTCCAAAACCACGACTCATTTTTTCCAAAAATCCCTTGCTGTTGTCGTAATTTTATTACTTTTTTCTGTATATTTGGAGAACGGCAAGAGACAAAGTTTCCAAATTAGGTACAAACATTAAGGTTATCAATACACATCCCATCCCATCGTGGTACCTCCCATACAAAAAATATCAAAAATTTTATGAAAACCTGAATTTTTGGACTGTCATATGACCTATAGTTACGCCTTGTATATCGAAAGATCGGAAATCTTTAGTAGAGAAACTAGGAATTTTTGTTTCTTTGCTGTTTAAAAACTCGCCAAAACAGAAAAATCTACGGTATGACAACAGTGCCTATACAAAAAGAAAACAAACAAACACACATACATAGTACAAACTATTTTGGTGAATATAGGCCACCTATTAGGGTTCACAACTCAAATAAGTTGATTTGTAATTTTTGTATTATGGTTTACAAATTTGCTATATTGCGGTGAACAAAAACATTAAAAATAATTATGTACAACTCAACTGTGTTAAGTTGTGATCCGTAAACGGGCCATATTTCATTTCAATGAAACTGTGAGTCTCCTGGTTCGGATCTTGGTTTTTCAAAAAGAAATTTTTTTTTTTAATTTTTGTATGTTCTTAAAACGATTTTATAAAATATTTACCAGTTTTCGCTTTCTAAATTTAATTTATATTGAAGTTTAATGTATTGTATACACATAAGTATATGTAAAAATTATCTAGTTTTTGTCTAGTTGCTCTGTATTCTGCTCGCACAATGGTGAAGGTATATAAGATTTGGCACAGCCGAATATAGCACTCTTACTTGTTGGTTTAAACATTGTTCGGTGTTTGTTCTTGGCAGCTCGTACGAAGAGCAGACTACCTCAGAGTAGAGTCTAGCTCGGCTTTAATACTTTCAAATAAGGGAATTAAATTACATAAAGGTGTTCTTTTTCTTTAATGTTCAAAATTTACTGTGATCATTTATTTTTGATGGCTCTAAAAAATACTAAAAATGTGGAGCCTTAAAACAACAGCCCGGCAAATTTTGGGACGACCCTCGTAAACTGTACCCCCTTTATTTAACTTCCTTATTCATAAAAAATAATTCTGTTTTAACAGGCTTATAAGCCTGTTATAAACATGAAATATGTTTTATAAATAAGGCCTTTAGTAAAAGTATTCATTTCGAGAAAATTTTTACTAATAAAAATTAAACACATTGTTAAATTAGTGGTAATATTATATAATAGTTTTCTTGTTTATTATTTGTTTGTTTAATTAATGTTAATAATGGAACAAAAGGTGCATACATGATATACAATGCATATGGCGAAGAACTTAATTCACATTTGTTTTTATTTAATTAATTGTTTTATAAATTTCTTTTTAAAGTAAAAACAAAACATTTTCTAGAATAGATTAACATAATTACATTACATGAATACATTAATTTATAATCTTATATGTATAGAAATATATATTTGTTGTATAAAAGAAAACATGTAACAAATTAAAACATAAAAATTTCTAAACAGCAGGTAAAGCAAACGAATTATATTTTTTAATTTAATTAAAATATATATTGTTAAAAACAAATAAATCTTTAATTAAAACAATAATTTTATTCATAATTATTTATACGTATATTAAGAATAAGAAGGCTTATTTTTTTATATTTGTCTAAAGTTTTGTTTTGTGTTATTTAATGCAATTAAATCGTATTAAACGAATTAAATAAATATTATAGTTTTTTTTTAACATCTATGCAGGTTGGTAATTAAATTTTTTTTTTTTTTTTTTTTACTTAATAAATATAAAGTACTATTGGCAAATTAAAGGTACTATACAAATTTTTTATAAGGTATTTGTGTATGTATGTATAAATGTATGTATGTATGATATACCCAGCGGGAAAATTTCCGAGTGATTCTACCTTTTGGGCCTTTAAGAAGATATACAAACGCATTCATAATTATTTTTTACTCTTTTTACATTGCCTTCTTTGAAAAGACCTTTAGAATGTCTTTTATGGTAAATTTTTTAAATTTAAATATCATTTCTTAGATAAGACCAAAACGAATTCACTACAGGGGGAGGAAATACTACAACAATCGAAAAACAACAGAAGCAGCAGAGGTTTTTTGCATTGCATTGCATTGTTCTTGTTTACGATTCAAAATGTCAACCATTTCTATTAAAACATTTTACATCAAAACAAATCGTTTCAAACTTGCAAAGTTAGCAAGGGGCTGATTCTGGCAGTCGTGATCGAGTACTTTCTCGATTCGAAAGCAATTTAATATTTCCGGCAATACTGAACGAATCTGAATTATTTTTTCAGTGTTGTAAAGCATTAATTTGAGTTTCACAATACTGAAAAAATAATTTCGATTCGTTCAGTATCGACTGAAAGATTTAGAAATAAAATTGCTTTCGAATCGAAAAAGTACTCGATCACGACTGCCAGAATAAGGCCCCAGGCTTTTTGCCGCCAGCTGTAGTGAATTCGATAAGAGCTCTCGAAATCGGCCTCTAAGTCAATATAAGCCGTTATTGATTTAATCACTTCGCATATAAGGTTGCCTTCTATTAAAAGCCTTCAAAGTAGACATGAAAAGACAAGGGTTGATCTCTACTGTCACAACGTTGCAATTGGAAATGACTTTGGAAAGCAACTGGGAGATCTTTTGTCTGCAATAATGCCTTTTAGAAGGCATCTTTACTTCTTCCTTTTCTCGCTGAGTATGTGTGTGTGTGTGAGTGTAGTATTTTGTATAAATGTTATTAAATATGTTTAATAGATTATGTGGTAAGTTTATATATTTATTTGTTTTTGTATAGTAACAAAGATTGAACTAAGTTGGCATTAAAGGGGATTAATTTTTAATCAAATTGAAGAATTTACTTTTTATGGCAAACTGCAAATGATTTGCTTAACTGATCCGCAGTATTTGTTTTTAAAAACAATTGTTTGTAAACAATTGACAATGTGTTTTAAATTATAAAAGAAATTTATCGTTATTATACAGTAAAATCAACACTAAATTTTTCTATTTTTTTAAGCATTTCAAGTTTTTTTAAGGAAATACATTACTGCCATTATCATTAAATTTTTTAGAGATCAAGGCAGTCTTAAGAAGTATAAAGACTCAGTTAGCCGGGAGTAACAGTAACTTAACCTTACCGTAAAAAAGTAAGACCAATCTATTTCTAACCCTACGTTTCCACATGCAAGTGATTACTTGCAAGTAGTGTAAACGTATTATCAACGAAAAATAGAGGAAACAGCCGATTGGCTGAAAGTACAAAAAATGTGTGAAGGTAAGTGAAAAAGTTTGAGTGTATTGAGTTTTTCGAACTTGCACTTACATGTGGAAACGGGGGGTTACAGATTGAGACGTAACATCTTACTGCTAACTTTAATCGTTCTAATTGCTTTACATACAACAATATAAAGCAGCCGATTTGCAACGTTACTGTTACTCCCGGCTAACTGAGTCTTAAGAATTACTTTTAACTTACATTTTAAAAAAAATTTCAAAATTGGTTTTTGTTTTAAATATTAGTTAATCGAACGAGTCTTGCGCTTGTGTTCTATAAACAGGCAGTTAGTTTCCTTATTTTTGTTTAACACAATTTGATTGAGGCAGTGCCACTGCGTTCAAAATTTATTAAAATGTGGACATATTGGTTTTTAGTATTTTAGGATTGTTTGTGTAATGAAATTGATCACTACTTTGTTTTTGTTGATTATTTGGTTCATTTTAAGCACAATTGTGAAATACACTCATATTTTGTCTATTTTTTCTTTTCTTTTTATATTATTTACACTAATTTTTTTTTATGAATAAATAATACATATTTAAAATTATGAATATTTAAAATAGACCATTAAATATTTCTGTGTTTTTTTGTTTTATATAATTCCCTAATTTAGTATAGTTTTTTATAGTAATTGTGTCTGTCTTTTTTACGATGTCAAAAGAATTATTTCTTTCTTACAACTACATTTGATATTAAAACAAATTCTTAAATTTTAGAAAAGAAAACATTCTTTTGATATCGTAAAGCTGGCAGTAAGTGTATTTAATAATTAATTTCATTGATTTATTTTGTTTTAAAGTTTAATTATGGCTGTGAATATTATACAACAATGTGATTTTATTTCTCAGAATATTTAACAAAAATATTTTATTAATTTAAGTATTATAATTGAGTTTCGAAATATTTTAAAGGTTTTTATTATGGAAAAAACAGTTGGCATTACTACGCCAAATGACGATTTTATGCTCTAGTATTGTTTGTCTAGTCACCTGTCAAAGTTTTGCTTATGTTTCCAAAAAGTCCTATTTTTGTGTTGTGATGAGTGTATTTTATTAAAGTTTTTTTTTTATTATTAAAAAGAAGATGATGACCAGAATGTAATAAAAATTAGTTAAAATGTATGTGTTTCATCACGTTCAGCGCCAAAATTTTTGACGCATTCGCAGACATTCTTCCATGTTTGTTGTAATGTTGTATTTGTTAACCTAGTGCTGCACCCATGATTGTATTGAATATAATATATGTTGGTTTACCGGACTGAATTTCATATTATATTTCATACGTTTTTAAAATTTCCCAAACTCTTGAGTCTTTTCTCAATAATAATTCACAATAGTCCTTTTATACATATATTTGAGAAATTTTGTTTAGAACTTTCTAATTTTTTTTTCGTCTATTTCCGGATTAACCTTACAAATGGACTTTCAACTAGACTAGAGTGTTTAAACGGGGCCTTAACTCTAATAAAAATCTAGCATTATGTATCTGCAGATCTACAAGTAATTTTTAAAGTTGCGAATATTGAAATCGAAATCGAACTTGGGACAAAGTTTATTTCTTGTGTCAGCGTAGACCTACAATTTGTTATTGCAATTTTAAAGATTTAAAATTTTGTAAAACTTAGGTTATGTTTAGAACTAGCAAATATTTGATTACAAAAAAAAACGAAAAAAGCGTGACCAGTAAATAGATCAAACTGTAGCTTTTTTTTAAACAATTTTTATTGATTAACTAAACTTTATTTGTAAGAAGATTAAGCATCGTTCACAATAGGCAGCAACATTTTCAGTGGTGTTCATAATAGAGCAACAATTTTTTTCGCGACCATACACGTTTTAAAGAAAGAAACAGCTTGCAAATTTTGCCCAGAACAATATTACGTATTTATTATTATTTGTTGGAACATTTTGTTAAATTTTTCATTCAAACCTAAATAAAATTATTATAAACGTCATAAACAATTTCATACAAAGTGTTGCTGGAGTAGAAGTTGACTCAACTTTTTAAAATAAACTTTAGTTACATTTTTGTTTGAACAATGAAAGGAAAATATATAAAGTACTTTGGGAAGGAATAAGATAGAAGAAAAAATGAAATTGTTGCTCTGATTGTGAACAAAACTTAATTGTCTTACGTAAATTAGAAATGTTGGATCTAGCAATCGTTTTGCCAAAGCAAACAATTTTGTAATAAAACTAGTGGTTACGTGTAGGATGTCAAATTTCAGATTAGAGTTCGAAGTTAAAATAAACGATACATTCCTTTTTTCATTAGAAAATTATCTCTTATTTTAATGGAAAACGTAGAGACTGAAATAAAAACTAATAGGAATAGTTACCACTTAAGGAAATATTTAATACTGTATAGCTTATATTTTCGTTTGGCTTAACCCAAGGCGAATTCATACAGGTAAACCTAATCAGACCGCATGAGAAAGAGTTATGATGGCTGTCAATTTTTTTAGTTTTTTTTTTTTTATTGGGTTGACATTAAGAATACCTATACCAAGGCGAATCAACTACAGGTGGTGTCGAAACGGCATCTGATTTTGACAGTTCGAACTTATTTCTGTGGTTTTCATGGGCAACCGCGTATGTCTTAAAACAAATTTTTCAGGAGAGCCGAAAAACCATTCTAGATCAAACTAGGTATTGCACTTTTTAAACTGTATAATAACGTTAAAAAATCGGAATTGATCCATCTATTTTCAAAAATTTTTAAAACATGTAAAGAGCGTTTAAATTTTGGGAATATGGCATTAACATCTCAAAATCGGAAAAATGGACATACGCGGTTGCCCATGAAAACCACAGATTTGTTTTCATTTGATAGTGTTTTGCTAATAATGGTTAACATTTCGAGCTAATGGCACTAACAATGCAATGCAAAACCCCTGTTTCTGTTGTTTTTGGATTATTGTAGTTCCGACAGCACCAGAAGTTGAATTAGCCTTGACCTATACCTTCCTACATACAAAAAATGTAACAGCTAGCATAACTCTCTCTCTCATTATACGGTGACCTATATGACTTCGGCTAGGACTAATCAAAAAAAAAATACTTTTTAATACCCTTGATTTAAAATTTATATCTTAAAAAAAATTCTACAGATTTTCTACGAAATATTTCACTTAATAGAAATTTTATTTAAATAAATTCTCCCCACATGAGCGTGGCAACTTAAAGATGGGGTGTAGTTTTTGTTATTTACATTTAAGTAAAATATTTAATTGCCTTATTTTTAAACGAAAACTTCTTGTTTTGTAAGCCGACAATGACGAAGGGTACTTTTAATTCCATCTGGCCGAACATGTGCTTAGCTCTCTCTATCTTTCTCTTATTAAGACACAATTTCTGGTTTGTGCTTTTTGTTGAGTATTAAATACAAGAGAATCGTTGTTATTTGTATTCCGTTGCAAATTATGTTTAATTTTGCTAAATTGTTTTGTGCCTGATTGCTTTTGGAAGTGGGATTTTGTATCTTAAGGTGTGTATTTGTTTATATATATATATATATATATATATATATGTGTAATTATATATAAATATGATTAATAGTTTCTATTTAATAGTTTTTTTTTTAATGAGATACAAATTAGGCATTCGATTCTTTGAGATTTTGTAATCTTTCCAATTGATTCGAATCCAATTCCTCTGGAATACTAGCTCTTCCACCCACAACCTGTTTAGGTGCACCGACATCAACATCTTCATGTTTAGATTCATCCATACTTTGTGGTCCACCTCCTCTGCTGGCAAAGGCATCATCAAAGTTTGCATCAAAATTTGCCTCAAAATTAGCCTCAAAACCTGCTGCAGCATCTGCTACATTAGCTTTTTCATTAAAGGGATCTTCAGCCTCCTCTAAGGGTTGTACTTCGGATGAATCTTGGTCGGAAGATGGTAAGTCTTCTGGATTGGGTGTAGGCGAGGTAAGGGTTATAGTTACACTTGGTGCTTCCATAACTTGTTGCCTACCTTCAATAATTTTGGTTTTTTCCGTTTGTTTGGCTTCCCCTGCCTTCGTCTTGGTCACAATTTCCTCCTTAGTGGAAGCACTTGTTGTCGTGGCATTTTCCTGGCTACCAGATCCCATTGAGTCGTCTTCATTACCACCTCCTCTTTCTCCTATTGGAGGGAAAGATTTATCGGAACCGTCTTCAACCATTGGGGTTGCAGCGGTAACAATAATTTGTGCCATACCTAAATTTAAATTATTTCCAGTATCCTTAGCTGCCTTAGTTGTTGTAGTTAAAGCCGGTGGCGGCTGTGATGGCGGTGGCATACTACTACCATCTTCGTCCATATCGTCCTAAAAGCAAGAAAATTTTAGTTATGTAAAATTCAAACAAGAATTTTTTTTTATAAAAACTACAATAATATAATATTTCATAACCTCTAATTTTTTGAGCTTAAGCTTAAAAGAGTAAGTGGATTCGAATTATTTGTAAATTACCTCATCTCCAGGCTCTTGTATAAGAACTGCATGAAAGCAATAAATAGAATTGAAAATAGTATAATTTAAAATATATTTTACTAAAACAGAATTAAGTTATTCGATAAATTTATTTAAAAAGAGAATAATATTGATTTAAGTGTTGGGATACATTAAAAACTATTAACTAATATTAATTGAAAAAATAAATAATAAATCAAAAAAAAACTAATTCGTTACACGGTGGGGGGTAAGCATGCCTTAGTTTCGTGCTTCATACATATTTAGAGAAAATTTTAATTTAAAAATTGTATTCGAAAAATGTGGGGTGGTGCTTTAATACCATGTGAGATAAGGCCATGATGGCTTTATCTCTCATTCAATAGGGAGATAAAGCCTTTTTTCTCATTTGCATGGGAGATACAGCCATTATGGACTTAGCTCACATTAGCAATAATATAAAATGGCTTTATCTCTCATTTCAGTTCCGGAGACACTAAAGTTAAGTACATATTGAAATCTGGCTTCGTATACTAAAGTTTTTATGCGTGGCGGCCTGCGGTCGTGCTTAGGGGTTTTTTCATCCAGTAGGACGCGGCAGGTGGCTTCGCTGAATAAAGTTTTCCTGCCTGCGTCGCAAGAATAAAAAAATGTTTTTCAATGATAACTAAGTATTTTCCCTTTTACAGAGTGTTTCCACCATGCACAACAATATTCTGAAAAATATGGCTTTATCTCTCATTTGCAAAATTTTAAATATGACCCTAACTCTCAATGATTGGTTAATAAGGCCATTATGGCTTTATCTCCCATTCAATTGAGCAATAAAGCCATCATGGCCTTATCTCACATGGTTTTAAAGCACCCCCCCCCCCCCCCCAAAAATGTTTTGTGACCATCCGTATACATATCCAACATATGTATGTATGTGTGTGTGTGTTTGGAGTAAATTAAATACTTTGAGTATATTTGTCTTAATTTCCAGAAATTAAATAAAACAAGTAAGAAAGTATAGTCGATCATGCCTGACCATATGATACCCTACACCACAGTATTTAAAAACACATCATGCTTATGTGTCCATATAAATATGGATTTATCTTTATCGGTGAAAATCGGTTTGAAAGTTTGTGAGAGGCAGAAATTGGCCCCTACCTCCCCTTGTGGTCCTATTTTTTAAAAAATGCATACATTTTGTGTCCATATATGTAGATATGGTTCTATCTATGTTTTGAATTTCATTAGAATCGGTTGAATAGTTTCTGAGAGGAAGAAATTTCCCCCTTTCTTCCCTCGTGGTCCTACGATTCGGCCCATTTTCAATACGCTTGGTCCTTGTGCCAATAAGAACCTATGACTTGATAATTTTATCAAATTATCTCCAAAATTGCGACCTGTACTTTGCGCACAAGGTTACATGGACAGCCAGCCAGCCGGACGGACATCATTAGTTCGACTCAGAAAGTGAGTAGAGCGGTATACTTTAAGGTGGGTCTAGACAACTATTTAAAGGCGTTACACACATCAGCACAAATGCAAACTACCCTCTCCACTATTGTAGTGTGGGTTTATAAACTATGCTCTGAACTAATTTTGAGCGATCGCGGGTTAAGAATTGTGAATACGATCTTTAAAACAAAATATAAGCAATTGTGTAGTCAAAAGTTTTTCTCAATAGAAACTTTTTTTTCATTAGTTTTGATTGTGTTTTGGACTTAGGACTTGAAACATTACTGAATGCGATCTATTTTTCGATTTTGTAATCATTAAGGATTTTGAACATTTCTTAATGTTTGCCCATTTTTTCAATTTTTTCTTGTGTCGCCGAAAAAAACACATTTGCAGTTTCAGAGCAGTGTTGCCCGAACTTTTAAAGGTAAGTCAGTAAAAAAAACCATAACTTTTCATCAAAAAATCTGCGCCAAATATCTTCAAAACACATGTATTTAATGTAGTTTATTTAGAAAAAGATATAAACATTAATTTCAAAATATACGGCCGATGCTCTGGAATTCAAAATCGATGCTAGTTTTAAAAGTAGCTCTGGTAAATATCTATAAGTGTTCCTCGAAGTACGAGGTATAAAAAGGTAAATATTTTTGAACTTTTAGCACAGAAAAGTTATAAAAATTTGTTCGATTTTAATTTCACTCGAATGCGATTTTCAGAACATGGCTGATAATTTTAGGATAATTTTACATTAAAAATGTCTATCCAAAATTAATTACTCAGGTTGAGTAATTAATCACATCGTTGTTTTTTTTAAACAACAAATTAAAAGTTAATGGCTTGACATGTTGTTTAAACTATCAAGGGTCTTATTATGAATTTACAAGATATCAAATTATAGAACTGTTAAATATTTATTCTTAAGTACATATGAATATATACGTAGGTACATATGCGTATTATTTTGTGTAAAATCAGATGGCATAAGTCCGGCGATATTATCTATCTATCGTAATAAAATTCCTACTAATGAATCTATTTCCAAACGGTTCCTCCATGAATGGTTAATATATTTCGTTTATCAATGCAAGTAGTGCAAGCAAGCAATTTAAAAACGAAAATCTTCAAATCTGCATTTTGGAAATTTTGAGGCATAAAATCTGCAAAAGTTATTAAGTTTTTAGTGTGTTTAAATCAGTGTTCGAAAATAAACAGTACAATTTTTAACGTTCGGCTCACACACCCAGGAACGATATCTATTTGTTTAGTGATTGTGTAGACATACACAAACCTTAATACCGTTCGTAACTATTTTCAAGAAAGAACCGAACGTTCTATAATGTTCGGTTCTTCGTTAAAAAACAGAAAAATTGTAGTGATACTGTAGACAAACATTATATTTAAATGTTCTATTATGTTTTTTTCGTGTGTGTATTTTGTTTTTGTAAAAATGTTTTTTTTTATCAGCTAAAAGAGACGAACATTAACGAGCCGAACCGAACACACTGAAGTTTGTGGATTTCAAAAAAAACCGAACGGAATTAAATGTTCACATCTTTTGTTGAGTTTGATAAAAACAGTAATATTTTTGTGTTCGAAAGATGACTAACAGGGAAACATTATTTTTTTAATGATTTTCTACACAAACACTATTAGCGTTTGTGTTTTCCACAAATCTACCGAACCGAACATTAAAAAACGATATTTAGTGTTTATTTTCGAACACTGGTTTACATTTTTTATCGTGAATTTTTTAAGATTTTGTTTGGTTAAATAAATAACTGATTGTGGTTTTACGTCGAAAAAATTTATGAATAGCAACTCAGATAGTGTTAAAAAAATAATATGAAAAAAAAATCCACCATAAAAAAATAAAAGTAAAATTAAACAATTGTAGCTGATAAAATTAACAACTATATTAAAATTATTAAAATCTTTAAACATTCTCGAAATATTTACTTTAATTTAGAAAAAGATAAAGGAATACTTAAAGCTTAATAAAAGTTAAAACTAATTGAAAACAAATAAAACGTTTGATTCAATTCTCAATAAAAGACGATGGTTTTAATGATGATGAAATAATTTTGTTATTTCAGTATGGTTATAATTTCATGATTGAATCGAAATAGGGAGTTCGAAAAGTTCTCAAAACATTGCAAAAATTATATCACAGATTTAGTATTACTTAAAAATGTGTTCTTTACTAACATACAGTGTTGCCAACTTAACTATTTTTTGTTTAGCAAAATTTCTTTAAAATTTTTAAGAATTTTGAACCAAAATATTTGTGTCAGTTTCAGTTAAAAGGGACCTATGGATGAAAAAATCGATTTTTACTTTTTTGGCGATTCTTTAAATAGACTCTTTCTAATGCAGCAAATAGCAGTTTTCTGACAGCATTACTTTTGTCATAAGTAAGCTTTAAAATACACCTTTGATAAGAAAAAAAATTAACTTGTTAACTTTAAAATCGTTTTCCTCCAAAACTCATTTTTCGCCCATAGGTCCCTTTTAACTGAAACTGACACATTTATTAAATGTTGTTATTGGTTTTATGTAATATATAGATGATTCATCCTACTAAAATTAAAAATGTGAAAGTTTGCATGTTTAGATATTTGTTAGCTTGTGGTTCTATTACGCAAAAAACCTTTGACGGATTTAGATGAAATTTGGTAGATTGGTAGCTATGTACAAGATTCAAATCGGGGGAAAAATTGGTGCTTTGGTTCTTTTTCTCTTTTTGATATGGTCCAGATTATATAGATAATTCTTTTTAAAGTATAGAATTGGTTATTTTTTAAGGGAAAAAACCGGATAAAATTAGTTCTTTTTCTTTTTAAAACTGGAAAGCTGGTACTCTTGGTACTCTTTTACCCTTGGTACTTGTATTTTCAATAGAGAATAGATAGAGTATAGATTGGTTATAGAGATAGCATGTGGCCAAGTTTAAAATATAGGGAACTCTTTATGATATTGTAGATTAGAGACTTAGATTACATATTTAGACATCCTTTGATTTTCATTTGCGTATCGAGTGCTGAAATCTTATGTGCATGTGTTCGCGAAAAATAATAAATTCTATAATGTTGCTTATTGAAATATTTCAACATAAAATAAGTATAGATCAGTCATAACCACTCCATAGACTCGCGAGCAGTCAATAATTGTATTTTTCACACAGACACGGTCGGCAATTCACATGTATACAACAACTTTGTTCGGGCCACTCCATAGTCTCGCGAGGCAGTCAATAATCGTATTTTTTACACAGACACGGTCGGCAATTCATATGTATACAACAACTTTGTTTGTTGCTTGGTTATCACTGGTATAGATGCAGAAAACTACATAAAATTGCTGAACAGTTTTTATAAGATAAATCCATTTCTTTAAATCTTGCTCCAATGTTCATGTAAAGGAAGTCACGGGTAAAAGCTAGTTTTAAATTTTCTTCTTAATAATCAATTTTGCTAGTGTTTTTATTAAATTTGGTGCGTTTTGATAATTATCTTTTGTTAAGAAAATATTTAACAAGCTTTTGTTTACAATTTACCCAAGATTGATCGTAAAAACTTGGCGGCCTTTGTAATAAAATTTGTTTTCAAATTATAAAGGCCATGTTAGGTTAGGTTTGGTCGAAAGGAGGATGAATTATCATATACGCAACCTCATATCAGTACGATGTACGATATACACCTAGGCCATTACCGGGTAGTGGGTAGTGCTACCACTAAATATAAATAGGGGGTTAACGTCCGTTAAGAAACTAAGTTTCTGGGTCGTAATTCCTTAAGGTTTTCCAGTCACCGTACCTCAGGGATCCTAAGTCCAACAAGACATTGCTCTCGAGGTGTTTGGATCTTATTTCGACGAAGGCCTAACAGCGGCAGAGAAAGTGTTCCAGCGTCTCACCATCCTCACCATCCTCACAACACGCTATACACTCGCCAGATTTCGCTCTTCCAATTTGATGTAGTTGTGCTCGCAATCCTGTTTGACCAGTGAGGATACGTACCATTAAACTAGCTTATGATTTACTCCCATTGAGGCGGCTTCTTGTTCTCCTCTCGTCTGGGTTGCCCTATAAATCTTAGCGGTCCTACTCACAATTCCACAATCCTTGCCCTTGCCTTAAATTTCCACTCTCGTTCCCTTTAATGGCTTCGCTTTCGCCAGGTTAGCTGCTTTCAGTTCTCTTCCCCCGATAGCGAGTATGTTTGCCCTTTCATTTCCTATTATGGATGGCGCGGCACCCATATGATATGAATCCTTTTGCCCGAGGAAAATTCGGTAATGGCTCTCCTAGAGTCCAATAAGGCCCTGGACTAAACCCTATTAACTGATATTGCCCTAATTGCCCTATGGCTGTCGGTAAATATGTTGTAAAAATGTTTTAAAAAATTGTATAATAGTGTTTTAATTCATTATAAAAATTATGTGTATGTATTGATTCGTATCGGTTCACATAACATCCATTTAAATTAAATTTTTGAATCTTCCTTTATAAGTATTCAAATCAATATATATTTAGTGCACACATACATAAATACTTCACTCTAAAATTAAGTAAATTATCTTGTTTAAAAAACGTAAATAACACAACTTAAATACAAAATTGTAAGAAAAACAGTTTGAAAAAACTATAACTTGAAAATAAATAATATAAAAAAAGAACAAACTACTTAACAAAAACGTTACCCTTTTTGGCAGAAGTTTTTTTCAGTGCTTAAATTGAATTAAAAGGAAAATTATTTTTAAACAAAATAGAGACACGAATAAAGCTTTGATTCTTCAGATTAATGCACACTGAGAAAAATTAAAAAAAAAAGAAATACAATTAACTAAAAAGTTTGAAAAAAAAACTTTTTTGGAATCTTTAAAAAGCTGCAACGAAATAAATAGCAGTGGGAAGAAAATACACGCATACACATATAAAGAGACAAAAACAATATTCGTAGTTTGAGATAAATAGAAAACGGATTTTTTATGGATTTCGTTGTTTAGATTTTGGATTCTTTAAATTTATTTCTGGGATCCACATACGTTGTGTAGAGATTGAAGTGACTTAGAAGAATTTCACTATTTCTGGGATTTGGATTCTTTTTTTTTTTACCTCTAACGATGAAGAAGCAGGATTACAAAAATTATTTATAATTTTGTAACACAATAATAATTTTTGAAAAAGTTGTAATAAAGAAAACTCAAGAAAAAATGTATCAATATGGATAAATTTATAGAAATTTAAATTAAAAAAAAGTAGTTATTAAATGGTAGAGATTCTAAAGGAATAGTGAGAGACATGAATATACACATAACTGTAAAAGTAGTATTGGATGAGCTGTATAAATGATTTTGTAATTTAGAATTACCTGGGGGAGGCATACTAGGAACAGCGCCATTCGGAATATAGCCACTGTCGTCATCTGATTAAATAAAATATTATCAAATTATAAAACAATTGTTTATATTTGAAAAATAAGATCACACAACTCACCAGCCGTATCTTGTGAACCAAACAAATCCTCTGTTAGCTCATGGGCATACTCTGGTGGCAAGGCTGGTGCTGGGGGAAGAGCAAAACTTGGTGGAGCTGTTGGTGGTGGTGATTCATCGCCACCTTCTGTTAGTGGTTCTCCATTTTCATCGCATTCTTCTACCACCAATGAAGGGAAATTGCCAAATTTACCGTCCAATTCACCTTCCCACCAACCGTCATCCACACCATGAGCTGTTTTTGTAACAATTTTTATAATTTGACCCTCCTCAAAGGTGAGTTCGTCTTCGGCGGTAGCATCATAATCATATAAAGCAATGCAGTACAAGACCTCGGATTTCTTTTTCTGTGGCGCCATAATGACCGAAACTTGATCGGGTGATTGCATAGAGTCCACAGTTTGATCTTCATTATCAACAGTATAATCAACAGATGAGAAGGAAATTTGCGAACGCAATTGATTGGCAGAACTACCATTCACTGGTGTCTCCTGTTCGATGTCTAAATAATTGTGTGGTACATAACCCTCTTCACCGCGATAATTGCGTGCACGCAACCAACCGTCACCATCACCTTCACCAATAACCTCTAATTGTTCGTTTTCAACAATGGTCAATTCGTCTGGATTTTGTGCCTGTTAGGGAATATAAAATTAAAGTCTTTAATAATACCATGTAACAGCCTCTTAAAAGCTAAAACCTATTAAAAGGTTCTACAAATTCATGTTGAAACTTTTTTATTACATAAAATTACTTACAGTGTAACTATATAAAGCAGTGCATTTAAATATGGCCTCTTTGGGTTCAGGAACAATGGGTTCTTCCTTTTCTTCTTCCTCTTCCTGCTCATTATCCCAATTTACTTCTGTTGGATCCTCCCAGCCAGTATTTAAAGACATATTTTGTACTTGAGACACTGGCTCTGGTACACGTTCTTCAGTTTCTATAATAAATGTATGTTCAAGGAAACATGATGAAAATGTGATACTACAATAATAGAAAAAACTGTACATTTTATAAGAACTAAAAAACACTAAATTAATTATCCAAAATGTTGGAAAGTTATTACCAGGGAAACAATAAATATGCAATTACTGTTTTTCCTTGTGCGACCAAAGAAGGCAGAAATAAAATATTTATTTTTATGAATTTTCGCATCGATTTTTTAGTGCATATTTATGCATATTTTACCGTTTGCAGTTTATTTTTGCATAATTTAGTTAAAAGCGTTTTTTTTTGCAGCATTTTTTAAGTTTTTAGCGCATATTTTGCCTTTCTGAGGCATATTTTGGTACATGTTAAATTTTTAAGATGCCAAGAGCTTTCGTAGCAAATTAAAAAAAAAAGTTATTATGTTGGTACATATTTAGATTAAATTCGCCGCAAAAATATTTTACGTCAAATTAAATTCTTTTCGAATCAGCTCACATTTGCCCAAAATTTCTATCTATAAATAGCTTTAACATCCTTTTAAATGTTAACATTAATTAAGAATTTAGCGACAGCCCCTAAAATCGCTTTAAGGCAAAAAATCTAATATGGATATCAATATCTAGATAATATTCGGCACAAATAACTCTTATATGAATTTTAACCTATTAGCATAACTTTGTTTTTGTGAGCCGATGTCTACCACCGTTTCCAAATAGGCGTAAAATCTCGAAAACTCGTTTGAGCTTGACCGAATATAGTTTGAGGAATGTTTTAATCAACTGGAGCTGTTATTGACTTTTTCTTTCAGAAAGTCTTAGTTTATTGGTAAGAGGGGAAGAGAACATACTTTTCTTGTCTCCCCCTCACCAATTAACCCAGACTTTCTGAAAGAAAACTTTCATAGTGTAAACCCAGACAAGGAGATTATATAGAGAGTTGATATGGTACCTTTGGTATATTTTGGAGCTACCAGTACAAAATTTTGCCATGGCATTGTAGCTATTATAAAATCTATCGTCGCTAAATTGTATATATCAATACTAACTTTTTTAAGAAAGTTTAAGCTATTTTCAGGAGTGGTATTTGTATGAGAGCTACGAAATATGTTGCAATAATACATTTTTGGACCAAATATCATCTTAATATTAACCTTACGTTGTCACAAGCAAGTAATTACTTGCAAGTAGAGTTAACGTATTATTAACGAAAATCAGGAGAAATGTCAAAAAACACAACAATTATTTATCTTCTACTCAGCACAGTGCAAGTTCATTTTTAAAATGTCGTCAACAAGTTAACTTCTACTAAAACTTCAATTTCTCAATTGTCAACTTAGTATTGCCAAGTAGTCGATATTTAACGTTACCTGAAGACATTTTTTTTGTTAATATATTTTTTTTTTTTATAAAAAATTGATTTTTATTTTTATTAATACATAAAAAACAAAGATAAACATAATTTTTATTTTACTAAGTACTAGTAAATAACACTGTTTCTTCATTTGTCATTTTACTGCCGCAAGTTTCAAAAATTTACTTGAAAGCCAATTCTCATGCAAGTTGAGCTGCAAAGACGAAAAATGAGTTTTTCGATCTTGCACTTGCATTTGGCAACGAAAAGTAGTTTATATCCTACTACCGATTCTCACCATTTTCAATAGGCTTTGTCCCTAACTTCAACCACAAGGTTACATGTGCAATCAGCCAGCCTGCTTGCCGGACGAGTTCAAGGA
This sequence comes from Pollenia angustigena, assembly GCA_930367215.1. NCBI lineage: Eukaryota > Metazoa > Arthropoda > Insecta > Diptera > Polleniidae > Pollenia > Pollenia angustigena. Next base: position 233,500,220 of record OV884058.1, on the reverse strand, counting down.
TTACGTGGGAACTAGGTTTGACTTTGGGCATTTTCCGAGGGGCAATTATCATCGAGGGAAAGCTGAAGGATTTGCCATTTTACTGATAGCTTGATGATAAGAGGGTGCAGGGGCCTAACTTAAGGATATACAGTGCGAACTCGAGTGTGCAACTCGAAAAAAAATTCGCATGTTGCAATTACTGAAAAGTTGCAGTGATCGACCATTGTTTTTTTAACTTGAGGAAACCCTATATTTTTAATAAAAACTTCAAAACAATCTGAATAAAACCAAAAACTAACTGTAAAAACGGCCTTAATCAGTGGCGAAATAAGCAACTGTCTTAAAAGTAATGGAATTATTCAATTATATTAACCTATGTACGCTTCTCAGTAAAGCTGGTAATTCATTACATAAAGTAATATGATACGTCGAATTCAGCCGAACGATTCGTCGAAAACATCATGTGTGCTTATAAAGTATGATAGTGTGACCTTAAACATTAATTCAATGAAAGATTATTTTGAGAAGTATCTCCGACTTGCAATCAGAGCTGCAATTTCTTGCAAAGTAGCTAAGCCATCTGATTTTGAATCTTTTCTTAAGATAGTGTTGTATTTAAAACAGCTTTTGCAGACATTTTTTTATGTTATATAAAATTCTGTACGATTTTCATGTGAATGAATCCTAAGATTGTGTAGAATTGTGAGTCCCGTTCTTAATAAGTATCAGTCAAACGTTTTAGCGACAGCACTAACGGGTAATAAATGTTATTGAAATAAAATTTTTAGCTAAATTTGATAATTTTAATAAAAACAAGGTTTCTAAACAAGAAATTCAGAAGTTGTAAATGAAGAAAAAAAAATTATGTTGCACTTATTGTGACTATTTTCTGAAAATAGTTGCGGTTATAAAGACTGTAATGTAAAAATATTGCCTGTTGTGATAATCGGGGGTTGATTCCTGACGACTGCAGTGCACTCTTGTAGGTACAAGGGATTTTGAAATGGCAGATGAGTTGGTTAAAGTAGTATCATTTTCCGAAAGGTTTATTTTACTTATTTAAAACTTTACAGCTAACAAGTGTTATTGTTAAAAAGTTTTATATTAAAAGGGGACTTGACTCTTGAACATTATTGGACTTGTCACTTTAACGTAAAATTGCAAAACCACAAATTGAACATATGAAATAGTATTTTTTCTGCAAACTATGTATTTTTGTGTACTCTATTGAACTGCATCAAAAACCTTCACGAGTGATATAAACAGCGGTATCAACATATAATAATCACAAATGAATGCAATAAGGGCCAATGACATCTTTTTTGACATTGCATGCAATACAGTAGGGATTTTTAAGTGGAATAACTTGTTTTCTCACAACATTATTTTCAGGAGTTTTAAGATTACAAAAATTGTTGTTGTGAGTTGATTTAAGTGAGAGCTTTTGTCATTTTAAGGACGTTTGCCAATAGGACACTTAAAAACAAGTAAGAGTGATATATTCGGCTATGTCCAGTAAAAAGAGAACCAGTCTTGTAACTGGTCTATAAAGATCAAAAAGGTGGAAAATTTTTGAATTACAGTACAGTTCACTGGTGGTGTGACACATTGTTTGGGACTTTCTAAATTTTGGTTCTTTAATTTAATTCTAGTCCTTGTTTTATTGAAATAATACTACATTGTATTGAAATAATACTACATTGTAGTAACTGCCATTAAACGCGTTCATTGAGAATAGATGTGTGACTGGTCAAATGGTGTTAATAGACCCCTCTAATGACAACTTCACGTAAAAGGGATAGGTCTTATTCATATAAAGTGTTAAAACTAGAACCGGTCTCTACCACCAAGGACCTATTACGGGACAACTTTGGTGTCAGTTCGCTTCTCCTAGGGTAGTGATTGATTCTACCTGGTTATATTACTTTTAATGAAGGGGATCCATCCTATTGACATGGCTCATTTAGGACAATGTCTGCGACAGGCATTTTTTAAACCGAAATTAAAGGTGTTTATCTATGTTGTTTCTGTGACCTGTTACAAAACGTCAAATAGGTGCCAAATAACCCCCTCGTAGGACATCGCTATGTTAAAGTGACAAGTCCCCTTCATATAAAGTGTTACTGAGCTACCTAAAAAAGCTGCAAAGACGAAAAATGAGTTTTTCGATCTTGCACTTGCATTTGGCAACGAAAAGTAGTTTATATCCTACTACCGATTCTCACCATTTTCAATAGGCTTTGTCTCTAAGATAATTAAACCGTATATACTTAATTTGATCAAATTGCGACCTGTACTTCAACCACAAGGTTACATGTGCAATCAGCCAGCCTGCTTGCCGGACGAGTTCAAGGATTACGTGGGAACTAGGTTTGACTTTGGGCATTTTCCGAGGGGCAATTATCATCGAGGGAAAGCTGAAGGATTTGCCATTTTACTGATGGCTTGATGATAAGAGGATGCAGGGGCCTAACTTAAGGATATACAGTGCGAACTCGAGTGTGCAACTCGAAAAAAAATTCAATTCAAAAAGTTGCAATTACCGAAAAGTTGCAGTGATCGACCATTGTTTTTTTAACTTGAGGAAACCCTATTTTTTTAATAAAAACTTCAAAACAATCTAAAATCTGAATAAAACCAAAAAACTAACTGTAAAAACGGCCTTAATCAGTGGCGAAATAAGCAACTGTCTTAAATGTAATGGAATTATTCAATTATATTAACCTATGTACGCTTCTCAGTAAAGCTGGTAATTCATTACATAAAGTAATATGATACGTCGAATTCAGCCGAACGATTCGTCGAAAACATCATGTGTGCTTATAAAGTATGATAGTGTGACCTTAAACTTTAATTCAGTGAAAGATTATTTTGAGAAGTATCTCCGACTTGCAATCAGAGCTACAATTTCTTGCAAAGTAGCTAAGCCATCTGATTTTGAATCTTTTTCTTATGATAGTGTTGTATTTAAAACAGCTTTTGCAGACATTTTTTTATCTTCTATCTTCTATATATATAAAAATGAAAAATGTTTGTATGTTTGTGTGTTTGTTTGTTTGTTTGTTTGTTTGTTTGTTTGTTTGTTGGCTTATAGACTCCGAAACTACTGAACCGATTTTCCTGAAATTTTTACAGTAACATCACGTGAGCCCTAAAAATAAAATCGGCTACTTATTTTTTCGATAGGGGCAGGGGAATTGGTACCCCCCATAGGATGCCAATATTTATTATCGCATATCTTAAGAGCCGCTGGACGCATTTTGCTAAACTTTTTGTAGTAGGATCTTCTGAGCCCCGAAATTGAAATAAAATAGCAGCAGGGGTATTTGAATCCCCCATAGGACGCCAATGTTTAACATCGCATATCTTAAGAACTGTTATAGTGAGAATGTTCAAACTTTCTAGAAGTCACTCTTATGGTATACTACACTTTTGAAAATAAAAATAAAGCGGGTAGGCGCAGGGGGGGAAATACCTCCCATAGGATGCATGCATTAAATATCGCTCAACTGAAGAACTATTAAAGGGAGAGTCTTCAAACGTGGTTTAAGCTACTATTATAGTAAACTATAAATTTTCAATATAAAAATGGGCGGGAGAGACAGGGGAGGAGCAGTACCCCTCGTAGATAGAAATATTAATAAGAGCCACTGCACGCATTTTGTTGAAATTTTGGTAGTAGGATCTTCTGAGTCCCAAAATTGAAATAAAGTAGCAGCGGGGGAAGTGGTTTTCCCCATAGGACGCCAATGTTTAACATCGCATATCTTTAGAACTGTTATAGTGAGAATGTTCAAACTTTGTAGAAGTCACTCATATGGTATACTACACTATTGAAAATAAAAATAAAGCGGATAGGCGCAGGGGGGGAAAAACCTCCCATAGGATCCATACATTAAATATCGCTCAACTGAAGAACTATTAAAGGGATGGTCTTCAAACGTAGTTAAAACTACTATTATGGCAAACTTTAAATGTCAATATAGTAATGGGCGGGGTAGACAGAGGAGGAGCAGTTCCCCTCATAGATAGAAATGTAATGAAGAGCCGCTGCAAGCAATTTGTTGAACTTTTGGTAGTAGGATCTTCTGAGCCCCAAAATTGAAGCAAAATAGCAGCGGGGGAAGTGTTACCCCCCATAGGATGCCAATGTTTAATATCGGATATCTTAAAAACTGTTATAGTAAGAATGTTCAAACTTTGTAGAAGTCACAGTTATGGTATACTACACTTTTGAAAACAGAAATAAAGCGGGTATGCGCAGGGGGAAATATCTTCCATAGGATGCATATATTCAATATCGCTCAACTTAAGAACTATTGAAGGCAGAGTCTTCAAACGTGGTTAAAGCTTCTATTATGGTAAACTATAAATGTCAATATAGAAATGGGCGGGGTAGCCAGAGGAGGAGCAGTACCACTCATAGATAGCATTATTAATAAGAGCCGCTGCAAGCAATTTGTTGAACTTTTGGTAGTAGGATCATCTGAGCCCCAAAATCGAAACCCCCATAGGACGCCAATGTTAAATATCGCATATCTTAAGAACTGTTAAAGTAAGAATGTTCAAACTTAGTAGAAGTCACTCCTATGGTATACTACACTTTTGAAAATAAAAATAAAGCGGGAATGCGCAGGGGAAAAAACATTCCATAGGACGCATATATTAAATATCTCTCAACTGAAGAAGTGGTTAAAGCAGTGTAGCGAAGCGCACCGGGTTAAGCTAGTGTTATATAAAATTCTGTACGATTTTCATGTGAATGAATCCTAAGATTGTGTAGAATTGTGAGTCCCGTTCTTAATAAGTATCCGTCAAACGTTTTAGCGACAGCACTAACGGGTAATAAATGTTATTGAAATAAAATTTTTAGCTAAATTTGATAATTTTAATAAAAACAAGGTTTCTAAACACGAAATTCAGAAGTTGTAAATGAAGAAAAAAAATTATGTTGCACTTATTGTGACTATTTTCTGAAAATAGTTGCGGTTATAAAGACTGTAATGTAAAAATATTGCCTGTTGTGATAATCGGGGGTTGATTCCTGACGACTGCAGTGCACTCTTGTAGGAGGTACAAGGGATTTTGAAATGGCAGATGAGTTGGTTAAAGTTGTGTCATTTTCCGAAAGGTTTATTTTACTTATTTAAAACTTTACAGCTAACAAGTGTTATTGTTTTGTTAAAAAGTTTTATATTAAAAGGGGACTTGACTCTTGAACATTATTGGACTTGTAACTTTAACGTAAAATTGCAAAACCACAAATTGAACATATGAAATAGTATTTTTTCTGCAAACTATGTATTTTTGTGTACTCTGCATCAAAAACCTTCACGAGTGATATAAACAGCGGTATTAACATATAATAATCACAAATGAATGCAATAAGGGCCAATGCCATCTTTTTGACATTGCATGCAATACAGTAGGGATTTTTAAGTGGAATAACTTGTTTTCTCACAACATTATTTTCAGGAGTTTTAAGATTACAAAAATTGTTGTTGTGAGTTGATTTAAATGAGAGCTTTTGTCATTTTAAAGACGTTTGCCAATAGGACACTTAAAAACAAGTAAGAGTGATATATTCGGCTATGTCCAGTAAAAAGAGAACCAGTCTTGTAACTGGTCTATAAAGATCAAAAAGGTGGAAAATTTTTGAATTACAGTACAGTCTTCACTGGTGGTGTGACACATTGTTTGGGACTTTCTAAATTTTGGTTCTTTAATTTAATTCTAGTCCTTGTTTTATTGAAATAATACTACATTGTAGTAACTGTCATTAAACGCGTTCATTGAGAATAGATGTGTGACTGGTCAAATGGTGTTAATAGACCCCTCTAATGACAACTTCATGTAAAAGGAATAGGTCTTATTCATATAAAGTGTTAAAACTAGAACCGGTCTCTACCACCAAAGACCTATTACGGGACAATTTTGGTGTCAGTTCGCTTCTCCTAGGGTAGTGATTGATTCTACCTGGTTATATTACTTTTAATGAAGGGGATCCATCCTATTGACATGGCTCATTTAGGACAATGTCTGCGACAGGCATTTTTAACCGAAATTAAAGGTGTTTATCTATGTTGTTTCTGTGACCTGTTACAAAACGTCAAATAGGTGCCAAATAACCCCTCGTAGGACATCGCTATGTTAAAGTGACAAGTCCCCTTCATATAAAGTGTTACTGAGCTACCTAAACAAGAGCGGCAAGCGTTTTTTTAAACATCAAAATTCTAATTCCTATACATTTTCAATAAAATAAAACGACCAAGCGATCTATCAAATCAGATTTTCCAGCCGGGTGGTGTTAAATTCGCGTTCTAAAGGTTGGTTTCGTATAAACTGTGTGAAAATGAAAAGTTTTGACATGAAACAGGCGCTTGCCGCTCTTATTTAGGTAGCTCAGTTAGAACTCGAACCGGTCCCTATCACTATAGAACTGTCACGTGGCAAGCTTAGTGTTGGTGCCTTTCCTCTAGGGATAAGCTGATCTTCACGAAATTTGACAGTGTGATTTTCAGTACTATAAAACTGTGACGTAGAAAATTTATTACAGTTTCATTATTTATTACTGTTTTAGGCGTACTAAACTGTTTTCCGAGAGTAAATTATTGACCGATCTTCACGAAATTTAACAATATGATTTCTAGTCATATAGAACGAATCCTGCACAGATTACAATATATGTTAGTTTTTGTAACAAAATTTTTCTCATCCTACTGAACTGATTTTGCTGAAATCCGATTCCTAACTGCTTAGGATAACTAGAAACAATTTGACACCAACATTGTTCTTTTGAGTTTTTCGAAAGTGATCGTGTTTTCAACAGACGGATATGGCTAAATCTGCTTAGAATATATATACTTTATGGGGTCTGAGATGAATAATAAAAAAGTTTCACACGGAATGACAAACATGGTATCATTCACCACAAGTGGTGGTGGGGGGTATTAAAATTATTCAGGTAAAGTGATTCTTGGACGCTACTAATACAATTAAGAAAAGAAAAAGGAAAACTTGAACTTAGATGATAAAAATATAATCTATTTATGTATGTATATTAAATTTGCCAGTCATATCACTTTTAGTTTGTTTTCAATTTCAATAATCTCAAATCTTTAAAATTTATTATACATACATACACAATAATTTAAATTCAACCAGAAACTATCATAATTTTTTATAACTCACCTTCATCACTATCGCTAAATGTTTTATCTCTAGATAGGGTTTCTTCTTTGGCTTTACTTGCTGCCGGAGCACCGCCTGCAGCTTCCTCTTTATCACTGTCATAGAAAGAGTCTGAGCTAGGATTTTCCTAGAAAAACAAATAAAAAATTTGGCCAATAATAGTGATTTCAATATAAACTACTTGAATATTAAACTATATTAACTCACTCCTTGACCAGATGCATCAGTACGCATTGAAATTGAACTGGCAGAACGTGTCAATTCTTGTGCTCCAATTATTTCTGCCTCTTGTACCCATTCATCGACATTTATACCACCCTCGCGCAAACATTGCAAACAAGCTTCCGCTTTGGCCTTTTCTGTTTCCGATCTTCGAATTAAATCACGGAATTCTTCAATCTTAGTATCTAGGTCGGGGCCATTGGGATCATTGGGATCGCTTCGTTGTCCCGAATCACGAAGAGCAACACAAACAGCCAACTTCTTAGCACATTCCCTAATAGAAACATTCTCTTTAACAACTCTACCAGCCAAATTCCTAGCTTCCTTGGTCAGAGTTTCTGCAGCCGAATCATGTTCTGTGGTAACCTTGCGTACAGGATCATTATCGCATGGCTCGAACTCGTACTGTATATGTTGCTTAAGTACGGGATAAAATAAATAACAACATTGCAAATTATATTCACGAGTCAGCTGTTGAGCTTGGTCCCTTATCTTGCCAAATGAATTTTGAGTAGCCGAACAGGTCAGCAATTCAGTGCGGCCCATTAGGGTCAGGTATTCAGCCACACGCTCAAATACATAATTTTCCATTGTGGTCATTGTTGTCTGAAGATCAACAGTGAAGTAACGATTTTGATGAGCATTAGCGGCAGCTAAGCTTAAAATGTAATCATTACGTGCTCCTGTCGATTTTTCTTCTAACAGCTCTTTACGCGATGTCACACGCGCACTATTCTTTTGCAGCGAGGTAATCGATTGAAAAAATGAGCCCTTTTTCTTTTTCAATTTCTCTTCAATATCCCGTGCCTTATCGCGAACATCGTGAGCACAATGTTCTTCATCGAAATATTGTTTTTTCGTTTTATCCAAATCGCCAACACTCAAATGCAACTCTTTTTGCACGTTGACAATTTGCGAGAGAGACCTTTTCGAAATGGCCAGCTTGTAATCGCGCAACACTTTCGATTCATCGGCAATTTGCTGTTGAAATACCTCTATGGCGGCTAAACGAGCACGAGCTAATTTTTCATTTTCTTCTAAAACTGTACGCCAAACACTCCACATGTTCCTAAAAAAAAACCAAAATATTTTATTTTGATAAAAGAAAAATTTTAAATAAAGGGTGTGTTTATCCACCCCTTAAATATCTTCTTTCTATAATGATAAACAAATAATTTAATTCTCTAATGGTTTAATTTAATTATTGGCTAGAATATTTAATAAAAATAGAGTAAGTTGTTTTGTTAATTTTGTATTGTGTAGTCTTCCTTCCTCCTATATAAATAGTAAGTAAATTTTAAATTCTACACTTTGACATTTTATAAAAATCGGAAATGTTTTTTAGAAAAGACAGTTTTTTTATTCTTAAGATTAGTTAGTTTTTATGGTTATTTACGGTATAACACATTCTACATATGGGTTTTAGGCCAATGGAGACACTCGTTTCTTGAAATTTGCATTACTACTGTCTATATATGTGGCTTACTTTCTTTCGCTGATGTCGCATTAAATATCCATAGACCTTTGAATTCAAATAACCCCATAAAAGGAAATTAATAGCGTTTAATCATCATGGGGAGCAATTTTGATAGATTAAACGACCGAGAAATGTTTTATTTAGTAATTGGATTGTTTTACAAGCTCTACGACATGTGGCATTACCTGTGGTCATTTACTAAAAATTGTTAAAAATTTGTAACAGTTGTTACTTTTAAATTTACTTTTAACATTGACTTCTAACATTTTCTTGTAACAATTTTACATAATTCGGGTATGCTGAATCCAGTGGTGCTAGCCGTTTTTTAAGGTTAGCTCTGGTTTTCGAAAATGGAGGAGGTTGCACAACATATGTTCGCGTAACTCAAAAACGCTTTAGCATATTAAAAAACTTAGAAACCCATATTTCCTTAACCCTTCTGCACTCCTTGGGTCAATTTGACCCAATTTTGGTTTTCAAACGCAAAATTTGTCCCTTTTAATATAAGATATGGACGTGAAACTTCAATTTATCCATTACAGGGACAAAAATTATAAATTTAAATGAAAATAATAAAATTTTAGTTTTTCCTTCCCCCTCCAAAAAACACGATTTACACACATTTAATATCCTTTGGGTCAAAATGACCCAACATGCGATATTGCAAGTTTAATTCCACTTTAAAATTTGTTTTCTATTGAATTGAGTTCATCTTCATTCAGAATCATCGATAAATAATTTTTTCGGTCAAATAATCAATAGAATCGCTTTTGTTTTTATTACACTTAAATATGAAATGCTGTTAACATTTTATTGTTGGGTCATATTGACCCAAAGGATCATAGAAAGGGCACATATCCAAGGGATGCAGAAGGGTTAAAGAAAAGATACGCAGTCTTTTAAGGAACATAACTTTTTTTGGCAAAAAAAAATGATTTTTTAGCCACATTTAAAAATTGTTTTTAAAAAAATTCATCAAAAATTTTAAAATACGGCTATGATTCTAATTTTGCAGACATATTAACAAGAAAGCAGAGAAGAATATTTTCAACTGTTGTCGTTTAAAATTAATAACATAAATGATAGTAGCCAATGGTGGATGTTTGCGAGAGAAGTAAGGGGTCAAAATCATGTAATTGGCACTCAAATATCATCAGCTGCCTTTAAAAATTACTTTAAAAAACTTTTGAATCCACCGAAAACTTTACATGACTTTATTTATGCGCCCATACTTATCAAAGACGATAATTTCGATTCAAATTGTACACTTGATGAGTTAAAACACGTTCTGAAAAACGCAAAGACAAACAAAGCCCCTGGAGAAGATGGAATCACATACGAGTTTATTATAAACTCGACAGAAGATTTCCAAATACATCTGTTTAATTCTTTCAACAAAATGTATAATGAGGGTAAAATAAATGAAGTTTTTAGTAAAACAGGTGGCATGTCATAACGTCCAGTGTCATAGTGTCCATGGACTTTCTGACACTTTTAAAAGTGTCATAGTGTCCATGGACCTTATGACATTTTTAAAAGTGTCATAATGTCCATCGGAGAATTGTGTCAAGTGTCAATGTCCACAACTTAACTTATAATCAAAAATGTGTAAATTTTTTTTTGGAATACCGTTAAAATTTCAAGTGATTTTTTTAAAGAAACTAATTTAACCATAATATGGTTGTCGGTGACAATGATTTGGTTAAATTAAACATAATATGGTTAAATTTTTTTTAAAAATGGTTTTGTAGCTTTTTCTCTGGGTGTATATATATAAATATATAAATCGAAAATAAGGATTTTTTCTTCTATGGTATAACAAATACTGGCTTCGCTTACTAAAGCTTCTCTGTATAGCCGGCCTTTGGCCGGGCGCAAGGATTTTCTCCTTTATGGTATAACAAACACCGGCTTCGCTTAATAAAGCTTCTCTGTATAGCCGGCCTTCGGCCGGGCGCAAGGATTTTCTCCTCTATGGTATAACAAATACCGGCTTCGCTAACTAAAGCTTCTCTGCATTGTCGGCTTTGTTCGGAAACAAAGCAGTTTTTAGAATCTTTACTTAGCGAAACCGGTGTTTGTTATACCATAGAGGAGAAAATCCTTGCGCCCGGCCAAAGGCCGGCTATACAGAGAAGCTTTAGTTAGCGAAGCCAGTATTTGTTATACCATAGAAGAGAAAAATCCTTATTTTCGATATACTATATATTTAATATATACACCCAGAGTTATGTTTAATTTAACCAAATCATTGTCACCGACAACCATATTATGGTTAAATTAGTTTCTTTAAAAATAGTTTTGTTGTTTGCGACCATAATAAAACATGGTTTTCTCTGCGCGTATGTAGATATTTTTTTTGTATATAACTTCTTTAGTAATTATGGAACTTATGTCACTTTTAAAAGTGACATAATGTCCATTTTCAAAGTGTCACAGTGCCCACGGACATTATGACACTTTTAAAAGTGTCACAGTGTTCATGACTATGACACTGGACGTTATGACATGCCACCGTAAAACAGTGGTTTTTCCTATATTTAAAAAAGGAGATCCGAATACGCCAGAAAAATACAGAGGTACATCCTTCATGAATACATTAGCTAAAGTTATGATGGGAATTTTAAACAACAGGTTATATAACTGGGTGGAAGAGAATCAAGTTTTAACAGTATATCAAGCTGGTTTCCGAAAAAAGTATTCAACAATTGACAATATATTCATTCTGGCTTGTATCGTTAATATAAAGTTCGCCGAAAAGAAAAAAGGTATATGCATTTTTTGTCGACTTCAAAGCAGACTTCGATAAAGTGGCAAAAAATCACTTATATATAAATTATATTCAATTGGTATTTCTTACAAATTTTTAAAAATATTGGAGGATATTTATACAGATACGAAATCCACTGTATGGAATGGTGAAGAGTTATCTGAGTATTTTCAAACCAATTCAGGTGTTAAGCAAGGATGTTTACTTCTTTTTTCACTTTATATTAACGATTTACACGAATCCCTAGGTGGCTGATGATATAGGTACTCTTCAAGAGATGATCTTTAAACTGGAAAAATATTGTGATCTATGGAATCTAGAGGTAAACTTAAATAAATCAGAAATAGTTGTATTCAGAAATGGTGGTAGAATTAAATTGCAAGAAAAATGGCAGTTCAACGGAAACAACATTAAAATCACCAAAGGTTACCGTTTCAAATTGCACATATACTTGCCCGAACAATTTTGATTTGCTTTCAAGAATTGTAAAAGGTTGTAGACAATAGGTGCGTTTGAGTACTTTTACAGTAAAATGCAGTAAATGAGTAAACTAAAAATTTTTCTCTCACAAAAAGCTGTTGTCCAAAAAAGTACGCGAACGCAAAATTTGTAAAAGTTCGTAAAATAAAGGCATCAGCTGATGGCAAATAATTGAAGTGTTGAAAAATATTGACACTTTTGAGTTCTTAACTCGTTTTCTTATCGGTACTCGATTAAATACTTTTTATAACACACAAATTTTTGGAAAATAGAAACAAACTATTTTATGTAATCTTTCATACTTGTTTGTTTTTTATTTTATTTGATTTTACTTATTTGTAGCGGGTTAAATTATTTAAAAGAACATGAATAATTTTTTTGCTTTTGATTACTTAAGTACCCAAATACTCCACACTTTTACAACTCAAAAAAATTAACATAACAAAAAAAATTTCAAAAGTTTGTATTTAGCCAAATAAATGCTTCACAAACAAGTTTAAATAATTAATAGTTATTCACTTTTTGTTTTGGCTTAATTTTTATTTCAACTTTTCTTTTATTTAACAATTTTTTCACAATTTGTATGCTTTTTATTTGTTACTTTACCTTTTGAAACATATGTTTATTGATTTGCTAAATTTTACTGCAAAAATTTCTGCAGTAAAAAACAAGAACTGTCTCTTTTCGCTCTCAATTTATGTTGTCATTTACTGCATTTTGTGTACTCGAACGCAATTTCGTAAAATGCAGTAAAGTTTAGTAAAAAATAGTAAAAACTTGTGTGTTCTCGAACGCAACTAATCTCAATATTCCATGGTCCAGTACACAACCCAACAATAATGGATCACTCAAAGCAAAAAACTAACAAAAAGAATAAAACAGCATCAGCTTAATCTGTGGTTACAGAATAAAGCAGCAACCTCAAGAATTATAAAGATTAATGGCCATTTTCTCAATGTATCGACAAACTGTCTGTTACTTAATGTCAACATAAACTTATTGGACCGATAAACTGTCCGTTAACGATTTTGGGTTTCTCAATATACCGACAAAAAACAAAGTTTTCAGCTGGCAACGCCACTCAAAATACATGTAAAAGATATCACATGCCACCGTAAAACAGTGGTTTTTCCTATATTTAAAAAAGGAGATCCGAATACGCCAGAAAAATACAGAGGTACATCCTTCATGAATACATTAGCTAAAGTTATGATGGGAATTTTAAACAACAGGTTATATAACTGGGTGGAAGAGAATCAAGTTTTAACAGTATATCAAGCTGGTTTCCGAAAAAAGTATTCAACAATTGACAATATATTCATTCTGGCTTGTATCGTTAATATAAAGTTCGCCGAAAAGAAAAAAGGTATATGCATTTTTTGTCGACTTCAAAGCAGACTTCGATAAAGTGGCAAAAAATCACTTATATATAAATTATATTCAATTGGTATTTCTTACAAATTTTTAAAAATATTGGAGGATATTTATACAGATACGAAATCCACTGTATGGAATGGTGAAGAGTTATCTGAGTATTTTCAAACCAATTCAGGTGTTAAGCAAGGATGTTTACTTCTTTTTTCACTTTATATTAACGATTTACACGAATCCCTAGGTGGCTGATGATATAGGTACTCTTCAAGAGATGATCTTTAAACTGGAAAAATATTGTGATCTATGGAATCTAGAGGTAAACTTAAATAAATCAGAAATAGTTGTATTCAGAAATGGTGGTAGAATAAAATTGCAAGAAAAATGGCAGTTCAACGGAAACAACATTAAAATCACCAAAGGTTACCGTTTCAAATTGCACATATACTTGCCCGAACAATTTTGATTTGCTTTCAAGAATTGTAAAAGGTTGTAGACAATAGGTGCGTTTGAGTACTTTTACAGTAAAATGCAGTAAATGAGTAAACTAAAAATTTTTCTCTCACAAAAAGCTGTTGTCCAAAAAAGTACGCGAACGCAAAATTTGTAAAAGTTCGTAAAATAAAGGCATCAGCTGATGGCAAATAATTGAAGTGTTGAAAAATATTGACACTTTTGAGTTCTTAACTCGTTTTCTTATCGGTACTCGATTAAATACTTTTTATAACACACAAATTTTTGGAAAATAGAAACAAACTATTTTATGTAATCTTTCATACTTGTTTGTTTTTTATTTTATTTGATTTTACTTATTTGTAGCGGGTTAAATTATTTAAAAGAACATGAATAATTTTTTTGCTTTTGATTACTTAAGTACCCAAATACTCCACACTTTTACAACTCAAAAAAATTAACATAACAAAAAAAATTTCAAAAGTTTGTATTTAGCCAAATAAATGCTTCACAAACAAGTTTAAATAATTAATAGTTATTCACTTTTTGTTTTGGCTTAATTTTTATTTCAACTTTTCTTTTATTTAACAATTTTTTCACAATTTGTATGCTTTTTATTTGTTACTTTTGTTTGTTTACCTTTTGAAACATATGTTTATTGATTTGCTAAATTTTACTGCAAAAATTTCTGCAGTAAAAAACAAGAACTGTCTCTTTTCGCTCTCAATTTATGTTGTCATTTACTGCATTTTGTGTACTCGAACGCAATTTCGTAAAATGCAGTAAAGTTTAGTAAAAAATAGTAAAAACTTGTGTGTTCTCGAACGCAACTAATCTAAATATTCCATGGTCCAGTACACAACCCAACAATAATGGATCACTCAAAGCAAAAAACTAACAAAAAGAATAAAACAGCATCAGCTTAATCTGTGGTTACAGAATAAAGCAGCAACCTCAAGAATTATAAAGATTAATGGCCATTTTCTCAATGTATCGACAAACTGTCTGTTACTTAATGTCAACATAAACTTATTGGACCGATAAACTGTCCGTTAACGATTTTGGGTTTCTCAATATACCGACAAAAAACAAAGTTTTCAGCTGGCAACGCCACTCAAAATACATGTAAAAGATGGGAGTCAGCTGATTGAATTTATCTGTACGGCAAATAAAAGGAAAATAAATAATTGGCAGATGAGTGCCGGTTAGCTTTGCGATTAAAACGAAGCAAATGAGACATTGAGAAAACCAAATTTCTTTAATGTGCAGTTTTTCGTTGGGAAAAACGATAATCACCTAATGAGAAAATGGCCATAAGATTTCCAAAGAGGTTCAAATTATTTTAACGACAACATGAATCAATAAAAAATAACGTGGGTTTTTAAAGCAAGATGTGATCTCATTAAACTAAGTTACAACAGATTCGGGGCGACAACTGAGAACAAGATATGCAAGCTTTGTAATATGGCTATAATGGAAACATTTGAACATTTCCTAGGTGTTTGTCCAGTATTCAAGGAGTTCCGAATTGTTAGTTTTGAAAAACCGTATTTTCTTTACGCTGAAATGATTGATATAAAACGGATTGGGAACGCTTGGTTGATTGTCTAAAGTCAGCATTACATTATCGAAATTTTTTAACACAAAAATATAATTAGCTAATTTGTTTAAATAATTTTAAAGTTTATTTTTTAAGGTTATCGACAGACGTTTTATAAAAACATTGTCGAATATTTCTTTCAATTTTCTAATTTTCAATAATAATTTATTTTATAAATTAAGATGAAATTTGTAAACAAAAATTTATTGTTAATAAAGAAACTACTACTACTAGTATTAACAAGAAAGCTTCAAACAAAACAAGCCATAAATGAATAAAATCTGTAAGCAACTTTTGATTTTATTTACAAAAGTCGAAATTAATTTAAGAATTTCATAAAGGCAAGTATGTCTCGAGAAAATGTGAACGACAAAAAATTAATTGAGGTCGATCATACATTATATCCAACTAGGGGCAACTCCTGGACATTTATGGGACTTTTTCTTCAATATATTTCTAGTCTGCATTTAACATTTTGTATGGGAGCCCCCTTAAGGAATGAAGGTAGCGCGTAGGTTTGTTAGAATTTGAATGGTTGAAATTCTTAAATTTGGACCCTGCAGTGCCTAGGATATATGAAATGGGCTTCTTTACTAGGGAACAATTAGTTTCAAAAACGGCATTTTAAATTTTGTTCACCAACTTTATATCTAGTGTTAATTTTGTAATAACTTTTTCTAACTAAACTTTTGTATTAAATGTATTTCTTTACAATAATATAAATTTAAACTTACCATCTCTCTTCCATTCCCTCCATTTTAATGTCTGGTATATTGGGAATTTTCTTATTCAAATATTGTGATGATATCTTAAGCAACGCCTCACTATAAGATTTCTCAATGGCAGACCTCTTAATGGTGAATTGGCGTATGTCCTCCAGCAAATCGCACTCATGTTGATTCTTCAGTTGCAGCTTTGCCACTTGTTCCGTGTGTAAATTCTTCAAGAACTTTACATAGTTCCCCTAATGAGATGGAATTTAAGACGACGTAGACGACACAAAGTGTGTAAACAGCAACAACCACAACAACAACAAATTTAAAAAATATAATTAAAATAACAACAACAACAAAATAGAAAGAAATATAAAACTTAACTATTTTTTAAAAGGAAACGGAAACAACAGTAACAAATACTCATTTATGATACTTGAATGAATGTAAAAAATGTATGATGATGGATGGAAATGTGAATAAATATTATTTTGTATGATGAGAGAATATAAAAGCTAAAAATACATTTATTTTGTCTAATTATGAACATTTAACTGTATTCGATTAGGGAAAAAGTAATTTCGGTTAGCATGTGAATTGTTTTAAAGTGTTTTTGATAGAAAAACTGAAAAAACAAATTGTTTAAGTTTATAATTTTAGTTTGCTGCTCAAAAGAAAATTTTCTGAAAAAATACAATAGAAATGCACAAGACAAAAATAGATAAATTTATAAATTATAAAAAAGTTGTAGCGCTCATTGTGTTTCAAAATTATATTTTTAATGAGAAAAATATGAGTTTATTTTGCGAATGTCTAAAATTTTATTTAACCAATTTAAGTCCAGTATCTGGTTTTGTAGGAATGCTATAATATTTTTAGCCTATTTTAAGATAAGAATTTTTTGCTCAAGGCTTTAAATTAATAAAAATTTTACGTTAATACTTTTAATACAGTTTAAAAACTATTTTTTTGTAGAAAATTTAATTTTAAATTTTTCACTGTCAACTACTATTGATTTAAGGGCATTTTTATGACCCTTTTTAAAATTTTAGAATTCGGTTTTCAAGTGGGAGGTTAAAGTACTAGAATGTGCCTTTAAAAGAAGTGATTTCAGCAAGAACGTCTAAGAAATGATTATGACAATAAAAAAATAGGCTGAGTTCCAAAACGTCGGTTGCAAAGCAACTACCTTTTAAAGTGCATGCTACAATGCAACCGTGTAGATTATTACAATGTTATTTGTCCCAAAGTGCACCAAAAAAGTATTTGCAGCGTACATAATAAAAAAAAACTATGCATCGTTAAGCCTGATGATACATTTTAAACTTGTGTTGCAAAGTATAAGATGTTTGGGAACTCAGCCATAATATCAAAATATATTTTTTGTGCTTTGTTTTGCTGCATTAATCGTACTTACAAGAGTGCTACATTGTGTCGATGTGTAGGTTACATATCGAGCTGGATAACAAAAATTCGTTTTAATGTAAAAAGCTTTTAAAAATTTTTTAACATTGATTGACAGCCTACAGCAAGTTTTTTAAGCTTTTTACTTGATAAATATACCGCAAGATTTTTGGAAAAGACTTTATTTGCTTATAATTACGTATTTTGCAATTAAGCAATTAACAAAAATAATATTTTTCCACCAATAGATATTTTAAGGTCTTAGAGGCAATATCTGATAATCGAAATACTAGTAAATACGTTTGAGTATCTAAATGGGTAGGATTTTCCACCCATTATCGTCGGTGTTACATACAAACAAATTTTTACGGATACAACCATAATGCTCGATGGGAAATTTGAGCAATCTATATGGCTCTTAAGCGAACGCAATTTAGTAAAATGCGTTAAAGTTTAGTAAGAAAATAGTAAAAGCTTTTGGGTACACGAAATCTCTTATAAGGTAAATATTTCGAAATGTTCTATAAAAATAATTTTAAGTCGATAATTTCTTGTTCTTGAGATCTCAGTTAAAATAAGTAAAAAATTTAATTCAATTGCATTTAAGTATGTGATGCGAATCCTTGGATTTCAAAACGATTGTTTTGAAAAAGTGTGTTGAATTTCAAGCTATTTTAAAATCCATATCTGAATTACAGGCTTATTTTTTCGTGCCACAATATTTGAGTTAAACTTTCTGAGCCGGCTCAACCGATTTTAATGAAATTGTTAATGTATATTTTGTAAGTATGAGAATATGTCGTAAAGTATATTTCATACCTCTAGGTCATTACGGTTTCCTTCCCAGAAAAGTTTTTTTTTCCATTTTTATTTTTTGCCAAAAACTTTTTTCGCATTTTTTTATTTTGCAATATCAAAATAGTTCCAAACGAAACTGCTTTATCGATTATAATGAATTTTTTTTATATTTATTTGTTAGGTCGGCCTGACTTTCCAGAAATATGTATCCTTTTTTTGACAAAACTTAGGCATTCTTGTTTTTTTTTTTATTTTTATTTTTTCTTTTAACAAAGCAACCTTTGTATGTCTTTTTAAGTGCTTATGCCCAGCGTTTAAAAAACTGCAGTCAAAGTAGAAAAACTGCCCTTTCTTTCACTTCTTCATTTCTCATTGGCCTAAAAATATATTGTTGCTTTAACTTCTCATTCGTTAAATGTAAACAGTCGCTGTCAAACTAACTCAAAAAGCGAAAAGCAGTTCAGTTTTTGTAACCCTGCTAAAGCCAAATATCTTTATCTTTAAAAGATCAAGCAATGAATACAGTTTTTACATTTTGAACGAAGACTTTGTTCGCTTAACTAACATGCAAAGCAAAAACCATATTTTATAATTTGTTTTTGTTTTGCATGAAAGTTAAGCGAACGAAGTCTTCGTTCAAAATCGACAAACAGGCTATTAATGGAAAAAATAAATTGTTGTTGTTTTCTTGTTTTGTCTTTTTCATCGGCCGTCATCGCTTTCAGCGGTAAAATCATCTAGTTATCACAGATCCCATCCCCAAACATTAAAAATACATTTGTTATTTAACGACCAAAATATTCAGTAGAAATATTTTGTATGGCAGAACAACGTTTGTCAGGTCTGCTAGTTATAACATCCCTAGAGGGAAGCGAACTGACACCAAAGTAGTCCCGTAATAGGTCTTTGGTGGTAGAGACCGGTTCTAGTTTTAACACTTTCTATGAATAAGACCTATCACCTTTACATGGGGTTGTCATTGGAGGGGGTCAATTGACACCATTTGACCAGTCACAAATCTATTCTCAATGGACGTGTTTAGTGACAGTTACTAAAATGTAGTATTATTTCAATACGATGTGGTATTATTTCAATAAAACAAGTCCTAAAGTTAAATTCAGAGCCAAATTTTAGAAAGTCCCATAAAAATGTAACGCACCACCGGTGAAGACTGTACTGTAATTCAATACTTTTTCTACCTTTTTGTTCTTCATATACCAGTTACATGATTGGTTCTCTTTTCACTAGCCATGAGTTCTTTCTTTTTGTGCCTGTTCTATTTTCACAACTCCTAGCTAGGACCAGTCTGTTGTACCAATTGACACAAATTTCCCGCAGGGATATTACTAGCTTAACCCGGTGTATTTCGCTACCCCCATTTAAACTTTTAGTCTAACCGTTTTTAAGATATGTATATGGAAATTTTTTTTGTGTGCGAGGTACCATGCCCACTTTTTCAATTCAGGCCTTTTTTGACAAATGCATATTGATAACCATTCTTTTGTAGCCAATTTGAGATATTTCACACTTATTACTTTCAGATGCACAGATTTCTATTTTGAGCCTAGCCAACATATATTATTTCTTATTCCGCCTCCTTTTTGACTTATATTGCGTATTAGTAACCCAGTCCCTTGTGCCAAGTTTGGAAACTTTAGTTTTTTCTATTCTTCAGATATATAGAATTATTTGTTGTGACACGATTACTTCTTTAATCCCACCCACTTATTGACATTTGTACTAGAGTTTGTTAAATAGAGAAAAATTTGGAGTGCCCCGGTAGGCTAGCTAGTAGTGAGCTAGTCTTTCAACCCCGGGGTGGCGGGTTCGATTCACGCCAGAGACTCTGGTTTCTTTCCTGCAGACAAGCGTAAAGCTTCGCGGGGATTAGCATATTTTAAATTTAAAGAATTTTGAAATACCTTGCCATTGTTCCAGGCTATAATGTATAAAGTTTTTTTATATGAAGTACGAGTATTATGTATAATTTGCAATTTTTTTAACCATAAATATATATTTAAAGTAAAAGCTAAAACCGAGGATTATTGGTCCGTTTTCGGTTTTGTAGGCATTAAAACCGCGGTTTCGATTTCGGTTAAAACCGAACAGCAATCTCTAATTTTTACTATATTTGAAAGCATTTACTGCTACGAGTGTCAAGATATCTTTTGTGTTTTTGTATGGGAAGTGCCACTTTCACTTCGCTAATTCCGCCCACATCTTTTCAGATGTTATTTATTCATAACCAAGATATTTCTACCAAATTTGGAAACTTTAGCTATTGCCATACTCTAGATATACAGAAATTAGGGAATGGTAAATCAATTTCGATTCCAATCGAAAATCGATTTTGTGTTAAAAAGATTTTATACTGAAATCGATTATTAAGCTTTTAAAATCGATTTTTTTATTTTTTATCAATATTTTGACAATTTTTAATTTTAATCTTAATAACATCGATAAATAATGGGCATGCACAATAAAACTTATTTTCTGCTTATTAGTGCTGGGAAACTATCGATAGACTATCGATATTATCTATAGTCTTAAAATATCGAAAATATCGATAGGAAAAGTATAAATATCGATATTTTTATTACTTAAAATACAGCTATGAAGACATCTAACAACAGCTATACACACACAGTTATTTGCCGCAAATTTTTACTTGCTGAATTACAGCAATGAATACAAACAACAAGAATGGCAAGTGGTATCGATTGCTTAGCCAGTGTTCCCAGTTTTGGGGATTTATCCCCAAATTAGGGTTTTTATTTTATAATTGGGGAAAATCCCTAGGGGGAAAAGCACTTTTTTCGCTGCGGATTTTTGGTCGAGATGTGGGTACAAATTCAAGCCTTTTTTTGCGGCTTAAAACTTTTTCAAGAGCTTGTTGAAATAGTTTTAAATATGCTTTTTGTACCAACAAGCGTTTCTTCTTCTTATTATAGAATTATAAACACTCAAAGTCGTACTTGTAACAATATCAAAGCTTAAACAAAACACCAACAACAAACAGTGAGTTTATCTTTTCTTACATTCCCCTACAATAGGTTGGCTTCCGAGTCGAATTGTACAACTACAGTGGGAAAAAAGAAAAAACTAAATTTAAAAAGAAATTGCTTCATTTCAATGTCTTCGTAAGAAAACAACAAGTGTTTATAATTCTTATTCGCATTAAGGTCTTATTTATATTAGAATATGTTTAGCTTTTCTAAAATCTTTGGAAAAGGTTTCCTGATGATCTGGACTAAGCAATCAGTGAAATGCGCATAGAAGCTAGCTTTCCCTCAACAATAACTTTCAGTTATTTATCAAATGTGATAAATTGGGAATTTAGCACGTCATACTGAAATCTTATTAATATGTACATATTTTATTTTAAAGAAAATTTGGGGTTTTTTGGGGATAAGAAAATAGCTATTTTGGGGATTTTTGGGGATGAGCTTAAGACAAAACAATGAACGACCATTAGAGGATAAGTCCGCTAGATTGATTACCTTTTTGGGTTTAGAATTTTGGAAAATTTTTTAAAGTTGCAATGGAATATCTTATAGTCCCTGTTACTTCGGTGCTTTCAGAAAGGTACTTATCAATTTTTAAAAAACTGCCATCTAAAATAACGTGCGTATATACAAACGTCTCATACATTCAATAAAGTGATAAAAACAACGGACTGTAGCTATATAAAAAAAAATTAAAGTTTTCCTGCACAAGTACAAACATTCAGTCGATAGTAATATCGATATATCGATAGTGCAATCTGAACTATCGATAAATATCGATAGTAGAAAATATCGATAGTATCCCAGCACTACTGCTTATACAGTTTTCCAAGTCGAAAGTTGTAGTTTTACGTATTTTTCTATAAGAAGTATACCAACTTCCAACTTTAATATAAGGGCGCTTGTTCTTCAGTTATTAAAGTCAACAATTGAACAAAACAGTCCTAAACATATCGTGCCGAAACAAACACTGAAAGTCAGCCATGGCATTCCTGCGGAAATACGGTAATATTCAAACAGACCAGTGTGTGAGCGATATTTAAATCTAGTTTTAAGCAGAGTGAAAAACAAAAAGTATGTAGTTTATCCTATCAAATACGAAATTACAAGGAAATATCTCTTCATCTTTCTGACATCAATGACATGCAAACGTTTTTTTTTTCTAAAACTAACTTAACAGTAACTTAGCAAAGAAACAGTCGCCACCGATCAGGAACTATTGTCATAATCCTTTGAAATACTATTCATACATTCAGGTTTGTCATAGAAATCAATTCCTATCAAAATTTAAAATTGTTTCTCCTAGTATATAGCTTTGTTTTTCTATGCCGTAGACAGAGGATATTTTGTGCAGCGTGCGTATGTCTCACCATGTCAGGTACAGGTTGCTTATAAAGCCGATTACTCTGCCTGGTGAAAGATCATAAGTTTCAGTTGAGCTCATTTTTTGCCCTTCGTAAAATGTTTGCCTGAAAGTCCCCAAGTAAGTAAAAGTAAAAGAGCAGATATTCCAACGGTTCTAGCATTACACATTATAAACTGATATTATTTAATACCACTGTGCCCCAAAAATAGGCCAACAAGTAGTTTCCCCTTCTCAAGCAGAATTAGCCTACCTGACCAACTACGGGACAGGGTCACAAATAGTTACGATCAGTACTTCGAGAAATTCCATACGAGGAGTTTGCACTCGATAAATTCAAAAATTTTGCATTGTGTTATTTAATTTATAACATTTTTTAGATAAACTTTGGTCAATTGTTAATTATATTTCCAAATGAAATATATTTTTTTTAGATTTTTTCTATTTTTTTTTTAATTTTCACATTCACATTTTCATTAAATCTGTAGAGAATTTTATTTATTTATTTATTTAATTACTCCATTTATTTAGCGTTGTATGAAATTACTTTTTCGCTAATCTAATACCTCTTGTAAAATTTTGTTGTTGTTTCGTAGTAACATTATTGCTTACCTTACGCGGTGGGGGCTGCATTTTCTTGTTTATAAATAAAGTTTATTTTTAGCCTCTACTCTATATGTATTTAAATTTTTGTTTCTATTTCTTTTTTTAAATTTGTTTTCTTGTGTTTTTGTCTAGCACACTTTTAGGGGAAGCAGTGTTTGAATGTGTTTGTTTGTCTGTGAGTTATGATTGTTTTCCAAATTATTTTGCGTGTTCTTTTCCTGTCTGTCTAGATTTAACTTATTTTAAATTTTTTCTTTTCGTATCGATTGATTTGCAATTTAAATAAACAAAATCGAATTGTTTCCCATCTAAAAAATGTAAATCACAAAATTCAAAAATACAGTAGAGATTAGTTAATTAGCAAATACGATTACAATAAATAAGAAAATATAATTACAGTAAGAATAAGAAAAATAAAATAAGACACAAGCACTTAAAGCCAAAAATAGCAAATTAAGGATTAAGTGTGTGTGTGCGTGTGTGTGAGTGAATGTGTTTGTAATTATGTATGTGTATATGTGTGAAATGTTGAATTTGTATTATATATACTTATGTAATAATTGTACTAAAATGTATGCATGAGAAAAAAAGGATACTTTTTTAAAGGATTTGGCAAATATACTTAATGTTTTAAAAATTTATAAAAAATTCTTAATTAGTTGTTCAAGTTGAAATAAATTTCCTGTAAAAACAAATTTTTTTTTCAATAATTTTACGACACTTGTTTTTAATCTACATGTTTTTTAGTTTTAGTTTATTTATTTTAGTTATTTTTCTTTGGTTATTTTTTTAAATATTTGTTTCTTTATGCGTTTTAGTTTAAAATATTATATTTTGTTTTAATACATAAATTTGTTTAACTAACACTTTTCTTGGACGTCGTTTCCTTTTTAGCCATTGATTTTTCTTAAAATTGCCACAGTAATAATTTTCCTTTTTTTATATTAATATTTTAATAATCTTTTTCACTTTGTGTGTGAAAAAAAAAATCACAAAAAATTTTCTTTCTTACGTATCGATTTGGTCGTCGATGTTGGTGGAAAAAATTTCTGTCTGCTATTGAAAAATTGGTATTCTTTTTATGGCTCTTAACATAATGTTTATAACTGGAACTGACCGCGTTGAGCCCAAAAATTGCGTGAGCGTAATTTTCCAATGTACATCACCGTTTTGTGGAGCCGAACAACGTAAGGGGTTGATTTTTTAAGCATGTTAATACAATTTTCCTTGTATTGTAATGTTATTCATTCATAAAACTGACGTTTGGAATGTCGAAAAAGACAGGAAGACAACTAGGAAAGTAATCATAACAGTCAGTGTTGTATTATTGAAACATGCGCATTTAAAACACATGTGCCTTTAAAATCCACATGTTCCAACAACAATTATTCCTTGGCCGAAATCAAGTACCAGACTTGGTAGAAATTAAACTTTGTTAACTTGAAACGAAAAAAAAAAAAATGCGTATGTCTAGGAACTGAAACTAATTAAAGTTTTATTTGTTAATATCTTAAGAAGACATACAAAAATCGAAATTAGAAAAAATTTTTAAACCCTTTTAAAATGATAAAAAAAAGAGACGTTCGCGTGACTAAAAATACTCTTAACTTTTTTTAAAATCTATGCCAAAATAAAACAATAAGAACCAAGTTAGTATTATAACTAGGGTTTCTAATTTCCCGGACTTTTTATTTTCCCGGGAAACGAAACAAAAAAAATCTTATTCCTGGGAATCGCGGGATTCTTTGAATAAAACAATCATTTCATTAAATGAGTTCAAGACGAAAGTTTTTACTTTTTTAAAAGAATATACACATATACAACAGTCCAAAATAATAAGCTTTATTATATATTTTCATGCATATTATATGTGTATTTATGTATACTACTGTTCGCCTAATGGTCAAAATTCGACCATAAATTTTTAGGTACATATGTGGAAAACATAGAACATCTAAGTTTATATGAATTTACATGTTTCGAGCATTTATTTATTCCGTCTGTCATCTACTCAGAACATTGCATTTTTTATTTTACGTTTCTATGTCTAATATTAGCGAAAATTAATCAAAGTACCCGATGTTGAACGAAAGGGTACCAAAAAGCTCCCTTTACATGTTCTTATTCACCCAGTTTAACGTATAATTGTATCTTTATATGGGCAAATTCTGCGTGACGAACGCTACATTTGCACGCGTTTTCCGATTGAAATATAAACATTTTTTGGCCTTTCAAAAGAGATAGCTTCAACTTATATTAAGTATTTAGTGACATTAATTTGTACTTACGAATGGCATATATCATAATTTCTTAGCAAGTATTTGTTGCAAAATAATTGATCACAAAGTTTTGTGACGCACGCTACAAAAAGGGTGAAGTAACTTTAAAGGTTGAAGTGCGTTTTCCTAATTTTTAGCGAATTTGGCATGATAGGGTATACAAAATCTAATTCCTAAAAGAAAGATGACTATAAGAGAATTCTAAACGCACTTATTCGCAGCCAAAAAATGTTGTGACTTGTTGACAAAAGCCGTGACGCACGCTACATAACGCACGCTACAGTTTTTCCAGTATTATTTTATTATTATAAAAAAAAATATATGAGAGGCAACAACAACGTTTTTTGGGGATTTATTTCATTTTTTTTTTTTTTTTGAATTATTTCATTTTCATATTGGGGAGTTATTTCATATGAAATAAGTCCCCAAAAATCTGAAATGAAATAAGTCCCTAAAAATATTTTGGGGACTTTTTTCATTTTCAAATTTATTCCAAAATCGTCAAAAATGCAGATTATGTCGCGTTATAATACGTAAACAGAACTTGTTTTAATGAATGGTCAAGACCACTCATTCATTAAAAATAATGCTTTTTTTTATTCGAATGGGAGACAAAGCCATCATGGCCTTAGGACACATAAGTAATATTAGGAAATGGCTTTATCTCTTATTTCAGTTTTGAAGAACTTTTCCATTTTACATTAATTAATAGTTTTCTTATTTTTATAATTAAGAGGTAATGATTTTCCCTTTTACTAAAGTTAAGTATTGAAATCTGGCTTCGCATACTAAAGTTTTTCTGCTTGGCGACCTGCGGCCGCGCTTAGGGGTTTTTTCCTCCAGTAGGACGCGGCAGGTGGCTTCGCTGAATGAGTTTTTCTGCGTGCGTCACAAGAATAAAAAAATGTTTTTCAATGATAACTAAGGATTTTCCCTTTTACAGAATATTTACACCATGCGTAACAATATTCTGGAAAAATATGGCTTTGCCTCTCATTTGGGAAAAAAAAAAGTAAAAAAGCACACCCCTATTTTGAATTGATTGGATGCTTTGAATACTTTTTGGGGGCTTATTTCATTTAAGGAAATGGGGACTTATTTCCAATGAAATAACTCCCCAATTTTTGGAAATTTATTTCATTTTGATTTGGGGAGTTATTTCATTTCGTTGGGGTTTCATTTCGTTTTAAAATTGGGGGTTTATTTCATATGAAATAAGACCCCAAAAATTGGGAAATTATTTCATAATTTTGTTGGGGACTTATTTCGTGGGGGACTATTTCATGCCGCCTTTATTTATTTTAACAAAACAAATTATATTTTTATGAATTGCATTTCTTTAACTAATTTCTTAACTTAAGTCTGCTGTAAGTGCTACTTTAAGCACAAAAATCACCTAAAATAATGCTAAATTCACGTATAACATTAAGAAATCAGCAGTGGGGTAAGATTTAGTAAAAATTATTAAAATACATATTATACATCTAGTCTTATATTCCATTAAAAGAAAATTTATTTGAAAAATTTTTGGTTGGTGGACTGTTTTTCTTATCCAACTCAACAAAAGGACATATTCTGTTCGGTTTTTTTAATACCACAAATTTCATTGTGTTCGGTTCAGCTCATTAATGTTCGTTCATTTCTGTTGTGCTAAGCGCCATTTAGTTGGTAAAAAAACCAAACATTTGTTAAAAATTGTTTAAATGATAGCGGCCCGACTCGCTTAAGGAGAAGAGAAACTGCAGCACTTACCCATTTTGATGAGCGTTAAGCACCTATATATGTGAACAGAGCCCGTGATGAAGAAAATTTTTGACTGGCACTGGCAGGACAAAAAATAGAGTATAAGATTTGATTAATTATTGTAAGTTCATATTTAATATAGGTATATGAATATTCAATGCATAAATAATGAAAGAAAAAAAAAGCTTACAAAAACAAAATACAAATACGAAAAAAAAACTATATAATGTTCGGTACTTTCTTGAATTGGTTACGTTTAAAACAGTGTTTGAGAAAAAACAGAACATTATTTAGCGTTCGGTTCGCACACCCAGGAACGATATCTATTTTTTAGTATTTGTGTAGACGAACACAACCCTTAATACCGTTCGTAACCATTTTCAAGAAAGAGCCAAACATTATATAGTGTTCTATTCGTCGTTAAAAAACAGAACAATTGTAGTAATACTGTAGACAAACATTATATTTTAATGTTCTATAATATTTATTTTTTACATTGATAAGGAAATGAACAAACGAAAATTTTTAGCAACGACCGCACCACGAACAGCTTGTGTGTTTATTGTGTATATGGGTGATTCCAAAGTGTTGAACGTGGCGGTCGTACGCGTCAAAAATGCAATAACATTTTAAACAAAAAATATTTTTACGTTCTCTTATCCCTTAAATTATAGCACTAAGAAAGCACTGTTATTATGCTAAAGTTTATGGAGGGCGCGATTCTATGTCAAAAATAATGGCAAAAGAAGTAGCGGTTCGAACGTGAAAAAATAGAAGTAGTTTTTGTAACCATGTATAAAAAGGCGTAATTCAGCGAAACCTGGCACAATTTTTTAGTCAAACTACTTTCAGAATTTTACGTAGCAATGTAACATTAAAATGTCTTTGGTTTGATTCCAAAATCTTCTGTATTTTCTTTTTTTTAAGCCAAAATCTGGGTCGAAACGTGACATTTCGAACGTGAAATCTTTTCCATAATAATTGAACTGAATAATGATTAAAACAAAATAAAAATGTACCGTTAATTCGAATAACATATTGCTTTTTGAACTCTTCCTTAGATTACAGACCATGTAAGAAAATTTTTTTGGAATAATTTTTATCAAATATCAACTCTTTTCAGGAAGATAATATTAAAGAAAACATACAATAAAACATTCTCAAAAATAAGAAATTACGTTTGCACAACTTTGCAGTCCGATTGTTCATCTAAGTGAACAAATTTATGAGTAAATTTATAAAAATAGTAAAGTCTAAATATTTCTGTACAACAATATCGTAAAATAATCAGCTTTTAATAACTTTTAAATTTTCGGTCACGGTGGACCTTTTGACGGAAATGCCCATATGTTTTGTTTGTGTAATATTATTTTGCTGGCTTTTTGTTTTTTTTCGTATGTGTATTTTGTTTTTGTAAAAAATGTTTTGTTTTTTTTTTGCCAGCCAAAAGGCAAAAACATTAATGAGCCGAACCGAACACAAATAAGTTTGTGGATTTAAAAAAAAAACCAACCGGAATTAAATGCTATCATCTCTTGTTGAGTTTAATAAAAACTGTATTATTTTTGTGTTCGAAAGATGGCAAACATTTTTTTAATGATTTTCTACTCAAACACTATTAGCGTGTGTATTTTCCACAAGTCTACCAAACCGAACGTTAAGGAGCGATATTTAGTGTTTATTTTCAAACACTGGCTTTAAAGATTTTTATGATTTCGGCGATTTATTTTTTTTGCAAATTTTTTTTTTTTTTTTTTTTTTGCGATTTTTAGGTTTTTAGGAACAAAATGGACTTTTGCCGATTTTTTTTATATCGGTTGATCCGGCGATGTAGCTCAAAAAATCTGACAAAAATGGACTTAACTAAGGGCCCAACTATAATATGCATACGCTGGCTTAAGCAACAACGCATACAAGTTAATTATATGTGTAAGCCATATTGAATTAAAGAAAACTTTTTGTTAAGTTTTATGAAACTGTAATTTACTTAAGCAAAGTGTAAAGCTGATCGTACATTCCGTAGGGAATCAAATGGTTTTTGTTTTTGGTTTTTTAAATGCATTGGAGAGGCTTTTTGTTAATTTTTCACAATAGCTTAAGGAAACTCATGCATATTATAGATGGGTTCTTAGACGATTCTAGTAGTTCAGTAGGAATAGAGTTATTCTCCCAAATGTGAAACACGCTAAAAATTTACAAAAACAAACATAATTTAGTGGCGGAATTCACCGACTGTCTTTAAATTCTAACAAATTCGTTTGATGTGTCGCCAAATTTTGTAAAGATCGGGCTGTTATTGACCTTATTCCCCTCGAAAATCACACCGCTAATTACCGGAAATGTCCCGGGAATTCCAAACAAAATAATTAAAAAGTTGCTAACAAATTTTTAAATTTTAAGTTTCTTTTTTTTTGGAAACAGTTTTTAATAAACAAATCATTTTGCTTTTTCTTGTTTGTAGCAAATTACTCTTGATCTTTAGCACGTTTAGGACCATCACTATATGTTTTTAAATTTTAGTAAATGATTGAAATTCATCAATTTAATTATTTCATTTAAAGTAGGATTACACTTACAATTATCTTAACTCATTTTCCACGTGGTAACAAAATTGTAGTCATTTATTTTCATTTTTTTATTTTCGCTACAAACTTGCTTTTAAAGTATTGATAAGATAATAAACAATATGATAATTTTTTTAATTCTTCACAAAACAAAAATTGAAAAATGTTTTTTAATAGCGTTATTTTTGTTTAACAAATTATTACTAAACTTTTTTCTATATGACATCTTTCTTTCAATAAAACTATAGAATTATTTGTTTAACAATTCAAAAGTTTATAAAATAAAAACAAAAACCTTCAGTTGGTTTTTTACTCAATTAAGTGCAAATGTACATAAGTATGTATGTACAAACATACATATGTACCTAAAAGATAAATGTTGTTGGTTATAAATTCAAAAGAATGAATTGTGTTTAAAAAATAAAATTAGATATTGCAGGATTACTGGTCAATAATAATGATAATAATAAGATAATGGTCAAAAGTATAACAGTTTTCGAGATATTTCGAAAACACAGTTATTTGTGTTTTTAATAAAGATGATGTCACTTTAATGCAAATATCTTCAAAAAATATTAGACGGATTATGAATTTCTGGAATAAAAGGAGCTAAAACCACTAAAATAACCATGGGTGGCTTAAAAAAAATGGTCGAGAAATTGCAGATTTATAGTGGGCAAAAGTTCAAACTACATTAATGTTTTATTACATATGACACTAGTTTATTTCAATACGAATCTTATGCGCCCAACAATATCCATATCGGTGCATTACTACCATTTTAAAAACGCAAATAATGGAAAACTGTTCTACTTTTGACAATTTTGACTTCATATTCGGTTTCAGCGGACAATTGTACATAAAGATTAGGTGTCAAATTAATTTTGTTAAGGCTTTGTGACACAGTGTAATCAGCAAAGTTGCATTAGCAGTGTAAACAATGTTTGCTCGTATAATGCACCGCAGTGGTGAATTTACGAATAGACCCTAGACAATTGTTTAAATTAAATTTAAATTCTTAATCATCAATCTCATTAGAAAAAGTAATTATAATTATAAATGCCAACGCACTTAGTTGCTCTGATTAGAAACAAAATTTTTATTTGACTGTGTTAACATTCATGCAACTTGCATGATATTCGACTATTTCTTCGTTATTTTCAATGTTAATACCTATACTCCCAGCTCGGTCACACAGTAAAATTCCGTTCGGAACCGAAGAAAACATATTTGGTTATTGATAGAAAGCGTATTTTGATAGTTTTTTGGCCTTTCAGATACAGAAAACTCCCATTCCGTTCATGAAAACAAAAATAGTTTCTGTATGACGTGCAAAATTCCCAATTTGTTCATATTTGATAAATACACTGACATTTACTGTTGAGGAAAAGCTAACTTATATGCGCATTTTACTGGTTGCTTAAGCTCATCAGGAAACCATTTCCAAAGATTTTAGAAAAGCTAAAAATATTATACAAATAAAACCCTAAAGCGAATAAGAATTATAAACACCCAAAGTCTTACTTGTTCGTTTTCCCTCAACAAATCAAATATGAAAAAACTGGTAATTTAGCACGTCATACAGAAATCTTATTAACAATCAATTTTGTATTCCCAAAAATAAGTTTGATAATAGTTTCATTCCGAAAAATTTTTTCGAACGGAATTGTACTCTGTGACACGACTGTCTGTTCGGTTATTAATTTAAATTATATTATTTTAGAAATTTTTATTCAACTTTTGTAGAAATTATTTTTTGCTAAATTCTTAAAGCTTAATTTCCTGATAAATCATTTCAATGGAATGTTGAATTCTTTAAAATGATTTTAATTTATTTTAATTCAGAGGAATTGTACGTTCTCTACATATGAATTAATTCAATAGTGTACTAAGCTTAGCAATTATTTAGTCCTGATAGGTTAATTAAAATATTTGAGGTTGAATTTAGTTTAAATTCTTCACTGAATTAATCCAAATAGAATTCATTATTTTAAAGGTTTGGTTAGTAGTTACTTATTTTGATGATAACAAAAAATTAAATTCTTATAAGTTTATTTAAACGTATCACCATCTGTTTTTTTTTTTTTTTTTTAATAGTGGTTTTAGTAACCCAATGTTTAAACAAATTGGTTACAGAATTTACTTCTTACTACGTTTTTGAAAAAAAAATTTTAAAAAATTTGGGAATTCAGATTGAAATAACAATAAAAAAAAACTTATTTGTTTTTTTAATATACATAAATTGCCAAACGAATATTTCAGTGTATTTATCAAATATGAAAAATTGGGAATTTAGCACGTCATACCAAAATCTTAATAACGAATATTTCTATTTTACTTTCAAAAGCAGGCAGTTAGTTTATGTTTTTTAATTTAATTCAGATCTTTCAGAAAATATCTGTTAAATGCCTTGACAAATTCCCTACATACTAAATCAAAAAAGTTAAAAAAATTATAATTTTATACAAATTTGGGGGAGTATACAACTATCGGTATGTATTGTTAATATTAATGAAGGGTCGGTATATAAAAATCTTAGGCCCCTATTACTGAGTTGAGTTGTAATTTCTTAATTTTTGTACTATGGTTTACAACTTTGCTATATTGCGGTGAACAAAAACATAACAAAAATTACAACTGATCACAACCAGTTGTAATAATTACAACTCAACTGAGTTGAGTTGTAAACCGTAATAGGGGCCTTAAATATGTGCAATTGAAAATATGGTAATTATGAAACATACATGTGGATTTATGTACATTAGTGATATTACGAATATCAACTTTTAATATACGCGAATACGAATATCTGCGCCAATGTTCGCCGAATACGAATACTTATATCCAATTTGAATTTAGCGCCATACGATATTTCAAATTTGATTAAAAAAATCTCCCATAACAGTAAATTAGAAAGAAACTGACACAGTACTTAATGCATTTAACATTATTTCGATGACTGATTTTGAAATTAAAAAATTCGCACTTGAATAACACTACTGAACATTTTTAAATTTGTATATGTATTAACAGGTGTTCACTGAAGTAAATTAAGGCAACAATTTTGATTTAGTTTTACTCTCTTTTCCCCCTTTTACTTAGTAATTCACCGCCCTTTTTCGGTGGTTTTTCATATATTTATTGGTTTTTCTACATTTTTCTTAACTTTATTTCTCAGTGTTTACTAATGGATACCAAACAGTTTATCATTCCACTCCTAATTACTGTATAATAAGATGAACGAAAATATCTCTCCTTCTTTCTTTAAATGTTAAATGTCAATCCACCGCAGTGAACGCATTTCTAATTTGTGTAATGGGATCGAAATTATCTTGATATTAAATTGAATGTCACATTACAGTTGTCGATAATTAGACAATTGCTGCAAGTTTATCTAGGAATGCTTCAAATCAACTTGAGTAATATTGTGGCGGCACAATACTTTTAATGCTTGTTTGTTTTTTACTTTACAAAAAGAATATTTTTTGCGTTAAAGACAAAAGGTTTTTTTGAATAAAAATCAATATTTTTCGTTTAATTTTTTTTTTTCTTACATATGTATGTATATACCTATATGTATTTATATTTATATGTATATACATGATTAAAGATTGTAAAAAGTTTCACAATCGATTTTCAACATTTTATCTTCTAAATTTATTCAAAAAGTTGGGATACCTTATTTTACTATTTATTAAATGATTATTTTAAACAAAAATGCATAAAACTTAAACATTTCATTTTATTAATCTTCACGAAATAAAAAAAAACAAACAGAAGGCGTTTAAACTTAAAATTAATGGAATACCTATGCAAGGAAACACAGAAAACGTATTTTCTTTAAATAACCAAATTATTTTATACTATTAATATCTTATAAGGCTCCAAATAAATATCCAGGCATTCTCCATTAAATGTAAATTTATATGGAAGTGTTTTGTCATCGAAAAATGCTTCAATTTGGCTTCCTGACTTTAGGAGCGAAACCATTTGTGGTGCTAAAATGATGGCAACGTTTTTATTTAAATCGTCACTTTTAACTATAGCCATTGTAAGCCCATAAGATGTTACTATTTCTACAGCGGTGAGCAATTTACCAGCTCGCAGACCCATTTTTCTATCATATTTTAAAAAATTGCCATTCACTGTCTCACGTTTAAGAGCTCGTTCAAACATTTCTTGACACCCTCCTTTAACACATGATTTTTTAGCATACAAACTAGCATCACAATTTAAGGATTTTTCTTGTTGCTGTCTTTTCTTCTTTTCCTCGTACATGATCAGGTCAATGAGTAAGTCCAATTCCGTGTTCGAATTTTCAACTAGTGATTTAGTTATTGAAGCATTATTTTCTGTTTCAGGAGTTTTAGAAGAGATGCTTACGGAAGGTTGAAATGGCTTATAAATAAGGTAATCTGAAAAACTTGATGTTTTACATGTTAAGTTCGTAGGATTTTCAAATGATGTACCAATAGATAGAATATGTTCTTTTTTTTCGTAACTTTGTTTAGATTTGTTTATACTTGAGCAGTTCGATAAAGAATCGTTAAATCCCCCAGAAACTTTTCCTGACTTATCACCCGATTCTACAATGCTTATACTTAAATCCCTTTCAACCTTTTTATCACCAAATTTGTATCCACACCAAGGAGAAATCTGTTCAGCACAATTTTCTTTGCTACTGTTGGCTCTTTTGCAAATGCTAACATGATTGTTTTCTGTAACTGGGCAACTTAAACGTTTTGGAAAACTTTCCACCTTAAAAACTTCTAAGGTTTTGTAACGTGTGGGAATATAATATTTTCCTTTTGTGCTAGTGTTCAAAAAGCAAGAAGAATTAATACTTTGAATTTTCATTGAATTAGAAAAATTGCTGGCAACTTTTCTTGAAACATTATTCTGCAGTATAAAATTCCTTTTTAGATTTTCTTCTTTTTTATTAAGAGCTGATTGAGTTAAAGTTTTAATACTTTTATGGCGTTTTCTAGGAATCTTGCATGTAATGTTGTATTTGTCAAAAATATTCTCAAAACTTCGGTTCATGTTACTGAAAAATTGATAACTTTAAATTTATTTAAATTTCTTGAATTGAGTAATGAATCGCGCTTAATTTTGAAGTATTTTTGCAATTGTTTTGAAGTGCGGACAAGTCGAATTGCAATAGTATGAATTCGCTTGGAAATTTAATTTTTACAGTACTGCCAGACTATTTACGATTGCTTGTAGGGTTTTTTGATACTAAAATAGGAGCGAGGGAAAATCACACTGATTTTTATATTCGCCAATTATTTTTTCTTTAATTGCATCATATAGGAAATTCATGCTAAAAAATATATTTTTATTAATGATTTAATATTTAAAGAAATTGAATTCTTAAGTCCAGAAAGAGTTTTTGGACAAAAATAAAAGATGAGTACAAATTTAAACTTTTATCTAAACAATTTAACTTAGCCTTAATGATCTCAAGTATGAGTAGAGCACAATCGCATACAATTAATTGTTAAATTAATATGTGAAATTGTAAAATTAATATATTAACTTGGATTTGAAACAGTTTTGGTTAAAAATAATAAAAATTAAAAACCATAATGACGAGGTCGATGCAGAGAGACCTACAAAAAGCGAAACAACTTAAGCAACACAACTTTAAGTTTAATTTGTGTTTTAATATCATTTAAGCAAAACAGTGTGAAGTGCTGCATTAATTTTGAATGTAATTATAGTAACTTTAGAAAATTGAGTTCAAAATAAATACAGTATGTATTATTTATAAAAAAACCTGTTGCAAGCTGAATTAAATTAAAATTATCATTTAAAGATTAGGTTAAAAGAATTTTACATATACATACATATACATTTTTAAAAAACCTCTTGTTTTTTAATCAAAGCATATTTATTTTTTTTTAGTTTTATTAATTATTATTGTTATTAAAGCTTTGCTATACATATGAGAATAAAATTAGATTTTTTTAACTATTGGTTTCTTATTTTTTAGATACTAAAATGCGTAGAGGTTTTTGTAAGGAAAATGTTTTCAACATAAGGGAAAAATCGGATCGTATGCGGCACAAAACACTAATTTTCACTTTGAAATAAATACTATTAACTTCTAGGTTCGTTCATGAACAATAAAAAAAGTTACATTGTTCTTCAAAACATAAGCCAGATTCAGTGGTGAAGATACAAAAGAAATCCTATCGAGTATATTTTCAGAAAACTTCATGTAAGTTTTCATTGTCGTTTTTTCCACAACTGAATAGTGGTGACATTGATAGCCGGGTTTACTTAAATGACCATTATTCTCCTGCAGCATCGAATCTAAATTCTATTTGCCGGAAAATGCTACGTATGAAGATTATCACTAAATTTAAAGTTTTAAATAAAGACAAACCGAAGGCGTTGTTGACTTTGTGTAATGGAAAGGAAGTAGTACACGATTTAGCAGAAAGTGCTGACCTTTTAACCAATAATGATAGATCTATTTTCTATGAAAATGTATTATTTCTACTAAATTTTTTTTGCTATAACTAAATTTAACGAAGATGTATTTCTGTTTCATATGAGTTAATTATCTACGTTTAAGACATATTTTTAAATACGTTTTGTTAAGTTTCGTTATTGCAAAATATTATATATTTGTTCCTATTTTTAATTTAATTTTTCTTCTTGATCTCTTTTGTTTATGATAGCGAGTGTTAATTAAATTGTTTTTGTATATATTAATTAACAATATTTATTTTTAATTTTTAGAATGTTATTTACCTACAGAATTTATACTTTTAATGTCAGTTAACAATGAAAATATTGGTCCCATTGTAAGCAACGGATCGTTGATTAAATCATCTTTGAATTCGTTTTCTCAACAATTAAAAATTGCACATATAAAATGTTAAAGTATTAAACCGTTTCAGAATGTTGTTAAATTTGATGAGTTTAAAAATATTGTCAGAGATAGCTTTGATTTAATTGCAATTTCAGAGTCGTGGCTGAAACCATATGTGCCTAACTTATCAATACGTTAAGAAAACTGCAAAGTGATTAGGAATGACAGTTTGCATCGTCGGGGTGGAGGCGTTTGCATATATTAAAAAAGTAACCTGCAACATAAACTTGCGTTTCAAATTTCTACCGATTGTTGTGAATCGATCTTTATCGAAGTAAATTTTAATAATGTTAATCTCTTTTTGGAGTCGTGTATTTGCCACATGGGGACATTAGTGCATTTGAAACTTTACATTATGATATGCTTTTAAAATACAGTAACATAATAATTGTTGGTGACTTTAATTGTAATATGTTTAACCCGTTCAAATCTAGTCAAATGCATTCTATGTGTGTCCGTTTTGGAATCTCAGTTCATCATAATTCTCGCCCAACTCACTTTGACATAGTACATCGTTCTACTTCCTTATTGGATTATTGGTTAGTAAGTGCCCAATCCATGATTTCATATTCCAGCCAGGTACAGTGTCCTGCTATTTCTCACCACTCATTAATTTATGCAGCTTTTCGATTTAAAGTTGATCGGTCCTGTGAAGTTATTGAATATCGAAATTTTAATGCTATTGACTGGGATGGTCTTTTAGAGTTTTTATCGGGATTTGACTCGTATTGTTTTTTTAATTCCGCAGATGTAAATTTTCAGAATTCTATTATCGATTCATTGGTTGCCTCACTTTACTGTTTTGTTCCGATTGTCAGAAGAAAAGTAAGACGTGACAATAATACTTGCATGAAGTCCAGGGCTATTTTATTGGCTACACCCCTTAGAGACTTGGCGTATTCAGGTTTTTTATCTAGCATACCGAAAACTGGGCTATTTTTTGCAGATACTTCGGTATCAAAGCTTCGGTATCAGGGCCAAAAATATCATTCGTAAGGAGAAAAGAAAATTTTATGCTAGTTTGTTCTCTGATCTAGATGGGTCTGGAGTGAGGAGGGTGATGAAGGGATCTGGTTGTATTGGGACTAGTGAATGGTCATGTAATTTAAATGTCAATGATATTAACCAGTCTTTTGTTAATAACTCTTATATAGTAGATGAAAATGTTATTGATTTTGGGTCTTTTGACGCTGTGGATGGATTGTTTTCTTTCAGTCGTATTAGTGAAAATGATGTATATGAAGCCATATGTAAAGTTAAATCAAAGTCTATAGGTGTCGATAAGATTCCTATTCGTTTTTTCAAAACTATTTATCCTTATATTTCACTTATTTTAACTTATCATGTTAACATAATTTTCATATCGTCAGCGTTTCCGTCTACCTATCCCTAAGTCAAAAAATATTCGTGATTTTGAAGACTTGAGACCTATTTCAATTCTTCCTGCTTTGTCAAAAGCGGTTGAACATATTATGAAGGATCATTTATTGTCATTTGTTCGCAATAGTATTGTTTCTTCGCAATATGCTTTTCGCTACATCTCTTTTACTTAGCCTAACTGATGACATCAGATGTCATTTGAATGATAATAGGGTAGCGACCTTAGTATCACTTGACTTGACTAAAGCATTTAATTATGTTAACTTCCGAATTTTGATAAGAAAATTAAGAGAAATATTTAATATTTCCGCCACGGCTTGTAAGTTGATTTATTCGTATTTGACGGATCGTGTTCAGTTTGTAGATGTTAACAATGTATACTCTAATCTACTACATCTTACATCTGGTGTACCCCAAGGCTCAGTTTTGGGACCCATTATCTTCACGTTATACGTTAATGACTTATCATCATATATATTATTTCTAAAGCACTTTTTTTTGTCGGTTGCAAATATCTCCCATACCACCGCATCAAATTTAATGAATGATATCTCATTTTAAAGCTTATTTCTAACACTAATGACGAAAAATAATTAGAAATATATTTTTGTTTGTATTAAGGATTCGTACGGGCAAAAAGTTAACGATGATCATGTCATTACCTCTAAAATTGTATTCAAAGAAGTATTATAAAAGCATTTAAACATATGTATGTATGTAAATATATATTATATATATTATGATTTCTAATATTTTTATACTTTTAATAAAATGTATTGAAGTTACTAAAATTTCTATTAATTATTTTAATTTTATGTTACAAAAATGACAACTAATGGTGCGAAATATCCGCACGGGTCATCTAGTATATATTATTTCTAAAGCACTTTTTTTTGTCGGTTGCAAATATCTCCCATACCACCGCATCAAATTTAATGAATGATATCTCATTTTAAAGCTTATTTCTAACACTAATGACGAAAAATAATTAGAAATTGAAAAATTAATATATGATAAAAATGACGTACTACTTTTGTTTAATGGCGGAAAATCGGAAATTAATAATTTATGTTTAAATATCAATGATATTCTTCAACGTTTTCTATATTAGTCTAATGAAAATTGCCTATCCATAAATTCGTCAAAGACTAAAGCTCTTGCTTTTGGTATTAATGAGCAGCAATTACTTGATTTGAACATACATGTTGGTGAAACATGCGTGAACTTCGTGGATCGGTTGAAGTGTCTAGGCATTTATTTAGATAAATGTTTAAACTTTGAGACTCATGTTGATAACATTAGCTGGAAAGTTTCAGGGTTAGTGCGTCAACTTTACTCTACGAATATTTATTTGCCACAACGAATTAAATTGCGTTTGGCTCATGCAGTTTTAATGCCACAGATCTTATATGGTCTTGAAGTTTTTTCTGGTTCAATGAATTATATAACCTCTAAGTTAGATCGTATCGCTAACACGATTGTGCGGTACGATTATGGTGTTCGTAGGAATGATCACATATCTGAATATGTTAAACGCTTCATGGGCTGTTCTTTCGGTAATTTAATAACTTTACGTAA
The DNA here is from genome assembly GCA_930367215.1 of Pollenia angustigena. Classification (NCBI taxonomy): domain Eukaryota; kingdom Metazoa; phylum Arthropoda; class Insecta; order Diptera; family Polleniidae; genus Pollenia; species Pollenia angustigena. The sequence continues at coordinate 233,460,358 of OV884058.1, read as the reverse complement.
CTTGGTGTTTTTCTATAAAATTATAAAAAGCGGGTTTCCCACGCAACTTTATTCCAAATTTCTTTTTTCCCATTCAACAAGGAACCCTCAAATTATATTGCCTAGAATTAACAAAGCTTTATTTGAAAGGTCTTTTATTGTAAGAATTGCACGTCGTTGGAACACATTACCCATTGAGCTTCTTGTGTTTTCACACTCAAATAATGCCTTTTGTGTGAAAATTTTGGCTGATCTTACGAACTTATAGTGAACAATTCTACATACTTAATTTAAACGTGATGTTGCTTATATGTATATTTATGGGATAAATTGTCTTTTGATATTTTCTATTTTTATATTATTATACATTAATATATATTAATTATACCTTTAAATATATATATATATATATATATATATATATATATATACATATATCTTGATATTTATTTTGGTTTAAGTCAAATTCTAAATTTAAATAATTTTAGTATTAACTCAGGTATATTTCTTTGTAATATAGTTTATTGGCCTAATGAGGCTTTTATATTACCTGCAATAAATTGAAATTGAATATAAGCGCGGAAAAAGCAAAGAAAAAAACCAAACTTCTTTCTTACAGAAGCAGCTATTCTAATTTAAGTGGTTTCTTTGCTTACTCTCTTTTTTTGATTTGTTTTTTACCTTAGGGCCCAATCAGAATATGCATAAACAAACTTAAGCTACTGTCAAAAATAAAGGAAAAATACATTTAAAACAAGTTAGAGTGCTATATTCGTCTGTGCCGAATCTTTGATACCTTCCACCGACACTTCGAATGTTTTAGGAATAATTTCTGTTTGATGTCTATTTATTACTAGCTGACCCGACAGACGTTGTCCTGTCCAAATTAGAAAAAAATTTTGTGTTCGATTTTTAAAATCCGTTAAAAAAAGGAAAAAAGTATTTTTAAATTAAAATTTTATTCATATACACAGAAAAAATTATCCACAAAATATTTTCAAATAAACTGTTGTTTTAAATTGTTCTTTACTATCTATAAATATTTTGTTTTTAGCAGTAATTGATCATTTTCAACGCATCATTGTTGGAAATTAAAATATGCTTGCTGCTTGTGCATTATAATTCGTAAAAATTAAATATATTTGTTTTGGTAAATATTTATATTTACAAAAAATTTTTTGGATAAAATATTGGAAAATGTTTTTCTGAATTTACGAATTTCTTCATAGGACCTAAATTAAACAAAAATTTGTTTGATTGTGCGAATTTCTTTACTGAAATCGATTTTCAGTTTTTTCTGTGTAGATTTGGGGTATGTTTGATTTACATTTGATTTGAAAATACATATGTATGTGCTGTGAATCTTATAGTATTCTTTTTACATTTTAATTGATAGATCAATATTCAGGTAACCAGTAAAAAAAAAATAAATCTTATTCGATTGCTTTGCAAGGATATGTTCATTGCAATGCTTTGTGATATACGACATTTTTTGTTTGGTTGTGTGGTGCGTAAACAAATAAAGCTAATGGATTTCCGACGCGGGAACAGGCGACATATAATTGACCATGCGAGAAGCATGGATTCTCAAGGTTAATGCCGCAAACACGCAATGACTGCCCTTGAGATTTGTTGATTGCCATTGCATATGCAAGCCTTACTGGAAACTGCAAGCGCTTAAAATCGAATGGCATGTCGGTTGGAATCATTGGGATCCGAGGTATCAAAACATTTTCTCCTTTGTACTTTCCTTTAAGTATTGTTGCTTCGATGACGTTATTCACCAACTTTTTTATCGTAAGTCGGGTGCCATTACAAAGACGTGGTTGGTTTATATTTCGTAACATTATGATTACCGATCCAACTTTTAGTCGGAGAATATGAGGCGGTAATCCGGGTAATTCCAGGGAGTTTAAAAATTCGATTGGATAGTTGACGACATCGTTCTGAGAAGAAACGGAATCCACCGATTTGTACATCTTCAATTCGCCAGCGATTTCACTTTGAATCTTAAAATTCAATTCGTCGACATCAACGTTTTTCGCAGCCAATATAGCACGTTCGCTCAACCAACCATGATTTCTGTAATTTTGTGTAATGTTTGGAAACACCTTTCGGATGAGTTCGGACTTTGATACGGTGAACTGGCAGAAATCGACGGGAAATTGAAAAGGCCGGTCGAAATATCCACCGGGATTTTGCCGTTTCCTATGTCCAGCAATTGTTTGGAAAATACGTCTCGAGATTGATCGTTCTGCAGCTCGACACGCATGTTCAGAGTCAGTTTGAGTTTCCTGACGTATTTCCACAAAGCAGACGACTTCAAACATGCATTAAGTTCATCGGCTGGCGTTGATCGTGGTATCATTGGCAGCGTTTGCCGAAAATCACCTGCCAACAGAATCATCGCACCTCCAAATCGGCTTTGATTGTTTCGTAAATCTTGCAACGTTTTGTCTAATGCCTTCAAAGATTTTTTATGCGCCATTGTACATTCATCCCAAACGATCAGTTTGCTTTGCTGCAAAACTTTGGCCATCGAACTGTTCTTCGATATGTTGCATGTTGGATTTTTATTGGTTTGCATATAAATTTAAAATTAAAAAGAAAGTCCAACTGTTAAATTAAAAAATTTAAATATCATAAGCATTTTCTTAAACTTACAGAAAACTTAAATTGGATTGCTGCGAATATTTGAAAGAGAAATTAGCCAAATCGGTGCAACTGTTTTCCGATTTTAGATAAAACGAAAAAAGTGGGCGTAAAAGCAGGCGTGGCAAATTTTTTTTTCGGTCCAAATCGGTCCAGCCGTTCTCAACTGATGCAATTACCAACGAACAACATTGATTTTTATTTATATAGATTATAATCCTTGTAATTTTAAATAGCTTGAGTAGAATATCAGTTTAAGCTGAACTTAAATGATTTTCAGAAGAACAAATTATATAAAAGCCATTGTAAGCTATGAACCAATCATCCCAAATTCTGCAGAATGATTTCTGGTATTAAAAAACATAAATTTCAATACAGCAGTGCAATTAGTTTAAGCGTTTGCAGTGAATTTCAGAAGGCTTCTAAAATGGAATCTAAGGTAAATAATGGACCGTATATCACAAAATTGAATAACATTTTTTCTGGCCATATGAAGCTAAACTGGAAGAAATTTTACCGCGTATTTAATTATTTTACCAGAGTGGGCTTTATATGAGGCCTATGGTAAGTTATGCACCGATCTTCACCAAATTTCACAGTGTCATTTCTAGTTCTATAAAACTGTGATGAACCAAATTTTGTTATGATAGCATTATTTTTTACGTTTTTAGGCGTACTAAGCTGTTTTCCGGGAGTAAAGTTTATATGGGGCCTAGGGTAAATTATAAACTGATCTTCACGAAATTGCACGGTCTTATTTCTAGTTCTATAAAACTTTTATGTTCAAAATTTTGTTATGATAGCATTATTTTTTTCGGATTTAGGCGTACTTAACTGTTTTCCGGAAGTAGGGTTTATATGGAGCCTAGGGTAAATTATGGACCGATCTTCACGAAATTACATAGTTTTATTTCTTGTCCTATAAAACTTTGATGTACCAAATTTTGTTATGATAGCATTATTTTTTACGGTTTTAGGCGTACTTAACTGTACTAGGGTAAATTATGGACCGATCTTCAAGAAACTTCACAGTATCATTTCTAGTTCTATAAACCTGTGACGAGCCAAATTTTCTTATGATAACATTATTAATTATGGTCTTAGGCGTACTAAACTGTTTTCCGGGAGGAGGGTTTATATGGGGCCTGGGGTAAATTATGGACCGATCTTCACGAAACTTCACAGTATCATTTCTAGTCATATAAAACTGTGACGAGCCAAATTTTGTTATGATAACAGTACTAGTTATGGTCTTAGGCGTACTAAACTGTTTTCCGGGAGCAGGGTTTATATGGGGCCTAGGGTGAATTATAGACCGATCTTCACGAGATTTTACAGCGTGATTTCCAGTTGAATGAGACGAATTCTTGCAAAATCTTATGTCATTCTGTGCATTATTCCACCATTAATGTTAGTTTTTGTAACAAAATCATCAATTTTTTTTAGGTGGTGGTTCCCCATTTTGATTCATAGCTCTGGTCCTACTGAACCGATTTTGCTGAATTTCAATTCCAAACTGCTTAGGATAACTAGAAGTAATTTGACACTTATTTTGTTTAGTTATTTTGAGTTTTTCGAAAGTGAGCGTGTTTTCAACAGACGGACAGACAGACGGACATGGCTAAATCGACTTAGAATTACTCAAGGACCCAGAATATATATATTTTATGGGGTCTGAGATGAATAATAAAAAAGTTTTACACGGAATGACAAACTTAATATACCCTCTTCACAACTAATTGTGGTGGTGGGTATAAAAACAAAATAAAAAACATTTGATTCCACACGGAATGTGCGATTAGTTTCGCCCTTTGCTTAAGCAAATTACAGTTTCATAAAATTTAACAAAAAGTTCCCTTAAGTTCAACATGGTTGTCAATAATTTAGATATATCGAGCCCTAATAGCAAAAATGATGTAACCAACAAAAATAAAATTTTACAGGAGAAGGTTTATTTAAAATATTTTTGCTTCAAGTCTAGGGTTTCGTTTGGAATTGCTTTTGCTCTTATTTCGTAACGGTACTTCCCAGAGATATGAGATTTTTAGAGATGATGCTAATGATCAAAAATTGTATTTAATTTTAGTAAATATATCAAAAACAATTTATAAAATAAAATACTGAAACACTTGTTAGTTTTTTTCAAGAAATAATTTAGATTTGAGACCTCCAACAGTAAGCACACCGAGAAACACAAAAAATGTATGTCTTTCAGAACACCATTTGTGATTTCAGAACAGGCCCGATAATAATGGTATATGTATATTAGAAATTACATTTATTAACATAATTTATATCATAAGACAGTAAATTTCTGGAAATTTGGAATTATAATGTTTATACTACGGATCCGTAATGCTAGGTTTTGAAAAATAGCCAAATCAATTAATTTTTTTTTAATTTTAGAAGATTCCCAAAAACTTGCACATTTCCCAGGTTTCCTATAATTAAAGTTTTTGTGTTTTTTCCCCCCATTTCATACGCATTTCAAAGGCGAATTCATCTTATCAAACAGCTGTCATAATAGTTTTATGTGGTTGAAGAAGAAACAGGTATTTTAGAAGTAAACAAAAGGTAACACTCAATTAAACGAGGTAATTACAAACAATAAAATGTAATATAAACTTTGCTTGCAAGGTGTTTTAAGAGAAATTAAGTGGGTTAAAAGAGTTGAAAAAGCTATATCGACCATCAAGTCAAGTTTCACTTTCCAAAGTGTTAACAACGAGCACTAAACTAACAGCGGTCGATAAATATTTAATTGTGTATTTAAATAAAATTTGAAAAGTAAATAAAAAATTATTAAACGAAATGAACAGAATTAATGTCCTGACAAAATTATCGAATAAGCAATGGCGAGTTATTTGTCCTGTAAATGTCTTGACAAATACTAATGGAACTTTCACTTTACAACAAACACATCATCAAGTACAACAACAAGTGTTGAGGAGTGTAACAACATTACCTTCCCATACAGAGGGGAATGAAAAAATGGCCACGAAAGCAACACCTCCAAAACACGACTGGAATCGTGCTGTTAGTGAAGCTGAACGTATTGTTGGCTATCCAACATCCTTTTTAAGTTTACGGTGGCTACTGAGTGACGAAATAGCTAACGTTGCACTACATTTACGCAAGTTGGTAGGCAGCAGTCATCCGCTACTTAAAACAGCTAAGTAATGCATAAATGATAAAACATTTTTTATTTGAAATAATAATAATTAACATTGCGTGTGCGAATAGAATAATAAAAGCCAAAGCTTTGTTTTTTTTTGTCATTAACGAATATTAATCTTATTGTTGAACAGTTGATACCAACCTATGTTTATGTAAATAAATATTTATTTACGTATTTATTTAATACATTACACAGCCCTTCTTTTTAATCTAATGTCTTTTTTACTATAGACATTTATTGTACAATGGCAAAAATACTACACAGGCTTGGGGACTAATAGTTTTACTAATATCTAAAGCAGCTGGACATGCTCCAAACATACCTGATATGGAGCAAGATAAAAGTGCTGGAGTACTACACTCGCAACGTGGTTTAGTTGAAGTCACAGAAATGATACGTATTTCACATTTAGTGCATACCGTAAGTATTATTTATTTTGATGCTCTACAACCTCTAAGAATTTCGCAAAGTAGCCAATAGTGAACATACATAATATGTATTTATATTATAAAGGACATGTTGTATTCTGGGTTTTATTGAAATTTAAAAATATTTCTGTTCATATGAACATATGTATACCTATGTTTTCGATATTCAGCTGAAAGGGTAAATGGCCTCTAATAAAATTTTAATGGGAGCAATCGCATTAGTCAGGGATGTGATTTGATGTGAAAAAATATTCAGTATCTTTTTAAAATTGATTAATAATACATTTTCCTCTTGTTTTATTTATAAAGTTCGTAAAATTTAATAATATGTACATATATACAATGTATATATTAACATCCTATGTATATTATACATTGGATGTTAATTAATTTGTATCGATCGAATTTCATCACATACCTGAAAGTACATATTACTTGATCAGCTATTTAAGAATCACATTCGAAAATTATATTAATCTAAATCGAAAGAAAGGACACAAAGAATGATTAATTCATATTTAAATTTACATACTGTATATACACACATACTTAACATTTTATTTAATGTTTATATAGGGATAATATTCTAATGTTAGTGGATATAAAATATTTAGTATATTCATTTGCTTTCTTTAATAGAGTTTAGTAAATTTACAACGGTCGTCACAAGCTGGTCAAGATGATAACACATACGAAGATATGACATTTGGAAACAAAATTGGTTTATTAATTGGAGACTATCTGTTGGGCCATTCCAGTGCAGAATTGGCCGGTTTGCGGAATCAAGAAGTCGTCGAGCTAATCTCTTCAGCTGTAAGAGATTTTTCTGAATCCGAATTTATTGGCGAGCGTGATGAACAAAACAATCCCTTACCTTCGAAACCTGGTTCAAATACAGTGCAAAGCACTGGCACTGCCACAACGCCAGATATTGACTTTAACGAAAAAGACGTTCTCATACCAATGAGCATAGCAAAGGTTATGGGAAATCCTGAAAAAGAATGGGAATGTCGGAACATTCTAAATGCAGGCAGTCTTTTGGGTAAATCATGTCAAGCATCAATAAAGTTAGCAGGGCAAAATGAAAATATGCAAAAGCAAGCTTATCTATTTGGGAAACATTTGTCTTTGGCCTGGCAGGCTTGTTTAGATGTGGAACCCTTTCAAAGTCCAACGCTGCCTTTTGGTAACAGTTTAAAGTTCTCAAATAATTTGTTCAGTTGAAATTTTTTTTCTAATTGTAGATACCTCCTTCAGTTTAGTAAGTGCTCCAGTGCTATTTCATTTAGAATATGATCCTAAATTGTATGATGAAATAGAAAAAGGAAAAGGATCTATTGAAAATGTTGATTTTGTTAAAATACATAAGGCAATATTAAATGGTCCTGGATTAGAAAAAACCAAAGAATTGCAGCGAAAACATACAACAGCTGCTTTGCGTGTATTAGAAAGTTTTCCAGCTAATGATGCCAGAACTGCCTTGGAGAACATTATCTTAGCTATGCAGGATCTGTAACAACGACACTCTATAGGCTACAACGGTATTCGTAAGGTGGTGGCAGCAATTTACAAAACAACAAATTAATAAGAAATGTTTAGTTTAATGGCATAATATTTATGACTCATATACACAAGTATATTTTACAATTTTTTATATTTAAATTAATATATATTTATTTTTCTAATTATACTAACAGCTTGTTACTTTTATAAGTACCAAACTTTTACAACGCTCATATTTAAAGTATTGTGGAAAATCAATTTGAATATATTCAAATTTCCAGGGCTTAGGCATAGTCAATTTAATAAAGTGCTCAAACATTGGTGCTACTGCATCACACTCAGATGTTGTGAAAACATAACGCTTTTCCAAAGCCACATATATTGTCTTTTTCTTATCGCTTACAATTTCCCTTTGAAATATCTCTTCCAGTACATTTACGAAAGCTTTTGTTAAATCATCATCATAAATCACGTCTGCTGCAACAATAATATCACTTTCATCTATGGCCTTCAAGAGCTCTTTACTATAGGAATTTTTATCAGTCATAAAATCGTACTCTAAAACATCAATTTGACTATTAGCACACAGTTTCTTATTTCTCTTGACATTATCTCGAATTAAGTCTAAAATACCACCAATATCAACATCTGTACACACAACTTTTTTAACATATAAGCCAGCAGCGATGCTGGTTAATCCCACTCCACCACCCAATTCAAGTATTTGTTTTTCTTTAAAATTATTGCGCTGGTAAAATATAAAATCGGCCAGTAGCAAAGCACCTCTCCACACTTGTAGACCAACTAAACGTAATTCAGTAGCGTCGGAATGCTGTATTTCAATAACACCGTCTCTTTTATCATTGCCACTTCTTCTGTGCACCACCAGATCTCCATCGCCATCAACCGTTACACCACAGCTGTTGTTAGAGGGATATTTAAATTCAAATTTTGAAACAATGCGACCATCTTCACCCCTTGACGTTTTAAAATTTGTCTCCTTGTAAATTTCGGATTTAACTGTATACATTTTTACTAATACTTTTTTGTCTTCCCAGCTTTTATATAATATCGCTGTTTGCGTTACGACTAGATGATGTCTTTTGCATATTAAAATTTTTTAATATATTTCCTTCAGCAATTGTCATTTCGTATTCTTGTTTATAAATAGAAGGTCTAACCAGAGTAGCCACACTTTTTTTATCATTTTGTTGAGAGCAAGGTTGTTTGCAAATACTCCATACAGTACTGCCATTTCAATATACATATGTTATATATTTTTTGTATAATTAGCGGGGCTCATAAAAAATTGTTGGTAAAAATCAAGGTTGGTAACCGAAAAGAATTTCGGTATCGGTATTAAAAATATTTGTTTATTTCGGTGTTGGTATCGGCAAATTTTTTTGAAATTTATGAAAATTGCTTTGTTAACAAATTTAATTAAAATTGTTGGATTTAATTAAAAGGATTCTGTTATTCGTGCTTAATTCCCAATTTTAATTCTTGATAAAAAGCACCGAAATCTATTGTTGATGGGATAAGCTATTCTTATGCGCATTTCACTGGTCGCTTAGGCGAGATTGTCAGAAAACTTCATACAAAAAGATTTTAGAAAAACTAAAGATATTAAACCAAATAAAACTGTTAAGCGTATAAGAATTATAAGCAACAGTTCTTTTTATAACAATATTTTGATATTTAAACAAAAACATCAACAATAAGCAGTGAGTTTATCTCTCCTTACATTCCCCACTACAATTGATTGGAATTCTTTCAACATTAATTGTAGATGTAAGTAGGTTAAGAAAAACAAAATTAAAAAAAAAACAACTTGCAAAAGAATGCTGCCAGTTAAGTTTTTTCAGGCCGTGCACTGCCAGTTTGTTATCAAAATAATTTTTGGGAATACAAAATTTTAATTTAAAAGATTTTGTTATTCGTGCTAAATTTCCAATTTTTTTATCAAGAATAAAAATGTTTTTATTTTATCTTGAAATTATCCATTAATTTTTAAAATTTCATCATAAATATGTATAAAATAATAATTTGATAACTTTGTTTAAGTATTTTATGCACTTTTAATAAGTTTAATTAGGCAAATTGACTACTTTCTCTACACACTTTTTTAAGTTTATTTAAATAAAATTTAATTTAAATTTCTTTATAACATTTTTTTATCTTGATCATTTGGGCTGTGAATGCGACCCCAGCGACTAACCAAAATCAAAGTATCTTGAGCTAATAGTAGCAGGCAATCGGCTCCAAGTTTCTGTCTTAGTTCTGGGGGTGATAAAGTGGTGAATGACGAAAAACAATCATGACATGAAAACAAAAAAAATTAATTTTATTTATTTATTTATTAAATTTCAGTAACCTAGCCTTTTGGCCATAACCGGCTTACAAATTTCTACTTAATAATTGTAAAAAAATTTAAAAGAAATTAAAAAATTTTAAAATATATTAGCACATAGTACTTAGCAACAAAAAAAATTTTTTAAAAAAATAATCTTAAATAAAATAAATTACATTTTAATAATAAATTATAATAAAAAGGTCAATTAAATTACACAAGAATCAAAAACAAAACCCAACAATTCCAAAAAAATCTAAAATACATGAAGATATTAAGATAAATGTCAGACAATAGTCCTACTATGCTTCCCTTAGGGATCCTGCTTACAGGTCAGATTTCTCTAACAGGAACTATGTTTACTTTAACCTAACAATCCAGACAACTCACGATAGAGTTTAATCTTGAACACATCAGGGGAAACATTAAATACCCGCAAAGAGCCAGGCAACTTATTATACAACCTAGCCACTCTTACACAAAATGAACGCTCCAAAACAGAAGTTAATCTTGGTATAATCAACTGTTTATTTCTGCTCGATCTACCAAATTCGAACAAATCAACCAAATATTTGGGTGTCAACAACCTATATGATTTGTAAAAATGCAATAACGTCCTAAATTTAACTAAATCCTCAAATGAAAAACCAAGAAATCGTACAACATACGAAGAAACATGCTGACCTAATCTGAGAGAAAACAAATATCTCATTACCCTATTGAACACCAGCCTTATCTTTTTTAAAACATATCCCCAAGTTCCCGAGTACACTTCCAAAGCATATAGAAATAATGGCATAATAATGCTATGAACGACCCGCTTTTTAACAAAAAAAGGCAACATTAAGTCCAAACTATACAACTTACGCAAAAAAAAGTTAACCCTAGAAACTATATTATTAACATGGCTTTCAAAACTCAATTTATTATCTACAATAACACCAAGGCATTCCATTTTATCAACAAACTCAATCAAATGACCATCTATTGTAATAGAAAAATCAACCCTATCACATTTACCAAACATCATTGCCTTAGTCTTTTTCGCATTAATAGACAGGTCATTATTATCTATCCAATTAACCAATAACCCAACAGTATATTCAATCATGCTCTGCAAAACATCAGAAAACTCCATAGTACCACTGAACAACAACTGCACATCGTCAGCAAATGCAAATGGAATACACATTCCATTAGCTATGCTACCAAAAAGATCATTAACAAACATGACAAACAGAAGAGGACCAAGCACAGAACCCTGTGGGACACCACTATAAACCGACAGCAAACCTGACGCACGACCGCCACTAAATACATACTGTCTTCTATCCGATAAATAAGAGAAAATAAGCTTACAAGCCGATACAGAAAAGCCATAATAATCCTGCAGCTTTCTTACCAAGATCGAATGATTAACCCTATCGAAGGCCTTAGCCAAATCCAGCGACAATACAACACAAACCCCACCATCAGAAACATTCCTCCTAATGTTCTCCGTTAAACCCAGTAGTAAAGAAGTAGTACTTCTATTACACCTAAATCCAGACTGACAGTCATGTAATAACTGCCTATCATCAATATGCTGAACAAGTTGTACCTTAATAATATGCTCCACCATTTTTGACAAAATGGGCAAAATAGATATCGGCCTAAAATCATTACTCCCCTTTTTTCCTATAGGTATAACTTTAGCAACCTTCCACTGTAACGGAAAGCTAGACGTAGTCAAAATTGTATTAACCAAATGCAACACATAACCTCCAATAATCGGCATCAAAAGCCTTACAAACTTAAGTCTAATACCATCAAAACCAACAGCATGCGACTTAATCAAATTAAAAGCCTCAAACATTTCCACCAAGTCAACTGCACGAAAAGAAAAACCATCATGCATAAAATTAGAAAAATCCACAATTCTGTTACTGTCATCAGATTGATTAGAAGAAAAAGCAGCATTTAAATAGTCAGGATCAACATCAACAAAATCATTAGCACTACTTACAACTCCATTTCTCCTAAGAATAGACCAAAATTCCCTCCCGTCCTTGCAATCAAATAAAGAGCCATGCGCCCTCCTCTTCAATTTTCTAATAACTGACTTAACCTTATTTCTACACCTACGGAATAACCTCCAATTCAAATCAGTCTTATCACCCAAATATGCCCTATACGCAAGATCCCTTAGAGAAATATGATACTTAATCTCAGGCGCATTAATCCAGTCAATCACACGATTTCGTATAATTTGCCTTTTAAAAGGAACCACAGTATGTAATAACAGAAAGTTGTTATTTAGTATCCCTAATTGTTCATCTACATTGTTAGTCAAATACATGCTATCAAAATCACATTCACTTGCCATAGTCTCAAGCGAACGAATATCAACTGCATTATAATCATAAAATTCATAAAATTGTCTGTTTACTAGTCGTACTATTTCAATTGATAAAAATATAAACGCATGTCTGGTTATACCTGGACATTGAAACTGATTAGCTAATTTAACCAACTGAGTAGACGAAGCCATAAAATAGTCAATTAAAGAAGTCGAATTATGGCTAATATCGAAGTGAGTTGGCATTGAGTTATGAACAAGTGAAATACCCATCCTACTACATACATCTCTAACCCTTAAAGATTTAACTTGATCAAACAAATTGTTATTAAAATCACCCATGATGACAATATGAGCATAACGAACAAGCAAATCGGAAACTTCGTTCTCAAATGAAGCCAAGTCACCATGAGGAAGATATACAATCCCCACCAATAGTTTCATATCATCAAGGAACAATTCAACAAATAAGCATTCAACCACCCCATAGTTAACACCAATATGAACCACCCTATGCCTAATATTATTAGAAATGTAAAGAGCCACCCCACCACCTCTTAAAAATGGACGATCATTCCTATGACATGTATATCCCAAAATATCAATAGCTGAAGTAGATACAGACTCTTTCAACCAAGTCTCACTTACCCCAAAAACATCCAAACAACAGCCCTGCAGTAAACATTTGATTTCAGATAATTTAGAGGAGTTAGGTTTCAAATTAAAGCTGGTACAATTTAAATGACCTATATTTATATTCTGCTTAAAATTAGACAATTGAGAATTAAGAAAATTACTATCACTTATAACAGGTCCAAGATTAAATCTAGCAGACATTAGAATTATATATTAGAGTACATATTTGCAAGAAAAATAATTAAAAATAAAATACTTGTAATCTTAAAATTAAACTGAGGTAATGTTTTTTTTTTTTTTTTTTTTTTTTTTTTTTTCATTATTTCTTCATTCCTTTCCGAATTACACATTAAAAATTTAGATACATATATATACATACATACCCACGTACATAGATACATATATACACATATAAATACATCCATACATACGAACATATATATACACATATAAATACATCCATACATACGAACATATATACATACGAACATACATACATATATACATACATCAATACATACAAACATACACACATAAAAAAACAATGTGTTAAGCTTTGTTCACAATCAGAGCAACAAATTCGTTTTTCTTCTATCTTATTTTCTTCTCAAAGTATTTCATATATTTTCCTTTCATTTTAAGAACAAAAATGTAATTAAACTACTTTTTTTTTTTTGATTGTGATCAAAGCTTTACTCCTATAATTAAAAAAACTTAAAAAACTTTAAACAGAATAGATGCATTAATTATGAAATAAAAAATTATATATGAATGTAAAATATTAAGTTTCCCTACAAAAAATATTAAATATGTATTGTAATAAATGTTATGAAAACGAATTGTTATAAAAATTTACAGATGAAAATGAATCATTCGAACTCTCCAGCATACCAACACATTGATCATGAGAATATGTCTCAGCAGCACCATTAGGCAATTCAACTCTTACTTTAGGGACATCATAATTCCAAAGCCTATATTTAATAATTTTTCCATCTTTTCTAAGCTTGCGGCATACAGATAAAAGTCTTCTTGCCGAATCAGTCAAATGGTCATTTAAAAATATTTTAGACTGAACACCATTACAATGACTTGGAGAAACAATATCCACCAGTTTGATATTTCTGTTATTATTAAAGTTTATCATAATTGCATCCCGAATCTGAACTGAATTAAATTTTACCAGTACAGCTTTACCACCAGCAAAGTAGGTACAGTGCTGAATATCAGAATCAGAAACAGCAACACTACATTTCGAAAAGATTTTTAAAAGTGGCGTTCGAAGGTCCTTTATTTTCATCGGCAAACCTCTTATAACAATGTTTGCTCTGTTTAGCCTTCTTTCCATTATGCTCCTCTGCTTTTCAAGCACAGCTAATCTACTATTCGCAGCATTAACTACATCAAAGCAATTTTTAACATCAGTTTTTATTTGCTGAACATTTAAAACTTGGGATTCTACAAAATCATTGAATTTCTTTTCCATTTGCCTAATTCCATTTTCAAGATGGTCATTTAACTTACTCCGGCATTCCTGCATCTTATCTTCAATTTCCTTTTCTAGGAAAGTGGTAAGAGTAGCAAAACCTTTTTTAAGCTCTTCTTGAACATTACAGAATTAATTGATAAAAATGGGTTTTTTTTATCATACAAAATTTAAAACTTTTAGAAGAGATAGAAAAGCGCTAAAACTCTCGCGTTAAGAAGTGTATAGATAACAAAAACAATTTTCGTAAATGTTTGTTTTTATGGAAATTTTCACTCCTTCGACGCGTATTTAAATTAACCATGATTGTGTTACTTCATTCGTCGCTTTATCAACCCCCAAAATTAAGACAGAAAGCTCTAATATTTTGGATATGAGGCAATGTTAGGGCTCAATTTTTCTTTATATATTCGAGAATAAAAAAAATTGGTAACGAATTTAAAAAGAGAGCACATTTGTTATAAAGATTTGACATAAACAACCACTCAATCTTTTTAGTATAATCGTCGATTGTTTAATTTTAGAGAGAAGAATCGTCGAAATGACGATAACTTGAGTCTGGCAACTCTAGTTACGAAACTATTATTTGATCCTGCAACCCTGTTATCGATGTTCTATAAGAGTTGGCAACTTATTTGTTACTAAAGTAAAAGTAATATCATTTTTGTAAAACGGGCGATATATTTTTAGATTTATTAATATTTTTCCTAAATTGTGATTAATTTCGAAAATATATTAACAGGGTTACAGTTTATAATTTGTGTTGACTTATAAGCGGTGAGTTGGAGAAATTTTTCTTCACACAAATTTTGTTACGGCTGTGTAATAAAAAAAAAGGTGTAAAGAAAATGAGCAACAAGCTTGTGATCTGAGAAACTAATAGAAATACAACAAATGGTGAAAATGTGATTTGCTAAACAGTTGCTGTTACAAAAAGAATAGCATATATATAAATTGGGATATCTATTAACATTTAAGCAATAAAAATGTGAAAAAAAGGAAATGTAAAAAGCAACAAGTACGTTTTGTTGAGTTATTTTTATAGTACATTTGACGTTTTCCAACTATGACACCTCAACAAATAAGAGAGATAGGAGAGAATTAAGCTATAAAGGAAATAAATAAATGTCATTGAGCCAGAAGTGCTGCCAGATTATTAATTTAACTTTAAATACAGTGTTCGAAAGTAAACATACTGTTCTTTAGTGTTCTGTTCGGTAGATATGTGGAAAACACAAACGCTAAAAGCGTTTGTGTATTAAATAATTTAAAATAAACAATGCAAAAATTAAGTTGACGGGGCACACGAAAAAATAATTGGACCCATCGGGAGTCAAAATAAACACAAAATTGAAAATTAAGGGGGACTGGATCCAAAGGTGATTGTGCAAGAAAAACGAAAATAAAAAATTAGGGCAGGTAAGACTTTGGGGTCCTCTGGGGCTAAAAAGTACCCGCCACTAATATCTTTGATTCGGTATTGAAATTGAAGTTCACGATTGTAAATATTTTGTTTTTTTAATGTTTCGTGCGTTTTTTCTTAATTTTTTTGTTGCAACTAAAACTTCTATATAGCCGGATTTAAGAATTTTCTCCTCTATGGTTTAACAAATACCAGCTTCGCTAACTATAGTTTCTCTGCATCTAAAAGATACCAAAATAAATATAGAGGGGATAATAATTAATGAATACAAAAACAAAATAAATATTTGCAATTGTGAGCAGATTATCCTTAATTTGTGCAATCACACCACATACCTTAAATTTTAATTTAGTTTTTTTTTAAAATTCTGAATCGAGTGACATATTTATTTTTCGTGTGCCCCGTAAACTGCAATTCTGCCAAAAACGTTTCTCTGTTTGTGATTCTCAAACCCAAAAATAATATTTTTCTTATCCAACTCAACAAAAAGATGATAACATTGTATTGCTTTCTTTTTTTCTTTTAAAACCACAAACTTGGTTGTGTTCCGTTCAAGATTTGTTGCGCAAATTCCCCAGTAACAACAACAATACTAGTGAGAAGCGTTACTAAAATTTTTTGTTTGTACATTCCTTTATTAATTATAAGAAAACACTATAGAACATTAAAATATAGTGTACTTATACAGAACCACTACAATTGTACTGTTTTATAACGATATATAACACTATATAATGTTAGTTACTTTCTTAATAATAGTTATGAATGGTACTTAGGGTTGCGTATTAATATATCATTTCGCTACTGATTAAATCATTTCGCCGTTAATCGCCACTGATTAAATTTCATTTTCTCTTCAAATCGAATTAGACCTTTATATGCATTTTAAATTATTTTAAAATTATAAACAATTTGTTTAAGGAAATTGCCAACATATTTGAAAGTAGTGGCACTTTAAATAATTTTCAAACGTAATACAATAGCTGAATCTTATTGACAGATCAAGTTTAATGTAAATATTTAGTAATCAAAGTTATTTAAGTGAAAACGTATTTATATAAACGTTTGATTAGCTTATCAACTATATCAACAATTCAA
Organism: Pollenia angustigena; assembly: GCA_930367215.1. NCBI lineage: Eukaryota > Metazoa > Arthropoda > Insecta > Diptera > Polleniidae > Pollenia > Pollenia angustigena. Next base: position 233,443,287 of record OV884058.1, on the reverse strand, counting down.
TACTATACTATTTTTAAAATAAATTAAATTTTTTACCTTTCATTTATTTTTACTTCAAAGTTTTATGTACAAAAAAATTCAATCAGGCATCTTTGTTAGACATTGTCAAAATAAAAAAAATTTGTCTCAATCTTGAAGTTTAGCAAACAAGACACAAGAAAAATCGTTAACTAGAAAACGCAAAAAATATTCTTGATTTTATGCAGTTGAACAACGCAAAAACATGTTACACACCTAAAAAAAATATTTTATTATCAAACTAAAATATTAATTTGTGAAACTAGAATTCCAAACGTAAAAAAAATACAAAGTGCACAAAATCGACAACGCTGCAAAGAAAAAACGAACATAAACTCCCCCAAATACAGAAAAACTGAATGAAAAGGAAAATTAAAATATTTTATAATAATAAATTTTGTAATAATTGTTTAATTTTAAATTAAAAAAAGCATTCAATTGCCATAAATTTTACATTAATTTATTATAGAGTTGTGAGAAATCTTAAAGTAATTCTGCAATTAGTCTACAAAAAAAAAAAAAAAAACGAAATACCTATTTCTTCATATTTTTTGCTGGTAGTTGCTATTTACGCGTCACGCAACAATTACATTTCATTTGTATGTAAAATAAATAAAGAAGTGCACTCTACAAACATCAAATACCAAGGAAGGATCATAAAATATTGTCAGTAAAAATCCAACAGAATGTTTTGGGATACAAAGGATCCGCCCTCACATAACATAGAGATTCTGCTGGAATCACCGGTAAGTGAATAATTTTATTGATTAATATAATTCGAATGCACTATATGTGTATGCAAGTACATTAGGGCGGTAACTTTTTTAACTTTTTCGCAAATATATATAATAAAAAAAGGAATTCTATTTTCGCGGCTGTCAAAAACAACTTAACATCTGTCTCCATTGAACAACTTAACGACAGTTTTTGCAATAAATACGGCAACCAAGATGACCTCTTTAAAAATACATTATTTAAAATAGTTTTTGGTAGCCACGATACCATTTCTTTAAAACGTCAACCATGATAAAGGCGGATGTTATTGTTTTTAATATTTAAACGGGCATTTTCACCAACTTCAGTTATAATTAACTATCAGTTAGGTACCTATAACTATCAAAAATATTTTGTTAACTGGAAGTAATTGTTTGTTTAATTGAACGTTGTTAAATTGAAATTTGTCGTAAAAAAAGCATTAATTTTAATTAACGGTCTTATTTATAAAAAATAAAACAGGCTTATAAAAAATTTATCGCACGGATTTTCTATGAAATTTGATTAAAAAACACTTTATAAACTTGTTTTGTTTTATTTTTATAAATAAAGGGATAAAATATATATTTTATGCTTAACAATTGTTAAAGCCTAGATTACACTATCTCACAAGCCTTACGTATTCCATAATACTTTGTGAGATAGAAATCTAATGAGTTTTGTTGCGACTGTCAAAAAATCTAATGTAACATGACAGTTCGTGTTCACACCATCTCACAAAGTATAAACACTCACACATGAAATAAAATGCAACCCTGATCCAATGAAAAGTATTATTGTTTTGAAATTTTTCAAAAAACGATGAAGTCGTATGGGATGTCAAACTTTTTTCTTAATACTTTTTATTTTCGTGACACATTGCATTCACACTATCACACTTTGTCATATTACTTAAGTTTTTGACATGTATTAATACAAAGTATAATAGTGTAATCTGGCCTTAAGTATAAAAAAATGGTTAAACAAATGTCCCTACATAAAATATAAAGCCATTTCGCTATTAAGCAGCGCTCAATTAAATTCAAGAAAAATTCTTGTTATTTTAGCATTTGACCTTATCTCAAGCTCAGTTTACCTCAATATGTGAATTTACATGTAGGTATGTGGTATAATCAGCTTTTTTACGCTGGTCGTTGGCGTTATAAGGCTAAATAAATGCAATCATTCAGCCTTATTACGATTGCCGTTGTGGTAAACGACGATGTCGTTTAAATTAACACATAACCTGTGTTCTTTAATCAACTACAAAAAAACAACTAAGTTGTTAACGACAACGACAACCGTAATAAGACTGATTGTTTCAGTAAAGAAAATTTCGCAACTTTTGAACAATTCTTAACACGATTTAAGAACGGGCATTTATGTTTCTAAATGCACTGTATTAAAGAAACTTCTATAATCCCAATGCAACAAATATGGTAAAATCGAAAAAGCAATCAAACTTTAAGCTTTGTTCACAATCAGAGCAACAATTTCGTTTTTTCTTCTATCTGTTTTCTTGCTAAGTATTTCATATACTAGTCACAAAGCGTGTCCCTGCCAGGCATAAAAATCTTTTAGATAATAACTAACATAGTAACGCTCATAAAAGAAATTAAACAAATAATTATTATTCAATATTTTAATACATTTAATAGGTATAAGAAGAAAAAATATGTAAAAAATAACAAAAAGTAAAATATGTAAAAAATAACAATAAGTAAGTAACTAAATTATAATACTTCTTTAAAAATATTTTTTTTTAAATACTAAGGAGCAACCCTGTTTTAACATACCCTGTTTACATGCATCACTTTTACCTTAACATCATATTTTTTTCACTCTTGAGAAAGCAATGTACAATTGTCCATGACTAAAAACTGGTTTGGGTAAATATATCCCCCTTCTCTAAGCTTTGACCTTGAGCTTTATTGATGGTGATGGAAAACGCCAACCTTATAGGAAACTGTCTCCTAAGCAAAATAAATGGTAGGTCGGTATTTATGGGAGCCAAATCAATCCTCGGAATAAATGCAGGATTGCCTTTTGCAGTGCCGGTTAATATAGTTGCGCATATTAGATTCTTTGACAATTGTGTAACTTGCAGTCTTGTGCCATTGCATAGCCCTCTTTTAGTGTTAAAATTACTCAAAAGCATGATAATGGCTCCTTAACTTTACTTACGAGGAGGCATTCCAGATGGCGATAGACTGTTTAAACACTCCCGCTCAAACACAACGCTCAAAAATGTAAAACATTCACCCTTAAAAAGACTTAGTACTTCTTCATTAATTTGGCATACTTCATCATTCTTAGGGCATAAAATGGCAAATTTACAACACTGTTCTACATCAGACGGCTTTAAACATTCACCGAACATATTTTTAACGATTGAGTTTTGAGCCAGCATTTCGTTTGGTAATGCAATAATGTCCTCTCCAAATTCCGAACTGCGTTCACCATTCCCCATTTTTAAAAGGTGGCATGTCATAACGTCCAGTGTCATAGTGTCCATGGACGTTATGACACTCCAAAAAGTATCATAGTGTCCATGGACATTGTGACACATTCAAAAGTGTCATAACGTCCATGGACACTATGACACTTTGCAAATGGACATTATGACACTTTCAAAAGTGTCATTAGGCCCATAATTACTAAAGAAGTTAGGAAAAATGATCTGCATACACGCAGAGAAAAACATGTTTCATTATGGTCCCAACCAACAAAACTATTTTTAAAGAAACTAATTTAACCATAATATGGTTGTCGGTGACAATGATTTGGTCAAATGAAACATAATATGGCAAAAAAAATTTTAAAAAAGGTTTTGCTACTTTTTCTCTGGGTGTATACATTAAATATATAACGAAAACACTTTTCTCCTCTATGGTATAACAAATACCGGTTTCGCTAACTAAAGCTTCTTTGCACAGCCGGCCTTTGGCCGGGCGCAAGGATTTTCTTCTCTATGGTATAACAAATACCGGCTTCGCTAATTAAAGCTTCTCTGCACAGCCGGCCTTTGGCCGGGCGCAAGGATTTCTCCTCTATGGTAAAACAAACACCGGCTTCGCTAACTAAAGCTTCTCTGCACAGCCGGCCTTCGGCCGGGCGCAAGGATTTTCTCCTCTATGGTATAACAAACACCGGCTTCGCTAACTAAAGCTTCTCTGCATAGTCGGCTTTCGTTCGGAAACAAGGCAGATTTTAGAAGCTTTACTTAGCGAAGCCGGTGTTTGTTATACCATAGAGGAGAAAATCCTTGCGCCCGGCCGAAGGCCGGCTATGATCCCAAATTTGTTTACATTCTTGCTTGTAAGAATTTTCGGCATTGTACTTACTTATTTTGATATTTCAAAACAAATTTTACACATTTAAATATTTTTCAAAGTGTCATAACGTCCGCGGACGCTATGACATTTCTTTGATGGACGTTATGACACTTTTGAAAGTGTCATAAAGTCCATGGACACTATGACACTTTCAAAAGTGTCATAACGTCCATGGACACTATGACACTGGACGTTATGACATGCCACCTTTTAAAAGCCAATCTCTGTAAATATTATCCACTGCACGAATATTGATTTTAAGTTGTAAAACTTTAAAGTTGGACCAACGATTAGAAAACTTAATACATGATTCGATAATGTCCGTCCTGTGAGCATGTGATACCACTGGTAAACATTGGCGAAAATCTCCTCCAAGAAGCACAACTTTACCTCCAAAAGACTTGTTATATTTTATCAATGTTTTAAGCAACTTGTCAAGAGCATTAAATGCCTAGGTAGGTGCCATTGTTGTCTCATCCCAAATGATTAACGTAGCCTTTCTTATCTGCTTTGCATCCACTGAATTTGCTCTCATACTTGAAGTGGATGTTTTTGTCAATGGTACTGGTAGCTTGAACTGAGAATGATGTGTGCAGCCCCCTCTAAATAATTCAATTTTGCATTAGTCTTTCGCTGCCAGCATTAAACTGTAGGTCCCTTCAATGAGTTCAAAAATAGAATCGGGTGCAGATCATTCACTGGGAGAGGTCTTTCCATGCCCTTAACGGAATTTGTGTTTTATAGGAAAATGTTGAAAAAAATAACGAACAATTGAATACTCTTATATATATTTACGGTCTCTGATTTAAATACTCGACGTTTTACATATTGCTGGTTATAAACCATCCACCAAACCGAAGTATAGTAAAATGTAAACGTATGAAGCAGTTGATACCAAACACCGAAAAAATCTCTGCTTATTTATACGAAAACTGACACACATTCATCGTACAAAATATTTGTAAAAACGTGTTTCGAAATAATAGACAACGAAAGTTTTTCGTAAAATTTCGCATAAAATTTTTTTGGATGTACATAACAAAATATAACCTACCTTGTAGAGGACTTTGAGCAGCTTTTAAAATTATTAATGACTTAAGTTAATTAGTTGATTTTTTAAAAAAAAGAACTTTAACTTTATATTTATAACATTATATAAATTCACTTCAAATAGGTAGTTATAATTTGTTCCTTTAATGATAATTTAAAAAACGCGCAACGCACCGTAATTATGTAGTTCAATCCAATTCAAATGGGCACAATGAAGAATAAATTCCAATAACTCAATATTATTATTTTTTAATTTAAATGAATGTAAAAAACAGTTACTTTACAAACAAATCTTAAAAATCAAAACAAAAACCCAATATTTTTGTTAGTAATTATGTATGTGATACAATAAGATTATCTCTACTTTTCCACTATGATTTCTGGCAGAGAAAGTACTTTCAGTTTAACAAATTTTATGTTGTAATATCGAAAATATAAAACTTCTTTAAAAAATTCATAATGCAAAATTGAGGGTTTTATGATGAAATAAGCCATATGTACTGCCCGGAGACCAGAAATTAGGAATCTTACAATGCTATGATCTTTCTCAGACAGAGGGCTTTAAATATAAAAGGTGTCATTAGGAAAACGCAAAAATTCCTGCAAAAAATATAAGAAAAAGTGAATGGTTTATTCAATGACCACGCCCCCACAGACCGAAAATAAAAAATCGGGCTCCGTCTTGCACCAGTGTAGCAAATGAGCTTTACGTATGCCAAATTTCATCTTTCTGCGACGTCTGACGGCTTCAGAAAGACGCGGAAAGAGAACCGGACATACATCCGGACAAACAACGAAATTATATACATATATAGATTTTCCTTTCATTTTTAGAACAAAAATGTAACTAAAATTTTTTTGAAAATGTAACTAAAGTTGAGTCTACTTTATCTTCAGCAACAATTTGTATGAAATAGTTTCTGATGTTTAAAATAATTTTATTTAGTTTTGAATTGCAAACGGTTTCTTAGTGCAAAATGTGTGTGGTTGACAAAGAAATTGTTGCTTTATTATGAACACCAAGTGAAAATGTTTTTTTGATTGTAAACGAAGCTTAAAAATTTTAAATTTTAATTTTGACTATATTTTTCATTAATTTTAAGAAAATGCAGTCAACTATTAAACTTTTCTGGTGATTAAATTGAGTATGAGCAACATTCCAATTATACTTTAAAATTAATGTTACAGCAACAATGATCAATATCCATAAGGAAGACCAAATATATAGTTCGATTAGCGATATATTTATTAACTATATAAGGCCCTAAGGGCTCGGTTAAGTAATTGAAGAAATTAAAATAAAAAATATGTAAATAGTTTTAAGTATAGCTGTTCATTGTAAATTATTTTCTTCTAAATATTGGCTCAAAATGAACTATTAACAATTTGTAACTGTTTTTCAAAAATTAAAATATGATAAATTTATATTCAACATTTTTTAAAAGCTATTTTATAAAGCTATTTTTTCAAAAAAGCTTTATAAAATACATAACTGAAATTTAGCTCATAGATTAAATTCGAAAAATAAAAAATATTGAATATAATATAAAGAAACCTTTGAAAGGAAATAATTCCCAGTTTCTATATGATAAATTTATTTAATACTTTTTTAAATTAAATATAAATCAGTTTTAAATAATTTACGATAATGTCTTTCAAATTTAGTTTCTTCTCTTGGAAGTTAAATTCAATATTGGGCCATGTCACAGAGTACAATTCCGTTCGGAATGATTCCGTTCGGAATTGAAGAAAATATATTTGTTTGTTGATGGAAAGTGTATTTTGATAGTTTTCTGGCCTTTCAGATACAGACAACTCCCATACCGTTCATGAAAACAAAAATGGTTTCATTCCGAAACATTTTTTCGTCCCGTGCCCTTCATCTTCGAGTCATCAGTGAAAATGGCAAATCCCATCAGTCCTACTTCCCTCATTCTAAGAATGCTTCTGGCTGCAATTCCCATCACATACTGCTCTATAGGCAGAAGATTCAGAATTTCCCAATAAATTGGGTGGCATGTCATAACGTCCTGTGACACAGTATACACTATGATCACTAGCATCACCTGCATAATTTCCCCGATCGTGGACAGAAATTTTCCCCTGAACAGCAAAACTATGTCGTACGCATTGGCAACAACTTTCCTGCCCATGTAATCAACTGACCCAAGAATCCCGTTAACCGCAAGCAACCACAATAGAGGTGATAGAACCCCCCCTTGTGGTGTCCCCCTGGTAACCTTCCTCCTTATCACATGATCCCCCAGGCTCGAGTTTATAATCCTACTGCCAAGCATGCAGATTATCCACTCCACCAGAAAGTCCTCAACTCCCAACTCCAGCAAAGAATCCCTAATCGCCTCAATCCTAATGTTATTAAAGGCTCCCTCTATATCCACAAACGCGGCCAGAGTATATTCCTTATGCCTCAGACCGTGCTCAATACAACCCACCACCTTATGTAACGCGCTCTCAACAGATGTACCCTTCAGGTAATCATGTTGAGCGTTGCTAATAAGGCGGGTCTCAATATTACTCCTGAGATAGAAATCTATTAGCCTCTCAAGAGTCTTCAACAAAAATGAAGACAAACTAATAGGTCTAAAATCCCCCGGTTTCGAGTGGCCTGCTTTACCAGCCTTGGGTATAAAAATCACCCTAACCTCTCTCCACCCCCTAGGCAGATACCTCCTACTGAGGCACTTCTTGAATATGTTCACCAGCAGAAATGATGCATCGTCTGGAATGTTGCAGAGCATGGCCGGAAAAATGCCATCCGGACCCGGTGATTTATATGGGTCGAAAGTATTGACCGCCCACGCTAGCTTCTCCCTTGTGACCATTTCCTCGACGCAGGCGGAAGTATAATCCGATGTCATGGACATCACGTCCCATTGACCGTCGTCCGTACCTCCGGTATCCCTGCACCCGGGAAAGTGCGTCTCCATAAGTAAGGTTAGGGTCTCAGAGCTTGACTCAGTCCATGAGCCGTCATTCCTTTGGATGTAACCAAGGGCCTTAGGGTCCTTTTATAAAATCCGTCGGAATCTTGACAACTCGTTGACATTATCAATGGATGCACAAAACTGCCTCCATGATAGTCGCTTAGCCCTCTTCAGATCCGCCGATGGGCCAAGTAGTAATATATCTATCGAATAGTAATAGTTATGTTTGAGAAAAACTTTTATTTGATACCCATCAGGCGCGGATTCAGGGGGGGGTGAAATAAGGAAATTTCCCCCCCGTAAATTATAAAAATATGTTTTGTTTTTTTCGATAATACATGAATACCCATTAATATTATCTTTTTTTAATGTACACAATTTTTGGAAATCCCAGCAAGGTTTTTTTTTTGTTTTTTTATTGAATCTCTAACGAAATTTTCAATAAGTATATTTTTGTTTTTTTATTGAATCTCTAACCAAATTTTCAATAAGTATCCAAATCTTCATCCTAATAGTTATTTATTAGATATTTTCAATGAAACATCTAGTTTACTGTATTCAAATACTTGTTATTCTACATTCAATCCCAGCAGGCGCCATCTATGTATTACCAAAGAGTAAACGTTTGACTTGAAAATGCGTGCGGTTGAATTATTAAAAAGCCTTAGTATTTGCAATATTTATGTATATAGTATGTGTTATATGAAAAAAATCCTAATCGATAATTTTTGACGAACGCACGGATTTGTCGGTGAAAAGCCAGATTTCATTATCTTTAAAATATTTCAACATACAACAAATAGTTGTTAGGCAAGAATTGTTTTGGTTTTGTTGTAAAAGCATTTGAAGAGCCTTCACAGGATATTGATAATGACGCTGATGTGTCAATTGATGCGATGGCACTATCATCAACAGTTCTTTAAACTTTCACAAATTTTAGTCTTGACCTAAAAAATTGTATAGGAGTTGGAACTGATGGGTGTCGTTTGATGTAAGCAGAAAATGAAGCTGTTAAAAAATTCTGGAAACCGCGACAAATGCGAAACAAACGTCTTGCTATTTCCCGTAAATCAGGCAAAACATGTTTTTAGTAAAGTATTTGGGAGCCAAACTCTACATTATGCAAGACAAGATGGGTGGACCATCACGACTCAGCTTTACACTTTGCAACAAGTGTACATCATATAGTAGAAGCTTTGGAAAAAATATCTGAGTGGAAAGGTAGAGATAATTCATCAAGAGCCTTATATTAAGGAACTCACTTAGAACTTTTGAATTTATTTGCGGAATAAACATATTAAGTATGATACTTGTTGTAACACAGCCGCTTAGTATCATTTTACAAAAGCACGATATAGATCTTCAAAAAGGATCAAGCCTTATCAAAACTTTAATCATGTGCCTTGAAGAAAAAAGAAATAAAGCCGAAGAACAATTTAAAGTGATTTTTAAAAAAGTTAAAGTTATTTGCGTTCAAATCGAGGTTCCAACCTAAAAAACAAGATTTGAACGAAATAATCACATCCAAAATGTTGAAGATTTCTACCGAGCCGTAGGTTTCATTCTCTTATTGAATTTATTTAAGAAGATCTCAAAACACCTTTCCAATAGATATCTTTAATGTATTGAACATACCAAAACTTCTACTCAAAGTGTAATCAAGTCATATACAGATATACAACTTTTAAAACCACAGCTCGAGATAAACACCTACTAACATCTAAACTTGAGCCTGCACTGTAGCATTGGCAACAAACATGGAAATTATCTGAAAATCTATCAGATAACGTTGTATATGCTTTAATAAACTGTGATGAAGATATCTACCTAAATCTAAGAAAAATATTTAAAATTTTCGTTTCAATGCTCGTAAGTAATGCTACGAGCGAGAGGTCATTTCCTACCCTTCGTCAAATAAAAACATGGCTCAGATCAACAATGACAAACTGAACATAGACTGTACTATCTAAATTTGCCTCACAAGGAAATCATAAATTGCTTATTTAAAAAGATAAGTTTATTTTAATTTATATTGAATATTTTATTTAACCTTATTGTTGAGTTTTTTTAATATAATATACACAAATTGCTTTTAATAAACTTTTAAAAACAAATTTTTTTTTGTATCATAACCGTTAAAAAATGTTAATATATTTATTTACCGCCTGTTTATCGATATCTATTTATTTATCTATTTTATGAATTAACTTTTTGATCTCATATCTTGAGTACCTCAATTTTTGTTTGTTTTTATTAATCACCCCTATCGTGAATAAAAATTACTTGGGAGTTTTTTCCCTTTTCCCATTTTTACAATTGAATTAACATAAGAAAAATGGAAGAAGGGAAAAAAATCCTAGGGGTGATTGTTTTATGAATTAAATTGTTATGTTTACGTTATCTTTTTATCTTGCATCTAGAGTATAATAATACGGAATTTACTATAATACCGTAAGGTAATAATAATTCAAGTTCTTCTTTTAATCTTCAATTAATTGTCGTAGCATAAGTTACCTTACGTTTTTATATAAAAGTTTTTTTCATTGAAAAATAAATTTACTTCGTAATATTTATATGGAGCGGGATCCCGGGAAATTTAAAAAAAAATTACCACTTTAACGGGAATCGAAAAACTCCGGGGGGAAAAAAACTTAATACAACTTAACCGTTGCTCAAAATTAAAAAAATAATTAAAAATTAATTTAAAAATGGAAACTCAACGGGTATGGTTCTTCTTGCCATTTAATCAGCATTTGACTCTGTTTGTCATAATGGCCTTATTTACAAGTGAAAAACTCTTAACTTTCCAGACGAAATAATACAAATTGTATTAAGTTTTCTAAGAGATAAGTAGTTTTCATGTCTACATTGGAAAAACAAAATCACGTGAAGTACATGTAAATGTAAAATTGTACAATATTTTCACTGCTAATATTCCTACAACAACAATTTTTGCAGGTGATACCTCCATCCTAAGCTTTGTTTTGTGTTCTGCTAATATAATAAACAACTTGAAATCGGCATTGGATGAACTAAAACAATATTTTAACAAATAAAAAATTCGAATAAATCCAGAAAAATCCGTTGTTTCACACCTCAAGGCCCATTGCAGTTTAAGAACCACGACATAAACTGGACAGAAAATGTTAAGTGTTGTACTAGATACAAAACTAAATTTCAATCATCACCAAAGTTATTTTCGGGAATACAAAGTTTATCACATTCCATGGTTAGGTTAGGTTAGGTTAAATGGGTAGCCGTCACGAAGACGACTCACTTGGGTCCTTATAGCGGTCCCTTTGTGATACCCCTAGCCAGTGACAAGGGCCAGCCAGTATCCACCAGACTATTCCCCAGAGGTCACCGCAGTCTCGAACCACCCCGATTCCCTGCAGAACAGGGAGATCGATTTCAGTCCCGCATTGGACAAATCGTCCAGACATGGCAATTCCGGTCTCCCAAAATGCCTCAACCTAACGCCCGCCAGACCGGGGCATTGACAGAGGAAGTGAAACACCGTCTCCTCCTCCTCCTCATCATGACAACTCCTGCATTAGTCATTATACTCAAGACCCATCCTCCTAGCATGAGTCCCTATCACCCAGTGACCCGTGATAACCGATATCACTGTCCTTATCCGGTCCCTGCCGAGACCGAGTAGTACGCGCGTTTTCGCCGCGTCATAGCCAGGCCATAGAGTCCTGGCCATCAAACAGGTATGCTCGCCCTGCCATCTCCCCTGAGCCCTTCTGTACGACTCCCGTCTGATGAGAGTCCTGCAGCGGGCCATTGAAGTGCCAATTAGGCCGTCGACGAACATGTCGTCCAAGAGACAGCCTTGTTTGGCCAGACTGTCCGCAGTATGGTTGCCCAGGAGCCCACTGTGTCCTGGTACCCATGTCAGCGTTACACTGGAATGTTTCGCGATCTCATTTAGAGACATCCGGCATTCCACTGTCAACATAGATGTCGTAAAGACACCAGCCAGAGCTGCAATGGCAGCCTTGCTGTCCGTAAATATACATATATCCCTCGATATACGATAGTACTTCAGCCAGTTTGCCGCCCGCTTTATGGCAGAGATTTCCGCCTGCAGCACACTACTGCCATCTGGCAGCCTAAAAGAGACCCTGATGTCCAATTCTTCGATGAAGAAACCTCCACCCACTCTGTCGCCCATCCTGGAACCATCGGTGTAGACCCGCAGGGTCGGCTCCAGAGATCGCGTATTATCGAGCAGCTCATCATAGCTACCATGATGAACCGTGAACAAAGCACCGAAAAACGGTTCCGGAGTGCAATAGTCCAGCCCCGCCAGGTCGTATGACGCGTGAAGCGTGACCCTGGCATGACCATAGTTCCGCGTAGACCACAGGCCCACCGCCCCCAGTCTCATAGCGGAAGTCAAGGCCTGTTGTTCGGCCATGATATCAATCGGCAACCAGTCTAGCATAGTAAACAGTGCCTTCGTCGGTGTCGAGCGGAGTGATCCCGTGATCATCAGCGCAGCCAACCTATATACTTTCTCAAGCATCCTGCAGTACCGTCCCCTTTCCACGGCAGGCCACCACACTATGACCCCATAGAAGAGAATCGGTTTTACCACCGCTTCAAAGATCCATTCGACACCCCTGGGGCCCAGGCCCCAGCTCCTGCCCAAGGATCTCTTGCAGGTGTATAAGGCCACAATAGCCCTATCAACCCTCGTCCGAACGTTGAGTTCCCATGATAGTTTGCTATCGAGAATTACGCCCAAATATTTGGCACTGTTCGAGAGCCTCAGCTCCGTGCCGTTTAGCCTAGGAAGCCTAAAGTTGCCAACCTTGTACTTCCTGGTAAAGAGTACCAACTCAGTTTTCTGTGGATTGACACCAAGTCCACAGGAAATGCTCCAAGAGCTTAGAATCTGCAATGCAGATTCCATACAATGGGACAGTGTGTCCAGGTGTTTACCCGCGACCGCCACCGCCACGTCATCCGCATACGCGACGGTTTTTATCCCTAATCTGTCGAACCGACCCAGCAAAGTGTTCACCGTCAGGTTCCACAGTAGAGGGGAGAGAACCCCACCTTGCGGGGTGCCCCTGTGCACAAATCTGCAAACATTAGTAGCACCCATTGTGGATTCAATGATCCTATTATCGAGTAGATTACCAATAAATCTACAAATTACATCGTCAACCCCAACCTCCCTCATCGACTCCAAGATGGAGTTGGGTTTGACATTATTGAAAGCTCCCTCAATGTCCAGAAAGGCCACAAGTGAGTATTCCCGAAATTCAAGGGATTTCTCAATGTAGCCGACCAGTGAGTGGAGCGCCGTCTCTACAGACTTGCCCTTGGTGTAGGCATGCTGCGATGAAGAGAGCAAATGTCTAGGAATAGACATCCTCAGATGAATATCAATGACCCTTTCAAGGGTCTTGAGAAGAAATGACGACAGGCTAATTGGCCTGTAGTCCTTAGGTCTGGTGTGGGATGCTTTACCTCCCTTTGGGATGAAAACAACCCTACATCTAGTCCATCGGATGGGAACGTACGAGAATCTAATACATTCCGTATAAATAGCGGACAGCCAAGGAACCAGAAGCCCCGCGTTCTTTTGAAGGTCGGCCGGAATAATACCGTCCGGACCAGGAGCCTTAAAGGAGTCGAAGCTCCTTATCGCCCAATTGAGCCTATCATAGCACAGAGAAATGGACACGGGTCCAGGCTCTGATAGGCAGTTGATCTTCCGTGGTGTTGGAAGGGAATTGCCAGGAAAGTGCGTGTCAATTAACACCCCCAGCGTCTCCTGACTATTCGTAGTCCAGCTACCATCAGCTTTCTGAATGTAGCTAGGGACAGTCGGGCAAGAAGCCATTATTGTGCGCAACCGGTTTGTCTCAGAGGAGCCTTCCACGCCGCTGCAGAAGTTCCTCCAGGCATTCCGTTTCGCCGATCTAACCAAATTCTTGAACCTATTCAATGCCGACTTATAATCCGCCCAGTTTCCCAGTCGTTTAGCCATATTGAATAACCTACGACAGTCTCTGCGAGACTGTGCAATCTCAGGGTTCACCATGGTGGCTTGCCCCCCTTTTTCCTAACCACTGGCCTACAGGCCAGTGCCGTTGCCTGACGCAGTGCCCCCGATAGGAATTCCACTGCCATTTCAGTCTCCGTAATGCCACTAATGACAGGGACTGAGCCCAGAGAATCAGCGAGTAGACTAGCCTGATAGTCCCACCTCGTTCTCCTCCTATTCACAAAAGTACACACCCCCAAGGGGGGTGGACCTAATTGAAACTCAACATACCTGTGGTCCGAAAAAGAACAGTCATTTGAGACCGCCCAGTTACTTATTAAGTCGGAGTGTTCCGAGCTGACCAATGTCACATCAAGAACCTCCTGCCTATTAGCTACAATGAACGTAGGTTCCGCGCCTATGTTTGCTATTTCCAAATTACTGCTACAGATAAAAGAAAAAGCGACTCACCTCTAGAGTTGGTGTTGGTGCTGCCCCACGTGATGTGGTGCGCATTAGCGTCAGCACAGATAACCACCGGGGTACCCATGGAGCCGGCTTTGGCTACCAAGCCACGAACAAGCCCATTAGGTGGCCCATTGTCCTGGTCATGCGCCATATAGCCCGAGACGATCCAGATCGGCATGTCGCCCATCTCTAGGGCCGCTGAAGTTGTGTCTTCATCACTGAAATCAGAAAGAATGAAGATATCCAGCGTGTTTTTAGCCAAAATACAAGATCTAATTTTACCTGTTGCTTTGGCATATAGGAGCTTATAGCCCTTGAGGTTTAATCCGCAAACCCGATCCTTGTGGATCCATGGCTCTTGGATCATTATTAGCTCCTCCTCTCTCTCTACCACCCGGAGGAGCAGTGCAGCGGATGCTGCCTTAGAGTGGTGAAGGTTTATCTGTGTCACCTTCACCATGTCCAGTATTAACGACCGTGACATTGGCGTCCTCCTGATCTGATTCCAGGAGGGCGTCCTCATCAGCCAATTCACCCATGCGTTCAAAGAGGTCACCCAGCATGTCAGAGACGGACGGGGTGTCTTCTTTGTCACATGAATGAACGGAAGCGTCATTCGTGCAGTCCGCAGACTGCGTAGGCTCCACAACCTTCGGAGCGGGATCGCCCTTGTCATCACCTCGGTAGACACGGAGCAAGATGGTACTGAAACCATAGTAAATCTTGCCCTGTTTCTCCCTCAGTGGCTTCAAGGAGTCCTGATTCAGGACTACGATCGCCGTTCTTGAGGATCCTTCAGCTGCTGAAACCTTGACAACTTTCCAGTTATGAGTGGGAAGTTGGGGGTTGCAGCACTGAATAATCTTCAAGATTTCCTCCGGTGCAGAGGGTTCCGCTGGGATGGTGACGATGGATCTAGGTCTCCGTGGTATCTCACTCATCAAAACCACGTCGAGCCTAGCACCTTCCCATATTTCGCCAATCGCTCCAATGGCAAGCTTCAGCAGAAGTGCAGAGCGCTCGTCCACACACGCCATCAGCTTAACGTGACCCTGGTACCAGCCAGCATCGTCGCATTGCGGGGGTGCTCCTGGATTCTCACTAAGGATCTTCCAAAAGACACCCATCATTTGCTGCTTCACCAAGTCCCACCTAGAGTGGGAGATGGATCCATCAGCAGCACTTCTGTCTATAATAGCCCTAACAAGATGGTCTTTCGCCACCTCGCTGTAGGACCTATTAGTCGACTTTGGTGCGTACTTGGGACGTTTTGTCCCTGGTTGCTGTCTAACGGCTGTCGCTTCTTCCTCCGAACGTTGCCGTTAAGGCATTGCCTTTGCAGGGGCGGGAGGTGAAACGCTTTGAAGCCCAGCAGTAAGGGCCTTAGCCCATGCCAATGAAGCTTCCTGTTCTGCAGAAAGCTCATTGGCATCTTTGGAGCCGAATAGCTCGATAACACGCAAGGCAGCACGCCTTGAGTTAGATGCCCTCTTGGAAGGATTTTTATGCCGAGGTGTCTTCTTAGTGACGCCGGACTTGGCGGGGGGAGGTGCAGAAGTGGGACAGGATGTAATCATCTCCGTCCCTCTTTGCACAATAGGCATATGGGAGGCTGCTTTGTTGGACGACTTTGTCATTTCCAACTTTGCAGTACCCGAAGCATGGGCTTTATCCGCTCTGGCGGAAAGGGCTGATGCGGCTTTTGATGTACTTGGCGCGAAAGACAGAGGTACATCGCCGCTGTTAGGTGTCGAGGCTGATACAGCCACCGACGGGATCGTCTTCGTCTCATTGTCCTTACCACTGGTCCTTTTCGTGTCCTGTTCCGTGCCATTGTTAGTTTGTTGTTTGTTTTGTTTTTGATTTGTTTTAAAAGGAGTTGTCATTTTGTTTTTGGTCCCACGAGTGTAGGGGATCTGGAGGTCCGCCACGTCATAGCCCCCGATAACGCGGTAAGGGCGTAGTCTATTTGCTGAGGTGCCCAGGTATCAGCAAAGCTCCGTCACATTCCATACATTCTGGACAAAATAAACAGGGCCACACAAACTATTACTACGTTTATACGCACCACTTATCCGCAAATAGAGATATTGCAAGTACAGAATATTGCCGCATAAACTAGTGCTGGGAAACTATCGATATACTATCGATATTATCGATAATCTTAAAATATCGATAGGAAAATATAAATATCGATATTTTTATTATTTAAAGTACAGATATGAAGACATCTAACAGCAGCTATACACACACAGTATTTTGGCGCAAATTTTTACTTGGTATTATTAATTCGCGCTGAATTACAGCAATGAATACAAACAACAAGAATGGCAAGTGGTATGGATTGCTTAGCAGTGCTTTTTACTGCTAATTAAAGGCCTTTAAATCGAAATTTGTACATGTTTATATAGGGACTGAAATGTCAAATATTTTTGTAATGTTGTAAAAAAAATGCAAATGCAAATCCAAATTCAATTGCAATTGCGAACATAGAAAAAAACAATGCACGACCATTAGAGGATAAGTCCGCTAGATTGATTACCTTTTTGGGTTTAGAATTTAGAAAATTTGTTTAAGTTGCAATGGAATATCTTATAGTCCCTGTTACTTCGGTTCCTTCAGAAAGGTACATATCAATTTTTCAAAAAAAACTGCCATCTAAAATAACGTGCGAATATACATACACACGTCTCATTCGTTCAATAAAGTGATACAAACAACGGACTCTAGCCTTATAAAAAAATAATTAAACTTTTCCTACACAAATACAAAAATTCAGTCGATAGTAATATCGATATATCTATAGTGAAATCTGAACTATCGATAAATATCGATAGTAGACAATATCGATAGTATCCCAGCACTAGCATAAACAGGGAATTACATTTTTATTTGCGAATAGCTAACTCATGAAAACAATTGCTGATTAACGACACTATTTGCAAATAAGATATTAAGCATTGCCACACTTTTAACCGTTTTACCTTTTATTTTGATGTGGCACATTCATATGACAACAAAAGTAAAATTAAATCAAAAATGTGCAAATAAAGTTAAAAATACACAATAATTGTTGATCTTTTTCATTTAAAAAATAAAAAGTTTATATATATACAGTGCTACTAAATGAATAAATTTTCCATAAGGCATCACTTAAAAATAAGAATTTTCATTAAGAAAATTGATATATAACAGTAACCTTTAGTTAATCGCAAATAATTTTTATTCGCGAATAAGCTACGTATAAACGTAGTATATATTCCTTTAATAAACAGAAAATCTGATCTGTCAATTGAGAAAAAAAAAAAAAAACTTTAATTAAATCTATTTTTCACCAAATAGTGTTTTACCTTTACTCCAGTATGGTATACGTTTTTTTTCTTCCGATATTGCTTGCGTTTTTACCTTTTTTAGAAACAATATAATTTACCACAACCGAATTTTTGATTAAATGTTTTAGTTGATTACTGTGTATGACTTTGTAATATTTGCATATAATGGTATAAAAAAGTTCGACCTTCGGCAAAAATCGGCCAAAGTAATGTCGAAAACCGATTATGGGCCGATTAGCAATTTTCGGTCAATACCGAAGCCGATTTATCGGTCGGACACTTGTAATTAATAAAAATTTATTCTAGTTCTTAAGGCCAAATCATAATTTGCTTAAGTTGCTTAATCTTAATATTGAAATAAATATATACAGGAATTAGGAAAATAATGTATTAGAAATCTATTTTTAAAGATACTCAAAGGGATTAAAACGTTTCATTTTCTAAACCGATTTCCAACATATACGTGAATATTTATTAAAAAAAATAATAATGCGTATGTATATTTTTGCTATTTTGTATATGTAGGATACCAAAGTTGAGGTATTTTTGGAGGAGGACAACATCATACAAGAATGTAAAACTCTTAAGAAAAACATTGTTAACTAGTAAGTGATAAAATGAAATAACTTTGAGAAAACAGCTTTATTTATTTATAATATTTGATTTTATATAGTTTTACTCGTCCTGATGTTATCAGACGTATGATCGAGTTAATTACTACGGAGCCTCCGGAGGAAGTGCCAATCTCTGAACGTTTTCGTCATGCTAATGTTGCTAGTGAAATTTTAACAATGTAAGTTATAAAGAAACCAGAAAAAACTTATTTTAAGAAATTAAAATATTGTTTTTTTTTATTATGATTTTAGGGGCCTACCGTCCTTAGATGAAAAATTACTCGCCGATTCAGATACATTAAACATGTTATACTCATATCTGGAAAACGAACCACCGTTAAATCCCTTGCTAGCATCATTTTTTAGCAAGACATTTAGCATGCTCTTTACTAAAAAGTCTGATCAAGATTGGTTTTTGTATCAACAAACGTGCCTAAAACTTTTGGAATATTTAAAAACGAAAAGTAATTTTTTGGATTTGATATGCAAACATTTCACTACGCCCATCGTGCCCGATCTCATTATGGAAATGATGCGCAATGTTGAAGGTGGTCAATTGAAGAAAAGTTTATTTGAAGTAAGCTATCACATTTATTTAATTGTTTAATACTCTTTAATGGTTAAAATTTCAGTGGTTGAATGAGGAAAGACTGGTTCAGAAACTTATAGAAATTATTGGTGATCCTGAACAAAGTGAAAAGCACGCTAATGTTGCTGATTTTCTCTGTGATCTTATACATCAGGGACGTACAATGCGTCAAGATATTGATAGTTTTGAACCTGCTTTTGAAGGTTCTAATCCTATATTACAAAATATTGAAAGTGCAACAACTTTATTAGCTTTGTTTAATGTGATTCTACAACCAAACGCTGTTGAAAGTGCGATAGTGTCCGGCATTTCGGTTGTACTTAAGATAATTAAACCCGTAAAAGTAACGTAAGTAGTTTTGGAAAAATTATTTTCTTTATAAGATTAAAACTTCCTTTATTTAATAATTAGAGATGAACGCAACATGGATCGTGTGTTATGTTTTCTTGCTCGCGATAAAAAAATTCATGATGAATTTTTAACGACTGTGATTCGTGTTATTGAACCTCAACTAAAACAATTTAATGAACTGCTTAAGAACCCGCCAAAAGTAAGAAATTCTTAATATTAAGCACAATTTATTAAAATATCTTTATTTTGGAATTTAGAAACCTGATATTCTTACGTCGGCAGCTAATTTATCACCACCCTTTGGTATGACTCGTCTGCAAATTTGTCGTCTCTTTACGGAATTATTGCAAATTAAAAATGAAGATATATCCAAAGCGTGAGATTTTGTTTAATTAGACAAATATTAATATAAAAGCTTTAATATTTTTTACTTGTATTTAGAATCTGTGAAACGGATTTCCTTGATGTCTTACTTTTACTGTTTAAGGAATATTGCTGGAACAACTTTTTACACAGCGAAGTCGAGAAGTGTCTACACACTATATTTCCATATTCTAATGATCCTCCAAAAGCTACTACCAACAATAATTCAACGCAAGAACCCGATGACTCAAAGGACAACAATGACTCGCAACGACCTCTTGATTGGCTGCTGGATGAATCCCTTTGGGAAGAATTGATGGAATTGAAAACACCAGTTGTTACTTTGCCCGCCTTACAGAACCATGTAAGTTAAAATTGTAATCAAAATAAAAAAAAGTACATTACACTGCCTTTACACATAAAAGTTATTTCTTAAAAGTTCTATATACATATTATCAAAGCGAATTCATTACAGGTAATCTCGAAACTACAACCAGTACAACTCGTACAAAACCACAAGCAATATATTTTTGTAAAATCATTGCACAATGTCAAAACCAGAAAGAAAACAAAACAGAAACAAAGATAATAAACAAAATTTTGACATCGAACAATTATAAAGGTTATAAAAAGTAATCAGCAGGGCTTTTAAAACCCTCTGTAATGAATTTGCCTTGCGTATTATCAACACAAATTTCAAAAAAATAATGGAAATTCATGAAAATTTACATGAAAGTGAAATTTCGTTTTTAAAATGTCATTAAAAAGAAATCTTCTATCAATAATTGCTCTTCTTCTTTTACCGTTTGCTTATTTGAAGTTTCAGAGTTGCCAAGACAATTACGCACGCCGAAATTCAGGCATTCGTTCCAATTAATATTTATTTTTATTTATCGTTTCACACACACCCCAAGTATATGTTCAAAAATTTGAGCTGCAGAAACACATAACACTATAAAAATGTCGAATTTTTTCTAAAATTTCAAGCAACGTACCTTTATTTTACCGTATTTATTATATGTTTACAGGCTATTGTCCATTGTAAAATAATATCAAAGCTAATTGACTGTTGGAAAACTAATAAAGAAATAGAGTTAGTAGCATTTGTCTGTTTTTATTATCAATATTATTATTTAAATCCTTAAAAAAATTTTTCTAGGTCTGCTGGGAAAGGCCGTCGTTTGGGTTATATGGGTCATTTGATCAACATCTTCAAACACATCACAAGTTGTATATTAGAATCGAAAAATATCGGTGCCTTAATTGAGAGTAATCTCAAAGACGATAATGAACGCGAATTGTGGCAATCCATTGTCAATACAACAGACGGCGAGCTAACAAAAGCATTAAGTACACAAAGTAAATTATTAGCCAATCAAGAGCCTTGTGCTTATAATGTATCTTTAGACTTTTTCACCGATAACAATATATCAGATGCCTTGTAAGTAATTTTATATAAATATTTTTATTTCTTGTTTTCATTTTTCTGTTTTCTTAATATTTCTTTGTTTTTCGCTCATTGAAGTAACGGCTTGTGTACTCTTATGGACTCATCTGACGCAGTAAGTAATTTTGAGATAATGTGTGTTGTAATCTAGTGTTGTTTGCAATACATCCTTCTTTTAATCCTGCTTACCAAAGATTTGCTAAAGCTTCTTATTTTTTGTTACGAAAATCAAAATTTTAAAAAAGTTTAATTACATTAATTTAAAATTCTTCCGAAGTAAACACAAATCTGTCAATCTTTCTTATATCCAAACTGACCCCGCAAAATTATTAAAAAGTTGTTTTTTGTTTTTGTTAAACGTTCTTTCTGTTCTGTTAATTATTAAAAAAAAAAAAAAAAATTCAAACAAAACTTGAACTTGAACTCTTTCTCTATCTCTTTAAATAAAATCAAACAAACAAATAAAAATTCTATTCGATTTCATTGCCGCAAAAAATGTGTGCGTTGTAAAAGGATGTAATTTTTACACTTGATTACAATACTCGACATGATGATCACGATTATGATGACGATGATGGTGATGATGATTATAATAATATTAATAATGAAAATAATGACGGCAATGATAAAGATCAACACAACGATGATGTGAAAAATGCTCTAAATTTGTTTCAGTTTGAACGCAGCCTTGAGGATGATGAAGGCGACGAAGACGATAATGCAGCAGCATCTTTTGAGAATGATGGCGGTTTGTCGTTTTATGTCGATTCCCATGTTAATCCCTTTACAGAAGATCCTTGGGAAAATTGTGGTGAAGTTGACAATATGATATGCGGTCTCTTCGATACAAAGGGTGGCAAGAAAACTGAATTTGTAAAAGCGTTTGCGGATTTTGAAACTTTTTACCGTTTGGGCAATTCATCAGCCTTAAATACAAATGATGAAACGACCGCTGCGCCTGACACCACAGCAGTCGCATCAATAACAACCAGTTCCGAGGAGTATGACAATAACGCAAATGTAGAAAAGTCATCATCATGGAGTAGAGATTTAAGATCATTCAAAAATTCCAAAAAAGATACACCATTTACCAGCAATTTTGTTGATGATTACGAAGATGACGAAGGTATGTGGACAAAGCCATTGGGAGTTTTCGCCTCAACTTCGACTGTTGAAAAGCCCGAAACGCATTCGGCCGAAACGTCAAGCGAAACGAATGAGTGTAGAAACGCAATTACAAACGGCCCCTGTATGTCAGAAAAAGGAGAACATATGCCAGAAGAATCATCATTAAGTCAACTGTAAGAAACAAAAAAATTTTTAGCTTCTTAAACGCTTCTTTAGGTGCCAAACATTGTAACAACATTTCAAACACTATTATATTTTCTTCAATATCATTTCTCTATCCCTTTCCATTTTAAATATTAACTAACTCTAATGCTTTTTTTTTTACTAAATAGAAAGAAGTTTAAAGGTAAAACGAAAACATACTCGACAACATATTTTGGCATCTAAACAAGTTTCTATAACAACTTTACATTTACTTTCACACATTGATACACATTTTTCATTCATGAAAAATTATTTATTTTATCTTGATTTATTAATATTTACATTTTCAAAAAAAGAAATAATTCAATCGAAGACAACACCTTAGTTGATCAAACAACTGAAATCATCACAACAAACGAAAATAAAGAGGAAACTGCTAAAGAAATCAACAATGAATGTAATTTGAAACAAGAAGAAACAACGTCCAAGCACAAATCACTTTTACTGGATACTAACGATACTGAAACAGGAAATACAACCTTAACCACCACCACCAATTCTTATGCAAACCAGCTGATCAGCACTGTGTCAGCTGACGAAAAAGTATCAGACGGTTCTACTACTGCAACTACAACAACGTAAACAGAGAAAGACAGATAGAGAGAGGAAGCAACATTTGTAGCAGAAAATATCTTAAAAACAAAACAAACACACAATATTAAAAAGTCACTATCGCACATTCGAAATTGGAATAGAAAATTTCTATTAGGTAAAGAGCAAACTAAAACTAAAATCCTTTTATAAATTTACTTCAATTGTCAATAAGTTAGTTTTCTTCAACTTGTGTCAGTATTAAATCGTTTCAAAGCAATTTCTAACACATCGTGTATCTAACTTAATTTAATTACTTTTTTAAAAAGAATAAGAATTAAATTGTTAACCAAGAACTGAGAAAAAAAGTTGAAGTTAAAATAAACATATTGTTTAGTTAGAGTTTTTTAATAAACAATTCACATTTACCCGCCCATTCTTCCTCTTTTACTTAATATGTAATAAAAAATAACAAAAACAATGCTATAATTATAATTAATATTAAATATTATTCATTAGGCTTTTTTAGTACAACAAACAATTTGTGTATTAATAACCGCCCAAAGTATATTAAAAAAAGTTATATATATAAAAAAAAAGAAAATCTAAAATACTTTTTTAGCATTACTGTTTTAAAAAAAGAGAGTTATGTTATATTAAAAAATCCTCGCTCCTATTGCCAATTATGTTTTTTTTTTGGTATTTTTAATTTATATTTAAATTTCTATTTTAGTAAAGTTCTTAAATTGTGTTTCTTATTTAGTTGAACAAATTAATTAAACACACACACACACACACACACGTACACGCATATATATAATTTCAAAAACATGCAGTTTAAATATTGTATATTTTAGTTACATGTATTTTGTACGCTTAAAGCGGTTATGTGCTGCTCACTTAAATTAAAACCAACATAAAAGAGAGAAAAAAGAACATTTAAATAAAAATACATTTTAACAATTATCTTTAATAAAACGAAAATAATTAATAAGTAAAACATCTAACTGAAGCTTTTTTTGAGAGACTATTGAAAAATGCAAAAGATTTCTATTTTCTTTTGTTTTTAAACATAAATAACTTTGTTAACTTAATGTCTTTACACCAAAAATTAAAAGAAAAAGAAAATAAATAATTTACAATTTAATGTAAAAAACTAGTAAGAAAAAAATCCGCATTTTTGTTTTACCGTCACCAAGTGTTCGTCCAAAATATTAATGTTAAGAGAAAATCAAACAAACAGAAAAGAAAAGTCACCCATAAAAACTTTTAATAGACATTTAATATGTTAAGAATTATTAAAATAAAAATAAAAAAGAAATAATATCTTATAAAATAACTAAATCTTAAATTCTGTTAAGAATATATCCAACCTACAAATAAAATAATGTTTAAGTTAGTAGAATTTTTTTTTTATTTAAACACGTTTTTTTGATTGCGTAAGCTTGCTTTTTTATTTAATAAATTTGTATGAAAGCTTGAATCGAAATTGAAAAGGGAAAATTTTAAATTAAAACTATAAATGAGTATTTAAGTTACAATTTATAAAAAAACATTTTATTTCCATTTGAAATTTAGAAAATATACGATCATAAATTGTATGACATTAGATTCTACAACAAAAGTGATTTTAAACTTCCCAACTACATACTTTGTTAGCACTTGTCTATTTTAATCAGTGTTCGAAAATAAACACTAAATAACGCTCCTTAGTGTTTGGTTCGTAAGATTTGTGGATAACACAAACGCTAGGTTACTGAAATTTAATAAATAAATAATAGTGTTTGTGTAGTTAATCATTATAAAGAAACCGTTTCCCTGTTTGTCATCTTTCGAACACAAAAATAAAACTGTACTTATCAAACTTATAAAAAAGATGCGAACATTTAATTCCGTTCAGTTTTTTTTTTTTTTTTTTAACCACAAACTTCACTGTGTCCGATTCAGCTCATTAATGTTCATTCGTTTCTGTTGTGCAAACAAAACATATACACAATACACACATAAGCTGTTCGTGAAGCGGTCGTTGCTAAAATTGTTTGTTTGTTCATTTCTTAATCAATGTTGTAAAGAAAGAAACATTATAGAACATTAAAATATAATGTTATAATGTATCACTACAATTGTTCGTGTTTGAACGAAGAACAGATCACTATAATATTCGTCTCTTTCTTGAAAATAGTTACGAACGGTACTAAGGGTTGTGTTCGTCTACAGAAACACTAAATAATGTTTTGTTTTTTTTTTCGAACACTGATTTAATGGTAATAATTTATCAGCCATGTCACAGAGTACAATTCCGTTCGGAAACGGAATTCATTCCGTATTTTGGTGCTTCAGAAAATGACGAAAAAATATTTCGGAATGAAACCATTTTTGTTTTCATGAACGGTTGGGAGTTGTCTGTATCTGAAAGGCCATAAAACTATCAAAATACACTTTCCATCAACACACAAATATGTTTTCTTCAATTCCGAACGGAATCATTCCGAACGGAATTGTACTCTGTGACATGGCCCTATATCTGCTTTTTTTTAAGACGATGCAAGACAATAAGGAAAATACTAGCTCTTCATTTTGCAAACAATTCAGGTGAAAATTGTTTTCTTTAACATTAATAGCCCTTATTACGAGTGCGTTGTCATATTTAAAACAAAATCGTTTTTAAAATGTTCTACTATGATTGCCGAAAATGACACAAATACGGCAAACTTTGAAATATTGTGGTTTCAGATCATGCCTGTAAATAAATAATGTTCAAACGAATTGCCTCCAGAAAAGTTGTCTTTACTAAATATAAAATTAAAGGATACTTTTTTAACGAAAACTTGTTTTAAGTTCTTTTTCATGATCTCTCGAAATTTGAATACTTTAAATTTTTATATTTTTTTGAAATACACAAGTTTCCCGGTGATGGACAACAATATTCGTTTAAAACAAATTTTAAAATTTGTTTTTGTTTTAAACGTACCAAATTTTCGTTCGCAATTGGAAAATAGGCAGTTGAGTTATTGAATGAAATTAAATAAAAAAAAAATCCCAGTTTTTGTTATTTTCTGAATTCTTAAAAGTTATATTAATAGAATTTTTGAAATTTGTAGCCCGTCATTTTGATTGACTTTATTCAACTTTTACAAATTGAAAATAATTAAATACAAAAACTATAAAAACATGTCAACACTTCTTCTCTATTTCGATTTTATTTGAAAATGTTGAAATAAAAAGTCAGAAAACTTTACAATTATACTTTAATTATAAGTTCGAAAAATTTATTTCGTAAAAAAACCTTTTTCAAAAATAAATTTGAACTTAAAATTTAGTTGATTCGCATCATGATTTTCAAGACACAAATTATTGATTTAATTTCACCTTCGATCGGAGTCGGATCGAATAAAATAATTTTGAATGATATTTTAATTTACATTTTTGAAAGTACTTCTTTTAAACTTTCACAAAACAAATTATTGTTTTAAACATGGTACAATAACTAGAAGGTACATAGATACATAAGAAAAAATATTCTCAATTTTAAAACCCGTATAATGTCAAACAAAAGAAAAATTTATTTAATTTTTTGAATTTTTTTTTTAAAGCTTCGTTCACAAAGGCAGTAACATTTTCAATTGGTGTTCGCAATAAAGCAAAATTTTTTTTTCGCAACCACACGTATTTTCAATTAAAAAAACGTTTGCAAAATTTTGCCTACAACAATATTACGTAGATATTTATTATTATCTTTTTAAAACATTTTGTTAAAGTCTTCATTCAAAACTAAATAAAATTATTCATAACGTCATTTATAATTCCATACGAATTGTTGCTGAAGTAGAATTAGACTCAACTTTAAAAAAAAACTGTAGTTACATTTTTGTATGAAAAATTTAAGGAAAATATATGAAATTCTTTGGGAAGAAAAAATGAAATGGTTGCTTCCATAAAAAACAAATTTAGTTTTTGTATTATAGTTTCAATGTAAATTCCCAAACAAAAATTATTATATTATAAAAATATGTCAAAAAATATATGATTTTATATAAAAGAAGTAAGTTAGTTTTCAATATCTAAAAGAAAGAAATATGAAAAAAACTTTAATATTTGCAGTTCAGTAAGATTCCGTTGTTTGACATTCTAAAGATGGATATTGACAACTCTCTCTAATATGTAAGTATATACTTCTACCTGGTTTGTTATACCATGGTTTTAAAAATGATTAATGTGTTGTTTCCAGGTGACAAGCAATTGATTGTGTAGTAACCTTTTTTTTTCTACACTATCAATTGTTTGTCACCTGGAAACAGCACATAAGAGATTGCATACACAATTCTGAATGTGTATATTTTCAGAAACTTATTAATTTCAATTATGATTGACAATTTCCTTGGAGTTGTTATGAGTTAATACAGATGACCGCATCAGAGAAAGTTGTTTTTATTTTGTATGGAGCTTGACATTTAGAACCATATAACTTCATACAAAACTAATCAAGTTTCGCACTCACAAATTTTCTTACATTTACTTTAAAATTAAAGTTTGTTTTTAATATTTCATTTACCTGAAACATTTATTTATATTTTGTTGTTTTATAAGATGAAATATTTATCTATGTTTATTTTTTTTTTGAAATTTCAAATGGAAAAATAATTTGCCAAATTTTTTATTTATAAAATGAATGTGATTTTATACAAAAAGAATCTGTGAAAAATAAAACAAATATAATATTTCAAGAATTTAAGTGTTATAAAATGGTTAGAGTTCAAAACCTTATTTATTTTGTGTTTAGTTTGAATGATTTTAAAGTTTTCTTTCAGAAAGTCTTAGTTTATTGGTAATAGGGGAGGAAACATGCTATTTATCTCTCCTCTCTCACATATAAACTCAGACTTCCTGAAAGAAAACCCATCTCATCTCTCGAGTTTTCATTCGATACGTCTGTGTCTATCGTATGCAGAAAAGTTCGATAGCTTACTTGATACGATAACTTACTCGATATCGAATGCGGTGATTAGACCCCTGACTTAAAAAAAACTCACTGTTGAAATAATTAAAAAAAAATTTTTTTTGCAGCAAATCAATAGAAAACGAAAAAATAAGATTATATAATGTAATTTTTCTTTTGTAATATTTGTTCTATAAAGATTTTGTATAAAATTAAAATCAATTTATTTAATAAAATTTTTTTTTAGTTGAAATTCTTATTGTATGTACTAAAATTGTTGGCTGTTAAGAGCCCTGCCTTAATAACTTAAATATGTGGTGTCTCAATAAAATTTACATTATGAAATTATTATTATAATTTGTTTGTTCAATAAATAATTGGTTAGAAAATATAAAAATATATATTTTATAAAAAAGAAGTACAAAATTACATTCGCATTAAAATTCAATTTATATACATTTATAAAAATAAAAAGAAACTTAGTACATAATAAAAAACTTTTCAGTTGAACTATTTGTAAAACTTGCAAATAAAGACTTTATAAATAAGACAACAAATAAAATAATTTAAATATCCAAATTACAATTGGCTTAAGTGTTAAATACATTTTTTTTTCATTTAAATTTTAAAATTTCTTAATTTAACACATATCCAAAAAAATCAAACTATATTGCCATTGTTTGCTTCCATAAAAAATTTAACACATATTACACATTGAATGAAATATATAATAAAACAATTGAAAAAATAAAAATACATACATAAATGCTAGTAGAATAGTCTTAAACTCATATACTATACGAATCATGATTATATAATTTTAATTTAAAAACACAAACATACATAAATGTAAAATGTACTCGTAATTTTTAATTTAAATCACTTATTTTAAATTAGTTCTTTGTTTTGTTTGGTAATTATGCGCATAAAATCAAATGACAGCTTTAATTATTATAAAAAAATAGAAAGTTAGAAAATGTATAATATCCCAACAAACAACTATACATTAAAACACACATACAAATGCATATACTATACGTATATAAATAAATAAAACAATTTGTATTTTAAATAATACCAAAATAAAAATAAATTGTATTGTTTTATTTCATGTCCAACATAAAACAACAACAAAGCAAAAGAAAAAGAAAATTAAGAATCATCATCAACGAATCCTTCATAAAATTTCCATAATCATAGAAAACTGTGATAAAAATAAATTGTAGTTGCAGGGTATTCAAAAAACAAAAAGAACATTTAAACAATATTTTATTTGTTTATACTCAAAGTACCCCCATATCATAAATAAAAAAAAGAAGAAAAAAATTAAATATATAATTATTAAACAATTTCCCTTTTCAAACACAATCCCGCCCAATAACAGTTTAAATAAAGTTTAAATTAAACAATTTTCTAAATTCCTAAAAAATATATTTGCAATAGTTAGTTACTACTTTAAACAAAGAATCTTAAATGAATACTGAAAATGAAAAACAAAAACAAAAATTTACATATAATTAAAACAGTAATAAAAAAAATGTTCAAATCAAACAAAACTGGTGTATACTAAATACGAAATCCAACAGAAAAAATAACAATAAAACAAAAAAAAAAAATAAAGCGAAAGTATTTCAATAAAATAAATTTGAAATTATTATTACAAAAAAAACAAAAAAAAAAATAAAAAGCAATACTGAAATGCTATTAAAATTGCATTTCACATAAATAATAAATATAAAAACAAAAACTTTTTGTAATTTGTATTAATTAATGTTACAAAATTATTAAAGTACATATTAAGGAATAAATACATCATACATTTATTAAAAACATAAAAAAAACTACAGATACACACCTACATTTAAAGAATGGTTTCTCTTACAGAAAGAAAACTCAACTCAAAAAAAAAAAAAAATAAAAAATAAAACAATTATGCATTAAATAAATGATTTTTTTATAACGTACAATATTTCGTTAAATCCCCAATTAAACATCGGTTAATGTTACTCGAAAATATGGACCATTGACACTTTTATTAACGCACAACTCTCAAGAATATTAGATATCATATTGCGAAAATATATACGGATCGAATAATCGTTATAAACAGCAACAGAGCAGATCAGTTCAGGGGGACGAGTCACATGATGGGAATTCAGTCGGGACCGCCTTCGAGCCCAATTTATAATTTAGAATACCAGTACTCGACCAGTCCGGGGAGGGGAAGTGGAGCTGTCATGAGCCCCCTTGTTTCCGCGCTCGGATACAGCAATTAAATTTAGTTTGTTTTGTAATAGAATAGTAAATCGTATTTCCTTAATTTTTATTATAAAGGGTGGCACAGAACATTCTTTCGTAAAAATATCCTTACCGCGTATTTTAGTTCAAAGGAAATAATATTTTCTCTTTATTAAGGCCAATTCACAGAATGCTTTGTACTTTATACGTCGCGTTTTTCCACTGACAACTAACACCCGTATTCATAACAAAAAGTTAGCCACATTTTGAACACTACGTACAACGAGCTGCTTACTAAAATGCCGGTAAAGTCTAGCAGCTTGTTAGCACAGAGTTAATTCATAACAAACTATTATCCTTCTGATATCTTTTTATAAATCAATTCCGAATTTTAATGATGTGATGGAAATCGTTTTTAAAAACGAAACGATTTGAAACCGAAAATATCGTTTTCAGTATCTTTTAAAATGGATTTTAAATACATATCCCTTTTATTTTTAGTCTTTATACTTTTAAATTTTATATTATATACGTTAACTGAAGTGTATTCTGAACAAAAATTTAAGAATATAATTCAGAAATGGAATTTAAAATCCCTCGAAATTCATCACACCTTTAAAAACGTTCGTTTTGAAATCGATCGATTTTCATCGCATACCTGAATATAACAGGTTTTTTTTTATTAATCATCGCTGGGTTTGTCTGGTTTTTTTATCCGAAGCCTTTTGTGGCGGAAAATTGATGATTAGAGAATTTGTGGTTTCAACAGGATGGTGCCACATAGCAAGATAAACAATAGATCTTTTGAAAGAAAAGTTCGAAAATCGCATTATTTCTTGTAGAGGAGGAACGAATTGGCTACCAAGATCGTGCGATTTGACACCTTAAGACTATTTTTTGTGGGGATTTTTTAATTCTAATTCTACCACAGTTCAAGAACTTAAAAACAACATTATCGAGCAGATATCAGCCATTGACAACAGTTTATTGAAAAACGTGATAGAGAATTTTGGTAAAAGATTTTGGAATACCCAACAAATTAGAACCACTTTATGAGATTATAAGATCATGTACGTCATGTGTGTCAGGCTGGATGGCTGGGTGCCTATATAAATCTTGGGTACAAACTATTGTGATGGTATTTCCAAAATGTTCCACATGTCCCATACAACATGTCGCATTGGTCTCAAATAGGTACTGCTATTCAGTAATTACCCTGCAAATAATAGGACCAGTCCAAACACGCGTGTAAAGAATAGTCCACAAGGGACCAGGACTAGTCCAAAGGTTACCCAAACGTATAGAAAAAACCTGGTCTATTTAACATTACGATGTCCTAGGAGAGGACCATATAACCCATATTCTAATACATATGTGTATTATAAGGTGCTGGTATTACCAGGGCGTAAATTGATCGTAATGCTGGGTACACACTATGCAACACGTTTACGCAATCTAGTGAATTTAAATCATTTTCATTCATTTCAGATTGCATCAACATCAAAACGCTTTGATATTTTGAGGTTGCATTGAAACAGATTGCATGTAGGTTGCACTGTGTGTACCCAGCATAAGAATAATTAAGAAAATATCTATAGTGGTTTATAAGAATCAGAAACATTTAAAATTCATTTCCCACTTTATCATAAAGAGGGTATTAATTCAAAATTTAAAAATTTTCGGTAGAATCAATGCAATTTTTAATTTAATTTTAAATGCACATGAAAAAGAGTTTTTAAACCAACCGTTTCATTACCAAAATGTAGACAAAATAGGACGATTTTTTTCAAAATTTGAACAAATAATAGTTTCGAGTTAATACCCTTTTTTTGATCAAGTGCTATACATATCTTTATGTAAACTACATACGATCAAATGAACAGTCAGCATAATGAATTCACCTGTGTGAATTTGCCTTATGTTATAGGCACATTTTTAAATCCTTGTCATTTCTTTAATATGCGATTTACGGCTAATTTCACCAAGTTCAGTTATAATTAACTATCAGTTATAACTGTCAAAAACATTTTGAGAACTGGAAGTTAAAGTAATAGTTAATTTAAAATGAACTTGGTGAAATTGGCCGTTAGAATAAATTAAAGTAACTATTTAATTCATTTCAAATATATGTAGAGTAAATTATTGTCCATTAATAAATTTTATATTCCGGCCAAATTTGACTCGAAAAATTGAAGGATCTTATCGGTTCGAGTTTTGTTTTTAAAACTTTTTTGTAACGCTACCTAAAGGTTAGTTTACACTATTTTACTTTGTATTAATACATGTCAAAAACTCAAGTAATATGTAAAAGTATGATAGTGTGAATGCATTGTGTCACGAAAATGGCAAGTATTACGAAAAAAATTTGACATCCCATACGACTTCTTCCTTTTATGAAATTTGTCTTTGATCAGGGTTGCATTTTTACAAAAGCATGTTCATGCATGATAGCGTGACTACAAACAGAAATGTTACATTAGATTTTTTGACAGTCGCAACAAAACTCATTCGATTCTTAAGACTTCTGTGATAGTGTAAACTAGTTTTAAGTAGTTACCGGGTCCAGTAATAATAAAATTATAACTAGCTAAAAGAGTGAATAGAACGAGGTTAATGCTTTAGTGACCCTTTTTATACTTTTTTTTTAACGATAGATCCCTTTTTTAATAAGATGACTGCAAAGTGTGAAGATACTGAACGTAGTGCTGCTGCCACCAAAAATTCAACAAAGAAAACCAGGGGGGGGGGGGGAGGGCTACCCGATACGAAGGCTAAATCGGCTCATACACTTCCAACATAGTTGTTCAATTTTTCGTATTGTACAAATATATTGCGACAAGATGACCCGTGCTAATATTTCGCACCGTTAGTCGTCATTTTTGTAGCATAAAATGAAAATAATTAATAGAAATTTTAGTAACTTCAATACATTTTAAAATATAATTTTAATCAATGAAAATATTAATTTTTCAATTTTTAATTACTTTTCGTCATTAGTGTTAGAAATAAGCTTTAAAATGAGATATCATTCATTAAATTTGATGCGGTGGTATGGAAGATATTTGCAACCGACAAAAAAAGTGCTTTAGAAATAATATATATGTTTATGTTTATTTAATATTAATTTGTAGCACAATATATTGGCAAGAATTAAAATTCATTTTGATTTTTATTACACAACGAAAAGAAGTTCAATAAATAAATAATGTGTTGGCAACAACCTACGATGTTGTTTTGCTTTAAAGGTTATGTGTTCTTTTAAATAAGAATTGCGCCATATTTTTGAATATATAGCCACTTATTGAATAATCGGGCATGTTCTAGAAATCGAAATGAAGTGGAATTGAAATCGAACGAGATTTTGAACTCAATTATTTCCAAAATGACTATAGTTTTTCCTTTTTTTAGCAGTGGTTCTTGTAAAGATAATTGATACTTAATGTATAAAGTATATAAAAGGGAATATTATTAAAAACTTTCTTTACAGGCTCATTTTCAAAATTTGTGGGATTTTAAATCCACTTCATTTCGATTTGTAGAACATGCCCGATAATAGGGCAATATATAAATAATGCTGCGAATAACATACAGGTATACAATAATATTGCAAATGGATGGGGCGCTTAGATGCCAACTTGGTACTCTCTATCACTTTCGCAAAATGGTTTGAAAATGAAGCAATACTGGCAATAAATATTAAAGATGGCGCAGATTAACAACAATGAAATGTCAAAACATGTAAAAAATTTGAAATTGTAAAATTTAAATAAAACAAGTTAGAGTGCTATATTCGGCTGTGCCGAATCTTTGATACCCTCCACCGACAGTTCGAATGTTTAAGGAGTAATATCTGTATGATGTTATTATTATCTTAAACTGTGACGATTTGTTATTAATTATGGTTTTGGGCGACTAAACTGTTTTCCGGTAGTAGGGTTTATATAGGGCCTAGAGTAAATTATGGACCGATCATCACGAAATTTCACAGCGTCATTTCGTCGCTGTAGTAGGGGTTATATGGCGCCTAGGGTAAATTATGGACTGATCATCACGAAATTTCACATGCGTCATTTCTAGTCCTTTAATACTGTGACGTACCAATTTCTGTTATGATAGCATTATTAATTATGGTTTTAGGTGTACTAAACTGTTTTCCGGGAGTAGGGTTTCTATGGGGCCTAAGGTAAATTATGGACCGATGGTCACGAAATTTCACAGTGTTATTTCTAGTCCAAAAAACGTACCAAATTTTGTTACGCTAGCGTTATTTTTTACGGTTTTAGGCGTACTAAACTGTTTTCCGGGAGTAGTGTTTATATGGGGCTTAGGGTAAATTATGGACGGATCTTCACGAAATTTAACAGCGTGATTTCCAGTCAAATAAAACAAATTTTTGCAAAATCTTATCTCATTCCGTGCCTTGTTCCAGCATTTATGTTATTTTTTGTGACAAAATTTTCAATTTTTTTAAGGTTGTGGTTCCACATTTTGATTCATAGCTCTGGTCCTACTAAACCGATTTTGCTGGATTTCAATCCCAAACTGCTTAGGATAACTACAAGCAATTTGGCACCAAGTTTGTTCATTTCTTTTGAGTTGTTCGAAAGTGAGCGTGTTTTCAACAGACGGACAGACAGACGACTTAGAATTACTCAAGGACCCAGAATATATATACTTTATGGGGTCTAAGATGAAAAATAAAAAAGTTTCACACGGAATGACAAGCTTAATATACCCTCTTCAGAACTAATTGTGGTGGAGGGTATAATAAATAGTGATGATTTGCGAAAAGAAAAAATAAAACAAAAAGATGCGAATGAAATATGCGCAATAGCATTTAATAGAGAGTAGACCCCCATTATTAAATTCAACTCTTAACTGCAGCACTATATTATTTTAATTAATAATATTTCTCTGCTGGCGTGTTTTGCTAGTTCGAAAATATTTTGATAATAAAAAAAAACTCATTAACTGTCAACTCAATAAAATCTTTCTACTTACTAAAAAATTGAATATTTAAAATCTTATGTATATGTTATTTGTTATTGGCATTAAATACTCAAAAATTAATTTAGTGTGCAAAAAATTAAAATATAAAATACAAAAAGTAATAATTACAAAGTAATATAAAATGTGTCTTGTAATACAATAGAAATCATAAGATCAAATTTTATAAATATCGATTTAATAGTATCAACACTAATTATAATACAAAATAAATACTTTGTGTAATATAAAATTAAATAAAGTTTAAAAATGTACTAAACACTTAGTAAAGCTTTAACAAACAATTCATAAGTATTTATGGTAAATAAATAAATAAAAATACATTAAATAAATACACACACTAGTGCGTTTTTACACATACTTTACTACATTCATACATGCAGAAAAAAGTAATTAACTCAACGAATATTTTACTGCTGTAGTTCGCAATTGAATTCTTTTGAAATAACACGGAAGAGAGGAATAACACCGTGTGACAGCAGAAACGTCACAACTCGGCCTTTAGTGTAGAGACAAAACATAGTCAAACTGCGTATGTACTTGGTTTTT
The DNA here is from genome assembly GCA_930367215.1 of Pollenia angustigena. Taxonomy (NCBI): domain Eukaryota; kingdom Metazoa; phylum Arthropoda; class Insecta; order Diptera; family Polleniidae; genus Pollenia; species Pollenia angustigena. The sequence continues at coordinate 233,407,422 of OV884058.1, read as the reverse complement.
CTTTAACTCATATTTTTTATTTTAAAAGGTCTTAACATTTTTCAAGAATTATTATTTATTTGTTCATACTAGTATCTATTGGTACAAAATAAAAGGGAAGGCTCTGTAGAATTTTATAAAAATACTGGGGCCTAATTCTGGCAGTCGTGATCGAGTACTTTCTCGATTCGAAAGCAATTTTATTTCAGTCGATACTGAACGAATCGAAATTATTTTTTCAGTATAGTGAAACTCAAATTAATGCTTTATAACACTGAAAAAATAATTGCGATTCGTTCAGTATTGACTGAAATAATTAGATATTAAATTGCTTTCGAATCGAGAAAGTACTCGATCACGACTGCCAGAATCAGGCCCCTGGTCAGCAAGAAAAAATTGTAAGGAAAAAATTTTTAATTTGCCGACAGACATTCCAATTAATCAAATAGAGAGAGAGGTCCAGTTTTTCAAAAATGCGATAAAAATAACGTACAAAACTTATAAAAATTGATCTCGTTTGTAAGTCATGCCAACTAGCAATACTTTTTGTGTAAGGACTTAAGGTATTTTTGATCATCTTTAGTCACAAGAATCCACTCATATGAACGAATAAAGGCTAAAATTCTTCAAATAACAATAAAAAAAAAAAAAATATATACATATTTGGCTAAACAAAAAGTTACTTGCCATGTTCGGAAAATCGAATTCGAGGGAAATCAAAATCCAACAAACTTTAATAACGATCCAGTGCTTAAACTTCATTCATTAATTTTGTTTTATCTACTTCATACTATGAGTACAGCTTATCTTCAATAGAACTTATCTTAAAATAAAAAAACGACGGAAATTTAAACAAAAATTTAATTGGAAATCTCCATTGATTTAAATTTGTCTGTTTATCATGTACTTTTTTATTTGATTTAAGTTAATATATACCAAGTTTAATTTATATATACGGTGACATTAATACTACAACAAAACAAAAACCACAGAAACAGTAGATGTTAACGGCTCGAAAAAAACCTAAACAAATTGTTTCGAACTGTCAAAGTCAGTAGGCTTTTCGCTGCCATTTGTAGTAAATTCGCGCTGATTAAAATTTTGTAATATGATACAAGACTGAATTTTAAGTGTTACGTTTCCTCGCTTCAAAATTTTATTTTTTCGTTTAGTTAAGTGCTTTTTCAAATTATCCAGTTATTTTTTCAAAATCCACTATTTTCTAGTTATTTGATTTTTGGTATCTGGCAACCCTATCGCAGTTAGGTTTGAAGATATTTTTCAGAATGTACTAATAAAGTGACCTCACAAGCGCAGCTGTTTGCAGTGATTTTCTTCGTGTGTGACGTTTGTCGTCATTTTTTTGTTTATTTACTTTTTTATAAGGCATTTTGACACTTGCCGTTTCAATTCTAGCAACAAAATGCCTGTTGTTTTTTTATTGTTTTCATTGTTGTAGTACTGAGGTCACTTTGTTAATACATTTTGATATTTATGTAACAAAATTGGAATTGTTGCGGTTTGCTCCGTCACAAAGTAAAAGGTATTTTAAATCATAATAAAACTAGGAATTATATTATTTATATCAATAAAACGGGCTTTATTGGAAAGATAATATAATGAAATTAATGTTTAAATATGATTTTTGCCATGTGGCTGCCACGGCTGGCGCGTAGAAGGCGCAATCTGGAGCACCAATTTTCAACAAGTTTTCGCATTCTGACGACCATCATCGTTTTTGAAGACAGTAACTCCGCCAGCCTATAAAGCGCACCAAACAGTATTTTGTTTGTGGATGTAATGGTGTTTCGAAAAGCTTGTGGATACTCCTCAATCCAAATGTGACAATTTTGTCAGAAATGGGCTTCATCGAAAAATAAAATTTTGAATGGAAATTCAAAAACAGTATTATCAATTTGTGCTCCAGCCCATTCGCCGCATTATTTAAATTAAAAATTTCAACAATTTGCAAGCGTTGCTCCGGTGTTAATCGATTCCAAGGTACATTTAAAAATTTACCTTTGTCCGCATATTTTATATGACTCTAATATGTTTTTTTTGTGTCACACATACCTTGCAAATAAAAGGACTAGTCCAAACACTCGTGTAAAATGTAGCCCACAAGGGACTTGGACTAGTCCAAAAGTAACCTAAACGTATGGAAAAATCATGGTCAATTTAACATTACGATGTCCCAGGGCAGGACCATGTAACCCAGCTTTGGATTACAAAGGTGTAGTCTTAAAACTACTCCATCGTATATTCAAGACGCTTAGTTTTAAAGTCGTTTAAAAACGAAAACATGTCGTTAAAAAACGAACACATATCGTCTCACTACAAACACTTTTTAACAATGACATGGTCCATGCTTGCATTACATTGGACCAGTCCAAGGAGTAGTCCATTGGATCAAAATGGATCAGGTAGTCCAATATTATTTGCAGGGTAACTATACACCAACACCTCGCTTTGCGTTTTTTCTTTGCGTCGCTGCCGAATTAGTACTAATTTTCACTGTGCATCGTGTGATTTTCGAAGTTGGGCTGGGTTTGTTGGGTTTGAGTCTTTAATATTTTTTAATCCAATTTTGATATTTTGATTTTTTTTATCTAAAAGATGGCAGCATTGAATCAATTTTTGTGATAGAAAGCCGACTTACGACAACAGCCACTATGGTCTCATTAGACAGTGATTTTTATTTTGTTTTTATTAAATTAATTAAATATTTTTTTGTTTTAATTGAATTTGTTTTTTTTTTGTTTTTGTGTACGTTTGTAATACAATTTTATATTATTTTTGTTTTTTATATGTTTACATTGTTAAATTTTCTTTTTAAAACGTAGTTTTTTCGTAGCCCTGGAACCTACTTTCGATCTTTACATAATTTGCTATAGAAAATCATAATTCACTTTGCGTCGTTTCAATTTGCGTTGCATTTTTTTGGAACGTAACCACGACGCAAAGTGAGGTATTGGTGTACTTATTAAATTGGACTTGGTGTTCTTAACCTTCCATGATGGTATTGGTACAGCTCAATCCCTTGAGACAAACAGCACCAAGTCTAACAACAAAAGAACTGCTATTTCCCAAAAATAATACAAAGCTTACAATAATTTTAATACCTTACTTTTCTCTTCAAAATGTGTTATACAAATTATACAAGTAACAACAGAAGGCTCATCTGTATGTTAAAATAAAAATATATTTAATTTTCTTTCTTAAAAACAAATATTCACAATTTACAAAAAAGACTCTACAAATTCAGTGGTAAACAACACTTAGTACACCTGATGCCCTTTACGTCTAAGCAAGTTGGACTTGATGTTGTTTTCAACTTTTCTATTTCTATTAGATAATACTTATGGGAATTCACACATCGATAGAGGAAAAATTCTGATTCCAACAGTATAAAAATCGTATTTTGAAATAGATGTGAATTGGTGAAGTTTATCTCTCTCCTACAGAACTATTGTTAAATTTTTTTAGCACTGTTTGCACAATTTTAATTAATTTATATAACTTTCAAAACATCCTAAAGTTTCATGATTAATTTTCCTGGTGGGCTATCGTGTGTTGCAAAACTAGTTCGATCCCATATGGATTGGAGCAAAACCTTCATTTCTTCGTTTCCTTCGAAAATTCGTAGCAAAACTCGTTCGTTCCAAAATTAAATCAATTATGTTTCTATATTTCAGTTGAATTTATTTTTTCAAATGCTTAGTTATTAATCAAGAATGGCATAGCATCAGAATCAAAAAGTTTAACTAATTTGCTCTATATGTTTTTTGCATTTTTCCAAAATTCGAATAAAGTGTATAGAACGAGTTCTGCATATCACCTATTCATATGCAAATAACTATATATTAAAGCTCAATGCGGCAGGTGTTGGAATTAAAATATCGATTTGAAATTTTTACGGAATAATTTTCTTGCTATATTTAACCATAAAAGATACGGCATTAAAAAAAGGTTTAATGTTAAAAAAGGACCAGTCTCATATACGTTAAGCATCAAGGTTGGAGTAGGAGTCGAAGTCGTGCTTAAAAAATTTTAGCAAATGGAGTAGGAGTTATTACTTCTTCTAGCCGACTCCACAGCACAGATTTATTCAGAACAAAATTTAACTGGGAATTATTTCCTTCCGAAGGATACTTTATATTATATTCAACATTTTTCATTAACTTAAATGTTTATAAAAATTCACTAAATTCAATAAATATTACATATATATATTAGTTTTCATATGTTCATTAGTCATTGCAGTTCTAGTGATCAGTTATATATTAAAAAAACAATATTTATAAAATAATAGGTAGAATTCATGTTACAACTCTTCAAATATATAATTTTTCATCTGTGATACTTCAGACCGTAAATAATGTATTTTTATGTGATCAAGATCATCTTGAAAATTGTTTGATCTACTCTTCCCGAAGTGGCTTTACTTGCTTTCTTGTCCTATAATCGTAATATGAATTTTGAAATAATTTAATCTTCGTTCTGCAATATACATGGATAAGTTTTCGAATAATTTGTATTTTAATTTCAAGAAAATGTTTGTGTTTTAAGAATTTATTTATTAAAGCCCCCTTTCCACAACTTATCGATATCTCAAGGTAGGATTTTATAAGCCGCATAAAAAGTGTACCATAATTACAATTTTGCTAAAACCTTGAAACTCTCTTTGAATTATCGCCTACTTTAGGTTTAAGTTAAATTGTAATATTGGAACACTTTAAATATGGCCGATTAAATCGCATCCTTAAGCTTTCGGTAAGTTGGGAAAACTGGCCTAACTCTTTTACACCACATAAAATCCTAACACATGTTAAACAAAAGCTAAGCATTCAATTTTTGTTTTATTTTTGTGAAATAGCCTACTATTGAGAATCATCAAATTGTTTTCTTGTAATTGCAAGGATTGTAAAAGGACACAGCCAACGGATCCTTAGAAGCATATCTGCGGAAAACATATTTTTATTGATAAAAAGATATAAAATTAAAAAAAAACAATACTTTTTATGACAGTTTTCTTGTCTTTTATACGTTCTCTGTGTAAGACCACGAACATTTTTTAGTTCTTTTCATATAAATTTTACTGCACGTTCTGTCACTTGTATTGCGGAAACGGGCATTACTTGAGGGTTACACGATCAAGTTTTGCCTATCAAGTTTTAATACACTCACACTTTTTTACCAATACACTCATACTTTTAAAAATTGATACGAACCAGTGAGTGTTTCAATTTACGTTCAAGAAAACAGCTGATTTTAAGGTTAGTGAGCAAAGTTTTCGTTTAAGCTGGAGGTCCATACTACGCGTTTTCGCCTCCACGCAGCGCATGCTTTTAAACCTTACTAGCGTTCTACGTTTCAAGTTTCATGCAACGCTTTTAATGCAGCAGCAGCACAAGTAAAAATTAAATTTAATTTGTCAAAATCAGCTGATTTGTTCGAACGCTGCTTGTGACGCTATGCTGGGGAAAAGCGAGTAACGCGTGGTGTGGACCTCCAGCTTTATCTTTATAAATTGTTTTCTTGATGACATCTTGAAAGTAAATTGCTAAAAAAATTGAATGCAGCCTACGTCACAGCTTTCAATTTATGTAAATTTTGACAAGCAGTATATGTAAAAGACTATCAAGAAAAACTTGACCGTGTGGCCGCAGGGTTAATGATTACATTTATTTTTCGCTTTAGTATTGCCAAGTTTATTTTTGATTTGAATTTAACATTTGACAAACATTTGACATCAAATTGGTAAAACATTTGATATCAAATGTTTATTTTCAAATCATTATCAATTTGAACTTAAATGTTAAATCAAACAATTGAAAAACGTTTGAGAATTGTGTGCTATGTCAGATGATAAAGTCATTTCATATCAGAGGTTTAGCTTCGTGTTTGTTGGGGAACAACTTGACCGTGTGACCGCAGGGTTAATAAAAGCAAAATCTATTAACAGCTGTTATTAAATTAGAAACTTTTTACAGTTATCTTAGAGTTACCATAAAACATAATTTATTTGTATCATTTTAAAAATCTCACGTAGGGATTTATTGCATAGAAGTGGAATTGTTCCATTTTGGCCTGAACCATTATATTTAATATTAAATTGCAGTGTAATTGAGCTTTTGCTTGTTTTTTAATAATAGTTACATAGATTTTAATATGAAGAATAGGATTCAGTAAAAAAAACTCAAAAAGTGGAATTGTTGCGTTTTGTTATGGACCTCTTCATATATTGCTGTAATATGAATTACCACGCTTCGGCAACTTTCTTTTTGTAGCATCTTAGATTTTGGAGATCAATTTTTCTAACATCACTAATTTGCTCTACTTTTTATTTTGTTAGGTTGGACCTTTTAGCTTCTGACACAACCATATATCGATCGTACTTGCCTTCGGTCCGTATTTCTTACAAAATGAGGTGAGCCAAGCAGTTACCTTGAAAGGTGCTCGCTATCGCGAGGTGATAACGGCCAGAAATTGAGAATATGGACCTGGACGATATTTGAATTCCACAGGATGGTGTCACTTGCTGCACAGGCAATGAAACAATGGCTCTTTTGCGCGAGAAATTCAATGGCCGTGTTCTCTAACGTTGTGGTGATGCTACTTGGCCTCCACGATCATGAAATTTGACACCGTTAGACTTCTTTCTTTGGGGATATTTAAAAGAAAAAGTGTACGTCAATAAGCCAAGAACAATACAAGAGCTAAATGATGAGATAATTCGGCACATTAACGACATTGAAATGAAAAATGTTGAATATAATATAAACTAATGGTGTTTTCTTTTCTAAAAAATAATGATGCATTAGTTGGGTAATATATTTATTAGGTTACACGAACCCTTACAAAGTGATAAATTTTTCTAAATTACAATGGAACAAAATAATAGCTACGTTTTACACTCAACACTAATGTGTATTTAGCGTGTTAAATATTGAATGCAAAGTTTGTACTAAAAGCGATATTCACCACGCTTGTAGCAATTTTTAACATTCAATTTTCTTACAATTCCAATAAGCGTTAACAGCACTGATTTTCAATAATTAATGTCAGCCAAGGCGAATTTACACCAGGTGAACTTATCTTGCTACGTAAGCAACAGCTGATTACTAACCTTGTGTCAAAATGGTATACCGTCCTGTTGGTTCTGGGAAATTCTAACTAAATTCTATAATTTTCGATTAAAATTGTGAAATTTAAAACTTTTTTAAGTTATAACATTTCAAAAAAACACAATTTAATATAAAAACAAAATCAAATATTTGTTTGAATTTTTGACACAACGTTAAAATATTTTACAGTGCTGTAAAACGTTTTCAAAATAAGACCACCTTGTATGAATTCGCCTTGATGTCAGCTGTTGTTAAACATTTTGCGACAAAAAAAAAAATATAATAAAAGTAAAACCAACGAAAAACAAAAAGTTTTTATATCCATCCCAATAAAACTAAAGGTGGAAGTACATAACACGCGTTAGTTCGTCGACAAGTATCGTGCGTTTATAAACTTTAGCGCGTCAAAAACTGCAAGTTACACAACACGCGTTACAAAAGCCATTCCTGTCAGCTGTTTTTTATTTGTTTGTTATTTTATTAAAGTTATTCTTTTTACATAAATATTGTATGTTTTTTAAGCTCTTCAATAAGTTTTTCTTTCATGATTCACAAATTTGTTAAATTATTCTTTTTATTGTCAGCTGATTACTTGTCAAAAACACACAACGCGTTAAAAAGTTCAAAGTTAACCAACTTTCTGGCGCAAACGCGTCAAAATATTTTGCATGTAGCTTGTTCTATGAAAACACACTAGCTTAACTTTTTTTGACAGAAGACGAAAGAGCGCGCGCTCACTAACGCGTGTTATGTACTTCTACCTTAAAAATCACAATACATATAACGCAAATTGTCCGCAAACACAAGAAAAAACAATACTTGCTTGCATAAAAAAATACTTTACGCAGATGCAAAAAAGGGTATTATCTCACACTCAGTTATAACTGCGGGTAAGAAATGCAACAAATTTGCCATTTATTGTTGCAACATGTTTAGAAAGGAAAACGACAACTTCTCACATTTTTGCATATATTTTTAGAATGGAACAAAAACCCGCACGAATGGTAGCATATATGGAACATTATTGTCAGAAAAGAAAACACCATAACCTTCAGAAGGAAATAATTCCCAGTTTCTATTTGTTAAAATTGTTGAGTTAAATACATTCAATTTATAAAGTATCACTATCCAGTGTGACACAAAGAATGCTGACGAAGGCCGTAGCGGGCCATAAAATGCATTACATTCTGCTGGTGTCTAATAATTGTAAATTTTTCTGTACATACAATATACCTCATTGCTGTCCAAAGGAAAGCTAAGGTAAAATGTAATAAGAAAATACAATATAATAGTCTGGTAGTGTATAAAGTCATTTCTGAAAAATTGAAAGGAATAGGACTATTACAAAAGGAATAGGACTATTACAAAAAAGCTTTACAAAATACATAACTGAAATTTAGCTCATAGAATAAACTCGAAAAATGAAAAATGTTGAATAAAATATAAAGTAACCTTCGGAAGGAAATAATTCCCAGTTTTTAATTTGATACATACATATTAAAAACTTGCCTTGATAATAAGATATTAATATTATTTAAAACAAGTTAGAATGCTATATATGGCTGTGCCGAATTTTGTAGGTGGAGGCTACAGATAGAATCTTTCAGGAGTGGGCTCTCTATGACAGACCAACTACAATAGTTACGTTCTTAGGCATACTAAATTGTTTTCTAAGAGTTGGCTTTATATGGGGCTTACTGTAATTAATGGACCGATCTGCACGAACTTTTGCAATTTGATTTCTAAATATATAATCCGAATTCGTGCAAAATCTTATCTCAATTATTCTAGTTTTTTAACAAAATTATAAATTTTATAGGGTGTTCTTCAACATTTGGATTTATAACTCTTATCATGCTGAACCGATTTTGCTGGACTTCAATCCCAAACTGCTTTGGTTAACAAGAAACAATCTGACACCGAAAGTAAGCTTGGTTAAATCGACCTAGAGGACCCAGAATATATATACGTTATTAGATCGTAGATGAATATTAAAAAGGTTTCACACGGAGTGACCAACTTAGTATACTCTGACTAAGTTGGTCAGAGTTGGTATAAAAAAAGTTTAAGAATTTCCATTAATTTAATATTTGGCTAACAATATATAAAAAACAATCCCAAGACTTTTCCAGAAAAATTTAATTCAGTAAAATATTTAAAAAATTTCTGTAAAAATTTTACAAATTGAGGAAGGTAATCCAGATTTCTTACTGGTCTCTGTATCAATATTTAACAAAGTAAAGTCGCTCCAACACACTGTAAAATGTTTTCGCTGTTTAGGGTTGTATTTATCAAACAGATTAAACATTTTTATTTTATAATTTCCAAATAAAAAACTTAAAAATATTTAATAAAAATATACAACAGGTTGTAATTCTTAATGGCGCAATTAAGTATTATTTAAATAACTGACACTTGATCAAATTTTAAAATAAAAATATTAAAAAAATTGCAAGATATAAAGTAGCGAAAGTGTGTTTAACAAGGTTTTTTTTGTATTGTAATTAATTTTTTACAAGTAATTTATTGTTAATACTTACATAATAAATATGTTTGTAATAGTAATTATGAAGATATACAATAAGAAAAATAATTAAATTAAAGAATAAATCTACCTTAATGGGAACAACAACGATTGTAATAAATGAGTATTTTAAAATAAAAAACCAAAAAATTATTTAATAAAATAAATGCAAAATTGTTAATATACATACATTCATACATAAGCATATGTAAGTATGTAGAAGCATATGAATATATTTGTATGCACATGTAAAACTTATCGTATAAAAAATATTTTGAAAAATTGTATAATTAAGAGTTTTGTAGTGAAATTGGTAAAAAAAGAGATTCCAGTTTTCATCTCCCCTCCAAAAATATTAAAAATATAAACCCAAGTGTGCTTCTTTCGAGACAAGAATTTATGTTTAAAAAATCATAAATATATTCATATACATAAGTATATTTGGTGTATTAAAAAACATACATACATAAAAACTTAAAAATAAAATCAATTATAATTAAGTGTTTTGTTTTGTTAATTAAAAGCGAACAAAAAAAAAAAAAAAAAATAAAATATATAAATTAAATAATAAGAAACTAAATATCGGTGTCTATTTATCTCAATTAAATTCTAAAATTTTTGTAGTTAACTATTGAAATAAAAAAAAAAAAACAACAGAAACGAATACATATAAATAAAGAAAATTCTTAAAGAAACCCATATTGAAGTTCTTACATCAAAGATAAAAAAGTATATATTATTTTTAAATTAAGTCACTAAAAAATATTAAAAAAAACTAAAAAATAAATAATAGTTATAAAAAACCTGCGCAAAATGTGTAAACGATCTAAATAAAATATTTATTAAAAAAATTTAAAAATTTTAATTATTTAAAACATTTTTACGAGGGTAGTTGTTGTCGTGGGATTTTATCAGCCGTATTCATAACAAAAAGTTAGCCACAGTTTGTTCACTACGTATATCGAGCTGCTAACTAGAATGCCGATTAAGCCTAGAAGCTTGTAAGCACAGAGTTTATTCATTACAAACTTTTGTTCATCTGCTAACTTTTAATAAATCAACTCTGAATGATGCCACATTATATTACTCAAAAATGCAACACGCTTGCATTAATCATCGCTGGTCTTGTAATTTTTTTGTAAATATAACATATAACAACATATAACAATTTTAAAATGTTTTGAAAATTGAAATAAAATAAAAAAGTAAGAAAAATAAAATAAAACAGTAATTTAAATAAAACCAACCAAATTGCTTAACATTAAACAGCTGTTTTTCACAAGTTGGCAAACGTTTGGCAGCTCGTTAACAAGAGTTTAGCAAATCGTTAGCCAGAGTTTGGTAGGTGTATTATAAATAAACTTTGTGCTAACTTCATGCCAAATTTTCATTATGAATACGGCTGTAGGATTATAACTATTTGTATTTTTTGCAAATATCAAATTCTTCATCGCATCGTATAGACCAGTGATAGCCACTCCATAGGCTCGCGAGTCAGTCAATAATCGTATTTTTCACACAGACACGCTCGGCAATTCACATGTATACAACAACTTTGTTCGTTTCAAAACATCAGACTATCATCAGTCTCTGCGACCGCACACAAGTACATAATATCTTTGTGGGCGTGCGTTCGCGGCTTCGTTATCACTGGTATAGACCATAGATATATCCCAGTAAAAAATGGTTTTTTGTATGAATTCATACCTCCAATCGCTTCAAACCTGCTGATGGGATGCCTTATTTTTGTATGGGGTGTTCCCGGTTTGAAGGTCTATTTTCTGCTGACAATAAGCGCTTCTTTTAACATGCATACAAAGCACTTCTAAAGTGCTTTTTTAAGGGCTAACTAAATTAACATATTCATTAATATTTTGCTTTTACTTGTTTAAATGCCTTTTTGCAATCATTTTCGTAAACCGTAATATATTTTTATTTTTTTTTTCGCTTTAAAACCCTCTTTATTGTCAGCACTAAAATAGCAGCTTTTTTGTATATTTTATTCTTTATTATTTACTGCTGCATAAGAGCTCTCTAATTGAAGCGCTTGATTATGTGCTTTTTCTCTGAAGTGCTTCAAAAAACCCAAATTTTTTTTACTGGGATATTAAGAAAGTGCCGGTTCACACACGTCAAGTTTGACTTGTCAAGTCTTGAGTTTTTATTAGAGAGGGGAAATTAAATGTCATTCTCTTTTCCCTTCTCTCCTTAAAGCTCAAGACTTGACCAGTAAAACTTGACGTCTGTAAACCGGCACAAATGATATATATACTAGTCACAAAGCCTGTCCCTGCCAGGCATAAAAATCTTTTAGATAATAACTAACATAGTACCGCTCATAAATGAAATTAAACAAACAATTATTATTCAATGTTTTAATACATTTAATAGGTATAAGAGGAAAAAATATGTAAAAAATAACAATAAGTAAAATATGTAAAAAAAAAAACAATAAGTAAGTAACTAAATTATAGCACTTCTTTAAAAACAACATTTTTTGAAAATACTGATGAGCAACCCCGTTATTACATACCCTGTTTTCCATCTACATGCATCACTTTTACCTTAACATCATTTTTTTTCACTCTTGAGAAAGCAACGTACAATTGTCCATGACTAAAAACTGGTTTGGGTAAATATATCCCCCCTCTCTAACGTTTGACCTTGAGCTTTATTGATGTTGATGGAAAACACCAACCTTTTAGGAAACTGTCTCCTACGCAAAATAAATGGTAGGTCGGGATTTATGGGAGCCAAATCAATCCTCGGAATAAATGCAGGATTGCCTTTTGCAGTGCCGGTTAATATAGTTGCGCATATTAGATTCTGTGACAATTGTGTAACTTGCAGTCTTGTGCCATTGCACAGCCCTCTTTTAGTGTTTAAATGATAATGGCTTCCACCTTGACTTGCAACTTATGAGGAGGCATTCCAGGTGGCGATAGACTGTTTAAGCACTCCACCGGATAATTTTCCCGTTCAGCTATGCTATTGCTCTCCACCGTGGCAACGCTCAAAAATGTAAAACATTCACCCTCTAAAAGACTTAGTACTTCATTAATTTGGCATACTTCATCATTCTTAGGGCATAAAATGGCAAATTTATTATTCTGTTCTACATCAGTCGGCTTTAAACATTCACCGAAGATATTTTTAACGATTGAGTTTTCAGCCACCATTTCGTTTGGTACTGCAATAATGTCCTATCCAAATTCCGAACTGAGTTCACCATTCCCCATTTTTAAAAGCAAAGCTCTGTAAATATTATCCACTGCACGAATATTACCTTTAAGTTGTAGAATTTTAAAGATGGACCAAAGATTAGAAAAGTTAATACATGATTCGATAATGGCCGTCGTGTGAGCATGTGGTACCACTGGTAAATAATGGCGAAAATCTCCTCCAAGAAGCACAACTTTACCTCCAAAAGGCTTGTTATTTCTCATCAATGTTTTAAGGAACTTGTCAATAGCATTAAATGCATAGGAAGGTGCCATTGTTGTCTCATGCCAAATGATTAACCTAGCCTTTCTTATCTGCTTTGCATCCACTGAATTTGCTCTCATACTTGAAGTTGATGTTTCTGTCAATGGTACTGGTAGCTTTAACTGAGAATGATGTGTGCATCCCCCTCTAAATAATTCAATTTTGCATTAGCCTTTCGCTGCCAGCATTAATCTGTAGGTCCCTTCAATGAGTTCAAAAATAGAATCGGGTGCAGATCATTCACTGGGAGAGGTCTTTCCATGCCCTTAACGGAATTTGTTTTTTATAGGAAAATGTTGAAAAAATAACGAACAATTGAATAATGTTATATATATTTACGGTCTCTGATTTAAATCCTCGGCGTTTTACATATTGCTGGTTATAAACCATCCACCCAACCGAAGTATAGTAAAATGTAAACGTATGAAGCAGTTGATACCAAACACCGAAAAAATCTCTGCTTATTTATACGAAAACTGACATACATTCATCGTACAAAATATTTGTAAAAACGTGTTTCGAAATAATAGACAACGAAAGTTTTTCGTAAAATTTCGCATAACATTTTTTTGGATGTACATACCAAAATATAACCTACCTTGTAGAGGACTTTGAGCAGCTTTTAAAATTATTAATGACTTAAGTTAATTAGTTGATTTTTAAAAAAAAAGAACTTTAACTTTATATTTATAACATTATATAAATTCACTTCAAATATGTAGTTATAATTTGTTCCTTTAATGATAATTTAAAAAACGCGCAACGCACCGTAATTATGTAGTTCAATCCAATTCAAATGGGCACAATGAAGAATAAATTCCAATAACTCAATATTATTATTTTTTAATTTAAATGAATGTAAAAAACAGTTACTTTACAAACAAATCTTAAAAATCAAAACAAAAACCCAATATTTTTGTTAGTAATTATGTATGTGATACAATAAGATTATCTCTACTTTTCAACAGCAGTATTAAAATCTGATTCCACTACGATTTCTGGCAGAGAAAGTACTTTCAGTTTAACAAATTTTATGTTGTAATATCGAAAATATAACACTTCTTTAAAAAATACATAATGCAAAATTGAGGGTTTTATGATGAAATAAGCCATATGTACTGCCCGGAGACCGAAAATTAGGAATCTGACAATAATAATAAAAGGTGTCATTAGGAAAACGCAAAAGTTTCCTGCAAAAAACATAAGAAAATGTGAATGGTTTATTCAATGACCACGCCCACCGCCCACAGACCGAAAATAAAAAATCGGGCTCCGTCTTGCACCATTGGAGCAAATGAGCTTTACGTATGCCAAATTTCATCTTTCTGCGACGTCAGACGGCTTCAGAAAGCCGCGGAAAGAGACGCGGACATAAATCTGGACAAACAACGAAATTATATATATAGATATGCAGGGCTGCCAGATAAATTTGTGAGGAAATCGTCAGTTTCCACAGAATCGTCTTTATCGTTTCAAAATATCGTCAAAAAATCGGAAATCTTAAAATTTTTTAAACAATTTGATTTTTATTAATACATTCAAACAAAAACATAATTACTTCATACTAGTGCTGGGAAACATACTAGTGATAGTACTATCGATATTATCGATAGTCTTAAAATATCGAAAATATCGATAGGAAAAAAAATCTATATTGATATTATTATTATTTAAAATACAGAAATACAGCAGTTATACACACACAGGTTTTTGCCGCAAATTTTTACTTGCTTTTATTATTTCGCGCTGAATTACAGCAATGAATACAAACAACAAGAATGGCAAGTGGTATGGATTGTTTAGCTGTGCTTTTTACTACTAATTAAAGGCATTTATGTGGACATTTGTATATGTTTACATAGGGACTGAAATGTCAAATATTTTTGTAATGTTGTAAAAAAATACATACATACGTCTCATACGTTCAATAGTGTAATAAAAACAAAAACTAGTTAAAGTTTTCCTGCACAAGTACAAACATTCAGTCGATAGTAATGTCGATATATCGATAGTAAAATCTTAACTATCGATAAATATCGATAGTAGAAAATATCGATAGTATCTCAGCACTACTTCATACCCAGCTAGCATTTAAAAACGTGCAAGAGCTACTGCGGGTCACATGAAGAGCGTCTTTGATCGCCGATAACCGCATTTTTTAATCGTAGAAGATTCCACAAACAAAGTTTAAAATTGTTGTTTTTGTACTCTGAAAATAATCAAAGATTTTTTAAGACTTGCACATTACAGCCGTATCTAAACAAAAGCGGCACGCGTTTTCTAGTTTTTGAATAGAGCGGGCTGAATGCTTTGCAATTGGAAAACCCGATTTTTACAGCTCTATTAGTAGTGAAGTTTGCCGCTATTATTAATTAATAATGGAAATTTAGCTATATTTGGTCAATCTAGCGTTTCTATCTTTATTTTTTTATATTACAAATTATTAAACAAAAAAGATATCACTACTGTTCGTAACACAACGTTGACGCTCTTGCTTTGGTATGACATATCATCGTAAAAGCTAAGCGAAAGAAAACGTTCCGCCTTCCAATTGTCAGGAAATGTAATATTTTATTCAGACTTTGGAGACTGAAAAAATCGTCACTTTTTAGAAAAAAATCAGCAAATCGGCGCTTTGCTAATTTCGGAACAAAAAATCGTCAAAATGACGATTAATCGTCAAATCTGGCAGCCATGTACATTAGGGCTATAACTTTTTTTTGAGTGCAAAATACCACTACAGCACCACGTGGGGAACTTTGTTCTGATAATAAAAAACTGTTTTTTTAAGCTGATTCGGTGAAAAAAGTTTCCGCACCGTAAGCGATTCCTAAAACTCCATATTATGTGTGAATTTTATTTTTGGAAATTGAAACCCATTGTATTTTGCATAAGAATTATGCAAAATGGTTTAATGTTGAAGATTATGTATTAATTTGAACAAAAACGAACTTATTTAAGACAAGAGTAACTGATTCAATGATGAACATAAATAAATAAAAACAAAACTTCAACGCGTTCGGCGCGGAAACTTTTTTCACGAAAGAGGAAAAGTGACACCATATTTTTTTATGCCCCACACGGATATGAGGTGGTATTTTTGATATTTGCAAAAATTGCAAAAAGTTATATCCCTAATGTACATATGTATATTTTTTCGCGTTCGTTAAATTTCATCAATACAAACATCCAGTTTCAAAAAATGGCTGTAATATATGAGCGGAACGCGCTGTCATAGTTGCGTAAGATAGTTTTGCGTGTTGTATTTAAAACAACTCGTACTTTAAACTTTAAATTTATTTCGTTAAACCCCAAAACATAATGATTTATCATTAACATACTGTCATAATCATTTAAAACAAATTTAAGAATTTTGTTTTAAATATAATTTTCTATGCGTTCGAAATCGTTAAACAAGCAGTTAATAATAACCAGACGAAACTTCAAAAATTAAAAAAATGTTTTTTTTTGTTGTTAATTAAAGTTTAATTCTGGTATTCATTAACGGTTATTCAGTTTAACAAACGTTTATTAAGGAACATTTTCATAGAAAATTTGTTATGAATACATTTATAAGTTTTTATTTAGAAATTTATTCTTCTTCCTCCTGCAGATATAAATAACAAATATCACCTAAAAAGCAATCAAGTTTCTTTTCACTATTCCAGTGTTCGAGTCTGGCTTATACTTGGTGAAATCTCTCGCCATGTTCTTCTGATTCGGCTGGTGATTGTTCATTAAATATTTCTGAATGACAATACAAAAAATTTATTTTAAATGACATTCTGACGTTTTATTCTTTAAATGAGGCTTTGTACTATTTACAAAACAAGAGAACAATTTAGGTATTTTTTTGCTATTCCAAAGAAATATGCATGAAAGAAACCTTTCGATAGTCCGCTAAAAATATATAAGTAGATCTACCGAGGGCAATTATATATTTTTTTTTGCATAAAGTATAAAGTATAAATTTATTAAATATTTTATAATTATTTACAAAAATACATACTGTTAAATATTTAAAATCCTTAAACTAATATCACATTTTAATAGACCCTGTAAAAATTCGGTTAGCAGCCTGTTAGTTTCGATGTATGAATTTGTTGTAGTTCCCTTTTAGTTGGAATTTGTTGTTTCAACTTTCTTTTCTACACTGCTTGTACTTGAATATCCATGCCTTGATTCCATATGCTTTTGTAAATCCCTGCGCCTTCCCAAAGTTTTGTGACACAAATTGCACTGATAACTTTCCGCCGATGAATTATTTGCACTGTTTTGCAAATGCAGGCGAACGTGCTTGTTCAAGTTGCTGGGATCCCCAAAAGGTCTTAGACAGAATTTACATTTTAATGGTTTAAAACCGGTGTGAGTACGTATGTGAATTTTTAAACCATACTTTCGGGAGTACACCTTGCCACAGTAGATGCAAAGGTGGCCCTGCTTCGAGGCACCCATATTACTGACTATAGCTTCGATTTGGGCAGCAGCGTTGAGAGGATTTGAAGAGGATGGCTGCAACAAGCTCATATGGGGTAATGCGGCACTGGATATTGAAGGCAGAAAAGAAAGTGGTGCTGTTGTGGTATGTTGAGGGGCAACACAAAGATTGGTGGTGGCCATTACTGTTGACATGGTCGTTTGTAGCGGATGATGGTGATGAATGGAGGCAGATGAGCAAATTGGCTTAAAGGCAGAAAATCTAGATATAGATGTTTGAGGCTGTTGTGGTTGCGGGGAATGGGATGGCGAAATTGAAGATGACGTGGCTGAAGATGTAGGCAGCACTGGTGACAATCTAGATGATGTGGCTGTAGTAGGTAGTGGCAACGAAAAAGGTAACATTTGTTGCGTGTAGTTTGTAGCTTTAATAGCATAATATAAGCGTATCCACAGTATATCAATATTATGGCGTCCACAGCCTAAGGCCAGATGTATTTTTAAAGGATTTGGTGTTTCAAATGTCAAGTGGCATAAATGACATGTATATCTATTATTGCCTTGGATATTAAGTGGCGTTAAGAAAGGAACTGACATTAGTAGAGTCACTTCCTCACCAAACCAAGCCACAATTTCATCATCTCGCTGTAAGTCACGTACCACTCTTAATACCACCTGTCCTTTGCTGACTTCGAATAGGGCATTATTGCTTTGTGTATCCTCGGAAAGTTTAATTTTCCTCATTATACTGGGTGTAATATTTAAAATGCCACTTTCTTTTATTAAAGAACAATATGCACGTGTCGTTGTTTCGCTTGCGACTGAACAATTGATTAAGGTTTGGGCATCAAGAGCTGCGGAAATTGTATCTCTTGGTATTTGTTGGCTCACGTGTACTCCAGCTCTCATGATTTTGGACTTTTTTGGCGGCGATAAATCCGTTGGATTCACAGCTCTTTCGTCTGCGGTGAATAAAGAAGGCGCTGATGTAGGCATATCCGAGGTATTCGGTAATAAATGCTCAATGCGAAATATCATGCTGGAACTGCGTTTATTTACACTTTGTGTGGGACTTTGTCTAGAAGAGTTTTGACTATTAGTTGTTATATCCGCTAATTGATTGTGGTGCGTACTTAGTGATTTTGGAAAAACTGGCAGCATATTTTTACCTTTAACACTTTCCAAATTTTATTCTTTTTTCTTTACTAATTTGTGTTGTTTATTGTATGAAATCTAACTTGAATCTGAATCTCTTATTGGAAATGTCCTTTGCTTTTATAGTATGTCGCATCGCGTTGCTGCTCAAAAAAAGGAAAAATCTGCTTTGCAACAAACCACGTGTTCAAAAGGAGCAGAGGAGTTGTGATGTGCAAAACCCTTATACGCATATCCTGATTACGATTTGTTGTAAATATTAGAAAGTGTTAAGGTTTTTGCTATTTGCGATTTACAAAACGATTTGTTACGGCTTGCAGTGTCAAAACATCTAAACTCTATGATGAGGTTGACGATGATGACAACATGTGCCAACAAGTGCTAAAATTCCCAGCGATTGCGCGCCCTGAACCGCTGCCTGCCATCACTCGTTACTACTACCAGCCTTCGACGTTACATGTTCTGCTTTACTTTTCAGCTTTAAGCAGTGGTGGTGATTTTCTGTTTTAACATCAATGAAATGGTTGTAGCAAGTGCAACATAATGTTTTTTTTTTTTGTTTTGTTTTGCGATTTGTACTTTAGCATCATCAGCAAGTGTACATTTTCCTAAAACAACTCTCTAACGTTATTCGCTTTACTATCATAAGTGTTTCACTTTGTTGAGTGAATTGTTGGCCGTTCAAGTCATCTCATTTTTGGCTCTTGGGTGCGTGCATTAAAAGGTTTTTAATTGAATCTAAATGATCGTGAATTGATACGATTCCTCCCCTTTCCAGAAATTGTTTGTCCCCGTCGAAACCACCCTTAACCACAGTCATTACAATTGACTAATGCCTTAATTATTAGCTCTGTTTTTGTGGTTTAGGGTTGGTCGTGGTTTCAAACAAACACATTTGTTCGTCCTTTGCTAGGTGGCGGTATTTTTCGTTATAAAGTTTTATTAAAGGGCCTTTTGTAGCATTAAAATTGTGCACATATTAAGAAAAATGTAATTGCTTCTGAATTGCCTTTTTTAAGGAATGTTAAATATTCCTGTTCTAATTTGAGAAAGATGATATTTATTGAATCTTCTTTTCAGGATTCACCTCTTTTAAATTGGTAAATTAGACTTAAGGCTCAGTTAGCCGGGAGTAACAGTAACGTTGAAAATCAGCTGATTTATTTTGTTGTATGTAAAGCAGTTAGAACGATTACAGTTAGCAGTAAGATGTTACGTCTTAATCTGTAAGAAATAGTGCTGATTCACACACGTCAAGTTTGACTCGTCAAGTCTTGAGTTTTTAGGAAAGAGGGGAAAAGAAATGGCCTTCTCTTTTCCCTTCTCTCCTAAAAGATCAAGACTTGACGAGTCAAACTTGACGTGTGTGAACCGGCACATAGATTGGTCTTACTTTTTTACAGTAAGGTTACTGCTACTGTTACTCCCGGCTAACTGAGCCTTTAGAGTGTAATAAAATAATCCGATATCATTGTCCAACATATACAATAGACACGTAAATTTGATTGACCACATTCGGCATTATACTCTTTCGAGTGTACTAAACATGGATTAGCGTCTTGATTACTGGTTTGAACAGCATACAAATCGAGCATTTTTATAGCCAAAAACCAAATTCAAAAACTCAACAAATTATCGCAACACATCCATCCTCAACATTATTATTGTTCTACGTAATTGACTATCTTTATTATTTTTACCTGGAAAACAGAAATAATATTTTACGATTTGTAAACTTGTTTGGACGAAATTTTAATCCAAAAATAGAGTTTTAGTTAAATTTTATTTAGCCGTGTGCAAACATAATACAAACAAGTTAGAGTGCTATATTCTGCTGTGCCGAATCTTTGATACCCTCCACCAACAGTTCGAATGTTTCAGGAGTAATATCTGTATGATGTCTATTTATTATTATAATCTTTATAAAAACAAACATCAGCATTAAAATTGGTTGGGGTTTAAACCTATATTAAATTATTGACCGACAATCAGAAAGGTTTTTGTTTTTTTTTATAGAAATTTTAACTAGCTTGAGTAAAATATTATGATTTGTAACAGTTTAAGCCGAACCTAAATGATTTTCAGGAAGGCAATTTATATTGAAGCCATGGTAAGCTATGAACCAATCATCCCAAAATTCTGCAGAGTGATTTCTGGTATTAAAAAACATAAATTTCAATACAGCGGTACAATAAGTTTTAGCGTTTGAGGTGAATTTCAGAAGGCTGCTAAAATGGGATCTAAGTTAAATTATGGACCGTTTATCACAAAATTCCACAACATTTTTTCTGGCCACATAAAGCTAAGCTGGAAGAAAGTTTACCGCAATATCTATATCAGCTACGGTTTTAGACGTATTTAATAAGTTTACCAAAATGGGCTTTATATGATGCCTAGGGTAAATTATGGAACGATCTTTACGAACTTTTACAGTCTTATTTCTTGTCCTATAAAACTTTGATGTACCACATTTTGTTATGATAGCATTGTTAATAAGGGTTTTAGGCGTACTATACTATTTTCCGGGAGTAGGGTTTATATAGTGCCTAGGGTAAATTATGAACCGATCTTCACGAAATTTTACAGTGTCATTTCAAGTCCTATTAAACTGTGACGTGCCAAAAAATTTGTTATGATAGGATTGTTAATAAGGGTTTTAGGCATACTATACTGTTTCCGGGAGTAGGGCTTATATGGGGCCTAGAGTTTTTCGAAAGTGAGTGTATTGTCAACAGACGGACAGACAGATGGACATGGCTAAATCGACTTGGAATTGCTCAAGGAAGCATAATATATGCACTTTATGGGGTCTGAGATGAATAATAAAAAAGTTTCACACGGAATGACAAACTTAGTATACCCTCTTCACAACTAGTCATGGTGGAGGGTATACAAAGTAAGTGTTCTATATGGACTATGCTGAATCTTATACCCTTCTCGATAATAAATTTATATATGTATTTTGATGTCTTGAATTGGTATCGTATCTATTTGTACTAAATTTTGTAGCTTTTATTGTTACTGATATATTTCGTGTTTGTGTGGGACGTGCCACGCACACTTATTAAATATCACCCATTTTTTTTTGGATTTTGTGAATCAACAACCCAACTCTGTGTTCCGATTTACGACAAATTTTCTCCTAACGTACTCCAGATAAAAAACAAATTATTTAATGCCAAGCAGAGTGACATCGAAGCTATTTGTACCAAATTTGGAAACTTTTCTTGGTACGATTATCCATATATACAGAAAGGAAGTGCCACTTCCACTTTATTAATCCCAGGTACACATGTGTGAACAGTTTTTCTCATACCTTAGATAAGATAGATAAATCTATTTTGTGCCATGCCCACTTCTCCAATACCACCCACATTTTGTGGTATGTTATGTATTTGTAAACAAGATGTTGTATCTAATTTGGAAACTTTGGCTCTTGTCGTTCTCCAGATATACAGAAATCTATTATGTATTTGTATTAGAGATACCACGCCCACTTATCTAATCGCACCTATTTCTTTGGAAATATTGTATATTAATTACCAATATGCTTTTAGCTAAGTTGGACACTATTGCTCTTGCCGTTCTCCAGATATGCAGCAAAAAGCAACATGAAATTATTGGGTAAAATTAGAGGCAGTCATGGCTTTTGCTAATATCTCAGCCATTCTTTTACCGATTTGGCTGATTTTCAATACCAAACCAATCCGAAGTATATGTGAAATGTGAAATGTGAAATGTAAATGTGTCACGTCATAGTCCCCATCGTTTTTAGGGTTTTCGAAAAACGCATTTCAACATACACACGTACAAATGGACATGGTTAAATCAAATTCGCTATTCATGAGAACCTAGTATATATATATATATATATATATATATATATATATATATGTTTAACTAAATATCCATATTGTATAAATTACAAACGGAATGACAAACTTTTTCCCCTTTTCCACCAGTGGATATAATAACACGAGGGCCTTTAATTTCACCCTGTAAAACAACTCTGTTATGTTTAAAAGTCTACTTAAATTATTAAATGCTCCTGCCCTCTTATTTGTGTTCACTTTTCTAACACTATTAATATGTTTAACATCAAACAATAATAGCTGGAGAAACAACAGAAAATAATAAATAGTAAGAGAAGGATCAACAGGACAACATTTAAGATTTGATGATGATGTTCTTATCTGATTTATTTTTGTTGTTCATAACATAGTTTTTTTTTTGTTGGCTTACAAGTGGGCATATTTGTGCAAATCCCAAAAAACATGTGTTTCAAGTCACATGGCACGCGGTGGCAAGCGAGTTACTTTAAAAAGTCATTGAGGGTGATATTCAACTGATTTTAGCGCAATAATTGAAAAGATGAAGAGGACGTTGCTGCTACGTTGAACGTTTGGTGTTTGCTTGTTTTAAACCAGAATTTTTCATGTGGCAGCCAGCCAAAACTCATGGTACGTGGATGGTGGTATACAAATTTGAAATCGCAGCTGGTTAAGTTTGTGTTTGTTTTCTTAATATTGAAGTACTTAATTAAATAATTTATAAATAAGGATATTTTAATTTATTACTTTTAAAAGAAGAACGTTTTGTTAAACTTTCTAAATACATACTTTCAGTAAAAAATTCTAAAATAAATAACCTAGTTTTGATTACAACTGTGTTTTTTTTAATAACGATCGATTTTCGAATAAAAAAATTTATTTGAATCGGGTAACGGCTTTGTATAAGAAACAAACTTATTGAGTTTAATCTTCGTTTGTTATTAAGCAAGTTGTGTATGCGATATTAAAAAATTTTTTATTAGCAAAGGGCATGTATGTAATTATACCCACACCACAATAGTGGAGAGGGTATTATGCATTTGTGCTGATGTTTGTAACGCCTTAAAATAGTGGTCCTAGACCCACCTTAAGGTATACCAATCAACTCAGAATCACTTTTTGAGTCGAACTAACGATGTCCGTCCGGCTGGCTGGCTGGCTGTCCATGCAAACTTGTGCGCAAAGTACAGGTCGGAATTTTGGAGATAATTTGATCAAATTCGGGTCATAGGTTCTTATTGGCAAAAGGACCAAGCCTATTGAAAATGGGCCGAATCGTAGGACCACGAGGGAAGATAGGGGGAAATTTCTTCCTCTCAGAAACTATCAAACCGATTTTAATGAAATTCAAAACATAGATAGAACCATATCTACATATATGGACACAAAATGTATACATTTTTAAAAAAATCGGACCACGAGGGGAGAATGGGGCAATTTCTGCCTCTCAAACCGATTGTAATGAAATTTAAAACATAGATAGATCCATATCTATAGGGACACATTAGCTACTCAGTTTTTAAAAAATAGGACCACAAGGGGAGGCAGGGGGCGATTTCTGCCTCTCACAAATTTTCAAACCGATTTTCATGAAGTTTATAAACATAGATAAATCCATATTTACATGGACACATAAGCATGATGTGTTTTTAAATACTGTGGTGTAGGGTATCATAGGTCGGGCTTGACCGACTATACTTTCTTATTTTTTTTTTATTGGATAAGGATCGTTTAAAATTTCACTATAATTTCGCTAGAAGATTTATAATTTATTTTATGCTGACGGAAGGAATAGTGGTTCATGCTAGATATACATATGTCAAATCTTTTTTATTTACAGAACCCAACAAGAACATATCCAGCGACATCAAATCTCTCGATCTTGGTGATCAATACAACTTACTTCCGTTAGATATAACCAGTGTCTATGTTCTGTTACTCTCGCGCCGAGAAACTTTTCGATTGAAATGTGTGGAATGAAACAAAAATGGCATATATTGAAACAAACAGCGAGTACCAGCTGTCACGTAAGGAAACTACTCGCCAAGTTACAGAAAAAGTGTGTCTGTAATATTTTTGTGAGGAAAGTTCCCGCTTTGAACTATCAAATAAACTCAGGAATATAAATTGAACAAGAAAAATGTTAAAACTTAAAAACAATTAAAAATGCAAAATACAAGCTAGCTTTCCCTCAACAATAAATCTCAGTGTATTTATCAAATATGAAAAATTGGGAACTTAGTCTGGGTTCACACTATGAATGTTTTTTTTCAGAAAGTCTGAGTTTATTGGTGAGTGGGGAAGAGAACATGCTTTTAATTTTTCATCTCTCACCCATAAACTCAGACTTTCTGAAAGAAAACTTTCATAGTGTGATCCCAGACCTAGCACGTCATACAGATATCTTATTAATAATAAATTTTGTATTCCCAAAAATAACTTTGCCAAATGATTAAAGTTGAATAATAATAATAATAATATTTTGTTCCTGGCACATTTTGTTATTGTTTAATTAATTTGCTTTTAACATTATTATAAAATATACGAATGTTTTCAAAGCTTAACATTATTTGGTATAGCCGACGGTTGTATTTTCGCTGCCGTCGTTGAACATTTTTTAATTTTAGTAAATTTTGGTCGCCGACAACAATATGTGTGACTGGCGTTCTGAACGTCAGCAATGTCGCATTGGCTTCGAGTGCAATGTTATGACATTTATAACGTAACGACGTAATCTCTTTTAATATTTTTCGACATGAGTTACAGACACACTTTTTTCTCACTTTTCGAGAAACAATGGAATATTTTTTTTCACATCTTTTCGATGCGATAAGTTCTCACTATAGTTGCAGAACATGGATACAGGGAAACCATTAATATGCAATCGCATGTTTTTCCAAGTGCAACAATGCACTAAGGGTAAAACGTTGCTATTTTTGGCATAAATTCAATTTTTTTTTTGTTTAAAATTTAAAATCTGCTTTCGTTTTTTGAATTCGTATACTCTAACGGTTATATAAACGTTTTTTTTTATAATTTTTATGTTGCACCCTGTTATTTTATGAAAGGAAAAAGTCAGCTGTTTCAGGTTACATTATGAAGAGAAAATGCGCGCGAAATTTTTACTTACTTTGATCGTGAGTAAAACAATAATTTTAAACACTGTGAAAAAGTTTAAATATGGAAGAAGTTAGACAAGGTATGTAAAACAATTTGTTATATAGTTTAAAAAATAGTTGTGTGTTATTGTCTAGTAATTCAGTGTGGTTGGTGTGTTATTATATGTAGGTCAAAACTAACAAACATACGTGTGTTGTGTGGAATATAACTTCTGTGTATAGAAAGGTATTTGCAATATTTTTGAAAAAAGTTATTAATCAAACTGTATATAATCAAACATCATTGACACTTTTTGCTCCTTTTTGTTCCTTTTCGGAAAAAACTTCATTTTGTAGTTTCATACGAGTTTTGCCATTCAACACTGCTTGAAGTTTGGATCAGCAAAAATCGACAAGCAGATAGTGTAAAAGAATTTATTTTGGAAAATATTACACAACAAAACTTATCAGATCAGCAACATCAGTTAATTAAACAAAAAGTCAAGCAATTTATTGCTTTTATAAATTTAAATTTGCCAAAATGCAATCGGATACTTGACCGATTAAAAAAAAAAAAACATTGGCTTGCATCCAATATAACTATTGAAATGAGTGATTGCGGCTTGCCCGGCAATATACGAGGTCGGAGGCATTTAGACTATACTGATGCAGGGCCTCGTTTGAAGAGAAAGTTAGCACCTGAGCTTGCCGCAGAACAAAAACATTCAACACCTCTTTTATTGCACGCTGCTTCCGTTTCAGCTTAAAAATCAAACGAAAAACAAACTGCATTTGTTTTGAAAAAAGCTGTTAGCAACGAGAACTTAACAGGAATTATAAAGAAACTGGAAAGGAGTGATCCGCTGCCAATAAGTGTTGATGAGGCATTAGCTTTTTTAATTGAAAATGTCTTTACAAAGCAGCAATACATTAACATCAAAGCATTAAGTAAGCAGCACGGATGTGACATTTATCCCCCTTACTCCGAGATTGTAAAATCAAAATTAAAATGCAGACCTAAGGAAATCACCTATTGTGATACTAAAACAGAAGTAACAATGCAAAATTTATTGGACCATACAGCTGATCGCATACTTGAAATGCAAAAGGACGTCCTTGAAGTTGCTGCACCAACACATTGCAAATTAATTGTAAGTTATGGGTTCGATGGTTCTACAGGACAGAGTTCATATAAACAATGTTTTGAATTGGATGAACATATTGGACTAGACCATTCACTCTTTGTGGCAACCATAGTTCCATTGAAATTAATAGATGAGATAAATAGAGTTATTTGGCTAAATAAATCTCCACAGTCTGTTAGATTCTGTCGGCCTCTAAAAATAGAATTAAAAAAAAACAACTGAACTTATTTTAAGTGAAAATAGTAAGTTAGATATTAAAATTAAAAACACCCAAGAACGCATCTATGTACACAACAAGGACAAAAACATTGTTAAATACGAAGCGCATATGACTCTTATAGATGGTAAAGTTCTGAATAT
The DNA here is from genome assembly GCA_930367215.1 of Pollenia angustigena. Lineage (NCBI taxonomy): Eukaryota > Metazoa > Arthropoda > Insecta > Diptera > Polleniidae > Pollenia > Pollenia angustigena. Next base: position 233,380,281 of record OV884058.1, on the reverse strand, counting down.
TTTAACTGGTACCAACTCATGTCAATCCTGCCCACTATGTGGTGCTAAGCCAAATCAACTGTTAAAACCCCATGACTACAACTCGAAAATCTTTGGCGTTAAACCAAATAATCGTAAATATTGCGTAAGCCCTTTACATGCATGGATGAGATTTTTTTAATTTGTGTTAAAAACCTCGTATAGAATGGAATTAGAGATATGGCGTGTTAAAAATGATGACAAAGTCAAAGTCTCTTTGCGAAAGCAGTGCCTTCAGGAAAGAAAGAAACAAAATAACAGTGGAAATACCAACGATGGAAATACTGCAAGAAGAGCATTTAGAAATGTTTAGCTCTTATCTTCCGTTTTAAATTTCGATTTAAGTATTCTCAAACACTTTTACAATATATTGATTGCCATTTCTTGTGAGTATAAGATTGATACAGACAAATTGAAAAACTTTTGTGGCCAAACATTCAATACTTATTTTGAAAAGTATTCTTGGTATCCAATGTCTCCAACTGTGCGCAAAGTTTTGGTACATGGGCATCAAATAATGGATGCTTGCATACTTCCTGTTGGAGTTCTAGGAGAAAATGCATCAGAAGCAAGAAACAAGCTGTATAAAAGCGACAGGAGGTCGCATGAAAGATAATGTAGCCGACTGGATAACATGACAGACGTTTTTAATAGAGCAATGGATTCTTCAGACCCATTAATGTCCACCATAAGTTTAACAAAACGAAAAAATATCAACAAAAAGAAGAGCCTGACCAGAGACTTTTTAGTGCTGGTCCCTAATGGGTTAATAAAATAAAATATTTTTAGATGCAAACTTATAGATTCTTGAAATAGCTTTCTAGTGACATATATTTCAAAGAACGAAAAAAAATAACGAATTTATGTCAAAACCTGACCTAATGTTTTAATTGGGAGGCGAAAGTGGGCGTGGTCCAAATAAAAAAAAAACCAAAATTCCATTTTGGTGTTAGTTAAATTCGTGCAAAATTGTAAGTGTCTAGCTTTAAAACTACAATTAATGCCAAAAATATCGCTTTTTTGCTATATGAACCGTTTATTTTGAAAGAGGCATAAGTCATTTCGGTTTTTAAGTCGAGATATTTAAGGGTTTGCGTTTTAACACGTTTAAAATTATGGATGCTAACTTTCGAGAAGATTCACTTGTATTTGATACATCATGATAATGATATTTTTCTCACTATTATTATTATTATTATTATTTATTTTTATTATTTATTATTATTATTTATTATTAACTCGATTTTTTTTGAAAAAGTGACTAATGCCACTTTCAAAATAAACGGCTCATATATTTATCCGATTTACAGCTTTGTATGAATTTTGGCACTGATGTGTTAGTGCATTTTTTTATACATTTTACTATTTTCAGCATTTTATTTACATATTTTAGTAACAAGAGCATTTTTGCGTTTTTTTTTTCAAGTTTATAGCGCATATTCCACCTTTTTGAAGCATATTTTAATACTTGTTAAACATTTTTTAATGCTGGAAATATTAAAGAAAAATGTAAGCCATGGCTTTAAATATATTATATACAGAAGAATGACGAAAGAGGAGCAGCACAAAAGAAATGGTCCGCTCAATGTTAAAACTGTCAAGAATTTGGTCATACTAAGGCATACTGCTACTTACCCCCTGTTTGCGTCGTATGCGGTGAAAAACATGATACAGTTATTTGCGATAAGTCTAGAAATTACCCCAACGTGAAAAAATTTAGCAACTGTGGCGGTTATCACACTGCTAATTATAGAGGATGCCCTGTAAACACTATCGTCAAGCGGTCGTTTGGACCGAAAACTAATGCCCCTCAAATGCAGGTAACAAATCAACTAAACACAAATGACATTCTGTTTCCGCAGCCAAGTAATAACAGAACCTCCTACACTAACGTCCTAAAATCAAACCATGTGCCAATGCAAGATGCTTTGCCAAGTAATGATGAATCTCCAGTTTATAATTTAATCCGTCTAGACAATAGCAGCAGTAGTGCAAACAGTAAATAATTTAACGTACACAATCTGTCATCTTTATGTCTAAAAAGCATGATCAATATTTATTCGGCTTTAGAATAAACACAGCACAATTGAACAAACTCATAGAATAGTAAATGTTATAAGAAAAGCTTTTGAAGTGTGAAAATATTACTCAGCACTCTTCATATTTGCAATTAATTTTTAGGTTTACAAAAAAGCAAAGCTAACTAAATGCTGTAGTAAAATTATCTAAAATCTCTAGAATTTACACACTTTTTGTTTATTTAATAGCGAAAAACCAAATGTCAAAGAAATTTAAATCAAATTTTACAGTAATGGTGAAAATCATTTCTTCAAAAATGTTCAAACAATTATTTCGCGATATGTATATGTATGTATGTGCAATAAATGTATGATTTTTTCGGTCTGCACATGGACATTTGGCGATAGTCTGGGTTCACACTATGAAATTCTTTTTGCAGATAGTTTATGTTTATTGTGCATCTTAGCCAAAAGCAAAAATAGAAAATCGACTTTAATTAAACAATTCATTCAGACAATTAAATATTTTACTAAATTTGCCCCTGCAAAAGAATTAATAATATCAATTAACGGATTTGTATTTTCGAGTCATGCCACACAAAGTTAGTCAATTAAAAAATTAATTGCATAAATTAAAAAACACAACATAAAACAAATATTTAAATTTATGTGTTTATATTAAAAAAATTAATTGCAGCAAACAAAAAATTAATTAAAAAAATTTATCTACACCAATTCATTTTTTTTAATTAAACCATTCTTGGCAAAAATTTTTTCGGTGTGGGAACTGAAGAAAATTACCAAAACTTTATGTTCGAAAAGCAAATCTTGACTGTCAAAAATTAATAAAAAAATAAAACTTAAAGTAAAATTCCACACAGATTACACATGGAACTAATTACACATGGGCTACACATGCAAGTATAAATTGCATTTAATATGTGACATTGCACATGGATTGGCAAACACACACTAGATATGAGAAAGCTACTAAGTCGGTCGTAAAGTATTATTATTAAAGAAGGCGATTTTTAAGTTCTCCTCAACCAATTGGCGCTGGAGTTCTACAAGGCAGCATCCTGGGCCCTCTATTATACATGTCTATAGGACATGCCAACAAACAACTGCGCGGACTGTACAGCTTTTCTAAGCGTGCACGAAAACCATCATGAAACATTCTCGTACAGGATCATATATTTCAACAAGAATATGAATAAAACAATGGAGGATAATGGCCAATGAGCAAAACTGCGCACAAATAACATTCGCCCTGCGCCGAGAATCATGGCTCCTACTAAAATCAATAATTCAATAATACCTCAACATTCGCATGTCAAACATCTAGATCGGCGATTAACGTTGAAATGACATATAGAGGCATAATAAACTGAAATGAAAATAAAGGTATTCAAATTCATTGGCTTATTGGAAGAAATTATGTCCTTAGTCCCGATTGAAAACTTCTACTTTACAATTCTATTTAATCTGGTGCTATGCTGCACTGACTCGGCCTCGGCTTCTAATATCAAAAAAATTTGAAGGCGCCAAAATAAAATTCTTCGAATAATAACAGCCTCTCCCTGGTATGTGAAAAACTCATATATCCACAAGGATCTCAATGTGCCATTAGTAAAAACTATAATTACGAAATATGCAGTAAAATATTTAAAAAGGCTTGAGCTGGACCCAAATCCACTAGCTTGAAACATTTTAAATTATGACGGCCACTCTCGCCTAAGGAGAAGAGACCCAATCAGAAGAGCAATAAAAACTGATAAACTGAAATTTATTGTTGAAGGGATAAGCTATTCCTATGCGCATTTCACTGGTTGCTTAGGCCAGATCGTCAGGAAACTTTATCCAAAGATTTTAGAAAAACTAAAGATATTATACAAATAAAACCCCAGTTTTACTTGTAACAATATCAAAGCTTAAACAAAAACAAGTAAGAGTGCTATATTCGGCTATGCCGAATCTTATATACCCTTCATAATGATGAGATAAGAACAAAAAGTTATATACATAAATAACGTTCTTTAGATAGGTATAAATAAATATAAATTGAGCCAAGCCAACTTTTAATTCGAAGAATATAAAAAAACAAAAAATTAAATTAAATTTTTTATTTCTTCGACCTTTTTTTTATATTAAAAATAAAAAGTTTTTTCGAGCTCGAGGCCAATTATTTGTAAACAATAAATATTATTTATTAATTAATTTGTTCCAAGATTTCGATATCCATCGGATATCATTATCAAGGAATGAGTTACAAGTATATTTGTAAGAGACGTATTACTATCTCCACATTCAATATTAAATCACTTGTAGTGAAGGGTATAAAAAAACAACAAAAAAAAAAAACCACATTACCAACACTGTATTACCATAGCCACTGTATGAAACCAAAATTTAATTGGTTTATATTGTATGTTTATGTCGTTTTGGTAATACAGTGTTGGTATGGTAATGTCACGTCTAATTGGACCTTTAAAGGAAAAAATTTGAGGCTGTCGTGGGTTTTTACTCATATCTCAGCCATTTGTGGACCGATCTTGCTGAATTTTAATAGCAAATAATTCCGGACCATATGTGACATAAATGTATAATAACCTGGCCCCCATCATATATGGGGTCTTCGGAAAATCCATTTCAACGGACAGACGGACATCGTTAAATCAACTTCGCTACTCATAAGGACCCATAATATATATACTTTATAGGGTAACATCAATATTATAGAAATTACAAACGGAATGACAAACTTATATATACCCTTTTCACCACCTGTGGTGAAGGGTATAACAACAACAATAAACAGTGAGTTTATCTTTTCTTACAGTCCCGACTATAATTGGTAGATTTTTTGTCAACTCTAAATGTAGTTGTAAGTGGGTAAAGAAAAAACCAAAATAAAAACAAATTTCTTTATTTTATTTTGCCAGTACAGTTTTATTTACACTGCCACATGCATATTAGTTATCAAAGTTTTTCTTGGGATTCAAAAAATTAATTTACAAGGATTCGTTTAAATGTGCTAAATTCCCATTTCATACTATTGATAAACTGGAATTTATTGTTGAAGGGATAAGCTATTCCCTATGCGAATTTGAGTGGTTGCTTAGGCCAGATCGTCAGGAAACTTTATCCAAAGATTTTAGAAAAACTAAAGATGTTATACAAATAAAACCCCAGATTTACTTTTTCGTTTTCAATTTTCGTTTTTTGACTTTAGTGGCAACACTTGCATCATTTCCGGTATAAGGTACCTTTACGATTTTATAGCAAGAACAATTTTATCGTTAGCGACAAATTTCATACAAAATTTATATGAAATAAAATAAAAAAAACTCTCTCCTGTAAAATTGGATTTTTGGCGCTTACGTAATTTTTGCGGTTTGGGCTCGATATGTGAACAAAAATCCTGGCACTGGCAGGATATAAAACAAAATATGTATTAGAATAATATTTGATTAATCATTGTTAGTTTAATAATAAATATTGAGAAAAAAATAAGATCAATATTTTTAAAAATAGCCACCAACATTTTTTTGTGATACTGAATCGGTTTTTAAAATACTTATTAGAAAAAGTTTGGTAACATTTTGATTAAATTTTTTTTTATTAATTTAAATTAACAATTCATGTTATCTTAATCCAACAACAATAACTAATTATTCTTTAAGATATTGATAAAAAAAAAACTATCGAATGTCCTTGAACATGTGTTGCCAATCACACGCATTACTTTTAACATAAAATAACTTGCCACAATGGTAATAGTTTAAATACACACACATACTGCTAATGCAACACATTTTAGATTGTCATCAAACCAAGTGTCACCAAGCTAATTTATCATTTAAATTTAACCAATTGAATTCCCGGCATCATTTTTACACATAAACACAGCAGCGTGCATACACAAGTGCAAATTTATTGAATGTTTACTTAACAACAACTCAATTTGAGGCATTTGTTAGTGTGACACCAAAGAAACCACCCTCACCCTACATCTACACATAGTATTATTTTGATCGCTCTCTCGCCTAATTTGATACAAATCTTATCGAGTCATCATTATCAATGTGCATTAAATATTCTTTATTATTATTTTGAAACATAAAATAAATTTATCTAGATTTTGTTAAATGGCTGGCATGCCACAGAGCCTGCCAGTCAGCCAATCAGACAGTCATTCTGTCATCCATTATAATGCACGCTTTAATCCGAAAATGCGGGCAATATTTGTGCAATAAGTGCGTGTTAAATTTCAGTTTTGAAATGGACCAACAATTGTTGGTTTCTAGGCCGGTAAAAGGAAACTTTTTCATTCATTTAGCAAGTGCAAATGTTTTAAACATACACTTTATTTTGTTTGATTTGGTCCTTGTTGTGATTGTGCTGTGATAGTGGTGTGGTACAGGGTATGGGCTGTATAGCATGGTATGTATGGTGGTTGTGTTAAATATACTTATTGGGTGGTGTGGCATGGTGGTTTGTTATAAAACTTGTCCCTGTGCTCGTACGCGTATGCATATTGAATTTATAGTTTATGCGATTATTTTTATACATTAGTTTCGGCGTCAGTTGGTCTTATTCACATTAATATAAAGTTATTTTTCTGGATCGCAAAAAATTATAACTGTATATTTTTTAATGTATTTTATGAAAGATTTAAGCACAACACATATTACATATTTATCAAATACATAATTTATTTACACCCACACCACAATAGTTAAACTATGTGTGTAACACCTTAAAATATTGGTCCTAAAAACAAGTTTGGGTATATTGATCTAACGATGTCCGGCTGGCTGGCTGTCGATGTAGACCTTGTGCGCAAATACAGGTGGCAATATTGACGATAATTTGATGAATTTGTTTTTGTCACAGGGACCACCAAGAGTGTTGAAAATGTTAAGAATCGGTCCATAATTTCACAAACACCCCATACACGTTTTTTTTCGAAATAGAGTCTTTGTGCACATAAATCATCTTATTATGTTGGTATTTAGATTAAATTTTGTCCAAGTTAATTTTTTGGCAAACTTAATCATGTTAACAAATTTTATTGGAATCTGTCCATATATGGCCATAGCTCCCGAAAATAGCTTTAAATGCCATAAATTTCTTATAAATGTTGGTATAAAGAGAAAGTTTGGCGACGATAACTTTTTTATATTAGCTACTATGATTTGGCAATTTTGTACGGGTAGGCCCGCATCTGATCATAGGTCCCATATTAACCCTCTTTCTTAATTCACTTTAAGACAAAATAATCTCATAAAGATGAATTTACCTAAATAATATTCGGCCCAAAGAACTTTTACATGATATATACTATAATTTTGTTCTAGTTGGTTCAAGATTGCCCATGAGTTCTGATTAGGATACACTTTGGAAAATTTGTCTCTAAAATTTTGCAAAACACTTACACTTTTTTACTGAAGGCCATGTCAGATAAAACTTTTGCTTCGCGTTGCATTAGATGCTTAGACATCTAAGATGAATACATATACGAAACATGTCACATAAAGCACTTTTAACTTGTGTTAGTCAACTCTCATCTTTTTGGGCGCTTTGATAATCTGCTAGAACAGGCATTTCCAAAAATTTTTTGGTTGTGTATTAGTGGGTACCAGAGAGTCAAAAAAATTGAGAGAATGCATTCATTTACAGCCGAAATAAAATGTTAAGGCCAGTTTACACGGTAATACAATGTATTACGACTTTGCAGAATCAAAATATTATGAAATTCTCTCCGTGTTTAAAAGAAAAAAATAAAAATCTTTTGTAAGTATAATTCATGTTTACACGGATGGTATAAGTAAAATCAAAAATAATAACATAAAAGCAGATGGTTGCAGTTTTAAATTTTTACAAATACAACATAAAAATTTCCTGAGTTGATATTAGTTGTTTTTGTAATTGTATAAAAATGCTACCACCTTCAATATACTCTGTTAAAATACACCTCTGGTGTGATGAGAATACATAAGTTTCTAAAATGGTTTAGAAAAAAAGCATTTACCGACCGCTTGTCAGATTTTGTATCCGTATTCTCTCTTGCTCAATACATTTTGCTTTTACATGATAAGATTTTTCTTATTCTAAATAATTTTTCGATACGTCGTAATACATTGTATTACCGTGTAAACTGGCCTTTAGTAATACTTATATTTTATAAGTTGTATAACACAAAGGTACAAAATTAAAAATTGTTTGTGTTGATAAAAAATTTGTAGCAATTCTTTACCAATTCAATGTCGCTGATTTTAAAACTGCACTTTTTTTATTCGGAAGCTTTTTGACTCTAAATCAGTTTCAAATATCTTATCAAACAATTGTAAAAAAATTAAAGATTTTAATGTTTTAAAAATTCATAAAAAATAAATATTGCACGCAAATCACAGCTGATAGAAAAAAAGTGCAGTTTTAAAATCAGCGACATTGAATTGGTAAAGAACTGCTACACATTTTCTAGCAACACAAAAAATGTTTAATTTTGTTCCCTTGTGTTATACAACTTATAAATAAAATCTTCTAATCAGTGTTGCAAAATAGAAATTTTGAAATGGTACTAAACCACAACTAAAAGAGTATTTTTCCCACCAAATGGTACTTTTTGTTAAAAAATAAAACAATAATTTATGAAAATAAAAGGAACAAAAAATGTGTTATTAGAATTCATTTATCGAAGTACATATTTAATAGCAAACAAACAGTATTTATATTTGAGGTAAACATGTAAATAATATTTCTGTTATACATAAGCGTCAAACGCCCCATCCATTTACAATACATATTATTGTATATGTTATTTGCCATATTATGTCTATATGGTCCGATATTATTCAATAAGTGGCACAATGATTTCAATTAAAATATGGTGCAACTCTTATTAAAAAAATTACAACCTTTAAAGCAAAACAACATAGTAAATTGTTGCAAACACATTTCACAGCCTATTGCACTTCTTTTCAGATTTCGATTCTTGCCAATATATTGTTTCACATTCGAATATCACAAACCCATTGGCGATAATATTTAACAGTTATATTGCAGGTGTATGAACGGAACATTTTTAAGTATTTTCTAAAAATAAAATAGTTGAAAATGTTATTTTTATCAACATAAATTAATACTGGTATTTACATATATTTATATTTTAACTTTTGTTTAAAACATTAATGTTTAAAAACAAGTAAGAGTGCTATATTCGGCTATACCGAATCTTATATACCCTTCACCATGGTTTGGAAAGAACAGAAGTTTATATATATATTTAAATATATGTATATATATATGTATATTTATAAAATATATATAGTTTAGTTTTATTTAATTATTTGCACATGATTGCGTGCTATTAAATATATTAAAAGTTTAATTAATATATAGCACGTTAAGTTTTGATCGAATTTCAGTATTTGGTCATACCGACATCTTAAAGTATAAAATTACCATTTACTTTGGTGATAAAACTTGTAGTCGGGAAGTTCTATGGTTCACGAAAATAGGTATTAAAAAAAAAACTATATTTTTGACATTACTTTTTTTCTAAGTTTCCGAGTTTTTCTAAAGATTTCCGATATTTTGATATCTAAAACGTATGACTAGGTCATAATACAGCTCTAAAATTTTAGCTTTTATAAAAATGTTAATGTTTTTAGTCCTTTTTTGGAGTATTTTGCACATAACTTAACCATTTTTTACCGATTTGGCAGATTTATATACCAACGTGCTTAAAAATAATATTTCCATTAAATTGGCTTTTAGGCATATATATATATATACCTACATATGTGTACACATATTTAAGCAAACTTAATTATAAAAAAAAACAAACTTAATTATAAAAAGAGTAACTTTTGGGATTTCAGTATTTTGATTATAACTCAGCCATTTTTTAACCGATTTGACAGATTTATATACCGACGTGTTTAGCAAGAAATTAACCATTTATTTGTGTTATAAAACTTGGACTCGGGAAGATCCATGGTTACCGAAAATGGGTATTTAAAAAAAAAAATTAATTTTGGTCATAACTTTTTTGTATCTACACCGATTTTCCCGAAGATATGTTCTACTAAAAATTTCCGATATTTTGGTATATAAGTCATATCCATAGGACATATGACAGCCCTAAAATTTAGGTTTTTATACAATTTTTATTTTTTTTTGTACGGGAGGTACCACGCCCACTTGTCCAATCCCGCCCACATTTTGTAGGGTGGTGTGTATTGACAACCTAAATGTGTGTACCTAATTTGGAAACTTTGGCTCTTACCGTTCTCCAGATATACAGAAAAAAGCAATAAAAATACAACAACAAGGGATTTTTGGAAACAATTAGAGGCAGTCGTGGTTTTTTTATCATATCTCAGCCATTTGTGGACCGATCTTGCTGAATTTCAATAGCACGAAATGGTGGACTATATGTGACATAAATGTAAAACAACCTAGCCGCTATCATGTCTGGTTTTCCCGGAAAACACATATCAAGCGTAAGACGGACAGACGGACGGATATCGTTAAATCAACTCTCTCCTCATAAGGACCCAGAATATATATACTTTATAGGGTCTAAGGTCAATATTGTAGAAATTACAAACGGAATGACAAACTTATATATACCCTTTTCCACCTGTGGTGAAGGGTATAATAAAGATTTAATTCAGTGTTATAAGAAAAAGCAAATTTACTTTAAGAGATGATAAGAAATATTATAACTACAACAGCAACTACCAGTTGATTTTAATAGATTTTTAGTTTATATCAAACGATTTCTCCCTTTGCTTTTTACATAATTTTGCATTTGAAAATGTGTGTTTAATTGATGCTCAGAAATGTGGTATCGATAAAATGCCAAAAGCAATATATGAAATGTCAGCAAACATTAGTTTCGTTCTTAATATTGGCTATATTTTTCCAAGAAATTTAAATATATTCAGTTCTGAAATGCTTTATTTCTGAAAGATCCGCTAGAACACGGAATTGAGAATCGATATTATTATAGTTGTCTTTATCGTTTGTAAATAATATTAATAACATCGGTATTATGCTAATGGTTTTTCCGGAAACAATATTTTTGGATTGAAGCTGATTATCACTTTTAAGGTTTTATGTTCAAAACAAAATTTAGGACTTCATGTTTCGCACATTGTCGAATAAAACGATTTCGCAGTTTCTTTTACTTTATAAACCATTTCCTTAACATTGCATGTTTCTATAAATATGATTTTCATTTTAATTTTCCACTAACATATTATCCTATGCTTCCCTTTTTATAAATTTTCTTGTCAGTTGAAAGAACAAATATCCCATTCTGGAAAGCAAAATATGAATCCTAGCATACGCTTTGCATTTCAATATTAACGTCGTTAATTATTTTTAAAATACAACTCATACATTTCGCAACAAACACATGATAACCTAAGCCTGCTATCGAAATGATCACATCACAGTTAAAAAGCTCAAAGGATACTAAAGTACTGAAAACAACGCGGGGGTACTGCGGTATTTTTAATATGAAAAAGTACTGAAAAAAGTACCAAAGTACTGAATTTTTCAACACTGCTTCTAATATTATACTTTTATGGCAGTTTCGTAATAGCAGAATGCTTTTCAAATGAGATGAACTTAATTTAATTTACGTTGCTTGGAACAAATAAATTTTAAATCCGAAAAACTTTGTTCGCATAGGTAAGTAGTGCCGAATAAAGAGAGGCACTTAAATTAATTTTTTTTCAGTTCAGGATAAAACTCGCCATCCAAATCTTTCCAGAACTCTACAATATTATTTTCGTCTAGAGCATTTACTTCGCTTCGTAGTATGATTAGTTCTGATTGAATATCAAATTCGAAGTTGCTTACATCGCAACGAAAAGGGTTTTCGAAAAGATCTAATAGGGGTTGTAAAATTACAAAATCTTGAAACCTGTCTTGAAAATGATTGAAAAGTGTTTCATATATTTCGGCAAATTCATATCTTTGTCGATTTCGAGATTTCTATAAACTAGTGAAGTTTTTGGAAAATTGGAAAAATCACCAGTTTTAATTTGGGAAAAAACTAGAACCTGCTGTCACATTTGCTTTTATCTATATAGGATTACACATAAAATGTAGCAAAACAAAACTTTTTTAACTTGTTATACCCACACCACAATAGTGGAGAGGGTATTATGCAATTGTGCTGATGTGTGTAACGCCTTAAAATATTGGTCCTACCCCCACCTTAAAGTATACCGATCGACTCAGAATCATTTTCTGAGTCGAACTAACGATGTCCGTCCGGCTGGCTGGCTGGCTGGCAGGCTGGCTGGCTGTCCATGTAACCTTGTGCGCAAAGTACAGGTCGCAATTGTAGAGATAATTTGATAAAATTTGGAACATAGGTTCTTATTGGCACAAGGACCAAGCCTATTGAAAATGGGCCAACTCGTAGGACCACGAGGGAAGATAGGGGGAAATTTCTTCCTCTCAGAAACTATCAAACCGATTTTAATGAAATTTAAAACATACATAGAACCATATCTTTATGGACACAAAAGGGATGCATTTTTTAAAAAATCGGACCATGAGGGGAGATAGGGCCAATTTCAGCCTCTCAAACCGATTTTAATGAAATTCAAAACATAGATAGATCCATATCTATATGGACACATAAGCTATACAGTTTTTCAAAAATAGGACCACAAGGGGGCAATTTAGCCTCTCACAAACTTTTAAACCGATTTTAATGACTTTTATAAACATAGATAAGTCCATATTTATATGGACATATAAGCATGATGTGTTTTTTAATACTGTGGTGTAGGGTATCATATGGCCGGGCTTGACCGACTATACTTTCTTACTTGTTTTTTTAAATATTTTAACTTACTTAAGAAAAGTGTTTTCAAAGAAAAAAAAAAAAAAAAAACCCGCCGACTCGATTGGTACAGAAACAAAAATATTTTTACAAGCACAAAATACCAACAAATTCTTGTGGCTATTTTTTTTTCTTAATAATTTCTGCATTTAGGTACGTCTTTTTTACGAAAGAAAAAGGGACCCTTTTACAGGCATCAAAACAAACAAAACACATATCGTTAGCTTAAATGCAAAACAATGTAGATATTATTTGAAAATTACAAATTAATAGAATACAATATTTTTTCCTTAAAAACACTGGTTTACAGCCAAAAAAACCAAGAACGCCACATGCCTACATAAGTTAAGTGGGACCTCCTGAACACGAAAAACGCTGTAATTTTTTTTCCTAAGTACCGTTTTTTAGATAACGGTACTTTTGTGTTTTTCGGTGTATGGTCCCACTCAAACCCTTGTGGAGCCCAACCGAAAATTCCGATCCCAATTAACTTATCTAGACATGTGGCGTTCTTGGTACTTTTCAAAATTAAAAATTTGTAAAGCAGTGTAATATATTCATTCGCATTTTGATCTGAAATATTAAAAATTTATTTTAAATCTGAAATAATTACCATTTTACAAAGTACTTTGCATGTAAACTTATGAAATGTTATATTATTCTACATTTAAATCTTAAAATTTAAACTCTAAATAAAAATTGCACGCAAGGCATCGGATGTTACCAAAAGCATTTTTGACCGCACAATATTTTTTGAGTGTTAGCTGAAACAAAATAATATAGCATCCGCAAGACATGTACACTTGTCGACACTGTTGCCAATTTAGAGATTTTCCCGCTAAATCTAGCGTTTTTGAAATGCTAAGCGCGGTAAAAAAAAAGTTTAAGCGGTAAGCGGGAAATCTAGCGATTTTCAAACATCTTTCAGCGGCTCATTTTCGCCACAAAAACCTTTCTCAAATTTTAAATTTACACTTATAAAATTATTACAGTAACTGATTGTGGGTTATTAAATTCGTTTTCTGTTCTGTTAAAATTGAATAAAAATATAGTTATTTTTCGAATAATTTTATTTTTTAACATTTATGTTTGTTATTCAAAAAACAAACTACAAAAAAATAATGTTTTATCGTATTTATTTTGTTATGTACACAGAAAAAATTATTTATTCAATTCAAACAAAAAATTTGTAGAATCAAACAATTTTTTGTCTGAAATCGGTCCTACAAACAAATTCGCATATTCAAACAATTTATTTGCATTTTGTTTATTAAAAAAAAACGCCGATTTTTTCAAACAAATAATTTTACAGAATCAAACAAAATGTTTACTGAAATTCATATAAATTTTAAACAAATATTTTGCTGAATCAAACAAAAAAATTTTGGAACAAGCAATGACGCGCACACAAGCAATCACTGTTGGTGAAGATGAAGCAGAGCAGAGCGGCCAGCTGTCTTTGAGACACATTTTTTTGTTGGAATAATTTTTGAACGAAGTCTTATTTATACACACAATGTTTTTCTTCGGTCACTTACTTTTGCTGCATCCTTTCCTTTGCTAATGAAGAAGAAATGTAACCAAAAACGGCGGCAGACCGACTCGATATGTTTTTCGTCATCATTCTATTTTTGTATTTGATGTATTTAAACAAACTGTTTGAAAAAATTGAATACGGGATTTTGTTTTTTTTTACCAACTTTGAAACCAACCAAAAATTTATTTTGTTTCTTTATCATTTTTCTTATTGCCGTACTTTTTTAAAGCGTCCAAAAATAGACTGCATGTGTTTTTTGTTGTAGTTCTTATATTTATCATAAAGAAGTGTTGCTTACAATCAATAAAAAAAATGCAAAAGGACGACAACATTAAAGAGCATTAAATATTTCATACAAAATTATGAAAACTTGAAACCAATATGATATTTTTGAAGAGTTGTCCACATTTTAGTTGGTTAAATAAAAATCAAACAAAAATATTGATTGAATCAGTAAAAAAATTTGTAGAAATCAAAAAAAATTTCAAACAAGCGTTTGTTTGAAAATAATTCGGCAATAATTTTTTCTGTGTAGTTTGATTTTTGTCGTTTAAAATATATTTTTTAATAGTAAAAATCATTCAATTTTAAGGAATATGATGTTCAATAAATAAAAAATTAAAAAATGAATGTTAAAATCATTTGTTTTAAATGAAATGTAAATGATCCGTTTTTTAAGTGAATTTTAAGTTGTTTAAAATGAATTTTCGTTTGAATTTAACTACATAATATTTTGAGTGTAAAGATTTAATACTTTTTCTTGTTAAGCTTTTTTGTTTTTCTGGTTAAAAACTAGTTGTTTATGTTCACGGTTTTACTTACTTTTGTAGTTTTAGTTAACTATGATTTTTCGATTTTCCCTTAGTATATTGTTAGGGCTATACGTGACAATACACAACTTTAAGCCTGCTAAAAATTGTTAAGCAACAGGTAAGGTATTTATGACCCGTGCGAATATTTCGCACCGTAATTTTTATCAATGAAAATATTAATTTTTCAATTTCTAATTATTTTTCGTCATTAGTGTTAGAAATAAGCTTTAAAATGAGATATCATTCATTAAATTTGATGCGGTGGTATGGGAGATATTTGCAACCGACAAAAAAAAGTGCTTTAGAAATAATATATATGATGATGATTGTCTCGATAAACCCCAATCAATATAATTTACGTACTCTCAACTAACTAATTTGACCTAATTGCTTAAAACGGAAAATAATTGCCAAGCATAGCGTAAGTGTTATACATACCCTCCACCACAACTAGTGGTGATAAGGGTATACAAAGTTTGTCATTCCGGGTGAAACTGTTTAAGTATTCATCAAAGACCCCATAAAGTATATAAACTATGGGTCCTTGAGTAATTCTGTTCAAGGTCACTTTCAAACGAATCAAAAAAAGATAAATATTGGTACCAAATTGTTTCTAGTTCTCCTTAGCAGTTTGGGAATGAAATCCAGCAAAATCGGTTTAGTAGGAAAAGAGTTATGAATCAAAATGTGAAACAACCACTCTAAAAATTTATCATTTTGTTACAAAAACTAGCATAACTAATGGCGGAATGCACATATTGATATAAGATTTTGCACAAATTCGTTCTATGTTTCGTGAAGATCGGTCCATAACTAACGAAAGGCCCAATTTTAAGCCCACTCTCAAAAAACCTTTAGTACGGCTAAACCGTTAAGACCACCGCCCCATATAAAGCTCACTTTTGGAAAACAGCTAAGTACACCTAAAACCGTAATAAATAATGCTATTGTAATAAATAACGCTGTCAACTTTCGTGCCGCTCGGTTCATAACTAACCATTGGCACCTTATAAAGCCTTTTCTTGGAAAAAACTTTAGTACGCGTGAAACCGCAACAGTGTATAGTATCAAAAATTCGGCACAGCCTAAAGCCATTTTTTTTTTTTTTTTGTTTTGGAAAAAATAGCTTGGGAAGTTGAAAACCTGAATATGTAACGTTAGTTAAGAGTCGTATATCTTTGAGAAATCAACCTATATCTAGGTTTATATTAAAATTTTAAAAATGTTTAGGTTTTAGCGGTATTTAAAAAAAAATCCCGCTAAATTAAATATTTAGCGGTTTTGAAGTCCGATTTGGCGGGAAGTGTTCAAAAATAGTTGGCA
This sequence comes from Pollenia angustigena, assembly GCA_930367215.1. Lineage (NCBI taxonomy): Eukaryota > Metazoa > Arthropoda > Insecta > Diptera > Polleniidae > Pollenia > Pollenia angustigena. Next base: position 233,363,697 of record OV884058.1, on the reverse strand, counting down.
ACAGTGCTTGTCGAAGTCACATCGACGACTGTATACATCAGTGTTGCCGTTAGGATACGAAAGATACATTTTTCGTATCTTTTGATAACTTCATGTACACGCAGAGAAAAAATATGGTTGGGCATGGTTACGGCAACAACACTATGTTTAATGTTACAATATATTGTTGTCGTACACAAATAATTGTTATTATACCCTCCACCACAATTAGTTGTGAAGAGGGTATATTCAGTTTGTCATTCCGTGTGAAACTTTTTTACTATTCATCTCAGACCCTATAAAGTATATATATTCTGGGTCCTTGAGTAATTCTAAGTCGATTTAGCCATGTCCGTCTGTCTGTCCGTCTGTCCGTCTGTCCGTCTGTCCGTCTGTTGAAAACACGCTCACTTTCGAAAAACTCAAAAGAAATCAACAAACTTGGTGTCAAATTGCTTGTAGTTATCCTAAGCAGTTTGGGATTGAAATTCAGCAAAATCGGTTCAATAGGATCTGAGCTATGAATCAAAATGTGGAACCACCACCTAAAAAAAATTGATAGTTTTGTTACAAAAACTAACATAAATGGTGGAAAAATGCACAGAATGATATAAGATTTCACAACAATTCGTTTTATTCAACTTGAAATCACGCTGTGAAATTTCGTGAAGATCCGTCAATAATTTACCCTAGGCCCCATATAAGCCCTACTCCCGGAAAACAGTATATTAAGCCTAAAACCCTAACTAACAATGCTATCATTACAAATTTTGGCAAGTCACAGTTACATAGGACCAGAAATTAAACTGTAAAGTTTCGTGAAGATCGGTCCATAATTTACCATAGGCCCCATATAAAACCTACTTCCGGAAAACAACTTAGTACGCCTAAAAACGTAAAAAATAATGCTATCATAACAAAATTTGGTACATCAAAGTTTTATAGAACCAAAAATAAATCTTTGAAATTTCGTGAAGATCGGTTCATAATTTACCATAGGCCCCATATAAACTTTACTCCCGGAAAACAACTTAGTACGCCTAAATCCGTAAAAAATAATGCTATCATAACAAAATTTGGTACATCAAAGTTTTATTGGACAAGAAATAAAACTGTGTAATTTCGTGAAGATCGGTCCATAATTTACCCTGGGCCCCATATAAACCCTACTCCCGGAAAACAGTTTAGTACGCCTAAAACCGTAAAAAATAACGCTAGCGTAACAAAATTTGGTACGTCACAGTTTTTTAGGACAAGAAATAACACTGTGAAATTTCGTGACGATCGGTCCATAATTTACCTTGGGCTCCATATAAACCCTACTACCGGAAAACAGTTTAGTACGCCTAAAACCGTAAGAAATAATGCAATCATAACAAATTTTGGCTCGTCACAGTTTTATAGGATTATAAATGATACTGTGAAATTTCGTGAAGATCGGTACATAATTTACCCTAGGCCCCATAGAAACCCTACTCCCGGAAAACAGTTCAGTACACCTAAAACCATAATTAATAATGCTATCATAACAGAAATTGGTAAGTCACAGTTTTAAAGGACTAGAAATGACGCTGTGAGATTTCGTGATGATCGGTCCATAATTTACCCTAGGCCCCATATTAACCCTTCTACCGGAAAACAGTTTGGTTGCCTTAAACCATAATTAATAACAAATCGTCACAGTTTAAGATTATAATAACATCATACAGATATTACTCCTTAAACATTCGATCTGTCGGTGGAGGGTATCAAAGATTCGGCACAGCCGAATATAGCACTCTAACTTGTTTTTATTTAATATCAACAATATTATAGTTACTGTAAACATATCAAGGTTTATCGCAATTATGAATTTGAGTATTGTTGACCGAAATATAATTATTTTTCTAACAACTTAATTATGATAACTTTCTAAACATATTATATTTCTCACAACCATATCATGATATTTAATAGCCATAACATGATAACTTTCTATACATTTATCATATTATGTTAAAGATGCAATCAAACTATTTTTACTCTAATCATATTTTGTTAGCGCCATTTGGAAAATAATTTTGAAGAAGTTGTGTCGTTTTTTTTATTTGTGAGCGGTTAAACAATTAAAAGATAAAATTCCATAAAAAAAATAAGTTTAAAGAAATTAAAAAATTAAAATATTAGCGGAGTTCATTCAAGTTTTAGTGATGTAATAGTGCAAATGGAAAATATCATAGTTTTTTTTTGTAAAATCCAACAACAAAACACGCAGAGATTTCGTTATATTTTATAAAATTGCTACGATATTTCTGTGGTTTTCATAGGCAACCGCGTATGTCTTAAAACAAATTGTTCAGGAAAGCCGAAAAACCATTCTAGATCAAACTATGGGCAAGGTATTGCACATTTTAAACTTTGTGATTACGTTAAAAAATCGGAATTGATCCATCTTTTTTCAAAAACATGTAAAGCATCTTAAAATCGAAAAAATGGACACACGCGGTTGCCCATGAAAACCACAGATTTTTCATTTGCTCTTTTGAAAGCCCTATATTGAACTCCGCTATTTGATTAACATTAAGAAAAATTGTAAAAAACCACAAAATAAAAAAACGATTCAAAAATATTTAAATTTATTTTGTATTTTTATGACAGCTATGAAAGGTGCTGTATCATAATATGATTGCTTCCAAATTTATTATGATTGACATGATGATAATATGATTACTTCTTAGCTTATTATGATTAACATGATAATAATATGATTAATTTCTTAGCTTATTATGATTAACATGACAATAATTTGATTACTTCTTAACTTAGTATGATTAACAGAATAATAATATGATTAAGGGAAAAATATTATGATGTAATAGTACGAGTATATTTAGTCATAATCTGATTCAATAATAATCTTAATATGGTGACAACAATCATAATTCTTATCATAATATGTTGCTCTTAGAATATGTTTACCACAACCATGTTTTTTCTTTGCGTGTACCATGTATAATCCTGAAATTTTTCGTATCTTTTGAATCTTTACGTGAAATGTACAGAAATAAAATATTAAATTTTAATTTAAAAAAAAATGTTGTTAACGAGCGAGCCGATGTTTAAAAATTTGAAAAAAGTAGTTGGTTTAACATTTGTACTTCCATTTTCGAATGCATGTGTGCATTAAGACTGATCATCGTAACCGACTCAATACTAATACAATAGCAGCTTTAATTATGGTGAAATAGAACATTAATGATGTTTCAACATATGATCCACCTAAATCGATGATTACTAGTAGTGCGAAGTTGTTCTGAGGAAATATGAACATCTTTTTTATTTTCAGGAAATTTATACATATGAATTTTTTGATATTATCGCCCTAGTATAAACGCCTTTACTCGTATATTATATATGTATATATGTAAATTAATTTGTTTTGATAACATCCAAAGATAGTTACATATAATCATTCTTAAAGTTTGCTTATTGTATTTTTTAAAAATACATACTTAATATTTATGACTATTTATTTAATTTATTGATAAAAAAGAATTTATTTAATATAATTTTCTTCACGGTATTTATTAAATATGAAATAAAAATGTTATGTTAATAAATGTTAACGTTAAAACTGTATCTTTTTGGAAACTAAAATGTATCTTTCGCGAAATTTCGCTGGCAACACTGGTATACATTCATATTTTAAAAATTGTAAGCGAACTTGCTTTCAAATTCTCTTTCCAATTCTGTGTTGCAATTTCTAGTCAAGAAAACAGCTGATTGCTGTTTTAATGAGAAAATGTTCTTAAGTCTTTATAAATTGTTTTCCTAATGACATCTTGAAAGTAAATTGCTTAAAAATTTTGTGCAGCCTACGTCACAGTTTTAAATTTTTGTAAATTTTGACAAGCAGTGTATGTAAAGGGTGTCTCAATAAAATGCACTTTTTCATTTCAAAATAAAAAACACGTTTTTTTTGAGATACATAGTTGTTATTTTTAATTGAATTGTAAAGAAGACATGTTGACCGCCCCACGGCTCTTATGACAGGCCATTATTCTTTTCATGAAATTTTCCATGACTTTTTCAAAGAGTTACGACTTTATCTCACCGATGACGCGTTGGGTATCGGACTAAAACTTAGGAATTGGTTCTGGTTTGTTCTCATAAGCCCTAGATTTCACATTAGAATTTCTTGAGATAATTTGTCCTGGCTGTTTCATGCTCAGTGTGGCAGCTGGCGCCTTCTTGCTGAAAACATATGTCGTCCAGATACATGTTGTCCAGTTGAGACCACAAGAACTCTGTTATCATGTTCCTGTAACAAATGCCTTTCACAGTCACTGCAATTTCGGCCTCATCTTCATAAAAGTAAGGCCTAATCACGCAGCCTGACCAAAATCTGCACCAGGCAGTTGTCAATTGTGGGTGCATTTGTTTCTCATGTATTCCATGAGGATTTTCTGAGCCCCAAATTCGAAAATTTTGTGTATTCACGAAGCCATTTAAATGGAAATACGCTTCATCGGAGAAAATGACATTATTTGAACGGTCTCAGCATAAACTTCCAAATTTTTGTAATAAGTTTTTACAATTATAACGCGTTGTTCTTTCGTAAAGCGGTCTATTTTTAAAAATCGGAATAGCCATATGTGAGAGCTGCCAAATATCGGAGTTGCCGCTTTTAAAAAAAATTATACTAAATTTATAAAGTGCACTCTTACTGATACACCCTTTAGAAAATTATCAAGAAAACCTTGAACGTGTAACTGCACTGTTAGTAATAGCAAGTATCGTATTTGCATAAAATATTAGCTTAGCTTTATTTAAAGCTTTATTAGCTCACAAATTTCATGGCATTTAATTCTTAAAAATAATTTTTGGCATATGAACTGCGCGACTGCGCCACTTATCCTCTTATTTCTTCAATAGTGCGTCGAGTGTTGGCTTCAAAATTATCAATCGTTGCTGGTTTATCAGCATAGACCAGATATTTGACGTATCCCCACAAAAAGTAGTCCAAAGGTGTCAAATAACAAGAACGAATGTGGTCTAGCACCAATACTTTAAGGTATTTCAGCACAAACTATTGTGGTGCGGGTATAAAAATATACATTCATATGTATATGCTCTGCAAATCTTAATTAATAGTGCAAATCACCTTTGTATGAAAATCCAATAAAGCAATAATACTTAAAATCCAGATAAATTATCAAACAACCGAACCAACCCTAAGCACTCCTTCTTCTTGATTCCTCGAAAAACAAATTACTACATGCAAGTTAAATTGGTTAAAACAACAAAACCTGTCGTGCCACTAGCTAAGACCAAACGAATGGAAATTGAAAAAAAAGAACTTTAAATTAAAAACCAAACAACCCCATCAACTATATTCGCATTAGACTTGTCAAAGGAGAAAAACAATTAGATTTGTATTTTACGAAAGTAGAAAAAACATGAAATAAATCTGCAACACCTGCATTTGTTTCTTTTGGGCTTTCTAATTCAGATACACAGCTAATTCCGATGTAAAGGATCAGTTAGTCATCCCCTTTATATGCTAGCGAAATGTATGACGGTAAGAAATTTTAATGACAACACGACGATGTGCTCGTTTTCCTATTGTTATCGAAGAAGATTTAAAAATAACAATTCACCATAACCACCAAATTCACCACCAACCAAGAAAAACAAAACAACACATTGAACTTAAATTTGAACCCTCCTGCTGCTGAACTCACTTCCTACTTTGCACTGATAAACATGTACATTCTTACTGTACACGCATTTTGGGTGCAAATTGTTAATGTATAAAAGATGTTACTACAGGATGAAGTACAACAAGAAAAAAGTTGTTTTTGCGTTTGTTTTGAGTGGGGAATTCCTTTACAAGGGTGCTAAAATTTAAGTTAAACTTAAATGTCTATTAACTTTTTGCCTTAGCCAGGGTAAATGTGCTAGTATTAATGCTACATACACTCGGAGAAAATGTTGGGCAAATAAAAAAAAAGTTGGTTTATTCCATGCTCAATTGGGGATTTTGGTGACCATAGTTCAAGAATGTTTAACTAATTTTGCCTTATTTATTTCATAACAGAAATTTATTACGAAACCAAAAATATGGCGCCAAATTACGGCATTCGATATCGATTGATATTGCAATACAATTTACATGGGAATTTCGATCGATATCGAATGTCGTAATTTGCCCCATGGTTTATTCCTTAAAATTTTGTTAAAGCCTAAAACAGCAAAATTAGTTTTGCTATGATGATATTATGGAATGCATTTTGTTCTGAATAATTTTAATTTTTAATTTTATTCTTGATGTTAAAATGTTGTTAATTTTTTGTAATTCATTTTTTTATGAGTGTAACATAGTGTGTTAAAATTTTTGGATCATGACTTGTATTCTTTATAGTTAACAAAGGGGACTGACTTATTTACAGAAACTGTAAGTAACGAGAATAGACTTGAAGGTATTGCGATTTAATTTTTTTTATTTTATTATTGTAAAGCGGAAAAAAACTCGGTAATAATTGGCACACCTTGATTTCTAGTTGATATGAATGTGTGTTCCAAATATTTTGTTTGTATGATGTTTATTTGTCAAGTTATGGGGTGCTAAATTGTTGCCGTTTTTGAAAATTTGTTTTTTTGAAATTATTGTTTCGAAGTAGAAACAAATTAAATTAAAAAAATAAGATAATTGATTCTTGTATAAATAAATAAAATATGTTTAATGTGCAAAACCGAAATTAAATCGAAATTTTTCTAACTTCGACTCTTTGTTTTGTTTTATTTTTTACGTATGTATTTGTAAAATTTATCTAAGACTACAAAAAGTATATATATTCTGGGTTCTTGAGCAATTCTAAGTCGGCTTTGTCATGTCCGTCTGTTGAAAACACGCTCAAATCCGAAAGACTCAGTAGAAAGCTATATGATATACAGTGCAAGCTTGATTTTCGCAATCCCCGATTATCGCAACACCCCGATTCCCGCAACAGGCAATATTTTTACTAAGGACTTAATAGTTATAACTTTTATTCGATAAAAATTGCGAATAGTAATTACGAATAAATTTATATTCTATTTATTAAGAATAATTATTATTTCCAATTTTAATTTTTAAAAATTGATGATAACTATTATGGGTATCAAATAAAAGTATTTCTCAAACATGACTATTACTATTCGATAGATATATTACTAATTATTTTTAATAGTTATAAATAAGGAATAACATAACAGTTATAACTAATTTTAATGTGTATGTATTAGGGATGCCAAACGGGAAATCCCGAATCCCGAAATCTTGGAATTTTTCGGGATTGACAAATCCCGAATCCCGGGATTAATAAAAATAAATTAAAAAATTAATATATCAACTTTTGTGTACAAAAATTTTCGATTTTATTGAATTTTTATACTCTATACAAAAAAAAATTATTAAAAATTATATTTCAGCTGTATTTTTTATTTTTATAAGCCTTATTTTTCTTTTTTTAAAATATATGTTATATATAAAGGGTGATTTTTTAGCTATTATCTTTTTGGCAACACTGGTTTAAACAGCTGACGAACGTTTCGTGTTTTGTTTCACTGTCAAACATCTTCAGTTTGATCTATAATTTAACCATGAATCGTCTTACAAACGAACAACGCTTGCAAATTATTGAATTTTATTACCAAAATGCGTGCTCTGTTAAGAAAGTTCATCGCGCGCTTCTTCGATTTAATGGTCAGCTCATTTTTGGCTCAATGCACGCAAAGAAAAAACATGGTTGTGGTAAACATATTCTAAGAGCAACATATTATGATAAGAATTATGATTGTAGTCACCATATTAAGATTATTATTGAATCATATTATGACTAAATATACTCGTACTATTACATCATAATATTTTTCCCTTAATCATATTATTATTCTGTTAATTATACTAAGTTATGAAGTAATCAAATTATTGTCTTGTTAATCATAATAAGCTAAGAAATTAATAATATTATTGTCATGTTAATCATAATAAGCTAAGAAGTAATCATATTATCATCATGTTAATCATAATAAATTTAGAAGCAATCATATTATGATACAGCACCTTTCATAGCTGTCATAAAAATACAAAATAAATTAAAATATTTTTGCATTGATTTTTTATTTTGTGGCTTTTTACAATTTTTCTTAATGTTAATCTAATAGCGGAGTTCAATATGTATAAGACTTGCAAAAGAGCAAATGAAAAATCTGTGGTTTTCATGGGCAGCCGCGTGTATCCATTTTTTCGATTTTAAGATGTTGATGAAATATCGTAGCACTTTTATAAAATATAACGAAATCTCTGTGTATTTTGTTGTTGGATTTTACAAAAAAACTATGATATTTTGCATTTGCACTATTACATCACTAGTACTTGAATGAACTCCGCTAATATTTTATTTTTTTAATTTCTTTAAACTTATTTTTTTTATGGAATTTTATCTTTTAATTGTTTAACCGCTCACAAATAAAAAAACGACACAACTGCTTCAAAATTATTTTACAAATGGCGCTAACATAATATGATTAGAGTAAAAATAGTTTGATTGCATCTTTAACATAATATGATAAACGTATAGAAAGTTATCATGTTATGGCTATTAAATATCATGATATGGTTGTGAGAAATATAATATGTTTAGAAAGTTATCATAATTAAGTTGTTAGAAAAATAATTATTTTTCGGTCAACAATACTCAAATTCATAATTGCCATAAACATTGATATGTTTACAGTAACTATAATATTGTTGATATTAAATAAAAATACAATTATTTGTGTACGACAACAATATATTGTTATATTTAACATAGTGTTGTTGCCGTAACCATGCCCAACCATATTTTTTCTCTGCGTGTGGTTACGTTATTAAGCAGAATTGTCGATTTTGGAGTGAAGATCAGCCAGAAGCATTGCAAGAGCCACCAATGCATCCAGAAAAAGTCACAGTATGGTGCGGTTTATGGGCTGGTGGCATCATTGGACCGTACTTCTTCAAAGATGATGCAAATCGTAATGTAACTGTGAATGGTGAGCGCTACCGTGAGATGATATCCAACTTTTTTTGCCCAAAATGCAAGAGCTTGACTTGCATGACATGTTGTTTCAACAAGACGGTGCCACATGCCACGCAGCACGCTTATTGAGAGGCGAGTTCGGTGAACATTTTATTTCACGTTCGGGACCGGTCAATTGGCCGCCTAGATCGTGCGATTTAACGCCTTTATACTATTTTTGTGGGGCTATGTTAAAGCTCATGTCTATTCACACATGCCCGCTTCAATTGACGCTTTGGAAGACAACATTGAAGCATTTATTCATGAGATACCGGCCGAAATGTTGGAAAGAGTATGCCAAAATTGGACTAAGCGGATGGACCATTTGAGGCGCAGTCACGGTCAACATTTGCATTAAATAATCGATTCAAATAAAGATTTCATGAATTTTTCTGAATTTAATGTGTTTTTTTTTAACTTTCCTATAGCTCTTAAAAAATCACCAATTATAATACCTTTTGTAAATTCATAAATAAATAAAAAGTGTTGTTAATTTAAAAAAAAAAAAATCGCAAAAAATCTCGAAATCCCGGGATTTTCTAAAATCAATTCCGATTGGTATCCCTAGTATGTATATATCGTTCATTTGTTGCAAGACCGGCATAACTCAAAAAATGAAATTTTGGAGTTAGAGATGCAGAATTGTTCGCTTTGTTTTTCTTCATATTGTGTATTAAATTCATCTTTATATCTTTGGTGCAAATTTCATTCAAATCGGAAGACATCGATTTCAAAATTGGGTCAGTTGACATTTAATCCGGCATTTATATATTTAAATCGTATATAAAAAGATTTATATTTTGTTGTTATTTTCTTAATTATTTTCTAAAATATTAATTTTAGCAAAAAACTTTCTGGGAGGCTAATGTTGTTGACTAGAAGAGCTAAAATATTGCCATATATCATATTCTTGTAAAATGTTGTTTTTAAGAGATAGTAATATGTAAACAAATAACATTTGAATAAATGGCTTGATGGCAAACTTTGAGGGAAATTGAAATTTTTTGTATTTTTTTTTTACATAAAACTGAACCGATTTGGGAGGCGAGAATATAAGAAATAAAAAAAAGTAAATAATGGCCACCCTAATGTACATATATAATCTGCAAAAATAAAACAATAAATATCAAGAAAATATTCAAAATAATTATTATCGTAAAGAAAAACAATTAAAATCTTTAGTAATAGTTATCTGTAAGAGAAATAAATATTTATCGCTCATAATAGTTATGAGCCAATGTAAAAAGATATGTTATGTTTAAAAAATATTTATTTTCATTATACTACATAATAATTATGAGCAATTTTTTAGAATATTTCCTAAAAGTGGTCAATTTTTTGGTACCTGAAAAATTAGCATAATTATTATTTAGGGTCCTTGATTTTTACATTACAGTCTTTTTAACCGCAACTACTTAAAAAAAAAATTTTGTCAATAAGTGCAACATTATTTTTTTTCCTCATTAACAACGCTTCTTTCTTCTGGATTTCTTGTTCAGAAACTTTTTTTATTAAAATTATCATATTTAGCTAGAAAACAGTTATTTCAATACATTTATTACCCGTTAGTGCTGTCGCAAAAACGTTTGACTGCTAGTTATTAAGGCCGGAAAACACTATTCTACACAATCGCAGGATTCACTCACATGAAAATTAAGCAGAATTCTATCCGACATAAAAAACAAATGTCTGCAAAATCTGTTTTTTATTCCACACTATCACAAAAAAGAAAATGCAACTCCATATGCATGTAGCCTGTAATTTCATTTCCAAGTTGGAGAGACTTCTCAAAATAATCTTTCACTGAATTAAAGTTTTAGGTCACACTGTCATACTTTTTGAGCACACAAGATTTTGTCGACAAATCGTTCGGCTCAATACGATAGTGAATCGCCGGCTTACTGAGAAGCGTCATAGGTAAATATAATTAAATAGTTCCATTACTTTTAATACAGTTGCTTGCTTCGCCACTGATTAAGACATTTTTTTACAGTTAGTTTTTGGTTTTATTCTACTCTGTAAGATTTTAGATTTTTTTTAAGTTTACTTGAGGATGTCCTCAAGTACAAAAAACAATGGTCGATCATTGTAATTACCGAAAAAATAGCAATAGGCGAATTTTTTACGAGTTGCGAAATTCGAGCTCGCACTGTATGTATGTACAGATATTTATATTTGTTTATAAAAACTAACATTAGCTGGGGGCGGAATGCACCGCACCGATTATCATAAAATTTAGCGCCAATTCGTTTTATAAGTATGCCTAGAAATCGCACAACTAAATTTCGTGAATATTGGCTTATAATTTAATAAAGCTCAATCTCAGAAATCATTTTCGTCTTTCATAGTTTAATAAGACTAGAAATCATACCAACACATATCGTAAATATAGGTCCATAATTTACCTAGGCCTCCCTTTTGGCATTATTTGTTGCGTAAAAGCAACAAATAATTATTTAAAGTCCCCTCTCAGAAAGTAAATCACAGTTCCAAGTAGTCCTTAATTAACCATATGCCCCTTATTAAGCCATTTTTGAAAAACTTCTTATTACCCCTAAAAGCGTAACAAATAAGGCTATTGTAGAACAATGTGGTTTTTCATAGTTCCATACGAGTATAAATAAAATTGCAAAATTTCGTGAAGATCGGTCTATAATTACCGATAAACCACATTTTACGTCCACTCTCGGAAAACACTATGGTACTATAGCGGTAAAAACCGGTAGGTCATACGTTTGTAAGGCTGGAAAACACAAATTTTGTAAATGTCGGTAAATAATTTACCATAGTCCTAACATAAAGACAATTCTCGAAACCTTACTTTTGGAATAGGTATAAAATAGCAACGAATTTCAATTCTGTGAAGTTAGATTTAAAGATTGGTTCTTATTGATTCCATATAAATTCCACTTTTGAAATATTCTTACTCTCGATGAAGGGTAGCAAAGATTCGGCGCAGCCGAATGTAGCACTTTTTCTTATTAATTTTAAATTAATTGTAATTTAGCACATACCTAAGATTATTTCTTAATTTGAGAACTTTTAAAACTTCCACTTATATATAAGTTTTACACTATGATGTTTATCCAAAATTATCAGACAACTAATTCTAATCGTTTGTATATATAAACCTTTTCAGATTGACCTCGTAAATACTGCATATTAGCTTCATTTGTTAGAGTATTTCCTAAATAAAATAGGGTGGAGGTTGGTATTTCATTTGTGTGCGTACGTACATGCAGTCATGTTAATACAGTGAAGTGAGCCTGCACTAATAACAACATTAGAAACTTGTCTTACGGGCAGAATGAGTATGAGTACAACTAGTGTTTGATGTTGCGCGCTTAGTTAAATCCAACAGCTGACGATTTCTCAGGCGATTTTTTAAGCTTCTTGTACAGCAAAAAAAAAAAAAAAAATCATAAACACACAAAAATCAAAAAGAATTAAGAAGAACAGCAATCGTAAAACAAAATAATTTGTTATATATTGTAAATATGTCTGTACATGCATACAATGAAACTTACATCAAATTTATTGCTGTTTCAATTTCAAAATTAATTTGTATGAAAAATCAAAACACTTATATTTCTTATTTGTTTTTGAACCTACGACGTGAGGTCATATTCTATTTCTCAAAGACTTTATTGCAGGCAACTGCAGTCAATGTATCAAACCGCTGTTTTCATTGTTTATAAAAAGGAATTGATTTCTTTTAATCCAATCAGTTATTCAGTATTTAAGATAGACTTCTAAAAAAAATTAAGACGAGTGCAATTATTTGAAGACGTTTGTTTAGTTTTTATAACAATATGAAATTGGTAAAGTGATTTGGTAAAATTTAATTTGCAATTTGATTTGTAATCAAATTTATATATGGCAGTTTTTCTTAATTGTTTTGTATATAACATGGATTGAAGCTGCACCAGCTGGTTATCCAAGGGGTGGCCCTCCAGCTCCACCACCTAGACCACCTCCACCAAGACCGCCACCAAGACCTCCACCAAGACCTCCACCAAGACCAGCTCCAAAGCCAGGAGCAAACTATTTACCACCAAATAGTGGTGGCGGTTATCCTCCAGCTCCACCACCTAGGCCTCCTCCACCAAGACCTCCTCCAAGACCAGCTCCAATGCCAGGGACAAACTACTTACCACCAAATACTGGTGGCGGTGGAGGTGGTGGCAATACTTATTTACCTCCTGGTGGCGGTGCCGGTGGTGGAGGAGGTGGTGGAGGTCCTGTTATACCCATTATAAAAATGGAATCAAAAGTTAACACAGATGGATCGTATATGGTAAGTTTTAAAAAATTTGAGTTTATGGCACTTATGAACTTCATGTTTGAAATTATCCTTGGGCAAAGTTTCTATTATTTAATACGATTTTTTTGGAAGGTATAGCAAAATTACTTTCTGATTTTTAAACTTAAGTTAACTTCTGATTTGTGGCATAAGGAGTATTAAGGAATAAAAGCTAAAGAAAAATTATTGCCGCAGAGAAGTGAAAATCAGATTGGAAGTAAACTTAAGTGACACTAGGAGTAATTAGGAATAAAAAGTGATAATTTAATTAAACTACGAGTGAGTTCTCAAAAATCACCTTTAAAATTAGCAATTCTTCCTTATTGCCACAGATATATAAAAAAGAAAGGTCAAGAAATGACAAATTGGTTTAAGCAAATACTCATTACAGAAAAAAATAAAAATTGATTTCATTTAAAAAATTTGTGATATTATGTAATAAAATTGACTTTAGTAAACAAATTAATACTATCAATTAAATATTTTTAAATATTAATAATATTTTCTGCAGTAATTTTGTTGATACATATAACTAAACCCTTAATTCACTTTATTAAATTTTTAATTAAAACTGATTTTATTTTCGATTACTGGTTTAATTAAAAATAAAAATGGCAAGGATTTATTCTGTGATTGTTTTTATTATTTTGTTGAAAGTGTCAAAATACAAATTTTTTTTTACATTTTGTAAGGTGTTTTGACATTTTCAATCAGAAAAAGTAACAACAAATTTAACATTGTTTTATAATTACCGCCAGCTCATATATGAATCCAGCTTGGTGTTAAGCACTGAAACAAAAATCCAATGAAAATATACGTTAAGCAAATGAATTACGTTTAATAAAATATTTTCGTTGGCCTAACGAATTATTCGTTAATATAATGCAAATTTTATTTTTATTAGGTATTATTTTCATTATATTGACGAATAATTCGTTGAGCCAACGAAAATATTTTAATAAACGTAATTCGTTTGCTTGACGTACATTTTCATTGGATTTTTGGTTCAGTGAAGAACTTTCCTAAATTCTTTTAAAATTGTATTTTAGAAATTTTCATATCCTGCACCACTACTAGTGTGAAAATTTTTAATATTGATTTAAGATCCGATAATATACCTCATTCTGAATTCTTGAGTAATTCTAAATCTGTTGCAAACACGCTCATTTTCGATCGACTCAAAAGAAAAGAACAATGTTGGTGTCAAATTCTTTCTAGTTCTCCTAAGCACTTTGAGATTAAAATCCAGCACAATATGTTTAGTAGGAATACAGTTATAAACCCAAATGTATAACATCCTCTCTAAAAATTTATATTTTTGTTACAAATATTAACAAAAATTACTGACAGAATGAACCGATTCTTATAAAATTCTGCAAAAATTTTGTGAAGAACGGTTCATAATTTACCAAGACCCCATATAAAACCCACTCTGAAAAACACTTTATTGGAGTAAAATTAATTTCGTAAGATTAGAAACCATTACGCCAATAACACTGTGCAACAAAAAACCAGCTTCAATACTTGCAACGCGAAATGAAACTAGACTATTCGTAGAGCAAATCTGCCAAAGGGGTTTGAAAAGTTAGTTTTTGAATTTTTTGAAAAGGCAAAAAGAATATACTAAATGTACTTCTGAGCTAAAAAACTATTTCAGATGTCTTCAGTAAAATTCTATAGCGATTCTTTTCTTAAAATATATTAACCCTTTAACACTCATTTTAAGGGGTCATTTTTGTTCTTTTTTTTACTTCCGCACAAAAGTATACTAAAACTGCACTTTAGAGGGTTAAAATGTTCGACGAATATATTTATCATTAAATTTCACTATGGGTCTTCGAAAATCCGTTTTACATACATTGCACGATTTTTTGGTATGCAAATTAACCATACGTCGCAGTTTAAGAAGCATTAAGTTCTAAAAAATGTTTATATTTGTATTGAAATTTGGTCTAATTTAAGTTTTTTTAATAACGGAAATCACTCTACTGAATTTTGTGATGAACGAGCAATAATTTACAGTAGCTCTAATATAATATTCCCTCCTAAAAATCACTTTAATACGTTTAATCATATTTTTGAAACATTTCATGAAAGTTGATTTAAATTAGGCTACAAATTATAATATTGTGAGGTCAGCCTTTATAAAGATCCCATATAAAGCCCACTCCTGAAATATTCGAAATCTGGGTGGAGGATATTAAAGATTCGGACCGGATATAAGACTGTTGTGCATTTTTACTTGTTCAACTTCAAAATTTTCAAATATGTCCAGTCATGTTTTAGACCATTCTTTTTGTATTACAATAACTACTAAAACATTCAAATATGTAAAATTCAAATGGTTTTTTAGAAACCTATTTCGATTTTGGAATTTTTAATTTTTTTTTACAGAAATTTCTATTTGAATTTTAAAATTTTGTATTTTATAATTTATATTTATTGCGATAATTTTCAATTTTTCTTTTATATCAAAATTGTTTTCATTTCAGTACGAATATGAAACTGGCAACGGCATTAATGTTGATGAAATGGGCTACTTAAAAAACGCCGGGGCAGGAGATAATGAAGCACAAGTAGCAGAAGGCTCATTTTCCTTTACCAGTCCAGAAGGCGATACATTTGTTGTAACCTATATAGCTGATGAAAATGGTTTCCAACCATCAGGAGATCATTTACCCACACCCCCACCAATCCCAATAGAAATACAAGAAGCATTAGATACAATAGCAGCTGGTGGTGGGCATCCTGACGATGGTAGTGGTGGAGGAGGAGGAGGCGGTGGCGGAGGAGGTGGTGGTTATTCTTATTAAGTAATAAGCTACTTTAACTTGTTTTGTAAAACAATATTAAGTCAATGACCTAAATGAAAATCTTTTGGTAAACATTTTGCGAGTTTTTTTTAATTTCAATTTAAAAAATTTGCTTTATGATTTTAATTATTGAAATATTTTTGTATTGTTTTTCTTGTTAATAAAATAAAGATCTGGGGCCTAATTCTGGCAGTCGTGATTTTATTTCTAATTATTTCAGTCGATACTGAACGAATCGAAATTATTTTTTCAGTATTGTAAAACTTTACAACACTGGAAAGATAATTCCCATTCGTTCAGTATTGACTGAAATAATTAGATATTTAATTGCTTTCGAATCGAGAAGGTTCCCGATCACGACTGCCAGAATCAGGCCCCTAAATATTTTGTTTAAAGTTGTTTATACAAATAAAGCGTTTTTTTCTTAATTACTTCTTAAATCAAACCCAAAACCCAAATATTTTATCCGTTTGACCAGTGTGACAACACAGTAATTTTTTTCTTTTTGATTAACAAACTTGGGTATGAAAAATTTAGTTTTTGAGCTGGGCAGTAATTAGTAGTTAACAATCGGAATGTACTTTGCAAAAAGTACTTGCCCATTCGAAAAATATTTTTTGTGCACAAAAAATACATTTTGTTAAACAACCCTGCGGGAAATTTGTGTCAATTAGTCCCACAGACTGGTCCTGGGAGTTGTGAAATAGAACAGGTACAAAAAGAAAGAACTCATGACCAGTGAAAGGAGAACCAAGCGTTAAATTAAAATATATTGAGTCTATGAGTTTGTTTCTTTATTTGAGCGGCATATCATATACATGCATTAATGTGTATGTGTATGCGTAAAATTAAATACATTACAAATAAAATCAACCACTTGTAGTGAAGGGTATAAAAAACAAAAAAAAAAAAAAACAAAAAAAAAAACACATTACCAACACTGTATTACCATAGCCACTGTATGACCGTAGAAACCAAAATTGAATTGGTTTGTATGGTATGCTTATGTCGTTTTGGTACAGTGTTGGTATGGTAATGTCACGTTTAATTGGACCTTTAAAGGAAAAAATTTGAGGCAGTCGTGGGTTTTTACTCATATCTCAGCCATTTGTGGACCGATCTTGCTGAATTTCAATAGCAAACAATTCCGGACCATATGTGACATAAATGTATAATAACCTGGCCCCCATCATATATGGGGTCTTCGGAAAATCCATTTCAACGGACAAACGGACATCGTTAAATGAACTTCGCTCCTCACAAGGACCCAGAATATATATACTTTATAGGGTCTAATATTATAGAAATTACAAACGGAATGACAAACTTATATATACACTTTTCACCACCTGTGGTGAAAGGTATAAAAAGTTAAAAGTTTTACTTCTACATTTGACTTGAAGTTTTCCGTAGTGTTATATTGTAGGTGTGATTAAAGGCCAAACTAAAATATGCAATGAGCTTAAGTCAAATTTTTACGAAAAGCATCTCAAATGCATTTAAAAAATAACAAAATTAAAAAACATTTTGCAGTCAGTTTCGCACTTTCATAAAACTTAATAAAAATTTCGTTTAATTCAATATGGTTTGACACATATGATTATCATGTATTCGTAAAGTTGGCCCTTAACATTTTTATATCACGCTTGATTTTTTAAAAAACACTCTTAAGAAACTATTAAATAAAAAGTAAATTTTTTAATGTTATATTTCGTGAATGTGCGTGATTGTGAGACTTATGAGATGATTTGTGATCGTGAAAATTTAAAAAAATTCCCTGTGCGGGAGAATGCTTAATTACATTTCTTTTATTTTTTTAATGAATATTTGTGATAGTGATGATCATGGCTCAAAAATCACTCACGCACACAGCTCTACGTTATATAAACTGTTTAATTATGTTAATGCTTTTAAATGCAGTGTTTACACAATACATCTTTAAAAGATTATATTACTCATCTTCATCTCACTATCTTTCTATTGCTGAAAAAAACATAAACAAGTATTTAATTATACTAATTAACAGTTTCTCATAAAAAAGAATTATGAATACATTTAATCTTAGTTAAAATAACATATTTTGGCTTTTGTCTTTAATTACACCCTACACCATACAAAAAGTCTAGATGTTAACAGAGTGTGAAAGAGAGAGAGAGAGAGAGGGAGGGAGAAAAAAAACATACACAGAAGTAAACAAAAAAACAGAACTTATCCTACGTTTCCACATTCAAGTAATTACTTGCAAGTAGTGTATACGTATTATCAACGAAAAATCGATGAAACAGCCGATTGGCTGAAAGTACAAAAATGCTAGTGAAAGAGTGTTAGTTATTCGGACTTGCATGTGGAAACGTGGGGTAAAGACCGTGCCGTTTCTAACTTTGACAGAAATACAATAAAAACTTTGACAGCACTCACTCATTGTTTGAAAAAAAATTATACTAGTAGACAGTGTTGCCAATTTAGCCATTTAGTGGCTAGATTTAACCATTTTCACCCTGTTTAGCCATTAAAAAATGAGTTTAGCCATTAGCAATTTTTTTTAGCCATACAATTTTTTGCCGTTTTTCTTTAAAAAGAATAAGTTTTATTTTATTATAAAAATTTATAAAAGTAAAACAAACATTTTGAACAATTAAAACGCCTTTAATTTAAATCACAACTTTTTCAAATGTTGAAAATCGCTATTAACTATGACGCTGAAACATCTTTCAAAATAAAGGAACAGTATTCCACTATTAAATTTATAAAATGCATCAACACAAACATCGCTGTTTCTTTTGCAAGTATTTCAATAAGGGTTTGCAGGCGGTAACAAACTTGTTTAAGAAATTTCAGAATTTACCATAAAGTTGCTCTCACTTCCATGGTCTAATGCTGAAGTAGAGAGGGTGCTTAGTAGGGCTTCCAAACGTATTAGGTGAATCCAGAATCTCGGGATTTCTGATTTTTAATCCCGGGATTTTCGGGATCCTGACTTTTTTATATTTTGTATTATTTTACATTTTTTTTTTTAAATATTCCAAAAATCCCGGGATCCCGAAATATTTTCTTTAATCCCGATCCCGATCAAAACAACCAATCCCGATTGAAAGCCCTAGTGTTTAGTCGTTAAAAGTAATTTGAGAAATAGGTTACATTAAGCAACCGCTAATTCGATTTTATCAATTAGGTAAATATTTTTACCATAAAAATACAATATTTATACCACCACCACAATAGTGGAGAGGGTACTATGCGTTTGTGCTGATGTCTGTAACACCTTAAAATATTGGTCCTTAGCCTATCTTTACGTATACCTATTAACTCAGAATCACTTTCTGAGTCGAATTAACGATGTTTGTCCGGCTGGCTTGCTGTCCATGTAAACCTTGTGCGCAAAGTACAGGTCGCAATTTAGAGATTATTTGATAAAATAATCGGGTTTAACCGACTATACCTTTTTATTTTTTTTTTAGTATGGATCTGGACTCAAAAGGTTGGGTAAATGTTGTCTTGATTATGATTTACCTTCAAATTATTTAAAACTGATGATTATTTGAAACTAATGAGTGATTCCTATGAGATGAACAATAACGACATCGAATTTTTCGATGATTTAATTTTTTAATATTAATTTATTTTAATATTAATTTACGTTTATTCTTATTTAACAAATTGATCTTAACTCACAATTTCATCGTAAACAACTTTAAATGAATTATTTCTGTTTTGTTATTGAATTTTAATGTGTTCTTATTTAAAAAAGCTTTTAGCCATTTTTTAGCCCATTTTTAGCCATTTTTTAGCTACTTTTTTCCGTAAATTTAGCCATTTTTGATCACCAAGTTTTGGCAACACTGCTAGTAGATTGTCAGAGCGCGCAAAAAAATTAGAGTTGCCTAACATTTTGCTTCGCATTGCGTTAAAAGTGCTTTATGTGACATGTTTCGTATAAGTATGAAATTTTATCTTATAGACGAATCTCTAACGCAACGCAACGCAAAGCAAACATTTTATTTGACATGACCTTCAATGATCGTTTTAGTAACGGCGGTACCTAACCAAAAGCGACAGGCGTTTTTTTAGTTGTCGAAAATTGTCATTCCAATTTTGACAGAGAGTTTAATAGTGAAGTTGGACGGTATTGTTAATTAATAATGGCAATTTAACTATGTTTGTCAATCTAGCGGTTTGCCAATTTGCTCTACATCTCCACACATCCTACAAAAATTGCCTACGACCAATTTCGAAGTCATCTGTCCTTAGATATAGAACATAATAGAACATTTTGATTACAAAAATTTCCTACGACCAATTTCGAAGTCATCTGTCCTTAGATATAGAACATAATAGAAAATTTTGATTGTGGGAAGTAGAACTCAAATTACTTTAATGTAATCGAAAATATCAATATAATTTAGAAGTTTCAACATATATAACATATTTTTTAAGGTATTTCATAGTCGAGTCTGTCCCGTCAATATTCTGATCTGTTTTATTTATATATGTTCTAA
Source organism: Pollenia angustigena (assembly GCA_930367215.1). Taxonomy (NCBI): domain Eukaryota; kingdom Metazoa; phylum Arthropoda; class Insecta; order Diptera; family Polleniidae; genus Pollenia; species Pollenia angustigena. Next base: position 233,343,026 of record OV884058.1, on the reverse strand, counting down.
AAAACGCAAAAGTTACCTGTAAATTATGACGTCATAATTGGTTGTTAGTATCTTTATAAACAAATCTTTGTTTCGAAAAATACATTTGGGTTTTTTTGTTTTTATTTTTTTTCTAAAAAAAAAAATATGTTTTTTGCGATGAGACAAAAACAAGTCTAAAATATTTTGAAAATTAGAAAAAAATATGAAATAAAAAGAATAAACTTTGCTGGTTTCTTAGTTGGAGAATTAAAATCAGTTGTATTTTGAAAAAGCTGCAGTTGATACGCATAATTTTTTAAAGAGCGGGTGTTTGCTAATAAAACTGAAATAACGGAAGAACTCGAACAGAAGTTTTTAAAATGAAAATTTTTATTGTGCGTTAATAAATTAAAAAAAAATATTCAATTACAAAAATAATTAATTAAATAATAATATTTTTGTTTACAGTTAACATTTTGTCTTGCAATAATGTTGCATCTTCAGCCAGTTCAAATGGCGGCAATTGAAACCGATGATGGTAAAACTTCACTGCATTTTGAGTATGAACATAAATAGTTTTAATTATTTAATTAAAATAACGATATTATTTATTATTTTTTTTTTTTAAATATAAAAGTTTTAAAACAGAAAATGGCCAACAACGTGTGGAAGATGTTAAATACGACAACAACAAGATCACGTCTTCACAAAATTCTTTAAAAGATCCCAAGCATCCAGATGAAGTAACTATGAAACCGGTAGAGTTTCGTGGTGGCTATAGTTTTATATCAGCTGATGGTTATGAATATACCGTTAAATATAAGGCAAACAAAAATGGTTTCCAACCTTATGTAACGGCTCATAAACTTAAGAACCCACCAGCAGGCATCTCATAAATTTGTACTTCCTACTCCTCTTTAGTGTTTAAGTTTTTATATAAAACAAAAATTGTGATAAATATTTAAAGAAACTAAAATATAATAAATTAACAATGAATATTTTAAGATTTACATATTTATGTATTGACAATTGATTATATATTTATGCAAATAAAATCGCTCTTCATCATTCTTAAAAATATTCTTAGAAAAAACAACACTTTAGTAATTAATTAAGCTTTCAAATAAAAAACTAATAAAAAAATAATATTCTTCTCTCTTAAACAAAACTATTTTTAAGAATGATGGAATATCTCTGGTTTTAAACTAGAAATTATATAAAAATACATTCTTCAACTTCTAACGACTTTTTGAACTCTTTTCAGCGAAGACTAAAAATACTTAGAAATGTATTCTTATATTTAATATATTATTTAAAAAGTATTGTTTTTAAATAAAGTTTTGGTAACAAAAAACTTCTCCTCCGGCCGCTATAGGGTTAAAGATTTTTTGAATTAATAATTTGAGAAGGAAAGGAAAAATGTTTCACAAAATTTGCATAATATAAAATCATTGAAAACAAGGTTGATTCTACAGTTTGGCTTCATAGTTATTTATATTAAAATAACAATCCGAATCACGTTAAATGAAAGTTATTTCAAGTTGAAACAATGTTAATTTCATGTAGAATCAAGTTGGTTTGAGTGTGAAATAACATATGCATTATGCTTTTATTTAAGAATAATTCAAAACACTTACCCGCAGAGCCAGAGAAAAAGCGGATTTAATTATTTATTTTCCTACAACACATGTTTCACTTTTGTACTCACCTTTGTTAGCAGAATAGCCCGATATGAGTTTCATGATAATTCAACTTTGAAAGTTTGATGTACACACAGAAAAAAATACCAATGTTAAAATAACATGGCGAAATGTTGATTGAGAATCATGGTAAATTTCTGAAAAATTTATTTAAATTTATTATTATTTCATATTAATTTTTTAATATTTTTAATTAGGATTTAGTTCATGAAATTTAAGTTTTATTAAATTATTTTTATGAAGAAAGGAATTTTACAACATGAAAATTAATCAAAATTGTTATTGATAATCTTTCATTCTTGACGTGGCTCGGGATCGAGCCCTGGGCGGCAGGTTACCATGACATGTTTCGATCGCAACCACTCGATCTCCTCAGATGGATTTGCCTTCTTACACTCGCAGCCATCGACGACTGCTGACGTCACTAGTCAAACATCAATCCTTTAACCAAATTGTATTTTTTTAACATTTGGTAGATCGAAAGAATGAAAGATTATCAATAACAATTTTGATTAATTTTCATGTTGTAAAATTCCTTTCTTCATAAAAATAATTTAATAAAAATGAAATTTCATGAACTTAAGCCTAATTAAAAATATTAAAAAATTTGGATTAAAAACCATAAATAGTTCAACAAAATAACCACAATACTAATTATTTCATATTAATTTTAAATGAAAAATATTAAAATAACCTTAAATCACGTTTATTTAATATTCACTGTTAAAATAACATTGTTCAATATTGAATCCATAAAAACCTGTTTTATATTAAAATCATGTTGTTAAATTAACAATCATACCCTAAAAGAATAGTGACGGTCATTTGACCTATCATATGACCGACATTGCTGAAACAGATATCGGTCATCGCGTATAACAAAGTTTCTATCATTTTCTTAAGGCCAACGTGAAAAAAATGACCTAAACTTTTGTGTACGTGTGATTTTGCATCCTTCTTTAACCTATGAATTTTGTGGTAGATAAAACATATATCTGAGCTGTTTACTCTTATACTTATACATATCAGTACTGATGTATAAACCGGACACAGCTGACTAGTCAGTACTGATGTATATATTCATCACTGTTGACGTACTTTTTAGCTATAATAAAACACGATTCATTTTATTAAATTCTCATACATAGTTTTGTTTATTATTTGTTATATTATTTAAAATAAAATTCAATATTTGTTCGTTTTACACAATAAATTAAATAAATAAATAATTATTTTTTGTCCTATGAGGTAATTTAAATTTTATAAAGCTTTTTTGCAATAGTCCCAACTTTAATATTTCACTTGGTTTTTGCTTAAGTCGACCTTTGGTTCACATTGATGCTACAGATAAGTACATATACAGAGGAATGATCCTATTCACTACCAGAATATCTTGTAGTTAGCTTAAGCAAAAACCAAGTGAATTATTTAAACAATGGGAATATTGCAAAAAGGCTTAATAAAACAGGGACCGTAACAGTTATTCCTCCCTTCATAAACGTAAGATGATAACAGTTTTTTTATCAAATATTAGACGTTGCTCGTAACCAATAGTTTTATTAAAAAGTTATTGGTTTTTGCAAAACGTTTGGCTAGATCAAACACCATTTAACTGTTTTTAAATATCATTGTACAATTCTGCTACATATTGTATTCATTCGAAACGTTTGCCGTGTTTAGTTTTTACTAAAAACTTTTTAGACAATTTGTTAAACCATAAAGAGTGTCTGATTCCCCACAATTGTAAAGAGCACACACTAAAGAGGTCACTGTGCGATCAAGAAGTGCTAGATTTGTGTTTTTCGCTACAATTTGCAAAATACTGTAAGATACAAAAAAAAGACGACTTAATTTTATTTCAAAACAAATTTTCATGATAACATACCTCTGAATATCGTATAACCAACTTTGGCTCCTTACAATGCAACCAACTCAAGTTGACTGCTGTACGTATGCGTTTACACCATTCACTGCAGGTGGAAGAATTAACACGGAAAAATGTTTTCGCCTCTAATCATAATATGACGATTATCCAACTGAACATCGGGATGAGCCTCTTCATTGAGAACACTTTCAGCACCGCCAGCAGGAGCCAAACCAATTAATTCCCAGTAATCTACATGCAATTCTTGTCCACATGGTGCATAAAACAAATAAATGAGTTTCTACAATATTGTTCACGAAACGAAACTTACCGATTTGCCTTCTGGCACAGGTTTTAGTGTACCAAACATTGTAAAAATCCGTAATGTAAATAAAAAATTAAACCTTTGCCTTGACGTCTTAAACGATGTGCCCATCCATAGATTTTAACGTTTCTGTTAATTTTCGACACATTCAAATATGCAGCTGGCCAACTGGGATCTTCGGATATGAGTCGTTTTGGCTTCATCCAAATTTTGTTTAGGCTTTTCCACATCTTCAGCTTCGCGTTTTTCTTTTTCGCATTTTTATAACTTACTTACCCAAATCCTTTGGATTCTCTTTATTTATTTTAATAATTTAATAATTATTAAAATATTTTGCAGTATTTAATTTAAACAATTCACAAATTTTCACAAATATTAGCCAGTAAAGCGTATGTATAACAAAAATTAAAAAAAAAAATTGGCATTTTTGTGTTGTTTTCAGTTGTTCTACTCTAACATATATATTAGAGTGGTACAACTAATTTAAAATTGTTGCAAGTGTGTTAGTAAAATTTTTTTTTTTTTAGTTTCGGTCATCCATTTCTTGTAGGGTACATACTTAAGTATGTACATTTTTTTATTTTCATGTTTAAAATATGTTATAAGAAGAAGACAATTCCCGTATTCTTTTAAATAAAATTTAGTTAAATAGTACATCAAGTTTTCAAAGTAGAATAATGACGAAAACCATATCGGGCCATTATGCCGATGCTTCTATTAACAAAGGAGATACAATATATATATATATATATATATCACACTCCAACCAATTTGATTCTACATGAAATTCACGTTGTTTCAACTTGAAATAACTTTCATTCAACGTGATTCGGATTGTTATTTCAATATAAATGACATTTTGCTCTAACTTTACTGCAATGTTAAATTAACATGAATTATAGTTATTTTAAAAGAAAAAAATGTTGTTCGCAAGTTATTGTAAAATCGTATTAAATTAACATGAAACAACAATGAAGCAAAATCACTACTGAAAAATGTAAAATTAACCTTGCTTGGAACGAATTTACATTGATTTTTTTCTGTGTGTACTATTTAAATAATTTTAACAAAAAGAATACGGGAATTTTTCTTCTCTTTTTAGATTACTTTAAATATGAAAATAAAAAAATATGTTTTTCTGTTTATAGTATTGTTGTAACAAATAAAACAGGGGCCAAATCGCGACATTCGATATCGATCGAAATTGCAATACAATTTACATGGGAATTTCGATCGATATCGAATGTCAATGTTAAATTAACATGGCGTAATGTTAATTAAAAATCATAATAAATTTCTGCAAGAGTATGGTATCATGTTTATTTTAAATGAAAAATGTTAAAATAAAATTGTTCAATATTTAAACCATAAAAACCTGGGGCCAAATCGCGACATTCGATATCGATCGAAATTGCAATACAATTTACATGGGAATTTCGATCGATATCGAATGTCGCGATTTGCCCCCAGGTTTTTATGGTTTAAATATTGAACAATTTTATTTTAACATTTTTCATTTAAAATAAACATGATACCATACTCTTGCAGAAATTTATTATGATTTTTAATTAACATTACGCCATGTTAATTTAACATTGATATTTTATTTCTGTGTGTGGTGTTTCTTTTAAGGACGGTTAGTACATTTAATTGTATGAAATAATGTAACTTTTTGTTTTCAAAACATCGTTGTTTTTAGTAAAAAGCTTTATTTTCGCTAAAATCTAGGTAACCACTCTTAATATATAGTAAAGTTAAATATCCATGTTTTTTTTACTGTAATTTTTACTGTATCATTAACTTGCAATTATTCATTTACTGTTAATTCAAAAACCTTAATAATTAATAATTAACGGCTGGGCTGGTCCCTTGAGATAAATTCATGAATTCGCAAAAGTCCTATAGTTAATTTGAAAATAAAATTTTCCACAAAAATCATATGAAATGATTTCTTCGTAAACTTAACGTATACAAAGTTATCAGACTTTACATACTAGCGAAAATGAGGAGCAAAAACAAAATTTATTACAAATAGTTTCCGATCACAAAAGAAATACCTGGAGGCTAATCCTGGCAGTCGTTATCGAATACTTTTGAAATTCGAAAGCAATTTTTTTCCGAATTTTTTCAGTCGAATCAAAATTATTTTTTCAGTGTTGTGATATCTCAAATTAATGCTTTTCAACACTGAAAAAAATTACGATTCGTTCAGTTTTGACTGAAGGAGTTAAAACTTAAGTTGCTTTCGATTCGAAAAAGTATTCGATCACGACTGCCAGACTTAGCTCCCTGGCTATCAAGGTTTCCGTTAAGTTAACGAAAAAAAATCGCTTAAGAGGTTTTTTGTGGAAAAGTAATTTTTCTACAAGAGTATGCCCATCAAAATTTTGAAAACATTTTATTAGCAGTTTTATTTGCAAAATACGAAAAAAATTTTTACATGTAATTTATATGGAAAAACTGAAAGTCGTTGAGCGTCGCGTAAAATGAAAATATGGAGCTGATCTTGTAAGAGCTTTTTTATTAATTGAGAAATCGATATTTTCACTAAAATTCATAATATTTTGAAAATCGATATTTTCATAATTGATAATTTCACTAATAATCGGTATCTTCATTAAATTTAATAATTTCTCCGTAAATCGATTTTTTGCCCTTAAAATTTATATTTTCACTAAAAATTTGTAATTTCACTGAAAATCGATATTAAAGCAGAAAAATTGACAATATCGAGCCCTTACCTAAAAAAAAAATCTAGAGTGACATAATTTTCAATTTACGATTTTTTTTTGAATAAATGAATGACTGTCAACACTTGCATCATCTCCTAAAATATCATGGTCACATAAGGTACCGTTACGATTTTATAGTAAAAACAATTCTAACTCAAGCGACAAAATGTTTAAGAAATAAAATAAAAAAAATCTTCTTCTGTAATTTTTTTTGTCACTTAAGTTTTGGGGTTATTACTCGATATTACTGAAAATCTATAGGTATTTTAAGTAAAAATCTATATTTTAATTCAATCGATATTTTCACCAAGAGTTTATTGATAATTTCACGGAAAACAAACTTATAATTTTAGAACTAAGAATCGATACTTCAACTGAACATCAATTTTTTAAATGAAAATCGATATTTGCACAAAAGTTAATAATTTCTATGAATATTATGGAATTTTTTTGTTGTTGCTAAAATATTGATATTTTACTGAAAAGTCCATATTTTTCCTTAAATCGACGATTTAATTTTAAAACCTAAATTTTTACTGAAAATGTATTTCACCGAATATCAATATTTTCACTAAAATAATAATTTTTTGAAAATCGATATTTGTATTAAATTCTTCGTTAAAATGAATAATTTCTCAGAAAATCGATATTTAAAAAATTTATAATCTCATTGAAAATCGATATTTGAACTAAAAAATTTACAATGCTGCTGAAAATTGATATTTAAACTAAAAATCGATATTTCAACTGAAAAGAGATATTAAGTTAAAATCGATCAATAATTTCACTTGATATTGATAACATTATTGATAACATTACAGAAAACCGATATTTTTACTACAAACTGATAATTTTCCTGAAAATCGATATTTATTAACTAAAAATCGATATTTAAAATGAAAATCGAAATTTCAAAAAAAATCGACATTTTCACTAAAAATTTAGATATACAGTAGAATCCCGATAATTCGTAATCGCAAGGGACCAGCCATTTCTTACGAATTATAGGGGTTTTCGACACACACAAGCAAAAGCAAAAACCCATGCAAAAAAGTAGCGGTAAACAAAAAATCATTCTTTCCATGTTTCTGTTGTTTTTATTACGAATTATAACTGGTAGTTAGCAAACAATTACGATTTATAAGAGGTAAAGAAGATTTTATTTGAAAAAATTACGAATTAGCGAGGGGACCAAAATGTATGGAAATTTTACGAATTAACGAGATTTTTTGAAGGGACCGACAGTTTATTACGAATTATCGGGGTACGAATTATCGGGATTTGACTGTATATGTATAAAAAAAAAATAAAAAATCGGCATTTAAAAAACGATATTTTGACAAAAAAAAAAAAAAATAGTAGTTTTTATGGAATTTTTTTTTGTTACTAAGATATTGATATTTTTAATTAAATCGACGATTTTAAAACCTATATTTATTTATTTCACCCAAAATCGATATTTTCACTAAAATTTTAATGTTTTGAAAATCGATATTTTAACTAAAAAATTACAATTTTACTGAAAATTGATATTTAAACTAAAAATCGATATTTCAACTGAAAAGAGATATTTAAAGTTAAAATCGATCGATAATTTCACTAAGAATTGATAACATTACAGAAAACCGTTATTTTTACTACAAAATGATCATTTTACTGAAAATCGATATTTATTAACTAAAAATCGATATTTCAATAAAATCAACCTTTTCACTAAAAATTAATAAATAAAAAAAAAAAAAAAATAAAAAAGCTATATTTAAAAAACGACATTTTGACTGAAAAATAGTAGTATTAATCGAATTTTAGTTTTTGTTACTAAAATATCGATATATTTGCTGAAAAGTTCATATTTTTACTAAACTTCAGTCAAAGTAGAACAACTGTAATTTCTTCCACTTCTTCATTTGTCATTGGCAAAAAAATAACTGTTGCTTCTACTTCTAATTCACTAAATGTAAACAGTCGCTGTAAAACCAATTCAAAAAACAAAGAGTTGTACTCAAACTTTCGTTTTTTGTTCGACAGTTTTTGGTTTCGACTGCAGTTTTTAAAACCCTGTTTTTACTTAAATCGACAATTTATTTAAAACCTATATTTTTACTGAAAATTTATTTCACCGAAAATCGAAATTTTCACTTAAATTAACAAGTTTGTATATGAAATTTTGACGGAACAGATTAGTTTTGCCTAAAATGTTGGTTTTTAATGAAATAATAAAAAGAAATCACATTTCGCCGGAAAAATATTTAAACTGTGAAACATGTACGTAATCATGTTCTAGGAATGAAAAATTCCAAGTCAGGGTTTAAGTCCTAAGTCAGTAGATTAAAACTTGCTTTTAGATTTTAAATCAACTTTCACAACAAAATTCACATTTTACGGTACAATATTTTTTTACACGTTCACTGAAACAACACTCATTATTCATAAGGAAAACTTTAAATAACTAGCAACAATTATTTGAGTCTTTGCCTGTTTTCGAATCTCTTACATCGGCTTCTCCTCTACATAGAGATTTAATTTCCATAACTTATTTATATGCAATGTACACTTAATAGTTACGTATGTACATTGCAATTTTATTGCTGATTTATATTTGATAACCTTCAAACAGTTTAATAAGCAACGTTTACTTTTGATTTAAAAAAAGAATCCAAAATTGAGCATAAGTGATTTACGCATTTATTCAATAAATGAGTTGCTATCTATGTAATTTGTTTATTTAAAATCTAACCAAATAATTCGCGGTTGTACCACGGTACCAAAGAAAAATACAATTCTATCACGATTTTGATCCCTGGCTTAGCGTTCTCTGATTACGCATGTGCTCCATTGATACGTGCTCAAAAATATTTTTGATTTAATCGATATTATTTTTACTGAGAGAAATACATTTTTTGATATGGTCACCTCCAACAAAGATTTTTTTACTTAACCAGGCAGGGTTGATAAAGTTGGTACAATAGTACTTTTTTGAGACAATTCAAAACTAAAAAGTACGCTGGTACCCCCGTGACTCATTTGGTACTATTTCCAAATTTTTCAAATCTACATATCGTCGGCTTAATATGCAAACCTGCATATTAAGACAAAAAACTTTTTATATTTCATATGTGTAGCTTGAGAGAAAAACACTCTTCAAGACTCAAATTTAAAAAAAATTACATGCTGGTCGACGAGGCGTATCTTTCTCTACCACTCGGCATCAAAATCTCAATTTACCTAAAAAGTGGATTTAGCAGGTTTGCATATTAAGCCGACGATATTTATAATTGCCATAAAATGGCAACTCATTTACTGTCCAATGTCGTAGCTTTTTTATGAAATCTAAGAGAAACTCAAATTTTTGTTGTTGGATATAACAAAACAGCTATGATATTTTGCATTTGCATTTGCACTTTTGCAAGACCATTTTAACCAAACACTGAATTCCACTATTGTGAATAGATTTTTGCCTTGTTCATTGAACGATTGCTATGCCACATTCTAAATTTAGTTTTTAAAAGATATAGGAGACCACTTCTGCAAAAGTTCTACGAAGTAGGAAAAGTAACTTCTTTTCAACTCAAGATTATTTTGGAACGAATTCATAATATTTTCAAATATTCTTCAATAAGATGGTTGTCACGTCAAGACGTAATCAATAGAATTTTGGAACAGTGGACGCTCACTCCATTATTATTTTACTCCGAATTATTTTTAAGGAGATTTTACCAGCGCTAAATTAATGTTATTATATTCGGACTTTCTACTTCTTTCCTAATTCTGCAGTACATATTGAAAATTGTAAACATAATAAATTTGGAAATGCAAATGCGAAGATGCTCGTATGCACATATTTTTAGAACGCTTAAAAATTTTATTTTCGTTCAAATTCGAGATGGCATTTTATTGCATGATACAGGTCTGGCTAGTTGAAATATAGGGTGATTTTTTAGCTATTATCTTTTTGGCAACACTGGTTTAAACAGCTGACGCACGTTTCTTGTTTTGTTTCACTGTCAAACATCTTCAGTTTGGTCTATAATTTAACCATGAATCGTCTTACAAACGAACAACGCTTGCAAATTATTGAATTTTATTATAAAAATGCGTGCTCTGTTAAGAAAGTTCATCGCGCGCTTCTTGTGTTCAGCGACGAAGCTCATTTTTGGCTCAATGGGTACGTTAATAAGCAGAATGGTCGATTTTGGAGTGAAGATCAGCCAGATGCATTGCAAGATCTACCAATGCATTTAGAAGAAGGCACAGTGCGATTTATGGGCTGGTGGCATACTTCTTTAAAGATGATGCGAATCGTAACGTAACTGTGAATAGTGAGCGCTACCGTGAGATGATATCCTACTTTTTTTTGCCCAAAATGCAAGAGCTTGACTTGCATGACAAGATGGTGCCACATGCCACACAACACGCTTAACAATGGACTTATTGAGAGGCGAGTTCGGCGAACATTTAATTTCACGTTCGGGACCGGTCAATTGGCCGCCTAGATCGTGCGATTTAACGCCTTTAGACTATTTTTTGTGGGGCTATGTCAAAGCTCATGTCTATACACACATGCCCGCTTCAATTGACGCATTGGAAGACAACATTGAAGCATTAATTCATGAGATACCGGCCGAAATATTGGAAAGAGTATGCCAAAATTGGACTTAGCGGATGGACCATTTGAGGCACAGTCACGGTCAACATTTGCATGAAGTAATCTTCAAACATTAAATTATATGGACCGTACCATCGATTCAAATAAAGATTTCATGCATTTTCCGAATTTTATGTGTTTTTTTTAAACTCTTCAAATTTTCGATGACCCTGAGGCATAATGGAGGTTCTATGCCGTTAATGTGCCGAATTATCTCATCCTTTAGCTCTTGAATTGTTGCTGGCTTATCGACGTACACCTTTTCTTTCAAATAACCCCAAAGAAAAAAGTCCAACGGTGTCAAATCACATGATCTTGGCGGCCAATTGACATCGCCATTACGTGAGATAACACGGCCATTGAATTTGTTGCGCAAAAGAGCCATTGTTTCGTTAGCTGTGTGGCAAGTGGCACCGTCCTGCTGAAACCACATATCGTCCACATCCATATCTTCCAATTCGGGCCATAAAAAGTTCGTTATCATCTCACGATAGCGAACACCATTCACAGTAACTGCCTGACCGGCCTCACTTTGGAAAAAATACGGCCCGATGATGCCGCCAGCCCATAAACCACACCAAACAGTCACTCTTTGTGGGTGCATTGGTTTTTCGACAATCACTCTTGGATTCTCATTCGCCCAAATGCGGCAATTCTGTTTATTGACGAATCCACTGAGGTGAAAATGTGCCTCATCACTGAAGATGATTTTCTTCGAAAATTGATCATCCACTGTTGCCATTTCTTGCCACCATTCTGCCCATTCACGACGTTTGGAATGGTCAAGAGGCTTTAGTTCTTGAGCCAATTGCACCTTGTAAGCGTGTAAATGCAAGTCTTTATGCATAATGTTCATCAACGACGAGCGTGAGAGGTGCAATTGTTGGGCACGACGACGAGTTGAGGTGGACGGCTCTTCAGCCACACTATCGCGAACAGCAGCAATATTTTCTGCAGTACGAGCTGTACGAGCATGCACTGGTGTTCTCACATCTTCTACAGACCCGGTTTGCTCGAATTTTCCCACGATTTTTGCGATTGTACGCACATTTGGACGATCAAATTGACCAAAAAAATCACGAAGTGCACGATATGCATTTTGATTTGAACGCCCATTTTCATAATAAGTCTGGATAACTATCAAAAAGTAATTTCAATTTTTGGGAATACAAAATTTTAATTTCAAAAGATTTTGTTATTCGTGCTTAATTCCCAGTTTTTATTATTGATAAAAACACTTGAAATTTATTGTTGATGGGATAAGCTATTCCTATGCATTTCACTGGTTGCTTAGGCCAGATCTACTTGTAACAATATCAAAGTTTAAACAAAACACAAAAAATGTAAGATGAGATGAACCCACTGTTGTTTATTGTTGATGTGTTTTGTTTAAACTTTGATATTGTTACAAGTAGAACTGTTGCTATCATTCTTATACGTTTAACAGTTTTATTTGGTTTAATATCTTTAGTTTGTCTAAAACCTTTATGGATGAAGTTTCCTGATGATCTGGCCTAAGCAACCAGTGAAATGCATAGGAATAGCTTATCCCATCAACAATAAATTTCAAGTGTTTTTATCAATAATAAAAACTGGGAATTAAGCACGAATAACAAAATCTTTTGAAATTAAGTCTGGATAACTTTAACACGTTGTTGGATTGTGTATCTCTCCATGGTTCAAATTGAGTAAGTCTGAAATAGAGAAATGTTAAATAAAATTCGGAAAAAAACTTGGCGTTTAGGTGTGGTTCACATTCAACATCGCCCCTTACAATTTAACCACCCTTTAGAACAAGAATCGCGATTTTAAGTACCCTTTGGTTTTGTTGTATTAATTGTTTGTTTTTAAAAATAAAATAAAAAAAATTTATAAGAAAAATGCTTTAGTACTATTGGGGCCGAAAAAATACGATTTTAAAATTTCGTTGGTACGATATTGGTTTTCTCATTTATCATCCTGCTAAACCACAACATATGGTTTTTTGAAAAGAGGAATATTTAACTGAAAATGTATACATATATATCGCTCTTGATCACAAATAGCTTATTAACTCAATATTTTCGTTCTATTTGTTCTATTTTTTGTTAATAAAACGGTTGGCTTAAAAATTATTTTTCAAATGCCTTCAATGGTAAAATAAAAAATTGTTTTGCTTCTACTGAAAATTTTTAAATTTCTTACTGACCTCCAATAATGTTTGGAAATTGAATGTCCTAAAGTATGCTACATAAATAATCTTTTGGATTTGCTGCTGTAAGTTTTCTGTTATTTTATGCGCTGGAAGTGCCGTTAAAGGCCAGTTTACACGGTAATACAATGTAGTACGACTTTGTAGAATCAAAATATTATGAAATTCTCTCCGTGTTTAAAAGAAAAAAAAAGACAAACCTTTTGTAAGTATAATTCTTGTTTACACGGATGGTATAAGTAAAATCAAAAATAATAACAAAAAAGCAGATGGTTGCAGTTTTAAATTTTTACAAAAACAACATGAACTTTTCCTGAGTTGATTTAAGTTGTTTTTGTAATTGTATTAAAATGCTACCACCTTCAATATACTCTGTTAAAATACACCTCTGGTGTGGTGATAATACATAAGTTTCTAAAATGGTTTAGAAAAAAAGCTTTTACCGACCGCTTGTCAGATTTTGTGTTCGTATTCTCTCTTACTCAATACATTTTGCTTTCACATGATAAGATTTGTCTCATTCTACATAATTTTTTGCAATGACGTAATACATTACGTTACTTTATTGTAACCATCTGTACCACAATATGGCCGCAAACAATTGTGCCAAACTTTAATATTCATCTTAATCGTTTTATTAAACCGAGACCATGTTTTTTATAGTTGTAATGGTGTTCTTTTAAGCGACTTATTACTTTATTTTAGGGTTTTTGACCCAAAATGTGCCCTCTATTTTTCGATTTAACTTTATCATTTAAAATTTGCAATACATAATTATTTTCGACTGTAAACACAGGTAAGTGTTGGTATCGTGTTTTAGCAAAATTTGAAGTCATCAGGATAATTATATTTAAGTCAGTGTTCGAAAATAAACACTTAATAAACGCTAATAGTGTTTGTGTAGAAAATCTTAAAAAAATAAAGTTTCCCTGTTTGTCATCTTTCGAACACAAAAATAAAATATTTTTTTTTCAAACTCAACAAAAGATAAGAACCGTTCGGTTTTTTTCGAAATCCACAAACTTCATTGTGTTCCTTTTGGCTGGTAAAAAAACCAAAAAGTTTTTACAAAAACAAAATACACATACGAAAAAAAAACAAAAAACCAGCAAAATAATTTTACACAAACAAAACATATACATAATACACACATAAGCTGTTCTTAGTGCGGTCGTTGCTAAAATTTTTTGTTTGTTCATTTCGTTATCAATGTAAAACAAGTTAGAGTGCTATATTCGGCTGTGCCGAATCTTTGATACCCTCCACCGACAGTTCGAATGTTTAAGGAGTAATATCTGTATGATGTTATTATAATCTTAAACTGTGACGATTTGTTATTAATTATGGTTTAAGGCAACCAAACTGTTTTCCGGTAGAAGGGTTTATATGGGGCCTAGGGTAAATTATGGACCGATCATCACGAAATTTCACAGCGTCATTTCTAGTCCTTTAAAACTGTGACGTACCAATTTCTGTTATGATAGCATTATTAATTATGGTTTTATGTGTACTGAACTGTTTTCCGGGAGTAGGGTTTCTATGGGGCCTAGGGTAAATTATGTACCGATCTTCACGAAATTTCACAGTATCATTTATAGTCCTATAAAACTGTGACGAGCCAAAATTTGTTATGATTGCATTATTTTTTACGGTTTTAGGCGTACTAAGTTGTTTTCCGGAAGTAGGTTTTATATGGGGCCCAGGGTAAAATATGGACCGATCTTCACGAAATTACACAGTTTTATTTCTTGTCCTATAAAACTTTGCTGTACCAAATTTTGTTATGATAGCGTTATTTTTTACGGATTTAGGCGTACTAAACTGTTTTCCGGGAGTAAGGTTTATATGGGGCCCAGGGTAAGTTATGGACCGATCTTCACGAAATAACACAATTTTATTTCTTGTCCAATAAAACTTTGATGTACCAAATTTTGTTATGATAGCATTATTTTTTACGTTTTTAGGCGTACTAAGTTGTTTTCCGGGAGTAAAGTTTATATGGGGCCTATGGTAAATTATGAACCGATCTTCACGAAATTTCAAAGATTTATTTTTAGTTCTATAAAACTTTGATGTACCAAATTTTGTTATGATAGCAATTTTTTTTACGTTTTTAGGCGTACTAAGTTGTTTTCCGGAAGTAAGTTTTATATGGGGCCTATGGTAAATTATGGACCGATCGTCACGAACCTTAACAGTTTAATTTCTAGTCCTATGTAACTGTGACTTGCCAAAATTTGTAATGATAGCATTGTTAGTTAGGGTTTTAGGCTTAATATACTGTTTTCCGGGAGTAGGGCTTATATGGGGCCTAGGGTAAATTATTGACGGATCTTCACGAAATTTCACAGCATGATTTCCAGTTGAATAAAACGAATTGTTGCGAAATCTTATATCATTCTGTGCATTTTTCCACCATTTATGTTAGTTTTTGTAACAAAATTATCAATTTTTTTTAGGTGGTAGTTCCACATTTTGATTCATAGCTCAGATCCTATTAAACCGATTTTGCTGAATTTCAATCCCAAACTGCTTAGGATAACTACAAGCAATTTGACACCAAGTTTGTTGATTTCTTTTGAGTTTTTCGAAAGTGAGCGTGTTTTCAACAGACGGACAGACGGACAGACAGACGGACATGGCTAAATCAACTTAAAATTACTCAAGGACCCAGAATATATATACTTTATAGGGTCTGAGATGAATAGTTAAAAAGTTTCACACGGAATGACAAACTGAATATACCCTCTTCACAACTAATTGTGGTGGAGGGTATAAAAAGAAACATTATAGACGATTAAAATATATAACAATATATAATGTTCTGCTCTTTCTTGAAAATAGTTACGAGCGGTATTAAGGGTTGTGTTCGTCTACACAATCACTAAAAAAATAGATATCGTTCTTGGGTGTGTGAGCCGAACGGTAAATAATGTTCTGTTTATTTTCAAACCCTTATTTAAGTCTTACTTTCTCACCAAGTTTTGCTTTCTTTGACTCGTTTAAGAGTCGTAGAGAAAAGAGTCATAAGTGTTGAGAGTCATCTGCCATTTGTTTCTTTGGCTTACACCGATTGGATTATATAATATGCATATTACTAGCTTAGTATGCAAAGCATAAATTTACAAAAGAAACACAACTAGCCATCAACATTAACCGGCTTTTGAAATGAAACATAATTTCGTTCATTCAAATCTTGTTTTGAATAGGAAAAATAATTTGTATTGCACACAAGTTTGTTGTGGTTGAATTGAAAGAAAAGAGTTAAAGTAGTCAAAAGGGAAGTATGTGATTTAGAGATGCACTACATTTTATAAATATGAGATACATTAAGATACGAATGCATTTCGTTACCTTTATAGATTACAATTATTAGGGCCAAAATAATTTATGCTAATAAGTCAATATGTCTTCACTATTATTTGGATCTGCTGTTCAGTTATATATATGATATTTATATAAGACTTTTTGTGGAAGAGTTAAAGAAAAGTTACCTATGAAGTGAAGTATTAAAACTACCAATAGAGTATTGGTTATAATAAAAGAAATCTATTGATAAATAGCCATGATGATGAGTGGTAATAAAAAATCAAATTATGTTCAGCATGATGATTTATTAAAATGCAAATAAAAATAAAAGAAAACAAAAAATACACATTAAAATAAACTTAAAGGTTGTTGTTAATCGAATAAAATTCATTGGAAATAGTATTAAACAAACTGCAGGTGCAGACAAAGTGGAGTATTTGTAATTTTTTTTTTTTTGAAATTTTGTGTTAAAAAAGACAAGAAATCAAGAAAAAGTACAATAACTTTTTAAAGCTTAAATTGAAAAACAGAAAATTCGTTTGGCCGTTGTTAAGGTCTTGTTCTCATGAAATAACTGATGAACAAAAATAAGCAAACAAAATGAAATATTTAATATTTAAAGTAAGTTTTGAAATCTTTTATGATTTTTAAAGTATTTTATATTTTAAATAAATCTTTCGAAAACAGCTAGTTTTATTTGTACTGTACAACACCTGTTGGGCCCTATATCCCTCCAATTATTATGGTCAACAACAAAAACAACAAGATGTTATACAACAGCAGAAGCAAATATTGCAACAACAACAGCAGCTCTTACAATTACAGCTACAAGAATTACAACAAAAGCAACAACAACTGGGCGAAGGGCAACTTGAGAGAATAACAAATTTAAATATAATTTTACCCCAAACATTTATTGAAGATTTTGAGTACATACCCACAGTGCAAGGCTATAGATTTAGGTAAGAAATATGAAATTTCGTGCAGTAGCAGTACGAAATATCTTCTTCTAATTTTTTATTTATTTTCAATAAAAAATAGCTACCAACTACCTGATGGTTCCAGGCGTGAGGAAAACGCTTTTATAACTGGTCTACGTATGGATGATTATGCCCGTCTGGATAGTAAAACAACAGATTTTACAGCCGTTGGTGTGGGTGGTAGACCTAAAATGAAATTGAAAAATCGTAAATTATCACCGGGTTCTTTAAAATCTTTATCTGGTTAACAAGTTAAAATGTTTTCTTGTTATTAATCTATTAATTTTCATTACATTTTTTGAATGAAAATTTGTAGGATTAACAAAATCTTTTTAAACTTTATAAATTCGACTTTTTATCAAAATGCCACAGATATACATACATATATAAATTTATAAGTATTATTATTATTGTTAGTACGTACAGTGTTGCATTTTGTTAGCAATTTTTGTTGCAAAATTTGCTCATATCTATGCAAATGTGACACAAAATGTAGCACAAAGTTGTTATTTGGTTTTTAATTGCAATAAAATAAACACGAAAGCAAAATATGTAAAAATTAATTAAAAACTAATTAATTAATCATTCATCACTAACATTTGACAATTGTCTAATAACATGACATTTTTAGGTGGTGGAATCAAAAGACTGAAGAGACAAGCACGATGTCGAAACACAAACAACAGCAAATAGTCTTTTTTTATTCGTTGCATACTTTAAGGCAAATAAAAACAGCATCGCTGATTACACTGTGCTATAATCTGACTTTTTTTTTGAGAAACAGTTTAGTTTATTGAAATTATTAAAAAACCGAAATTTCGCAATGCAATTAACTTGAAGTAATTTAAAACTTTTTTCATATATGAGAAGTCGTTTTGAAACATATTTTTTTTGGCAAAAAAAAAAAACTAATTTTTTAGCAACCTTTTGAAATTTTTGTTTGTTAAAAATTCATAAAAAATTGGAAAATGCCTCTATGCTTCTAACTTTTTCCGGACATGTAAAAAAGTTGCAAGCAAGTTGCAAACAAAACAAACCATAATTGATTAAAATCTGGGTTCTAATCACCGCATACGGTATCGAGCAAAATGGATCGAAATTATTTATTTTGGTATCATGAAACTCGATATCGAATGAAGTGTATTGAATTTAAAATAATAGCATTCAATATCGAGTAACTCGACATTACATTTATCGAGTTTTCATTCGATACGTCAGTGTCTATGGTATGCAAAAAAAATTCGAAAGTTTATTCGATACGATAGTATCGAATGCGGTGATTAGACCCCTGTTTACAACTTTTGATTTTATTCACAAAAGACGAGAAATATAAATTCATTAAAGAATTTCATAAAACGCAATATTTGTTTGGAGCCCCCCTAAGAAGTAGAGATAAAGGGCAAGTATGCCTAGAGAAAATGTTAAGGACAAATAATTAATTGAGGTCGGTCATACATTATATCCCCCTAGGGGCGACTGCTGGGCAGTTATGGGACTTTTTCTTCATTATATTTCTAGTCTGTATTGAATATGGGAGCCCCTTAAGGAATGGATATAGCGGGTAGGTATATTGAAAATAAATGATTGAGTTGGGTTGGTCATACATTTGACCCATCTAGGGGCATCCCAGGCGCTGCAGAGGCCAAATTTAAGAATTTCATTAAACCGCCATATTTGTATGATTGAAATTCTTAAATTTGGCCTCAGCAGCGCTTGGGATGACTTGTTTATGACTAGTTTCGTTTGCAACTTCGTTTTTTATATGTCCGGAAGCTGCATTTTCCAATTTTTTTATGAATTTTTAACGAACAAAAATTTTAAAATGTTGCTAAAAAATTATTTTTTTGCCAAAAAAAAAAAATTATCTTTTTAAAACGACTACGCATATTAGAAAAAGGTTTAACTTTACTTAAAGGTAATATTATTGCGGAATTTCGGTTTTTTTAGTAATTTCAATAATACTAACCATTTTTGATTTACGCGAATATGCAACTTCCAATATTTTCGAAATAACGGTGTATCACCAAAACAAGTGCTAACCAAAAAACGGTAGAACTATTGGATTCAGCGTACCTGAATTAGGTTAAAACGCAAGCTGCCGGCTTGTCTCAAAAAAAGTGTCAAATTCTAACATAGTGTTATTAAGGGTTTTCATGATATTGCTTAAAAGTCTTGCAATCTATTCAAACTTAACATTTTTGCGCCCTTGCATATGAGCCGTCAAAAACTGTATGAGAATTCATTTACACAAACGTAAATTTGGGTAAAAATTTTGACTCGTTAATTTGCGCTGTGCAACTGTGCATTTATACAAACGTGGGTTTTTTTTGCTTTTCGTCATTTGTAAGTTGAAATAATCTGAGCATTAGTCTATTGGACTTTTTAGGCATTTTTAAAAGCACATATAAATTTTTAAACACAAATTTTAAAATTTTATTTTTTATAAACTATTTTTGTGTTGATTGTTTAAAATTACACAAAATTATCAAAGTAATTATTGGGAATACAAAATTTATAAGATTTTGTCAGTCGTGCTTAATTTCCAATTTTAATAATTGATAAAAACACCGAAATTTATTGTTGAAAGGATAAGCTATTCCTATGGGCATTTCACTGGTTGCTTAGGCCAGATCGTCAGGAAACTTCATCCAAAGATTTAAAAAAAAAGCTAAAGATATTAAACAAATAAAACTGTTAAGCAAATAAGAATTATAAGCAACAGTTTTACTTATCACAATATCAAAGCTTTAACAAAAACAACAACAATAAACAGTGAGTTTATCTTTTCTTACATTCCCCACTACAATTGGTTGGAATTCTTCGAATATTAATTGTAGTTGTAAGTAGGTGAAAGGCTCAGTAAGCCGGGAGTAACAGTAAAGTTGCAAATGAGCTACTTCATTTTCTTGAAAATAAAGCAATCAGAACGATTATAGGTAGCAGTAAGATGTTACGTCTTAATCTGTAAGAAATATATTGGTCTTACATTTTTACAGTAAGGTTACTGTTACTCCCGGCTAACTGAGCCTTAAGAAAAAAAAAAACAAAATGAAAACAATAAAAAAGAGCAATAAAGCAAGTTGTTTTTGTTTTCATTTTGTTTTTTCTTAACCTACATACAACTACAATTATATTGGAAGAATTCCAACCAATTGTAGTGGGAAATATAAGAAAAGATAAACTCACTGTTTATTGTTGTTTTTTTTTTTGTTAAAGCTACAAGTAAGACTTTTGCTTAAGGTAATTCTTATTCGACTAACAGTTTTACTTGTTTAATATCTTTAGCTTTTCTAAAATCTTTGGATGAAGTTTCCTGACGATCTGGCCTAAGCAACCAGTGAAATGCGCATAGGAATTGCTTATCCCTTCAACAAGAAATTTCACTGTTTTTATCAATAATAAAAATTGGGAATTAAGCTCGACCAGTGTTACCGTTCGCCCGACTAAAGTCGCAATTTGACCCTTTTTCAGCGGTCTGCGACTTTTTGTGAGACTTTTTTTTATCACAGACTTTTGCGACTATTTTAATTTTTCTGCTACTTTTTACCCTTTTTGTTAAGATTCTTACAAAACATTCAATTTTCTTATTATTTGTATCAAAAAAAAAAAAAAAATTCGTCGAAATAGCCTCGTCAAAATTTAAAAACAATTCATAAATTATTGTTCATTTGGCAACACTTTTATTACATTTTTGCAACCTTGTCATGTATACAACGTATTTGAGGCGAATTCAGTTCAAGGTGGTGGCAAGTTTTGACAGTTCGGACCAATGTGTTTTAATTTGTCAGTGTTTTGTTAGAAATGGTTGACATTTCGAATCGTAAACACCAGCAATGCAATGCAAAAAACCTCTGTTGTTTCTGTTGGTTTTGGATTGTTGTAGTCTTAGCACCACCTGTAGTTTTCGAATCGTAAACACTAGCAAAGCAATGTAAAAACATGCAATTCAATGCTGTCATCTTTAAATTTAATAGACAAAGATATAGAAGACTGGATTCCCTGTGATGAACTTATTTCTAAATATAGAAATAAAATTTAAAAAAAGTAGTATTTATGTAGGTATGTTAAGAAAAAGAAATATTGCGCCAAGATCAAACGAACGGAATTAAAGTAAAATTTTCAAGGGGCTTTAATTGGACAAGTTTAAATTTTGTCAAAAATATATTAACCTTAACTTTTTTGGCTTGTTTTTAAACAGAAATTCTACTCCTTTGACCTTGGCAGCATACGACAAATTTATTAAACTTAAGTAAATGTTTTCACTATACATGAAAACATGGACAAACATGTACATTGTTATGAAATATGATAAAAATGAATTCTGCAGTAAGCTTTTTGTTTCAATTGTTTTGTTATGCTTTTTATTAATAAAAAACGTTAAAAAAAAGATGTGCGACTTTTATTTTCTGAAACGACTTTTTTGTGCGACTTTATTTTTATAAAACAACCTTTTGTGCGACTTTTCAAAAATTCCTAACGGTAACCCTGAGCTCGACTAACAAAATTACACAAAACTTATGGCGATTTCTTTTCAGAAAACAATATGCTACAGTATATACATGTAACATTTTCTAATGTTACCTATAATCACTGGAAGTGTTACATGTTGTGCAATTTTAATAGAACACAATTAGCTGCTTTTATTTACAACTATTACACTTTTATAATTAATGTACTTCATGAGCGATTTTTAATGGTATTTGAGCGGTTTCTGAACGCAATTATGGCTTGAAAACAAATATTGACATCACTAATGGCTTAGAAAAATTTAAACGATTATAATATAAATAGACTTTTTTTTAATATTTTTAATTAGGCTTAAGTTCATTAAATTTAATTTTCATTAAATTATTTTTATGAAGAAAGGAATTTTACAACATGAAAATCAATTAAAATTTACTGATAATTTTTCATTCTTGACTCAATCTGGGCTCGAACCCAGGTGTTTACGGACAGGTTACCCTGACATGTTTCGATTGCAACCACTCAATCTCCTCAGAGGGCTTGCCGTTTAACACTCGCAGCCATCGACGACTGCTGACGTCATTAGTCAAACATCAATCCTTAAACCAAATTGTATTCAACCTTTGGTAGATCGAAATTTGCTTTGAATGATTATCTATTTTAATTTATTTTAACATGTTGTTCCTTTACTTCTGTTTTTTCGTACTTTTGTCAAGAATTCTTCTTGAAGTTCAAAGTACATATTTTTTTTTGTTTTTTCATTTTTTTGTCTTTCTTTTTCTTGTTGACCTTTTTCAGCACAACTTGAAGGACAAATGCAAACATAGAGCTCGTGCCTTAGCTTTAACAATTATTAGTATTGTGGTTATTTTATTGAACTATTTATGGTTTTTAATCCAAATTTTTTAATATTTTTAATTAGGCTTAAGTTCATTAAATTTAATTTTCATTAAATTATTTTTATGAAGAAAGGAATTTTACAACATGAAAATCAATTAAAATTTACTGATAATTTTTCATTCTTGACTAAAGCTGGGCTCGAACCCAGGTGTTTACGGAAAGGTTATCCTGACATGTTTCGATTGCAACCACTCAATCTCCTCAGAGGGCTTGCCGTTTAACACTCGCAGCCATCGACGACTGGCACGAGCTCTATGTTTGCATTTGTCCTTCAAGTTGTGCTGAAAAAGGTCAATAAGAAAAAGAAAGACAAAAAAATGAAAAAACAAAAAAAAATATGTACTTTGAACTTCAAGAAGAATTCTTGACAAAAGTACGAAAAAAACAAAAACAGAAGTAAAGGAACAACATGTTAAAATAAATTAAAATAGATAATCATTCAAAGCAAATTTCGATCTACCAAAGGTTGAATACAATTTGGTTTAAGGATTGATGTTTGACTAATGACGTCAGCAGTCGTCGATGGCTGCGAGTGTTAAACGGCAAGCCCTCTGAGGAGATTGAGTGGTTGCAATCGAAACATGTCAGGGTAACCTGTCCGTAAACACCTGGGTTCGAGCCCAGATTGAGTCAAGAATGAAAAATTATCAGTAAATTTTAATTGATTTTCATGTTGTAAAATTCCTTTCTTCATAAAAATAATTTAATGAAAATTAAATTTAATGAACTTAAGCCTAATTAAAAATATTAAAAAATTTGGATTAAAAACCATAAATAGTTCAATAAAATAACCACAATACTAATAATTGTTAAAGCTAAGGCACGAGCTCTATGTTTGCATTTGTCCTTCAAGTTGTGCTGAAAAAGGTCAACAAGAAAAAGAAAGACAAAAAAATGAAAAAACAAAAAAAAAAAAATATGTACTTTGAACTTCAAGAAGAATTCTTGACAAAAGTACGAAAAAACAGAAGTAAAGGAACAACATGTTAAAATAAATTAAAATAGATAATCATTCAAAGCAAATTTCGATCTACCAAAGGTTAAATACAATTTGGTTTAAGGATTGATGTTTGACTAATGACGTCAGCAGTCGTCGATGGCTGCGAGTGTTAAACGGCAAGCCCTCTGAGGAGATTGAGTGGTTGCAATCGAAACATGTCAGGGTAACCTGTCCGTAAACACCTGGGTTCGAGCCCAGATTGAGTCAAGAATGAAAAATTATCAGTAAATTTTAATTGATTTTCATGTTGGAAAATTCCTTTCTTCATAAAAATAATTTAATGAAAATTAAATTTAATGAACTTAAGCCTAATTAAAAATATTAAAAAATTTGTTTTAAAAACCATAAATAGTTCAATAAAATAACCACAATACTAATAATTGTTAAAGCTAAGGCACGAGCTCTATGTTTGCATTTGTCCTTCAAGTTGTGCTGAAAAAGGTCAACAAGAAAAAGAAAGACAAAAAAATGAAAAAACAAAAAAAAATATGTACTTTGAACTTCAAGAAGAATTCTTGACAAAAGTACGAAAGAACAGAAGTAAAGGAACAACATGTTAAAATAAATTAAAATAGATAATCATTCAAAGCAAATTTCGATCTACCAAAGGTTGAATACAATTTGGTTTAAGGATTGATGTTTGACTAATGACGTCAGCAGTCGTCGATGGCAGCGAGTGTTAAACGGCAAGCCCTCTGAAGAGATTGAGTGGTTGCAATCGAAACATGTCAGGGTAACCTGTCCGTAAACACCTGGGTTCGAGCCCAGATTGAGTCAAGAATGAAAAATTATCAGTAAATTTTAATTGATTTTCATGTTGTAAAATTCCTTTCTTCATAAAAATAATTTAATGAAAATTAAATTTAATGAACTTAAGCCTAATTAAAAATATTAAAAAATTTGGATTAAAAACCATAAATAGTTCAATAAAATAACCACAATACTAATAATTGTTAAAGCTAAGGCACGAGCTCTATGTTTGCATTTGTCCTTCAAGTTGTGCCTAAAAGGTCAACAAGAAAAAGAAAGACAAAAAAATGAAAAAACAAAAAAAAAAAATATGTACTTTGAACTTCAAGAAGAATTCTTGACAAATGTACGAAAAAACAGAAGTAAAGGAACAACATGTTAAAATAAATTAAAATAGATAATCATTCAAAGCAAATTTCGATCTACCAAAGGTTGAATACAATTTGGTTTAAGGATTGATGTTTGACTAATGACGTCAGCAGTCGTCGATGGCTGCGAGTGTTAAACGGCAAGCCCTCTGAGGAGATTGAGTGGTTGCAATCGAAACATGTCAGGGTAACCTGTCCGTAAACACCTGGGTTCGAGCCCAGATTGAGTCAAGAATGAAAAATTATCAGTAAATTTTAATTGATTTTCATGTTGTAAAATTCCTTTCTTCATAAAAATAATTTAATGAAAATTAAATTTAATGAACTTAAGCCTAATTAAAAATATTAAAATATTTGGATTAAAAACCATAAATAGTTCAATAAAATAACCACAATACTAATAATTGTTAAAGCTAAGGCACGAGCTCTATGTTTGCATTTGTCCTTCAAGTTGTGCTGAAAAAGGTCAACAAGAAAAAGAAAGACAAAAAAATGAAAAAACAAAAAAAAATATGTACTTTGAACTTCAAGAAGAATTCTTGACAAAAGTACGAAAAAAACAAAAACAGAAGTAAAGGAACAACATGTTAAAATAAATTAAAATAGATAATCATTCAAAGCAAATTTCGATCTACCAAAGGTTGAATACAATTTGGTTTAAGGATTGATGTTTGACTAATGACGTCAGCAGTCGTCGATGGCTGCGAGTGTTAAACGGCAAGCCCTCTGAGGAGATTGAGTGGTTGCAATCGAAACATGTCAGGGTAACCTGTCCGTAAACACCTGGGTTCGAGCCCAGATTGAGTCAAGAATGAAAAATTATCAGTAAATTTTAATTGATTTTCATGTTGTAAAATTCCTTTCTTCATAAAAATAATTTAATGAAAATTAAATTTAATGAACTTAAGCCTAATTAAAAATATTAAAAAATTTGGATTAAAAACCATAAATAGTTCAATAAAATAACCACAATACTAATAATTGTTAAAGCTAAGGCACGAGCTCTATGTTTGCATTTGTCCTTCAAGTTGTGCTGAAAAAGGTCAACAAGAAAAAGAAAGACAAAAAAATGAAAAAACAAAAAAAAATATGTACTTTGAACTTCAAGAAGAATTCTTGACAAAAGTACGAAAAAAACAAAAACAGAAGTAAAGGAACAACATGTTAAAATAAATTAAAATAGATAATCATTCAAAGCAAATTTCGATCTACCAAAGGTTGAATACAATTTGGTTTAAGGATTGATGTTTGACTAATGACGTCAGCAGTCGTCGATGGCTGCGAGTGTTAAACGGCAAGCCCTCTGAGGAGATTGAGTGGTTGCAATCGAAACATGTCAGGGTAACCTGTCCGTAAACACCTGGGTTCGAGCCCAGATTGAGTCAAGAATGAAAAAATATCAGTAAATTTTAATTGATTTTCATGTTGTAAAATTCCTTTCTTCATAAAAATAATTTAATGAAAATTAAATTTAATTAACTTAAGCCTAATTAAATATATTAAAAAATTTGGATTAAAAACCATAAATAGTTCAATAAAATAACCACAATACTAATAATAAATAGACTTTTTTTGATTTTAATGTGTAAATATATTTATATTTTCTTTTAAAATAATTTTTTTTACAAAATTATGAGCTGTATGAGTTATGACAAGCAAAATAAAACATTGGTTGTACAAACAAAGTAGTAAGTACCAAAGTTGTAAGACAGGGCAGTATGAACACCTTAAGTAAAAGTAAGGGTAAAACATGCAACATGTTTTGCATGTTTTTTATCAACATATTCACAAAAGAACTTGAAAATTTTTCCCACAGTTGTATTTAATGTACAAACGAACACAAAAATGTAGAACATGTAACATTAATGCAACATTTTTCTCAGAAAAGAAATCGCCATTAAAAATGTTCTTCATAAAACGAGTCTCGCAAGTTTGCCCATTTGCATAAATTTAAGCGATTTTATGAAAACACTTATTTTTTACTTATAAATTTATTATATTATAATTTATTATACAATAAATTTTTATTGATACTTGTCAAAACGTATTTACTGCCAACTCTAATGTATGGTTGCGAGCTATTTGCTAGTTGTAATTCTGAATGTAGACGAAGGCTGAATGTAACATATAACAATATTGCAAGATATATTTTTGGGGTTAGAAGATACGAAAGCATTTCACGATTTGCATATAAAATTTATAATGTCACCTTTGATAATTTATTAAAGTGCCGAACTCTTGCATAAAATAATATACAACCGACAACCACCATATCTCTATGAAAAAATTACATTCTCAAGGTCGAATAGAGGTAACAAGATAAATAGCATTAAGTATACAAAAGCGATATCTGACCAACACTTTTTCATTAATTCAATTCAAATCTGCCATATTTAGGCACTTTACGTAATTATTTTACCTTCTAAATAAGCACTTTTACCTAAATTTTTGTCTGTTTTTTTTATGTTAATTATAAATAAATTAAAATTGTTAGTTATTATTTTGTTTTTTTTTTTATAATTATTATTATTGTTTAAATCTACGATAATATTTACATATGGGCATTTCCCCAGAATGGTCTACCAGGATGAAAAAATAAAATGTTGATTATCATCGTCTTTTATTGTTTATTATTATAAAAAAGTCTTTGTTCTTATTAAAGAATGGTTTCATAACATATCTCAGCTGTTTTACTTGAGGAAATTAGGCTGGAAACTGGAAAATTTTATATTTTTCTGTATTTTCTACTTCTAAAGACATTTTTATATACTTATTTTGCATGCAAGAAATATGTTATGTTTACACTCTTTCTTCATAATCTCTCCATTACAATTAATTGTAAAAGGAGTATTAAGTTTTTTTGTTAAGGAAATTTTAAGACATTTATGGGAAAATGCGTGGTGATAATAATAAAAAAACATATGGAAAAATCGTACGTTCACGATCCGTACGTTCGCGATCCGTTTCACAAAAACCAAGAGAGATATTTTATTTTGTTAATACTGGATGGAGACCTACATTAATACACTTTAAAAATAAATTAATCACTTTTGAATATTCCGTTCCATTGCGCAGATTTTTAAATTTCACTACTGTCAGTCAAAGTTGACTTCTATTTTGCGTACGTTCGTGACCACACGTTTATAACTCTTATTATGAAAACTTAAAATCGATGAAATCCATCTTTTGCACTAAACATAGAGCTACCCAAATGCTATCGAATCGAAGAAAATGCTAGGAAAAGTTTTGTTTTCTATATTATTTGTACATCAAAGGCGTACAAACGTACGTTCGTGACCCCAGGAAATGCCCATATCTAAAAATATGCCAAATAACTAAAAAATACTTTAATATAAGACTTGGTCTTGTTGTATTGTAATAACATAAATAATAAATAAATAAAAAATATAAGGCTTATACCAATATTATTTCATCTTTAAAACTATTAAAAAATTTGTGTTGTTGTATCTCTTGCGGTAATTGGATTTTGTTTTTAATATTTTCTTTTTTACAATATCAAAAATATACCTTTATTAAACTGCATAGACCTTTAGCATTTTTGTCAGCCTAACCGTATGCATCGTTAAATTTTCAATAGGATGTGCTATAAATATTTAATTGTGTTTTATAATTTAACTACCCAGTAAACAATTAATGTCCAATTTCTAGTTTACCTATTGTTTTTATTTAAAATTGTAGATGTTAACATACACAGTCGATTTTCTCTTTTTTTTTATACAATGAAGCTTTCCCTGCTGTTTAAATTTTCGTGTAATTTACCACCATTCAATAAATTTCTATATGGAGAATTATTCTTTACAATGAACCAAGTTTTTATTATTTTTTATTTCATGCATTTTTTTGTGGGCTTTTGACAAAACATCTTAAGTCAAGATAAGATTTTTTCGCGAGCAAAAAAAAAGCAAGTTGTTTATGTTTTAATTTAGTTTTTTCTTAACCTACTAACAACAACAATTAATGTTGGAAGAATTCCAACCAATTGTAGTGGGGAATGTAAGAAAAAATAAACTCACTGTTTATTGTTGCGGTTTTTGTTAAAAGTTTTATATTACTACAAGTAAAACTGTTGCTGATAATTATTTTTCGCTTAACAGTCTATTTGTTTAATACAGTGTTCGAAAATAAACACTAAATATCGCTTTTTAATGTTCGGTTCGGTAGATTTGTGGAAAACACAAACGCTTATAGTGTTTGTGTAGAAAATCATTAAAAAAATAACGTTTCCCTGTTAGTCATCTTTCGAACACAAAAATATTACTGTTTTTATGAAACTCAACAACATATGTGAACATTTAATTCCGTTCGGGTTTTTTTGAAAATCCACAAACTTCAATCTGTTCGATTCGGCTCGTTAATGTTCGTCCCTTTTGGCTGGTAAAAAAAACATTTTTACAAAAACAAAATACACACACGAAAAAAACATTATAGAACATTAAAATATAATGTTTGTCAACAGTATCACTACAATTGTTCTGTTTTTTAAGTAAGAACCGAACATTATATAATGTTCGGTTCTTTCTTGAAAATAGTTACGAACGGTATTAAGGGTTGTGTATATCTACACAATCACTAAAAAAATAGATATCGTTCCTGGGTGTGTGAGCCGAACGTTAAATAATGAACTGCTTATTTTCGAACACTGTTTTAATAAATTTAGTTTTTCTAAAATCTTTGAATGAAGTTTGAAGACGATCTGGCCTAAGCAACCAGTGAAATGTGCATAGGAATAGCTTATCCCTTCAACAATTTCATTGTTTTTATCAAGAATAAAAATTGGGAATTAATTAAATTAATAGTACGGTGAGTACGGATTTTCTTGAATCAAGTACAGAAAGATTGATTCAAATACGCATTTTCAATTGCAAAATACTTAAACTATCCATATTCAATCCCGATTTCGTACTTGAAATTATCCAAAAATGAGATTGATTTATGTAAAATTGTTTTAATTCGATTACGTACTTGAAATAATCCGAAAATTAGATTGATTTAAGAAAAAATATTGAGTCAATCTCAAAATGCGCTCGATTCATTATAAAATAGATTTTATCCTAAATTCTTGCTTGGAAAAAACCCAAAAGAAAGTAGAAAGAAAAAGTTATTCTGGCATGTTCTAGAAATCGAAATGAAGTGAAATTGAAATCAAACGAGATTTTGATTTCAATTATTTACAAAATGACTGTAGTTTTTCTGGTTTTTAACAGTGGTTCTTGTAAAAATAATTGGTACACACAGTATGAAGTATATAAAAGGGAATAATTTTATAAACTTTCTTTACAGGGTCGTTTCCAAAATTTGTGTGATTTTAAATCCACTTCATTTCGATTTGTAGAACATGCCCGATTATGATTGATTTACTTACCCGTATAAGACCTAACAGAATGATAAAACACAAACATCATGCCCGATATGGGTTTTACTTTAAAAATCTTATGTATGTACATATTTAACCAAAAATATAAACTAAATGAGAAGCAAGAGTTCAAATTTACTTTTTAACCCTTTGTGGT
The DNA here is from genome assembly GCA_930367215.1 of Pollenia angustigena. Taxonomy (NCBI): domain Eukaryota; kingdom Metazoa; phylum Arthropoda; class Insecta; order Diptera; family Polleniidae; genus Pollenia; species Pollenia angustigena. Next base: position 233,312,306 of record OV884058.1, on the reverse strand, counting down.
ACACATGAGTCTGTCCAGACCTTTTTCAATGTATATAAAATCAAAACATGCGCAAGCCGGAGGGTTAAACACAACGAATAGTTTAATTTTTTATACCCTCCACCACAATTAGTTGTGAAGATGGTATACTAAGTTTGTCATTCCGAGTGAAACTTTTGTATAATTCATCTCAGACCCCATAAAGTATATATATTCTGCGTCCTTGAGTAATTCTAAGTCAATTTAGCCATGTCCGTCTGTCTGTCCGTCTGTTGAAAACATGCTCACTTTCGAAAAACTCAAAACAAATAAACAAACTTGGTATCAATTTGCTTGTAGTTATCCTAAGAATTTGGGATTGAAATCCAGCAAAATCGGTTCAATAGGATCAGAGCTATGAATCAAAATGTGGAACCACCACCTAAAAAAAGTTAATAATTTTGTTACAAAAACTAACATAAATGGTGATTGGAAATTACGCTGTAAAATTTCGTGAAGATCCGTCCAAAATTTACCATAGGCCCCATATAAGCCCTTCTCCCGGAAAACAGTATAGCACACCTAAAACCATAAAAAATAATGCTTTCATAACAAAATTTTGTACGTCACAGCTTTATATGACTTGAAATGACACTGTGAAATTTCGTGAAGATCGGTCCATAAGTTACCCTAGGCCCGATATAAACCCTACTTCTGGAAAAGAATTTAGTACACCTAAAACCATAATTAATAATGCTATCATAACAAATTTTGGCTCGTCACAGTTTAATAGGACTAAATATAACACTGTGAAATTTCGTGAAGATCGGTCCATAATTTACCCTAGGCCCCATATAAACCCTACTCCCGGAAAACAGTTTAGTACGCCTCAATTAACAGTGCTGTCATAATAGAAATTGGTAAGTCACAGTTTTGTAGAACTAGAAATGAAACTGTGGAGTTTCGTGAAGGTCGGTCCATAATTTACCCTAGGCCCCATACAAAGCCCTCTCTGGTAAAATAATTAAATACGCCTAAAACCGTAGTAGATAAATATGTGGCGGTTTAGCTTATCTTCATATGGTCAACAAAAAATTTTATGAAATTTTGTGATATACGGTCCATAATTTACCTTAGTTCCCATTTTAGCAGCCTTCTGAAAGTCACTGCAAACGCTAAGACTAATTGCTCCGCTGTATTGAAATTGATGCTTTTTAATACCAGAAATCAATCTGCAGAATTTTGGGATGATTGGCTTACCATGGTTCCAATATAAATTGCTCTCCTGAAAATCATTTAAGTTCAGCTTAAACTGTTACGAATGATGATATTCTACTCAAGCTATTTAAAATTGCTAAAAAAAAAAAGCATTAAACTTTCTGATTGTCGGTCAATAATTTAATATATGTCTAAGCCGCAACCAATTTTAATTTAAATAAATAGACATCATAAACTTTCGAACGTCGGTGGAGGGTATCAAAGATTCGGCACAGCCGACTATAGCACTCTAACTTTTTTTTTTTACTTGATTTAAGAGTTTTATACTTATTTCAAGAAAGTCCGGGATTGATTTTCGAAAGTAATCCCATTTAAGGCCCAGTTAGTCGTACGTTGCTGTAGCCGTAATGTACCGCACCGTACTGAAAGCACGTTAGTGCACGTATAGAAAATTTTAAAACGTGTCTTATGTTTTTCCCATACATAAACAAAAAAAAAAAAAAAAAAATAGTAAACATAAAACAATACACACAGTGATGGGAATCAAAAATATTTAAATGGTGACCGCTATCCATAAAAAGTACCAAGTGATTTAAATTGTTTTAAAACCATATTTTTTGTATATAAAAAACGTTAATAATTTAATATTTATATTACAGATTTACAATTAACAAATTTGTATTTAAGCATATATATTTTTAGCATACATATATTGTATTGTGTTGTATGCGTAAAACAAGGTTTTGATACCATTTAAAGCGTTTTATTTGTCTCACATTTCCATTGTATGTGTATACATATGGATTTGTTTATTTTGTACGTTTTAACATATATATATATATATATATATAATTGTTTATTTGGAAATATGTTGTATTTTAAGTTGTTTTTTTTTGCAATTCTATAGCTATACTAAAAAAAGTACCAAAAAAAAAAACAAAAATACCCGCATTCAATTAAACATACAAGCAGCCCATCACTGCTTTACAACTGTCACGTATCAACGGCATACACACGCAGAGAAAAAACATGATTAAATATGGTCACCTCCAACAATACTATGTTAAAAGAAAAGTTTAACCATATTATGTTTAATTTAACCATATTTTTGTCACCGACAACCATGTTATGGTTAAATTAGTCGCCTATCAAAAAGCCACAACCATATTATGATTGCCTCTAAACATGTTGTGGCTAAATATGACAATAATTTGTTTTAAAATTGACAATAGTATTTTCCTCTTTTTCAAGAGCAACATGCTATGGTTGAAAACCAATCAGGCCATTATAAGTGTTTAACATATTTTAGTTATTATTAACCATAATGTGTTCGGAGGCAACCATATTATGGTTCTGGCTTCTTGATTTTTACCATAATATGGTTGTCGTTAACAATAATATGGTTAAATTAAACATAATATGGTTAAAATTTTCTTTAAACATAGTATTGTTGGAGGTGACCATATTTAAACATGGTTTTTCTCTGGGTGCACTACTGTTTTATACAGATCGAGACGTTCCGTCAACGTGACATTTAAATTCAGCATTTGCATTGTTTGCAAATAACAAAACGAACCAGACGCTCCGTTAGGGGACGTGGACGTTCGGCTAACTCTGCCATTAGGATTGTTTTGACTACGTTTTAGTGTTATTCGTACTTGAATTTTTGAGTCCGACTCGTACTTAAAGTTATAATAAAAACTTTGATTTTTCCCGAGTGTTTTTCTTTCTGTGTACTTTTCTGTTTGAAAATCTCAATTTAACTAATTGAAGCACAGCCGCGAATAACGTTGTAAACGCCACATTTTGCAAAACCTGTTTTTTTTGCGGATAACCGTTAACCTTACTCTCTTACATAGTTTAAACATCAAATCAACCAAAACTATGCACCTTAACGCCTTCAAAATGGCGTACAAAGTGTCAGCCAGTGGAAGAACATTGCAAGTTACTAACAAAATGATGAAACCGAAATGGTTTTGCAGTGCGGAATAATGTTTTAAAAGCCTTTTGCATTAAAGTTTTTATTATCATTATTTTTAATAATAGAAAAAAAAATTTTAAAACAAATAATGCTGCCTGGTCAAAAAACGTTTTTTTTGCTCTCCTGAAAAATTATTATTTTGTAACTTAAAACGTTATTCGCGGCTGTGCTTCAATTATTGAAAGCGAATATATTTGATTTAAAATCTTCTTGAAAATCTATTGAGTTTACATTGAAAAAAGCTGACTAAAAGTTTAAAATTTGCATTACCTTTCAATCATAATAAACTTCATTTATTTTATCAATATTGTTTATCTGTTCCATTTTGTGATTATTTTCTTAAAATTATATTTAGCAGTTTTAAGAAGTCGCCATTTTTGTTCTGTTTTTTTTTTATATCCTTCACCACAGGGGGAAAACGGTATATATAAGTTTGGCTTTTCGTTTGTAATTTTAACATTTCTGATGTAAGACCCTTAAAAGCATATATTTTCTAGATGCTTATCAGTAGCGAAGTTGATTTATAGACTTTGGTCTTTCCGTCTGACCGTGTGTGTGTTGAAGTGGGTTTTCCGAAAAACCCAGATATGCTCGGGCTATATTATTGCTATGTATTTATGTAATATATGGTGGGTTCAAAGCTGAACCGAACCAAGTCATAAAATAAAATGCATATATGTATTTTAAAACTGGTGTGAAATTCTTCGTAAAGTTTAACTCTATAGAGTTCTGTAACGGACTAAATCAAAAAGTTTTTCGTTACAAAGGTAACGGTAATAAACCCATGTCAATGGCTTCAGAAATTAATGGAAATTCACTTACTTAAACTCAAAATATAATCGAATTTTAATTTTTGACTTGGTTCGCTTCAGCTCTGAGCCCTCCATATATCCCCTATTTGTTTGGAAAAAGCAAGATCGGACTAAATATGGGCGGGACTGGTGAAGTGGGCGTGGAACTTCCACACAAAGACATTAAAAATATGTTTTTCTGGAAAACGGCAAGGGCCGAAATTCCCGAACTTGGTACAATCATCTTGGTTATCAATAGACAACATCCGACAAAGTATGGGCAGGAGTCAATAAGAGGGCGTGGCACAAAATTGTCCAAATTTGGTACACATAGCTGAGTTATCAAAACACAATCTTTCGGGGGGGGGGGGGGGGGGGGGGGTGCTTTAATACCATGTGAGATAAGGCCATGACGGCTTTATCTCTCATTCAATAGGGAGATAAAGCCTGTTTTTTAATTTGAATGGGAGATAAAGCCATCATGGCCTTAGCTCACATTAGCAATATTAAAAAATGGCTTTATCTCTCATTTCAGTTCCGGAGACACTAAAGTTCAGTATGAAATCTGGCTTCGCATACTAAAGTATGACGCGGCAGGTGGCTTCGCTGAATAAAGTTTTCTAGCGTGCGTCACAAGAACAAAAAAAAAGTTTTTTAATGATAACTAAGGATTTACCCTTTAACAGAATGTTTACACCATGCATAGCAACATTCTGAAAAAATATGGCTTCATCTGTCATTTGCGGGAAAAAATATGGCTATATCTCTCATTTCGCAAAATTTTAAACATGACCTTACCTCTCAATGATTGGGCAATAAGGCCATTATGGCTTTATCTCCCATTCAATTGAGCATTAAAGCCATCATGGCATTATCTCAGATGGTTTTAAAGCACCCCCCAATCTTTCATCCAAATATGGATGGGATTGGAGAAATAGGCGTGGTATCTCCCGTGCAAAGATATAATAGATTCTATATATGTGTCTAGAGAACGGCAAGAGCCAAAGTTACCAAAGTTACCAAATTAGGTACAATCATCCTGGTTACCAATAAATAACTTCCGACAAAATGTGGGCGGGTTTGGATAAGTGGGCGTGGTAAAATAGATTTATTTATATCTGAAGAACGATATTTATAAACCATTCTTGTCTGATCGCGCGGTGAGGGTTTTAAGATTCGGCATAGACAAAAGTAGCATGCACTCTCACTTGTTTTTTTAAAGTTAGCTTTTTCGTTGTGCATGGAAGTACATTAATATTTCTTAGTGTGTATCTTAGTTTGATGCAACTAGATGCAACTAGATTAGGGTTTTTTCCCGGGATTTCCCGTCCCGGGAATTCCCGGGAATTTCACTTATTATATTTCCCGTTTTCCCGGGATTTTTGTTGCGGGATCCCGGGAAATAAAAAGTTTTTCATAGTTTCAGAAAACAGCTATTTTTACTCTGAAATTTAGTTTTCTTTTCTCTAAAAATTAGCATCTGTGGATGGGTTGTCGATTTGATCAATTATAAGAAATGTGTACAAACGTAAATCAATGTCTCCTGCGGCAATAAATCTATTAAAAGCAGAATGGGCAGTGCAACAGTTGATAATTAATAAATTTAGTGAAGTGATGAATTGATAAAGAACATAAATTCAAAATAAGATGCAGGCAGTAAATTCTCATTGACCATGGACAAGTCTTAAAAATAGGATATACATAAACATATCGCTCCGTTATTGCAACATAGCCGTATCTACAAAAAAAAATCGAGCTTGGTAATATATCCGGGAAGTGCGGGGAAACCGAAATAAAAAAATAATGAAACTCGTGTAAGTTACTAAAACATACAATTTGAAAAACACATTGTCCTAAAGATTACAGATGGACCTAATGAAAAGAAATAGTTTGTAAGAAGTAGTCCGGATGATGCTATTTTTTGCATCAACCTTGACATTAGAAGCATGCAACAACGGTGCACTTTTAATTATTTGTCCAACCTCGGTAAAAAAGTAAACGAAATTTTTCGGAAACATGGTAATCAGTAAACAAAATCAGAAATATACTCTTTGGCGACTCACTAAACGCTTTGAGTGTGTCAGAAAGTAATTTCCTACGCCGTTAAAAAATGTTAATATATTTATTAAAATATTTTATATATTTTATGATTTTACTTTTTGATCTCATATCTTGAGTACCTCAATTGTTATGTTTATTTTATCTTGAACTAGATCATCATAATACGGAATTTACTTATAATAGCCAAAGGTAATAATAATTCAAGTTCCGCTTTCAATCTTCAATTAATTTTTGTAGTATTTAAGCATTTATTTTACTTACTTTGTAAACAAGTTCCCTCACGTTTGTTTATAAAAGTTGTTTTCATTAATAAAACCAAGTTTACTTTGTATTATTTGTATGGAGCGGGATCCCGGGATCCCGGGAAATTTAAAAATTTTTCCCGCTTTCCCGGGAATCGAAAAACTCCGGGGAAAAAAAACTCTAAACTAGATGCAACTACTAGATTTTGAATTTAATTGTCAAAAACTTGTCACATAGTTATTGTATTTTTCTCGAAACTCGTAAGTATTATATAAACGGGATATTAGCGTTAATCATCGGTTATACGCGTTTTAATCTATACGAGCAGTAAAATCTTACAATTTAAAAAAAAATTTGTTTTTTTTAATGGGCTACTACTAAATGAGGTAATATTTGAAAAAAAAAATTTTAGCATAGTAGAGTTGGAAAGTAGAATTTTTTTAGAATTATGCTTTAAACTTTCTGAATAATCGCAAATTCCTGGATTAAAAAAAAAATGTGAAAAATATCAAGGCATAAAAGCGACTATGTTTGTAAACTTTAATGACCTTCACTCTGGAAGGTTTCTCCTCATTTTGGTACATTAAGGTTACTCTTTGTCGAATCGACGAACTTTTTAAAAAAAATTTCAAGCGGAACGATTTTTAAAATAAAAAATCAACTAAAAATTTTTTAGGTAATTATTTTATTAAACAATAAACTAAAATAAAACATTAAAAAAAAAAAATTCCTTTTTCTATCTCAAAATTTGATACGATTTTAGCACTTTTTTGTGTTTTCAAATGAATAATTTTTTTAAAGCTTTCGTCATCAGTTAACGTTGTTGAAAAAAGAGCGATATTTGAATAGACATAAAAAAGTTTTATGATAAAATGTAAATGAGCTTCGTCGATTCGACGAACAGTAACCATCTAGGGTTAAAGAGGTCCAAAAAAATTGTAGCAACAGAACATGCTGTTCAGAACACAGTCGTAAAAAAACAAATCTCATATGAGGCTATCAGCGCAGAATTGGTGCAACCCACAATTTACTTTGGTTACGGTTCTGGTGTAAGATATGTTCTTTGCACTGTTCTTTACAGTGTAATAGTAGAGTAAGCTAACTGTTTGTATCCAAATCAGGTGGTTCTAGAAACATAGTTTTTGCACGTGCCGTTACAGCCAAGTACTATAGTGCATGAGTAGTGTTAACTCCTCATTATCTCATAATAAGTTAATATGTAAGTAGTCTGGGGTTACACCACTTCTGCGCTGATAGCCTCAAATAGGTACATACTTATATTTTGATTCGTTTTCGGAAGTAAAGTACTTAAATATCTAAAACTTCAAAATTAATACTTCGGCCAAAAAATAAATCAAATATATGTAAAGACATCTTTTTTTTTTAATTAAAATTTTGATATTGCTATGTTTTCTGCCTAATTGACCGATAAAATTTCAATTCTTTAACCTGTAAATATGTATAAATGTACCTGGTCTAACTAAGATCCTGATAAATTTTTGAAATAAATGAAAAATAATTGTGTTCCACAAATTGAAGATTTTCTTAAGCAAACATAGGCTACATTCCATGTTCTTAATATCGAAAAGTCGTTTTTTGCATTTACGTATCATAAATCTTGATCATCATTAAAATGGGTTCAAGTCGATAATGTGTACCCTTAAAACTTTTAGTTTTGAAATAACACATAATTCAGATGTGCCAAAAAACCTTAAGAAATGAAATTAAAAGTGTTTAACTGTCTTTAATCAAAAAAAAAAATCGACAAAGAAAACAGTTTTGAACAAATCCAGCAAATAAAAGACATCCAAAACAAATTTGCAAAATAAAAAAAATTTGCCAAAAATTTAGCTGGATTAAAACCAGCTTTTTCGAATTCGTTGAATTTAGCATTAAAGCGATAATTTTACGGAACATGTTGAGAAGCTTAAAAACAAGTATCCGTATCCACATGTAACGTTTTAGCCGTTCTTCAGTTTTTTTTAGTTATTAAGTCACTATTATAACAACAACAATTTTTGCTAAAAACAGCTTCAATAGCACTGCGTCTGCCATTTATACGAAATTTATATGTAAAAGATTCAACAAAAAGAAGATGCTTGAAAGCGAAAGAGAAAAAAAAACATGTTGACCAAACAAACAAAAAAAAAAAAAACACATACAAATTTAAACTTTATGGCTCAGCAACGCAGACAAGAGTGAGGTGGGCACGTGTCGACCTTGAATACGTAAAATGGTAAACCAGTAAAAGCAAAAGAAAATAAGTTGTTACTAAAAATACGTTTTTATTTAATTGTGTGAGCAAGAGAGAAATACAAAATCAAACAAATTTATGCCTAAATAAAATTTAAAATATATAAATAAAACTTTGCATAAATTAGAACAAAAAACCAGAACTAAAATATTTATGATTTCCTAATTCGACATAAATGTTCAAGAATTTCCAGGGATTAGAACATAAAAACGAACCCATTTAAACACCGAAACCGACTATGAGCCGGCCATATAGGTACATACGTGATGTTTATAAAAACTAACAAAAATCGCGGGACCCCCATTAAAATTAGTTTTATACCTACTCGTATTACCCAAATAAGAAAAAGAAGAAGGTTAACAACGTGTGTTTTATTATTATTGTTTGTTGAAGTTGCTCCCTAAGCTCATTTAAACCATAAAAAACCAGTTGTCATGTTAATAGTTTCCATTACTTTGTTATTAGATTTTATGATGTGCTGGTTTTATACATCTTTTTTGTTTGTTTTTGTTTCATTAAAAAGCCAGCCATTCATTCCATTTATCAATAAAATGCTGCAGCATTTATGTTGAATGTCAGGGCCATTTTCAACACGTTCTCTATCGCTTAACACCACAACAATAGCAATAACAACGAAAACAGCAGCATCTAAATATACCAACTACTGCTACACATCACATCTGAAATGCTGATTCGAAATCTTTTAAAATTATTTCTTTGTTAAAGATTTTAGTTACATGAAAATGTGTTTAACGAGCAGCACACACAATTTGTCCATTAAAAGTCGTCAATTTGTGACCATCTTTTAAAGTCTATTAAATGATTTACGACAACGCAAACGATCAAAATCAATAACTTTGCACTTTAAGATGTGAAATAAAATAATAAAAGTTAAATAAATCGTGCTTGTACAAGAGGTAGCAATTTTACTTTGTACAACATATAAGTGCAACAACGGAAGCACATCTAGTAGTTGGAGAACAGTTTTCCCACATTTCTTAATTAAGCTCTAAAAGAAAGTCTTTTATTTGTTTTATTTTATACCAACACCACAATAGTGGAAAGGGTATTATGCGTTTATGCTGATTTGGGTAACACTACAAAATATTGGTTCTAGACTCGCCTTGTAGTATCGACTCTGACAATTTCCAAGTCAATCTAATGATGCTCCTTAATTTTTCCTGCTGGCTGGCTAGTACAGCTCATAACTTTGAAGAAAAGGTGAAATTTAGTATATACGTTTCGATTGTCTTAAGGACGAAGCCTATTGAAAATGGTGAGAATTGGCTCGTAATTTCACACAGCCCTCATTCAATCTTTTTTCGGGGAAAGACTTTGTGCCCATTAGCTATCTTATTATGTTGGTATTAAGATAGCATTTGGCTTAAAAAGATTTTTATGCAACATAAAATTGACCAAAGGTCCCCCATATAAACTAAAATCACTTACGTCCATTTTCACCAAGTTCGGTTATAGCTGTCAAAACATATTGGTAACCGGAACTTTAATTGAAAGTTAGCTTCAACCGAACTTGGTGAAAATGGCCGTTAAAGACAAAAAAAAAAAATCTAATTTGGATGTATTTAACTAACACATCCATATACTTTGTATATGAATAAGTATTTTTTATTAATTACAGCACCGAATGCTAAGCACTGGGATACTATGGCATTAACTATCCCTGGTGCTATTTGATATGTCCTACTACGTTTTAATAACACTACATTAAGCTTGTCTCTCTGATATTGATTTAAACAGGATCCACTCCTTTGTCGAATCGACCGGGTGACTGCGTGGGAACACTAGCAGCCAGATAACATAGGACCCATGGGAGACGGTGTGACATGGTAGCACAACGGGAACTAATTAGTGGGCCCACGTGAGCTGTGCTTGATCACGGCTGCCAATTGAAACCTAACCTAACCTACATTAAGCTTTATTGTCAAAAAAGTTTAAAATCAAAAATATAACATAGAAAATATTAAAATCAGTGAAAAATATTTAAAGTGCAACTGCACAAATGAAAGGCACTTTTCGAGCAAGATTTTAAAACTAGGCTCAAGCCCAAAATATTTCAGCCTACCAATCGCCTACCAATATGTGCACATAACTCTTAAAATAATAAATAGAATTAGATGAGAGTTAATCTAATAGTTATTGGTAAAATTACCTTCAAATGAATGTATGTACATGGTTATAATAGCTTAAAATTGTTTTACTTTTTTATAACCTTTTAACTTAACACCACTACACAATTTTGTTTTTAATTATTTTTTTAATTTTTCAAGTTTAACACTGCGCCAATAAAAGGTTAGTGGTCAAATAAAAAAAGAAAAGTATGAGCTTTCAAATGCAAAAAATAAGTTTTTAAAAATCGCAAATTTAAAAGTTGAATTACATATTGCCAAAAACCACCACATACCTGCCCCAACGTGTTATGCAGTGATGCCAGAAGTGCAGATTTATCTGCATTTTGAAGATTTTATACCCCAAAATTGCCAAAATGCAGATTTGACGATTTTTAGTTTAAAATTGCCAATTTTTTTAGTTCGGTGGAAGCCTCTTTACATTGTCACTTATGTTTGCACTATTTTCACTTCTTGCAATGATAAATTAAATATATCGACCATTCAAGGAAGAACCGTGTGGAAATAGATTCACTATTAGGAATTTTATTTACAAAAGATTACTTAAAAATTCGCATTGTTTTGACATATTGATATCGCCGGACTTATGTCATCGGATTTTACACGAAATAGTATGCATATGAACGTAATACGTACATATATATTCATATGTACTTACATATGTATAAATTTTAAGTGGTCAATAAGACCGTTGATAATTTAAATAACATGTCAAGCAATTAACTTTTAATATGTGATTAATCCGTACTCAGCCTGAGTAATTAAATTTGGATATATAATTTTAATGTATAAATATGAGTGATAATGGTCTAAAAATCACATTTGAGTAAAATTAAAATCGAACAAATTTTTATATCTTTTCTGTGTTGAAAGTTTCAACAAATATTTCCTTTTTATACCTCGTGCTTTGAGGACCACTTATAGATATTTACGAGAACAACTTTCGATTCAAATTCCAGAATATTGGCCGTTTATTTTGAAATGAATTGTTTTACCTTTTTCTAAATAAAGTTCATAACAAATGTAATAAATGTGTTTTGAAGATTTTTCAAATCTTGGAGCAGAATGAAAAATTATGGTTTTTTGCTGATTTTACTTCAAGAAGTTCTGGCACCAGTGGTGTTATGTCTAGAGTCTGCTTCAAGCTCAACATGTGCAGGATTTATGTATAAGCCAGATCCCGGAGTATACAAACAAATAACCAGGATAAGGGGTAAGGAATTGGGGGTCTACTTGTTCCTACTTGACATCCACCGAAAGTGCATTGCTAAAAACGGGCACCCTGAAGACTTAAAGAATTAAAAACAATTTTACTTTCAGAAAAGACTCTTTAACCCATACTAAAGTGTCTTTTCTGAAAGTAAAATTGTTTTTAATTCTTGCTATCCCGACAATTTAATGCAAAATTCTTGCAAACGATTTTAATGTAAAAATTAAGAAAATAGAAACTGCGAATTATTTCCTTTGGAAGGGAACTTTATATTATATTCAACATTTTTTATTGTTCGAATTTATTCTATGAGCTAAATTTCAGTTATGTATTTTATACAGCTTTTTTGTAATAGTCCTATTCCTTAAATTTTTCAGAAATGACTTTGGACAGCAATGAAGTATATTGTATATATTGTATATACTTCATTGCTGTCCAAAGGAAAGCTAAGGTAAAATGTAACAAGAAGATACAATATAATAGTCTGGTAGTGTATAAAGTCATTTCTGAAAAATTGAAGGAATAGGACTATTATTACAAAAAGCTTTTTAAAATACATAACTGAAATTTAGCTCATAGAATAAATTCGAAAAATAAAAAATGTTGAATATAATTAAGAAAATTATAAAATATTCGGATGTGTACCAAATTTACTAAGCCTACATTCAACTAATATTTTCAATTGGCCTAAAAAGTACTTTATTAAACTTAAACTTAAACTTACGCATTAAAAACACAAATTAAATTTAAGCCTCCCTAATGATTTTGAACCATAATATGATTATGAACTGAAAAAACAATTAATCTTATTTCGTCTTACTTTCACTTACGATATAAGAACACAAGATATCGATAACATTTTCTGAAAATATGATTCACCTTCGATACAAATAGCAAAAAATTATTTAATTAAAAAATAATATAGTGTGTGAGTATCAGTGTTGCCAATGAAGGATTCGGAAATCGCACATGACTGTGTTCCAAATTACACATTAAAAAAAAAAAATTACACATATAATCCCAACGAACACAAAGTTAAACCTTTGATATGAAATGACTTTATCATTTGACATCAAACACAATTCTCAAACGTTTTTCAACTGTTTGATTTTAACATTTAAATTCATATTGATAATGATTTGAAAATAAACATTTGACATGTTTTATCAATTTGATGTCAAATTGGTATCAAATGATAAATTCAAATCTAAACTATACTTGGCATGACTAAAGCGAAAAATAAATGTAGACATTAAAAATGGCGATTAAAGTTAAATATTTACTTCTTGGTTAAAAGTGTTTTACAAGTTAACGATTTATTTCTTGTGAAAAATAAAATTATTTGTGAGTAATTACAATGATAACGAATAAGAATTAAAAACAAGTAAGAGTGCTATATTCGGCTATGCCGAATCTTATATACCCTTCACCATGATGAGACAAGAACAAAAAGTTATATACAAATTAGTTTTGTTGTAATTACTTGCTATGCAAGTCTTGAGTGTCACTTAGTTTTGTTGTCAATATAATTAAAACACAAATTAATCTCTGTTCATTTTCCGTTTATTTAAACAAATCAAAAATAATTAAATAACTTTATTTAAACAAATCCAAATATAACTATAATTACAATTACTTGCTATGCAAGTCTTGAGTGTCAGTGCTGAACTAACTTTTAATCTGAAACTATAAACTAAAGAACTCTACAACTTCTAGAGGAAGAAGAAGAAGCCACGGCAAAAATGCTTATCAGCATAAACGGACTCACATTTCATGTGAACGGAATTTGCAGGTAAGAAATGCAACGTAGCGTCTGCTATGAAAAAAAGGTATTTTATTCAGTTATTTTGGGACGCGCGTGCAGCGCTAATTTTGAAGAAGTGTTTATTGTTGCAATTTTTTTATTTTGCACAATAGCTTTTGTTGCTGTACTTTCGTACCTTAACTGTTCCCCCCTTTAAGCATCGGACGTCCTCGTCTGATCATATCTGCTAAGAATATTGTTGATTTCAACCTTACGTTGCCTTTTGGCGAGAACGTATGCAACGCATATTATTACAATAAGAACAAAAAGAGAGGCTGAGGTGTAAAAAGTTCCTCTTACTTTCAAATGAAGGTGCGATATATGGTCTAGGTTTTTAATATTTAAATCATGAAGGTATTGAAGTGATAAGATAGCGGTATGATCAGTTAAGTTAACAGTGTGAGCTATAGGAATTTCGGGGCTTTTAAAAGCAATTTTTCGGCAATTTTTGAATTCCGTTGAATTAACTTTTAAGGTATTGTCAAAAGTTATGAGGTATGTACCCGTTTGTAGGGTTTTTGTTACATTCTCGTAAATCACTTTGGAGGGTTGATTATTTATAATAACAATGCCATCGTCAATCTCTTTCAGAGGTGGCATATTATGCGCGGAATTTGTGTTACAAGTTGCCGTGTTATTATTTAATAAAGCGTCTAGGCATGAAGTATTTTCAAGGTTAAATGTTTTACAAAATGAAGTTGTAGATTTCTTTTTACAATCTTTTAACATGATATATTTGTAGCCACATTTTGCTACATCACTTACTTTAAATGACAAAATTTTATTATTATGAACGACTGGAAAAATTAATTTTTTATTACAAAATTTTATAATTTTTGGAAATTTTATCAAAAACGTAATAACATTTTCGGTCTGCAAAATCTTTAGTTTTGAATTTACAATTATCTCAGTAATGCTTACATTTAAATCTATTTCGGATTTTAAAACAAAACTTACTTCCGAGCTATCTAACAGAATGGGATTGATCATTTGGAGTTTCCCCAAGGTTATGGACAAAGCTAGGTTATCTAGTTCCCTAAGTACTGCTCTATTTCTTTCGCCTAACAAACTATAAAGGTATCCTGAATCGATTTCAGTAGCCTTAGTTTTACTTACAAGTGTGTTCACAGTCGTAGTTAATTTGTTTATTTGCGATTGCATATCGGTGTTTATGATTATCTGGGCATTACTTGCAGTAACTAATTCATCTTGTTTGCTACGCACTTCGGTAAAGTCATCGTAATCTGGCGTACCAGCTATGTATTTCAGCGCGGTTCCAAGAACGTTAATGCTACGTGCGTGCCTGTGGTGTATGCGCAGGGATTCTATTGTCTTCTCTATTTGGTCCACATCTGATTCTAGCAGTTTTCTCATGTGTGATTTTGGTAGTAGGTCCGTTAGATTTCTGGTTTCTTCTGCTATGGTAGTAAAGTTTGTCAAGTCCGTTACATGGGCCAACATTCCATAATTTTCATAGATTGCAACATTTCCGTCCGCTACAGGAATATAGTGTGAAGAAGTATAGTCCAGGATGGTGGCATAGCTAGCGAGTACAAAGACTGCAAATATTAGGATGCTGTAATGAGGAAACGAATGTTATCTTTATGCACTATTTTGTCATCAATTTTAAGAGTTGTGCCTAGATCTTGTTGGACAGTCTTTTCGACAAAAAGTTTGCTAATTTTATTCCCCAATCTCTTATTAACTTTCACAAAAACTTTATCTCCAGGATTATATGTTTTAGTTACTGTCTTTTTGTTATGATAATCAAGGTCTGATTTTTGTTTGGCAAGAATTTTCGCACGAATATTTTCTTTCAAGTTTTCTGGAATTGATTGAATTATATCTATGGGCTTATGGTTAGTAGTAGAATGGATTGTTCTATTGTATTTTGCAGTTGCCATTAAGACAAGCTCTGTAGAGTCATCTATTGCGTACTCTAGTTTTAGGCATCTTGCAATTTCCGCAAGTGTTCCATGGAAACGCTCGACTTGGCCATTAGAGGTACTATGCATGGGTGGAGTTGCGTAAATGTTTGCTCCGAAGTTATTCTTTATTAACGATCTTATGGTTTGTGAAGTTAGTGACTTTTCGTTGTCGCAAACTATTGTTTCCGTGCCTTTGTAAAAGTTAAGTATCTCCAGAAGGGCTGGTTTAACGTCTACTATCGCTCGAGAGGGTATAGGTTTTACAATAGCGAACTTAGAAAATTTATCGAGACATGTTAAATAGAATTTCTTATCAGTATTGTAAATATCGACATGGAGGATCTCGCCTGGGAAGGAGGGTATGGGGGTCTCAGCGATCTCATGTTTTTTTGGATGTCTTTGATATTTCGCTAGCCGACAGATTTTGCAGTTTGCTGTAATTTCTTTTAACTTTTTAGCTATATCTGGGAAAAAATAATCCTGAAGAACTTGTTTCGTATTTTCTGAAACAGAACGGTGTGCCCTATTGTGTTCATTTGTTAAAATTTCAATTTGATCACTTGCATTAAAGATATCTGTAACAAATTTATTAGCGTACCTGAATTTTACAGAAGGGAAATTCGATATAAGAAGGTGTTGGATTTGAGCAAGGGTATGTAAATCACAATTAATCGCGTTCACTACTTCTGGGTTTATGCAGTCCTTAATAGTATTTAAAAGATCGTCAATTTCTTGATATGAAATGCGATGTCGAATGCGATTTTTAAAAAGAATTTTTGTTTCTTTATTTTGTTCTGAACCATGATTGATTAAAATCTGGTTTTTGAAACAGTTAATTGGGTTTTCGACCGCGGGAATAATTTCGGTGAGTGACATCTCACTTCCACAAGCTTGTAGTGAGCATGTAGATGTGGTATCCATTGTAATGTTAACAAATTGTCTGGAAAGGGCGTCTGCAACAATATTGTCTTTGCCGGGCTTGTAGAAAAATGTTGGCGAGTACTCTTCAATGAAAGCTCTCCAGCGCTTTAATTTAGAGTTTGGGTTTTTATCAGATATCGAAAAGGTTAGGGGTTGGTGGTCGGTGAAGATGTTTAAATTATTTACCCCGTAAAGATAGTGTCTAAGATTTTTTAAGGCCCATACGATAGCTAAAAGTTCGCGTTCGTTGGTTGCGTAGGTTTCTTCGGCGGGTGACAAGGTCCTTGAAATCATGGTAATTGGACGACCATTTTGAGAAAGAACGGCGCCAATAGCATGGGATGACGCATCAGTCGTAAGGTCAAAAGGTCTATCGAAATTTGGATAAAGGAGAAGTACATCTTCGGAAGAAAGGATATTCTTAATTTTTTTGAATGAGTGAATAGCATCAGCATCAAGGTCAATTTTAACTTGCTTCGAATGTTTTGTCCCCACATGACCATTTTCTCCACGTAAATATTTAGTCAGAGGTTTCGCTATAGCCGCATAGTCTTTAACGAATTTTCTATAATAACCGGCCAACCCTAGAAATGACCTTAAGCTCCTTAAGGTTGTTGGCGTTTCGTAGTTGACTATGGTTTCAATTTTCTTTGGACACGTTCTGATACCGTCGGTTGAAACGACAAAGCCCAAATACTCGACAGAGGTTTTAAAGAATTTGGACTTTTCTAAAGAAACTCTCATGTTAGCATGGTAAAGTTTTAGTAAGATGTTTTGGATGTCATCTATATGCTTCTGCTCAGAGTCAGAAAATATGATGATATCATCGATATAGACGTGACATGACTTTCCGATTTCATCACGTAAAACATCATCGATGGCACGCTGAAAAATGCTCGGGGCGTTTTTTAATCCAAATGGTAAACGACAGAACTCGTATTTACCATTATTCACGCTGAAAGCAGTTTTTTTCCGGTCGTGTTCGGCCAAGTTAATCTGGTGGAAGCCACTTTTTAAGTCCAAGGTTGTAAAGAACTTAGATTTGCCAAGATTTGAAAGTATAACAGACGGATCAGGTATAGGATATTTATCAGGGATAGTTTTTGAATTAAGTTTAGTGTAGTCGAACACGAGGCGTTTATTGGGCTTGCCCAATTCGTCTGTGCCTTTCTTGTCGACAACCCAAACAGGGCTGTTATAGGGAGATCGGGATGGCTTTATAATGCCATTTTTTAAAAGTTCCTTAACCTCTTTATTGACAAATTCTATCATCGAAATGGGGTAGGATTGGTATTTAGAATATATGGGCTCCTGATCTTTTGTTTTAATTGTTGCGGAAATTTTCGTGTTAAAGGGTAAGGCTTCATTCGGGTTAGCGAAAACACCAGCATTTTCGTTTATTATTTGAAAAAATTTCTTTTCTACATTTTTTGGGATAGAGACATTTTCTATTAAAGAATTCACTGCATCTAGCTTAAGATATTTCAATTTTTCTTCGCCGCCGTTATAATAAATCATGTCTTTTTCTGTGTTAATCACGCCCTTTATGCTTTTTATGAAGCTAAAACCTATGATACCGTCAAATAGAGACAGGTTCGGTAAAATAAAAAATGTTTCAGTATGATTTAGGACATTTACTAGTGTTTTGTTGTTGATTGTATCAGCACCATGAATGGATTTGACTAAAAATGGTTTTTCGACTTCTTTAATGTTTTTTAATCCGTTAATATTGGTGATATAACTTTTAGAGGCACCAGTGTCGATTAAAAGTTTAATGTTTCTGCCACCTATCATTCGCTCAATGTAGGGGAGAACTGACCCTCCCTTAAAAAATTAATCTCATCTTCGAAAGGTGGATCAGAAAAAGTAGGGTTTTCATACGGCTCTTGGTTACCAGAGAAGTTTGGCTCATCGCCGTAGTCATGTGTTTCCAAGGTTTCGAGACCTTCGTTTTGCAACATCTCTTGGCCAAGGTGGTTAATCCTTTGGACCTTCTGAGGGACCTGTCTTTCGGATGTTAAACCTCGCTTTTGTGTTTGAAAACCCTGAAAGTTGTTTGTTCGCACCGTACGCATGCTTACATCAGTGTCCAGGGATTGGGATACTGGTTGAGAGTCACTAGCTTGTTGGCCTACAGGCTGAAAAGGATTTTGGGCGAAATTTCGGAAATTCGAATTTGCAACATTATGGCGTTGTGATTGGTTAGATGCCTGTTGAGGGCGATTTTGATAAAATGGAGTAGTTTGTTGACCGACAAAGTTTTGCGGAGGCTGAGAATAGTTATTTTGCTGACCGAAGGAGTTCTGTTTAACACGCTGCATGTTTTGTCCTAAGGCTGTGTGTGTTGAGGGACTCATTAAAGCCTTGTTTAAACCATTACTGTAAATGGCAGCAAAATGATAGCGGTTTTGATTTGCTTCTAGCTCTTGCGCTAGTGCCAGAGCTGATGGCAAGTCTGCAGGCTTGCACGAAAACAAGGTGTCACATAAGGGCTTCCTAACTCCCGAAACAAAGACACGCAAAGCCTGTTCACGGTATTTTTGGTTCAGTGACTGAATCAAATTGGCATCTCCTTCATTCGACATTATAATTTTGTTCACAATCGCGGTTAACTTACGCTCTACTTCGTCGTAAAATTGGATAATAGTTTTCTGTCCCTGCCTTAAAGTGGAGAGCTCTTGCTCTAACGTAAAGATGGATTTTTTATCCATGTAAGTAAAATCAAGCCGTGCTATAATAGCCTTAAAGTTAAGGACTGTGTTATAAGTGCTTAACGCAGCGTCTGCGTTACCCACGACTTTGTTTCTCAGAATAGCTACCGCCTGGTAGTACTTTGAGCTTCCTACATAAGGTTCAAATAATTTATGGGCTGTTGTGGCGGCCTGACGCCAAGAGACATATCTGGTGGGGTCGCCTTTAAATTCTGGGACAGATTTAATTATATCTAGAGTTTCCTCACACGTCCTATTGGGTACTATTTCTATTTCCTTATATGCTTCTACGGCAGAAGGTGGCTCTAAGGATTGGAGTCGCCTAGTAAGGTCGGCAATAGTTGCTTCAAAGCTTTCTTTTGTTCTTTGGACTGCTTGTTGGATAGCAGTGTCCAAGAGAACTTGCAAATTTTCAGAATTCATTTCCTCTTTGTTCTCAATTCTTTTTTCAGAAATTAATAGTGATTGTAGCCTAGCTAAAATAACGTCAAACTCTTCAGGATCTTCCTGTGGTCTTGACATGAACTCTAGGGAAAAACCAAAGATCAACTCAGAATTCTTTTCACGTAAATTTTATTTTAAATTGCAAAGGTAATAACTGTTACAATAATAAAAATAAAAAATTTTTACGAAATTTCAAAAATTTAGATCCGATTTGTTTTTTTTTAAAAAAAAATTTTATAAAAAATAATAGATAGCAATCAATAGTAATAATAAAAAATAGAATTCTTACAAATAAATCATCACGGCTTTGGCTCCTTCTGGTTCTAAATGCAACTTTTCTGGCTGGAATGTAACTGCTCAAGACTCGGCTTCACTAAGGGTCCTTTGCAACTGCTCACGGCTTGGCTTTTCTAAGTTGTTGACTGATGGATTAGTTTTTGTTATATTTTTTGCTTTTTGGTGATGAATGCTTTTTATATTTTTAAGAATTGTATTAGGTTTTTAGCACCAGTATGGTAGTAATTTTTTAAATTCTCAATAAGCAATGTAATTTTTATTCACAAGTATGGTGAATGTCTTTGTTGTTTGAATTTTAATTTTTTCTTAAACACTGTTTTTTATTATAAAAAGGTTATTTTTCTTTTCACTTCAATGATGACTTAGTTTTTATCTGCTCACTGTATGGTGATTGTCTTTGTTGTTTAAATTTTAATTTTTTTTAAACACTGTTTTTTATTATAAAAGGTTATTTTTCTTTTCACTTCAATGGTGACTTAGTTTTTATCTGCTCACTGTATGGTGATTGTCTTTGTTGTTTAAATTTTAAATTTTTTTTTTAAACACTGTTTTTTTATTATAAAAGGTTATTTTTCTTTTCACTTCAATGGTGACTGTTTTTTTCCGTTGGGCGCCAATTAGTTTTGTTGTAATTACTTGCTATGCAAGTCTTGAGTGTCACTTAGTTTTGTTGTCAATATAATTAAAACACAAATTAATCTCTGTTCATTTTCCGTTTATTTAAACAAATCAAAAATAATTAAATAACTTTATTTAAACAAATCCAAATATAACTATAATTACAATTACTTGCTATGCAAGTCTTGAGTGTCAGTGCTGAACTAACTTTTAATCTGAAACTATAAACTAAAGAACTCTACAACTTCTAGAGGAAGAAGAAGAAGCCACGGCAAAAATGCTTATCAGCATAAACGGACTCACATTTCATGTGAACGGAATTTGCAGGTAAGAAATGCAACGTAGCGTCTGCTATGAAAAAAAGGTATTTTATTCAGTTATTTTGGGACGCGCGTGCAGCGCTAATTTTGAAGAAGTGTTTATTGTTGCAATTTTTTTATTTTGCACAATAGCTTTTGTTGCTGTACTTTCGTACCTTAACTTACATAAATAACGTTCTTTAGATAGGTAAAAGTAAATATTAATTGAGAATATACAAAAACAAAAAATTTATATATGTATGTACCTAAGCCCGTTTCCTCTTTTGCCAAAGTTGATGTTTGAAATACGTTTTATAATCTTAAAATCGTTTTTTAGAACAAAAAAATTAAATAAAAAAAAAAAAAAGTCTTTTTGGGACTCGAACTGGCAATATCATCAGTCTCAGGAGAGAACTAACAACTCGGCTACGAATGCTTTTACTGAAGAAGCGTTAAATTAAAATATATTGAGTCTATGAGTTTGTTTCTTTATTTGAGCGGCATATCATATACATGCATTAATGTGTATGTGTATGCGTAAAATTAAACACATTACAAATAAAATCCTCCACTTGTAGTGAAGGGTATAAAAACACAACAAAAAAAAACCACATTATCAACACTGTATTACCATAGCCACTGTATGACCGTAGAAACCAAAATTGAATTTGTATGGTATGTTTATGTCGTTTTGGTAATACAGTGTTGGTATGGTAATGTCACGTCTAATTGGATCTTTAAAGGAAAACAATTGAGGCAGTCGTGGGTTTTTACTCATATCTCAGCCATTTGTAGACCGATCTATCTGAATTTCAATAGCAAACAATTCCGGACCATATATGACATATATGTATAATAACCTGGCCCCCATCATATATGGGGTCTTCGGAAAATCCATTTCAACGGACAGACGGACATCGTTCAATCAACTTTGCTCCTCATAAGGACGGAATGACAAACTTATATATACCCTTTCACCACCTGTGGTGAAGGGTATAAAAATTAAATGGGAAAGTGTAGAAATTTTAAGTTTGTGTCGGATCGCGGTGCTACAGTCCTCAATATAAAAGGGAGCCTAGTTTTTCGTCTTTGCAAGAATTAGGGGATGGAAAGAACATTATTTCATCTTTTAGCTATTCTGCCGAATGTTTATCTCACAGTTTATTTAAATAAATAATGAATTTAATTTAAATGAATAAAATAAATGCATGATAAATGATACATTTGAAAAACTTTTGAGAATTACGTTTGAAAGCAAGTTGAAAATAAAGGCATTTTTCAATTTGAAAATAATTGCCACTTTTGGTTGAGAATACTATGGTTTTCAAATGATTTTCAAATCATTATCATACGTTTGTCGTTTGAGAAAACGTTTGATATCCAATCATTTTCAATTTAAAAAAAATTTCCAAAACATTATGTTCGAAAAGCAAATCTTTTAATAAGAAAAGAGAACTAAAAGTAAAATTACACACAGATAACACATAGAACTTATTACACATGGGCTACACATGCAGTAAAAATTACACACAATATGTGTAATTACGCATGGATTGACAACACTGGTGAGTATGTGTCTGCAATTGAGTTTAACAAGTATGTAGTGTGCATCTTTAGAGTTACATGTTTTTTAATTACCAAAAATCTTCAAAATTTTTAAAACTTTTGGTATATTTTTTTTAAATGAAAACTTTTGGAATTTAGGAAAATTCGAAAAGTTCTCCCGCTTTCTAAGGCAATAAAAAAGTCCGGCAAAAAATTCTATTCGGTCAAAAAGAATATTAACAAAACCATTCTACAATCGAACTTGACAGATTTTATTAAAAAGTTTCGATTTCAGCATATGAATAGCATTTTTGTAATACTGTTTAAAATTTTTTACTTTTTGCTTGTACATAATATTATTTATGAGTTTATCTTTAAAAGGTTAATGGCACATGGCACATACAACATTAGATTTTTAATTTGATAATTTTTTTTTCATTTTTTAATTTAACATAAACTTGAGTACTCATGTTCATTATACGCATAAATTTTATTTTAATTTGATAAAAAAAAAATTAAGCATTTACACTAATAAACAAATAAAAACACCTTTCCCATTTCTGTATAATGTTTGCGTTAAATCTTAAAAATACCCTTGAATTAAAGAAGGATTAAATGTGTATTCAAATAAAAGCTTAATATTCCTTGCTCGGACTCATGGGCAATAAGGAACAATTTAAACAAAATTATTATATACCAGCACAAAATGTTGACATGATATAGAAGCTATTATAAAAATATGTGTACTTTTTTCGTTCTTCTTCTCAGGCGGATTAACTGAAAACGATATCTTAGCTAAACTTTTAATTTCAGATTTAGAAGATTTTAGTAGTAATGACGAGTGCGGGGATGCAACTTGGGAATAACCAGTTATAGCAAATGATTTTCAGACCAGGAAAGCGACAATGAAGAAGAAGTAAATGCTCTATCGTCGTGATATCCGCAAAAAATACCGTTTGAGACTTGGTTGGAAAGCAGCTCTTGTGCAACTGAGGACACAAACATACTTTTAGATACCCCTTATCATTATTTTTTCGTTTATTTCAATGATGAGTTTTTAAAAAAGGTAAGGAGTACACAAACAGATATCATGTTGCCGAGAAGGGCAAAGTGCTGGGTGCATCAATATCTGAATTAAAAAAATTTCTTCCTCATCGGGATTGGGATGGGCTGCATTCGTTACCCAAGGCTACGCATGTACTGGGAGACCACAACACTCCCTATTGTACCTGATACCATGAGTCGTGGTCGATGGTGGACAACAATGAAGTATCGGATGCATAGAAACAATCAACGTATTTTGGAAAATAGCTCCGTTACTTAAACGAGATATTCCAAGAAAATGTATCGTCCATCCGAACAGCCATGCTAAGACAAAATACTTAATGGATACAAACATGATTTTCCAACAGCAAGATGCTGCCGACTTGTAAAATGCAAATCAAGAACGCAAACTTATTGTTTAAAATGTTAAGTATATTTATGTTTAACTAAAAAACAAAATTGTTTCTTTAAATACCACAATGAAAAATAAAAATAAATAATATTGTTTCAAGGAGATTAATCTTGAAATTAACCCGTACTGCAACAATTGTGCGTATCCTGTAAAAATAGGATAAAAGATCTTACTGACAAGACCTAATACCCTATATGTTTTAAATATGTACACAGAAATAACAGAATTCAAAAACTTAGATAAAACTGTCACTTGGATCGGCAATAGGTCGGAAAGGATTATGAAGTTATCCTCAGCAAATTTTGTTTCATTAGTTAGTTACGACATTAAAATCTAGTTTTGGGAGTGATATTTGTATGAGAGCCATGGTCAAATATAAACCGATTTAAAAAAATTTGGTTAGATGATTTAGGTTGGAATAAAATATTTTCGGTTTTATTAAATTATTAAGCCAATTTCTGCCAGTTTTTTCCGGTAATTTGGTGATTAAGTTCAAGCAACACTTGTTTGTGTTGATTAGCGGGCATAGCTAATATGTATTAAAAAGAATTTTCAATTTGTTGAGTAGTGTTATTGACCAATATGCAATGCCGCCTTATGTCTTAAATTTTAGCAAATTAATAGTTTGTAAATTGCAACAATTCGTGTGGATGTTCTAACAAAATATTCTATAATAGCAATAGCTGATAAACTACAAATACAGCTTGCATATCTTTATAATTTTTATATATATCCCCTACATCACAACTTTTCGTTTCTGCAGTTCCTTGCAATGCATTAAATTTTTACTCCTTATTCATAACAAGTATTCCAGTTTTAAAGAAAATGTTTTAGAATATTGGCGAAGCATAAATATCACCCTATTATGCTTTCGTGCTTTCTGCATTTGATCACCCGGAAATAACTTTAACCCGTATAAATCTCTTAAAGAAGTCAAAGTTTTTTTTTCCCGTTACAAGGAAATGTGAAGTAGTTATCTACCTCAGTAAGTTTTAATGCTAAATTATCTTTTGTTTGTAATACCATTAACGCATACCTTACCTGCAGCATTACCTTGTAACAATTTATAAAGTACTTTCTCGTTATTCACACAATTAGCTAGAACTAGGGAATGGTAAATGGATACCAAAATCGATTTTCGATTTTTCGATCGACTTTTTTTATTACGGTTTTTGAAATCGATTAATCGAACCTCAAAATCGATTTTAAAATCGATTTCAAAATCGTTTAAGATAAATTTGCAAACTCATACCTTATATCACAAAGGGGTGTAGACCAGCATTTTTTTTTTGGAAAGCTACTAGATAAATGGAACTGAGATTTTTACAGTGTGTACACTCACAATATAATTACAGTAACGGACTGTAGTTTATTTAAGAAATATTTCGTTCAGTAATTTTTAAATAAATAAACATTTAAATTTCCAAGCAAATTTATTTTTAACTGATTCTAACAGTTATTCAAAAAACTAAGTGCATATTAATACGGATTTTCAGTTGCAGTTAATATTGTCCGTTGATTGAGTTAAATTCTTCTTTATGATAAATTAAATAAAAATGTAATTTAAAGCAACGAAAATTTCTATTAATTTTTACTGTCAACAATTCAACCGCGAATTCCGTAAAAACAAATGAATATTCAGTTATCTTATATAAATTAATTGTCAAAAAATTAACTACATATTCCGTAAAAACAAAAAAATATGCAGTTATATTATAAAATTTTACTGTCAAAAATTCAACACCATATTCAGTAAAAACAATTAAATATTCAGTTATTTATCTACAAAAAATGAATTGCTTGTTTTGTGTAAGTAGTTCCCATTTTCTATTTGTTAATATAATTTAGTTAAATACATCAAATTTTAAAAGTAAAATAATTGCGAAGCCATATCGGTCATGCTGCTGGTGTCTTATAATTGAGAGTTCTTCTGCAAACAACATGGTCAGTACAACAAAAGTAAAACAAACGTGTGTAACAGGGTATGTAAATAATAATATTCTCCCTCTATCGCTTATAAGAAAAACAAGCGGACAGTTGTCTGTCTGGTATTTTTTAGAAATTATGCTCTTTTGTGGAGTAAACGAAAATTACTGAATTTAATAAAATAACTGAATATTTAATTGTTTTTACTGAATATGGTGTTGAATTTTTGACAGTAAAATTTTACAAAATAACTGAATATTTATTTGATTTTACGGAAAATGGCAAGGCGAATTCATCCCAGGTAATCTCGGTACTACAACAAGTACAACTCCTACAAAAACCACAAGCAATTTGTTTTTGTAAAATCATTGTACAATGTCAAAAACAGAATAAAACGAAACAGAAACAAAGATAATAAAAGAGAATAAACAAAATTTTGACATCCAATAGTGATTTTAGCTAATATCAGCAGGGCTTTTAAGACAACCTGTAATAAATTCGCTTTGGAAAATGGTGTTGAATTTTTGACAGTAAAAATTAAATGAACTTTTTGTTAAAAATAAATGAAAAATAAGTAGACCGGTTTTTAATTGAATTTTCATTTATTTTATATTACAATTTCAGTTAATTTTACGTGCAGAATATTGTGAGTGTAGATATATGTAACTACTTTTTCTAATTTTCCTGCAAAAAGTGAAAATGTGTAAATTTTGAGATCGCCTTTAGAGGAACAAGTACATGTACATTTTACATATTAAAGTTGTGTTCTTCTGTAGACAATCAGGCCTGTCACATAAATTAATTCCGATCGAAAGTGTAAGTGATTTCGTATCTTGCTTTACATTAAACGAAATCACTTTTGATCGGATTTAATTCTGTGACAAGCCTGAATGTATGGATGGTATTTCAAAGGATTATGACAGTAGTTCCTGATCGGTGGCGACTGTTTCTTTGCTAAGTTACTATAAAGTTAGTTAAAAAAAACACGTTAGCATGTCATTGATGCATTGATGTATTTGTTAGGATAAATTACATACTTTTTGTTTTTTCACTCTTCTTATAACTAGATTTAAATATCGCTATAGAGCCCTTATATTAAACTTGGAAGTATAGCAAGGATACTTATAGGTAAATACGTAAAATTACAACTTTAAACTGGGAAAACTGCATAAGCATACCTACAGACGTATGTACGCATAAAAAAATGAGTTCTATTGTGCATGCCCATAATTTATAGATTTAATTAAGATTAAAATTAAAAATTGCCAAAAATTGTGATTAAAATAAAAAAATCGATTTTAAAAGCCCAATAATCGATTTCAGTATAAAATCGCATAAGTAAATTCGATTGCAAAAAATCGATTTTTTTACCACAAAATCGATTTTCGATTGGAATCGTAATCGATTTACCAATCCCTAGCTAGAACGTAAAATCAACAAAAATGGAAAGACCCAAGTTAAAATCTGAGGCAGTAAATGTTTTTTTATTTATTGAGGTTAGTGCTCGTACGCAATAATTCTTTATTAACTGGTATTAATAAGGGTATTCATTCGGTTAACCGTTAATCAGTTAACCGATTAGTTAGCTGATCGGCTAATTTAAAATTGGCTTTTTTCGATTAACGATTAAACCGGGTAATTTCAGTCCATTAACCGATTAACCGATGTAACAAAATGTTATAAGTTCTCCTTAAACTATTGCAATTACTTATAAATGATCTCACAGTTTATTTAAAAAAATAATAAAAATATGTTGCATTTAAAAAATATGTTTTACGTAGTTATGAATTATATTTTTTATTATTATTGAGGATTTTTGTTTTCCTCACGGGCTAATATGATCAATCGTTTTTTTACCAAATGTAATTAAAAAACATTTATGGTTAATTTATTTTCTTTTCCCAACGTTTCGTTCGCTTTTTTCGAACTTCATCAGGGGTTATTTTTATTCCATAAAAATAAATTAGGGTTTACATTTGTATTGCACTTTTTTTTAACTATTTTATATTAAAAACTGGACTACACGACACAGATATAAATAAATAATTAATAAGTAAAATACAACTCAAACACCGAATAAAAGTCAAACTTAATGAAAATATCACCGAACTATAGCTGTTTTTTTTGTTTGTTCGTTTTTGTTCAAGAATTGTTTAGTTTATTTTTTTTTTACTAATAAGCCCCAAATAATAAATAGTTTTTCATTTATATTTATTCAATTGACTTAATTTATAAAGAAAACTATATTAATCGGTTAGCCGATCAATAACAAAATTAGCCGATTAAACCAAAACATCGATTAATTAATCGAGCGATTAACCGATTAAAGCAAAAGCCCGATTTAATGAATACCCTAGTATTAAGACAATACAAAGAAGATAATTTTTTTATAACTATAAAGCACTTCACCGAATCATAGAAATCACTAATTACGATAACACCCTAAACTTGCATTATTCCTTTAAAACTGACATGAATATCATGACAAAATTTATCACAGGTGACTTTTATGTAAACATATTCTATTCCGAAAATCACTGTAAACTTTTAAAATCTCGCAAAAATTTATTCTTTGGACGAAATTGAAGTCTGACAAAAACATAAATACTTATGTACTTCTGTTAAAACAAATTTAAAAATTAAAAATTTTTTTGCTATTATTTAAAAGAAAAAAAAAAATATTCTGTTATTATGATGCATCCCAATGAGTCTGTAGGTTGGGATCCAATCCTTTCTGCCTTCAATTTTATATCATTAATGATCAAACGCTACTTCGTCTTTACTCGTTTTTCCGCTTAAGGAAGAGCCCTTGATATTCGCGAAAGTTGTACGACTTTTTGATTTCGATACGCTAGAACCCCCAATTTTGAGAAGTTTGTAAAAAAACCGTATGAGCCAAAAAATTAGGAGTTAGGGATGGGAGTAAATGGCTCCTCGTCGGGGTCAAAGCTAGGGGAAAACGATACAAAAGCCAAAAAAAAGCTTCACAACTGTCCCTAAGTCGCTCCTAGAGGGGTAAAATGTAAGACTGACTCCCACTAATATTTCCCCTCCTACATTTTTTATTAACATACTAGCCCCCTGTCTGTGCTCGTAAAGGAGGCTCCCATACTAAATATTATTTTTTATAAAATTACCCGCCACCGCATTAACTAGCCCCAGAGTGCCCCTAGAGGAGTCAAATAAATGACGGACCCCCAATATTTTTGCTACCCGAGCATTTTTTCAGATCATACCTAGTCTCCATCTTTAATCATTAGGGTGGTCCCCATACAAAAATTTTGAAAATGGCGGAGTTGAACAACATACATATGTTCGCATTACTCAAATCGCTTTAGCTTATTTCCTTTAAAACAAATATTTTTTTCATTTTTTTTCAAATATGCGAAGTCGTTTTAGAAACAATATTTTTTTTTTGGAAAAAAATAATTTCTTCTTATTTTTAAGTCAAGCTCACCTTGAGCTTAAGGTTATGAAAAATATATTAATTTATTATTTATCCAATATTTTGCTGCCACAATGGACAGCTTCTTAAGCGATTTTAGGGTTATAAATTTTAAACAAATTTTTACAAATTGAGCTTGACTTAAAAATAAGAAGAAATACAATTAAAAGGTCGAAGAAAATAGACTAAATAAAAAAAAAAAAAATTATTTTTTTTATTAAAATTTCGAAATTTTTGTTTTTTAAAAATTCAAAACAAAAAGTTTTCCAGACGTCTAAAAACCATAAAAAATTTAAATCTGTTAGCAACTTTTGATTTTATTCACAAAAGTCGAAAAGCCATTTACCCCTAATTATTTGGCTCATGCGTTTTTTTTTACAAACTTCACAAAATTGGGGGTTCTAGCGTATCGAAATCTTGCTGCCCCTAGTGGGCAGTATAATATTCACTCAGTCTTAGGCTTGCTTAGATCTTTTGTTTTAACTTGTTTACGGGTTTTGTTACGCTAGGATGGCCTCCACCAGTAACCAGCAAAAATATTGCTTACCTAAAAGCAATTTTTTAGAGGAAACGATCTAGCGGAATCACTTACCAATGCGCATTTAATTTCTAATAGGTACTTGACAACTTTGAATTTAATTTGTGAACGCACTTTTAAACTGATTATTAAACTGTCACTTTTCTTTTTTTCAGTAAACTCAACATTTTCATCATGGTAAAGTTCACGAACGAACAACGTATGCAAATTATAAAAATGTACTACCGAAATGTTGAGTCGGTGACCGCAACCTTAAGAGCGTTAACTCCAATTTTCGATTGTTATTCTCGCCATAGTAGACAAGCAATAACGAGTTAAGTGCAACAATTGAGTCTTCATATTCATTGTGTTATGCTGTCGTGCAAGTGAGACAACGGGTTGGTCGAAGTGACGAAAATATTGCTGCCGTTCTGGCGTCCATAGCAAACGTTCCAAATCAGTCGATTCCACGGCGTTCTCAAGAACTGGACATCGCCAAGACCACTTTATGGCAAATTTTGCGTAAAGATCTTCTTGGTTTACACCCATACAAGATCAAGCTGACTAAAGAATTGAAGCCGATGGACCATTTAACGCGACGTACCTTCTCCGATTGGGCTCTGAAGAAGATGCGCCAAGACGATGAATTTCATCGCAAAATCATCTTCAGTGACGAAGCTCATTTTTGGCTTAATGGGTTCGTCAATAAGCAAAGTATGCGTTATTGGTTTGGTGAAAATCCACATGTGCTTCATGAATCACAAAAAACAACTGTTTGGTGTGGTTTGCATGCCGTCGGCGTCATTGGGCCATATTTTTTGTCGACAAAGCGGTCGTCACGTTACTGTGAATGGCGATCGTTATCACGCTATGATTACCGATTATTTTTGACCCGAATTGAATAGCATGGACTTGTACGACATGTGATTTCAAAAGGACGGTGCCACAAGCCACAAGCCACAAGCCACAAGCCACACAGCACACGATGCAATCGATTTATTGAATAGTAAATTTGGTGAGCGTGTTATCTCAAGAAATAAACCAGTCAATTGACAGCCGCGTTCGTGCGATTTAACGCCTCTAGACTTTTTCTTTGTCAAATCATTGACCTATGACAAGCCGACGACTTTGGAAAAACTCAGCGCCAACATTGATCGCAAAATAGCGGCCGTTACGGTCGAAATGTGTAGCCAAGTCATCGAAAATTGGGTCAAATGAATCGACCGCTGCCGAAGTGCCCGCGCGGCCATATAAACGAAGTTGAGTTCCATTCATAAATGTTTTGATTGTATTTCAAGTCGATCATAAAGTTTTGGAAATATCTCAAATGGTTTGCGTTTTATTTAAAAAAAAGTTGTCAATTCCTTATTGGAAAACCCGTTATAAGGCTTGATTGCTCGATATGAGTCGCTTAAAAGTAATAGTTTATGTCTCTAGCATACAATTCTCCTACAATTGAAGCACAGCCGCGAATAACGTTGTAAACGCCACATTTTGCAAAAACGGTTTTCTTGCAGATAACCGTTAATCTTACTCTCTTAAACAGTTTAAACATCAAATCAACCAAAACTATGTATGCACCTTAACGCCTTCAAAATGGCATACAAAGTGTCAGCCAGTGGAAGAACATTGCAAGTTTCTAACAAAATGATGAAACCGAAATGGTTTTGCAGTGCGGAATAATGTTTAAAAAGCTTTTTGCATAAAAGTTTTTATTATCATTATTTTTAATAATAGGAAAAAAAATAATTTTTAAAACAAATAATGCTGCCTGTCAAAAAAACATTTTTTTGCTCTCCTGAAAAATTATTATTTTGTAACTTAAAACGTTATTCGCGTTATTTTGTAACTTAAAACGTTATTTAATCGTTTCCTTAGTTTATCGCATCTTGAAAGCAATTTTGCAATTAAGTTAACAATGGTATTCATGCGCTTTAACTGTTTCCAAATATTGATAATTGTTTGCTGGGTACCGTCGTGGAATTTCCTCACAATAAGGTTTTTAGCCGAAAAATTAATTTTTTTTTACTTAAATATTTTTGTATAAACAAATAAGAAAACTAATCTGAAAGAAAAACTCAATTTCTTTAGGGATCCAAGCTATGATTTTCTTTTTTTTAACAGGTTCCAAGTTGTTGTCCATAAAATCCTACAAACACAATAAATATTTAGTTTAACTTTTATAAATATTGACCTTTAGAATGTTAAATATCAAACACTTTTACAACACATTTGCTTTTCTAAATTCTTAACATTGAATATGTAAAATATTAAAATACATATTCTAAAATGCATATTTCAAAAAGGCAAATGTGTGAAAAAATCGTATAATGACACCATACAAGAAATGCACTTTTACATTTAAGAAAAAATAATAAAATTTAAAGAAACAAACATGTTTTTCTTCATAGAATACATCGCCACTGACAAGCCAAAAACAAAAAAAAAGATGAAACTGAAACTCAAGAGATGCTGCTGCTACCAAAAAGTACGAGTACGAAATCATACAAGTAATAAGAAAAATATAAAACTAAGAAAACATTAAATTCACAAGAAATAAAAATAATAATAAATAAACAATACAAATGAAGAAAAAGAAGATGATGATGGCGATGAGCTTGATAATAAATATGCAATTACAATTTAACTGGTTTTCGTGACACTCATAACCGACATTCCACAACCCAACCAGTCAGCGAGCCAACCAAGAAAACCATACACACAGTATGCAGAAGTGTGAAAGGTTGAACCACTGGACCTGGCAACAGCTGACGCGTACTTGTATTTTTTCATATTTAATATTACAACTTATTTAAAAAAAACATGTTTTGTTTTTACGAATTTATCAATTGAATTTAAAAAAAAAAATCCAAAAATAATAATAATTATTCTAAGTAAACAACAGCAACAAAATATTTTAGAACAATACAAAAACACACACACAGCATTGAATTAAAGATTAGGAACATTAACCAACATAAAAACTAAAAAAACAAAAATGCAATTTTATTAATTTATTTGTTCGAGACAAACATTGCACAGACACAAATACACCCATTCACACATGTTAATGGCATTTAAAATCCGTACTTGAGTATGTGTGCGTGTGTTTGCTGGGTTTCGTACGAATATAACACAACGTCATTGCAAGGTAACACCAGAAAACTACATTTTAAAGAACTTTACCAAAATTTCAAACACCAATAGACAGATGGACATACAACGATTTAATCACTTTTGTTTTTCTTTGTCCACAAAGCAACGCATTTTTTAAGCAAAAAGTGAAGATTAAGCATCTTAAATCAACAAAAAAAAAAAAAAAAAAAAAAAAATTAAAAACAAGTAAATGTAGAAATCTTGGGTGACTCTGATGTTTCTAAAGTTCAAATACCCGGTTAAGTATGTTAAATAATTATTCAAACGAACTAGACACGCTAACTGCAAGACACCACAAGCTAGTGTTGGTTAAATTTTATGTAACGTTTGCTACACATTTTGTAAAACCTGCTATTAATAGCCAATTTTCATAATATCTTTTGTAAATAACTAATTTTATTTGTCTTATTAAATTTAAAATGGCAAAACAGTTTATAACTTTTGCTTGAAATAGCAATTTTTCAAAAAATTTTTTTTAATAGCTAATTTTATTTGTTTTATTCAAAATAGCAAAAAATAGCAAATTTTTATAAAATTTGCTAAAAGTTTAAATTAATATAAGACTTAATTTTCATGAAATTTACCTTAAATAGTAAATTTCCTAATTATAGCAAATTTTCAGAAACTCTTAAATAAATAGCAAATTTTCATAAAATCTGCATTAAATAGCTAATTTTCATAATACTTGCTGTAAATAGCAAATTTTTATTAATTCTGCCTAAATGTTAAATTTTCATTCATATTTTAGAATTTCCTATAAACAGCTAATTTTCATAAACTCTGAATGGGAGATAAAGTCATCATGGCCTTAGCTCACATTAGCAATATTAGAAAAAGGCTTTATCTCTCATTTCAGATCCGGAGACACTAAAGATAACTATTGAAATATGGCTTCGCATACTAAAGTTTTCCTGCGTGGCGGCCTGCGGCCGCGCTTAGGGATTTTTTCCTCCAGTAGGACGAGGCAGGTGGCTTCGTGAATAAAGTTTTCTTGCGTGCGTCACTAACTAAGGATTTTCCCTTTTACAGAATGTTTACACCATGCATAACAATATTCTGAAAAAATATGGCTTTATCTCTCATTTGCAAAAAAAAAATATGGCTATATCTTTCATTTCGGAAAATTTTAAATATGACCTTACCTCTAAATGGTTGGGCAATAAGGCCATTTTGGCTTTATCTCCCATTTAATTGAGCAATAAAGCCATCATGGCCTTATCTCACATGGTTTTAAAGCACCCCCAAATTTAAATTTACTAAATGTTTACCAAATTTCAAATCTCTTCCATATTTTCTATTAATAGCAATTGTAAATTCGTCCTAAATTTCCTTTAAAATTTTTAAATATCTTACATATAACAAATTTTGCCAAATTTTCCCTTAAAATAAATTTTTTTCTTCCTATAAATAGCTGAGTGCTATAGGACGTGCCCAAAGATTTATGGGACAGCTGCGAATCAAATAAGCAGTCGCGAAAAGCTCTGCGGCCTTGAGAGAAGGGTCTCATAGTAGATGCGAGTATCTTTAAAGAAATTCTGAATGATAATGTTATTCAAGTAGACATGACGAGTAATTG
Organism: Pollenia angustigena; assembly: GCA_930367215.1. NCBI lineage: Eukaryota > Metazoa > Arthropoda > Insecta > Diptera > Polleniidae > Pollenia > Pollenia angustigena. The sequence goes on along the minus strand of OV884058.1, from coordinate 233,277,800 downwards.
GCGCAAAATAGCCAACCTCTTAAAATTTTTGGCTTCTAACCAAACGCCTATCAAACTCTTAATCCGCCAACCAGTGCTGCCAATTTAGCCATTTTTCACCTTGTTTAGCCCCTTAAAAAAGAGTTTAGCCATTAGCCATTTTTCAACTTGTTTAGCCATAAAATTTTGTTCGCCGTTTTTTTTAAATAGCAATTTTTAATTTTAAGAACAATTGTGATTGTTAGTTGAACTGTTAATTTTTAATTTGTTGATATTTTTTAGTTAGGCTTGAGTTCATCAAATTTAATTTTCATTAAATTATTTTTACTGAAGGAAGGAATTTTTACAACATGATATTTTATTAAAATTTATTGATAATTTTCCTGGCTGAGCTGGAGCTTGAACTTGGGTTGAATGTACATGTTTCAAGAATCACCACATTCTTTCATCTGAATTCTTTGAATTCTAATCTCTGCATTAATACGGTGCCTGCCAGCCAACAGTCAAACATCAATCTTTCACCAGTGTTCCTGGTGGTTCGAAATTTGCTGTAATTATCATTTATCAATTTATTTACATGTTGCCTCCTTTTCTTCGGTTTTTTCGTATTATTTCCGTCAAGACTTTGTCTTAAAAACCTGAATACAGTTGTTTATTATGTTTTTTGTCCACTTTCGTCGACATTTTATTTGTACAACTAGAAGTACAAATGTAAACATTAGAGCATGTGCCATAGCTTTTTTAAGAACAATTGTGATTCTTAGTTGAACTGTTAATTTATAATTTTTTGATATTTTTTAGTTAGGCTTGAGTTCAATGAAGAAAGGGAGGCAACATGTAAATAAATTGACAAATGATAATTACAGCAAATTTCGAACCACCAGGACCACTGGTTAAAGATTGATGTTTGACTGTTGGCTGGCAGGCACCGTATTGGTGCAGAGGTAAGAACTCAATGAATTCTGATGAAAGAATGTGGTGATTCTTGAAACATGTAAATATGTATAACCCAAGTTCAAGCCCCAGCACAGCCAGGAAAATTATCAATAAATTTTAATAAAAATTCATGTTGTAAAAGTTCCTTCCTTCAGTAAAAATAATTGTATGAAAATTAAATATGATGAACTCAAGGCTAACTAAAAAAAATATGAAAAAGTTTTTAATTTTCTTATAAAAATTTATAAAAGTAAAATAAGCATTTTTAAAAATATAAACGCATTTAATTCAAATCACAACTTGTACAAATGTTAAAAATCGCTATAAACGTTGAAAGTGAAACATTTTTCAAAATAAAGGAACAGTATTGCAATATTAAATTTATAAAATGGATCAACAAAGAATTAAATATAAAGTTGTTATCACTTCCATTGTAAAATGCTGAATAAGAGAGGGTATTTAGCCAAGTAAACATCGCTAAAATTAATTAGAGAAATATATTACATTTAGCAACTGTTAACTCGTCTTTATCAGTTAGGAAAATATTTTTACCATAAAAATAACATATTTATACCAATACCATTGTGGAGAGGGCTTTATGTATTTGTGCTGATGTTTGAAACACATTAAAAGTCTATCCTTAAGTATACCAATCGACTTAGAATCACTTCCCGAGTCGAATTAACGATGTCCGTCCGGCTGGCTATCTGGCTGGAGATAATTTTGGAGATAATTTGATAACTGTACTTTCTTACTTCAAAACGTTTAAAACTAATAGGCACGAGCGATTCCTACGGGATAAACAATACATTTTACAGTACATTTTTTTTAAATGATAATTTTTTTAAGAAAACAAAATTATTAAATTTTTTTATATTTTTCTATTTTTTTATATTATATATTTATTTTTGGATTGTCCTTTCAATTAAGGACTCTTCATGTCGCGAAGTTTCACGTGGCTTTCCTCCAGAATGAGTAGGAGATGTGTGACCAGTCTTCAAAAACTTTTAAATTAGCCAAGAAATAATTGATCTGTTGTTCGTATATTTTGCACACAATTGATGTCTTGATAAATTTACTTGATCTTAACACAACTTGGGGGAGATCGTTAAGTTAAAAATCAACCGAGAAAATTGCAAAACCAAAGCAAATTTATTTGAAGCCGCAAACATAGCCTGGGAAGTAAAATCACCTGAAATAATTAATAATTTAATATTCTCTATGCCTAAAAGATGTGCGTGTGTCATCCAGAATAAAGGATTCGCAGCGAAATATTGATTTCAATCGTTTTTTTTGTACCCTAAATTGGGGGTGCTTTAGTTTAGTCCGCTTATATTTGCGACTTAAAATATTTTTTGAATTTTAACTTTCGTTTTATTAAATTCTGAATTCCGTTAGTTTGTGTTTTTCAATAAAAAAGATTTAAATAAATAAAAAAATAAAAAAAAAAATTTAATACTTTTGTTTTCTTAAAAAAATTATCATTTAAAAAAATGAACTGAGGTTGGGTGCTTAGGTTATGTCCGATACTGTATGTATGTATTTAAATTTATTCTCTTGTAACAAATTTATCTTAATTTACAATTTCATTGTAAAAAAATTTTAATACATGTTTTTTTGTTATTGAATTTTAATGTTTTTTTATTTAAAAAAGTTTTTAGTCATTTTTTCCCGTAAATTAAGCCATTTTTTGGTCACCAAGTTTTGGCAACACTGCCGCCAACGTAAACGGCGCTGAATCACCAGAACTGCCTAAAGGCCGTGTCAGATACATGTTTATATGGCACTTGTCACATAAACTGCTTTTAACGCAACGCAAAGCGAAAAGTTGGGCATCTCTCATCTTTTTGCGCGCTTTGACAACCAGCTGATTTCATTTTATTTAATTTTTTCTTGGTGTGAGTAGTAAACAAAATTTTGGCGAAAAAATAAATAAATTTTATTAATTTAATAAATATTTAAAAAGTGAAAGTGAAAAGAAGGTATGTATTACATATGTATAATAAGTAGTGAATTAAAATATTCATAATATAGTTTTTATAGTTTTAAGCAATATTGAGCAATTTTATAACTGAATTGTTTGTTATGGCTCACGTTAGTGTTAAAAATAGTCTGCAAGATGCAGATATCGATGGTCTGTTTGACATTTTTGTAAGGCGCGTCTTTAAAAGTTCCAGCAACATATCAAAAACTGCGGGAGTCATCCGGACACTCTTTCGGAACTGCTCTGGATCTCTTTGATGCATTTCTTCAGAGCTGGAAGCGAATAGGCCTGTGTAGTCGCGGTCTTGGTAAAGTCTTCTTACCCAGAACCTACGCGATGAAATTTGCTCTAACAGCCCCAATGCCTCATTCATTAAGAGCATAATTACACAGAATTCCAATAAATCGTCGAATAACATTTAAATATTATGTTTTTAAACCAAATAATTAAATTACAAAACAATTTCAATATTTTATTCATAAACAAAAAATGCCCGGGTTTATTTTATTGATAAGTAAACAATGCGCGAGTGTTGTCAAAGTTTTTATTGTGACATACACTTTTTGCTTTATGCTTTTCTGTCAAAGTATATGTAACGCAACGCGAAGCAAAAGTTTTATCTGACACGGCCTTAAGACTGATACCGTCAAGGCCAGAAACGTGCTCTACATTAGCGAGGAGTGTCAAACTTTTTTTGTGATTATCAATTGAAACGCTTATTTCAAATACCACTTAAGCAATAAAAAATCCCAGTTATTGGTGATTTTTATTTTATGACTAAGCAATATCGAAAATATATTATAATACGATCTCCGTATGACGTGCAAAATTCCCAGTTTTTCATATTTGATAAATACACTGAAATTTATTGTTGAGGGAAAGCTAGCTTCTATGCGCATTTCGCCGGTTGCTTAGACCAGCTCATCAGGAAACCTTTTCCAAAGATTTTAGAAAAGCCAAAAATATTAAACAAATAAAACCTAAAGCGAATAAGAGTTATAAACACTCTAAGTCTTACTTGTAACAATATCAAAGCTTAAACAAAACACCAACAATAAACAGTGAGTTTATCTTTTCCTACATCCCCCTACAATTGGTTGGGTTCATTGGCAACACTGTCTATGAATAATAAAATAGCAAACTTTAGCAAAAAATTTTTATTGAATATTTTCCCAAAACTATAAATAAATAATAATAAATTTTCGCAACATTCCCCATTAACTTTTGCGGTGGATAAAGTTAATAAATAAATAGTGATTGTTGTAAAGGTTAAAACTAAGTTTTACAATTGTAGGGTATTTAAAAATAGTGGTTATTTATAAAATATTGTTTTTTATTTATAAACTTTGTAAGTACGAGTTTTTGAATACATATTTGCCGGCCAACATATGCGTATAAATAATAATTTATATACATACTTGTAATTTCACATGCATACAAACAGTGATTTATAAAAAAAAACCACTTTTCCTTATTCTAAACTTTTATACTTTTTTTTATTTTAATTTAAAAAGGTACTTGAAAATTTAACTTTTAAAAGCAAAAAGTTTCTGTTTGTTGATTTGTAATAAAATGTTTTTACTTAAACTTTTCATATAAAGATTATTTCTAAATGGTGCCAATTTTTCTAACTTTGTCAAAAAAAAAAAAAAAAAAAAATTAGTTTTATTCAAGTAATTTTTGGGAATACAAAAATTTTAATTAACAAGATTTTGTTTGTCGTGCTTAATTCCCATTTTTTATTCTTGATAGAAACACTGAAATTTATTGTTGAAGGGATAAGCTATTCCTATGCGCATTTCACTGGTTGCTTAGGCCAGATCATCAGGAAACTTCATCCAAAGATTTTAGAAAAACTAAAGATGTATACATATCTGTTAAGCGAATAAGAATTATAAGTACCAGTTTTACTTGTAATAACATCAAAGCTTAAGCATGACAAACTAAATTTTAAAATATGAATATAAAAATATTTTTTTTTTTAAAAGATTGAGTTTGAAAAGGCGTACACAGTAAAAAACAAAAATTGATTTCAATTAAATAATGTGCGATACTTATTAAAAAATTAATTAAATTTGCACCAGTAAACAAATTAATAATATCAATTAAATATTTGTTGATATTTACAACATTTTCAGCTGTTGTGTTGTTTATATAGATTACCCTTTAATCAACTTGATTACATTTTTAATTAAAACTGATTTTAGTTTCGATTAATGGCTTAATTCTTAAGTTTACGTCCTGCCAATACCGGACAAAAAATTCTTCTAATAACGGTTCCCGTCAAGGTATATTTATAGCACACAGAAAAAAATAAAAATTTATTTCAATTAACAAATTTGTGATATTAATTAAAAAATTAATTAAATTTGCACCAGTAAACAAATTAATAGTATCAATTAAGCAAGTGAATAGTATTAATTAAACGTTTAATTTACTTGATTAAACGTTTAATTCACTTGATTAAATTTTTAATTAAAACTGATTTTATTCGAATAAGATCTGCAGTATCTTTTCTCCTGTAAAATATTTAAGCAAATTTCAAAGTTTTTTTTTAAACCCACTGTACACTTTACTATTGCAGGGACGTATCGTCAAATTGACAAATAGACCGACCGATGGCTATTTGCATTTATTTTATTATAGATATTATTTTTATTAAAGTACGAGTATGGATTTTTTGCATACTTGTTCGCTTTATATTGATTTGTTAATTTTTGATAGATGGATAGTTGGACGGACACACTATGTACGTGGTATTTTACGTACATTTGCTTAAATGTTAGTTGCATCACTGGCACACGTTGCCACTTGACGGCACCACATGTAAGGCACACTAGTTGACTATTTCGATGAACATTTATTTAAGGTACAACACACTTAAATGGCTTTTTGGCTGCACAGCAGACGACGAGTAATAAGAAAGATCAAGTAAGAAAAAAACGACCACTGGCATTTAATATTGAATATTAGGAATATATGAAAAAAGAAAAATTATACATATGTGACACAAACACATCTACTTGCATATGTGTATATTAGTGTTTGTAAGTTTGTTATTTAAACTTTTTTAAATGTTTCTATTAGCATTTAAGCTTCAATGTACTACAACGAATGCACAGTGGAGGATTTTTTTCCAAATATGGGAAAAAAGTTAAGGTTCTCAATAAAATTTCTTATGCGAAGCTAATTTCCATTGTTGTTTTCCAAATAAATTCCTTTTTTTTCTTTTAAATACTTGCGATAATTTAAGAAACATGATAGTTCTGAAGATCGTTATCATTAAAAATAAGTTTTGTCTTTAAGTCAAGTTTTGGTTAAATCACCTTAAAGTTTCTATAATCTACTTAAAATTTTTCTATTTCGAAAAAAATTTATAGGAATTTATTCAAGAATCTTGATGATAGCTTTATAGATTTGGACTTTAATGCCCAAAAGTCCCATGAGCTAAGCTCATTTTCCAAAAATGTGAATAATACCTTTTAGAAAAGTTATAAAATCTCATTATATATTAATTCTTAAAGGAAATCAGGAACTCTAAACCTCTATTTTATTTACAAGGATTAAATTAATGCAAATATTTTATTATTTTTCCCATACTGCTGTTAAGGTACTCATACATTTGCAATGTTATCGAGTAATTTATTAATGTTGTTTTTGTCGATTTGCTCCACATTATTCAATAAGTTAGGCAATATAAAATTCAAATATTATTGAATACAAAAAAAGTAAACAAAACCAACATTTGAGTATTGTATAATATTGTCAACACATTAAGAAATATATCTCTTTGCGCAATATAAATCAAAAGACTTTTGATTTTATCCAATATATTGTGCCACCTACTAATATGATATACACACAGCCAATTTAATTGTACAGCATCTATTACTGAGCAATAATATTGCAAATTAATGGGTACCTTAACACCAGCAATTCTGAACGTTCCTTTTTTTTTAGCTATTTTTTCAACAAGTTTCAACAAGTGGTAACACTGATTAACACATATAAATATCACAGCAAAAATTTTACTTACAATTTTATTTGAAAAATCTGAAGACTTGTAGAAAAGTGTGAAAGGTTCTTTAATAGAGAATGGATTTAAAAAGTATATACATAATTTTAAGAAGTGTATAAATTTATGACTTTTACATATTTTCTCCAATTTTGCCCTACTGAAGCATCCGATGTGGTTCAACGTGATGCCGGAACTAACAATTATCTTAAGGGTTTTAGTTATTTGCTATCTGGAGATATAAGCAAAAATATGCGCTGGCGCAACGTTACAAAAAACAGAAGTGTATTTAAACTAGCATTACAAAATGGCATAAGTCCGCGAATTCAGCAAGACTTTTTGTATAAAACCTTTTGTAGTAAGCTTTGAACTTTGCTTATTTAAAGTTACATATGGGCATTTCCAGCGAAAAGTCTACTTTTTGTTATGTAATGCCGGAAATCACATAACGCTTTTTTTAGGGCGATGTTGTTCAAATGTTATCACGTTTGTTACTTAATGTAAAAAAGTAAATTGTACATATACAATTTTTTTTTGAGATTATTACTTCTTGCGTTACGTTATAAAAAGTAGACTTTTCCTTGGAACTGCCCAGATATAAGTTTTTCATTTCGTTTGTAATTTTTACAATACTGATCTAAGACCCTTAAAGTATATATGGGGGATTTCCTGTCAAGTCATCCAATTTTGAAATCGATGTCTTCCGATTTGGATAAAATTTGCATCAAGGATATTCCTATTGGATAGTAGCTTAGACGCAAATGTTTAACAAGATCGGTCAAAAAGTTTCTGAGTTAGAGAGGGCCAAAGTTTGACATTTTGGCCAAACAGGTGTTCTTTCGCATCCATGTAACTTATTGGTGTTTTGGCCTAAGTAGCTTTTTGATCAAACTTTGGAATTTTTTTTTTAAATTTAAAATTTTTTTAATTTTATTTTATCCGGAATGTTTTTTTTTTTTTTGGTTAAAAGAAAGCTTATATCTTTTCCTTTAAGGTAGTTCTGGTTGCTTTTTGGGATGCAAGTGGGATATGGATATTTCCAAAAAAAAACGTCAACCACAAAAAATGGAAAAAAAAAATTTTTCTTTTCAAGATTTATTTAGAGAATTGCTTATATGTTTTTAATATATGCGTATAAATTAATTGATTCGAAAAAAAATATAAATGGTAAACGAAGTACTACAACTTTAAGCACATACTTGTGTATATTAGAAAATATGCATTTGAAACAACAATACTCTAATCTAAGGCATATTTATGATCTGAAAAACATTTTTTATTAAGTTTCTTATATAAAGGATTATAAATAGCACATTAAAACAATTTATTTAAAAAAATCTAATTCATATTTTATTTTGAAATCGAAACCATTTTTAGGGCACATTAGTACGCAACATTTTAAAATTAATCCCAATAAAATATTGTGTCAGGTTTCGCAGAAATCACTGTTTAAACGGTTACCCCTTAAAACCCACTTCCGTTTTTTGTCCCGTTTACAATCACTGGTTTTTTGCAATTATCTCGGAAACTACGACAGTAAGCGAAAAATTTCATTTGCGGAAATTAAAGAGCTAATTGAGAGTTAAAAGAATCATTAATTTAAAGAATTAAAATCAGGTTGTTTTTTACAGTTTTGTCAATATTGTTACGTTTTTCCTTTAATAAACGCGTTCGGTTTACTCCCTTTATAATAAACCGTTGAGTTCTTTTAATTGCAAATAAAAATAAATACACACACTTATTCAACTTAACAAACTTTATTGAAATTAATTATTTTGTTCACAATTGTTAGTTACGAACAGAACCGTTTTCCAAAACAGACTAAACTAATTTTACATGAGTCACCCCTTTTTATATTTCATAATTATTTCTAGATTTTTCCTGAACCTTCCCGTAAAAACTATTTATTATGTTCTATAACCATTTCTAGAAATTACTGGGAAATTTATATAGGAATTATTTTTAAAATAACAGTTGTGTTGAAAATTATACATGACAATTTTAAGTAACATAAAACTATAACTTACAAGATAACTTATAACTATAACTATAAATAATTCTTAGATAATTTAACTTTCGTAACACTGCCCTCCACTTAAGCCTGTTCGTCCCGAATAGGCTCAGATTCTCCTTTTCCATAATGGGCTAGTCGTTCTAGATGTACCACTTTCATTTTTGATCTTGGGCTCTTATATTTCTGGATCCGATACACCACGTCATTTAATTTCTTTATTACTTTATATGGGCCATCCCAATGAGTCTGCAGCTTTGGAGTTAGTCCTTTCTTCCGTTGCGGATTAAAAAGTAAAACCAACTGGCCTTCTTTGAAGCCTTCCGAATTTGCCACTCCATTGTTTCTGGCTTTCATCTGGTCATTTGATGACTTAACACACCTTCGTCTTAACTCGTTTTTCTGCACTTGGATAGAGTCATTATTATTCGCTGGTACGGATAGTTCACCAAAGTTGTACTGCTGGACCGGATTTCTACTTTCTCTAATTAGACCGCTGTCTGCAACGCACTGTGGGCATGTAATTACGCAATCAATCACGGCTTGCTTGCAACCGATCCAATAGTAGCTTGCTTTTAACTTCTTTATGGTTTTCGTAACGCTTAGATGCCCACCACCAGTACCTTCGTGGAATTTCTTCACAACTTCACATACTTTAGAAGTCGGTACTACAATAAGGTTTTTATCAGTTTTGCCATCAGTACTTTCCCATGTACGGTATAGGCAACCATTTATCATCCGCAGACTACTCCACTGCGCCCAATACGCTTTCATTAGTGGACCGTTCAATTTAATTTCTTCACGAGTCGGCCTTTCACCTTCTTTCTTAGCCATCATAATTTGCGCTAATAAGGGGTCACTTTTCTGCGCCGTTGACCAGTCTTCGCTGGGTTCCACATCTAATAAGCGAATCTCATTTATGCGTTTCTTGTTTTTAGACTCTATACCGTGCTTGCTTTTATGGTCACTGGGCCGTCTTGAATATGTGGTCGCTTTCCCACGTTTTCATCATTTCTTTGGGAGGACAATTTCTTATGATCACTAGTGACTAGTTGTCTTACAAGGGCTTCACTTCCATTCCCAACGTTAAGGGGTACTTCTAGACCATGCCAATTCATAATTTGTCGTCCCATGTCTAGACTAATGCCTTGACGAATCATAAAATCTGCTCCAATTATGACCTCGTCCATAATTTCAGCCACAATAAACTCATCAAAAACGATCATATCAGCCATTCTTATTTCCACTCTTGCTTTACCATAGACAATAACATGCTCTCCCGTAGCTGTTCGCAAGTTTACACCACTTAGCGGCTCGACAGCTCCCTTTATCAAATCAGCTCTTATAATGGAATGTCCTGCACCAGTGTCGATAGTCAAAATGCGGATTTCACCATTTATGTAACCACAGGTCGTAATATTTCTGTTACTCGTTTTCACTACTAAATTTATCGTGGGACCTTCAGTTTCCTCTGCACTGCCAGCTCTTCTCAACTTTAGCGGTGGCTCCCGTGATGATTGTTGACTTGCTCTTCGTTTGTTCCTTTGCGGCGAAGCAGATCTCGATCGTTGTTTGGGTGCTTTGCAGTTTCGCTGAATGTGGCCAATCTTACCACAATTATAGCATTTTGCCTTGTTTTTACCTTGTTTCTCGCTCAAAGCTCGCAAAACTGCCTCCTTCATGCTTCTCATTTCCTTTAAAATATCTCTTCCTTCTTCAGCAGCAAAATCAAGTTTCCGCACCATATACGTTTGTGGCCTTGAAATTATCCTTGCGGTTTCTTGTGCTAGGGCAAATGATACCGTTTCTGCAAATGATGGCTTCTGTGATGCACATACCGCTAGTTTTACATCAGCATCCCGTATACCGTTTACAAATGAATCGATCTTAAAATGATCCAGCAATGGATGACTTTCACCTGGATAAGTAAGCTGCACCAAGCGCTCAATCTCTAATGCAAAATCCTGTAGTGTTTCGTTTGCCTTTTGTACTCTTCCCCGTAATTGCATTCTGAATATTTCCTTTCTGTGTTCACCACCATACTTGCGCTGCAATGCTACCATAATGTCATCATAATTGTTTCTGCAACTTACTGGTACACTTTCTAGAATTTCAGCCGCAGTTCCTTTTAAAGCCAGAATCAGCTCTATGGCTTTTTCTTCATTGTTCCAAGCATTTTTATTGGCAACTGTGTCAAACTGGAACTTAAACACATTCAATGGTGAGCTGCCGTCAAAACTTACAGCTCTTATTCTATTCGAGACTTCTGGAAAAACTCGCACCACTCCCTCTTGGCACTGAAGACTATTTACTCTTTCTTCCAGATGATGAAGTTTTCCATCAAAAACCGTGACTTGTGTTTTCACATTAGTGACTTGAGTTTTTACATCAGTGACTTGTGTTTTTACATCAGACAATTCTATTTCCATATCGTCTACTCTTTCGTTTATAACAGTAGAAATCTCTTGAAGCTTCTCAAGTTTTTCATTAGTAGCCTGAAGTTTCTCGTTTGTCACTTTAGAATTTTCTTGAATTACGGCTAAGATGGTGCTTGCATTTTCTTTTACCATCTTCTCCATATTTTTAGAATTTTCTGCTACGGTAGCTTTTGAATTTTCTTCCATTTTTCTAGAGGTTACAGCCGAATTTTCTTTTACCATTTCCTCCATTTTTCTAGAATTTTCTTCCATTTTTCTAGAAGTTTCTGCCGACATTTTTTCCATTTTCTCCATCATAGCAGCAAACATTGTACCAAGATCCATGTTGCTTGTTACTGCACGGGTAGCAACTTCTATTTCTTCTTTTTCTTCAAATTCATAAGTTGCGATGTCAATATTGCGTCGCTTAAATTCATCGATTAATCTTTTCTGCAGCTCAGCTTTATTTCCAGCAGTAGGCAGATCCAACTTGCCCAACTCTTTCTTCAGCTGTTCAACTTTTAGCTCATCGAATTTCATTGTTGTTTGTATAGTTTTTTTTTTATTATTTTATTTTTTTTTTTTTTATTGCAATTTCACTTCTGACACCAATTGTTACGTTTTTCCTTTAATAAATGCGTTCGGTTTACTCCCTTTATAATAAACCGTTGAGTTCTTTTAATTGCAAATAAAAATAAATACACACACTTATTCAACTTAACAAACTTTATTGAAATTAATTATTTTGTTCACAATTGTTAGTTACGAACAGAACCGTTTTCCAAAACAGACTAAACTAATTTTACATGAGTCACCCCTTTTTATATTTCATAATTATTTCTAGATTTTTCCTGAACCTTCCCGTAAAAACTATTTATTATGTTCTATAACCATTTCTAGAAATTACTGGGAAATTTATATAGGAATTATTTTTAAAATAACAGTTGTGTTGAAAATTATACATGACAATTTTAAGTAACATAAAACTATAACTTACAAGATAACTTATAACTATAACTATAAATAATTCTTAGATAATTTAACTTTCGTAACAATATAAACGTGTGCGAATGTCCCGTTTACAATCTTGGAAGTGCCCATATGTATAAAAAAAATAATTTCTAACTCAAAATGAGGGTTTTTCAATTTTTAGCATATGCAGTGTTCTTCCTCATCCATCTTACTTATTATCAGGGAAACCAGAAATATGCTCTAAAAAACACGTTTTATGCGCATTAAATATGCAGTAAAAACTGGAAAATATAATTTAATAACAAAATCTAAAAAAAAAAACCTAAAAAAGGTAAAAATTCATATAAGAGATGTTTGCGCCGAATATTATTTATCATATATATTATTTCTAAAGCACTTTTTTTTGTCGGTTGCAAATATCTCCTATACCACCGCATCAAATTTAATGAATGATATCTCATTTTAAAGCTTATTTCTATCACTAATGACGAAAAATAATTAGAAATTGAAAAATTAATATTTTCATTGATAAAAATTATATTTTAAAATGTATTGAAGTTACTAAAATTTCTATTAATTATTTTCATTTTATGTTACAAAAATGACAACTAACGGTGCGAAATATTCGCACGGGTCATCTAGTCTGGATATTAACATCCATTTAATAGGAATTTAAAGCTAGTTAAGGACGGGAGCTTTGAGCAAATGTGAACCGATTCGAAAGTAATTTAATTTGAAATAAAATATTTTTGGCACGAATTTAATTTATATATACCATCCTAATTAGATAGCTTGCGGACACAAAGTCTCTAATTTGGATGTGAAATTATAGACCGATTCTCACCATTTGCATAGACTTCGTCCATATTTGATCAAATTATCTACAAAATTGGAACTTTGTACTCAGCGCACAAGGCTAACATGGACAGACAACCAGACAGGCGGATGGATGGACATCGTTAGATCACTTTAAAAAGTGATTCTGAGTCAATCGGAATACAAAAAGATTGGTCTAGATACAAAACGCATAAAATTTATTCTTAATGTCTTACAATTTAAGAGTAAAAATTAAATGTAGATGTCGAAATTAAAGTAACAGATTTTCGAAAAAAAAATTTTTTTATTTACGGCGAAAGCTATGTAGGCATCTAAAAACATTGAATATGTATCAAAATATGCATTAAAAAGGCAAAATATGCACTATAAACCTAAAAAATGCTGCAAAAAGGCTCTTTTAACTAAAATATGCTGCAAATGGTAAAATATGCAAAAATATGCACTAACAAATCGATGCCAAAATTCATAAAAAGCTCTAAAACGGAAACGGATTTCTGGTTTCCCTGCTTATTATCTATTGGTGTAAGCAACATTTTTCCAAAGGAGCTTGGATAGCTATTTGATCAATCTTTTTAAAAAATTTTTTTTGTTTTTTTTGAAAATTTTTTTAATTCATCCAAATGGGAAGACATCGATTTAAAAATTGGGCCACTTGACATGAAATACCCCATATATATCCTCTGGGTCTTTATGAGTAGTGAATTTGATTGAACGATGTCCGTTTGACTGTTGAAATGGGGGATTCGAAGACCCAAGATATGATGGGGACTGTAATGGTTGTAATATATATTTCTATCACGTATGTATGTTCCGTTAAATTGAATTGATTAAATTTCAGCTAGATCGGTTCATAAATGGCTGAGATATGAGCAAAAAACCTCTATTTTTTTGTTGCATAAAATTATTTTTTATACCCATTAACTCTCACCGGCAAAGTCAAACATCAATCGTTAAGCTAAATGGTATTTTTACTGTGGAGGATTGAGATTTGTTTTTAAATTATTATCTATTTAACTTGATTTATGTACATGTTACTTCTGTTTTTCGTAATTTTTTTCAAGAATTCTTCTGGAAGTCCAAGGTAAATTTTTCTGTTTTTCATGTTTTTGTCTTTATTTTTCTTGTTGACCTTTCTTAGCACAACTTGAAGGACAAATGTAAACACAGAGTTTGTGCCTTAGCTGTTTTCTTAATCTAAGACACTATCTGTTTATGTGCAATCGTTGTATGGGAACAACACACAGTTTGTCGCTTCACAAGGCCCAAAAGTACGACATCTTTGGTATGTTTCAAATTAAATATTTATTTTAGTATTTTTTATTTATTTACTAGTAAAGCAGTTTCAAAGATTTAACTGTTTGATCTATAAATCGGAATTTGTTGTAAATTTTCCACTGTGCAATTTTGTAAGCAAGCGGGTACTTGGTGATCGTACAAAGTTTAAGAAGCTGCCTGCAGACCCACAAAATGTTAAAGAAAACAAATACAAAAACAATAACCCAGGTACTAAACAGACAGCATACCAGCCAGCTAGAAGAAGATGAAGATGATGCAGTTGCAATTTTAATGTACTATATGCTTTATATGCATCTACAGTGAGTGAGTGTAAGTATGTAAAACTGCTTGATGTACTCGTTTAGTTGCACTTTATTGCAATGCACTTGGTTTTTAGTTGGTGTTGGTGGATTGTTTTTGCAAGAAAATGAACAAGAAGAAGAAGAAGAAAATCAAATAAGAAAAACACAAAAACAAAACTAACAAATTTATGACTTTTATCAATTCTCTGGGTTTTTGTGACTACACGGGCAAACGTATAAAATGCATCTTAGATGCACATCAGAAATTATTCTTACAGTTGTTACTTAGCACAAGAGTCAATTTTGTCAACGTTTTAAAGACAATAATTGCTTCAATTATTATTTTTTCTAAATAAATCTCTACAGGAAATATTAATCCTTTACATAAACAACATGAAATTGGTGCGTATTAAGAAAAAACTATTTCTCGTAAAAAAAGGAGGGATTTACTTTAAATAATAAAATATAGAGAACAAGTGATTTTAATAATATTTTGTGTAAATATTTTTTCGGGACAGATGCTAGTCTTTGGTTTATTGGCTTTTGTTGCTTGCACATTGGCTGCTCCTCAAAAAGATGTGGAAATTATTTCCCAAAATAGTGACGTGAATATCGATTCTTACAAGTTTGAGTTGAGTATAGAAATTGTTTATTATTTAATGGGTTTAATATTTTGTGTTATTTCTATTATTTTTTTTGTTAACAGTTTCGCCACCAGCGATGGTACTTCACGCACTGAGGAGGGTGTTATTAAAAATGCTGGTACCGATAATGAAGTTTTAGAGGTAAAGGGCAGCTTCACATGGACTGCTCCTGATGGTCAAACCTACACAGTGAACTTTATAGCCGATGAAAATGGTTTCCAACCAGAGGGCGCCCATATACCAAAATAGAATTATTCTCTATAAAATCCAACATCTTGTTAACCATTTTCGTTCGCCTAGTAGATGAAGAATACTCTTTTTTTTATTATTTTCCGACTATAACATCAATTCATTGTATGTAAAATTGTCCTGTTACGTTTTTGTAAAATTTTTATTTTTATTTCATTTTGTTTTTGTAAATATGTATGTTTTATCCTGTAAATAAAAAAAAACAATGTTAATTTAAGGAGTGAATAAATTCAGTCAGTGTTGAAAAAAAATTTTCTGTGTTTTATTTTTTCAAAGATTTAGTAAGAAAACCCAATTAACTGACTAGCTAGACTTGTTAAAAATATTTTAAATGTCATTTCTAAGATAAAAAAAAAAAAAAAAATACAAAGTCATTAAAAATAAAAGAGCGTTTTAGCAAATTGTCAAAGCAACAACTTAAAAGTCATTTGAAATGAACACAATGTCAAAGAAAAAGTCAAACAAATGTTACGGTGGCCATATAAATACGGCCGCTACAAAATCTATAAATAGAATGCAAAAAGTCAGAGATTTAAAGAGTTTAAGAAATTTATAGTTTTCAATTCAAATAAAAGGGAGCAGTTAGATAGTATAGATGGGCAATTGCAACTATATGGTACCCTACACCACATAGAAGTAAATAAGTGTGTAAAAGTTTTAGTCAAATATTTTAATGGGGTTCTATTAAAAAAAAAATAATTCTAAATTATGTTTATATTGCCGCGAAAACTGGATGCAAGATTGCCAGTCAATTGTGGTCCCGCATAGAATGGGGTCGTATCATATTTGGTATCTGTTGCCACACTGTCTTTTGGGTAGGAATGACAGAGTCTGGGAGCCGGACACTAAGATTGCTGCCGCATCTGCGATGATGAGAATGCGGAGTAGGACGTAGAACACCTTCTCTTTAACTGTCCTGCACTGGCCAGAAGGCAACCAGCAGGAATAGTTCCCGCCACCTTTGAATGTTTGTTTGATATATCTGACGTTGAACTGCAGGGCAATTGAAACTATGTTAGAAATTTAGATAGGTTCAACGGTGCGGATTCTATTTATTGGAAATACATTGATCATTGGGAATAAGTGTGCCAGATGACTACTGACTGGTAATTCTACCTTGTTAATATTTAAACTAACTCCCTAGCATTTTATACTCCAACGGCAGCCTTAGCCAATTACAGTGGTTCACAAATTTTAAAGTTTTTGCATTAACCTCAAAAATAAGAAGATTTTATCCTATTCACTGCGCTGAAAGAAGAAAACCATATTTATTTAATAGTTTAAATTTTGTAAAATTTACTATTAAGATTTTTGTATGACGTGCTAAATTCCTAATTTTCCATATTTGATAAATACACTGAAATTTCAGTGGTTGCTTAGGTCAGATCATCAGGAAACCTTTTCCAAAGATTTTAGAAAAGCTAAAAATATTATACAAGCGAATAAGAATTTTAAACACTTAAAGTCTTAAGGCTCAGTTAGGCGAACGTTGCTGTACCATATCTGTACTGTATCCATCAGCTGTTCGCTTTTTGTTATATGAAAACCAAGGCCCATCTATCAGGTCTGCTTACTTGTACAAAAACAAAAAACGATTCTTTTTAGTTGTCAAAAATTTACTACCACATATACAAAGCAAAAGGAAAAAACGTGTATGTGTGGCATACCATAAACATAAGCAAACGTATACATGCACATGTAAGCAAAATGTAAACAACTTTTGACAACTAAAAAGAACATAAACAATGATCATCAGGCTTCTTGCGCAGACCTTTTCAATGGGCCTTGATGAAAACCAATACAAAAGCTTACCGAAATGCAATGTACCGTAGTTGCAACGTTCCAATCTGTATAAAATAAAATTTCATGCCGTTGTTACGTGACATTTGTAAGTCAGTGATGGGCGGCTTGTATGTTACATTGAATGCGGGTATTTTTGCTCTTTTTTTTGGTACTTTTTTCGGTATAGCTACGGAATTGCGACAAAACAACTAATAAAACAACATATTTCCATATATACAAATTTTCATATGCTTAAAAGTACAAAATAATCAAATGCATATACACATACAATGGAAATGAGAAATATATAAAAGGCTTTGAATGGTATCAAACCTTGTTTGGTGTATGCATATTTACAATATATGAACGCTAAAAATATACATATATGTATACTAAAATACTAATTTGTTTATTGTAAATCTATAAAATAAATATTTATTTATTAACGTTTTTTACATACACAAAATACTTTTTTAATACCATTTAAATCACTTGGAACATTTTCTGCACAGCGGCCACCATTTAAACATTTTTGATTCCCATCACTGTGTGTATTGTTTTATGTATACTATTGCTTTTCGTTTATGTATGGAAAAAACAT
Source organism: Pollenia angustigena (assembly GCA_930367215.1). Lineage (NCBI taxonomy): Eukaryota > Metazoa > Arthropoda > Insecta > Diptera > Polleniidae > Pollenia > Pollenia angustigena. Next base: position 233,259,796 of record OV884058.1, on the reverse strand, counting down.
ATGACACGTTTTTAAATGTTCTATAAGTGCACCAACGTGCTTTCAGTACGGCGCGGTACATTACGGGAACAGCAATGTTCGCCTAACTGGGCCTTTACTTGTAACAATATCAAAACTTAAACAAAACACCAACAATAAACAGTGAGTTTATCTTTTCTTACATCCCCCTACAATTGGTTGGGTTCTTTCCGACTCGAAAATTTAGTTGAGCAGTTTTCAAGATTTTTGGAAATAAATAATATAACTCCAGAAAAACACGATTTTCGTCATTATCTCGAAAACGCTTCATGAGAGAAAAAAAATAAGTGCCATATTCGTATTCAGCCGCCCCAATTTAGACTAAAAAATTTCTAATTTTTAAGGTTAATTTCTTCTTTGTGGCATTGTGTTATAAATATACTGTCATCCGATTTCTATTTAAATTATCTTTCAGAATTTTAACGTTATACCGACTTTTGTAAGAAATTCAACGAATTTCAGTATCGATACAGGTATGTATTGGTATCGATATTAGTATCGGTATTTTAAATATATCGTTATACCGGTATAGGTACAGTTTAATTAACCAAACCAAACAAGAATGGTAAAAACATTGTAACATAAAAAAAAACACGATGATCCATTTTTTACATGGTGCAATTACTAAGAGCTTTTTTTTCGTAGCTTTGCAAAATTCGATTCCAGTATTGAACTATTTGCTATTTCGGTATCGATATCAAAAGTGGTATATAATTTTAAACGGTATTAAAGTGGTATTGCTAATAATAACGTTATCGGTTGCCCACCAGCAATTAAATTGAATGTAGAATACGAACAATTGTGGATCAATCAAAAAGAATTGAGAACTAAGTCTAATCTGAACTATATTTTATTTATATATGTGAATAGCGACATAAACAATACCAACATGCTTGCGCAAGCAAGTGACTGTGCAATTAAGCTTAAAACATGCTGGTGCTAAACTAACTTTTTTTTACAAAATGTTTGTGAAAAAGGTCGTAATGGATAACAATAAAGTTTGCAATTACCGTAAAAAGGAAACGAGAACAAGAATATTTTTTCATATTTTTTTTCTTTTTAGACGTTTACTCCGTGGCAAGTATTATTTTAATAATGATATTTTACAATACACGATTCAAGCATGCTGCACAATAGTAAAAATAACATACTATTTTTGCAGCAGTTGGTGGGTACAATCGACTGATTGCACATGCGTGCTGGTATTGCTTATGAACTTTATCTGGTGGACGATCAGATACTTAAAGCCCAACGACAAATTTTTCCCGTATTTTCCTTTTAAATACTTTACCACACTTTTAAAATATTTTCATAAATAGTTTTAAAAATTTAAAATGCTTTTTTTTAGTTTTTTCTTAACACAAAGTGAAGGTATTTATTTACACGATTTTTTATCTTAATTTTTATTAACAAAATTTCACAAATTTTGTATAAAAGTATTTATTATTTTAAATAAAACAAAAACAAAATTTCTAATTATTTACAACTAATAACAGTCTATTCTTTTTTTTTAAATTGTCTTTCAGCTACTTAAGCAACTGGAATGTGATCACCTTGTGGCTGGAAACCGTTTCTATCGGCAAGGTAGTTGACCTGATAGGTTACACCATCGTCACCAATGTAAGAATATGACCCACGAACGGAAATGGCTTCATCATCGGTGCCAATGTTTTCAAGATGTCCGCTTTCTTCAGCAATCTTTCCATCGCTGGTCTGTACAGAGTAGCTAAAGTGTTCGGGTTCAACATTGTTTTCGTAGTGCAAGACTTCAGCATCTCTGTTGGCCATGGCGAGGGCGAATAGAGCAGCAAATACAATAATGAATTTCATTTTGTTTAGTTGTTTTTTTTGGTTGACTACGTCAGCGCTGAATGTTTAAGGTGAATTGAATACCTTTGCAGTCCAGGTTCACGTTTATATAGTCACTAAAAAAGTTGTCTAAAAAAAAACTCATAAAACAAAAAATTATTTCTTTTCGCTTCTTTTGTTTCTTTTTTTTTTTTTTAATTGTGCATTCAAATGTCTTGGATATATGAATGTATGTATGTATGTCAAATGGAAATAACAACCGGTGCAATATTGACTTTTTTATTTATTTAATTTTTTGGGTTTTTATCGTAAGTTGGAGTCAGTGTTGCCAGAATTAGAGAACAATTTCTAAGGCCCGTTTTCACAACTTACCGATAGCTAAAGGTAGGATTTTATCGGCCGTATAAAATGTGTTCCATTATTGCAACTTTAATTTAACCTACCAGGTAGGATAAACCTTAATTTACTTAATCGTTCACTTAAGGTTAAAGTAAAGTTTTAATAATAGAAAACTTTAAAACGGTTAAAGTCTACTTTTAGCTATCGGTAAGTTGTGAAAACGGGCCTAAGTGTAACATTACTGTAGGAAAAATCTAAAAGATTTTATAATAAGTATTTTAATTTTATCAATTAGAGGGAAATGACCCTTTATGATAAAGAAAGGTCACTAACAAATCCCTGTTCAACAATTTCGAACGTAAACGTTAATTTTATAAAAGCAATCGTTGGAAAATAATGAGATTTTTATGCAAGGAACACAGCTCTGCCGTACGACGTAGAAACGAAGGACGTAAAGCCGTAAATTATTTTCAGCCCGCTTCAATTACCCACAATTCCGTCGTAAACGTATTATGTTTTCTATTGAAAATAATCTTGTAAAATTCCAAATTTATTTAAATTTTTTGTTTTTTCCCTTTTATTTTCTCGTCAAGTATGTATTCAATTTCTAAACACAAAATAAAAATAATTTAAAATATTATCAAAAAGTAATTTAAATTTTTGGGAATACAAAATTTTAATTTCAAAAGATTTTGTTATTCGTGCTTAATTCCCAGTTTTTATTATTGATAAAAACACTTGAAATTTATTGTTGATGGGATAAGCTATTCCTATGCGCATTTCACTGGTTGCTTAGGCCAGATCATCAGGAAACTTCATCCATAAAGATTTTAGAAAAACTAAAGATATTAAACCAAATAAAACTGTTAAACGTATAAGACTTATAGCAACAGTTCTACTTGTAATAATATCAAAGTTTAAACAAAACACATCAACAATAAACAGTGGGTTTATCTCATCCTACATTCCCCACTACAATTAGTTGAAATTCTCTCAACATTAATTGTAGTTGTAAGTAGGTTAAGAAAAACAAAATAAAAACAACAACAACTTACAAAACTTTGATATTATTACAAGTATAACTGTTGCTATAAGTCTTATACGTTTAACAGTTTTATTTGGTTTAATATCTTCAGTTTTTCTAAAATCTTTATGGATGAAGTTTCCTGATGATCTGGCCTAAGCAACCAGTGAAATGCGCATAGGAATAGCTTATCCCATCAACAATAAATTTCAAGTGTTTTTATCAATAATAAAAACTGGAAATTAAGCACGAATAACAAAATCTTTTGAAATTATTTGAATTATTACAAGTATAACTGTTGCTATAAGTCTTATACGTTTAACAGTTTTATTTGGTTTAATATCTTCAGTTTTTCTAAAATCTTTATGGATGAAGTTTCCTGATGATCTGGCCTAAGCAACCAGTGAAATGCGCATATGAATAGCTTATCCCATCAACAATAAATTTCAAGTGTTTTTATAATAATAAAAACTGGAAATTAAGCACGAATAACAAAATCTTTTGAAATTATAATTTAAAATAAATAGAATCTGGGAATTTATTTCCCATGGTGCGTAACATTTATTATATACATTTTCATATTAATTCGAATGTGTATTCTAAGTCAAATTACAGAAATTTATAAACGAAAATTTTGATAGTGCATAGAAAATATTCCTGGAAAATATTGAAGACTATTAAAGTGTTGAAGCTTTTAAAAAATTGTAATTTGACTTAGAATACACATTCGAAAATGAAAATTTATTTAATTTTAAATATTTTTTTTTTTGACAATACGGACGCAACTGGCATATGAAATAGAATAAGATCTAATTATGACGTAGATACGTTTTTATGTTTACGTCAGCTATTGTGTACCTTTGTATAAAATATATGTAATACGTAGTAGTATTATGTAGCATTACGTCGTACGCTATTACGTTCATAAGGTGCAATTGTGTTCCTACATTTATTTTTTTATTTAACTAAGGCATTTCGTATTTTTGTACATTGTACGCAAAAATTTCGTGTTGCATAAAAGCGTATTAACGTTTACGTGAGCTATTGTGTGCTTTTGCATAAAATAGTATACGTTTTAATTTGACAACGCATCGTCATCATATGCTATTACATTGATACGATGCAATTGAGTTCCTATGGTTTTATTAAAATCTGGGGCCAAATTCTGGCAGTCGTGATCGAGTACTTTCTTGATGCAAAATCAATTTTATTTCTAATTCTTTCAGTCGATACTGAACGAATCGAAATTATTTTTTCAGTATTATGAAACTCAAATTAATTCTTTACTACACTGAAAAAATAATTCCGATTCGTTCAGTATTGACTGAAATAATTAGATAATAAATTGCTTCTGAATCGATAAAGTACTCGATCACGACTGCCGGAATCAGGTCCCTGTACTTTTTTTTAAATTGTTTGTACAAAACTTGTAGGGATTTTTTTTTGCCGTAAATGGATAAATCGATTTTTTTTATTGATGATTGAAAAAATTTTCTGGCAGCACGGATTAAAGTTGTAATTAACAATTTTGAGTTTAATTCGAATTTCTGGTTTGTTTTGGGTTAAATGAATTAAATTCTTTATGAAACTGAGAAAAAAACTTGAAAGAGCAGCATTAAGAGAAGTGTTCATTTCAATTGGTTCAAGGAATGGCTTTTAAATAGTTTTTAATTTATAAAATTTTTAGCAGACAAAAAGATCTTCAAAAATATGAATGTATCTCGAATTTCGTTGAATAACTTAAGCTTGAAAATAAATTCATTTTAAAAATGCATTATTGAAGTGAGTAAATAAACAATGGGTCAAAATATTTAAGGTCTCATTACTCTAACGTAAATGTTGCGGACACGTAAACTTTGCGGTTAACTTTAATGGTTGATAGGAACTAAAAATACGTAGAAAATCATATTGTGTAGATATTTGTTAAAAATAAAACTAAAAATTTTCTAAATTTAAAGCAATGATTTAAAAAAATCTTCAAAACTTTTGTTATTTGTACGTTTTGTATAAAAAAACGTCGTGTACGTCGATATTATGTTCGTTAAATCAATAAACATAAACAAATATTCAATTCTCGAACAGTAAAAACGCAGAAAAATTTTAATTTTTGCAGGTTCATCCGCAACGCAACGTCAAGTTTACAGAAGAGTACCTATTTATGGTCTCGGAAAAATTCTATAAATGTTTGGTTAATATTGCAGGTAATTTGCGCTTTAATAGTACTTATCAAATTCATTAATTACTTTCTTGTAGTAGTTAATAATTCGCATAACTAAAAAAATTTAAAAAGACTTCAATATAATTATCAACCTATGGCCCTATGCTCCTTGTTGCAGTTAAAAGGAGCAAATATTTATATATAAACTAAATTTATTTTTACCAAACATTTGCATTTATGCAGTGTGTAGAACTTAAACCTACCAGATATAGACGTTGATTGTGTCAAGTTTGATTGATGACGACCAGTAACGCTTTTTCTGGATTTTTTTCGTCATATAATTCTTAGGTCTGAACATATCTTAAGTTAACGAACATAACTTTTGTCTGCATTACTGGTGCTGAATGAGGGAATTCTAAGATTGCCATTTACTATGATAGTTTTTATATATTCATCTAAGACCAAATAAAGTAGATCTACTCTGGGTCCTTGAGTAATGCTTAGGGCTAATAAATCAGAGCATGTTTAACTTTTAAATGTGTTTAAACCAATGATCATCACGCTATGCCCCCGGGGGCCGAGCACTTTTCGTGAATTTCACACATACACAACACGAAGGTTAACGCAACCATTGTAAAAAGCCATAATTTCAAAAAACAAGAACAAAACACATAGTTAATGTCTCAAACGAATAAATTTATTTTCCTCTCTTTGCACTCACCACTACATACACATGTTAAACTGTCTCTCTTTGTGATGACAGCTGAATTAAACACTGGGCAATCACAAAGGAGATGAAATACCGTCTCCTCAGTTTCTGGTTCTCTGCAGCTGCGGCAGCATTTATTAAAAGGGAGACTGAGTTTTATAGCAAGCTTACCGATCGTCCAGTGACCAGTAAGCACGTATGTATACCAGTCGCGAAATTTATAAATCAGTAAATCTATAATTAATTTTATTAAGAATAGAAAAATAATTTAATATTATCAGGTTCATTTACACGGCAACGTCACGTTTACGTAACAGTCCTTATTTTTACATAAGCTTGGTAAGGAAAACGGACCAGTTGATCAGCAACGTAAACAAAATTTAATTTTACGAATTTTTTCATCAGGGGTCTAATCACCGCATACGATATCGAGCAAAATTGATCGAAATTATTTATTTTGGTATCATGAAACTCGATATCGAATGAAATGTATTGAATTTGAAATAATAATATTCGTATGCAAAATAATTCGATAGTTTATTACCCAGTTTGTTCGTAATGTGTCACTTACACTTGCTGTGCCGAATCTTTGATACCCTCCACCGACACTTCGAATGTTTTAGGAGTAATATCTGTATGATGTCTATTTATTATTATAATCTTTGTAAAAACAGACATCTGCATTAAAATTTGTTGCGGTTTAGACCTTTATAAAATTATTGACCGACAATCAGAAAGTTTAATGCTTTTTTTTGCAATTTTAAATAGCTTGAGTAGAATATCAGTTTAAGATAAACTTAAATGATTTTCAGGAGAGCAAATTATATAAAAGCCATGGTAAGCTATGACCCAATCATCCTAAATTCTGGAGAACGGTTTCTGGTATTAAAAAACATAAATTTCAATACAGCGGTGCAATTAGTTTAAGCGTTTGCAGTGAATTTCAGAAGGCTGCTAAAATGGAATCTTAGGTAAATTATGGACCGTATATCTCAAAATTGCATAACATTTTTTCTGGCCATATGAAGCTAAACTGGATGAAAGTTTACCGCGTATTTAATTATTTTACCAGAGTGGGCTTTAAATGATCTTCACCAAATTTCATAGTGTCATTTCTAGTTCTATATAACTGTGATGTATCAAATTTTGTTATGATAGCATTATTTTTTACTTTTGTTATTTGTACGTTTTGTATAAAAAAACGTCGTGTACGTCGATATTATGTTCGTTAAATCAATAAACATAAACAAATATTCAATTCTCGAACAGTTAAAACGCAGAAAAATTTTAATTTTTGCAGGTTCATCCGCAACGCAACGTCAAGTTTACAGAAGAGTACCTATTTATGGTCTCGGAAAAATTCTATAAATGTTTGGTTAATATTGCAGGTAATTTGCGCTTTAATAGTACTTATCAAATTCATTAATTACTTTCTTGTAGTAGTTAATAATTCGCATAACTAAAAAAATTTAAAAAGACTTCAATATAATTATCAACCTATGGCCCTATGCTCCTTGTTGCAGTTAAAAGGAGCAAATATTTATATATAAACTAAATTTATTTTTACCAAACATTTGCATTTATGCAGTGTGTAGAACTTAAACCTACCAGATATAGACGTTGATTGTGTCAAGTTTGATTGATGACGACCAGTAACGCTTTTTCTGGATTTTTTTCGTCATATAATTCTTAGGTCTGAACATATCTTAAGTTAACGAACATAACTTTTGTCTGCATTACTGGTGCTGAATGAGGGAATTCTAAGATTGCCATTTACTATGATAGTTTTTATATATTCATCTAAGACCAAATAAAGTAGATCTACTCTGGGTCCTTGAGTAATGCTTAGGGCTAATAAATCAGAGCATGTTTAACTTTTAAATGTGTTTAAACCAACGATCATCACGCTTTGCCCCCGGGGGCCGAGCACTTTTCGTGAATTTCACACATACACAACACGAAGGTTAACGCAACCATTGTAAAAAGCCATAATTTCAAAAAACAAGAACAAAACACATAGTTAATGTCTCAAACGAATAAATTTATTTTCCTCTCTTTGCACTCACCACTACATACACATGTTAAACTGTCTCTCTTTGTGATGACAGCTGAATTAAACACTGGGCAATCACAAAGGAGATGAAATACCGTCTCCTCAGTTTCTGGTTTTCTGCAGCTGCGGCAGCATTTATTAAAAGGGAGACTGAGTTTTATAGCAAGCTTACCGATCGTCCAGTGACCAGTAAGCACGTATGTATACCAGTCGCGAAATTTATAAATCAGTAAATCTATAATTAATTTTATTAAGAATAGAAAAATAATTTAATATTATCAGGTTCATTTACACGGCAACGTCACGTTTACGTAACAGTCCTTATTTTTACATAAGCTTGGTAAGGAAAACGGACCAGTTGATCAGCAACGTAAACAAAATTTAATTTTACGAATTTTTTCATCAGGGGTCTAATCACCGCATACGATATCGAGCAAAATTGATCGAAATTATTTATTTTGGTATCATGAAACTCGATATCGAATGAAATGTATTGAATTTGAAATAATAATATTCGTATGCAAAATAATTCGATAGTTTATTACCCAGTTTGTTCGTAATGTGTCACTTACACTTGCTGTGCCGAATCTTTGATACCCTCCACCGACACTTCGAATGTTTTAGGAGTAATATCTGTATGATGTCTATTTATTATTATAATCTTTGTAAAAACAGACATCTGCATTAAAATTTGTTGCGGTTTAGACCTTTATAAAATTATTGACCGACAATCAGAAAGTTTAATGCTTTTTTTTGCAATTTTAAATAGCTTGAGTAGAATATCAGTTTAAGATAAACTTAAATGATTTTCAGGAGAGCAAATTATATAAAAGCCATGGTAAGCTATGACCCAATCATCCTAAATTCTGGAGAACGGTTTCTGGTATTAAAAAACATAAATTTCAATACAGCGGTGCAATTAGTTTAAGCGTTTGCAGTGAATTTCAGAAGGCTGCTAAAATGGAATCTTAGGTAAATTATGGACCGTATATCTCAAAATTGCATAACATTTTTTCTGGCCATATGAAGCTAAACTGGATGAAAGTTTACCGCGTATTTAATTATTTTACCAGAGTGGGCTTTAAATGATCTTCACCAAATTTCATAGTGTCATTTCTAGTTCTATATAACTGTGATGTATCAAATTTTGTTATGATAGCATTATTTTTTACGTTTTTAGGCGTACTAACCTGTTTTCCGGGAGTAAGGTTTATATGGGGCCTAGGGTAAATACTAAGGTATTCATTCGGTTAACCGTTAATCGGTTAACCGATTAATTACTACCCGATTAACTGATCGGTTAATTTAAAATTGGATTTTCGATTAACGATTAAACCGGTTCATTTCAGTCGATTAACCGATTAACCGAAGTAACAAAATTTTAAATTTTTTTGTAGTATTTCAACATATATTTTTGTGTTTTACAAAAATGTATTTGTATAGTAAAATATTTTTTTTTCTTCTTGCAATACATTCTTTAAATACAGTACAAGATAAGAATATGTTCGGTAAAATAAACTCTCGATTGTAACACAAACAATCTTTTAACAGAATTCGGTTAATTAATTAACCGAAGCAATTAGAAGTGTTTAAAGTTTTTTAAATTAAAACTGAATTCTAATTATGTCATAATGGAAGATTTTAATTGTTTAGAGAAATACTGGAAAAGAATTGAGAAATAAGATAAGCTGCTTTAAGGATTGCTTTCGAGGTCTCCCTTTCATTCGTCAACATACATATGTACTTCTATGCCAAAGTTCATGGTTCTAGATAAAAAAAAACAACCAATTACAATATTAATGACAATTGAAAAAATTACCAGTTAACGAACAAAAAGTACCAAAAAGACACCTCATACAGACTCTCATTCACTGAGGACCTTACATGTCTGAGGACCTTAGGTCCAATACTAACCGAAATTCAAAAAAAAAAAATAGAAGTTAAATAAAATAGTACCAAAAAATTCTTATCCGCTCAGGACGCTTATGTTTATAGGTAAAATATTAATTTTAATTAAAGAAAGTACCATTGTAAAACAAAAATCTAATGGCGATTTCTTTTCTGAGAAAAATGTTGCATTAATGTTACATGTTCTACATTTTTGTGTTCGTTTGTACAAAAAATACAACTGTGAGAAAAATTTTCGAGTTCTTTTGTGAATATGTTGATGAAAAACGTGCAAAACATGTTGCATATCTTACCCTTACTTTTACTTAAGGTGTTCATACTGCCCTGTTCTACAACTTTGGTACTTACTACTTTGTTTGTACAACAAATGTTTTATTTTGTTTGTCATAATTCATACCGCTCATAATTTTGAAAAAAAATTGTTTTAAAACAAAATATAAAAATATTTACACATTAAAATCAAAAAAAGTCTATTTATATTATAATCGTTTAAATTTTTCTAAAGCATTAGTGATGTCAATATTTGGTTCCAAGCCATAATAGCGTGCAGAAACCGCTCAAATAGATTTAAAAATCGCTCATAAAGTACATTAATGATGAAAGAGTAATAGTTGTAAATAAAAGCAGCTAATTGTGTTCTATTGAAATTGCACAACATGTAACACTTCCAGTGATTATAGGTAACATTAGAAAATGTAACATGTATATACTGTAACATATTTTTCTCAGAAAATAAATCGCCATAAGGAAAGGAATTAAGTTTCCCGTATTCCCCCTTTATGGTATTTGTTTCTCCCCATTACAGTATTAGAAATTGCAATATTGCATTGGGAGCCAGACAATTAACGTTCGAATTTCGAAAAAGTACCGAATTCGTATTTGGATTTTTTAGATTAGTTTCGAATGTGATATTAACTTTATTTATATGTTTATTGGGTAAAATTAAAAGTTTCACCCGTTTACTCCCTAAAAAGACCGAATTTCTAAAAAGTACCAGACACCTGTCCGCTTATTTTTCTAAAGAGCAACGATAGGTATTACATTTTTTTGTATCTCTTTTAGTTATGGATATATAATATTACCCAATTTATCCGTTTTTACCCTTTTTACCCCCTTAACATTCGAACAAACTTTCAAGAAAAGAACGCAAACAATATTCTCTGAATGCTCGGGAGTTGCAATGTTTAGGTTTAACATTTTGACCCAAAGAGCTTGTGACCGGATTTTTTTATATTTCGCTCTTTCTGTCTTAGTTTTCGAAACAATGTCGTTTTAAACTTCTAATGCTTCTGTTGTTTTAAGTTTTTAAGTTTTGTCAAAAAATGCATGGAGTTATCTACTTTTTACACACGGAAAGAAAAATGCTTCATATATTTAATGAATCATTTTCATAAAAAAACTTTCCTTAGGTAAATGAAAATGTTCATTGTCTAAATGGAATTTCATAGTTATAATGAAGTATTTTCGTTAAAATCGCTTCATTGGATTTCGTAATTACGTTAAAAATTTTCATTGGATATATGAAAACTTAAGTTTGTCCAAGTTAAAAAAAAATTTTAATTGGGAACATAAAAAAACAATATACAAACATAACTATTTTCATAAATTAATACAAAATTATAGTTTCCTTAAAAAAATGTTTAATTGTTAATTAAAAAATGTAAGATTTAATAATTTCATACATCGAATGTTACATGTATGCCATTAAATTTATGAAATCAAAAAAATTTTTTATAAAAGCAACATATTTCAATAATTGCCTTCATAAATTTAAATTTTCATTATGACAATAAAAATGTCATTATAGTAATGACACAAAAACTTTCAATCAATCCACTTTCAATCAAAGTTGTTATTGTTATTATGGACAATTTAATCTCATATTTACGCTCTTAATTGATTAAAAAACATAGTTTTTTAATACAAAAACTACACTGCCCCGGTAGACTAGCTGGTAGAGAGGTAGTCTAACAGCACCGAGATTGACTGATCGATCCTTTTAATGAAACAGGTTTCATCGATCCAACGAAGCGCTGCATAGGTTCCTTTTTATTGCAATTTTTCATGGGATTAATGTCAAAATTCATTGGTATTGCGAAGAAAATTCTTTCAGTGCATAAAAATTTTGTTCAAGAATTGTTTTTTTGTTATGTCATTGTTTTTTTTACTAATAAATACCATATTATAAATCATTTTTGCATTTTTTTATATTGATCTTACTTAATTTATAACAAAACTTTATTAATCGGTTAACCGATCAATTACAAAATTAACCGATTATAAATTTAAATTTGTAATGAATTGTAATTAATGAACATGTCTTAATAATAATAATAATATAAACCGATTAAACCAAAACCTCGGTTAATTAATCGAGCGATTAACCGATTAAAGCAAAAGCCCGATTAAATGAATACCCTAGTAAATACTGAACTGATGTTCACGAAATTTCACGGTCTTATTTCTAGTCCTATAAAACTTTTATGTTCCAAATTTTGTTATGATAGCATTATTTTTTACGGTTTTAGGCGTACTTAACTATTTTCCGGAAGTAGGGTTTATATTAGAGTTTGCTAAAAACCGTAAAAATGTGAAATCGCGGTTTCGGTTTTAAAATGATTAAAACCGGTCGGTTTCGGTTCGGTTTTCGGTTTTGAAAATATTCAAGTAAAACTATATACATATATATTTTTTGTATATATGTAATACAATTTTTTTATTTGTTTCAACCCTGCTAGCACTTGGAAGATGGTTTTATTAAAAATCATCGGTATGAGTCTGTTTTGAGTACTTTTGGTGATTAAAAACTGATTAATTATTAGCACGCTTAAAAATCGACACAAAAATGACTCGCGCTTATAATTTAAAAGTGTTTGATTTAAAATTCAATAACAAAAACTATTAAAAAAGAGTCGAAAATGTCTGTAAACTAATAAAAAAACAAATCATATATGCCCCTGTAAGAAGAGTCGCGGGTAGGGTTTTCTCCCGACAAAAAAATCATTTATTATCGGAAAATGAGCGCATATCCTGGTATTTTAATCGAGCTGAAGAGTCAAAAAAGACTTAAATATGATTAAAAATTTTAAAAAAATGCTGGCTGGGAGTTTATTAAAAAAAAACATTTGTTCTTCTTAGTACTAATTTTAAATTTAATGAATTTTGAGATTACCTTGCCATTGTTCCAGGCTATTTTGTATAAAGTTTTTGTGTATGAAGTACGAGTAATATGTATAATTTGCCATTTCTTTTAGCATAAATATACATTTTAAGTAAAAGCTAAAACCGAGGTTTTTTGGTCGGTTTTCGGTTTCGGTAGGCATTAAAAACGCGGTTTCGATTTCGGTTTAAACCGATCAGCAATCCCTAGTTTATATGGGGTCTAGGGTAAATTATGGACCGATCTTTACGAAATTTCAGTATTTTTCCTACTTCTATAAAACTTTGATAACACATTTTTTTATGATAGCATTATTTTTTACGGTTTCATGCGTACTTAACTGTTTTCCGGAAGTAAGGTTTATATGAGGCCTAAGGTAAATTATGGACCGATCTTCACGAAACTTCACAGTATCATTTCCAGTCCTTTAAAACTGTGACGAGCCAAATTTTGTTATGATAACGTTATAAATTATGGTCTTAGGCGTACTAAACTGTTTTCCGGGAGTATGGTTTATATGGGGCCTAGGATAAATTATGGACCGATCTTCACGAAATCTTACAGCGTGATTTCCAGTTGAAGAAGACAAATTCTTGCAAAATCTTGTGCCATTCTGTGCATTATTCCAGCATTTATGTTAGTTTTTGTAACAAAATTATCGATTTTTTTTAGGTGGTGGTTCCACATTTTGATTCATAGCTCTGATGCTACTAAACGGATTTTGCTGAATTTCAATCCCAAACTGCTTAGGATAACTACAAGCAATTTGACACATAGCTTGTTTAGTTCTTTTGAGTTTTTCGAAAGTGAGCGTGTTTTCAACAGATGGACAGACGGAAAGATGGACAGACAGACGGACATGGCTTAATCGACTTAGAATTACTCAAGGACCCAGCATATATATACTTTATGGGGTCTGAGATGAATAATAAAAAAGTTTCACACGGAATGACAAACTTAATATACCCTCTTCACAACTAATTGTGGTGGAGGGTATAAAAAACTATCCGGAATTTAGGCCTTACTCTAACGTTATGTTTTCGAGAACTAAATGTTCTACAAGAAGGTGTTTGTATTTGCTTATCTGTAATGATTAAAGGTGTTGTACCCTAAATCAATGTTTTACTAAATAAAATTACTATTCTTATTTAGAATTTCTACCAGGGATATTATTATTTATTTATTATTATTTGATTTTATTATTTCTTATTTATTATTATTTATTAATATTATTTATTTATATTATTTATTTTTACTTATTATTTTTAATTGTTTTATTATCAAAAATTGTATTCATTATTATAACAGTAAAAGAAGTGGCATAGATATTTTATTAAAAGTGAACACATAGTACAATTAATGAGGTAACCCTAGTTCTACAACAGGTACAACAAGGCAAAAACAACATTTCAAAGTATATTTATACCAAGTACATGTAAGTCTACAACAAGTCAACAATAAAAAAACAACATTCATATTGTTTGTGTAAAAACATTTGATACTGTCAAACAGCCAAACTTGAAGAAAACAAAAGAAAAAAAATTCATGGCGCACTAAAATGTAAGCAAATTTTGACACTATCGAAAATAAAACAACTGAACAGCTGATCACTTGCATGTACTTGTAATAAATATACTTTGCAACATTTATTTGTTGGGAGAAAAACGTTATTCATAGATTGTCAAAAAAATGTGTATTTCTAGCAACAATAAATACTTTTGTTTGTAAACCGATTGTGACATAATGCACGCTTCGTAAACAATATTCAGATGGGCTACTGGGGTTAAATTATTTGTTTTTTATGTTAAAGTCAAAAAACCAAAAATTATTCAAACAACAAAAATTACCATAAAAATAATAATAGAAATTAATTTAAATTAAATGCATTTGTTTTTATTCGTTTCTGTGGCTACTTTTTATTTACGATATTAATCAATAAATTTGATGCCTCAATCTGAAATTTAAAATATGCGTAAGATAAAAATCGATAAAGGTACAGCAACAAAGCTGCAGTATTAAATGGGAATTAAAAAGTTTAAAAACATTTAGCAAATATTATTAATATGTATTTGATAGCCACTTAAAATATTAAGAAATTTGGGTCATACTTACTAAAGCGTGGTATATAAGCCAAATGCAAGACAAAATAAGTTATTCATTTTAAGTCACACATTCGTAGATAACATACACTGTTGTTAAGCCAGTTAAAACATAGCACTTAGCATTATGAAATTCATTATTGTATTTGCTGCTCTTTTCGCCCTCGCAATGGCCAACAGAGATGCTGAAGTTTTGCACTACGAAAACAATGTTGAACCCGAAAACTTTAGCTATTCTGTACACACTTCTGATGGAAAGACTGCTGAAGAAAGCGGATATCTGGAAAATGCTGGCACCGATGATGAAGCAATTTCCGTTCGTGGATCATATTCTTACATTGGTGACGATGGTGTAACCTATCAGGTCAACTACATTGCCGATAGAAACGGTTTCCAGCCACAAGGTGATCACATTCCAGTTGCTTAAGTAGCTGATATTTTTTAATTGAAAGACTGTTATTAGATGTAAATATATAGATAAATAAAGTTAAACCTTTTTTTTTTAGAGAAATGTGTATAAAAACCATTTTATACTAAATGTACTACTGAGCTAAAATACTATTTCAGATGTCTTTAGTAGAATTGTATGGCGATTCTTTTCTTAGAATATATTAACCCTCTACCACTCATTTTAAGGGGTAATTTTTGTCCTCTGTTTTTAACTTCCCCTTAAAAGTATACTAAAACGACACTTTAGAGGGTTAAAATATTCCACAACTATTTTCTGCATTAAATTTCACTAGAGATCTTCTACGATATCTGAAATAATATTTTAGCTCAGAAGTGCATTTAGTATATTTTTTCTACTTATACCAAACGCCTTTTCAAAAAATTCAACAACTTTAGGCAGATTTGGTCTACCAATAGCTTAGTTGCATTTCGCGTTACAACACTCACAATATTCTGTACGTAAAAATAACTGAACTTGTAATATAAAATAAATGAAAATTCAATTAAAAACCGGTCTACTTATTTCTCATTTATTTTTTACAAAAAGTTCATTTAATTTTTACTGTCAAAAATTCAACACCATATTCCGTAATATCAAATAAATATTCAGTTATTTTGTAAAATATTACTGTCAAAAATTCAACACCACATTCAGTAAAAACAATTAAATATTCACTTAGTCTGGGTTCACACTATGAAAGTTTTCTTTCAGAAAGTCAGAGTTGATTGGTGAGAGGGGAAGAGAACATGCTTTTCTTCTCTCCCCTCTCACCAATAAACTCAGACTTTCTGAAAGAAAACTTTCATAATGTAAACCCTGACTTTGTGCCATGTCAAGGCATTGTCAAGGCACCTTAATTATGTCAGGACATAAGTTGAGCCGAATCGAATTCGCCGTATTACACAGGATTACAACATTGCCACCAAGGTTGTATTTTTGTGGCACATATACCTGAAGTTAGTGGCAACTCCAGCCAACTTCACGTAACGTCCTGTTTCCGGCATTTTGGTCCCTTTCTTTTTGTGCTTTGTGATCGGTGAAGTTAATTCGTGCGCTTAATTACAACGAACTTCTTGGGCATCCGCCAAAGGAATATTAATATCGGCCGGTCCTGGCTAGTGCGTTTCCTGGACAAAGTTGAAGTACAGCTCACGGGGAGAAAAAGTAAGTACAAAGTGCAGATAATGTCTGAGTGGTGACCATAGATAAAAACTATTTATGAACCCCAAAAACTAGGACACATGGCAGTCAGTCGGGATCGGACAGCAAGTTCGATCCACGAGTAACGTTCTTGGACCACTCAACCATTAAGGATACCACCGGTAGCGAAAACGGTGATAGCAACATTTTTCAACGCCGGGAATTCAACATTAAAGACTACCATCTATAACGGAAATTTAAGAGCAACATTTTTGAACGCCGATAAACCCGTATCATCTGGAGGCAACGCTAACAAGGCGATACCAACCCATACCAACTCTAAACCACCATCAGCCAGTGACCCTAATCATCATACAACCTGCGGAGTAACAAAAAGATAAGTAGCACCATTTTGAATTTTGTTGGTAGACAATTGTAGAACCTACCCTTGAGTGAATTCCGATTAATATGGCCTTTCAAATTGTCGATTGGGTGGAATCCAGCACCACACCAATAAAATTCGGTTTTTTTTTGCATGTTGTTACCAAACCAAGTAAACGACCCCGGTAGTAGTCATCTCAGGCTTTGGTGGAACGATTTTAGTTGGGCGTAAATTTGGTGATTCCATACCTAATAAACTGTAAATCACCATCAGCCAAATTTCATGAAAATTTAGTTTGAAGAGTAGTCAATTTTTATGAAAATTAAATTGTAAAATCACCATCAGCCGAATATTGTGAAAAATATATTGAAAATCAGCCACATTTTATTAAAATTAAATTGTGATTCGCCATCAGCTGAATGGTATGAAAGTTAAATTATAAATCAACATCGGTTTAATTTTATGAGCAGTGAATTGAAAATGCCATCGTCAAAATTAAGTAAAATTTTAATTGAAAATAGCTTCAGCAAAGTTTAGAAAAAATTAAATTAAAAATATCATCGGCAAAAGTTTTTAAAATTTTAATTAAAAATATCATCAGCCAAATTTTGTAAAAATAGAATTAAGAATACCATCAGTAAAATTTTGTGAAAATTAAATTGAAAATACCACCAGCCAAATTTTGTGAAAATATTACCGGCCTAATTTTGTAAAAATTTAATTGAAAATACCATCAGCCGAATTTGGTGAAAATTAAATTGTATAGCACCATCAGTTGAGTGGTCTGAACATTAAACTGTAAACGGATCTCCCGTAAATTTTATATCCTACTTACTTTTAAGTCTTGATCAAAATTAAACCGGGACACACCACCTATGAATGGTGAAAGTTAGTAAAATTGCGAGACTTTTGTAGGAACACAGCTTATACATTGTCTGGATATACGTATTTCTTTAGTTCACTTATTGCGGGGTAAAATACCTCAAAACAACTCTTATACAGACGTTGAATAATTTTGTAATGTTCTAATTGTTAAATAAACAAAGTAAAGCTTACCCAGTGTAAGGCTGAAGTTATTTTAATTTCGAATTCTTGTGCAACTCGGGTCTAGGGGTTTACCGCGGAAGCTTCAACCCATCTAATCGTAACTTTGTAAAGAAATTCCAGCTAAACTCACATCGTATAGAACTTCGGATTCATTCAATTCTAAATGTGTAGTCAAACGTTAGGTGGCCGTACCACCAGTGAAATTTGAATTGGACGGAACGCAATAAGTTTAAAAAAAAATTAAATTATAACTCTACCGCGGCTTAAATCTAAAGCACTGGAAAGCCGAATCGCCATTTCGCTTGGGATTCTTGAACAAAAAAAAAAAAAAAAAAAAAAAAAAAAAAAAATTTACAGCGTACATCATCGTTAGCTAGGCGCGCTTTTATCTGAAGCAACCCCACCCGGAACTATACTGCGTATAGGATTCAAAATTATTTTAACTTTTGGTTTGCACGAAGGTCTCTTTGAAGCACACCACGTGGTAAAATCGGGTTGATTTAATGATATACGTTAACTAATCAAACAAAATATCCCTAGTAAAAATATTGAGGTTGTATAACTCTGAGTTTTTTTTGAAAAAAAAAAATTAAAACATACCTTATAACAATGATAAATTATTGTAATCTTGATAATAAGTTCTAATCGAGTCAATTGACAACTAGCCCAACATAAATTATTAATTTAACTCAATCTTGAATTTTTGGTATAATATTTGTAAAACATCTTTTACAGCAACAAATCTAAAAAAGAAAAAGGAAATAAACAAAAGTAAAGGGAGGGAAAACCCCTACCCAAATGACTCGGGAAGTTAAAATTAGATTGTACACAAAACCAACCAAATGACCCGTACCTCGTACGAATAGCAACTTAGTTTAATTTTTTTTTAAAGTTTAATTGAAACTAAAAGTTGGATTTAAAAGGTATAAGTTTTTTTTGTGTTTCGCGATTTCGGGAAACAAAGCAAATCATATTTTCAATAAACTTTAAAGGACTAAGTTGGAATTCGGACGAGCTCAAAGATTAATCGAGTATGTGTATAACTTGAAGTATAATTGTGATAATTTTTAAGTAAATCCGGTTGAAACCTACCCTGTACATTTTTTTTTTGAGATATCGATTAGAGGTATTTTGAATGGAACATTCCTTTAGGATTTTGTAACCCCCCTTTAACTAATGTTTTTTTGCTATATTGTATTTTTAAAATATATTTGTGCCCGGTTCATTAGGAACCTTATTAAACGTCGAAAAGAGAGACAGTTTAGGCAGGATGAATTAATAGATTCCATCAGTATTAGCGCTAATATAGGTGTTTGAGTAGCTTTATGAGCCAAATTTTCCCTCTGACGACGCAAATATCCCCCGTAGTTATTAGTGTGTTAAATTACCTTAAGCATAATTATTATTGATTGAATACTACTATTTTAAGATTTTTATAATAAATGTTGTTTTGAAACTTGATATTGAATTTTGAAATGCAAACCGGTTTTATTTTGAGAATGGAAGTGTGAAGAGGTTAAGGTAGGTATTTGGTGGTGAAGATGTTTGTTAGGGGTAGCTACAACTTGCGGCTACTATGCTACCATGGTCGAGCATCAGGATGGATGCTGAGGGAGGGCCAGCCAGGGGTTAAATAACATCTTAACCCCCTACAACTAAAGGTATTGTATCCCAGCGATCGGTCTCGGTACATTTCGGTTTCTTTTCTTTTTGCGCCCCTTTTAAATTTTTCGGTAATTTAGGCAAGATGCACTGGTACATAAAATAATGTTTTATGCACGTCCATTTGCAACGAACACCCGCCCATGCCCGACGAGTCATAGCCCGGCTGAAAATTTGTTAGTTACCAGTGTGACAAATGGACAGTGCACGCGAACCGTGCGTGTGGCAGCGGCCACTATCGCATTGAATCGTGACAGTTATATTATTTTTGGCGCCCAACGTGGGGCCCGAATGGAAATTAAATCATCTTACCTTTTTATATATCGTGCGTTTGTAAAGTTTGAAATTTTTTTTAGTAAAACATTTTTGATTGTCTGGCGGTACGTAATCGACTTTTCGTAAGTTCAGGACTGATGGTACATCGGTTTATTCGCGACGACGAGTGCGGTTAGGGAAGTTTATCGATGACTATAAGTCGTAGTAATTGGGATTTGACCGGGATTACTAAACGCGATAGGATTCGGAAACTTTTGCCAGGGCGGAAAGTAGCGTATGCTCCGGGGGTTTGTACTTCAATGCCGCGTCGCGACGTTAACTTGCGCCCATGACGACGGTCATGTAGAACCAACATCCGCAAACATAACGATGGGAAACAATACCTTTGTTTTTATTTACTTCTAATTTCACCATCCAAATACCAACCCAACACTGAAATTTTTGTAAATTTTTTTTTTTTTAGCAAATTCTGTGCTTTTTAGATTTGAGTACGATTTCGATTTTAATTGTAGTTTTCTCGCGAAGATAATCACATAACTTTACATAAACTTTCTTTGAACTTTTTTGGTATTGGTCAAAATTCTAGGGTAACAATATCTTATTTTGATTTTAGTTTAATCTAGTACATTTATTTAGATTTTTATTTGTACCATCCATTCATTTTTTTTTAGACATTAAAATTTGGTTAAAATTTTAATTTTTCCGGAGTTGACTATAATTTTTGATTAAAATTTTTTTTTCTTTGTTTACTTTTTATTTTGATTTCGGTTGTCAAAATTTACAGAGTTACCATCGGGTCAAAATTACTTGTGGCGATTTTTTCGATTTTTTTTTTGCGACGAGTTCAGGTTATACCAGTTCGGTGTGATTAAAATTGAAATTGAAATTCTTCAGCATACTTGGCAAAACTCTAATTAGCAAACGTTCATCGTTTTTGCTAAATTTGTTTTCTGTTGGTTTTTAACCTGTAAAGTTCACGTTTTAGCCAAAATTTTTATAAATTTTGATCGGACTATCCTTTTATTGAAATTCCATTTGATTGTTTTTATTCGAAATTTTGGGGTCAAAATTGTAAGAGTTGCCAGTTGGCTAAAAAAATTTTTTTTTTGAGCAATTATTCTCAAATTTTTATGATTTTGTTTGCAAAAATTCTAAATTAATTTATAATTAAAGATAATAAGAATAATTTGAATTTTTTGGATTTTTATTATTTAAGTTCTATTTTGCTATCATTTACCACAAACAATTATCTTGAATTTTTAGGCGGTGATTTTGTTTTAATTAAAATTTTCTGGTCGGAATTATCACTTCGGGTAAAGTTTTTCTGGGATTACCTTCTGTTTCGATTTCGGGTGTCATAGTTTAAGTGTTGCCATTTGGTTACAATTTCTTTTGATATTTTGGCTAAGATTCAAGTGCGAATTATAAGTTCGGTGCGTTTTCAAGTTTAGAGCTGAATTTTCCGGCAAAATTCAATTTGTTTGAGTATACTATATAATTAAAATTTTCGATTTTCAGCACAGCCTTAACTGGGGCAAATATTACAGACGTTGTAGTTTTTGAAAATTTCAGGTTGAGTTTACCATTGGGTACAACTAATTTTGTTGGTTGCATACGCAATACAATCCAATCGGTATCGCGGTTAGTAAATTTTTTTTTTTCGATTGATTAGGCGATAATTTGTGGGGACGGTAATCAAACATTTCTGGTAGTACGGTTTGGTAGCGACATTTTATACAGTTTTGGGAAGTTTTTTTGCATTTTTGGGAATACATTTTGGGGAAGTTTGATAAATCTTGAGAACCTTGTTCGGATTTAATGGTAAGGACCCGTAGTGGATTAAATACAAACAACACAATGGGACCAGGCGACACGGCAGCGGGAATTACGGCCACCACTACTTCGTCAGCAATGTCAATGGGAACTTCAATAACCACCTCGGCTATAGTTCACTCACAGCCTTATCAATTATTTACGACGCAAGCGACAGGTATAGCCATGGGAGAAGCTGGCCCAAATATTTCTGTTGTACAGGAGGAAACCGAGCAAAACACCTCAACGGCTAACGCATCTCTAAACAGCACCATAACCTCTCCAGAGTTTAGTAGCGTCACAGCCATCGGAGTTCAAAGGGAATTCAGAGGAGCGAACAGTAATCACCCGAGGGCAGAAAGGCTGATGGAACCGTTAAGAGCAGCAGAAGGATTGAGGCAAATAGAAATCCGCAGATCTGTGGACGCGAGAATAGAAGAGTTGATACCGGCGATAGTACAGGCGACAGTAAGCGCAATGTCACAGGCAAGTGGAGCGGGAGGAGCCCAAGTAAATCAGAGCTTTGATGAGCAGAGGTCAGTTAACAATCGACCGTCGTTCTCGTATCAACAACCACCACCACGAAGAAATTCAGCGAACAATTATCAAGCAGGGATACCCCAACCACAGCGTCATAATAACCGAGACAACAGATATCAAGTTCCACCAACACACGTTAACAGGAATAATTTACCAGTTTTTGAGAATCAACCACCTCGTTTTAGTGAGCCACCACCACAAATGTATGCACCGCGGAATCAACGTAACCATTATGGAGAATCATTTAACAGAATCGATAAATGGGGATTGCAATTTGACGGGACGACAAAAACACCAAGCGTTGAAGATTTTGTGTTCAGAGTTGAGACACTTCAGTCGGATTACGGTTGTTCTTGGGCAGAAGTCATTCGTAGTATTCACCATTTGTTTAATGGACCAGCATTAGATTGGTTATGGGATTATAGGCGGATGAATACGACTCTAAGTGACTGGCCAACCCTTAAGAGCGCCTTAATTAGATATTTTCATAGATATGAAAGTGATTTTGATATTCAACGAAAAATTCTTGACAGGAGGCAACAACCATTGGAATCCGTTGATGATTTTTGCAACGCAGTTATTCGTTTGAGAAACCAACAGACTAACCCCATGTTAGAACAGGACTTAGTAGAGATTTTAAAAAATAATTTGAGGCCAGCACTATCACAACTTTTGTTTGCCGTAAGACCATTGGGATTGAGTCAATTTAGAACTGAAGGGAGAAGAGCAGAGAGTTTACTGAACAACCAGCGAGTTAGTAACCCGAGATATCAAGGAAAACATATAAATGAACTAGATGTGGAGGGAGAAATATTGGAAAGCGAGATGTCTGTTAATGCATTGACAAACCCAGTCCGCAAACTTGTGTGCTGGAATTGTAAAGCTGAAGGACATATGTTTATGGATTGCCCGTCGGAGCGTAGAAGATTATTTTGTTTCAAGTGTGGTTACGATAACACGGTGACTCCTAAATGTCCAGTCTGTCAGGGAAACAGGGTGGCGAACAATCCTCGTACTGGGATGGAGGGTCGTTCGAGAAATGTAGCAACCCAGGCTCAACAAACACCGAGTGCACCACCGACGAATCAGTCGAACCCTACCTTGTAACAGAAATGTTACCAACAACCGTAGCAGCAGCAACGCAGACCGATCTTGCAACAGTCCCTAGTTCTACAGAAGATTTAACAAACACCAAACCTATTGATATTTTGTTTAGTGAACAACCACTTTTACCTTGCAATACCACCAAAGTTGACATTAACCCTAGAAAGCCATACCATGTACGATTAAAAGAATATGAAGCAGCAAAAGAAAGAATCTTTGGAACACCATCGAGAAGAATAATTAAGACCCGACAGCGTTATAAGGAACGGAAACAGATACGTAAAGAAATAGCCTCAGCCAACTTAATTGAAAATTCGAATAGGAGGATTTATACCACCATCTCTATTAATGGCGTAAAAGTACAAGGTCTGCTTGACAGCGGTGCAACAGTTTCTTGCTTAGGCGAAGGATGTCTTGATGTAGTTGAAGAAGCTAAGCTTGTGATACATCCGTATGTTTCGAAGATTTTCACTGCTGATGGCAGGGCAAACCAGATTATAGGTCGCGTAAGGGCGTTAATAGAATTTAATGGGCGTTCAGAGTACGTTAATTTTTACCTTGTTCCTTCCTTAAAACAGAAGCTATTTTTGGGCGTAGACTTTTTGAGAATGTTTAATGTTTTTCGTTTTGAGATAAATAGTATTACACCTGACAACGGCGATTTGCGGGATGATTCTTTGGCCAATTTTCCGAGTAGACACACTTTAACAACGGAACGACAACAAATTTTGGACAAAGCCATTCAAGAATTCCCTTCTTTTGCGCAAAAAGGTCTTGGCAAAACATCGTTGGAAATACATAGCATAGACACCGGAGCAGCCATTCCCATCAAGGAAAAATATTATCCGATTTCACCAGCGGTACAACAGCTCATGTATGCCGAACTAGATCGTATGATTTCTCTGGGCGTTATAGAGCCAAGTGAAAGTCCTTGGAATAATAGGGTTACGTTTGTTCAAAAAGGTGAAAAGGCCCGAATATGTCTAGATGCGCGGAGGCTGAATGATGTCACCATAAAGGATGCATATCCGCTACCTAATATTGAAGGTTTATTGAGCAGACTGGGAGATACCCATTTCATTTCTAGTGTTGATTTAAAGGACGCGTTTTGGCAGATACCGCTAGCAGTCTCCAGTAGGGAAAAGACGGCGTTCACGGTACCTGGAAGGCCTTTGTACCATTTTACGGTAATGCCGTTTGGGTTGTGCAATGCAGCTCAGCGGTTATACCGTTTAATGGACAAAGTCATCCCTGCGCGCCTTCGCGAGCGTGTTTTCGTCTACCTGGATGATCTGTTAGTTGTATCTGCTTCATTCGCGGAACACATCGATCTTCTAAGGGAAGTAGCAATTTGTTTGTCTAGCGCTGGGTTAACAATTAACGTGGAAAAATCCAAATTTTGTTGCAAGGAACTTAAATATTTAGGATATATTGTGGGAGGAGGAATCCTCAGGCCAGATCCAGACAAGATATCGGCGATACAAAATTTTAGCTACCCAACTACACCAAAGCAAGTTAGGAGTTTTATGGGAACCACTGGTTGGTACCGACGTTTCATAAACGACTACGCGACAATAACAGCTCCAATTTCAGAAACACTTAAGAAAACAAAAAAATTTGAATTTACTGCGGAAGCAAAGCTAGCGTTCGACCAATTAATTCACTGCCTTAGTACAAGTCCCGTTTTAACCCATCCTGACTTTACGAAAACCTTTTTCATACAGTGCGATGCTTCCGATGTTGTTATATTTCAAGAAGACCCTGAAGGTGGCGAACATCCAATTGCTTATTATTCAAGAAAATTAACCCCAGCTCAGAAAAATTATTCTGTAACTGAGCGTGAATGCTTAGCGGTGGTGTCAGCGATACAAAGATTCCGTCCATACATCGAGTTGATGCAGTTTGTAGTGATCACAGATCACTCAAGCCTTAAATGGCTCATGTCACAGAAAGACCTTAGCGGTAGATTAGCGCGATGGAGCTTACAACTACAATCCTTTAGTTTTCAAATTCAGCACCGAAAAGGTTCACAGAATGTGGTACCTGACGCGTTATCGCGATACACCGTAGATGCACTGGATAATTTTGGTTCATTTTTAGTTGATTTAAATTCACCAGAGTTTAGCTCTGACGATTATAAAGAATTAATCCGTATCGTTCAGAAAGAAAAATCTAGTTTACCCGATATTAAAGTTATTGACAATTTTGTGTACAAAAGAACAACTGTATATAATGGCGACATTCTGTTAGAAGATCATGCCTGGAAGTTATGGGTGCCTGCTTCATTAACCGAAAGCATAATTGAGAATGCACATAGCCCACCCAGTATGGCTCATGGGGGCATTGCAAAAACAATTAGGAGAATTCGGGAATACTTTTACTGGCCTCATTTAAACATTCAAGTTCGAAACTTCGTCAATCGTTGCGACGTTTGCAAGGAATGCAAACCAGCTAATACGATACTTAAACCACCTATGGGAAAAGAAGCAGACGCAACCAGACCTTTCCAGCGTATTTTTATAGATTTTTTGGGGCCGTACGTGCGTTCGAAGCGTGGCAATTGTTATATTTTTATTGTATTGGATTATGTGACTAAGTTCGTGCTATTGAAGGCAATGTCTAGAGCAAATACTCGCAATGTAGTAGATTTTCTGGTTAAAGAAGTTTTTTATAAATTTGGTTGTCCCGAAACAATAGTTTCGGATAATGGACCACAGTTTGTGGGCAAGGAGTTTGCAGCCTTAATGGAAACCTTTGAGATAAATCATTGCAAGACAGGAGTATACGCACCTCAAGCGATTGCGTCTGAGCGCGTTAATCAATCGATATTGGCAGCAATTCGTTCGTACCTGGGAGAAAACCACAACGAGTGGGATTTGCACCTCTGTGAAATAGAATGCGCACTACGCTCAGCCGTACATTCTGCTATAGGCATGACTCCCTACTTTGCGTTGTTTGGCACCAACATGATTACTCATGCGTCGGCATACAAGATAGCCAGAAAGTTAAACGTTGTTGATGAACCCAATGTCAGATTTGAGAACCGACATGATTTTATGGAAATCGTTCGCGATAAGCTAAAGGAAGGACTACACAAAAGCTATGAAGCTAACTCGAAGAGATACAACACACGTGCAAGGATCGCTAAGTTTAAAGTAGGACAGGAAGTATTCCGCCGAAACTTTCAGTTGTCGGATTTTGCTAAACAAGTATCAGCGAAACTGTGTCGGAAATTCCTCAAGTGTAGAATTCTCCGTATGGTTGGAAACAGTTTGTATGAGATTGAGACTTTACAGGGGAAACCACTGGGTGTATTTCACGCTAAGGATTTAAAGGCATAGCTTGACGTTTCACTTTTATCATATTCGCAATATGATTGCGAATATGATAAAACTGATCAGCACCGGGAAAGAGTGTGGTGTGCCATGTCAAGGCATTGTCAAGGCACCTTAATTATGTCAGGACATAAGTTGAGCCGAATCGAATTCGCCGTATTACACAGGATTACAACATTGCCACCAAGGTTGTATTTTTGTGGCACATATACCTGAAGTTAGTGGCAACTCCAGCCAACTTCACGTAACGTCCTGTTTCCGGCATTTTGGTCCCTTTCTTTTTGTGCTTTGTGATCGGTGAAGTTAATTCGTGCGCTTAATTACAACGAACTTCTTGGGCATCCGCCAAAGGAATATTAATATCGGCCGGTCCTGGCTAGTGCGTTTCCTGGACAAAGTTGAAGTACAGCTCACGGGGAGAAAAAGTAAGTACAAAGTGCAGATAATGTCTGAGTGGTGACCATAGATAAAAACTATTTATGAACCCCAAAAACTAGGACACATGGCAGTCAGTCGGGATCGGACAGCAAGTTCGATCCACGAGTAACGTTCTTGGACCACTCAACCATTAAGGATACCACCGGTAGCGAAAACGGTGATAGCAACATTTTTCAACGCCGGGAATTCAACATTAAAGACTACCATCTATAACGGAAATTTAAGAGCAACATTTTTGAACGCCGATAAACCCGTATCATCTGGAGGCAACGCTAACAAGGCGATACCAACCCATACCAACTCTAAACCACCATCAGCCAGTGACCCTAATCATCATACAACCTGCGGAGTAACAAAAAGATAAGTAGCACCATTTTGAATTTTGTTGGTAGACAATTGTAGAACCTACCCTTGAGTGAATTCCGATTAATATGGCCTTTCAAATTGTCGATTGGGTGGAATCCAGCACCACACCAATAAAATTCGGTTTTTTTTTGCATGTTGTTACCAAACCAAGTAAACGACCCCGGTAGTAGTCATCTCAGGCTTTGGTGGAACGATTTTAGTTGGGCGTAAATTTGGTGATTCCATACCTAATAAACTGTAAATCACCATCAGCCAAATTTCATGAAAATTTAGTTTGAAGAGTAGTCAATTTTTATGAAAATTAAATTGTAAAATCACCATCAGCCGAATATTGTGAAAAATATATTGAAAATCAGCCACATTTTATTAAAATTAAATTGTGATTCGCCATCAGCTGAATGGTATGAAAGTTAAATTATAAATCAACATCGGTTTAATTTTATGAGCAGTGAATTGAAAATGCCATCGTCAAAATTAAGTAAAATTTTAATTGAAAATAGCTTCAGCAAAGTTTAGAAAAAATTAAATTAAAAATATCATCGGCAAAAGTTTTTAAAATTTTAATTAAAAATATCATCAGCCAAATTTTGTAAAAATAGAATTAAGAATACCATCAGTAAAATTTTGTGAAAATTAAATTGAAAATACCACCAGCCAAATTTTGTGAAAATATTACCGGCCTAATTTTGTAAAAATTTAATTGAAAATACCATCAGCCGAATTTGGTGAAAATTAAATTGTATAGCACCATCAGTTGAGTGGTCTGAACATTAAACTGTAAACGGATCTCCCGTAAATTTTATATCCTACTTACTTTTAAGTCTTGATCAAAATTAAACCGGGACACACCACCTATGAATGGTGAAAGTTAGTAAAATTGCGAGACTTTTGTAGGAACACAGCTTATACATTGTCTGGATATACGTATTTCTTTAGTTCACTTATTGCGGGGTAAAATACCTCAAAACAACTCTTATACAGACGTTGAATAATTTTGTAATGTTCTAATTGTTAAATAAACAAAGTAAAGCTTACCCAGTGTAAGGCTGAAGTTATTTTAATTTCGAATTCTTGTGCAACTCGGGTCTAGGGGTTTACCGCGGAAGCTTCAACCCATCTAATCGTAACTTTGTAAAGAAATTCCAGCTAAACTCACATCGTATAGAACTTCGGATTCATTCAATTCTAAATGTGTAGTCAAACGTTAGGTGGCCGTACCACCAGTGAAATTTGAATTGGACGGAACGCAATAAGTTTAAAAAAAAATTAAATTATAACTCTACCGCGGCTTAAATCTAAAGCACTGGAAAGCCGAATCGCCATTTCGCTTGGGATTCTTGAACAAAAAAAAAAAAAAAAAAAAAAAAAAAAAAAAATTTACAGCGTACATCATCGTTAGCTAGGCGCGCTTTTATCTGAAGCAACCCCACCCGGAACTATACTGCGTATAGGATTCAAAATTATTTTAACTTTTGGTTTGCACGAAGGTCTCTTTGAAGCACACCACGTGGTAAAATCGGGTTGATTTAATGATATACGTTAACTAATCAAACAAAATATCCCTAGTAAAAATATTGAGGTTGTATAACTCTGAGTTTTTTTTGAAAAAAAAAAATTAAAACATACCTTATAACAATGATAAATTATTGTAATCTTGATAATAAGTTCTAATCGAGTCAATTGACAACTAGCCCAACATAAATTATTAATTTAACTCAATCTTGAATTTTTGGTATAATATTTGTAAAACATCTTTTACAGCAACAAATCTAAAAAAGAAAAAGGAAATAAACAAAAGTAAAGGGAGGGAAAACCCCTACCCAAATGACTCGGGAAGTTAAAATTAGATTGTACACAAAACCAACCAAATGACCCGTACCTCGTACGAATAGCAACTTAGTTTAATTTTTTTTTAAAGTTTAATTGAAACTAAAAGTTGGATTTAAAAGGTATAAGTTTTTTTTGTGTTTCGCGATTTCGGGAAACAAAGCAAATCATATTTTCAATAAACTTTAAAGGACTAAGTTGGAATTCGGACGAGCTCAAAGATTAATCGAGTATGTGTATAACTTGAAGTATAATTGTGATAATTTTTAAGTAAATCCGGTTGAAACCTACCCTGTACATTTTTTTTTTTGAGATATCGATTAGAGGTATTTTGAATGGAACATTCCTTTAGGATTTTGTAACCCCCCTTTAACTAATGTTTTTTTGCTATATTGTATTTTTAAAATATATTTGTGCCCGGTTCATTAGGAACCTTATTAAACGTCGAAAAGAGAGACAGTTTAGGCAGGATGAATTAATAGATTCCATCAGTATTAGCGCTAATATAGGTGTTTGAGTAGCTTTATGAGCCAAATTTTCCCTCTGACGACGCAAATATCCCCCGTAGTTATTAGTATGTTAAATTACCTTAAGCATAATTATTATTGATTGAATACTACTATTTTAAGATTTTTATAATAAATGTTGTTTTGAAACTTGATATTGAATTTTGAAATGCAAACCGGTTTTATTTTGAGAATGGAAGTGTGAAGAGGTTAAGGTAGGTATTTGGTGGTGAAGATGTTTGTTAGGGGTAGCTACAACTTGCGGCTACTATGCTACCATGGTCGAGCATCAGGATGGATGCTGAGGGAGGGCCAGCCAGGGGTTAAATAACATCTTAACCCCCTACAACTAAAGGTATTGTATCCCAGCGATCGGTCTCGGTACATTTCGGTTTCTTTTCTTTTTGCGCCCCTTTTAAATTTTTCGGTAATTTAGGCAAGATGCACTGGTACATAAAATAATGTTTTATGCACGTCCATTTGCAACGAACACCCGCCCATGCCCGACGAGTCATAGCCCGGCTGAAAATTTGTTAGTTACCAGTGTGACAAATGGACAGTGCACGCGAACCGTGCGTATGGCAGCGGCCACTATCGCATTGAATCGTGACAACTTATTATTTAAAATTTTACTGTCAAAAAATTGACCCCATATTCAGTAAAAACAATTAAATATTCAGTTATTTGATTAATATTCAGTAATTTTCGTTTACTCCACAAAAGAGCCGAATTTCTAAAAAATACCAGACAGACACCTGTCCGCTTGTTTTTCTTATAAGCGATAGAGGGAGAATATTATTATTTACTTACCCTGTTACACACGTTTGTTTTACTTTTGTTGTACTGACCATGTTGTTTACAGAAGAACTCTTATAAGACACCAGCAGCATGACCGATATGGCTTCGCAATTATTTACTTTTAAAATTTGATGTATTTAACTAAATTATATAAAAAAATAGAAAATGGGAACTACTTACACAAAACAAGCAATTAATTTTTTATAGATAAGTAAAAATTAATTTTTGGTAGTCAAATTATATAAAATAACAGAATATTTAATTGTTTTTACTGAATATGGCGTTGAATTTTTGACAGTAAAATTTTATAAAATAACTACAAATTTATTTGTTTTTACGGAATATGTAGTTAATTTTTTTACAATTAATTTATATAAGATAACTGAATATTCATCTGTTTTTACGGAATTCGCGGTTGAATTTTTGACAGTAAAAATTAAATGAACTTTTCGTTGCTTTAAATTACATTTTTATTTAATTTAACATAAAGAAGAATTGAACTCAATCAACGGACAATATTAACTGCAACTGAAAATCCGTATTAATATGCACTTAGTTTTTTGAATAGCTGTTAGAATCAGTTAAAAATAAATTTGCTTGGAATTTTAAATGTTTATTTATTTAAAAATGACTGAACGGAATATTTCCTAAATAAACTACAGTCCGTTACTGTAATAATATTGTGAGTGAAGTATTGATAAAAACATGGACAAAAAAACTACGTCTGTTTTGTTCACGTTCGAACCGCTACTTCTTTTGCCATTATCTTTGACATAGAATCGCGCCCGCCCTCCATAAACTTTAGCATAGATAACAGAGCTTTCTAAGTGCTATAATTTAAGGGTTAAGAAAACGTAAAAATATTTTTTGCTTAAACTGTTATTGCATTTTTGATGCGTACGACTGTCACGTTCAACACTTTGGAATTACCCATATGCATTCTTTATATGCAAATTATACATTTTCTAAAGTTTTTGATTCATAGAATACGACTGCCGAACAAACTCGGCTTATTTTTGATATACATAAGAATAAAAGAAAAACATTTTTTTTTGGAAAAACTGGGTAACTCCATTTTTTCCCTAAAACATAAATTTATAGTTAAGGTTTTTCCACATATGATTACTGAAGTTTTTTTTGAAAAACATTCATACTTTGACCAAAAGTTCGTGCAATGTATGTAAAACGAATTTTCGAAAAATTTAAAAATTTCAAGGGCCGGAATTTCGAAAATCCGTTGTACGATTTTTTGGTCTTAGAAGAACCCTAGTGAAATTTGATGAATATTCATAGAACATTTTATCCCTGAAAAGTGCCGTTTTAGTATACTTTTGTGTAAGAGTTAAGAAAAAGGACAAAAATAACCCCTTAAAATGAGTTGTTAGGGGGTTAATAAATGTTAAGGAAAGAATCGCCATACGATTCTACTGAAGACATCTGAAATTATTTTTTAGCTCAAAAGTACATTAAGTATATTTTTTTTTGACTTATACCAAAAGCCTTTTCAAAAAATTCAAAAACTTTAGGGGCCGATATTTCGTGAACTTGAGCTAACTTTTCAAAAACCTTTAGTCTAGTTTTATTTCGCGTTGCAACTGTCGAGGCTGGTTTTTTTTGCTGTGTGTGTTCTTCTCGTGTCTTCAGAAAATGGAGTTACCTAGTTTTTTCAAAGTTTGAAATTCAAACGGCTACAGAAATGTTTGAATTTTTTTTTATATAAAAAAATAAACCTTAAACTCAATTAAATAAAATACAATTAAATACAATTGTGTTTATTTATATGCTGCGTTCCGTAGCTTGCGTCGCAAGGGGTTCACGGCTTGTGATATAAAAACGACAAAGTTTTTTTGCTGCATATAATTTATTTTAGAATTATTTTATATATTTATTTTTCTTTTTGAAATAATTATACTCTTTGATGCAAAATTCGCTAAAAATTACAACAAAAAACATTTATTATTTCTAAAGTTACTTCTGTTATTATCTTGCTTGCTTCACAACCAATATCTGCTAAAAAGTTCTTTTTTATGTGCACAGAAAAAAATTATTTTGTTAAAAATAATATTTAAGGTCAACAAACTGTTTGTTTGATTCAATAAAAATGTATCTAAATTACGCTTTGCCAAATAGCACTCAATATTTAGTAATGAAATAATCAAATATTTCTTCATACTCAATAAAACAAATATTTTAATCAAGGTAAAGAGTAATTTTACAAATCTTGGCCACTTTATAAAAGCTTTGATGTCGTTGCAAATAAGACTTTTACAGTCTTTGGAAAATACTTTCCTGATGATCGTGCCTAAGCAAACAGCGAAATGCGCATAAGAAATAGCTCATCCTCCATCAATAAATTTTAGTTTATTTGTCAAAGAATAAAAATTGGGAATTTCAAACATAAATAAAGATTCGATAAACATTTTGTTTGATTAATTTAAAATTTTCAACAATTTATATTAACAAATCCCGTTAACATTTTGTTGGAAAAAATTTTTTTGGCAACAACTTTTTTTATTGACTCAATAAACTTGGTTGTTGTCCAAAAATTCAATAACTTTACCTACAAGCGTTTTTATCAATATCACATAAAATTCAAACATTTTTCTAATCAAAAATGCGATTTTCGTATTCTAATATGAAAATAATTTTTTTCTGTGTACCAGTCATTGTTTACATTAAACCTACTAAGCATTGCGTATGTTTTAGTTGAAGGTCCAATATAAGACAAATAACTTTTATATATGTATTATTTTGAAAAGGCGTTCTAATATAGCGTTCGTCACGCAGGATTTGCCTTTACACAACGCAGAAAAAGTTCTCCAAAATTTTTTAACAATTTAATCATTAATCAAAAATAAAATCAGTTTTAATAAAGTTAAATAAAAGTTTATTCAAGGGAATCAAACGTTTAATTGATAACATTAACTTGTTTGATGGTGCAAATTAATTTAATTTTTGGATATACATATGTCACAAATTTTTAATTAATATCAATTTTTATTTTTTTTTGTGTAAGTAACTTAGAAATAAAAAATATAGTTAATCGTCTATTGTTGGATTATAATATGTTTGAACATAGCTTATAAGTGTGAATATAGTTATATATTGCATTGTAACATTATTTTGTGATAAGATGTGACCGTACTAAGGGTAAACAATAACATAATTTAAAATCACGTGTTTAAAGCATTTCTTTGTAAATTTGTGATCATTTGGTAAAATTTTGTGTGTTTAATTAAATAAAAAAAAAAAAAATATAAGACAACATAAAAGAAATTTGTCTGTTAAAGAATAAGGCAATGAAAATCGATACCTGTATTCTTTTTTTGTACAAAAAATATATTTTAAGTACTAAGGGTGTGTGTGAAACGGTAGCAAAGAACTCATGAAAGTAAAATTTTGACACTGTTGAGGTGAATAAAGTTTCACTAGCCCTGGGGGCTAGTATAAATTTTGACATTAGCGTAGAAATTTCAATTCACCATAGAACTTTGCTACCGTTTCACACACACCCTAATTACCCTCAAGTTACTTTCCCTCGAATTGGAAAATAGCTAAAATCGTTCCAATACCCAAAACTGGTTCCGATTTTAGACCAATAGCCATTCTTCCATTTCTCTCTAAAGTATTTGAACGTATTATGCATAACCAAATAACACGTTTTTTGGATAACAGATCGTCAATCTGGATTCAGAAAGAACAACAGCTGCATAACAGCCTTAGCTGATGTTACGGAGGAGATTAGAAAGAAACTTGATGATGGTGAGACTACATTTTTAATACTTTTAGATCATTTAAAGCGTTTGATACCGTGGATCACAACATTCTTTGTTACAAACTCAGTAATTTTTTTAATTTCTCTTCGACCGCTATTCAGTTTTTGTCAACATACTTGGGTAGCAAATATCAGTAGGTTGAAACTGGAATCCAGAAGTCCAGGGCACTGCCTGTAACAAGAGGGGTACCACAGGGGTCCATTGTTGGGCCTTTATTATTCTCACTATACTCTAATGACCTCCCAGCCGTCCTAACAAATTGTAATGTAAGAATGTACCCGGATGACGTTCAACTTTATACCAGTTGTAGAAATGCCTTAATTGACCAGTTATCACTGTTAATCAGCAACTTCAACGTATATATACGTGGGCAAAGGCATATGGTTGGAAATAAATCCTAAAAAATCTAAATGCATAGTTATTCAAAGGTGACTTAATAAACAAAATATTATTCCCAATATATTTTTAAATAACCAACAAATTGAAATAGTCAAATCTGCTAAGAATCTCGGAATATTTTTTAATGGCACTCTTACGTGTTCGAACCACATTAATTATGCTTGTGGTCGCACCTTTTCTATGATTTGAACTCTTTGGCGGACCCAGCATTGTACACCTTTAAAAATAAGAATACTGCTTGCCAAAACTTATCTGATGCCCATTTATTATATGGTTGTGAGCTATTTGCTAAATGTGATACAATTAGTAAAGCAAAATTAAAAGTTGCACTTTATAACATAGTCCGTTACGTGTATGGACTTTGTTTTCATCTCGGCTATGGCCTTTCTTTAGATAATCTACTGAACATGAGTGTTTTAATTTTTTTACATAAGATAATATATACCCACAAACTTGATCATCTGTACGGCAATCTTTGTATTTCAGATATAAGCAGGGTAAAAAGAATTAGATCGTTTGGATACACAAGTTTAATTTCGGAGTGGCATTTCTACATACTTATGTATTCTCAATATCTCTCTGGAATTCTATACCCCATAGTTTTCTACTTTTAAGTAACGCACGAAAATTTAAGGAAAATATTTTTAAACTGTTTTCCACTTAACAATTTGAAACAAAATTATTTGAGATTAAAGTACATAGATTAAATTATTTAAATATTTTTTGATTATAATTTATTTTGCTTTATATATATTAAACTGTATTTAGTAATAAAGTTGTTAACTAATTAATGATTTATAATTATACACATTCTCAGTTCCATACTGCAAAATAAGACTCGTAAGTCTTGTGTATGGAGCACTTCAATTAAATAAATAAATAAATAAATTCTATTTAACATGAAAAACTCATCGTCAGATTCAATATATCATACAAAAGTACTTAATAAACACAAAAAAGAAAAAAAAAAAATATGTAATGTTAACAGAAGAAATCGCTTTGTTCTATTTAGTCTTCACTCTGACGCCTTCTGGCATTGATATAGCACAAATGGCTATATTTTTAAAATTATTAAAAACTGCATTACTTAACCCAGGAATCAAAAATTTTATGATATTTCAATTTATCCCATTAATGCTCACAGCTATCTGGGCTATATTACATTAATGAAATTTTGAACAACAATTAACATTATTTAATGAACCTATTAAAAAAATAATTTTTTTTCTGTCTGGCCTAGAATCGGTTACATACATACGTATATATAGTGGACAGTACATACAATTTTTGGGCCTGTAATTTTATAATTAATACTTATATTTATTACAATCAAAACTTAACAAAAACTTTCATTTATTATACAAAAGGTAACGGAAACTATTTTTTTTAATTTAATGCGTTTTACACAAAAGAAAAATTAAAAAGTTTCCAGACTTTATGATCATCTTGTTGTTTTGCAAGATGTTACTTTATCGAAACATCTCAATTTGTAGAAAATTAAATTTAGAAAAAAATATTTACAGTTTTTACACTACATTTGTGAGAAGTGGTACAAATTTCATATTTTTAAAGAACTTAAATTGAAGCAATTACTTTTCTTTCGGAAATGTTTAAAGCAATTAATATGAAGGCTATGTGAAATTATGAACCTTGGGCTAATGTACCAAATTTCATCAAATTATCTCAAAAATTGTGAACTGTACTTTGCGCACAAGGTTTACATGAACATCCAACCGGCCGGACGGACATCGTTGGATCGACTTAGAAAGAGATTCTGAGGCGATCTGTATACCTCAAAAGGCAATATTTTAAGTGGTTTCAAACATCAGCTCAAATGCATAATACGCTCTCTACTATTGTAGTGTAGTTATAAAAGCTGTTTAATTAAAATTTTATGTGCTTTTTTCACAACAAAAGTGATCGAACGTGTAGAAAAATTTGTATGAAAAGCACTCAGTTTTTTGAAAGAAAATATTTTTAGTCTTTAAGCCTTAACATCGAAATGCTTTATCAATTTTTTGGATGTGTTAGTAATATTGATACCTTTAGCACAGCCACACATCAAAATCATAACATCAAACTTTATTTTAAAATTATTGCGAAAATATGCCGTTTGATTTTTTGTAGATTAAAAATTAGAATTGCCTTTTACATATTTTAATAAAATAAATTGGGCTTTAATTAGAGTATCCACTCGATTAAAGATTTTTCGATTAATCGAGGAATTTTTCGCTATTATTTGATGGATTAAAAATGGGAATGACTCGATGAAAATCAATTTTTAAGAAAATTCTACGTTTTTAATACAATTTAAAAATACTTTTTTTTAAGATTTCTAACTGATTAAGTACCTTAACACAAAATATCATGTTGTTTAAGGCTAGTTTACACTATTATACTTTGTATTTAAACATGGAAACTACTCAAGTAATATATAAAAGTCTGATAGTGTAAATGCATGTGCGATGAAAATGACAAGTATTATGAAAAAAAGTTTGACATCCCATACGAGTTCATCGTTTTTTTTTTTAAATATATAAACAATAATACTTTTCATTGGATCAGCCTTGCATTTTATTTCATTTGTGAAATAGTGTGAACACAAACTGTCATGTTAAATTAGATTTTTTGACAGTCGCAACAAAACTCATTAGATGTCTATCTCACAAAGTATTATGGAATACGTAAGACTTGTGAGATAGTGTAATCTAGCCTTTATTAACAGACTAGATGACCCGTGCGAATATTTTGCACCGTAATTTTTATCAATGAAAATATTAATTTTTCAATCTCTAATTATTTTTCGTCATTAGTGTAAGAAATAAGCTTTAAAATGAGATATCATTCATTAAATTTGATGCGGTGGTATGAGAGATATTTGCAACCGACAAAAAAAAGTGCTTTAGAAATAATATATATGATACTTTTCAACATTTTAGTCCCTTTGCAGATGTCGGTGCATACCCAAGTAAAAAATTCGCTTACTTTTTAAAAACAAATAGTTTCTTTCACTCATTATTGAGAAGCTTTGTTCCGTACTATTTGCGTTACGTAGCAGCAATTAAATAACTTCTTCTTAATACTTATTATATGTAAAAATCATAATTATAATGAATGAAATAATCACTTACATTTGCAAAAGTTTTTCAAAAAAAAAATAAAAAATATTTTTTTTAATGCAAATGGATTTTTGACAAGTTTGCAAAATTGTATATTGATTTGAATCTTTATAACTACTTTCTTTCGGATGCATGTAGGCATAAAAACAATGCCTCACTTTTTAAGAACCATTTAGTTAAATGTGGATGCGTTCATTTTCGGACTTCCCTACACGCAAAGAAAAAACATGGTTGTGGTAAACATATTCTAAGAGCAACATATTATAATAAGATTCATGATTGTAGTCACCATATTAAGATTATTATTGAATCATATTATGACTAAATATACTCGCAATATGACATCATAATATTTTTCCTTTAATCATATTATTTTTCTGTTAATCATACTAAGTTAAGAAGAAATCAAATTATTGTCATGTTAATCATAATAAGCTAAGAAATTATTCATATTATTGTCATGTTAATCATAACAAGCTAAGAAGTAATAATATTATCATCAGGTTAATCATAATAAATTAAGAAGCAATCATACTGTCAAAAAATATAAAATAAATAAAAAATTTTTTGATCGATTTTTAATTTTGTGGCTTTTTATAATTTTTCTTTATGTAAATTAAATAGCGGAGTTCAATATAAGGCTTGCAAAAGAACAAATGCAAAATCTGTGGTTTTCATGGGCCACCGCGTATGCCCTTTCCGATTTTGAGATATTGCATAATTTTAAACGCTCTTTACTTGTTTCTAAAAATTTTTGATAAAAGATGGATCAATTCCGATTTTTAACGTAGTGACAAAGCTTAAAAAGTGCAATATCTAGCCCACAGTTTGAACTAGAATGGTGGATCGGCTCTCCTGAAAAATTTGTTCTAAGACATACGCGGTTGCCCATGAAAACCACAGAAATATCGTATCACTTTTAGAAAATATAACAAAATCTCTGTGTGTTTTGTTGTTGGATTTTACAAATAACAACGACATTTTGCATTTACACTATTAAATCACTAATACTGAATGAACTCCGCTAATATTTTAATTTTTTTAGTTTCTTTAAACTTATTTTTTTATAGGAATTTATCTTTAAATTAATAAACCGCTCATATACATATAAAATAAACGACACAACTGATTCCAAATTATTTTAAAATGGCGCTATCATAATATTATTAGAGTAAAAATAGTTTGATTGCATCTTTAACATAATATGATAAATGTATAGAAAGTTATCATGTTATGGCTATTAGATATCATGATATGATTGTGAGTAATATATTATGTTTTGAAAGTTATCATAATTTAGTTGTTAGAAAAATAATTATTTTTCGATCAACAATACTCAAATTTATAATTGCGATCAACATATATATGTTTACAGTAACTATAATATTGTTGATATTTAATAAAAAAATATCAATTATTTGTGTACGACAACAATATATTGTTACATTAAACATAGTGTTGTTGCCGTAACCATGCCCAACCATATTTTTTCGCTGCGTGTAGTAAAAATCATTAGTTCATTCAGTAGAATTGTAAGTAGTCTTTTTGCTTTTTCCGATTACTCAACACTTTATTTTGTAGGCGAAGTTTTTGCTGGGGTGTGACAAAAGAAAAGTTTTATATTGTGAGCCCAGACTTAACTTTTTTTCTTACAGAGCCGAAGGGTATGAAACCAATCACCATTTATTTTTGTACTTCATGTCTTTTTTACTCAGCCTTGCCTGTAACGTATGTAATATTGTTTGACTAAAGTCGTAGTAAACAACAATTTCTACACAAAATTTCGAAATATTTATGAAATAATTTCAACAGTACTTTAAAAACTATTTTTTCAATTTATTATCCTTAAAGAACTAAGGAATTCAACAATTTAACAAATATTCATAAAGGAAACTTAAGCTTCAGGGGCAACAGGCAAATGAGCACCTTCGGGTTGGAAACCATTTTCATCAGCAATATAGTTGATTTTGTAGGTTTGGCCATCATCACCAACGAAGGAGAAAGAGCCCTTGACAACAATAGCTTCATCTTCAGAACCAATATTCTTCAATTGACCTTGAGCTTCAGCTTCAGAACCATCACTGGTGGCATAACTGTAATTCGATTAAAAAATAAGAAGAACGTAGTTAGTTCTGATGCTTTTCCAAGAACTGAAAGTTAGAAATTGTATTATAAAGAGTTGAATACTTACGAATATTGGAAGGATTCGGGTCCAACATCGGATTCAGATCTCAAAACAGTAACATCATCTGAGCGTGGGGGAGCAGCCAAAACAACGGCGAAAAGAGCGGCGAAGACAATGATGAATTTCATTTTGTTAAATTGTTGTTCTATTGATTGTTCAAATCGAATGAATACAATTCGCAAAGATGTCTTGAGTTTTTATATTTTTCTAAACTTATTAAACCAAATCAAATTTAATTATGCTTAACAACTCTTTGAATTTATATGTATGCAAATTCGCATAAAAATCCATATTGTTAGTTTTTTTTTTATTTGAAATTAAAAAAAAAAAAAAATATAATGGCCAAAGAAGAACCTACATAAAATTTTAATTGTCAAAACCAGACCTTTATAGCTACAACTACTGCCAAGTTATCAAGTTAAACGACTTAAATGTTTAAATTAAAAATTATGGTTTTGTTTTGTAATCTAATTTGGTGTTGAGTAGGAAATCAAAAGGAATTATTTATGGAATTAAAAATAAGAATACAATTCCGAGCATTAACTGAAAAACTTTAGGGCACTGTCTTGTAAGACAGACTTTAAGTTTTCATTTCGTTATATAACTTTTTTTTATCTTAAATATTTTATAGTCAAACTTTTACAAGGTATTAAAATGTTTATTATTGTTCAAACTTTTTAAAGATATTTCTTTAAA
Source organism: Pollenia angustigena (assembly GCA_930367215.1). Taxonomy (NCBI): domain Eukaryota; kingdom Metazoa; phylum Arthropoda; class Insecta; order Diptera; family Polleniidae; genus Pollenia; species Pollenia angustigena. The sequence goes on along the minus strand of OV884058.1, from coordinate 233,218,660 downwards.
GTCTCAAATATAGTTTTTAGGAATAGTTCTTACATGGTATGTACAGTAAACACTTGATATAGTCCCAAAGACATAAAACTCTGTCACTTGGAACTGTCCTACAGACACAAAATTATAAGGTAGTCATAAAACAAAATACATAAAATATATCGTTGGTCTTATGTAGAAAGGCAATAGCTCAATTTTAAACACGTTTTACAATTTTAAGTTTTAACTAAAAAAAAAAAAATATTCAAATTTCAAGCCAGAATCTCTTCTGCTATCCCGATGTAAAATGTTATGTTAATCGGTTTAGTCATTTGAAAAAAGGAGAAATTATTGTTGAAAACTGTATATTTGAATTAGGATTTATTATTAGGGTACAAACCACAATAGTGAAGAGTGCATTATGCATTTGTGCTCATGTTTCTAACACCTTAAAAAAGTGGTACCAGACCCACTTTTAAGCATACCGATCGGCTCAGAATCACTTTCTGAAAAGAATTAACGATGTTCATCCGGCTGGCTGGCAACGTAAACTTTGTACGCAAAGTACAGGTCGCAATTTAAAGATAAATTGAAGAAATTTGGAACATAGGTTCTAATTGGCAAAGATCAAGCTTACTGAAGTGGGGGCAAATCGGTCCATAATTTCACATAGCCCCTATACAAGTTTTTGTTTCCTTAATTAGGTCATTGTGCCCATAAACCATCTTATTATGTTGGATTAAGATTAAATTTGGTCCAAACTTATTTTATTGCCAACAAAATCGTCTTACCAGATTTTATTGAAATCGGTCCTTATAAATGTTGGTATAAACATAAAAAGTTGGCTATTTTACGACACCTACTATATAATGACAAAATGTGGACTTTGTAGATCGAAAATGAACCAAAGGTCCCTCCCATACATACCCCCATCTTAAAATCTGATAACGATGAAGATACCTTTATAATATTCGGCACAAAGAACTTTTACATGAATCTTAACCTCATAAAATAATTTTGTTTAGGGGGTACTCTGATTGCACATTGGTCCCAAATAGGGCACACTAGCAAAAATTGAATTTAAATACTGTGGTGTAGGATATCATATGGTCAGGCTTGGCCGACTATACTTTCTTACTTGTTTTAATGTACTAACATTGAAACAAACCTTAATAGTATTTCGATTTTCATCAAGATCCCTTCTAGACATAAAAGTTAAAAACTATATATTCGTTCAGAAATGGATCGAGAAATATTCATTATAATGCAAAAATCATTCTAAGAAAATTCATTCCAAACTTGCAGCAAAAAATTTAAAAAAATTACCCCCCTACTGGTCAGCAAAAAAATAAAAAGAAATTAAATTTGGAAGCAAAAACTTCGTTATCGACGAACAGGCCATAAATCTATTCACAGATTAATTCAATCGCGTCAGAAGGAAACATTTAATACGCTAAAGGTGAATAAGCATCACCTCTCTTACGTCTAATAGTGTTTTCTTTTCTACAAAAACAAAATACCACCTTGTTAAATGCTTAAAAATGTTGTTTAGTTTGTTTTTCATTAAATAAGTTAACAAGAAAATACCTTTGTTCTGTAACTTGAGTGAGAATCTTTCGCATCGAAAAATGTGAAACAAAATATTCCATCGTTTCTCGAAAAGTGAGGAAAATTGTGTCTGTAACTCATGTCGAAAACTATCAAAAGAGATTACGTCGTTACGTTATAAATGTCATAGCATTGCACCCGAAGCCGATGTGACATTGTAGCCGTTGAGAACGTCAGTTACACAAATCGTTGACGGCGACCAAAATTTACTATACAAATACAACCGTCGGCTGTACCAAATAATAGTTGCGTTCGAGAACACAAAAGTTTTTAATATTTTTAACTAAACTTTACTGCATTTAACGAAATTGCGTTCGAGTACACAAAATGCAGTAAATGAGAACATAAATTGAGAGCGAAAAGTGACAGTTCTTGTCTGAGTATTTACAAATTTTTACTTGCAGTAAAATTTAGTAAATCATAAAAACATATGTTTCAAACGGTAAACAAACAAAAGTAACAAAAAAAGCATACAAATTGTGAAAAAATTGTTAAATAAAAGAAAAGTTGAAATAAAAATTAAACCAAAACAAAAAGTGAATAAATATTAACTAAAAAAACTTGTTTGCGAAGCATTTATTTGGCTAAATACAAACTTTTGAAATTTTTTTGTTATGTTAATTTCTTAGAGTTGTAAAAGTGTGAAGTATTTGGGTACTTAAGTAATCAATAGCAAAACAATTATTCATGTTCTTTTAAATAATTTAACCCGCTACAAATTAGTAAAATGAAATAAAATAAAAAACAAACAAATATGAAAGATTACATAAAATAGTTTGTTTGTATTTTCCAAAAATGTTCGTGCTATAAAAAGTATTTAATCGAGTACCGATAAGAAAACGAGTTAAGTAGTCAAAAGTATCAATATTTTTCAACACTTCAATTATTTGCCGTCAGCTGTTGCTGACTTTGGACAACAGCTTTTTGTAAGAGCAAATTTTTCAGTTTACTCATTTACTGCATTTTACTGTAAAAGTACTCAAACGCACCTAATGTAAAGTATGACTTTAATGTTTGTTGTTTGTAAACGAGCTTTTAAAAAATTCGTATATTTTATAAAAATGGTAAAAGCAAAATACCCAGTAAAAACTTCGCCTACAAAATAATGTGTTGAGTAATCAGAAAAACATAAGAGCACTTTTTACAATTCTACTGAAAGAACCAATGAATTTTACAAGGCATGTCCCAAAATGAACGCATTCAAAAGTAAGTCATTATTTTACCTGCATACATCCAGAAAAAAGTAGTTATAGAAGTTGTTATAGATGTAGTTATAGAACAAAGCTACAAAATAATGAGTTAAAGAAGCTATTCATTTTGAAAAAGTAGGCGAAGTTTTTACTGGGTAATTAAACAATGGAACAATGTGCCAAGAACAAAATGTTTTTATTATTATTCTTTGTATTTTGCATTTTTAATTGTTTAAATTTTTTCTCGCCTCATTTTTATTCGTAAGTTGAGTGAGAAAAAACAGCTGTTTGTTTCAATATATGGCATTTTTTTTCATTTCACACATTTCAATCGAAAAGTTTCTCGACGCGAGAGTTATAGAACATGGGTATTATTTAATCGGGCTTTTACTTTAATCGGTTAATCGCTCGATTAATTAACCGAGGTTTTGTTTTAATTGGTTATTGATCGGTTAATTTTGTAATTGATCGGTTAACCGATTAATAAAAATGCAAACTTTATATTATTTATTATTTTCCTTATAAATAAGGCTGTATGTATTAATAGAGAAACAAAATGTGAGATCATTTTTAATTCTTTCAAGGAGGTCCTTAAGAATAATCGTTTAGAAAAATAATTTGGTTTAAATTTTTAGGATTTAAGCGATTCTTTTCTTTAGTTTTGGTGAAACTTGATATGGAAAAAATTCTTTCACTTATCGAAGATGTTGGAGAAATGGAGAGCAACCCATAATACAGAATATCTTTTTTCTCAGTTATTTTCGTAGATTTTCTAAACATATGAAATCTTCCATTATGTCAGCGTCCTGTTTTAGTTTTTAACACTTCTAATTGTTTCGGTTAATTCTGTTAAAAGATTGTTTGTGTTACAATCGAGAGTTTCTTCTAAAAATTTATTTCAGAGTTCCTTAGCTCCTGATTTTGTACTGAATTTTAAGAATGTTTTGCTAGAAGGAAATATATTATGTGATAAAATTTTTTCTTAACACATACCTTTTGTATATGAGACGAAATAAATAATTAAAAACACAAAAAAATATGTTACAATACTACAAAAAAATTAAACATTTAGTAACATCAGTTAATCGACTGAAATTACCCGGTTTAATCGTTAATCGAAAAACGCCAATCTTAAATTAACCGATCAGTTAATCGGGTAGTAATTAATCGGTTAGCCGATTAACAGTTATGAATACCCTAATGGGCACAGATTGCCAAAGTTTTTAAGATATTTTGTTTGACGATTTTTTTTTTATCACTGACAACCTACCATTAACAAGTTAATGCTTTGTTTTTTTCTATTTATAAAATAATAGAATAACTACCAAAATTTAACATTTTTACTGTCCTGATTAAAGGCAATTTTTTCCCAATAAATTTATACGGGGCGTAAAGTGCAATGTCTAATGCCATTAGTAGAGGTGAATTTTTTAGAATACAACAAGCCACCAAATTGCATTTTTTTAAATAATATGTCACATTTTTTCGTAGAAAAGAAAAAATTAAATGAAATGCAGAAAACAGCTAACATTGCTGGAGACCACTTGTCATTAAAGTTTAATGATTAAACATATGTATTCTTTTTCCATGTGCCCAATATCTTTGCGACATCGCTCAAAATTCTCATCAGACAGGGCAACAAGACTTTTTTGGGGAAAAAATCTAAAAGAGAATGGAAGAAGTAAATTTTGAATGACATGTTGCGGCCGATCTCTTCATATAAAACAAGTAAAGGCCTAACCATAATATGCATAGCCTTGCTTAACCTACTGTCAAAAATTAACAAAAAGTCTCTCAAATGTATTTAAAAAAACAAAAACAAAATAAAAAAACATTTGATTCCGTACGGAATGTGCGATTAGATTCGCACCTTGCTTAAGCAAATGACAGTTTCATTAAACTTAGCAAAAAGTTTCCTTAAGTTCAATATGGTTTGCCTCATATAATAAACATGTATTCGCACATTTGATTAAGCCAACTTAAGCACATTGTGGTTGGGCCTTAAGAGTGCTATATTCGGCTGTGCCGAATCTTTGATACCCTCCGCGACATCGCTCAAAATGCTCATCAGACAGGGCAACAAGACTTTTTTGGGGAAAAAATCTAAATGAGAATGGAAGAAGTAAATTTTGAATGACATGTTGCGGCCGATCTCTTCATATAAAACAAGTAAGAGTGCTATATTCGGCTGTGCCGAATCTTTGATACCCTCCACGAATATTTTAGGACTAATAGACATATGTATGATGTCTACTTATTATTAGTTTAGCTTTATAAAAACAGACATCTGCATTAAAATTGGTTGCGGTTAAGACCTTTATTAAATTATTGACTAACAATCAGAAAGTTTTAAGACTTTTTTTTTAACAATTTTTACAAGCTTGAGTAAAATATCATGATTCGTTTAACAGTTTAAGCTGAACTTACATGATTTTCAGGAGAGCAACTTATATTGGAGCCATGGTAAGCTATGAACCAATCATCCCAAAATCCTGCAGAGTTATTTCTGGTATTAAAAAACATAAATTTCAATACAGCGGAGCATTTAGTTTTAGCGTACTAAACTGTAAACAGTGTCGTTTCTAGTCCTATTTAAGTGTGACGTGCTAAAATTTGTTATGATAGCATTGTTATTTAGCGTGATTTCTAGTCGAATAAAACGAACTTTTGCAAAATGTATATATATCATTCTGTGCATTTTTCCACCATTTGTGTTAGTTTTTGTAACAAAATTATAAATTTTTTTAGGTGGTGGTTCCACATTTTGATTCATAGCTCTGATCCTACTGAACCGATTTTGCTGGATTTCCGTCCCAAACTGCTTAGGATAACTAGAAGAAATTTGACACCAAGTTTGCCTTTTTTCTTTTGAGTTGTCCGAAAGTGAGCGTATTTTAAACAGACGGACAGACGGTCAGATGGACAGAAGAACAGACAGACGGACATGGCTAAATCGACTTAGAATTACTCAAGGACCCAGAATATAAAGACTGTATGGGTTCTGAGATGAATAGTAAACAATTTTCACACGGAATGACAAACTTAGTATACCCTTTTCACAACTAATTGTTGTGAAGGGTATAAAAAGAAGTTCTAAATAGATCTCTTCCTTCTTTATTAACCAACTCTCACTTTGTCTTATTTGGCCTTACAAACATGTGAAGATAATGGAATGGACTTAAGAGTTCATTGTTAAAATTTTTATGTCAAACTTTGCTAACACCTGTTGTAGCATCTTTTAATGTAAAAAAAGGTAACCAATTGAGTATTTCTCAAGGGAGTGATTTAAAAGAAGTAAAGAATGAGTGGCTTGAGCTACTCGATTTTAATTTTTAGGAACATTATAATCGGTTAGACCAAAATAATGAGACGTTCCGATGACTCCGAAGTTTTTCCATATACAAAAAAATTGTTTAACAGCAAATCGAGCCCTACTTGCGTTTATATCATACGTGAAATTAACCAAAATTTGGTTTTTTTCTTGCAAATATGTTAAAGGTATTCGTTACAGTCTTTTAATTTGTACCGTTGTGGAGAAAAAGCCCATCTAAATCCAAAAAACGTATTGCATTGCCTTAGAAGAAAACTCTTCTTCTTTAAAATTTTTCCTTTTGTCGCTTATGATATAATCGCAAATAGGGCTCGAAATGTTGAACATATTCTTTAAAAAAAAAATTTTTCAAAAAAATAATAGCTTATATAATAAAAAAATGTAAAAAAGCTCAATGGCTTTTGTATGTGTTATGTTTTTAAAGATCTGCAAATGTGAATTTTATTTTAAGGTAAGTACAATAGTTTCTTATAACGCTGCCTTTACACATGCAAGTAATTGCAAGCAAGTGGTGTATATATATTAAGGTACTTTTACACGATATGTATTTTACAGTGGCTTTGTCAAATGTGAAATTAATATGTAACTGCACATGTTTGTCAGAATTTAAAAATATAGAATGTTTATAATTTTTGCTTTCACGCTATCGTTTCTAGTATTATCTGACATAACCTAAAATCGTTCACAACCAGCGCTTAAAAACTGCAGGCTTAGTAGAAAAACTGCTATATCCAAAACAACTGTGGCTTTTACTTCTAATTCATCAAATGCAAACAGTTGCTGTTAAAGCAACTCGAAAACCGAAAAGTTGTACACAAATATTCGTTTTTTCTCCGACAGTTTTATACAAATGACATGCAAAACAGCTGATGTCAGATGGTTTGTCAGTTCAAAATACAACACGCTATCATTGAAAAATGTTATACTGCCAATCCTAACTGACATTTACAGAAGCAAATTTTTGTTGCTTTTACATGACATGTATGCAAATTGCAGTGAAACTTTTGATAAGCTCACTGCGAAATACATGCCGTCTAAAACAACATTTTTCTGTTTACACATGCCACTGCTAGTTCATTTTCAAACAGCCATTTAAACGTCAATTTGAGAAAAAAATTTTAAATTAAAAAAATTACCAGAAAACAAAATGGAGTTACGGAGTTCATCATATTTAATGGCAAAAGTGCCAAATTTCCTGCTGCTGGAGCTGCCATTGCAAAAAATGTGAGTGTATTAGTAAAAAATCGTCAGTGTATTGAGTTCATTAGTCCCCTGCAGGAAATGTCACTAGTGAATCTGTACTGATTCCCTACTGCATAATGTGCAGTCGTTTTAGCAAATTTCGAAATTTTTGCGGAATTTCGGTCTTTTAGTTTTTTCAATTAGCTAAAGCGCTTTTGAGAAACGCTAACATATGTTGTGTAACCTCCTCCATTTTCGAAATAACGGTTTATCTCGAAAACCAGAGCTAACCTAAAAAAAAACGGTTAGCACCATTGGATTCAGCGTACCCGAATTATGTGAAAAACACATGTGCCCGGCTTGTCCGTTTTTTCAACTAGCACAGTGTATTTTATGTAACCTACTTGTTATCCCGGAAGCATCGCAACTTTGGCAAAACATTTCACAAATAACGATCATACAGAAAGAATTCTAAGGAGCAACTACTTCGTGTTTTTACATGTAGATTATTTTCCATTATGTAGCAATACTGCTTTTAGTCTGAGTTCAAACGGCTCATGCCTTATTGCCAAGATTCTTCGGTTTACTTCTTTGAACATTAATTGGCGTTCAAATGAATCATGTCATGTTCACGACTTGTTTTTTATTTTGTTTTTTTGATATTGAAAACAAAAACAAAATTAAACAACGAATACATAAGAAAGCAAAACGTAAAGACAGTTCATGCATCTGTGTACTCGTTTCTTTTCCCCTCGTTCCTCTCGCTTATAAAGGAGCAATCATGTCAATAAGACATGAGCCGTATGGACACAGACTTATGCCCAATTTTCAGGATAGTATTTAAATCAATATTAAGTTAATTTTCATAACAAACTTAAATCGTATTTAAAACAGATGGGTTTTTGAGTTTTATTTGAAAAGTCTTATTAAGTTAAGATAAAAGTATGGTAGCGCTACTAAATACAAAAAAAAAAAACATTTTAAAAAGTGTATTTATTTACAAGGTGGTCTGAAAAATCAGCTGACTGTTAATGCTTTGCCTGTTGTTGTTGTATTGTTGTGATATTGAGGCCACCTTGCTAAAATATTACACTGGAAACTTAAGTTGAAATTAAGTGTACCACATCGGTGACTTAAGTTTTTAGTGTAGTGAAGAAGAGAATTTTGTATTTCAAACGATTTTAAAAATAAATGTCTTTTAATATCAATCTTGAAAATTGGACATTAGACTCTGTTTGGATGAGTCAATGAAGTGTCTTCAACAGTGTTGCCACCTTATGTGCAATTTTTTTTTTATGTATAGCACATGCGTAATTGACTCCATGTGTTATTTAAAATTTTAACGTTATGTAGCACTGATTTTTGGTATTATCTTGTCACAAGATGTAAAAAGGTTTAATATTCTTGGAAAAACTTAAAACTTCAAATAGCTTTTGTCACAATTTATAACCTTTACCGACAAAACATACCGGGTACATTATTCTTTTTTTTATTTCCAAAGACGGGATCATTGGCTGCAAAAGAAACGTTGGAGCTTCTCAAAAGCACAGTTATAGAAAAAGCGATTCCTCTAGTTGGATTTGCATCAGATACACCTAATATTATGTTTGGACAGTATAATTCAGATGTTAAGTTGTTAAAAGACGAAAAGCCAGATATTGTTTGATAAAATGCTTGTAACAGCTATAACATTTGGTAGCGTCGAAGGCGTGCCTGAACCTTCCAACATATTTGGAAAATTTACTTCGTAATATTAGATCTTGTTTTATTTGAAGTAATGCTCGGCACAGAGTTTCAAGAGTATTTTCTTGAAAACATGCACTCTTATATTTTGAAAAACTTTAGCTTCGTAGTATTTTGGAGCCAGAATATTATTGGAAAAAGGTTTTTGAAATAAAAAATTCCTTGGGAGACAGATTATTTCAGATAGTTAGTTTTTTCAAATGCTGCTGCGGAAAGAATATTGAGGAATTTAAACAAATGTACGACAGATTTGGAAAGGAATATATAGAAATGGTGGACCAAACTTTGAACCTATTTCAATCGTTATAAACAAAAAGTGGAAGCTTTAAATATCTGGGAAAAAAAAGTTATCTCAATGTAAATGTGATGTATTTGACTTTGTTTATTTTTATAAATTACTTTAAAAAATAGCATGAATTTTTTGTTTTGAAGCGTTATTTTTATGAAATAAAAAGCAATGACCAGTTAATTTTTTGAAAAAAAACGCAATCCTAACTTTTTTTTAACTAAATGAAAAGTTTATACATATTATGAAATTCAAAACAAAACTCGCGAGTTTGCAAATAAAAGATAGTATGTGTAATTTGTATTTTCATAGATAATTTTGGCATGATCCATGTGTAATTTACCTAACGTTGGTGGCAACAATGCAATAAACTAAATCTTGATATTTGAAAAACAGTTGAGAGAACTGTGAATGTCTTTTCCTAATATTTGCAAGTTATCTGGAACCTAAAAGTTGGGCCTTAGGCTTCAAAACTTCCGGAGCACGTACAGGAGTCTAATCCCCGCATTCGATACTAGCGTATCGAATAAACTATCGAATGTTTTTCAATACGATAGACACTGACGTATCGAATGAAAACTCGATAAATGTAATGTCGAGTTAATCGATGACGAATGCTATTATTTCAAATTCAATACATTTCATTCGATATCGAGTTTCATGATACCAAAATAAGTAATTTCGATCAATTTTGCTCGAAATCGTATGCGGTGATTAGACCCCAGATTTGTTGAATAGATGCTTGAGTTAACAGATGGTGATTTAAAAATACTGGATAGCAAGTCAGTGCTTCCGAAGGGGGAACTGTCCCTGGAAGTTCTTTCAGCGAGTTATTAGCCTTGGATTTGAAGGAACATCAGAATATTGTATTCTGCGTGTCGATTCCAAATTCCAAGTATACATTATTTTGCTTATATACCATTTTTATTATTACTATGTTATAAGTTTTTATTCCTCTTAACCATGGAAAACTAAATTTCTGCGTTAAATTCATTATACAGTCGATTCAATAAATCATTCTTAAAGAAAATTGTTTTGGTTTAATTTTTTTTTATTTAAAAATGTTTAACAAAATACTTAATAAGTGTATAAACTTAAAACAACTTAAGCTGCAGGGGCAACGGGCAAATGATCACCTTGGGGTTGGAAACCGTTCTTATCAGCGATATAGTTGACAGTATAGGTAACTTGGTCATCGCCAACAAAGGAGTAGGAACCATGTACTGAAAGTTCCTCACTATCGGATCCAATATTGTTCAAATGACCTTCAGCGTTGTGTTTGTTACCATCAGAGGTTTCCGAGATGAATTTAAAGCTCTCAGGTTGGACATCAAGTTCGCGACGAATGATTTCCACATCAGCCATAGCAATGGCGAAGAGTGCAACGAAAACAATAAGGAATTTCATGTTGTAAGGATTTGTTTGAATTACTAGTTCGATTCTAACTGATGTTTTGAACCAAGATTTTTTACCTTATATAAAAATTATTTGGCTACAAGTCATTTCTTCTTCGTTCGTTATAGTTGAAATTAAAAAAAAATATTTTCAACAATTGTTTGTGTTTTTTAAACTAAATTTTTGTTTATATTAAATCTATTGAACAGGAATTAGTTTGCGAGTTGAATGAATTTACTATAACAAGTTTTTTTTTCATTTTGATCTCAAACTATTATGTATTAGCTTTTTTGAAATTAAAATTGAAAATTCATAAAATGATTACTGGATTTTATTAAAATTAAAACCACGAGTTATGATTTATTTCGTTTTAACAATACAACATTATCATTTTTTTGTTGAAACCTAGCAAACTACTTAATAAATTGCTAAAGCTTTTTACACAATCAATCGACAAATTGATATAACAAAAAAAAATGCAAGCGTATAGTCTAATTTTTATAAGATTTAAAAATTTAACATACACTATATATTTTAGAGCATCCCTTATTTTTAAAATATTTGAAATGTTAACACGGTACCCGCTTTGATATTGCTATTACTAAAACTGTTGCTTATAATTCTTATCCACTTTAGTTTTTCTTAAATCGTTGGATGAAGTTTCCTGACGATCTGGCCTAAGCAACCAGTGAAATGCGCATAGGAATAGCTTATCACTTCTACAATAAATTTCAGTGTTTTTTTTATCAAGAATTAAAATTGGGAATTAAGCACGACAAACAAAATCTTTTAAATTAAAATTTTGTATTCTCACAAAGATTACTTTGTTAATTTTTATTGTCAATAAAAGGAATTTTAAATACAGCGCTGCCAGGTACTTTTTTCCTTGTCCCCAAAAAATTTTAAAAAAATCCCCAAATAAAAAAAACAAAATCTTAAAAAATTAATTTTTTTGTAGTTTCTTTTCTAACCAAATTTTAAATTTTTTTTTAAATTTTTTTTAAATTAGTAAGAAAAATTATAATAAGAATTCCCCAAACAAAAATTTCAAGTAAAAAAATTATTTTGTTTTGATTGTAGCGACTGGTTTCGGCATGTTTGTTTTTAATTCTTTTTATTAGATTCCAGTGAGGAATTACAAACAGAACAATATGCTGTTTTTGAAGACGAATGAGCCAATGTATAAGAATTTTAAGCTTGTTCAATCGGTTTAAGCCATCCTTAAAATCAACAATAAAATACATATTTCCCAAACTTTATTACATTGTCTTACATATTTACTTATTTTTTGGAAAGATATGTGTTGCCAACGGTTTTAGATTCTTTTTTTAAATTCTTCTTTTTTAAAACACTCACTCAAGAATACACACTAATGGCGTTTTCTTTTCTTAAAAAAGTGTTGCATAAGTGTAACATGTGACTTGGCGCTTTACACCTTTAAAATAACACGTTTTGCAGAACTTTACTCAGAAAAGAAAACGCCATTAAATTAACAAAAATGGTTAACTTAATTAGGACCCTTTATACCGTATAAGTTGTTGATAAGAGTAAGATAAAAGTTTTGCTACTTTTTTCATATTTTAAATACGAAACAAAGAAAAATAAGCGTAAAAAATAATAAAAGAAAGGAAAATATATTAAAAATGTGTTAACTCCCCAAAAAATCCCCTAATTTTTTTAATCCCCCAAATAACTTTCTTTGTCCTTTTTGCTCACATGAAATCCCCAAGTATGGCAGTCCTGTTCAAATATGTGTACATGCAATATCTTAATCGTTGGCCATATTATATTGCAGCGTATTTTCTTTTTACTTTTCACTTTTAAACCATTTGGATACAATGCAATGGAATTATTATGTGGGATTGACTGCTTTTTCAGCGCAGTCATCACCTGCTTTCAAGTGTTTAACTTTTAATTTTGCTTTAAAAAAAGATGAATTCTTTTATAAAACTGATTTATAAATCGCATATATCGCCTAAATATATATTCCGAAGTAGGAAATAAGACGCCGTGCAATAAAGCCATACATGGCCTTATTTCCCATTAACGAAAATAACGAAAACACTTTGGGCGCAAGGATTTTCTCCTCTATGGTACAAAAAAACCGGCTTCGCTAACTAAAGCTTCTCTGCATATTCGGCCTTCGTTCAAAACAAGGCAGATTTTAGAAGCTTTACTTAGCGAAATCGGTGCTTGTTATACGATAAAGGAGAAAATTCTTGCGCCCGCCCGAAGGCCGGCTATACAGAGAAGCTTTAGCAAGCGAAGCCGGTGTTTTTTATACCATGGAGGAGAAAATCCTTGCGCCCAAAGTGTTTTCGTTATTTTCGTTAATGGGAAATAAGGCCATGTATGGCGCTATTGCACGGCGTCTTATTTCCTACTTCTATAGGTGGGGTTCTTTAATACCATGTGAGATAAGGCCATTATGGCTCACATAAGCAATATTAGAAAATGGCTTTATCTCTCTTTTCAGTTCCGGAGACACTAAAATTAAGTATTGAAATCTGGCTTCGCATACTAAAGTTTTTCTGCGTGGCGGCCTGCGGCCCTGCTTAGGGGTTTTTTCCTCCACTAGGACCCGGCAGGTGGCTTCGCTGAATAAAGTATTCCTGTGTGCGTAACAAGAATAAAAAAATGTTTTTCAATGATAACTAAGGATTTTCCCTTTTACAGAATGTTTACACAATGGATAACAATATTCTGGAAAAATATGGCTTTATCTCTCATTTGCTATATCTCTCATTTCGCAAACTTTAAATATGACCTTACCTTTCAATGCAATAAGGCCATTATGGCTTTATCTCCCATTAAATTGAACAATAAAGCCATCATAGCCTTTTCTCACAAGGTTTTAAGGCACCCCCCATACCATATAAGCATTTGTAACGCAAAACATCAAGTGGGACATAAAACCATAATGGCTTTATGTCCCATTCCACTAAAATTGATATGAGACTTAAGGCCATATCAAAATTATGGCTTAATGTCAGTTTGAATTGAGACATAAAGCCATTATGGCTTTAAGTCCCATGGCTTTATAGCACCCCACCTAAGAAGGTACATTCCAAATAATGAGTAGCTCATTCCTTCTTTGAATATATCGCTTTGCGACAAAGTAACGACTTCTTGCGTTAAATATAACAAATGCTGCGCAATTTTTTTTAAACAGCATCTTCACAGCCTTTAAAAATTAAAAATCTTGATAGGATCCATTTACCAAGTTACATTATTGCCGTAACGTAGTCGTAAATTTTTGCAATAAAAAGGGAACATTTGTTGCAAACCTTCGCTCTCTTGTTAACTTTAGCTGATCACGAAATAAAAACATTTGTATTGTATAAAAAGCTCTTGCCATCCATCCATCTTTCTTGATTAATGACCCGAGAAGGTATTATTTACAATTTTTATACCCTCCACCACAATTAGTTGTGAAGAGGGTATATTCAGTTTGTCATTCCGTGTGAAACTTTTTTATTATTCATCTCAGACCCTATAAAGTATATATATTCTGGGTCCTTGAGTAATTTTAAGTCGATTTAGCCATGTCCGTCTGTCTGTCCGTCCGTCCGTCTGTTGAAAACACGCTCACTTTCGAAAAACTCAAAAGAAATCAACAAACTTGGTGTCAAATTGCTTGTAGTTATCCTAAGCAGTTTGGGATTGAAATTCAGCAAAATCGGTTCAATAGGATCTGAGCTATGAATCAAAATGTGGAACCACCACCTAAAAAAAAATGATAATTTTGTTACAAAAACTAACATAAATGGTGGAAAAAATGCACAGAATGATATAAGATTTCGCAAAAGTTTGTTTTATTCAACTGGAAATCACGCTGTGAAATTTCGTGAAGATCCGTCAATAATTTACCCTAGGCCCCATATAAGCCCTACTCCCGGAAATCAGTATATTAAGCCTAAAACCCTAACTAACAATGCTATCATTACAAATTTTGGCAAGTCACAGTTACATAGAACTAGAAATTAAACTGTTAAGTTTCGTGAAGATCGGTCTATAATTTACCATAGGCCCCATATGAAACCTACTTCCGGAAAACAACTTAGTACGCCTAAAAACGTAAAAAATAATGCTATCATAACAAAATTTGGTACATCAAAGTTTTATAGAACTAAAAATAAATCTTTGAATTTTCGTGAAGATCGGTTCATAATAAACCATAGGCCCCATATAAACTTTACTCCCGGAAAACAACTTAGTACGCCTAAAAACGTAAAAAATAATGCTATCATAACAAAATTTGGTACATCAAAGTTTTATTAGACAAGAAATAAAATTGTGTTATTTCGTGAAGATCGGTCCATAACTTACCCTGGGCCCCATATAAACCTTACTCCCGGAAAACAGTTTAGTACGCCTAAATCCGTAAAAAATAATGCTATCATAACAAAATTTGGTACATCAAAGTTTTATAGGACAAGAAATAAAACTGTGTAATTTCGTGAAGATCAATCCAAAATTTACCCTGGGCCCCATATAAACCCTACTCCCGGAAAACAGTTTAGTACGCCTAAATCCGTAAAAAATAATGCTATCATAACAAAATTTGGTACATCAAAGTTTTATAGAACTGGGAAAAAGACTGTGAAATTTCGTGAAGATCGGTCCATAATTTACCCTAGGCCCCATACAAACCCTACTACCGGAAAACAGTTTAGTCGCCTAAATCCATAATTAATAACAAATCGTCACAGTTTAAGATAATAATAACATCATACAGATATTACTCCTTAAACATTCGAACTGTCGGTGGAGGGTATCAAAGATTCGGCACAGCCGAATATAGCACTCTAACTTGTTTATTATCATTTCCGTAAAAAAGTAATATCGAAAGATAAACCAATTCACCATAGTTACCTCTCATAATTGGTTTTCGATTTTAGAAAAATAAAAGCTGATCAAGTTGTCAATCTGCGATGAATCAAAGTGCTGGCTTGGAATGTAGATACCATTTTGAATATCACAATGCTTGATATAATTCCAGTTTTTTTTTAATAGCGGTGTGTCAACGGTAACCGTAACCTGAGGAATTTTCATTTCGAATACTGTTTTTAATACCAATTCATATGCAGGATGCCTGCATCCAAATTAAAGTAAATTCTTTTTCTAGTGCTTGCATTAAAAGTTTCTACTGAGTTTAATACGTGATCGCAATTAGAAGTCTTTTTTCTTTAACACTTTAGGCATTTAATAACACAGGGCCTAATTCTGGCAATCGTGTTCGACAACTTCTTCGATTCGAAAGCAATTTTATTTTAGTCGATACTGAACGAATCGAAATTTTTCAGTATGTATTGTTAAACTCAAATTAATGCTTTATAACACTGAAATAAAATAATTCCGATTCGTTCAGTATTGACTGAAATAATTAGATAATAAATTGCTTTTGAATCGAGAAAGAACTCGATCACGACTGCCAGAATCAGGCCCCAGGTCAAAATTTTAGAGATAATTTGATGAAATTTGGCATATAGGTTCTAATTGTCACAAGTAGAAGGCCTCGGTCGAATCGGTCCACTATTTCGCATAGCCTCCATACAAGATTTTTTCAGGGTTTGTGCAGTTAAAATCATCTTATCAAATTTTATTGGATTCGGTCCATATTTTACGTTAGCTTTCAATGCCATATCTTCCTTATAAATGTTAATATATTTACATAAAAAAAAGGAAACAATGACTTTTACGATAGCTATTATGTCATTGCAAAGTGTTGTGCTAGTTGGTCCAAAATTAGCCAAAGGTCTAATATAAATACCCTTCCTTAAATCACTTAAAGGCAAACAAATTTCATATAGACGAAGATATCTAAAAAATATTCGCCACAAAGAACTTTTATATGGATCTTTAACTCAATTACATAATTTTGTTCTGGCGGGCTCATGATTTCCCATGTTGAATGACTTTATTCTTAAATACTGTAGTGTAGGGTATCATAAAGAAGGGATAGACCGACTATACTTCTTACTTATTGTTTCAAGTTTCGTAAAGAATTAACATGGACAATTTTTTTAAGACCGAGTGCTCTGCGTAGAAACTTTCGAAAGTATTAAACAGGCAGTATTTCTTTTTATTTCGTTAGTGTCAATAAAGCTATTAAATATGTGACCTCCTGCGCGTAACCTGTAGTTTTATTATAAAATGATTTGCTTTTGCAAAACGTTTGTCTAGATCAAACGACATTTAAAAGTTTCTCAATTAAATTATAAAATTATCTTTTTTCAAATCAATTTTAAGAAATCAATAGAAATTGTTCAAAATAAAGCTAAAGTGTGATTAATTTACTGGTCACGCTTTTCTTGGAATTTTTCGTCAAATATTTGTTAGGTCTGAACATACCTTAAGGCATACAATAAGATTTTTTGCTTTTTTTCAAAATAACAACATTTATAAGTTTCCAGTAATGAGAAAAAGCCAGATAATTTCGGAATGTGTGTCTTTATTTATTTTGGCTTTTTTAAAAAATACAGTTTAAAAACAGAACATTTGATAAAATACAAAACGATCTTAGGTTTTTTACTAAAAATAATTTACACAAAGCTCTAAAACACGGTACTGTTCTGTAGAATACAAAACAGATGTTCACCGTCATTACTATCGACTTGCAAACTCTAGCTTAAACTTAAATTATAAATAACAATATGTTTTTGACAGCTATAACTGATACTTAACTAAAACTGAACTTGGTTAAATATGCCTTAAATAATAATAATAACAACAAATTTAATAACAATTTTTTTTTTAAATACAAATTATTTACTAAAAAATCCTTAATTTTGACTTACGGCAATAAAGCGATTTGCATATTTAGTTTGTGAATTTTGTCCTTTTTAACAAGATTTCTGACCTTTAACCATATGGGGGTTATCTATTCATAAATCTCTAATCATACAACCACAAAAATGTAGTTAATTTATTAAAGTTTTTTAATTATATTCATATATTTAAGTATGTAAATAAGTATATTTTCGTCTTTGCATTAATCTAAACATTTAACCAAAAGATAAGTTGATAAACTTATGATGTGGTCGAAATTAATTATTAAATTTAAAAATTAATGATTGTGTCAAAAGTTTTTAAATGTCAAGAAGGCAAAAGTGTTTAATTGTAATTTATTAATTACAATTTATTTATGTATATTAATACGCGTTTTTAGCACTAAATTGATAGGAAATAAATGTCTTATAGAATATTTTAGTACATTTTATTTTAATTTTATATATGTATTTATGTATTTTTATTTTTGCAAATACAAAGTACAGTGGTGCTCAAAAATGTTAAGAGGAACTTACCTTTTTAAAATTTTTGGAACTTGAGGGAATTTTTCTTTAATTGTAGAGATATTGATAAATATGCCTTTTATTAGGTGACTTTATTATGCTCATTTAATTTTTTTTGTTCATTCCCAAAAGTTCTAAATAAATTTATAAATCGTATCGAATCTTTAATGTTGTGAAAATTTCGAACAGATATTTTCACTAGTTCTTTTCCTAAAAAAACAAAATTAAAAACTCACAATTTTCTGAGACACTATATAAAACTGAGTCGACTATAGTTTTTAAAAGTATTCATATTTAAGATAATTTTTTTCAAATGGTGCACATTGCTTGCTTTAATCGGACGTGCTCTTTCCAGAGCATTTCCCATGACTTCTTTAAAATTTCAGGTCCCACCGCCGCACAGTGGCGCCATTTGAGTTTTTTCGTTGCAAAAATCATATCTTTTGAACCGAATAAGATAATTGAACATTTTAAACAGCATATGATAGATAACTGTTCAGCCTATAAAATAAGGGTGCTACGCTTTGTAGGGACCTACTTATGGGTTATCAAAGTTAAAATTAGTAGAAAAATCAATTTTATGGTAACTAAAAAAAATTATTTTTACATTTTTAGATTGTTTTTATTTTTGTTCTTTAGGATTTTATGTTTTAAATTATTACCCAACAAATTAAAAAAAAAATAATTTTTTTTTAAATTTATTTTTTCAATTTTCTGTAAAATATTCATCACAATTCGTAAGAGAAGGTATATCTAAAAGACTAACCATTTCTAAACTATGATTATTTTCTAACTCTATTCGTGACTTCACATGCCGCAGGGAAGAAATAAGTGGATCGGAAGATGCTGCCAACATGTTGAAGAGGTCCTCATTTTGCCTTACCCTTGATGCTTTGAATGTGTTCTGCAATCTTTATTTTCTTGTAATATTTGTTAAGAGACTCCTGTGCTTCTTCAGAAAGCTCTCCAATTGGCAAAGACTGGTACTCAATTATATCTTTGCCATGCGCCAATATTTTATGGACGGTCGGGGTCAACTTCTTCTGTGGATACATTTCTGCTAAAAGAGATGCAGTTTTCGACGCATATTCTCCATATTTTGTAGAATTTACATTTTCATTGCAGTTTAAAACATCCAAGATTGTTCCCAATCTTTTCACGATTTCATTGTCAATTTCAGTGATTCTAGTTACTGCCTCATCATTTTCAAAAAATCTCCTAGAAGTGTTTCCATCGTTTGAGTTACCGTATCCGTGCTTGGGACAGTCTACTTTTAGTCCAACTTGTTTAAAAAAAAGCATCCTGTATTTGCTTCTTTCTGATCTTTTCCTTATCCTTTATTGATGTATTTTCATCGAAGTTTTCCTCCTCTTGTGGTAGGGTATACGCCAGTTTTAGCAAGAATTCCATACAGCTTATCCTTGCGTGCAATGGTGACATTCCATATTCGTAATTCTCCTCATTTGTAGAATCGTTTAAATTACCAAAGTCCTTCTGACTCTTTTTGCAAATCGGGCATGACATTGTTGAGGTTGTTCCTGTCAGTTCGTTTACGACTTTTTCGTCAACTATGGTCAGGTGGAACTCGTAATTGCATTCAATAAATTTTCCTTCTCCAATTTGCAGCTTTGTAGGCTTAATCTTGCTTATTTGTTCTTCAATGTCCTTTACCGTGGTCCTTATGAGTTCTGCCGATTCCCTTGCAAACTGAAACATTATTTGTTGGCAATAATGCACTGATGATGGACGTGGATTTTTCCAGTATAGGGAAACATCTGATTTTAGCCGCAAAGGAACAACAGATGCCATAAACATATTTCCGTCCGATATTGTAGCGTCATCGGAAGATATCCTTTGCTTATAAACGCTTTGTCCGGATGATCCATCGCAGCCCCATTTGCTGATCAATGTCAAATTCTCAGGAAGAATTTTCACCTCATTTTCAGAAAGAATCTCTAACAACCGATTTGCTGTATGGCCCATGAGATCCTGCAGATTGGCTTTCGCAGAGACTTCCGTAGACTCCGTATGCAGTGGTCGTGAATTTATTTTGGCTTGCGTAATATGCTTGTATCCGGGTAAAACGTCAGCGCCGTGTCGCGTTAAAGATGCCCGTAGTTTCTCATATATCTCTTTGAAAAGTTCTAAGTCCATAAACAAGGCTAAGGCTTCTTCGGAACCATAATTTTTAATGTGTGCGTTTGTGGGCGTGGGAATGCTTTCCTTAATCCTTTTTAGTCGCAGTGGGCTTGCATCAGCAACAGATTTGGTTATCTGCGACCTAACTCTTTCACTATCCTTTGTATATTTAATAGACAGCGCGTCCGATAAATGCTTCGTGGTCAAGTCATTGGTGGCATCGGCAAGTTTCCTCTTTCTTGTGAAAATTGAACACTCCTCAATACTTTTTTTGGCCTTCCTTTTGCTCCTATGGTTGATGGGGTGCCAATATATCCAGGATGGTGTCTTCATTAAGCCAGTCCTCGTATTTGGAGTTGAAGTTCTGAATGGTTCGATTAGATTTCACCCATTTTGCCTTAATATTTGCATATATCAGATAAAAATTATTTTTTATAATTTCGCTTCTCTCAATATTTCCGTATAAGCTATCAAGTTCTTCTAAAGCAGCTTCCGTGAAAAACTTTGGTGTGGTTGACTTTCTAAACAGTTCAAATAATTTTAAATTGTTCAACGCCATGTTTTCAGTACTTAAATTGTTTAATGGTTTCAGTAATTGTTGCGCCAACTTTTAGTCGTAGACTAATCCAAGCATTATGCTTATTTTGCAATATATAGGCTTATGCTACCATGCCTAAAAATTTACCTGTTCCCTGCATACATATGGATTAAGGCTGAATAATGCAATTTTGATATTATGCACGTGTCCAAATAAGATTTGTGCCTACCTGTAGGGACCATAAGTCAATATTGTTCTTGACCATTTGTACGCCAAAGTATTGTTTAAGTGAGGTTTCAATGAGTATTTTTTTTTCAAACTATTAGATCAAACTACTGTCAGTCAAAACATATAAGGGATGGACGCCATAAAATTTCTGCAACCATGTCTTTTTAATCTTTTTTACCTCTAGAAGCCAAACGGGCACGTACGGGCAGATAAAACCTTTTGAATTATGTAAAGAAATAATCAAAGAACATGTTTTGCAAATATGGCAAATATAGAAAAATATAGATTGTTTTTATTTTCCGTCAAAGTTGAAAAATAGTGAAAAAACTGATAGTTTTTAAATAGTGATTTACCAGGAGACACACAAAGCAAACAGTTAATTTTTTTTATCATTATACATTTAATAAATACATCAATCAATACAAACAAAAAATAAGGCGATTCGTTACCTATTTTTCGTGATACTACACCTGAAATCGCAACAAATTGGCTAAAAATGGTGTGTTTTTTTGAAAACCAAAAGTCGGTCAACTTTGAACGGTTATATCTTCTTAACTAAAAATGTGATATTATTAAGAGTGCCATATTTGAAATCGTTGAAAAGTTTCCTATAACATGGGTTTATTCAAAACTTCGCCGGCGCTCATGAAAATTTTGATTTTTGCAACCACGTTTGCTCTACGGGCGCCACTGTGCGCCGTAACTTCTTCTCGGATATTCGCCTTAAGCTGTTGGATGGTTATTGGCATACACCTAAAGAAAAAAATCGGGGGGCGAAAGCGTTGGCCACCTTAAATCAGAAAAACCCAATATTATTCGATAGCCAAAAAAAGTGGGACTAGCTGTGTGGGCTTGTTGGAACCACAATACTGGATTGTTCTCTGACTCGGGCCTTACAAATTTTTTAATTATTGTCCGTTATTAAGTGGTTTGTCGTTTTCGAAAAATATGGTGCATTGATCTTCTCTGAAGAAATTCACAGCATAATGTGCATCTTAGTGGGTGCATTTGATGTTAATCCATTATTCTGGGATTTTGTGTGCCCCATATTCTACAAATTTGTTTCTTCACGAGACCATTGAGGTGAACATGGGCCTTATAGCTCATTATTCTTTGTATCGAAATAAAAAATTTAACAACTTTGGTTCTTTGAAAATCATAAATTTTCCAATTTTTTAGAAGTTATGTTCCGTATGCGTCACCCTGTATAACTACCAAATTTAATGTACATATTCTTACGCTCTGCGCGTGCTAACAGGCTTGCCAGTTTTTTGTTTAATAAATTTTTAGTTTCCATATAATAAAACAAAGAGCAAATATTTTCCTAAAACGAAATTCAGGGAGTATTTAAATAGTACGAGTTTTGTCTGCGACCTGCTGCAGTATTCCGTAATTCGCTAAAGCTAAATCTCTATCGCTAAAAATCTTTAAAGTTGATTTAGCAATTTTTGGCTACAAATGTAATTCAGTAACGTGCATTGCTTAATTTGGCAATGTATTACAAATTTAATTTGCCGCAATTTTAGCTTTTAGTGTCATCGCTAGACATTTTAAATTTTGTTTTCTCTAAGGAATTTTAGCGATCGAGATTTAGCTTTAGCTAAGCGAATTACAGAATACGGCAGCTGGTTTAAATAAACCACTAATATGAATCTAATGCCGGTCATGTCTGACGACACTATGCTGAGTATGTGTGTATTGTATGGCGTTGTTTTTGCTATTTACACAGTGAACTGAATAAAAAAATCAAAGAAAACCAAAAATTTTGTACAAAAACAAATAATACATATACGAAAAAAATTAAAGCCAGCAACAAAATTTTACACAAACAAAACATGTACATTAATAATTTTGTAGTTATCCAGGGAGGGTGCTTTAATACCATGGTAGATAACGCCATAATGGCTTTATCTCTCATTCAATAGGGAGATAAAGCCTTTTTTGTTTTTTTTTTTCATTTGAATGGGAGATAAAGCCATCATGGCCTTAGCTCACATTTGCAATATTAGAAAATGGCTTTATCTCTCATTTCAGTTCGGGAGACACTAAAGTTAAGTATTGAAATCTGGTTTCGCATACTAAAGCTTTACTGCGTGACGGCCTGCGGCCGTGCTTAGGGGTCTTTTCCTCCAGTAGGACACGGCAGGTGGCTTCGCTGAATAAAGTTTTCCTGCGTGCGTCACATGAATAAAAAAATTTTTTTCAATGATAACTAAGGATTTTCCTTTTTACTGAATGTTTACACCATGCATAAAAATTTTCTAAAAAAATATGGGTTTATCTCTCATTTGCGAAAAAAAAAATGTTAAATATGACCTTACCTCTCAACGATTGGGCAATTAGGCCATTATGGCTTTATCTCCCCTTTAATTGAGCAATAATGCCATCATGGCCTTATCTACCATGGTTTTAAAGAACCCCCCGTTATCCAGGTATCCATTTTGATATTTATTCTTAAAATAAATGAACTAAATTCTAGCAAGGCATCAATTTTTGAATTGTCCATGCAAGATTGCAGCTGGTTTCGAAAAAGGCATTTTTTTAAAGAATATATAATTTTCTTCATCCAGCAAACCTGATTAATAGCTCTTGAAGCTTTAACTGTTGGATAGGGCTTAGATGTATCACCCAAAAAGACAAGACTCAAATGAAGCAATTCTTTATATAGTCTTCTTCATGTATTCGTAATGGATAACACTTATATCAATGTCACAGCTTCTGAAACTGATTTTCAGGTGTTATTGCAGGGTATAGAACTATACGTTAGAACCCCAATAAATGATTTTTAAGCAAAGCAAAAGCAAACCGTTTGATTTTTATTTGTTTGTTGGGTATGAGTAATAATATCGTAAACTGGGTACAAAGCTGAAAACCGATCAGTAAGAGCAAATTAAAAAATAGTAGTTCCTAAATTATTCAAAATAATTTGATCTCTCAAACTGCATTGCTAGTTTTTTTCATTTTCATATAAATTTTAAAAGTTATAAAGCGTTATTTACAAACCCAGCAAAAACTTACATTGCAAAGTAATGAGTTAAAAAGCTAATATAACGACTCTTCACTACTTATACATTGGCATTTTAACTCATTATTTTAACACGGTGATGTCATTGGAGGCAAGTACATACCACCCTCGCTTACAAATAGGGAGTTAAATAAGTCATTACCACATTCGCTTACAAATAGGGACTTAAATAAGTTATTACTCCGATGTCACCAAAATTACAACTAACATGTCATGACTTTAAAAAAAATTTTTTTTATTATTTTTTTTAAATTATTTTTTTTCTATTTTTTCTTATTTTATTTTACTTTACTTTATGTTTTTTTTTTTCTATTTTTTCTTATTTTATTTTACTTTGTTTTATTTTTTATTTTTTTTTTCTGTCTCTGGCCGGATTCGATCGCGGTGCTGATAGACTAGCTCACTACCAGCTAGTCTACCGGGGCAGTGTAGTTTTTGTATAAAAAAACGATGTTTTTTACTCAATTAAGAGCGTAAATATGAGATTAAATTATTGGAGGCAACTACTTACCACCCTCGCTTACAAATAGGGAGTTAAATAAGTCATGACCACATTCGCTTACAAATAGGGAGTTAAATAATTCATTACCACATTCGCTTACAAATAGGGACTTAAATAACTTATTACTCCGATGTCACCAAAATTACAACTAACATGTCATGACTATAAAATTTCAGTACAGCATAATTTTTCATATTCAAATTTATTACAAATTGTTTTTTATTTATAATAAAAAAAAAAAACAAATTGTAAGAACAAATATTTTAAATCAATTTGTATTAGATTTGAAAAAACTTCAACCGTAGATGCATTTTATTACAAATGAATTATAAATTTCGTTAATCAACTCATACACAAGTACTTAGGTATCAGATTATATGTCAGCCATTACCAAACTACTTCTATGTAATGCAGATGGTATGAAGTAGTCATTGAAAAGTAAGTTGTTCAGTAATGGCAAGTCATTACCAAGTTTTTGCTGGGAAATTTATGGAAAAATTAAAAAAAATTGTAATGTAGGGTGCGTTAATGAGCAAATTTTTTGCAAAAACTTATAGTTTTGCACACAAAAATAAAGCTTGGATATTTTTCTTTTGGATTATTTCCTTAAAAGTGAAGAAAATTGTGGTTTTTGACAAAGTTATGAAAATAACTTAAAAAAAGACTGGAAAACCCGATTATTGGTAAAAACTCGTCTTGAGCGACCTCTTAACCTCTTCCGAAAAATCTGAAAAAAACGTCAAAAATACTTAACCCTATAAGAATCAAAATTATGCTTGGGACACACTGATGTACACAATGCACACACAAGCTGTTCGTGCTGTGGTCGTTCGTAAAATGGTTTGTTTGCTCATTCCTATGTCATTGTAAAAAGGAAACACAGTACAAAACTTTAAAAAAATATAACGTATGTCTCAGGTAGGCTTGCCAACCGTACTTTTTAATAAAGTATTGTACGTTATTTCGAGTAATTGTACTCTATACTTTATGAGAATAATAAAGTACGCGAAAATACTTTATTTCGCATGATTAGATTTATCTAGAATTGAAAATAGTTTCAGGTTATATAAGTCAGAGTTATATTAGTCATAAAATTATAATACTTATTGTACAAGTTTTTTATTAAGAAAAACTGTAGAACAAGTGATTAATATTAGTCATGGCCATTTGTTGATGTTTTTTTATATTGGCAGGACGATTTTTCGAAAAAACCAGCACTATTTCACTTATTTGTTTTGTTTGAGTACAATAGCTGCCTATTTTTAAAACACGAATGCAAAATTCTTTCAAATTACTGCCTGCCATTTCTTAAGGGGGCTCCCATACAAAATGTTTAATACAGACTAGAAATATATTGAAGAAAACGTACCATGACAGCCAAGGAGTGGCCTTAACAATTTCTGGAGACATAATTGCCCCTTATCACCACTTCTTAAGGGGGCTCCCATACAAATATTGCGTTTTATGAAATTTGTAAATTAATTAAAAATTTTCGATTTTTGTGTATAAAATCAAAAGTTGTTAACAGATTTTAATCATTTATACACTAAGAGAAAAATGACGATCTAAATTTAAGAACAAAATTCTTGAATTAAGATTGCAGAAATCTTTAGATTTCAATCTTGAAATTTGGTCGATAAGATTGACATTCTAAAATTTAAGCATAAATTCAAAATTTTTAGAATGAATTCTAAAAATCAAGAACGTAATCTTAATTTTAAGATCGTTTTCTTGAAATTAAGAATATATTTTAAAAGTTAAGATTCAGTTCTTGTTTTTTTTTTTTAATTAAACATCAATGAAAGCGTGTTGTGTAATAAATTGTAAGACGCTGGACGAAGAAGACTTCTTTAAAAAAATAAAAAAATTAAAAACGAAATATTAAAATACTGTGAAAGCCAAATGGACAATATGACGTAATCAGCATGCCGCAGGAAATTGAATCGGAGTTTTAAGACAACGCATTGTTAAAAAAAATTTCTTCAAGAGTTTCAGATGGAGTCTGTTTTCAAGTATCTCAAGGGTAAGTACTCATTCTTATTTATATGTGCAAAAAAACATTGCTTAAATTCATAGATTTATTTCACCACCTGTTATTTGCCATTAAATTTATTTGTTTCAGACTCAAGAGTGACTTTTTAAAGTTTGCAGTACATGAAGAAGGAAGTCATTTAAGAAGCGATTTCTCCTTTGGATCTAAAAATGGAGTTCCAGAGATTCCAATTAAATGCACTTCCAGTCTTATGAAATTGGTTCTTTACTAAATGAAATATATATAATTGAAATTTCGGATTTTACTATCCTTCCTTTACATTTATATCCAATTAATAATGGAAACACATATGTTAGACCTAAGTTAATATAAGTATTTATGTACTTGTAAGTATTACATTACCATTGCGTTTTCCTTGTTTTTATTATATTTAATATATTAATATTATACATATGTATACATATGCATATGCTATTATTTAAATAAATAAAAACCTGTGTTTTATTTCAACATTTCAATTCGGATAAAAACTAATAAGACTATTTTCGAGAATACATTCTTAAACCCGATCTTAAAAGAAGAATTTCATTAAGAATTAATTCTTGATTTAAGATTTCTAATAAGAACACAATCTTGAATTCGATCTTAAAACAACCAAGATTTTGTTCTTGAATTAAGAATTTTCGCATTTAACAGACTATTAAGATTGAAATGATTTGATTATGAACATAAAATCATGATTTTAGCACGTTTCTCCCCTTAGTGTAGCTTGTTTTGTTTGAAGCTTTGTTTTTTATATGTCTGGAATTTTTTATACATTTTTAACAAACAAAAATTTTGAAATGTTGCAAAAAATTATTTTTGTTGCCAAAAAAAATATGTTTCTAAAACAACTTAACGTTTTAAGGAAATTGAATTGCGGATTTTTGTTTTTTCTTTAGTTATTTCAATAAACTGAACCGTTTTGAATCGATATTGGATTCAGCGTACCCGAATTGGGTTAAAGCGCCAGGCTTGTCTCAAGAAAAAAAATGTCAAATTCTAGCACAGTGTAATTGCTTGATAAAACTCGCGAAAAGCAGTAAAAAACGTTTTTAAATAAACCAATAAAAAGAAATTAATTGTACTTTATATTTATACTGTGTACTTTTTTTTCTTAACCTTTAATAATCAATGTACTTTAATTGCAACAAAAAAAGTTGGGAACCCTAGTCTCAGGACCATAACCCTAGGTATACACTAAAGATAAATATCTCAGCCAGTTGGCAATAACGTCGGCAGAATAACAAGGCAATATTGCTTATTGCTCAGCTTATGTTAAAGGCATGGGAAAACGTATTTATGTTAACTCATAATTTGAAAAAAAATCAAGGAAGAAGGTGCAGTGTAAAAACTGGCGCTATCTTGCAAAAATTATTTTTATTGATATAAATTCTTTCTTATTCGACTTTATTATTAAAATGTATATTAATTTATTTAAGCTTGAGGTCTTTTTTATATATAAATATTAATTTTACTTAAAAAAAAAACAAATTAATAAAATCAATATTTTTATATAAAAAAAGAACTCAAACTTAAACAAATTTATATAAATTGAAATAATAAAGGTCGAATAAGAAAAAAATTATAATAATAAAAATAATTTTTGTAATTTTATTTTAGTGTTTATTAAATTCTTAAATTTAATTCTTTTACTGCAATTATAATTTGCAACCATTTCACAAATTTAATTTCTTTTTCAATAAATTTGCTTTTATATTTTTTTTTCTTTTTTGCTTTTTTTTTCTCAATTGACAATTAAATTTGACGTTTTATGTAAGCAATATTTGTCAACGAAAATGGACTAACAATTATTGCAACATAAATTGTCGGCAATAGATATGTACAAGAAATTGCTGTCTACATTAAAGATAACATAATTTTGGCATTTACTGCAATATATGTTGCAATAATTATCTCTGGTATAGACGGGCAGTTACAATTGTTTTCTTTTAAAACGAAGAACAGAACACTTAATTCGTTACTTTCTTGAAAATATTAATACACAAGCACTAAAAAATAGATGTAGTGTCTGGGTGTGTCCTTAATTATGTTCTGTTTAATTTCGAACACTGGATTAAATATTCCGAGCACGGTTCCTATAATAATGAAAAGAATCGCCTAAATTATGGCGCATTAAAAACTGCAGTAGACTAATGAAAGTCGAATTCTAAAAAAATATATAAAAAAATTAATAAACAAAATATAAGAGAAAAAAAAAGTTTGGTTTCTTTAATTGCACGTGTTGCCTTCTTCGCTTATAAATTAAAAATAAAATTTTGCTCAGTTTACTTGTATAGTGTCTGTCACAAGTTTCGTTTACGCAGTGCAAGACTTGAGCATTGAACTTGTGTAGTGTGCGGCCAGCATAAGGATTATTAACAGGCATTAATTTAAATAATTTTTCATACATACAGCTACGCACACCATAAGTGGTACAAATAGAAAAAAGCCTTAATTTAATATAAAAATTTTCGTTTAATAAACTTTATTTTACGTGAATTATTTGGATATTTTAATTCAGACCTACCAAAAATAATCCACATAAAGTATGGTAACTAATCTTTTTTATGAGGTGTCCCACTTATGAGGTGAATAGCTGTATGTGTATGTTCGATTTGTAAAAAATCCTGTATTGTGTCCCACTTAAATGTGAATAGCTGTTTTGACAAAAAGGCTTGATTGATGGGCCAAGACCGATGTTATTTTCGTTGCAATAAAAATCTACTAATTGTGTTGCTCTCCACTGTAATTAATTAAGTTGTTGTTAATTTAACTTGTTATTTAAAAATATTTTTTTATAGTTTGAGTTTATTTTAGCACTAAAGAATTCAAAGCTTATGACGCACGCCGCCAGTGTGTTGTTATGCCAAAAATTATAAAAATTAAATAAAACTGTGAAATAAATAACACAAAACTCGATAAATACACTTAATTACATACAACATTAAGATTAGAAATAAAAATCTGAGCCAAAACTTGTTGGCTGTTGCCTTCGTAAAGTAATTTTGGCAAAGGTGATCAGTTTCTATGAGACACGTTTGCACATGTCTGCAATACTGATGTGATTTCGGTGGACGGAAGCAAAATGAGCAAAATTCAATATTTTCGTTGTTGGGTTTAAACTCTTGTTGCACATCTGAAACTTATAAATCAAACAACACAATTAATAATTAGTTTTCATTTTATTTATTTTTCTTGGTATTTTATTAAGTCATTCTGAGTATCCAAAAAATTGATACCAGCTCAAGGAGGACAATCAAGTTTTCGTTGGTTTCAGCTTAAAAAAACAAAATATTGAATTTTGTCTTTCAAATGTAAATGTCATGGTTGAGGTTTTTGTTTTACTTTTTGACAAAATAATTTAAAGTTGATTTTACCTTAAAAAGATTTTCAAATAGACGACTAAGTATTAAACAATTTAAAATATTATTTTTATCAGTATGCAAATGAATATTTATTTTTAAATAACAATTTTTACATATGCAAATATATTTGCAAATGTATCGACTATAAATAAAAATTTATATTAAAATATAAAAACCGTTTTAATGGGAAGTCATAGCAGTTTTGTTTGGCACAAATAATTTCCTTTTCAGTGTTCAGTTCTTTGGCAAGGGTGGTAAATGTTCACCAGAGGGTTGGAAACCGTGTTCATCAGCTACATAATTGACGGTATAGACTTTGCCGTCTTTTTCATCCTTGTAAGAGAAAGTTCCATGGACTACAATGGCGGGATGTTCACTGCCGACATCCTTCACTTTGCCATCTTCATGGCGAGAAGTGCCATCACTGGTCTCAACGCTTTAGGGGATAAAGATGTTACATCACTACAAGTTGAAGAGTCTTTTAGTACTTACTCAAATGAATAGCTTTCTGGTCCAACATCGGATTCAGATTTAAGAATTTCGACTGAATTGGCTAGAGCCAAGGCAAAAAGGGCGGTAAAGACAATGAAGGTTTTCATTTTTAATACACAGTTTTATAATTGTTGTTGACTAGAAAGTCCAAGACTTTTTAACTGAATTAGGAGAATGATTAAGCCTTTTTATACCGCTTGCACTTGTTTTTTTCCAAATAATTTTATTAAGTTGAAATTCAATTAAATTTTTTTATTTAATTTTTATTTTTGTTCTAATAACGGCTACAAAAAACTCGTTCTAATTGAATTATGGAATTGTTTTGAATTCTTTGTTAATAAACAAAATACCTATTTGTATAAGTAATTTTAAAAATAAATTTTTTTTTGAAATACCGCTATAAGAAAGTAATAGGACAAAAAAAAATTATACGATTGATGACGTTGCGGGCATTCGTATTTTTATTTATTTATTATTTATTTTATTTGTATAGGTATGTATGTATGTTTGCATATGTTTATGCGAATCAGCGTTTAAAAACTGCCATTTCTTCCACTTCTTCATTTGTCCCTGTCACTCCAACTCAAAAAGCGAAAAGTTGTACCCAGCGTTTAAAAAACTACAGTCAAAGTAGAAAAACTGCCATTTCTTCCTCGTCTTCATCTGTCATTGGCCGAAACAAAACTGTTGCTTTTTCTTCTGATTCATTAAATATTAACAGTCGTGTCATTCCAATTCAAAAAGCGAAAACAGTTTTTGGTTTCGACTGCAGTTTTTTAAACCCTGGTTGTTCCCAAATTTTTGGTTTTTTTTCGACAGTTTTTGGTTTCGACTGTAGTTTTTTAAACCCTGACTGTAGTTTTTTAACCAACCCAGTATAAAATTCTTAAGATTAATTAGTATTGTGGTTATTTTGTTGAACTATTTATGGTTTTTTAATCCAAATTTTTAATATTTTTTTTAATTAGGCTTAAGTTCATGAAATTTAATTTTCATTAAATTGTTTTTATGAAGAAAGGAATTTTACAACATGAAAATTAATTAAAATTGTTATTGATAATCTTTCATTCTTGACGTGGCTCGGGCTCGAACCCTGGCCGGCAGGTTACCATGACATGTTTCGATCGCAACCACTCGATCTCCTCAGATGGATTTGCCGTCTTACACTCGCAGCCATCGACGACTGCTGACGTCAATAGTCAAACATCAATCCTTAAACCAAATTGTATTTAAACATTTGGTAGATCGAAATTTGCTTTCCTGAATGATTATCCATCTTAATTGATTTAACATGTTTTTTCCTTACTTCTGTTTTTTCGTACTTTTGTCAAGAATTTTTCTTGAAGTCCAAGTACATTTTTTGTTTTTTCATTTTGTCTTTCTCTTTTCTGTTCACCTTTTTCAGCACAACTTGAAGGAAAAATGTACACATAGAGCTCGTGCCTTAGCTTTAACAATAATTAGTATTGTGGTTATTTTGTTGAACTATTTATGGTTTTTTAATCCAAATTTTTAATATTTTTTTTTAATTAGGCTTAAGTTCATGAAATTTAATTTTTGGTTTCGACTGCAGTTTTTTAAACCCTGGTTGTTCCCAAATTTTCGTTTTTTTTTCGACAGTTTTTGGTTTCGACTGTAGTTTTTTAAACTCTGACTGTAGTTTTTTAACCAACCCAGTAAAAAATTCTTAAGATTTTAAAGCAATAAATACGTACACTGAATCTCAACCGCTTCCATTTTTTATTAAAAAAATTACTGCCTTGCAGCCAATTCAAACGGGGACTTTAACGACGTCTCTTTTGGTTTATCGGTTAACGGTGAAGAGAACTTAACTTTTTGCTGGAAAGAGATGGTTTCACGCGATATCTAATGGAGCCTCTAGAGTCTCATGAGGATTGTGATGTCACCAAAAATGATAATTCTGTTTGCTTACATACCCGTTAAGCCAGAAATGAGCCTTATCGCTGATCGTGATTTGAAGATAAACATCTGGTTCAACTTGCAGTAGGTGATCAGTCCATTTACCGAACACACGACGAAATTAATGGTCCTCTGGCCTTTATCCTTACGTCAGTTGGATCTTATCTGGATGTAGGCGAATATATTTTCTTAAAATTGTCCAAATAGTGGACGTGTATATACCCAATAAAAAATTTTATCATTTTGCGAAGCACTAATGGTACATTTAAAAAAATAAGCGCACAATTATGCGCTACGCAATAAGGCGTACAGAAATGCAGTAAAGTAAGTGAAAGAACTCTCACCAACTTTTATAAAAAAATTACATTTCAAGTGCTACGGCATTCCCTTACTACGAAGCAGGTTTGTAAGGGAGCATACGAAAAAATAACTGTATCAAAACATTCAGTGTGTAAGGCTGATCGTTACAAACAACAATTTTTATATGCGCTGAACAAAGCGCTTTATGTGTCAAAAATGTATTGCTTCAAAGTGGGAACTCGCCATATAAAATTCATGCCTTTCGTAAACGCAATGGTAAGCGAAACGTTTATGTTTCTCCCTTACAAACCTGCTTCGTTGGAAGCTCAATTTTTTATTGGGTAATATCGCGTCCTCTGTCGCACTCATGCTAATAGCGGCTATGCCTTTTTATGTACGCACGGTAGGGGCTCGATTTGTATGAATATTATCGAAAAGAGTAAAAGTGGTCATAAATCGATCCACATTATTCCGTAGTAGATGCTCAAATGAACGATTATGCTCACCGTAAACTTGGCGAAGTGCTCTATAAGTTTGGCGAACTGAACGCGAATTTTAAAAATAAATTTCCACGACTGGTCAACGTTGTTCTGGTGTAAGTCTTTGAATGGTGATTTGCCAAAGTATCAAACACACTTCATAAGTATGACAGCTAGTTTAACAGTTGAAGCACAGCCGCGAATAACGTTTAAAGTTACAAAATAATTATTTTTCAGGAGAGCACAAAAACAAATTTACAGCTTATAACTTTTTTTAGTTAAAAAGCGTTTCATATCCACAATCGCAGTGCCATTAAAAACGTTCTTCCACTACGCAAGCGGCGTACCAATTACTTTGTATCATTTTGCAAGTAACTTACAACGTTCTTCCACTAGTTGGCTCTTGGTATGTCCTTTTGATGGCGTTAAGGTGCATAATTTTGGGTGATTTGAAGTTTAAACAGTGTAATGGCCATTTTCTCATTAGGCAATTATCTTTTTACCCAACGAAAAACTGCACATTAAAGAAATTTGGTTTTCTCAATGTCTCATTTGCTTCGATTTTATCGCAAAGCTAACCGGCACTCATCTGCCAATTATTTATTTTCCTTTTATTTGCCGTACAGATAAATTCAATCAGCTGACTCCCAACTTTTACATGTATTTTGAGTGGCGTTGCCAGCTGAAAACAATGTTTTTTGTCGGTATATTGAGAAACCCAAAATCGTTAACGGACAGTTTATCGTTCCAATAAATTTATGTTGACATTAAGTAACAGGCAGTTTGTCGATACATTGAGAAAATGGCCATAAGAGAGTAATATTAACGGTTATCTGCAAAAAAAAATCGTTTTTGCAAAAAGTGGCTTTTACTACATTATTCGCGGCTGTTCTTCAGTTATCACTATCAAAAGCTCTATTCGTCTAAAAAAAGCTTTTTATATGCCGGCTGCTTGAGTAAATCTTAGTCAACTTAGCCATGACCGCCTGTCTGCCTGTCCGTCTGTTGAAAAAACACTTACTTTTTGAGGACTCAACAACAGAAAATAACAAGTTTGATGTCGAA
The DNA here is from genome assembly GCA_930367215.1 of Pollenia angustigena. Classification (NCBI taxonomy): domain Eukaryota; kingdom Metazoa; phylum Arthropoda; class Insecta; order Diptera; family Polleniidae; genus Pollenia; species Pollenia angustigena. Next base: position 233,184,575 of record OV884058.1, on the reverse strand, counting down.
TGTTTTCTAGTTCTCCTAAGCATTTTGGGATTAAATTCCAGCACGCTCAGTTTAGTAGTAAAACAGTTATGAATCCAAATACGTAACAACATCAAAAAAAAATTTTTTGTTTCAAAACCAAACATAAATTAAATTATCATTAAATTTCGCATGTTTAATGTTATATCTTATGAAGATCGGCCCATAATTACCCATAGACTCCATTGAAAACTTAATTATTTTTGTGCACGTTTCTTCAAGTTTGGTCAAAACATATCATTGCACCAGTAAACAAGAGAATCTGATCCCTAGAAATATTAAAAGATCGATCTAAGTTATTTCTCGACTTCTTCTTGAGCTTAGGATGGACAGCCCTAATTCCCCTTTGGATTCTCTTAAAAATTTTTAACTAAAGTTCCAAACGCCAGTTTTCATAGACTTGACAGAGCTATAACTAGGTGTCAGCGTGCCCATGTTTACAACACTTTCCGAATGAAGAGTCATGTTAAGAAGCTTAATAAGACCTTTTTCGATTTGATTGAAGTGGATTGTCTTTGGAATATTTAAAAAAAGTTAGTCGCAAAATTTTAGGATTCTGAACTATTCTCCATCTTAAATATTTTCTAATAATGTTAAAATTTCACAAAAATTTTAATGATTTTTTGCAATTTTGCTCTTTTCAACTTATTATTTGTTAGAGTTGAACAATAAAATAAACTTAAAGTTTTATCAGTTACGATGATGGCTTATTTCAATACGCACATTTTGTGCCCAATATAACTAAAATCGGTAAAAAATGACAAAGTTACAGAAGATTAGTAACAAATGCTTAGTAACAAAAATATTAAAATAGCTTAAAACTTTTAAATTACTATGTGGGTTAATTCACTAAATTTTCTCTAGCTTTATCATTTTTGCACCAATCTAAGTCATGTTAGGCGCAAAATGTCCCATGCAATAAAACGTAACAATTTTTAATTGTTTGGTATAACAAAAAAAAAATAGCTTGGAAAGAACAAAATTTCAAAAAATCATAAAATTTTCAAGAAGTTTGAACTTTAGTCCCTTGTAACTCTGTCATTTCTTGACCAATCTTCACTAGCAATCCATTGTTATATAAGTAATTTTATTATCTTTCATTAAAAATACTAATGGCCAATTTTCAGGATAGATATTAAAACACATTTATTTTTAAAATCGTTTTAAATACAAAATTCTCTTATTCACTAAAAACTTAAGTGAAACTTAAGTCACCGATGTGGTACACTTAATATCAACTTAAGTTTCCATTGTAATATTTTAGCAAGGTGGACCCAATATCGCAACAATACAACAACAGAAGGCAAAGCATTAACAGTCAGCTGTTTTTTCAGACCACCTTGTAAATAAATACACTTTTTTATATTTTTTTTTTGTATTTAGTAGTGCTACCATACTTTTATCTTAATTAAATAAGACTTTTCAAATAAAACTAAAAAAAGCAATCTGTTTTAAATACGATTTAAGTTTGTTATGAAAATAAACTTAATATAGATTTAAATACTATCCTGAAAATTGGGAATTAATGCGTTAAATATTTTTGAAGATATTTGCATTTTTAAAACACAAATAACGGGTTTTTTGGAATATACTGTTCTACTTTTGAGCATTCTGACTTCCTATTCGGATTCGGCGGGCAATTTTACATAAAGATTAGGTGTCAAATGTTATTAGTAACATTTTAGTATTTGCCGAACATGAGAAGATTTGATATATCCAAGAAATCTAAAGAAGAATATCTCTTTCAGCCAAGGTTTCGAACGTTAAGCCAAATATCGCCCAATAAAAGATGAAGCTTCCAACGAAGCAGGTTTGTAAGGTAGAAACGTAAAAGTTTCGCCTACAATATCGATTACGGAAGTCATTAATTTTATATGAGGAGTTCCCACTTTGAAGCAACAAATTTTTGCACCGAAAGAGCTTTAATCAGCGCATATAAAAATTGGTGAGTGTAACGATCACACTGAATTTTTTGTTGTTACCGTTATTCTTGAATATTCTCCCTTACAAACCTGCTTCGTAGTGGGGGGAATGGTGTGACTTTTCAAATGTTATTGCGTAGCGCATAAATGTGCGCTTACTTTTTAAAACTTACTATTAGTGCTTCGCAAAACAGGAACAATTTTTATTGAGCGCATTCTAGCCCAAAAACCCGCTGATAAAACTTTTTATGCTTTTATAATATTTTTTAATCTTATGGCGTTTTCTTTTCTTAAAAAAAGTGTTGCATAAGTGTTACATGTAACTTGGCAACATTTTTAAATGCTCCCCTTATTTTTAAGAAGTGCTTCATATTTTACGTTTACAAAAAAACACAAATTTCGGCATTAAACAATAAAGTACAATTAGCAAGGTAAATTCAATTACAGGTGGTGGCAAGACTACAACAATCCAAAGCCAACAGAAACAACAGATGTTTTTTGTATTGCATTGTTAGTGTTTACGGCTTTAAACTTGCTACCACCTTGTACTGAATTCGTCTTGATCTAGTGCTGCACTCATGCCCCTTTTTTTAAAATGAGTGTTGAACATGTAGCCTTTTTTTAATTTTAAAGGGAACATCATCAGAAAAGAACTCTTTACACTTTTAAAATAACACATATTTTTCAGAAAAGAACATAAAAAAATGTATAAGGAAGAATAAATGCAGAATTTCACTCAGAAAAGAAAACGCCATTAGTTTTTTTGTGGTTAAGTGAACTTTTTGTGGTTTTTAATCCAAATTTGACATTTTCGCCTTTTGGAGAACAGCCACGTATATCATCATTAGAGGTTTTTACATGTTTCTCCTTGCCGGTAAAGCGAAAGCTGTCAGTCTATAGTCAAAAGTCAGGGGATGCCACCTAATAATTGACATTGAATTGTGTTGGTATAAGGAAAATTGGTTGTAAGGAGAAGGAAAGAGGGAGTAGTGTTTGTGAACATTTAATTTGAATTTTTCCAAATTGTTTTCGACTGGGAAGACTTCTTGCTCTCTAAAACATTCCCTTCGATATCAATAAACTGGCAGTTAGTTTTACTAATTATTACAAAACGCTTTATAAAATCGAAGACTTTGCCGATAAGTTCTTTGTTTTAAAAATCTCGGGCGTTCGAAAAGTACTTTTCCTGGGAATTCCATTAAAATATTCAGATAAACACATTTACTGTTGAGCAAATTTTTGACATTCTAAAATTTTTTTTACATTAAAAATAAAACAATGTAACCACTAAAAAAAAAATGCATTTTTTTTATTTTAATTGCATGTAGTTAATATTTTGTCCTAAAATCTTTATTGAGCACCTGGTCCAGCGGGTAAATGTTCTCCTTGAGGTTGGAAACCGTTCTCATCGGCAGTATAATTAACGGTATACGTTTTGCCATCGTCCCCAACAAATGAGAATGAACCGTGGACAACTATGGCTTCATGTTCAGTACCAATGTTCTTTAATTCACCTTCAGCATCGTGTTTGGAACCATCAGATGTTTCAACACCAAATTTAAAACCTTCAGGTTCGACACTGCTATCTAAGCGAACAATTTTATCGTCGGAGGGACGAGCTAAAGCAACAGCCAAGAGAGCAATGAAAACAATTATAAATTTCATGTTGTTGTGTCTATTCCTCAGAAAGTTTAAAACAAAATGGTTTCTTTCTTAAAATTGTTCCGTTCTTTTATAACAAAATTTTTTATTATTAATTATATTTACATAAACAAGCTTTGATTTAAAGGTGCATTGTAGAACCACATTATTTAAATTTCGTTATGGACAATCACACGCAGACACACTAGCTGGGAATATCCAAAGCAATTAGGTAATAAATTAAATATTAAAATCACAAATAAAAATTAAATAAATAAAATAAACTGGATTATGACTTTTTTAAATGTAAACAATTGCAGTACTTTTTTTTTCTATCACTCTTTTGTCTTTATTAGAATTTTAATAATACTATAAAAAGTTTGTTCTTTCAAACTCGAATTGGAATGTAAGAATCTAGGACACTTAATGGCCAGTTGGCACATTTGGCAAATGAGCACCTTCGGGTTGGAAACCATTTTCATCAGCAATATAGTTCACGGTATAAGTTTGACCATCATCGGCAATAAAAGAGTAAGAACCACGTACAACGATGGCTTCATCTTCGGAACCGACGTTCTTTAATTGGCCCTCTTCTTGATGGGTCTTGCCATCACTGGTCTCTAAACTATAAATCGATTAATAGAAACATTATTAATAGCTATGATTGTGTAGTAAGCCGGATGACGAGACTTACACAAAGTTATATCCTTCGGGTCTGACATCAGATTCCAAACGTAATACCTCAGCGTTAGCGTAATCCTGAGCTGGAGCGGCTAAAGCAACAGCGAATAAAGTGACAAATACAATGGCGATTTTCATGTTGATATTTTTTGTTTTTAAGTATTAAACCGTTTAGAAATTTAAATTTGTGTTTTGTTGTATTCTAGCAGAAGTGTTTAAGATTTATGATGTTTAATTTCGGTTTTCTATCTATTTAAATACTAAAATTGCTTATTAACTATTACGATGTTAGAAACTTTTTTGCCTTTATTAAGTTTTGTTTTTTTGGCCAACAAAAGCTATTTATCATGAATTCATAATAATTACAATTTGTCAAAATCATATTTATAATCTGACATCTCCTCGTCTTCCTATTAGTTATTGTTGATTTTCTTTTCGAAAAACTAGAAAGACGAGTAATCGTCAGAAAAAACACTACGAAAATATTGACTAAAAATTAACAAAAACACTAAAAATACTTAAATACGTATTGCATCCTAAAAACGCTTTGTTGTTATTCTCTTTCTTGATTTTAATGAATTTTATAAACAAATTACTAATTTATATCTGTGACATTTTGACAAAACATCTTAAGTCGAGATAAGATAACAAAAAAGTTTTTAAAAAAACGAGGTAAAAAGATAATTTTTATTAAATAATAAATAAACCAAAATTTAAAAAAAATTTCGTTTATAATACAAAATTTTAAAAACGGGAACAAAAATATTATTTTAAATGGAAATTCGTATGATTAACAAAATTTTTTTCGATGTCTTAAATTTGACTTAATATGTTTTGTCAAAATGCCACAGATATATGATATTATGAATGCAGTTTGCCACTGTCCTATAAAGTTTATTAGACTGACGCCTATTATCGCGGACTATATAAATAGTTTTTTCGTTTATCCTATTAACGCTCAATTTTTGCAGATTTTGTACCCCAAAATTGCCAAAATGCAGATTTGAAGATTTTTGGTTTAAAATTGCAGATTTTTTAGTTCGGTGGAAACTTTTTTACATTGCCACTTATGTTGGTACTATTTACTTCTTGAATTGATAAACGAAATATATTAACCATTCATGGAAGAACCGTGTGGAAATAGATTAATCAGTAGGAATTTTATTCACAAAACATTACTTAAAAATACAAAACGCACATTTATATCGCCGGACTTATGTTATCTGATTTCACACGAAATAATATGCATATGTACGTTTATATTAATATCCAAAACTACTTTTGAAATCAGGAAAAGAATTAAACTTAATATGTATTAATTAAAAAATATGTATCACAGAGCCATGAATTATTATTTTTTGCTTGGTTTAGGTCACGTATTGTTATGTTATTGTTTATTTTTACTTCTAAACTGCAGATAATAAATAGTTTTTAATTTTGATTCATTAAAATTACAAAAAATACTTTATTAATCGGTTAACCGATCAATGACAAAATTAACCGATTAAGAAAATCCGCGGTTAATTAATCGAGCGATTAACCGATTAAAGCAAAAGCCCGGTTAAATGAATACCCTAGTACTTATGTATAAATATCTTTAATAGTTGCAATATTTGGTCTCTTGTAAATTTTCAATAAGACTCTTGATAGTTTAAATAACATGTTTAGCAATTAACTTCTAATTTGTTGTTTATTACAACAAAGATGTGATTAATCCTTACGCGGACTGAGTTATTTAATTTGGATAGTTATTTTTAATGTCAAAATATCCAATAATTATCAGCCATGTTCTGGAAATCGCATTTGAGTAAAAGTGAAACGTAGGTACAAAAATATAAAGTGTTCAGGAGATACAAAGAACTGAATATCTCATAACCATTTGACTTTTTGAAGCAGAGTTTTTTCCTAAAATTTAAAGACTCCGTTATATTTGAAGGAGAAAATGCTCATAGCCAGGGAAACCACAAATATGCAATTGCATTTGATTGATTGATTCTTTATTAGATAAGACAGTACAACAAGAACGGTGTCTTATATTACAGTACTGTAGAATTAATGTTATACATATGTGGCACAATAAAATATAATAAAATGAAAATTAAACATATAAATAAATAAAAATAAGTAAACAAATATAAAAAAAAATGAGTATGAATATTTAATTAAATATTTATGCCCGTATTCACAAAAATATTTTAAACTTTACATAGTAAATTTTAAATTCTTAACGATCGTTTATGAAAACGGGGTTAAATATTTATTTTAAGAAAAAGAAATTACAAAAAAAAAAAAAATAATATATAAAAATAAAAAAAAAAAAAAAAAAAATAAAAAAAGTTATTAAAATAAATTACCAAAAAAATGTTAACAAAAATGTTTAAAAATGGCAGATTTGAAACAGTTTGCATTGCTTATGAATTGAATATGGGGAGGTAGTCGGTTCCACAGACGAATTGTAGAAACGTAAAAATGTCTAACTGATATAAGGCTACGGTAGCGAATAGAGTTTATATTTTTCCCTCTGTTAGATCTCGAAAGAGTTAATCTTCTGTATAAATATTGAGGTTGTTGAGTAAAAATCAGCTTTTGTAGTAACAACAATGAACGAACTTTCAATAGGTTTTCGAGTGTTAAATTGTAGATTCTTTTTGAGTAATCAGAGATACTATCAAGACGTCTGCGGGCAAAAACATATCTAGCAATATTGTTGAATGTCACATTAAGCCTAGATTTGCAAACTGAGTCACAGTTTGCAAAGAGTTCGCAGGCATATAAAAGTTTTGGCAGGAGGTACGTTTTAGCGATTAGCATTCTAACTTTGAGAGGGGTGAAATATTGCGTCCTCCAAAGATTCCTTAACATTGCGTGAGTAACACCACATATATAATTGATATGATTAGACCAATCGAGCTCAGAGTTAAAGATTACACCTAGATTTTTTGCTGTCTTGACTATTTCAAGTTTTTCGTTGTTTATTTGGATCGGTGGGATAAATGAGGGGATATGAAGTGATTTACCAATAATCATGGCTTTTGATTTTTTTGCATTTAAACAAAGACCGTTAGTAGAGGCCCAATTGTAAACATTATTCAGATCATGGTTTAATTTGTTGACACAATCAATTATATTACTTGGCTCGCAACTTATGTAAAGCTGCACATCGTCAGCGTACATTTGTATTCCGCAAAACTTTAACTGGGGTGGTAGGTCATTCGAATATATCGTGTAAAGAAGAGGGCCAAGAATTGATCCCTGTGGTACGCCCCTCCTTAGTATGCAGGTGGTTGATACATCTGAGCCGTGGTAAGTCGCTTGGGATCTACCACTAACATAGGAAGACATCAATTTTACAGCAGTTTCTGAAAACTTACACAAATACTTTAGTTTAAGACACAAAATAGAGTGATCGACTGAGTCGAAAGCTTTGGAGTGATCAAGTAACACGAGAAAAGAAATCATTTTGGCATCTATATGCTTTCTTAGTTCTTCAGAGACATCAATCAACGCAGAGACGCAGCCATGCCCTGGTCTAAAGCCAGACTGTCTTTCAGTCAGAATTGAATTGCTGTACAAATATTTAGTCATTTGATTATGAATAAGGCGTTCAAAAACCTTTGAAAGGTACGGAAGAATTGCTATCGGTCGGTATGTCTTGTCTGTTTTCGGTATGGGGATAATCTTGGCGAATTTCCATGTAGATGGGTAAGAAGACGTGGTTATTATGTTATTAAAAATATGTGTTATACAAGGTAAGATATGAGGAAGAAGAAGCTTAATGAATTTTGGGTGGATACCATCATGTCCTACAGAATCTGATTTTATGCTAAGAAAGGACTCAACAATATCTTCCTGGGTAAATTGTATAAAATCAAACAAACGTGGCGGATGATTATTATCTGTTACAATGTTGCCGGCTGATATTAAATTGCCTGGCGTACGATTGTTGGTGATATTGCTGTGTTGTGCTGCGAAAAAATCTCTATATACATCAGTCTTAGCATTGGGCATTGGTATATTAACAAAGTTCAAGTTTAGTTTATTGACATCAACTGAATCTTCAGTATTGGCCTTACTATTAACAATTCCCATGTTACGAATTTCTTTCCATTTATTTTTTGAGTTCAAAGCTAATATAAATTTTTCCTCATAAAAAGAAGTTTTTGCAATCCTAATTTGTGTATTAACATTTTTTCTAGAGGCTTTAAAAATTTCGTGAAATGTATTAGTTTTGAATCGTTTCCACCTGGCATATGCCTCATTTCTTGTTGCAATAAGCGTTTTAATTTCTGAAGAAAACCAAGGTTGTTCGTTACGTTTGCTAAATGTTTTTATTGGCACATACTTGTTGTAAAGATAAAGCATCTTGTTTTGTAAAAAAGTTAATTGATCATCTACACTAGGCATTAAAAAGATTTGAATCCAAGGAATTGTAAAAATCTCTGACTCCAGTGATGTGTACTCGATGTTTTTAAAATCTCTATAAACAATTTCTTGGCTTCGTTCTTCAGTACAATACTCGTAAGATATAAAAATTAAGTCATGTTTAGAAAATAAGGACGCGGAAAGTTGTTTATACAACAATAATTTGGAACGGTTATTAACGAAGCAAAGATCCAGAAGGGTGCTTGAAGTTTTAGTAAAATGGGTTGGAAGTGAAACATTAACTAGATTTAAGCCAAGGGCACCCATATATGTCATTGTTGTGCATGTGTTTCCTTGTTCGACCTATGAAGGCAGAAATAATATATCTATCCGTTTTAGTGCTTTTTATGAATTTTGGCATCGATTTGTTAGTGCATATTTTGGCATATTTTACCGTTTTGAGCATATTTTGCATAATTTAGTTAAGTTTTTAGCGCATATTTTGCCTTTTTAAGGCATATTTTGATACATATTCGATTTTTTTAGATGCCTCTTGCAAGCTTTCGCCGCAAAAAATTTTTTTTTTTCGAAATTCAGATGCCTTCTCTGTTTTAAATATCTATCTGTATACCTTACGTGTTGCTTTAATTTCACCATTCACATTTAATTTTTACTCTAAAATGAAGACAAAGCAGGTTGTCATTAAAGATAATTTTATTTTAAACTTTCATATTTAACATAAGAACAAAAATTAAAAAATGCAATTATAAACTTACGTTTTTGGCGTTGCGTGCAATACATAGAAATCTGACCAATATTTTAGGACACCGATCGACTGAGAATCGATTTTTAATGTGATTAACGATGCCCATCCATCTGTCTGACTGGTTGTCTGTCCATGTTAACCTTGTGCGCAAGTTGCAATTTTTTACATAATTTGATCAAATTTCGGAAATACATTTTAATTGTACCAAGGACGAAGTCAATGTTAATGGTGAGAATCAGTCTTTAATTTAATATATTCCCCATAAAAACTTCTTTCCAAATTCGACTCTTTATGTACGTAAGCCATCTAATTATGTTGGCATTTAGATTAAATTCGTCCAAAAAATATGTTACAGCAGATTAAATTCTTTTCGAATTGGTCTGTAAATACTATTGTATTTAGGCTTTATAGATTATCATTCTACACCATTTTTCATTGAAAATGAGAAAATTCCAAATGAAAATGAGAATTTCAATTTGAAATTGAGAAAACTCCAAATGAAATTGAGAAATTCAATTTGAGATTGAGAAAATTCCAATTGAAATTGAGAATATCAATTTGAAATTGAGAAAATTCCAAATGAAATTGAGAATTTCAATTTGAAATTGAGAAAATTCCAAATGAAATTGGGAAGTTTAAATTTGAAATTGAAAAAATTCCAAATGAAATTGAGAAATTTTAATTTTTCCTTGATAAAATTGAATTATCTATATAATTTTTATTATATTCATTCTACAAACATACATAACTAACAAGGATCGAAAAAAATTAAACTAAAAAAAAATCGCAGTATTATTGACCAACAGGCATCCAGATTCCCGTATTGGTATGTGACAATGCTCAATGCCACAGTCGGCGGCAAATTATTTCTGACAAATCTCCAGCTACGCTCCTGCGATTGAGCGTCTATTCACTGATGCTTAACCCCATTGAAATTATTTGGTCAAAAATAAAAAGTACGGTAACAACAACGATGAATGTACCGAACGTAATTCCCACCCATGTAGGAGAACAGAGGCTTGTCTTTTTAGAACAGATGATTAATGCTTCTAAGACATGTATAACTACTGGAGATTGCAGTAGAGCCATACAACATACTTCATCGTTTTACCAATCTGCTCTGGATCTGGAAGATATGCCTGTTGGTCAATAATACTGCGATTTGTATTTATTTTATATTTTTCGATCCTTGTTAGTTATGTATGTTTGTTGAATGAATATAATAAAAATTATATAGATAATTCAATTATATCAATGAAAAATTAAAATTTCTCAATTTCATTTGGAATTTTCTCAATTTCATTTGGAATTTTCTCAATTTCAAATTAAAATTTCCCAATTTCATTTGAAATTTTCTCAATTTCAAATTTAAATTCTCAATTTCATTTGGAATTTTCTCAATATCAAATTGAATTTCTCATTTTCAATTGGAATTTTCTCAATATCAAATTGAAATTCTCAATTTCATTTGGAATTTTCTCAATTTCATCTTGAATTTTCTCATTTTAAATGAAAAATGGTGTAGTATTTTTATACCCACACCACAATAGTGGAGAGGGTATTATGCATTTGTGCTGATGTGTGTAACGCCTTAAAATATTGGTCCTAGACCCACCTTAAAGTATACCGATCGACTTAGAATCACTTTCTGAGTCGAACTAACGAAGTCCGTCCGGCTGGCTGGCTGTCCATGTAACCTTGTGCGCAAAGTACAGGTCGCAATTTTGAAGATAATTTGATAAAATTTGGGTCATAGGTTCTTATTGGCACAAGGACCAAGCCTATTGAAAATGGGCCGAATCGTAGCACCACGAGAGAAGAGAGGGGGAAATTTCTTCCTCTCAGAAACCATCGAACCGATTTTAATAAAATTTAAAACACAGATAGATCCATATTTGTACGGATACATAAGCTATGCATTTTTAAGAAAATAGGACCATGAGGGGAGATAGCGGCAATTTCTGCCTCTCAAACCGATTTTAATGAAATTTAAAACATAGATAGATCCATATCTATATGGACACATAAGCTATACAGTTTTTCAAAAATAGGACCACAAGGGGAGGTAGGGGGCAATTTCTGCCTCTCACAAACTTTCAAACCGATTTGAAAGAAGTTTATAAACATAGATAAATCCATATTAACATGGACACATAAGCATGATGTGTTATTAAATTCTGTGGTGTAGGGTATCATATGGTCGGGCTTGACCGACTATACTTTCTTACTTGTTTTTAAATGGAATTGATGAATATTTTGTTTTTAAATGAGTAATTTTAAATTTTTTTTGGGGCATATTTTTAACAATTTTGGGGCAAATTTTCGAATTTTTGCTGCATATTTAATGCGCATAAAACGAATTTTTTAGAGCATATTTCTGGTTTCCCTGCTCATAAAAGTTACCGGAGATGATAATTTTTCAAAAAATATTTTTGAATTTTCGTGGTTTTAGAAAAAATGGCATCTTTAGCAAATATATGGGCATTTCCACCGAAAGGTCCAACGCAACAAAAAAATTATAAGTTCTTGAAAAGACTTTGTTTTATCATATTCTAACAGGAAAACAATCAAATTTAATAAAAGTAAAAAAAAATTATATTTATTTATAACCCATTTCGAGATTTATGAATGCAAAGTCGAACAAGTGAAACTTTTCTTATTTGGATATTTCTTTTGTACGTTTTGCTATGATAAAAGTTCTTAAAGAGAGACATTATGCATTGACTTTTTCTCTCTAAAACCTTTCGGAAGGTACAAAGAGTCAAAAAAGAATGCACAAGAAACTATGCGATTGCAAATAACTGTAATTTTTTTCTTTGTAATATCTCATATTTCAATATCATGTGCGACATTGAAAAACATCATTTACTATCAGTTCGCCGAAAGTAAATGTAGAAAGCTCATCAAATTACCAAAACAAACAGAGATTTTTTATAAAATTAAAATAAAAATAAATCTTACTGTAAAATAGCAAGATTTGTGATCTTGGTACTTATATAAAGTTGTTCATTTAAATGAAAAAAAGGCACTAAATTAAAAAATAAAGCCATATTAACCATTTACAATGATATACGATACGATGAGATTAGACTTTAAATGACGATATATGTATATAAAACAAAAAGGGCTGTAATTTAGGGCGTGGCAAAAACAATTTTTTTAAAGTTTTTCAAACTTAATAAATATACCTTTTATTCTAGGGCGTAACTGATGAAAACATTATTGTTTGTATTGGCTTCTACCTGATTTAATGTAGTATGTGTGTGAAAAAGAAAAAAGGGGCTTAATTTGAAGGCGTGTCATAAAAGTGGGCATATTAAAATCTATACATACGTAGTTTTAGAAGGACTTTCTTGGCACGTAAAAAAATTGGACATTTGGGGGAAGGATCCGAGATGGCTTAAGTAACGCCCAGAATTTGAGGTCATATTAAAAAGTCACTAAAGACAAAAATGAAGCCACTATCAAGACATGAACAACGATATGCAATATGATGAGATCGGACTTTAAATGGCAGCGCTAAATATAAAAAAGCAAAAGGGCTGTATTTTGGGGCTTGGCAAACAAAAATGTTTCCTGTTTTAGAAACTTCATTGGCATATCTTTCATTCTAGGGGGTGACTGGCACAACTTTTTTTTTCGTATGAAGGTCGACCCGGTCTAATCAACATATATATCATGATAAAAAAAATTTAATGTGCAACAGATCACGTGCGACAGCGATTAAAGCTAAATAAAAAAAGTATACATTATTTTTATTTAAAATCACAGCCATATTTAAGAGAGATGAGTGCATAACATTCTACAATTTTTTGCATTCAAATATTGCCTCAGGTTTCGCTGAAATCGGCATTCGAATTAATGGCCACAGAAGCCACTTCTGCTTTCGTCACGTGCAAATGCCTTTTTTTTTGCAATTTTCTTCAAAACGAAACAATATATCAAAATGAACAAAATCACCAATTATAGGGCTAATTTGAATCTATTGCCAAAATAAATACATATACGTTTTTTTTTTACTTTAAATGTGTACGATGGTCCCGTTCGACATGTTGGAAATTCCCATATGTAATATATTGAAACACACAAATATTCATATAATCTAAAACGTTTACATATATCGCACCTGTTCATCAAAAGTAACACAACTCCAAAAATTCTATTTTCCACTTTTTTGAAGGAAACAGTGTATGGTTACCATATCTAACCATTGTAAAATTTTTGGTATTCTATTTGTAATATTTCATGAGAGAAATGCCGTTATGTCTTTCTTTGCGTACTCATATTGTTTGTTTTTATTCAATTAAAGAGTTGTAATTTTAGTTGCGTTGAAGTGTTCAAGGGTTATGGTGCTCAAATGAATCAGCGAAACTGTATTAATTCGAGTTGTGATTGTTTTCATGTTAAAAATCTGTTTATCAATAGCTGTTGATTTTGGGTTGTGATAAGCATAACTTGAAATAATATTGACATGTAGATCAACAAATTTCATGAAAACTGTATTAAATCAAAAATCCGTAATAATTTCGGAAAAAGGAAGAAGAGAAATAAATTTTGTGATTTTATTGAAATATTAGTGAGTTTCCTTTATAACGGTATATTTGTTTATAACAATAATTCCATCATATTGGCGGAATTAGTTTTTTGCCTCTACTGAAAACTTGTAAATTTTGAGTTTTGTTACTTTTGATGAACTGGTGCGATATCTTTGCATTATAGGATAAGATTAACACCTTTGAAGATTAATTTTAGAATTCCAAAATGTTAATAATATTTTCAACGAAAAAATTTTATTATAAAGGAACAATAAGAACATTTCGGTACATTTTTATCTGTTTACTAAGATTGCAAATTAGAAAACACATACTTATATTCACAGAGTCAATATTAAAATATTTATTCAGATAAACATATGTATGAAGTTGAAATCTTTTTATTTCTATACTAGCATTTAACCCGCTACTTCGTTAGCGCCTTCTTTTCCTTCATGGACATACTTGTTTAAATTTGAGCATTTAACCCGCTACTTTGTAATCACGCCTTTTCTTTCATGAACATATTTATATGCCAAAGTATATGTAAAAAGGTTTTAGCAAAATAGTTCCAACATTTTTCATCTTCTAGGTTGATATTGACACAGAACTTTGCCCCTATAATTTTGTGCTTCCAAGTTAAATATTACGGAAAATTAAAAAAGTGCGACTCGTAGAACACAAAAGCAAATGAAAGAAAATTAATTACGCGTATTATTCTTTTTGATACTTTTGTCTCCCCATTTATGTATCAAAAATTTCAATGATGTAGTGGGAGCCTATAATTTAGTACGTTTTTGTCATAGGAGGAAAAATATGTTTTGGTTTAAAAGTTAGATGGCGTTACAAAAAGGTTCCAAAATTTGTACAAGTTTTACGCGCTTACTCCCCAAAAGGATCAAATTTCGAAAAAGTACCAGACACCTGTCCTCTTATTTTTTTAATGAACAACATTAAGTGTTTAATTTTTTGTATCTCTTTTAGTTTTGGATTTTTGAGGTTAACGGGATCGAGTTGTCGAGAGGCCAGCCTCCGGTCCAAATGTCAACCTTTAAGCTTCAGACGTTTAGGCTCTGCGATGAAAGATAAATAGATGGAGAAAAAATCTTTCTCATCCACTCAGGACATTGCATATTGAATTTTATTATTCTAGGTTCAATATTATCGGAAATTCAAAAAGTACAAGTCAAAGAACGAAAAAGTACCGAAAAGCCGTCTAACAGATTTTCATTCACTCAGCCCCTTGCATGTTTAATTTTATGTTTCTAGGTCTAATACTTACGGAAATTAAAAAAGTACCAGCTAAAGAACAATAAAGTACCAAAAACTTCCCTGTTATAGATTCCTATCCACTCATTACATGCATATTGAATTTTATGTTTCTAGTTCCAATAATAACGGAAATTCAAAAAGTACCAGTTAAAAAACAAAGAAGTACCAAAAAGCGCATTTACAGATTCTTATTCAGTCAGGACCTTGAAGGTTAAATTTTATGTTCATAAGACCAATATTAACGAAAATTTAATAAAGTACCAGTTAAAGAACGCAAAAGTACCAAAAAGATTCCTCTTACGGATTCTCATTCACTCAGGACCTTGCGTGTTAAATATTATCTTTCTAGGTCCGATACTAACCGAACTTCAAAAAGTACCAGTTAATGAATAAAAAAGAACCAAAAGTTTCCCTCTTATAGATTCTCATCCACTCAGGGCATTGCATGTTTAATTTTATGTTTCTAGGTCCAATACTAACGGAAATTCAAAAAGTACCAGTTAAAGAACAAAAAAGTACTTAAAAGTTCCCACATAGATTCTTATTCACTCAGGACATTACATGTTAAATTTGATGTTTCTAGGTCCAATATTAACGATAATTAAAAAAATACCAGTTATAGAACCAAAAAGCTAAACAAAAATATCAAATTTCCCCGTATTTCCTTTTTTGGTACTATTTTTCCCCCCATTAAAGTATCAAAAATTTCAGTATTGTAGTGGGAGCCCATAATTTAGTACGAATATGTCAAAGAATGGAGGAAAATTGTTTGTAAAAAGAAGTACCAAAAATAATTACGATTTTCACCCCTTAAATCTTCGAATTTCGAAAAAGTACCAAATTCGTATTCGTGTTTTCTTGATAAGTTTCGAATGTGGTATAAACTTTGATTCTATGTTTATTGGTTCAAAAGATAGATGGGATGTAAAAAAGTACCAAAATTAAGGTTTTACTCGTTTACTCCATAAAAGGGCCGAATTTCAAAAAAGTACCAGACACCTGTCCGCTTATTTTTCTAAAGAAAAACGATAAGTGTTACATTGTTTTTGTATCTCTTTTAGTTTTGGAGATATAAGGTTACCGTTTTTTCCCGTTTATACCCTTTTTTACCCCCTCAACATTTGAATTTCCAAAAATCCCGTCTTAGTGGATCGATTTGGAGGGTGACCAATCTCTGGTCCAAATTTCAAGTTTTTAGCTTCAGGTGTTTAGGCTGTGCGATGATGAATCAGTCAGTGAGTCAGTCAGTAACGTTACAATTTTATATATATAGATGTGCCTGTGAATACATGTCGGTTGGACATATTCAAAACTTACCCGTCACTGCAAAAATTTTGAATGCAATTTTTTGTCAATTGCTCACAAAAATACGCATATTAAATATTCTAGATAAATATTGAGATAAGCGCTTTTCGAAATTAATTTTAAAAAGCAACCTGTTTTTCACCGCTATGGAAGGAGTATGTAACCTTTTATTCTCACAATATATCGGTCTATATGTGCACCTCCTAAAACAAAAAAAAAACCCCTATTTTGAAATAAAGGATTCAATTAAAATTTTTTTCTAAATAATCTACATAAAAAATGTTATAAATGTGTTTTAAAGATTTTTAAAATCTTGATGCAGATTTTGCATATTTTTTGATGAAAAATTGTGGGTTTTTGCTGATTTTACGTCAAAAAGTTCTGGCAACACTGATGGCAACTTTAATTGCCAATAGAGTTATTTCGATGTTGCACTCTCTAAGAGAGAGTACAATTGGAGAGAAAAATAATCGGTTAAAAAATACATTTAATCCAAATTTTTAATACTTTTAATTAGGCTTAAGTTCATCAAATTTAATTTTCATTAAATTATTTTTTATAAAGAAAGGAATTTTACAACATGAAAATTAATTAAAATTGTTGTTGATAATCTTTCATTCTTGACCGTGGCCGGGGCTCGAACAATGGTCGGCAGGTTACCATGACATGTTTCGATCGCAACCACTCGATCTCCGTCTTACACTCGCATCCATCGAAGACTGCTGACGTCAATAGTCAAACATCAATCCTTATACCAAATTGTACTTTAACCTTTGGTATATCGAAATTTGCTTTTCTAAATGATTATCAATTTTAATTGATTTAACATGTTTTTTTCCTTACTTCTGTTTTCTCGTAATTTTGTCAAGAATTCTTCTTGAAGTCCAAAGTACATTTTTGTTTGTTTTTTAATTTTTGTCTTTTTTCTGTTGACCTTTTTCAGCACAACTTGAAGGACAAATGAACACATAGAGCTCGTGCCTTAGCTTTAACAATACTAAAAATGCATTTATTTTGCGTAACTTGGGGGAGGGTTACACCCAAACATTGCTGCCAACTTTTTTTGAAGACTTACTGTCAAATCGTACTTCAAAAACCGCTAGAAGCCGATAAATTTTTTTATTTAGCGAAAAATGTTTTAAAATATCGCTAAAATCTCAATATTTTGCAAAATGTATATACAAATCAAGATATACGGGTATGTTCTGTAAATCGAAATGAAGTGGACTTAAAACCGACCAAATTTTGAAAACGAGCCTGTAAAGAAAGTACTTTAAGTACTAATTATATTTACAAGAACAGCTTTTAAAAACAGGAAAAACTGCAGTAATTTTGTAAATAATTCCACTTCATTTCAATTCCACTTGATTTCGATTTGTAGAACATGCCCGATAGGGTGCTTTTTTAAATGTATACGACATTTTATAAAAATTATATAGTAATGTTTTGGATTTCCCTGACTTTTTAAGTCCCGGGGATGTACAAGAATGTTTCTTTTAAAAAAGTGCCTAAGAGTTGGTAAAATATCTATATGTATATATAAAAATGAAAAATGTTTGTATGTTTGCTTGTTTGTTTGTTGGCTTATAGACTTCTTAACTACTGAAACGATTTACCTGAAATTTTTACAGTAGCATCAGGTGAGCCCTTCAAATAAAATAGGCTACTTTTTATAGGGGCAGGGGAATTGGTACCCCCATTGGATGCCAATATTAAATATCGCATATCTTAAGAGCCGCTTCACGCATTTTGTTGAACTTTTGGTAGTAGCATCTTCTGAGCCCCAAAATTGAAATAAAGTAGCAGCGGGGGAAGTGGTTTCCCCCATAGGACGCCAATGTTTAATATCGCATATCTTAAGAACTGTTATAGTGAGAATGGTCAAACTTTGTAGAAGTCACTCTTATGGTATAATACATTATTGAAATATATTAAATATCGCTCAACTGAAGAACTATTAAAGGGAGAGTCTTCAAGCGTGGTTAAAGCTACTATTATGGCAAACTTTAAATTTTAATATAGTAATGTGCGGGGTAGACAGAGGAGGAGCAGTTCCCCTCATAGATAGAAATATTTATAAGAGCCGCTGCACGCATTTTGTTGAACTTTTGGTAGTTGGATTCTCTGAGCCCCAAAATTTAAATAAAATAGCAGCGGGGGAAGTGTTACCCCCCATAGGATGCCAATGTTTATTATCGGATATCTTAAAAACTGTTATAGTGAGAATGTTTAAACTTTGTAAAAGTGACTCTTATGGTAAACTACACTTTTGAAAATAAAAATAAAGCAGGTGGGCGCAGGGGGAAATACCTTCCATAGGATGCATATATTACATCCCTCAACCGATAAAGTGGTTGAAGCAGTGTAGCGAAGCGCACCGGGTTAAGCTAGTATTGAATAAAAAGGGGGATGTAAGAAAAGATAAGCTCACTGTTTATTGTTGCTGTTTTGTTTGATCTTTGATATTGTTACGAGTAAGACTAAGAGTTTTTTATTTTTGGCTTTTTTAAAATCTTTGGAAAATGGTTCCTGATGAGCTGGCCTAAGCAACCGGCGAAATGCGCATAGAAGCTAGCTTTCCTTTAACAATAAATTTCAGTGTATTTATCAAATAAGAAGATTGGGAATTTAGCACGTCATACGACAATCGTTTTAATAAAAAGGTTTTAAGTTCAAATCCGTGTTTAGTCTTTTTCTATCACGTCTTTTTATTATGGGCAGGGGATGCTAATATATTTCATCATAACTGGAAACTGATTTCTCCGATTTTGATCCAATGGTTGAGAACAAAATTAACAAATGATTACGAATAAAATTTCCTTTAAATCATCCAAATAACATTTTTTTATATTTTATATAAGTTGCGTTAAACTTGGTTTTTATGCAAAACAAAAAATAGTACTACATATTTTTTGTTTTCAGAAATGTTTTAAACAAATTTTATAAGGCCAAAAATTTTACATTTTTATCATTTATCAAAAAGCCAGATATATTACAAATAAAATAAGAAATATTTTAAGAAAATTACTAATATTTCGCCGGATTTGTCCGATTTGGATTAAATTACTAGCATATGACTTGGAATAAAATTCTCTTTAAAGCATAGCCACCTTATTTCGGACGAAATACTAGTCAAACTAGACGTAATAGAATCTATCTGTGAAAAGATTTCAATTCAGCACGCTAAAGTCAATTAAAATCACATAAGAAGGTTCTTGCTGCCGCTTTTCTTTAATTTTTGCGACCAGTGTTATCAGCTCAATCAACTGTAAAACTACGAATTATTTTTGTTAACTGAACATAATTTGACATAATTCCAGTTAATCCTAATCAAACAATTAATAAAAAAAATATTGTAAAATGTTTTTTATAGCGAAAGCGAATTCAATTTCGAAAAAACCAAATTTTTTTCTTCTAACTTCATAATTTTAATTAAAAAAATACAAACTTGAAATCTCTTATTTCATGAAAAAATTTTAAAATACACGAACAAAAATTTTATATTCTATTGATATTTAAAAAACCGCTAGATTTCCCGCTTAGTCCGAGTTAAGACGAGCGAACATTTGGAAGGAAATCATCTGGAGTTCTCTTTTGTTTTCTCATTCGCAGTCACACAAACGAACATGTTGCCGGAAAGATTCTGTTAATATTGTTGTTTTTTGCTCAAAAAGCAAAGTAAATGTCAACGAAGAAAATGAGAACAAAGCGTGTCGCCAAGTACCGAACACAAAAACCATTCTCTCTTCCCCACCCGTAATTTGTTACTAAACAAAATGTTTCCCTTCCAAATGTTTACCTGTCTAAATGGGCACTTACCGTCAAAACGGAAATTTTGTTGCGATGGGCACATAAAGACCGCTAGAATCGCGGTAAAAATTGGCAACAGTGCACCCAAAGTTACTTACTTTTAAGTTTCTATTTATTTCCTTTGCTTACATATAGAACAGTGGAACTAAATTATTTTATAACATTAAGAACCAGCCTAATGAAATAATATTTGCTTTTGCTTTAAACAATTAATTTTGATATTTTGTTTTGTTTCTATATTTTATTTGTTCTTGTATTTTATAAAAACAAATATTTACTAAAACAAAAACAATTTATTTTAGATAAAAAAAAAAAAAAAAAAAATGAGTAATAAACTATTTTTAAAATGCATTTACCTTAAAAATTTTAATATTTATCTTTTCCAAACAGAACTTGTTTTTTTAGTTATAAATCAAATAGAGGTAATAAGTGTTAAAATTCTATAAAACTTTTTTAAATAAAATATTTAATCCAATTAGTCTAAAAATATACACAGATAAGTTTAAAAATATTACTAATTAAAAAGAAAATAATCAAAATGATTTAAGTTTTTTAACTGTTTAAAAGTAATTCAACATGAATAAAAACGCAGTTTATTATTTCAATAATTTTATTTAATAAATGAAAATTTAATAACGGAATATTTTAAGCAGCAGGTGCAACCGGTAAGTGATCACCTTTTGGCTGGAAACCATTTTCATCGGCAATATATTCCACACTTATAGTTTCGCCATCATTATTCACATAAGTATAACTACCCTTTACAGCAAGATATTCATTTTCGGAACCAACATTTTTCAAAAGTCCACGAGCTTCAGCTTTAACGCCATCACTTGTTTCATAACTACATATTTCCAAAAATTCACAAAATAGAATAAATTTAAAAGCACATTTAAACGGCTTTAAACGCCCTTACACATATTGAAATGATTCGGGTCCTACTTCAGATTGTGATTTTAAAACAACAGCATCTTCAGAAAGTGGTGCTGCCAAGACCATGGAAAAGTACGCCACAAAAACAATAACAAATTTCATGTTGTTTAATAGCAGAGGACTTAAACCGTGTGTGATAAAAACCATTAAGGCGTGCCTTTTTATAGGATTTTTTCGTTACCAGTTACAGACCCTTTAAATAAATTAAACATGTCCATGTCTGACATATTTAAACTGGTTTTTTTTTTATTACTACTGTAAAATATTTTTGTGCATTGAGTGCACTCTCAATGTGTGTGGTTTACACTTTTTGTATGTACATCTTTCATCAACTTTAACATGCAATTTGTTCAAAGCAGTTTTTTAAAAATTAAAAACGTTTAGCTCTCACCACAAGAGCTGATTATAGTATTATCCAGTTTTGC
Source organism: Pollenia angustigena (assembly GCA_930367215.1). NCBI lineage: Eukaryota > Metazoa > Arthropoda > Insecta > Diptera > Polleniidae > Pollenia > Pollenia angustigena. The sequence goes on along the minus strand of OV884058.1, from coordinate 233,162,908 downwards.
TGGTGTTTATAAGGGAAAGAAATATCCATCCATTAGCTCGGCTGGCTGGTCCATAAAAAACTTGTAGCCAAAGTTCAGGTCGCAATTATGAACTTAATATTGATGACATTTTGTAAATAAGCTTTAATTGTCTAGAGGACGAAGATGAATGAAATAGGAAACGGATCCACACGATTCTTTTTTCTCGAAATTATAGTTTTGTACAAATAAATGTTTAAAATTAGGTCATATTTATAACAAATTCTGTATTAAAGTGATTAATTTAAATGTAAAACAAGCAACCAAATTATATTCAGATCGAATTATACAGGGTGGTGCAAAAATAATTTCGTAATGATTCTTAATGATACTGTGGCTGAGATTTATGATATAGTTATATAGAAAATGAGTTGTCAACCTCCACGAAGTCTTCAGAACGTGGAATTATTGTTTCTGCTTTTTTTGTCAGTTTTCCAGTCTGTTGATTTAACGCAGCATGAATTTCGTCTTAATTGCCTCGTGCCCCAAGTGCTCGAAAATGAAAGCATCTGGCTGAGCGCCTCGTACAAAATGGGTCCACTACAGCTGTCGCAAGAAGTAGTGCTGGGATACTATCGATATTTTCTACTATGGATATTTATCGATAGTTCAGATTTCACTATCGATATATCGATATATCGACTGAATGTTTGTACTCAAGTAGAAAAACTTTAACTAGTTTTCATCAGGCTAAAGTTCGTTGTTTTTATCACTTTATTAAACGTATGATACGTATGTATGTAAGCACGTTATTTTAGATGACAGTTTTTAAAAATTGTGATGCTGATAAGCACCTTTCTGAAGAACCCAAAGTAACGGAGACTATAAGATATTTTATTGCAACTTTGGTGGCATGTCATAACGTCCAGTGTCATAGTGTCCATGAACACTGTGACTATGATTCCATGGACAATATGTTTACAAACTCGAAAGCATAGCCGGCCTTAGGCCGGGAGAAAGAATTTTTGTATCTATGGTATAACAAATACTAGCAAGGATTTTCATTTCTATGGTGTAACAAATACCGGCTTTGCTAACTAAAGCGTCTCGTCATAGCCGGCCTTCGGCCGCGCGCAAGGATTTTCTCCTCTATGATAAAACAAGTACCGGCTTCTCTAACTAAAGCGTCGTTGCAAGACCGGCCTTAGGCCGGGCGCAAGAAATACCAGCTTCGCAAACTAAAGCGTCTTTGCGTAGTCGGAAACAAGGCAGATTTTAGGAGCTTTACTTAGCGAAGCAGGTACATGTTAAACCATAGAGGAAAAAATCCAGTGAAACTTTAGTTAGCGAAGCCGGTTCTTATTTTATTATAGAAGAGAAAATCCTTGCGCCTGGCCGAAGGCCTGCTATGCCGAGAAGCTTAAGTAAGCGTAGCCGGTATTTGTTATACCATAGAGGAGAAAATCCTTGCGCACAAAAGTGTTTTCGTTATGCATACATTTAATATATCGAGGGTTATTTTTCAAAAAGTGCTATCTGAAAAATCACAATTTTACAGGAGAGCGAAAAAACTGATTTTTCGATAACTCTAGGAGTTATAACTAAATTTTATTTTACAATGTTATTAAAAATGAATGTCTAAATCATACATATATTAATTTTTTTTAATTCCAGATATTCGCGCTTATATGTCTGATAGCACTATTTACAAATTAAAATTTTATCGACTTGAACATTGAAATAAGCAGATAGCACTATTTGAACAAAAATAAAATGAGCTGTAATGAATACTTTTTGAGACTTTAATTAAGTTACACGATTTTTTATTAAAATAATTAGTAAAATTTGAAGAAACGCATAATCATGTTAACTGAACTCGAAATTAAGTTAAAATTTTGCACTAAAATGTTTATTGAAAAGCAATAAATAATTTAACTTTATCCACATATTTTAAATTATCATAAAAATAATGATATTTTTGCGAAATAGCAGACTTCAATGCTTTGGAAATGCATCCGTTTGCTTAGTTAAAAAGAACGTGAGCCAGATTATAAGGGCTTCGCTTCTATTATATGATCGCTGCACAGTGTGGGAAATTTGGAAAAAAATGGAAATAATTCTATATTTTATAAACGGTTGGTCCGATTGGAATGCAGATTGAGGTGAAAATTAAAAAGTTGTAGTCGAGCTTAGGTCTTGGATTTGAGGTCTATAGACTTAGCAGGAGAGGTGCTATAGGTTCCCAAATTAGGACATCTCAGGTATAACAATAACTAAAAACGATCCTTAATTCTTAATTTTACCTGGATGCTAAAAATAATTTTTTAGAAAAATGCGCTTGCCGAGTACTCCATAATTGGTCCAGTGTTTTGGAAATATAAGACTCAAATTTATCATAATTTGTTTGAAATATGTTTTTGTGAATTATCAACAAGATTTTGTTTATCGTGCTTAGCTCCAAATTTTCATTTTTGATAAAAACACTGAAATTTATTGCTAATGGGATAAGCTATTAACATACGCATTTCACAGGTTGCATAGGCCAGATCATCAGGAAATTTCATCCAAAGAATTTAGAAAATTTAAAGATATTATACAAATACATTCGCTTAACAGTTTTATTTGTATAATATCATGTACAAGTAAATTTTGGCCATAACTTTGTCTGAGGTGGTACATTCGGACGGTCCAATTTTGGGCAAATCGTTCGACTTTGTATGACCCGATATGTGTATAATAATTGTGCAATATGAATACTAAACCGGCTCATACACTTGCAATAAAATTGTTCAATTTTACGTATTGTACAATTATATCGCCAATGTGTATGCGATATTCGATGGTAGCACAATATATTGCCAACAATCAAAAGACTTTTGATTTTTATTGCACAACGAAAAATAAGTAAAATGTGTTGGCAACAATGTACAATGCTGTTTATGTTATTCCTATAGTTTATGTTCACATTTGTATTGAATGAATGAAACCATTGCACAGTAGGTAATTTGGCCTATATTTTTGGCCAAAATTCAAAATCTGCACTTTAGAAAAAGTAGTTTTTTTTGTTGTAATGTGATAAAGAATACTTCAAACCAAATAGAAGTGAATTTTTATTTTATAAATAACAAAAACCCGTCCATCGCCCGACTCTTTAAGTCAATGTTTAACAGGGGCGCGCTTCGTGTTATTTTTTATTACAATACCTGACACTAGTTTTTAATAAAAAAACAAATGAAAAATACAATAAAATATGGAAAACAATATTAAAAGTAAGTGCTTAATAAATACATAATCGTTGTTTAAAATAAAATAGTTTATTGGTGAAAAAAATCAATCTTTGATCTTATCTCAATTAAAAAAAAAATAAAAGTTTTATACAACTTTGGAGAAGCTTTTAAAAAAAGTTTAAAATGTTTTAAAGCTAATAGTAATAAGGTCTTGATAAGTATTTGATTTTGAGATTGTATAATCAATTTCATGCTGCGTTTTTTTGCGTTTTTTGAGATATCCCATTTTTTTGCAGGCAACCTCTATTTCGCTTAAGCTCTGAAAACACTGAGGATCTTAGCGCCAGTGAAAACGATGAGTGCGCAAATGATGTCAATATATTAACATACACAATTTACACAAATGATTTGGATGCTATTAAATTAGAAAATTAATAAGATATACCACAAGTAGACAAAAAGAAATTTTAAAAATTTTGTTCTAACGCGTATCATTTCATAAGAATGCGATATTTAGAAATTCCAAGTTTATTCTTAGTTTTTGAGTTAATAAGTTAAAAAGTTAATCAAAAAATTCATATCCAGATTTGTTAAAATTCTGTCCGCCTGTTATCAATTTTGGGCAAAAAAATTGGATAAATTACCCATAGTGCATTGTGCGACTTATTGCATAATATAGGACAACATTTAAATAATATGGCGAATATCTTAATATTAATTAATATTATTGCAAGTGTATGGGCAGCTTAAGATCCGTGCTTGGTAGCCATTATATTTCTAAAAAACACTAATTTTAGGGAATTTTCGGCTGTTTTTTTGGGAATTGTGGGATTCGTTTTGTAAGTTTAATAAAATTTTGAGCTGGTTTGTATTAAGCATTAAAACATGCATTTACTTGTAAAATTTCATTAAATAATATGAGCTAACAAAGATTTTATTAGATAAATTAAAATTTATATTGTTTACAAAAACTCATAAAAATTTTTTTTGTAGTTTTTTGCAAAATTTCTACAACGAATTTAAAAATTATATTAGTTTATGAAATCTAGACACAGTTCACAACCCTTTGATGTATAATATGTCTACTTTGTAATAACACTTTTTATCATTTTATTATATGAAGTAGTATTTTTTATGTAGATAGCACTTTTTTACAAAGAAAAAAAAAACGTCTGTGTTATATAGCACAAAAAAACAATTATGAAAAAAACGTTTTGGGAATTTTTTTTTTTTTAAATTTAAATGGCCGATGATCCTTCCGTCAGGGAACACGTTTCTATAAAAAAAAAATTTTTGAAAAATTTTAGATAGCACTATTTGAAAAATAACCCTTGATATACACCAAGAGAAAAAAACCACAAAACAATTTAAAAAAAAAATTAACCATATTATGTTTAATTTAACTAAATCATTGTCGCCGACAACCATATTACGGTTGAATTAGTTTCTATAAAAATAGTTTTGTTGGTTGTGACCATAATAAAACATGTTTTTTCTCTGCGTGTATGTAGATTCTTTTTTTGTATTTAACTTCTGTAGTAATTATGGACCTTATGACATGTTTTAAAATAACATAATGTCCATGTTCAAAATGTCTTAATACCCACGACCATTATGACATTTTCAAAAGTGTCACAGTGTCCATGGACCGCGAATTAATAATAGCAAGTACAAACTTGCGGCAAAAAACTGTGTGTGTATAGCTGCTGTAACATGTCTTCATGGCTGTATTTTAAATAATAATAATATCGATATTGATAGGATACGACTATCGATAGTCGGTAACTATCGAAAATATCGATAGTATTATCGATAGTTTCCCAGCACTAGCAAAAAGTGATCGGTCTCTTAATCGACAAATAAATTCCTAAACTTTTCTCCACTTGCAATTTCATTAAAATCGGTGTAATATGTTTTTTTTAATTTTTTTTAATTATTTAAAAATGTCATATTTGGATTTAAATAATAATCATTAACATTTTTTGTAATAATGGGACACTCCAAAACATTTAATGTTTACACTTAAAAATAATTTTTAACATTAAAAAAAAAAAAAAAAATAGTAAAATAAATTGGAGATTTTGCTATTATTACTGAAAAATTAACAATTTGTTGCTGTAAAATTTGTTTACACTTAAAAAAATTTTAGAAATATTATCTAAAATCTTGCTATTACTACAGAAGAATCTATTATTTTTTGCTGTAAAATTTTTTAATATTAGCAAAATAAATCTGCTGAATTCTGATTTTTATACCCTCCACCACAATTAGTTGTGAAGAGGGTATATTAAGTTTGTCATTCCGTGTGAAACTTTTTTATTATTCATCTCAGACCCTATAAAGTATATATATTCTGGGTCCTTGAGTAATTTTAAGTCGATTTAGCCATGTCCGTCTGTCTGTCCGTCTGTCTGTCCTTCTGTCCGTCTGTCCGTCTGTCCGTCTGTTGAAAACACGCTCACTTTCGAAAAACTCAAAAGAAATAAACAAACTTGGTGTCAAATTGCTTGTAGTTATCCTAAGCAGTTTGGGATTGAAATCCAGCAAAATCGGTTCAATAGGATCTGAGCTATGAATCAAAATGTGGAACCACCACCTAAAAAAATGGATAATTTTGTTACAAAAACTAACATAAATGGTGGAAAAATGCACAGAATGATATAAGATTTCGCAACAGTTCGTTTTATGTAACTGGAAATCACGCTGTAAAATTTCTTGAAGATCCGTCTATGATCTACCCTAAGCCCCATATAAGCCCTACTCCCGGAAAACAGTATAGTAAGCCTAAAACCCTAACTAACAATGCAATCATAACAAATTTTGGCACGTCACAGTAAAATAAGACTAGAAATAAAACTATTAAGTTTCGTGAAGATCGGTCCATAATTTACCATAGGCCCCATATAAAACCTACTTCCGGAAAACAGTTTAGTACGCCTAAATCCGTAAAAAATAATGCTATCATAACAAAATTGGGAACATAAAAGTTTTACAGGACTAGAAATAAGACTGTCAAATTTCGTGAAGATCAGTTCATAATTTACCCTAGGCCCTATATAAAACTTACTCCCGAAAAACAGCTTAGTATGCCTAAAAACGTAAAAAATATCGCTATTATAACAAAATTTGATACATCACAGTTTTATAGAACTAGAAATGACACTGTGGAATTTGGTGAAGATCGGTGCATAACTTACCATAGGCCTCATATAAACTTTCTTCCAGTTTAGCTTCATATGGCCGGTATATAATTGTCCTTAGATTCCATTTTAGCAGCCTTCTGAAATTCACTGCAAACGGTTAAACTAACTGCACCGCTGTATTTTATGTTTTTTAATACCAGAAATCGTTCTGCAGAATTTGGGATGATTGGTTCATAGCTTACCATGGCTTTTATATAATTTGTTCCCTTGAAAATCATTTTAGTTCAGCTTAAACTGATATTCTACTCAAACTTTTTAAAATTGATTCTGATTGTCGATCAATAATTGTATATAGGTCTAAACCGCAACAAATTTTAATGCAGATGTCTGTTTTTACAAAGATTATAATAATAAATAGACATCATACAGATATTACTCCTAAAACATTCGAAGTGTCGGTGGAGGGTATCAAAGATTCGGCACAGCCGAATATAGCGCTCTAACTTGTTTTTTTTAATTTTGATACGAAAATAAAGGTATATATTTTTTGAATATTTCTTATTTATTAAAACATTTCATACCTATGTGGATAAAAAACCTTTCAAAAATAAAAGCAGCAATATATTTTAATAGCTTTTGTAACAATGTGATGTTCTGTTTATTATTAGTTTTTTCTAAGACAATGTCTGTCTTAGATCTAATGAATTATAATTATTGTTAATTTAATTGAAAGATTGATTGCAAATATTCCATATTCTGTTCTGTGTTATTTCTGTTCTTCAGTAGTTTTTTGACGTCTTCATCTAAAGCCCGATGTTCCACTTTCCATTGATTTCCTTAGCAAAATCTCCAAATTTGCTAGTGTCAATTTCTTCATTGCACGCAAGTACTTATAGGATTATTTTAAATCTAAAAATGAGGTTAAATTCAACACCTGTTATTTCAGATGCTGTTTCTGGATCTAAAAAGAATCTTCTTGCGGTATTGCTATCATTTGTGTTGCCTGACCCTTGTTTCAGCTGAAATATAATCAACCCAAATTTGCGATATTCATCTTGAACATGTTTGCTTAATGGTTTCGTTATTTCTATTTGATTCTGAAGATCCGAAATCCAAATCATAACTGATTTTTAGTATTTGTTCCATAAGTCGTATTCTTGCATGTAGTGTTGATAATCCAAATTCATATGCATCAGTATTATCTAATGATTTTATCGGGACTTGGTTTAATTGGCTTGATGTTGCATGGCATATGATGCAGCTGTCTGCAGCCTTCGTGTTAGTTAAAGACTGGCCTACTTTTTCATCTATCATTGTATGCACTAATTGGTAGCTAACTTTAACTTGCTACCCATATAAACCTAATTGTAATGGCTGTAGTGTCGCAATTTGGGCCTTGATATCACTACCTTCTTTGTTAATGGCATCATGGGTTTCTTTTTTGAATTCAAAATTGATAGGCCTGCAGTATTTCGTAGAAGATGGTGTCTCATTTTTCCAAATATACTTTGCTTACTAGTCGAAGGCTCTGAATCTTCCAAAACCTTTTTTAACCGCAATGGTACAAATGATACCATGAACATATCTGAAATATTTTCACATACAACTAGTTTGTATTGTTTTTGTCCAGGAGAACCATCACATCCCTCTTTACAAAAAACAATTAACTTTGTGTTTCCATATATCTTTAACTCATTTCCTTTTATTGATTGTAGCAAGCGTTCGGCTGTGTGATAAGAGATTGTAGTTGTATCTCGGCCGAAATTGGTGTGATTGTAATAGTGTCCTTTAATGGCAAACTGTACATTTTAGCAGCTGTTATCTGATGACGTGCTAGATACAGATTTTAGCCTTTTTCAATCGCACGCAATCTGCCTCCTCATTTGTGAATTGTTTTGCATCGCTCGGAGTTGGTATACTTTTAAGAATCCGTTTTGTTCTCAATGGACTAGTTTTAACAACTTTTTCAATGATATCCACTTTTGTCAATTGTTTCTGTAATCGTAATTGATGTTGGAAAGGATGTTGAATATTTTCATATCCGATTTCTTCATTGACATCCTTACACACAGAAAAAAATCAACTTAAAAACGTAGAAAACAAGGTTGATTTAAAAATTTTCGGTGGTGATTTTGCTTCATACGTTTTTCATGTTAATTCAACCTGATTTTACAATAACTGCGAACAACATTTTTTTCTTTTGAAATAACTATAATTCATTTTTGTTTAACATTGCAGTAAAGTTAGAGCAAAATGTAATTTATATTGAAATAACAATCGGAATCATGTTGAATGAAAGTTATTTCAAGTTGAAACAACGTGAATTTCATGTAGAATCAAATTGGTTTGAGTGTGTTTTAACAGTGTGAAGAAGCTTCAGAGACAACATATGCATTTATTTAAGAATAATTCAAAACACTTACCCCTGTAACACATGTTTCACTTATTTTGTATTCTCCTTTGTTAACAGAAGCATCAGCAGAATCGCCCGATATGGTTTTCGTCACCATTCTACTTTGAAAACTTGATGTACTATTTAACTAAATAATTTTAATTAAAAGAATACGGGAATTGTTTTCTTTTTATAACATATATTAAAAAATGTACATGCTTAAGTATGTATGCATGTTTATTTAACAAGATAAACTTTTGATTTTAATATAAAATAGGTTTTAATGGATTCAATATTGAATCCATATTTATTTATATTTTAATATTTTTTTTTTTATTTTTTTAACAGTGAATAATATTAAATAAACGTAATTTAAGGTTATTTTAATATTTTTCATTTAAAATTAATATGAAATAATGATAAATTTAAATAAAGGGCATACTTTTGCTGAAATTTACTATGACTCTCAATCAACATTTTTCCATGTTAATTTTACATGCGTATTTTTTCTGTGTGTATGCTTCCGCCTCTAAGATCTATCGCTACAGTTGTCCAGCTATTTTTGTGGTCTGCCAAGATTGTTTTGATTTGTAGTTTCTTTTTTGGCGGCATATTTTTTTTCGCAGATTAAAAAAAAATGCAAGTCGTGGATCATTTCTTTTTTTCTTTCTTTGGTTTTATTTTCATCCATACATGATCTAGAAACTAAATCCGCTATCATGTTAGAGCAACTTCAAAATTGCATTTATATATATTACAGAGAACCGTGTAAAATGCATCTAATTTGCAAAAATCTAAATTACTAACGTACAAATATGATGTAAAAAATTTGATACCCATAATGCCCTATTAAAAACGAAGGGTTACCACCCCACTGCACTTTAGTCAAAACGCGATCTAGCACGAATTTCAAAAAAAGCTGAGACACGTATTTAATTAAATCGACTAAAGATTAAAATATGTTAATTTGGCACTTTTATTACAAACAATTCCGAACAAAAAAAATTCAAAAACCGTTTTTTTTTACAGAAAATCCTTAAAAAAAAGGACACGGATGATCGTGCTAGGACAAATTGTACATACAGTTTGACGCGCCTTAAAAAAACCTTTCTTACGATACCCAATTTGTATATGTTGGTAAGGAAACAGATTCTCAAATTAACAAAACATGCAAAAATAGACCCTTTTTCAAACTGGTCCAACAAAGTTCATCATAATTATAGCTAAAAAATTGGTAATAATTATCTATGATCCAATTAAGGAATTTTTTCCATGTAAAAAACAAGAAAAATTTAATTACAAAAAACTAAACTAAAAATTTATCGTTAACAAAAATCTAATTTCTCAGCTATTTTTGGCTTTACAAATATTTCTTATTAGCAATTAATTAAGATTCGAAAAAAACGTGATTTGTAAAATCTATTTACAGAACATAACTGTGAATGTATTTAACGTAAGGAATATGCATATGAATTCCATTACTAACCTAAATATTTTAGGTTGAAACTTTAATAATTAAAATTCACACTTTTTACAACAATAAACTAGTTTAAGCAAGAATTATAAAATATGTAAAAATTCATAAATAAAAAAAGAAACATACAAAACTAATTTTTGTGTTTTAATCTAAATTAAAAAAATGTTTAACTTATTTGAAAAAGTATAAAAACTGAAAGCGACATTCTTCAATCAACAGTTAGTTTCCGGCCTTTGTCATTGATTAGTTGTTTATCGCTACGATCTAAAACAAAACAAAATGAAATTCATCGTATTATTTGCTGCTCTTTTCGCCGTTGCTTTAGCTGCTCCCCGCCCAGCTGAAGTTACTGTTTTGAAATCTGAATCCGATGTTGGACCCGAATCCTTCCAATATTCGTAAGTATTTTACTTTTTATTGTCATTTTCATTCCGTGTGAAACTTTTTTATTATTCATCTCTGACCCCATATAATATATATATATATATATATATATTCTGGGTCCTTGAGTAATTCTTAGACGATTTCGCCATGTCCTTCTGTCTGTCCATCTTAAAAGAAAAGAAAAATATCGATGTCGAATTCCTTCTAGTTATCCTAAACATTTTGGAATTTAAATCCAGCAAAATCGGTTCAGTAGGATATGAGTTATGAATCCAAATGTGGAATCAGCACCCTAAAAAATTTATATTTTTTTTTGCATAATGCATGGATTGATATAAGAATTTGCACAAATTGTTCTATATGACTGGAAATGACACTGTCGAATTTCGTGAGAATCGGGTCATAATTTGCCATAGGCGCCATATAAAGCCTATTCTGGGATTACAGTTTAGTACGCCCAAGACCATAACAAATAATGCTATTGCAGTTAAATTTGGATCGTTACAGTTTTATAGGACTAGAAATCCCACTGTCAAATTTCTTGAATATCGCTCTATAATTTACCATAGGCGGAAAACAGTTTAGTAAGCGTAAAACCGTAACGAGTTACTCTATTGTAAAAAAATTGGTTATGTCTTAGTTTTATCCACAGTCCAGTTTCGTGATGATGGGTCAATAATTTACCATAGGTGCCATATAAACTCTCTCGGAAAACGCGTAAAACCGTAATGAATAATGCTATTGTAATAACATTTAATATGTGGCCGTTTTATAAGACCAGAAATCACATTATCAAATTTCGTGAATATCTATCGTCCAATATCTACCTACGTTCCATATCAAGCCCACTCCTAAAATATTCTACGTGTTACAAAACAATTTATGCTTTACAAATGCATCATAACTAACTAAGTTCTTCTTCTTTTTTAATCGAATTACAGTTATGCCACCAGTGATGGTTCTGAAGCTGAAGCTCAAGGTCAATTGAAGAATATTGGTTCTGAAGATGAAGCTATCGTTGTCAGAGGCTCTTTCTCCTTCGTTGGTGATGATGGTCAAACCTACACAGTCAAATACGTTGCTGATGAGAATGGTTTCCAACCCGAAGGTGCCCATTTGCCCGTTGCCCCTGAAGCTTAAGTTGTGATTGTTAGTTGTAAATAAATTTTATTAAGAAAAAAAATTGTTTTTTATTTATTTGAAATACTCAATGTTGCAAATCATTAAATTAATGAAAAAATAACTTAAAAAAATTATTCAGTGGAGTGCAATTATATTTTGTAAAAACTGTTCTTAAGGTTAATAATTGAAATATTCATAACCACTTCTTTTGTGAATAAAATTTCCCTTAAACAAGTTAGAGTGCTGTATTTGGCTGTGCCGAAACTTTGATACCCTCCACCATTTCTTATCAGATAGAAATTTTCAGAATATCGACGGAAAAGGTATTCAATTACCTTTCCAACAATGTGCCACTTGTTTCGATCGGACTTTTCTGTTGGGCTCCACAAGGGTTTGAGTGGGACCATACACCGAAAAACACAAAAGTATCGTTATCTAAAAAACGGTACTTAGGAAAAAAAATTACAGCGTTTTTCGTGTTCAGGAGGTCCCAATTAACTTATCTAGGCATGTGGCGTTCTTGGTACTTTTCCAAACTTAATATTTGTAAAGCAGTGTTATGTAGTATTGTTAATTACGATTTTAGGCGTACTAAATTGTCTTCCAGGAGCAGGGTTTGTATAGGGCCCAGGGTAAATTATGGACCGATCTTCACGAAATTTCACAGTGGCATTTCTAGTTCTATAAAACTGTGATGATAACATTATTTTTGACGTTTTTAGGTGTACTAAGCTGTTTTCCGGGCATAGGGCTTATATGGGGCCTATGGTAAGTTATGAACTGATCTTTACGAAATTTGACAATCTTATTTCTATAAACCAAATTTTGTTATGATAACATTATTTTTGACGTTTTTAGGTGAACTAAGCTGTTTTCCGGGCATAGGGCTTATATGGTGCCTAGGGTAAATTATGTACCGATCTTCACGAAATATCACAGTTTTATTTCCAGTCCTATAATACCTTGATGTACAAAATTTTGTTATGAGAGCAATTTTTTTACGTTTTTAGGCGTACTAAACTGTTTTCCAGGAGTAGGGTTTATATGGAGCCTAGGGTAAATTTCGGACCGATCTACACGAAACTTCAAAGTGTCATTTCTAGCATGGTTAATTAGGGTTTTAGGCGTTCTGTTGTTTTCCGGGAGTAGGGCTTACATGGGGCCTAGGGTAAATTATGGACGGATCTTCACGAAATCTTACAGTGTAATTTCTAGTTGAATAAAACGATTTTTTGCAAAATAAATATCATTCTGTGCATTATTCCACCATTTATGTTAGTTTTTGTAACAGAATTATCAATTTTTTTTAGGTGGTGGTTCAACATTTTGATTTATAGCTCTGATCCTACTGAACCGATTTTGCTGGATTTCAATCCGAAATTGCTCAGGATAACTACAAGCAATTTGACACCAAGTTTGTTTATTTCTTATAAGTTTCTCGAAAGTGAGCGTATTTTCAACAGACGGACAGATGGACAGCGGACATGGCTAAATCGACTCAGAATTACTCTGGGACCCAGAATATATATACTTTATGGGGTCTGAGATGAATAATAAAAATGTTTCACACGGAATGACAAACTAAATATACCCTCTTCACAACTAATTAGGGTGGAGGGTAGCAGCAACATTTCGATGGAAGCCTGCCCCGTTCTCCTTTTATGCACGGAGTGAATAATTTATAACGATTAAGTAGAAATTCTCAAAAAGTAAAATGCAAAACATTGCATATTTAAAATAATTTTTATTTAAAGTTCTTTTTTAAATTTGACGAAGGTTCAAATTCACTTTTTCCTAAAATTTTATCGATATCGAAATATTATTATTATTTAAAATAAAAAAATAAACTGAAAACAAATGCACACAAAGCATCACAAATAAAAACTAGGGTTTAAAAAACTACAGTCGAAACCAAAAACTGTCGAACAAAAAACGAAAGCATGTGTACAACTTTTCGCTTTTTGAGTTGGTTTGACAACGATTGTTTATATTTAATGAATCAGAAGTAAAATCAACAGCTTTTATTTGGCCAATGACAAATGAAAAAGTGCAAAACTTACAGTTTTTCTACTTTGGCTGCAGTTTTAAAACGCTGATAAAAACAATGCACAAATTTCGCAACCGTCTTTCAGTGGTAACCATACAATAATGAACTCAAGGCATTGTCTACAATAAATTTGTGAAGTGTAAGAATTTATGAAGTCAGCCTACGCATGTATAACTAAATTTCAGACATTCAAAATGTTTCTCAAAATTGCGATAAAAAGATATATATATTTAAAAATCAAGTAAGAGTGGTATAGCTGGCAATGCCGAATTTTATATACGCTTCACTACGCTGCGATAAGAACAGAAAGTTAAATAAATACCGTTCTTTAGATATTAATAAATAATAATAACCCCAAAAATCGTTGTTGTTGTTCTCTGTACAAACTTTTGGGGGGCTATTTAATTTTGTGAGGTAATTTCATGGCACCAAAAAAAAAAAAACACAACTTCGAGGAATGTATGGGAAAAATAATAGGTAGTCGTACATTTATGCTCATATCTCAGTTATTTATGAACCGATCTGGCTGAATTTTAACGGAGTTAGTGACATAAATATATAACAACCTAGTTCATATTTTGAACATTTTTGCTTGACCTCCTCATAATGTATTGAAATAGATTCACATTTACAAAGAAACAGTTTTATATATTTTCACTTTTTTTAATAGATATGTAGATTTTCCTTTAAATATATTACCTACTGGTTTTGAGAAGGTCTTGAATATAAAAGTAAATATTACAGTACTTTTCGTTTATAGTCACATAAGCGATATAGTCCATTTTATCTGTTTATTTTGCCGCTATAAATTAATTTAATATAAAGTATTAACGTTATAGTCCATTTAGCGATATAAGCACATTTGCCATACATATATGCCATTTATCAACAGTAGTCAAAGGGAAAAGTAAAGCAAATTAATGGCGTTATAGTCACATTAGCAAAATTTACTAAGTTTTTTTTAGTTTTCGAATCAATAATCCATCCAAAGAAACAATGAATTAAATCATTTAATTTTTGTCATCAACTCTGTACTCGTAAAAAATTAGTTTTTGCCGCTGATATCAGTTAGGAAATATATTGTTATTATTTTAACTATTTTTTATGCAGTATGTAACTCTGTTGTAAAACCATAAGCCTGATGTCGGTGTAATTTATATGCATTTTTAATTTCCTTTATTTACATAACTTGATTATATTCGAATTCGGTGAATTAGTCTTATAGTCACATTAGCGATATAGTCCACGTTATGGTTGCAGCAAAAGGATGTGACTATAAGCGAAAAGTACTGTATCATCAAAAAAGTATAGAAGGAATTCAAAATTCTTTAAAATCTTAATTGTGATTTTTCATTGAACTGTTGGTTTTTAATTAAACTTTTTGATATTCAAATTAGGCTTAATTGACTACAACGACAAAATAAGCACAGACAAGAACCTGCAGCCATGTAGCTGTGTCGTCGTGAAAATAATCATTTTCATATACACACATGTATTCTATTTTTGACATATTGAAGTCGGTAGCTTGCTGTCTCGAATGTGTTTAAAGCATAAGTTCATACGGCTCATGTCTTATTGACAAGATTCTACCCTTTTTCTTCTTGGCGTTCAAATGATTCATGTCATGTTGACGACATGTTTTTTATTTTGTTTTATTTGATATTGAAAACAAAATTAAACAACGAATAACAATCAATTCACATGAGACAGTCGTTTTATCTTGATTCCCTTTTAAAGCATCTTCCAAAATCTCTTTGCGTTCATACGATGATTTTTGGTTGCATGTCTTTTTTTTATTTACAGTATGGCCTTGATTACCCGTCATTCGATTAACCGGCAGCTTCAATTAAATGGAACATTAAAAATTCTTTTGCACTGATTTAAATTACCTCTATTATCCGGCATTACCTTTGTTATCCGAAATTATAAATAAAATATCTTTTTATACCCTCCACCACAATTAGTTGTGAAGAGGGTATATTAAGTTTGTCATTCCGTGTGAAACTTTTTTATTATTCATCTCAGACCCTATAAAGTATATATATTCTGGGTTCTTGAGTAATTTTAAGTAAATTTAGCCATGTCCGTCTGTCCGTCTGTTGAAAACACGCTCACTTTCGAAAAACTCAAAAGAAATAAACAAACTTGGTGTCAAATTGCTTGTAGTTATCCTAAGCAGTTTGGGATTGAAATCCAGCAAAATCGGTTCAATAGGATCTGAGTTATGAATTAAAATGTGGAACCACCACCTAAAAAAAATTGATAATTTTGTTACAAAAACTAACATAAATGGTGGAAAAATGCACAGAATGATATAAGATTTCGCAACAGTTCGTTTTATTTAACTGGAAATCACGCTGTAAAATTTCTTGAAGATCCGTCCATGATTTACCCTAGGCCCCATATAAGCCCTACTCCCGGAAAACAGTATAGTAAGCCTAAAACCCTAACTAACAATGCTATCATAACAAATTTTGGCACGTCACAGTTAAATAGGACTAGAAATGAAACTATCAAGTTTCGTGAAGATCGGTCCATAACTTACCATAGGCCCCATATAAAACCTACTTCCGGAAAACAGTTTAGTACGCCTAAATCCGTAAAAAATAATGCTATCATAACAAAATTTGGTACATCACAGTTTTATTGAACGAGAAATAAGACTTTAAAATTTTGTGAAGAACGGTCCATCATTTACCATAGGCCCCATATAAACCTTACTCCCGGAAAACAGCTTAGTAAACCTAAATCCGTAAAAAATAATGCTATCATAACAAAATTTGGAACATAAAAGTTTTACAGGACTAGAAATAAGACTGTGAAATTTCGTGAAGATCAGTTCATAATTTACCCTAGGCCCCATATAAACCCTACTCCCGGAAAACAGCTTAGTACGCCTTAAAACGTAAAAAATAACGCTATCATAACAAAATTTGATACATCACAGTTTTATAGAACTAGAAATGGCACTGTGAAATTTGGTGAAGATCGGTGCATAACTTACCATAGGCCTCATATAAAGCCCACTCTGGTAAAATAATTAAATACGCGGTAAACTTTCTTCCAGTTTTTTTGTGATATACGGTCCATAATTTTCCTTAGATTCCATTTTATCAGCCTTTTGAAATTTAGTGCAAACGCTTAAACTAATTGCATCGCTGTATTGAAATTTATGTTTTTTAATACCAGAAATCGTTCTGCAGAATTTGGGATGATTGGTTCATAGCTTACCATGGCTTTTATATAATTTGTTCGCTTGGAAATCATTTAAGTTCAGCTTAAACTGATATTCTAGTCAAACTTTTTAAAATTGATTCTGATTGTCGATCAATAATTTTATATAGGTCTAAACCGCAACAAATTTTAATGCAGATGTCTGTTTTTACAAAGATTATAATAATAAATAGACATCATACAGATATTACTCCTAAAACATTCGAAGTGTCGGTGGAGGGTATCAAAGATTCGGCACAGTCGAATATAGCACTCTAACTTGTTTTTCGTTAACTTTTGAACAACCAAAACAAATTCAAATAAGCGAAGAAAGAGAATTTCCCAACGTAGTGGAAGCGTGTTTTGCCAAATTTACTTTTTTCCTCATGTTTACATTATAATACATTATATATTTACATAAAATAAGAAACACACAAAAAATAAAAAATCAAGAATTCTGTCGGTCCCGTCTATTACCGATAATCGAGGTCTCACTGATCGGAAGCAAAAGCGTTTCATCGAAGTGGAATGTCCACAAATAATACGTGAATACAACAGCCACATGGGTGGTGTTGATTTAAAGGATGGACTTATGGGCGAAAACACTAAATATGATGGTTCGGCTTTTCTACCATTTCGTTGACATGGCCGCAACAAATTCATATATTTTATATCGACGAATTCACGCTGAAAAGAGAAATGATTCGAATGATTCGGTTCAGAATGAAAAATTGCTGCAGTTACCTGAATTTCGCGAAAAAATTGCCAGTGGTCTTGTCAAGTTTGTAGATAATCGATTTGTTGGACGACCAACATCGCGACGACCTAATCCCACAACACCACCAGCATCAACACCACCATGTAATTTGAGGATTGGTCAGAAAGCCAAAGAGCCCATTGATGATATTCGTTATGACGGATTCAACCATAACCCAACAATGCTTGGAAACAGTAAAAAAAGATTTTGCAAGTTATGCAAAACGTCCAGAACACAATTTTTTGTGAAAAAAATCACAAGAATCTCTGCATAACTACTGCAAAAAATTGTTTCGGCGCCTATCACCGTCGTGTTTTATCTTTTCATTACTTATTAAGCCTTGTTATTTTTTATTTTCAACTTTTTTCTTCATATTTTCTAATAAAAACCACTCTTGAATATATAGTTACATAGTTCTTACCTATCTATATTTTTTACGCTCAAACTGTTAAGCGACCCTATAGGAGCGCAAAAAAAAAATCTATCTAGCGGCTAAAAGGCTGATTTGTTTTACCTGAAACTTTGCAAATCGTAATTTTTGACAATGGTTTACCCTTAGTAAAATTCCCGATAAAAAAAATTAACGGATTCTGTTTTGCCAGTTAGAGGGTTAAGTTCATCAAATTAAATTTTCATTAAATCATTTTAAGTGAAGGAAGGAATTTCCATGAAATGAATTTAAGTTTAATCATGTTATTCTTGAATGAAAACGGTATTGAACTAGGACCGAATTTACATGCTTCGAGAATAAACACATTCCCATCATCAGAATTCTGTGACGTTCTGCCGGCAAAAAGTACGAAAAACAGAAGTAAGGAAGAGACATGTAAATAAAATTTAAAATTGAATCTCCATTACAGCACATTTTGATCCACCAATACCATTGGTTAAAGGTTGATACACGCAGAGAAAAAATATGGTTGGGCATGGTTACGGCAACAACACTATGTTTAATGTAACAATATATTGTTGTCGTACACAAATAATTGTTATTTTTATTTAATATCAACAATATTATAGTTACTGTAAACATATTAATGTTTATCGCAATTATGAATTTGAGTATTGTTGACCGAAAAATAATTATTTTTCCAACAACTTAATTATGATAACTTTCTAAACATATTATATTTCTCACAACCATATCATGATATTTAATAGCCATAACATGATAACTTTCTATGCATTTATCATATTATGTTTAAGATGCAATCAAACTATTTTTACTGTAATCATATTATGTGAGCGCCATTTGTAAAATAATTTTGAAGCAATTGTGTCGTTTTTTTTATTTGTGAGCGGTTAAACAATTAAAAGATAAAATTCCATAAAAAAATAAGTTTAAAGAATTAAAAAATTAAAATATTAGCGGAGTTCATTCAAGTATTAGTGATGTAATAGTGCAAATGCAAAATATCATAGTTTTTTGGTAAAATCCAACAACAAAACACACAGAGATTTCGTTATATTTTATAAAAGTGCTACGATATTTCATCAACATCTTAAAATCGAAAAAATGGACACACGCGGTTGCCCATGAAAACCACAGATTTTTCATTTGCTCTTTTGCAAGCCTTATATTGAACCCCGCTATTTGATTTACATTAAGAAAAATTGTAAAAAGCCACAAAATAAAAAATCGATGCAAAAATATTTTAATCTATTTTGTATTTTTATGACAGCTATGAAAGGTATCATAATATGATTGCTTCTAAATTTATTATGATTAACATGATGATAATATGATTACTTCTTAGCTTATTATGATTAACATGACAATAATATGATTAATTTCTTAGCTTATTTTGATTAACATGAAAATAATTTGATTACTTCTTAACTTAATATGATTAACAGAATAATAATATGATTAAGGGAAAAATATTATGATGACATATTACGAGTATATTTAGTCATAATATGATTCAATAATAATCTTAATATGGTGACTACAATCATAATTCTTATCATAAGATATTGCTCTTAGAATATGTTTACGACAACCATGTTTTTTCTTTGCGTGTATGTGACTATAGACTGGCAGGCGCCACAGTGACGCAAACGGTAGAACGGCAAAGAATTCTGATGATGGGAATTTGGTTATTCTCGAAACATGTAAATTGATCCGTGTTCAGTCAAAAATAATATTATCAAATTTTTTTTTTTATTAATTTCATGTTTGAAAAAATTAACACTAATCAACAAGGTTTTTGCCACACGGATTCCATATGCTAATTATTACTTTATTATATACCTCATTGTAAAACACAAACTAATTTGTTTCTGTCACTTACATATTCAGTGGCGGATTTAGGCCTGCTTCCTCTCTAGGCACTCTTTAATATGCCGCCCTTTTTGATTATATAGGAGTGATTATCAAAAAAAATAAATAAAAAATGTAAACACTAAAATTTTTGTGCATTCATTTTTTTAATTTTATATGCATACTTATTAGGGCGCTTCAAATTCGTCAACTCTTCAAGATCATTGCGTATGAACCACACCAAAATATGTTCCAATTTTAAGCGAAATCGTATAACGTTTTAAGATCTCTAAAAATTGCAATTTTTTGTATGGAAATGTACATACAAATTAAAAAAAGTTTAAATTATATATGAAATGATTTATAATTACGTCCTTTAGGACTTCTCCATGAATTGTGAATCAAAATCTTATTACCTTTAAGATTGTAGAACAAACAAATTTTTTTAAATTTTATAGCCACTGTGCACAGAAAAATACATTCACCCTTATCGTGTTTGGCGTATTTAAACTACGCCTATGACTGTTTGGTAATAGATTAAAGGAAATAAGTTCACGTTCACTTATTTTAAATACGCCAACATGGTAGGGGTGATTATTTGATCCTCTTGATTAGAGCTTAAAATAAAAATGTTTAACAAGTTTAGAGATAATGGACTGGGGGCAAATCGCGACATTCGATATCGATCGAAATTGCAATACAATTTACATGGGAATTTCGATCGATATCGAATGTTGCGATTTGCCCCCTGATTTTTTTTAATCACGTTTTTGGAAATAAACTTCATATAGATAACGTTTTTTGGGAGAGTGGAAATTCTACGGAGTAAAAGTTTTATAATACAAAACGCCAACTTTACAAAAAAAAAAAAACCGAGTTTTGAATCCGCATTATCAAAAAATCTGGTATTTTATTTAAAAATTTGACTTCATAATTGTTATTATCGTCTAAATATTTTACAGATTTTGTGTATCGTGTTCTATGGTATTAAATTTAATATTAATCATTTTTAAATTTGTAGTAACCTATAGTCGAAACTTTATCGCTATATAAAGGCCTAAAAATTAAATTTTTTGTTAAGCGATTTTTGTATCTATTACCAAAATAAAAAGTTAAGATACAAAGGTTTTTTTTATTAATATTATTTAATTTCCTTTATTTAAGCTGTGATCAGAATCGATAACTTTCTAATGGCTAATAATTCACTGATGGTTTAAAAGCTGGTTTAACTGAACTAAACTTGAATTTATATGTAGTTTAAACTCAACAACTATAAATCAGTGTCCCATGTATTATATGTTGTTAAAATAATAACATGTGGCAGCACTACGATGAATCTTATCAAATTCATATGGTCTGTATTGGTAGTTTAAACGTCAAATTTTATGCGTTTAAAGATGGTTTATATGTTTAGTGATTTATAGATTTGTTGGTTTAAACACATTTTAAACCAAAAAGAGAGTTTAACTTGCTCTGATTTTTTTGCCCTAAATCGACTTACTAATTACGAAGCAAATTCAACAATTGAACTACTTAATATGTATAATTTAAAACAAATTTCATATTCGTTTAAAGAACAACTTGGCCAAATCAATTTTCGAATTTTAATTCCCCTTACATTATTTTACCTTTAAATAATGTCGCCCTAGGCCCAGGCCTAACGGGCCTAGGCTTAAATCCACCACTGCACATATCTGTTGTGATACTAGGGTATTCATTAAATCGGGCTTTTGCTTTAATCGGTTAATCGCTCGATTATTTAATCATCGATTTAGTTTAATCGGTTAATAGTTGGTTAACTTTGTTATAGATCGGTTAACCGGTTAATAAGTTTTTTTTATAAGTTAAGAAATTTAAATAAGAAAATTATTTATTATTTATTATTTTAGTAAAAAAAAACAATTGCTTAACAATTTTTGAATTAATCTTTTTAGTTCAAAAAATAATTAATAACTATCTAAAACATATTTTTAAATAATACATATTATGTATTTATTAAGAAATAAACTGTGGGATCATATTATTAATTACTTCAATAGTTTAAAGAGATATTATAAAATAATGTTTTAGAAACATAATTTGGTTTAAATGTTGAGGATTTGAGCTATGCTTTTCTTTAGTTTTACTAAAACGTGAATACCTAATTTCCCAGTGATTTTCTTGGATATGTCTACCAAATAAAATCTTCCATTATGCCACTTCTAATTGTTTCGGTTAATTCTATCGTTGTGATACTATCGAGATTTTCTTCTATTGCCATGTCACAAAGCTCAGCACCGAAAATTCTACAAAAAGTTTTTTTTAATATTGTATGAAAAAATATTTTTAAACACAACTTTCTTGGTGCACTTTGGTGACTTTTTGGTGAACTTTGGTACAGATAACATTGTAAAATTCTACATGGTTGCATTGTAGAATGCATTTTAAAAAGCAAATTACTTTGCAACTGACGTTTTAGAACTCACCCATAATAAAAAACACAAAAATATGGTTTAATACTGCAAAAAATTCTGAAATTAACCGGTTTAATCGTTAATCGAAAAAGGTCAATTTTAAATTAACCGATCAGTTCATTGGGCAGTAATTAATCGGTTAACCGGTTAACGGTTAACCGAATGAATACCCTATGTGATACCCACATATGATTTTACCTTATTTTCCGTTAATAATACTGTGCGTACGGCTTAATTGCATCAAGTTTTCATTTAAAAAAGTGTAATATTTTGAGTTTAGATACAAAAGATCAAAAAGTGAAAACAGTATGATATATCGTTTGACATCTAACCTTTCGTAAGCTCTATGGAGCTAAAAAGCATCCATGATAAAGCAATGACAAGGAACATTTTAAACCTTCCCAAGATATACCAACCAAATGTGGAAGTTAAACTCATTATTTTAGCAGTTTTATTTTATGTTTTATTAATTTTTTTAAGTCTTTAATGTTATTTTTTGTTAATTTAAATAAAATTAACAGTTTGACTAATATTGATCTTGTTTTAATGAGTTTGTTGTGTTTTTGCTTCTTTGTAAATGTATTTTTATTAAATAACACTTAAGTTTTATATCAGGTGTAATTTCATTTAAATCGGGTAATTTTGCTTCATCTCAAGTGCAATTTTGAATCTTGCTGGTGGTAACACTGAATAGTATGAACAGTATCAGTATTTTTTAAGAAATATAAAATTCCTGTAAAAAAACTATGGGTGTCAAATTTTTTTCCTCTGTTTTCCACCTTAGGAAGTCAAAATAAAGTAAAAAGACCAAAAAAGTTCACGTGACAAATTAAAAATTCATTTTTGTCAATCAGTATAATTTAATGAAAATTAAATTTGATGAGCTTAATCCTAATTTAATTAGCAAAAACTAAATTTTTTTTAAATGATTATGATATAACCTTCGATATATAATTCTTAACAAATAATAAAGTGATATTTTTAAAGATAGACCGTTGAAATTATGAGAACTGACAAACTAATAAAGAATATTGAATACGAGTATCTGTAAGCGGCCCATCCACATGCAATTTTTCGTATTGTATAATTATATCACGCAATTATCGTATGTTACAAAAACCAAATTTTACATGATAGTCATTTTTCTACTTTTCTCTGCTTTCGCTTGCAATATAAAAATGAATTTTGTCAGGTGACGTCTCTTTGAATGTAGAACAAGATTGCATCAAAAACTCAATTTCAAAAAAATTGCCATATACGATAATTTCGCGAAAGGGTCGATATCGTCAATGTTCATATGATTTTCGAAGATAGCACAATTTATTGGCAACAATAAAAATACTTTTGATTTTTATTGCACAAAAAAAAAAAGAAGTGCAATATACTGTGAAATGTGTTGGCAACATTATACAATGTTGTTATTAAGATTTTTGTATGACGTGCTAAGTTCCCAATTTCCATAATTGATAAATACACTGAAATTTATTGTTGAGGGAAATACAATTCAGTGTATTTATCAAATATGGAAAATTGGGAATTTAGCACGCCATACAAAAATCTTAATACAGTATTTTTCGTTTAGCTGCACATTCAATTTTGCACGAAAATTCGTGCAGGCACGCAAAATGTTCTGTTACGTTGTATTCAATTAGCAGCATAAATAATGCTGCTAAGAAAATTTACCTACCTGAATAAATGTGCCCTTATGTAAAATTTTGTTTTATTACAAAAATAGATACATTTTTAGATGAAAGTAATACCTATATGTATATAAAAAAATTAATTTAAAAGCAATTTAAAGTGCTAAATCATTGATACCCTCCACCGACAGTTCTAATATTGCAGGAGTGCGTTCTATATGATATCTAGATATTAATCATTAAAAAATTATGAACCAATCATCCCAAAATTCTGTAGTGGGATTTCTGTGGATATAAAACTTAAATTAGAATAAATTTCAATACAGAAGTGAAAATAGTTTTCGAGCTTACAGTGAATTTCAGAGGGCTACTTAGTATGGGATCTAAGGTAAATTATGGACCATATATCATAAAATTGCATGACATTTTTCAGGATATTATTAAGCTAAGTTGAAACAAATTTTACAGCAATATCTATATCTGCTACAGTTTTAGACGCATTTAATTAATTTCCCAGAGTGGGCTTTATATGCGGCCTATTGTAAATTATGGACCGATCTTCCCGAAATTTAACATCAAAATTTCCAGTCGTATAAAACGAATTTGTGCAAGATCTTATATTATTCCATGCATTATTCCATTATTTATGTTAGTTTTTGTAACAAAATTATCATATTTTTAGGATAGTGGTTTCACATTTTGATTCACAGCTGTGATCCTACTGAACCGATTTTTCTGAATTTCAATCCCAAACTGATTACACAAAAAAAAATATCAGTAGTTTTTTTATCAATTAAAAAAATGGTTTAAAATGTTGTGAAAACGGGCCTTAGAATAACTCAAGGAGCCAGAATATATGTACTTTATAGGGTCTTAGATGTATAATAAAAAAGTTTCACACGGAATGACAAACTTTGTTTACCCTCATTCACCACTAGTGGTTCTGCTTTAAGCAGAACATGTATGTTTTGAATGTTTAAATGTGCACACACAATCACAGCTGCTAGCTCAAATTAATTTTAAATTCAGCCATTTGTGTTACCATATCAGCAAACTTAATTTTGTTTGCCTTTCTTTTTCATAAAATAGCGATTGATGAAATAATGTTTTTTGGTTTTATGAGGCACTTAAAAAAATTATTTTATGTGGCACTTAAAAATAATATTTTGTATTAAAAATAAAAATTGTTGACCAAAAATCGAATGCTGTTATTCAAAATATGCACGTACAAGATTTTTTTTCTAACAATATTTAGCCTTCATACACAATTATTTGTATTTCGTGCAGATAGGCAAAAAATGCAGTTAAGTGAAATGCAGCTAAACGAAAAATACTGTAATAACTTTTGCATTTCCGAAAATAACTTTGATAATATATATAGTGGAAGCTCTGGAAAAAATATGAGAGTGGAAAAGTAGTATCTCCTTTATATTAAGGAACTCACTTAGTACTTTTGAATTTATTTGCGGAATATACATATTAATAGCCATTTTCTCAGTGTATCGACAAACTGTCTGTTACTTAATGTCAACATAAATTTATTGGACCGATAAACTGTCCGTTAACGATTTTGGGTTTCTCAATATACCGACAAAAAACAAAGTTTTCAGCTGGCAACGCCACTCAAAATACATGTAAAAGTTGGGAGTCAGCTGATTGAATTTATCTGAACGGCAAATAAAAGGAAAATAAATAATTGGCAGATGAGTGCCGGTTAGCTTTGCGATAAAATCGAAGCAAATGAGATATTGAGAACAACAAATTTCTTTAATGTGCAGTTTTTCGTTGGGAAAAAAGATAATCGCCTAATGAGAAAATGGCCATAAGTGTGATACTTATTGTAACACAGCCGCTTAGTATCATTTTACAAAGGCACGGTATAGATCTTCAAAAAGGATCAACCCTTATCAAAATTTTAATCGTGTGCCTTGAAGAGAAAAGAAATAAAGCCGAAGAACAATATAAAGCGATTTTTGTAAACGTTAAAGTTATTTGCGTTCAAATCGAGGTTCCAATCAAAAAGACAAGATTTTAACGAAATAATCACATTCAAAATGCTGAAGATTAATACCGAGTTGTAGGTTACATTCCTCCTATTGAATTTGTTTTAGAAGATCTCAAAACACCTTTGCAAAAATATATCCTAAATGTATTGAACATACCTAAACTTTTTCCTCGAAGTGTAATCAAGTCATATACAGATACAAATTTTTAAAATCACAACTAGCTGGTGAGCTGATTTTACTTGATAAACAAAATCAAAATCTATCAGATAACGTTGTAGATGCTTTAATAAACTGTGATGAAGATATTTACCCAAATCTAAGAAAAATATATCAAATTTTCGTTTCAATACTCGTCAGGAATGCTACGAGCGAGAGGTCTCCTACCCTTCGTCAAACAAAAACATGGCTCAGATCAACAATGACTGAAGACTGTACTATCTTAATTTGCCTCACAAGGAAATCATAAATGGCTTATTTAAAAAGATAAATTTATATTGAACTGGGGTCTTATCACCGAATTCGATACTATCGTATCGAATAAACTATCGAACTTGTTTGCATACGATAGACACTGAGGTATCGAATGAAAATTCGGTAAATGTAATATCGAGTTACTCGATATCGAATGCTATTATTTCAAATTCAATACATTTCATTCGATATCGAGTTTCATGACACCAAAATAAATAATTTCGATAAATTTTGCGTATGCGGTGATAAGACCCCTGATCTTATATTTTATTTAACCTTATTGTTGAGTTTTTTTTAATATAATATACACATATTGATTTTAATTAACTTTTAAAAACTAATTTTTTACTTTTTGTATCATACAAAATTCCCCCCCCCCCCCCCAGGCTCAAGCTGGATCCGCGCCTGCGTATAGGCTATGTTTTTTTTGGAATGAAAGTTGCCCATATTTTAATGGAAACCATCTCAGTAAAAACTTCGCTTAAGGAGCGTATAGACGACATGTTTTTGTCATCTGACATGTCAAATTTCCCACTGCAAAACACATACATGTCGTGTGTTACCTTTTTAACTTTGCTTCTGTAAAAGTCAGACGCAAAGTCATCTGACAAAATTTCAATTAGAGCGTGCTCCATTTTCTTCTGACAAACCATCTGACATCAGAAATCTATGCCGGAAAGAAACTGGCAGCGGCGTCAACTATTGACGGAATCATTAGCCGGCTGAAGTTAATATTTAACAATACCAAGATATGTATGCTCATCTTACCATTAAATAGAATTTATGTAAATATATACATAAAAACCGTTTCATTATTAAATTCTAAATTGGTATCTTTAAAATAAAAGAAAAAAATTTTAAGATGGCTAAATTATTTTACGGCGCAAATAAATATTTTCGTGGCGGCAGCATATTTTGAAACCGAGAACTACTTTGGTTTTTGCAATATTAATGCGAAAAAAAAAAACAGAGACAATGTCAGAAGCAAATTACATGTACGTTTGTGACCGAATATTATAAACCTTATGTAAAACAGCAATTTTGACAGACATGAACAATTACATGTGACTTGAAAATTTGACATGTCAGATGACAAATACATGTCGTGTACGGGCGCCTTTACTTTTTCAAAATTAATTGCTTCTCTTAAGTAGCTTTCTTCTATAACTGCTTCTACAACAACTTCTATAACTAATTATTTTGGACTTTTTTCAAAAACCGGTTTTCGAACATTCCGAATAGCTGCTATTTTTAAAAAACTGGTTTTCGGTTAAGCATTTTAAAAATAACCGGTGAAACGGTTTTAATGCGAATATATAAAAATACAAAAATCATATTAATTTTTATAATAAAAAGTTAATTATCAAAATAATTTTTGGGAACACAAAATTTTAATTTTAAAAGATTTTGTTATTCGTGCTTAATTCCCAGTTTTTATTCTTGATAAAAACACTTGAAATTTATTGTTGATGGGATAAGCTATTCCTATGCGCATTTCACTGGTTGCTGGGTGGGGAATGTAAGATGAGATAAACTCACTGTTTATTGTTGATGTTTTTATTTAAACTTTGATATTGTTACAAGTAGAACTGTTGCTTATAAGCCTTATACGTTTAACAGTTTAATTTGGTTTAATATCTTTAGTTTTTCTAAAATCTTTATGGGTGAAGTTTCCTGATGATCTGGCCTAAGCAACCAGTGAAATGCGCATAGGAATAGCTTATGTCATTAACAATAAATTTCAAGTGTTTTTATCAAGAATAAAAACTTAAAATTAAGCACGAATAACAAAATCTTTTAAAAATAAAAAGTTTATTTGAATAAAAACAAAACAATTCACGATGGTACGAACCAACAAAATACATAGATATGACTTAAGGTATATATATTTGACGATAGAATCCAAGAAAAGCGTGCACAATAAAATAATCAAACTTTTTTCTTTTTTTTTTTTGACCAAGCTTAAGCTTTATTTTTAATAATTTCTATGGATTTACTAAAATTTATTTCTAAGATGATAATTGTATAATGTAATTTAGAAACTGTTAAATAATGTTTGCTCTAGCCAAACGTTTTGCAAAAGCAAACAATTCTTAAAGAAAACTAGTAGTTGTGTAGGACGTCAAATATTGAATATAGCTTTAGAATTTTTAAAAAAACTGTGGTTATAAAAAATCATAGGAATTTAATAAATTTATAATTTAAGATATGAGTTTTAATATGTTGGTGGCTATGGATGTCTATATGAATCAGTAGACTTCAACCATATTTTTTAAAAGTTTTAAACAAAACCTCTTAGCCAGGATTGGCCTACGCTTGTATGCAAAAGTAAAAGTTTAGTCCAATACTTTCTCCACAAGATTAATGTTGTTTGTTTTACTAAAATTAATACCAAAAATTGGATCAATGGGACAATATTTAGAGGGCGCGAAAAATCATTTAACTATAGAGCAATTCCATATGAAAACGATCAAAATTGGCAAATTTTTGGACGACCCCTCTCCGATTTTAAAATAAATAGTCTCAATCGATTGCCCAGCAAAAAATAATGTACCTACATATTTTTTTTTTTTTTATAGTGACTGGTTTAGTGGTGGTGTACACCACTGTCATGTGAAAAATTGAAGAATTCTTCGTAAGGGACCTCATTGAAAGTTGTTTTAAAAAACTACTAAAGCGATCGCAACGAGTGATAGCTCGTTGGAAAGGTATTGAATCAGGCTTTAATTGAAAAATAAAATTTTTCTAATTTTCCTAATTGTTCTTAGAAATTTACCTTTAAATTTTCCCATGAAAATTAAATTTTCCGATTTTCCACAGAAGCTCCTAAATTTTCCGGCTAATTTTTTTTTTTTTGGATTCCTCATAATTTTTGCTTTAAGAATCAGCAATAAAAAAATGGGCCCCGACTCCTTGTTTGGACAGGAGAAGAGCATTTAAGAGACCACCTTGTTAAAAATACATTTTAAAAATTATTTTACAGTTAAAAATACATTTATGAAGAAAAAATCAATTTTTTTTTTAAGAGCCCCAAGTTGAGTGTGTAGTGAATATGGTCTGCCTGCCTTCACAAGATCGGCCATAAATCCATGGATAATAGCAGCAGTGGCATGTAATGGCACACCAAACCCGACTGAGGCTACAGGTCATAAAATGTTTTGTAAATTTTTTAAATTACCAGGTAATAAATATTTTATGACCTGTGGTCGGCTTATTGGCAGTAACCAATTAAGTCACTCTTTAAAAAACATTTTATGACCAGTAGTTCACGCAAATTTTCCTATTAAAGAAAAGCAAATATCGCTTATTTTTTTACCTATTTTTTACCAAAAAATAAATATAAATACTTCACATACTCTGAGTCAAATTTCAGTTAAATACTAAACGTGAAAGTGTTAAAGTGTTTTTTTTTTGTAAAGTAAAGAGTGAAGCTGTAAAGACAATTTAAAGTAAAATGAGTAAATTTTAACTGGTGTTTCGAAGCGATACATGAATGAATTAAATATACAATACGGTGAAGAAGCAGAATTCATTTGCCCCAAGTGTAAAATCGATTTGTCTCAACAAGCAAATGCATTGAAACAAATGCAGCCACAATCCGAGAGTGAAATGACAAGTGAACAAAATGTTTCATCTGATAGTGAGGCAGACATTCCGATGGTCAATATGTCCTTGAGTCCTTTGAAAGAGGCTATTACCACTTTAGGTGAAACGCCTATTAGAAAAAGAAAGTTGCGAAGTGAAACATACAGGAAAGAGAAAAACGGCAAGGTTATGAGTGCAATCGCGACAATATTTGATGAAGGCTCTGATAACGAATGCAGTCAAGCAGATGACGTTGATGACGGCAAACAAATGATTGAGCAGTTGAAAAGAAAATTCAATTTAGCGACCACTTTTCCGGAGAAATATCTCATTTTATCTGTGCTGCCTCAATCATGGTCTATACGCAAGATTTCTGAACAGTTTCAAACATCTTTTTACATCGCGAGAAGAAGCAAAGAATTAGTTCGACAGAAGGGCATATTGGCGACTCCCACCAAGAAATTTGGCTCAAGGACCCTCAGCGAAGCAACGGTGGAATTGATTCAAGATTTTTACTGCAACACGTGACTATGTTATCACACGTGAAGATGGAGAAAAAGTACACAAGCAGCGCAGATTATTATTATGTAATCTATCCGAAGCATACCATCAGTTCAATGAGAAATACCCAGCAGAAAAAGTGGGATTTTCTAAGTTTGCCATCCTACGACCAAAAGAATGCGTGCTGGCATTATACAGGCACGGAACGTATTCAGTCTGCGTTTGCATGTTTCATCAAAACATCAAATTAACTTTCTTTCCATGCAAGAAATTGAAAGTATTTCACGGTGAAATTGAAACATATAGGGACCTCCTGTCGAAGTCGTTGTGCGCATACCCCACGGAAAATTGTCATCTGTCCAAATGCGACAATTGTCCGAAGATTGACGAGCTAGAGCAATATTTGGCGGAAAAGTTTGAACAGCTGTTAATACAGGAGGTGCATTTCAAACAGTGGATAATTAGCAGCGGCAGATGTTCCCTTGAGACCGTGGTAAAGCAGATTCCGGAATTCATCGAGGAATTCGGATTCAAGTTGAATGAACTGAAGGCGCACCATTTCATATCCGAGATGCAATCGAAATTTCTAAAGGAAAGTAAGGAGAAATTAGCCCAAAATGAAGATAACGAACTACAGACCGTAAGCCTTGTTGTTGTCGCGGAGAGTTTAGCTCATAATTATGTGTCCGTTTATTTATTTCAAATGAAACTGTTTGAATTCTTAAGATCAAAATTCGATGCAATCGACAAAGTAACGTTTTTCTCAGACGGCGCGGCTTCTCAGTACAAGAATAAAAAAAATTTTTACAATCTTTGCATAATTGAAGAAGAACAAAACTGCAAGGTCGAGTGGCACTTTTTCGCGACGTCCCACGGTAAGGGCCCATGCGATGCGTTAGGGGGAACTCTAAAACGCATGGCGACTAAGGCAACTTTGCAAATTTTTTCGTGGATTCAAAGCAAGGAAATTGCCATTAGCACAGTTTTATGCACTCAAAAAGAACACGATGCCATGGAGCGACGAATTCAAAACAGATATAATAATGTCAAAACTATAACTGGAACGCAAAAGTTTCATTGCTTCATACCAAATATTTCTGATATGTCAATTAATGTAAAGCGGTACTCTTCGTCTGCCGACGTGCTAAATTTAAAGTTACTTTAATTTTATAATGATGCCAAGACAATTGAAATTTTTAATAAATATTGTAATTAAGTATAAGCAGCAAAATAAGAAAGATTTTTTCTTCATAAATGTATTTTTAACTGTAAAATAATTTTTAAAATGTATTTTTAACAAGGTGGACTCTTAAATGCTCTTCTCCTGTCCAAACAAGGAGTCGGGGCCCATTTTTTTATTGCTGATTCTTAAATCAAAAATTATTATGGAATCCAAAAAAAAAAAATTAGCCGGAAAATTTAGGAGCTTCTGTGGAAAATCGGAAAATTTAATTTTCATGGGAAAATTTAAAGGTAAATTTCTAAGAAAAACTTTCAATGAGGTCCCTTATGAAGAATTCTTCAATTTTTCACATGACAGTGGTGTACACCACCACTAAACCAGTCACTATAAAAAAAAAAAAATATGTCGGTACATTATTTTTTGCTGGGCAATCGATTGAGACTATTTATTTTAAAATCGGAGAGAGGTCGTCCAAAAGGTGATCGCTTTCATATGGAATTGCTCTATATTAACCTCTAAATATTGACCGGTTGTGCTCAAATTTGGACTGCACATTTTTAAGCACTATTCAAATAGGATCAGCTTTGTGGAGCGCGAATATTCGATACTTTTGTATTTTGGGCCACCCAAATGAACATGCTTTTTGTATGAAATATCTGTCAGTTCGTCGATTACAATTTAAAACCCTCCACGACTTTCTTTGATTCCTTCAATTTTGTTTTAAGTTCTTGGTGTTTTAATAAATAAAACTGATGAATTTTTCCATATCGTTGATTCCGCCGGTATGTTGTGGTGTTAGGCATGATTATATGCTAGAACTACTTAAAACTTTTTAGTGCCTTAACGAACATTCTGTCCTCAGCAGCGCAACAGGCTAATTGTTAATCAATGATTCATTTTTGGCAACATATTTTAGTAAAGTATTATTTGCAGTCTCTTTGGCAAGCTTGTGGACTAATTAAAGGTGATTACTTTACTCGTGACGTTGTAGAACCTTTGCAACTTATCATTTAAGGGCCCTTTCAGCACCATTGTCTTTTAAATCGGTTTGAAATATCAGAAGAGATGACATCTTTATAAAAATATATTTAATATTTAGAATACCGTCCAATTGCTAATTACTTCTTAAGCTGAACATTTTTTTTTTTTAGTATTTTGAATTGTTTTTGGTTTTTGTTACAAGAACACACGCTTATATGTATAATCGATTTATTTACATTACACAAAATGTTTTTGACTTTTACATTTCGTTTCGACGTTCTTCATAAAAAGTTTAAGTTTGCCAAATATTCAATTAAAAAAATACCCAAGATACGGGTCCATTTATAACAAAAGTATGGAAAACGTATATAAATTACACATTACAAAAATAACCGGTTTATTTTACCAAAATAAAAGGTTTATTCGATATTCGATAAATGGACATTTTAAAATATTCGACTTGAGCAAAACTTAAATAACCGGTATAAACCGGTCGAAAAATAATCGATTGATCTCCCTGGTATGTAGGTAAAAAAAAATAATGACTAACTTTTAAATGCGTTCATTTTGGGACATCTCTTGTAAAATTCATTGGTTCTTTCAGTAGAAATGTAAGTAGTGCTTTACAGTTTTTCTGATTACTTAACACATTATTTTGTAGGCGAAGTTTTTACTGGGATTGTATGGTGCAAAATGAAAATAATATTTCGAATAACATATACAATAATATTGTATAATGGATGGGGGACCAAATTGGATCACTTAAATATTCAATTTAATTAAGTGGAAGTAGCTAGTGCCAACAATTAGATAAACATTACTCGACGTTTTTATCAAGTTTTTAAATCGAGTTAAAGTTTTGAACTATCCTTTTCCGAATCAAAAGTAAAATGGATATTTTTTTTTTTTAAATAAACTAAAATTTATTAACAACTAACAATCACAATTTAAGCTTCAGGGGCAACGGGTAAATGGGCACCTTCGGGTTGGAAACCATTTTCATCGGCAACGTATTTGACTGTGTAGGTTTGACCATCATCACCAACGAAGGTGTAAGAGCCCCTGACAACGATAGCTTCATCTTCAGAACCAATATTCTTTAATTGACCTTGAGCTTCAGCTTCAGAGCCATCACTGGTGGCATAACTGTAGTTCGTTTAAAAAAAAGAAGAGAACGTTGTTAGATCTAATGCTTCTTTTTTTAAGAACTTAAAGACATAAATTGTCTTATAAAGAGTTAAATACTTACGAATATTGGAAGGATTCGGGTCCAACATCGGATTCAGATCTCAAAACAGTAACATCTTCTGGACGTGGGGGAGCAGCCAAAGCAACGGCGAAGAGAGCGGCAAATACAATAATGAATTTCATTTTTATTTTAATTTTGTTCTTTAGCGATCGACGACTTAACAAAGACAGAGGCCTAAAACTGTATGTTGGTAAAACGCTGTCGCTGTTTGGCTTTTATACTGATAGTTTTTGAAAAATTTGCGTAAAATAAGTATTAATGTGTGGAAGTCTTTTATTTGTTTAGGCATGTTTGTTAATTTTAATGCTTAAACTAGTTTATCGCTGTTAATACTAATTATTTTTTATGTGCAGTTTTTTTTTAATTTAAATTTCTAAGCTGAAAAGCAAGAAGTCTTTTTTTTATGGAAATATTAGAAGATGTTAGTTGGAGTAAATAAGAAAAAATTTTAATAAGTGAAATAGTTATACGTGTATTAGATTTATTTATTAATAATTATGTTTTAATTTGTTATCTTATTCTTATCCTGTTCGAATTTCTTAGCCTGGGCTAATTGTAAAATGAACTTTTTTTTACCTTTTTGATTACATGACTTGATTTTAAATATAAAAAAGATGTTTAAAGTTAAATCTAAAAGAGAACTAGGAAACTTACTTGAATCTGCACATTGGGACTTTTTTTTGGCGAATTCTGAGCGTTTATTGTGATAGACATTGGTCTAGATAA
Source organism: Pollenia angustigena (assembly GCA_930367215.1). Classification (NCBI taxonomy): domain Eukaryota; kingdom Metazoa; phylum Arthropoda; class Insecta; order Diptera; family Polleniidae; genus Pollenia; species Pollenia angustigena. Next base: position 233,128,130 of record OV884058.1, on the reverse strand, counting down.
ATTTATTCAAAGTATGTATTGGGCTTTGTTAGACCAAACCATTCAAGTCAGTTTTGAGTACCATATTTTTCTGCACTGATAGAAGCCAATTGTAGTCGGAAGTTGTAAGATCTGGATGAAGGCGGGTAAGGTAAAACTTTTCAAGCACTATCCTTTAAAAAGTTTTAAACTGGTCTTACAACGAGCACCAATTTTGTTCGGCATAGATTTCTCTGATTATCAATCTGTACCCATGTTCTGTAACTATAGCAGTGATAACCAAGCCCCGAACTAAAAAAGTCTCGAACGCACGCACACAAAGATATTATGTGCTTTGGTCGGTCGCAGAGACTGATAATAGTCTGATGTTTTGAAACGAACAAAGTTGTAATATACATGTGAATTGCCGACCGTGTCTGTGTGAAAAATACGCTTATTGACTGGCTCGCGAGTCTATGGAGTGGTTATCACTGAACTATAGTGAGAACTTCTCGCATCGAAAAGATGTGAAACAAAATATTCCATCGTTTCTCGAAAAGTGAGAAAAAATTGAGTCTGTGACTCATGTCGAAAACCATCAAAAGAGGTTACGTCGTTACGTTATAAATGTCATAATTTGACACTCGGGGCCGATGCGACATTGCAGACGTTCAGAACGCCAGTTACACATATCGTTGACGGCGACCAAAATTTACTAAAATTTAAAATTTTTCAACGACGGCGGCGAAAATACAACCGTCGGCTATACCAAATAATTTAAAGTGCGACTTTAATGTTTTTTGTTTGCAAACGAGCTTTGAAAACATTCGTATAATTTATAAAAATGTTAAAAGCAAAACAATTAAACAATAAAAAAATGTGGCAGGAACAGAATATTATTATTATTTTGCATTTTTAATTGTGTTTTAGTGTTAAAATTTTTTCTCGCCCCATTTTTATTCGTCAGTTTATTTGACAATTCAAAGCGGGAAGATTTCTTACAAAAATTTTACAGACACACTTTTTCTGTAAATTGGCGAGTAGTTTCCCTACGTGGCAGCTAGTACTCGCCAAAAAAGTTACAGACACAGATCAGTGAGAAAAACAGCTGTTTGTTTCAATATGTGGCATTTTTGTTTCATTTCACACATTTCAATCGAAAAGTTTATCGACACGAGAGTTACAGAACATGGGCAATGATTATAATTAAAGGGATCCTTCTGGTCCCACTAAATACATATAATTAGCTTGGCGCCATAAATATTTCGATTTAACGTTGACTTAGCTGTTAAGCCATGCTTAAACAATGAGTTCTTGCGCTTTGGGTTATCGTATTTGATTAGTTTTTCCTTAATTATAATTATTCGATGCAAAACTAACTTTTTTATGACGTTTTATGTCAAAATGCTGCTTTTCGGACAAAAAAATACAAAGTCCTCGTGTGGTGGCCAATTTTCTTGCATTTGGATGAGAAGTGCTGCTTGAAATTCTTTATAAATGATTTTTTAAGTTCTTATTTAGTTAAAAAAAAACTTAATTCATAATCTGCATACTTTTTTTGCCAGACCTGTACGTTCGTTGCCTTTTTCTCAAAGTCACCACTTTTGAACTGCACACACCATCTCTCGTACGTTTAAATCGAAGTAACATATTAACAACAAGCCAGGGTAGACAAATTTTTAAGTGGATGAAATAAGAGTTTAAATTTATTGATGTTCAGTTATGGTCTTATTTATCTTGTCGAAGGTTTCATTAAAGGCAAGAGAAAAACCCTTAACTGCTACAATATCTTACAAATCATGGTATCGTTAGAAAATGCCGCTTTTAATATTCTTAATCGGGCATGTTATATAGTGTAAAGTACCCTTAAGTACATATGTTTGTATGTACATAGACGGTTCTTAATAGTGACATTTTAAAACCACAAACTTCATTGTGTTCGGTTCGGCTCAATAATGTTTGTCGCTTTTGGCTGGTAAAAAAACCGAAAATTTTTTACAAAAACAAAATGTATGCACAATACACAAACAAGCTGCTTGTGCTGCGGTCGTTGCTAAAATTTTTGTTTGCTCACTTATTTATCAATGTAATAAAGAAACATTATAGAACATTAAAATATGATGTTTGTCTACAGTATCACTACAATCGTTCTATTTTTTATCGAAGAACAGAACATTATATAATGTTCGGCTCTTTCTTGAAAATAGTTACGAACGTTATTAAGGGTTGTGCTCGTCTAAACAATCACTAAAAAAATAGATATCGTTTTTGTGTTTAAGCGTTTAGTTACCAATGTTTATGTTAAATTTGATATACTGAATTTATAAAAAAATTTAGCAGAAAATCATTCGATATCGGTCGACTTGTATTGTTATTTCGAACGATATGGAATGCCTTAATTTTATAATTAGTATTTTAGATTTTTGGAAATTGATAAATTTTATTGATTATATTTTTATATATAATTTAAATTGGTTCAAAATTTCTAGAGATTTTGGTAGGGAAAACTTTTTCGCGTTTAGAAAAAAATTAATTTTTTTGGAATTTTTTCTGGCAACACTGTTTGTTACTGTCCGCCACGGCCTGGAACGTTCTTCGAATGAAATTAAAATTACCATTTGAAATACTTTATTTTTTGAATACCAATTTTCTAAAACAAAACTACCTTTAAAACCAGAAATAACTACGGTCATATTTACCCAAATCCAATCAACATGTGCCTCTTGGACACATTTTTCATTTTAAAATGTTTGAACTTTCCTAAATATAAGAAATATGTAGTTATTCCTGGGGGCAAATCATGGCAGTCGTGATCGAATACTTTTGCGATTCGAAAGCAATTTTATTTCAGTCAATACTGAACGAATCGGTATTATTTTTTCAGTGTTTGAAAACTCAAATTAATGCTTTACAACACCAAAAAAATAATTTCAATCCGTTCAGTATGGACAGAAAGAATTAGAAATTGAATTGCTTTCGAATCGAAAAAGTATTCGATCACGACTGCCATAATTTGGCACCAGCTCTTTAAATTCCTATTTTCATGTGTTTGGTTTAAGATGTTCATATTTTTAGGTAAATAAAATTTTTCAATATAATTTATAAGTTGAGGTTTTTCTTTTTTATATAAAAAACTTAGGTAACATTTATTTTATAGTTCCAATATTTCGATACAGCAATGTGTACCAAAACAATTAATTTTAAATCGGACACGGAAAATGTAGTGCAAAATTATAGAAATTTAGTTTATTAAACAATTTTTTGGAATGTATAAAATATTTTTTTAATTGTAAATAATTTTTTCTGTGTGACAGTTGTTAATATTTTTTTATTATTTTGTGAACGTTATTTTATGCTAGAAACACAACTGGGACGAACGACGAATTATTCGCAACCAATATTCGTCACCAGAAATAGAACACATTGGTGATTATGAAAGTACACACGATCATTGCGTAGACCGAAATTCGTCGTGCGTAACGAACTCTACGATAGGTTTATTTCTATTTCTTACGCAGACGAACGGCAAATAAATTAGGAAAGGGACAGCGCAGCATGATAGCAAAGTCCAATATTTATTTAAAATAAAATTGAATAAAAGTCCCTTAAACTATAAGGAATGGCAAAAATTCGGTAACAATTGCAAAATTAGCGGAAATTCGCAAAAATTTGTTAATAGCGGTTTGATAGCAAAGTCTACTATTTATTATAAATCGTTAAAGCTGTAAAGAATCATAAAACTTACAGGAACAAATCGCGAACATGGCTGAAATTCGCGAAAAACTGCAAAATTTTAAACAATCCCAAAAACTAATTGAAGATCGCAAAATCGAAATGCAGAACACCAAAAATGCTGAAGTAATCCGTTTCTAGTAGATTCGGATTCTAGAACACACCAGATTAATAGTTTTTTATAAATTAAAAAAAATTTTAAGTTAACGCACTTATTGTGTCTCATTTGACGAATTTTCGAAACGAATTCTTACCGACGATTTCATCGTACTATGTGATGTTCGTCGTTCGTCCCAGTTGTGTTTATACCATAAAATGTTTAATTTTTTCCCTGACGATGATACAAATTACTGTATCGAAATATTGGAACTATAAAATAAATGTTATCTACTGCCAACTTAGTACTTTTGGCACTATTAATGGTGCTTTCTGATGCCTCAAAACGCCAAAATTTTATCCATAGTGCCAAACTAAAAAAAAGCACTAACTTGGTGCTTTTTTAATTTTTCGTTAGTGCCTTTAGTGCTTTTTACAATTTTTGTTTTTTTTTCTACCATTTTTTAAAACTACGATTATATAGAGGATGATTTAGTTCAACTTTGCTATTTGGGGTACAATTTTGAGAATGCTTGTAAAGATTTCAAGATTTCAAATTATAAAAAAGGGATAAAAGAAAGTTACATTCCTTTTACCTAAAACTTCAGTTACGAGGTTAGAGCTAGGCTTCCTAGCAATTTGGAAATTTTAGGAAACGTATCACTTTTTAGCGTTGACAACATATTTAGAAGTCGTAATAAAAACGATGTATTTCGGTAAACATTTGTTTTATAGATGTAGACACTGTTTCAAAAATAGAATATAGATTGGCAAATATTAGGAATTGTTAAAAAACATGCAGTCGGAAACCGTTCAAAAAAAAAAAAAACGCAAAGATTTTAAAAACAAAAAAAAAAAACAGCAGTAGCTTGGTATATGCAAAGTGTTAAATAAATTAAAAACAGCTGACAGAAAATACTTTAATAACAAGCGTTGTGTAACCTGCCCTTTTCCACGCGCTTTAGTTTTCCACGTGTTGTGCACTTCTACCTCTAGCGCTATTGAAAAAAGGTTTGACTAAGTATCAGAATGCAAACACACATGTTTTTTCTATTTAACACCTTATGGGTGTTCTTTCTTCAGAAACGTACATATGTTAAAATATCATAAGACAATTGTTTTATTAAACTTTGCACGATTTTAATATAATTTAGATTTATTTAAACGATACAATTTAAGGCTGTTTATTAAAATATATGCTGTCATTAAGTTTTATAAACAATGGTCGGTCATTGCAAATTTTCGGTAATTGCAACAGGCCAGATTGTTTCGAGTTACGAAAATCGAGCTCGCACTGTATTTCTTTTAAACTGTTTTATGGCCAATTAAAGCTCCAAATGATTTTTACGCTTTTTTTTTGCTCGAAATAGTGCTTTTTAGTGTTTTTTTTAAATTTTAAAGTGCTTTTTGCTATCAAAAAGTTGGCATCACTGAGGTTGAATAAAATAAAATTTATTTAAATCAAAAAGTAATTTAAATTTTTGGGAATACAAAATTTTAATTTCAAAAGATTTTGTTATTCGTGCTTAATTCCCAGTTTTTATTCTTGACAAAATCACTTGAAATTTATTGTTGATGGGATAAGCTATTCCTATGCGCATTTCACTGGTTGCTTAGGCCAGATCATCAGGAAACTTCATCCATAAAGATTTTAGAAAAACTAAAGATATTAAACCAAATAAAACTGTTAAACGTATAAGAATTATAGCAACAGTTCTACTTGTAATAATATCAAAGCTTAAACAAAACACATCAACAATAAACAACAGTGGGTTTATCTCATCTTACATTCCCCACTACAATTAGTTGAAATTCTCTCAACATAAATTGTAGTTTATTTAAATAAAATTTTATTTTTTATTCATTTCTCATAAATCACAAATGCGCTTAAGCTCGGCATAATGTGCCTACGGCAACGTTAACTATTACTACTTCAAATGAGATATTAAGTAATCAATAAAAAACAATTTTATAATGAAAATCGCCCTTACGTTGTTTATTTTGTTGTTTTCTGATTTTCCATCAGAAAGATTTGAGATTGAGAACCAGTTTGATAATTTTCGCGATATCGCATCAAAAAAACTTGCTTAAGTCCTGCTGCTTAGTGCCAGTTGACACTTGAGTTTTTAGGAGAGATGAGAAATGAAATGGTATTCTCCTTTCCCTTCCCTCTTAAAGGCTCAGTTAAGCGAACGTTGCTTTACCGTATCTGTACTGTATCCATCAGCTGTTCGCTTTTTGTTATTTGAAAAGCAATACAAAAGCTTATCCTGTATAAAATATAATTTCATAACGTTGTTTCGCTTGTTTTTTCATGGTACTTGTTTCAGTATATCTATGGAATTGTGACAAAACAACTAGCAATTCAACTTATTTCCAAATATACAAATGTTTTGATGTATAAAATAAACAAGACGTATACACATACATGAGAAATGTGAAACATATAAAAGGCTTTAAATAGTATCAAAGCCTTGTTCTGTGTATGTAGAGTAACAAAATAATCATGTAGTATATGCTAAATACATACATACATTTTATCTACCTACACAGTGAACTTTAAAGGGTAAAAGTGTTACTAATTTACCAAATAAATTTGTTTGTTTTTAATGTGCGTTTACTTGACCTGGAAAAAGAAAAATTTTCGAAAAATAACGTGTGTTAGCCGACAATTACTTGCAAATTGAGCAATTAGTGACGTTTAGACGGCGAGTATCATTTTGGCAGTACATTCTTCCATCAATGCCAGCCAAAAACGACATAAATATTTTTTTGGATTCTGATGCAGAATCATGATGTTATCTTCATGCAATTCCTTATCTCAAAGAAGGTGATGAAAATTGCAAAAATATCGCTGAGCAAATTGTTGAAGAATTTTGCACACCGTTTGAAAAAACAAGTCGAAACTTCTAGTGTGTTTAAAATTAAAAAAAACTTGTATATTAAATATAAATTAATATATAAATCCTTTGCAAGGATTTATTGTGTTAGGCACATTTGACTGGATTTGTTACCAGCATTTCCTGCGTTGAAATAAAAATCTCGTTCGATTTCAATTCAATTCGGCTTTGATTCCTAAAACATGGCCATATTTATTTAACGTTTATGTTTTTTTTAGTAGGAACATTTCTTATTTTAAAGCAGATATCTTTAATTAATTGTTTAAAGCACTTTAAACTTAATTGGTGATATGTTTAAATAAAACTTCTTTCATAAAAAGTATATGAAATTAAAAACAAAATGCTTCTTTTAATAAATGCTAACTTAAAATTTTTATATGAACTTGATTAACAAAACAAATGATTTTGTTTTGAAGTCTTAAGTGTGAGTTCATTTTCAGTTCAAATAAAATTAAAGATAAAAGGCTTGGTTTTTTTTGATAAATAAACAAATTTTTATTAATAAATAACAATTAAAATTTAAGCTTCAGGGCCAACGGGCAAATGGGCACCTTCGGGTTGGAAACCATTTTCATCAGCAACGTATTTGACTGTGTAGGTTTGACCATCATCACCAACGAAGGAGTAAGAGCCCCTGACAACGATGGCTTCATCTTCAGAACCAATATTCTTCAACTGACCTTGAGCTTCAGCTTCAGAACCATCACTGGTGGCATAACTGTTATTCGATAACAAAACAGAAAAAGAACGTAGTTAGTTCTGATACTTTTCCAAGAATTGAAAACTATTTTTTAAAAAGTAAAATACTTACGAATATTGGAAGGATTCGGGTCCAACATCGGACTCGGATTTCAAAACGGTAACTTCTGCAGGGCTGGGAGCAGCCAAAGCAACGACGAAGAGGGCAGCAAATACAATGATGAATTTCATTTTGGTTTGTTTAGTTGTTCTTCTACGAATGTTTCACGTTTTGTGTAACAATTTTAAATGATGCTTTAGCAATTTAAATCGTGTGCTTTTATATGAGTTTCGATATATTTTTCAAATATATAAAAATCTATAAGCCTTACATAGAAATTAAGTTTGAAACGTATATTTGTTGTTGCTTTTTTTGAACTTAGATTTTGATTTTTATACTAAACAAGTCTGTTGAAAATTTATGCAAGAAGTGTAAAATACGTCATAAGTATTTATTTTTTTGTTATCTTAAATTGTTTTGTTTAATTTTCCATAAACATCAGCTTTTTCTAAATGATGCTTACATTTTTAGTAAACCAGAATAAGACTTATTTGCCATAATTTTTTTATCTGGTTTTGTCTTTTGTTTCTTGTTTTGCCTTCAACTCTTCTGGTAAGATTTTTTCAGTTTATTTGTGAACTTATTATGGTGTTTAAATTCTAGAAAACCGTTTTATTTAAAACTTCTTTTTATTGAATTTTATCGCACATCAAATATCGTAGTTTTTCAAATTTTTTACTAAAGATTGTCGCCCTTATGCAAACAAAGGGTGGTCCAACCATTATGAACGATGTTAATTGCGAGCCTTACCTTAACGTCAAGTTTTTTGCCGAACTTAATCTGACATTTCACTGTTTCAGTGTCTGACGAATTCAACCATGAAGAGGTACACGGTTGAGCAGCGCGTTAAGAGTGTTGAAGCCTTTTGCGAAAATAGGCCTTCAAATCTAAGTGCATTTCGTGCACTTCATGAGTTAATTGGTCAGCATAATCGACCAAATTTGTCCACAATCGGAAGAATTATGCGTAAAATTTCAGCAAACTGGGTCTTTAGGAAATTTGAAAACACCTGGTTTTGCGGAAAAAATTGCTGTTTTTCGCGATAGTGTGGCTAACTAAGTAGATACCGTGAATGGTATTCGCTATCGCGAGTTGATAACGATTGATTATAAATTGAGTATATGGACCTGGACGATACGTAGTTCCAACAGGATGGTGCCACTTGCCACAAAGCTAACGAAACAATGGCGCTTTTTTTTGCGACAAATTCAATGGCCGAGTTATCTCTCGTCGTGGCTTTGTTAATAGGCCGTAACGATCATGTGATTTGACACCGTTATACTTTTTTCTTTGGGGATATTTAAAAGAAAAAGTGAACGTCAATAAGCCAAGAACTATTCAAGAGCTTAACGATAAGATAATTCGGCACATAAACGACATTGAAATACAATTATGTCTCAGAGCCATTGAAAATATGTATTAGGATTTTTAAATTCGTGATTTTGAAATTGGCAATTTTCGAATTCGGGATTTTGAATTCGGAATTTTAAATAATAAAAATATACCAGCTACCCAAAATAAAAGTTATTTTACAGGATCTTACAACCGCTATTTTTCTTAACTAATTAACGCTTCGTTACATGACACAACCCAATTACAACTTCCGAAAATTTTAATAAAACAGATAAGGGAATACGATCAACTTCTAGTTAACGATACTGCAAGGTAGCTGTGAAGTATGTGGCTAAAAAAATGCGTGAGGTTTCTGTGTTTGGAACATATGGCTCCCATATGACAAAGCTGTCCACTTCAGGCCAATAATGAGCATTAATTACTCTTGTTGGTATTTTTCAATAATATTCTAATATAAATCGGAATATTTCAAGTTGATGCCGATTATAAAAGAATCTATAAATTTACTTAACAATTTTTTATGTTTACTTTACTATTGAATATAATAAAAACTAATAAAAATTATGTGTCCATAAAAGTCCAAACAAGTAAGAGTGTTATATTTGGCTTTGCCGAATCTTATATACCCTTCTCCATGGTGCGATAAGAACAGAAAGTTATATAGATAGTGTTGTGTATTGATAACATCCATTTTTATGTAGAGGTTGGGTACTGATAACCAAGATGCTTGTACCTCATTTGGAATTTTTGCATATTGCCGTTCCTCAGATATACAGAAAAAAGAAATAAAAAAAAAACAACTAATGGTAAATGCATGCAGAGAAAAAATATGGTTGGGCATGGTAACGGCAACTAAAAAAAAATTTAAACGTGCCTCAAAATAAAAAAATCGATGCAAAAAAATTTTAATCTTTTTTTTAGATATCTGTGAATTGTAAAATGATTACCATGACAATAACATGATTATAAGCGTTGTATGATTAACAGGATAATAATATGATTAAGTGAAAAATATGATTATGTAATAAAATGAATATATTTAGTCATAATATGATTCAATAATAATCGTAATGTGGTGACTACAATCATTTATTATATCATAACATGTTGCTCTTAGAATATGTTTACTACAACCATGTTTTTTTGCGTGTGCGTGCGATTAGAGCAGACGTCGTTTTTTACTTATATCTCAGACACAATATATACCAACCAAGTCCCTATCGTATCTGGGGTGTTCGAAAAACCCAGTTTAACAGACGAACTGACAGACGGTCAACCAGATTTGATCTTCCTTCTCATAAGAATCCAGCAGCCGTATTCCGTAATTCGCTAAAGCTAAATCTCTACCGCTAAAAATCTATAAAGTTGATTTAGCAATTTTTGGCTACAAATGTAATTCAGTAATGTGCATTGCTAAATTTGGCAATGCAATACAAATTTAATTTGCCGCAATTTTAGCTTTTAGTGTCATTGCTAAAAATTTTAAATTTTATTTTCTTTAAGGAATTTTAGCGATCGAGATTTAGCCTTAGCTAAGCGAATTACAGAATACGACAGCAGAACAGTGATGGAAAATTGAAAAATCGAGACGGTACTGAACACCAAGCAAAGCAGTTCTTTTGAAAATAATAAACAAAACTACATAAAATTTAAAAACTAATTAATTTTAATTTAAAAAATATCAAATATTTTGGTTAAGAATCTAAAAATAATTTAATTTTTGAAATAAACATTTATGTAAATGCATATGTACGTTAGACTGGTCGCAATTTTTTTTTTTTTAAATTTACATGTTTGCGCTGCTTAAAATATGAGGTTTGGTGTAAGAAATCAAGTCCTAATTTTTCAGCTCAATCCGACGGTGCCTAGTCGTGCCAAGTGGGGCCCAAAGTTCCCCATTTTATAAAAAAAAACATCTTTTCTATCAGATCTTTATAGTAATACTAGTTGATAAGCCGAAAATCAAAAATATGACTACGCTACGATCTTCGGCAGAGAAAGTACTTCAAGTGTGCCAAATTTCAGCTTCCTATGTCATCAGATGGCTTCAGAAAGTTGCGGAAAGAATAGGACATACATGCAAACATCCTGACATACTAAGAAATTATATATTGTATACACTGAAAAAATTTTCTTCACAGATCCAATGAAATTTACATTGAAATTCAACCTATGTAACCCTTCATTGGATTAATGAAATGTTTCATAAAATCAATGAAAATTTTGCATTAGTTTAATGACAAACGTTTATTTTATCCATTTTTTTAATGAGGATTCATAAAATCAATGAAAATTTTGTCATTGATTTTATTAATCCTTCATTAATCCAATGAAGGGTTACATAGGTTGAATTTTAATGTAAATTTCATTGGATCTGTGAAGAAAATTTTTTCAGTGTAGATAGATTAAAGTATTTGCAGTTTAATATTTTAGTATGATACGAACGAAAGATTTTTAACTAATTTTAACTAATTCGGGGTCGCTGAATCCAGTGGTGCTAGCCGTTTTTAGGTTAGCTTTAGTTTTCGAGATATACCGTTATTTCGAAAATTAAGGATGTTGCACAACATATGTTCGCGCAACTCAAAAACCCTTTAGCTTATTGAAAAACTAAAAAAAACCGAAATTCGGCAATAAAATTTACTTTAAGAAAGTTAAAACTTTTTTCTTCATATTGGCTTTGGTTTTCGAGATATAACGTTATTTCGAAAATTAAGGAGGTTGCACAACATATGTTCGCGTAACTCAAAAACGCTTTAGCTTATTGAAAAACTAAAAAAAAACCGAAATTCGGCAATAAAATTTACTTTAAGAAAGTTAAAACTTTTTTCTTCATATTGGCTTTGGTTTTCGAGATATACCGTTATTTCGAAAATTAAGGAGGTTGCACAACATATGTTCGCGTAACTCAAAAACGCTTTAGCTTATTGAAAAACTAAAAAAAACCGAAATTCCGCAATAAAATTTACTTTAAGAAAATTTACAAATTCATTTGGAAAATGCAGCTATGCTTCTACAATAATTTTTTTAATGAAAATTTCGAAATTTCAAAAAAAGTGTAAATTTATTTGATTGATTTTATTAAGTTGAAAAATTTAAAAGAGAAGATTTGTTGTGGGACGGATATAAATGATGATAGTGCTCAACAACTTGGAGTAGGTACTGCTTAAAGTTGTGAACAGATTTTAATCATTTATAGCTTGTTTTGTTTGCAATGTTGTTTTTTATATGTCTGCATAAAATTAGAAGCATAGCTGCACTTTTCAATTTCAAAAAACAAAAATTTACATTCAAAAGAAATAAACTAATTAAGTCCTCTCTTTATTTTTTTACAGTTATGCCACCAGCGATGGTTCTGAAGCTGAAGCTCAAGGTCAGTTGAAGAAAATTGGTGCTGAAGAGGAAGCTATTGTTGTCAAGGGATCTTTCTCCTTCGTTGGTGATGATGGTCAAACCTACAAAATAAACTATGTTGCTGATGAAAATGGTTTCCAACCCGAAGGTGCACATTTGCCCGTTGCCCCTGAAGCTTAAGTTTTAATTGTTATTTATTAATAAATTTTTGTTTATTTCTCAAAAAAAAAAAAAAAAAACATTGCGTGTATATTTTTCTTGAAAATTTTTTATTTGAAATTTTTTGAAAATTGGGTGAAAGCAATTCGTCGGTTGATTATTTAATTGTCGTATGTTATTTGTATCCACAAACGACAATTACATAAATAATCAACCCACGAATTATTTTTAAAAATATTATTCATGAAATTTTAGAGAAATTATTATCAAATTTCAATTCAAAGAGTCTATAAAAAGTGAAGTTTGGGACAGTTGAAATATGTACGACTTTTAAACCATTTGCAGAAACCACCTTTTTGTTGCTTGAACGGTACAAGCAGCTTGAAAATGTACCATCCTGCTAGGCATCGAAACATTTTAATTAGAATTGTGTAAAAAAGGATTTCTGTTCTTATCCCAATGGTGCGATAAGAACAAAAATTTATATAAATGGCTAGTAACGCACATTGCATTCAGTACTGTTGTTCGTTTAATACACATTTATCTATTTAGGCGGCGAATTATGTACATACGCTCCTTTATTGCAACATAGTCAAAACCAAAAATTTGAAGTAACTTATTTTACTTTTACTTAAAATATCAGTAATATACATATCTCAAACTGAACCGAAGTTATAGCAAAGTAAATTTTATTAAATCTGTATATAAATGTACGTTTTGAAAACTTTAATCGCATTTTGCCAAGTTCGATTTTTTTGAGATATGATATGACTATGTGCAATAAAGGAGCGATTTGTGTTTGTAATGTGTAAAAATAAAAAATAAAAATTTTCAACACATAAAAACAATAATAAAAAAGAACAAAAAGATATTTTATGAGTAAAGCTGGAGGTGCATACCACGAGTAATCGCCTCCAAGCAGCGCATGCTTTACTAAGCTTACTTGCGTTCTACGTTTCAAGTTACATGGAACGCTTTTTATGCTGCAGCAGCACAAGTAAAAATAAAACTTAAATTGTCAAAATCAGCTGATTTGTTCGAACGCTGCTTGTTACGCTTACAAAAGTAGAAAGTAAACCTACTTTTCGCCTCAAGGCATCTACGCTTTTGTGCATGTAACTACACAGATTCTACTTGCGTATGCTGCGAAAAAGCGAGTAACGCGTGGTGTGGACCTTCAGCTTAAAAGTTAGAGGCTATCGTGGTGTTTTGCTCATATTTCAACTTATAACGGAGAATATGTGAAATTAAAACATAACAACCTAGCAGTGTTGCCAGAAGTAGGTATTTTTGATACTTAAATAGAAGCGTAAGGAGAATCGGACAGATTTTTTTTAATCTCCAAAATGTAGGGATTTTTCGTCATATCGTTATTTGTATAGAATAAATGGTTGAAAAAACTTTTCCCATTATATTGCTTTAAACCAGATCGTCAGCAAGCAACTAGTGAAATGCGCATAGGAATAGCTTATCCCTTCAACAATAAATTTCAGTGTTTCTATCAATAATAAAAATTGGGAATTAAGCACGAATAACAAAATCTTTTAAAATTAAAATTTTGTATTCCCAAAAATTATTTTGATAATATTTCTTATTTTAATTAAGTTTTTTTTTTTATTTATTTTTGACACAATTTTATAACTTTGGCAAGAAAAAGGATATTTTTCTCTTAAAAGATCCACTTTAACAAACTTTGAATACGGGCACAGTTTTCGGTAAAGCCTGGAACTCTGTTCAACATTTCACGTGAAATGCTGTCAAAATGCATATGAGAAAAACAAGTGCGAAATATCTATTAAATAATGTTGATAGAGTTGTACTCTGTTTATTTTTTGAAAAAGTTCCAAAATGTTTCGGTAACATTTTTTTACAACTGCGAAATAATGTAAGATGCCTTTATTTCACGTGAAATTTTAAGCAAAAGCAAAACAGTATGAACTTAATATTAAATAAAGCCTGGTACTCTGTTCAACATTTGACGTGAAATGCTGTCAAAATGCATATGCAAAAAACTTGTGCGGAATATCTATGAAATAATGTTGATAGAGTTGTACTCTGTTTATTTTATGAAAAAGTTCCGAAATGTTTCTGGCAACATTTTTTTACAACTGCGAAATAAAGTAAGCTGCACTTATTTCACGTGGAATTTTAAGCAAAAGCAAAAAAGGATGAACTGATTATTTAATAAGAAATAAAAAATTAATATAACACAACCGGTAACAGTTTTTTATCCATATTTACTTTCTTTTTTATTAAATTCTTTATTAAAAAAAAATATTTTATAAAATACATGTGGGGTTTGTTTACATACGCAAAACAATGTCGCATACTTTGCATGAATAAAATCGGCAAATTGTACAAACTCGCATGATAGGTAACATCGATACATGTCAAAATTTTCGTGTGAAATAATAAATGTTGCTCAACATTTTTCATAAATTTGAACAGAGTACTAGGCTATACACGAAACAATGTAGCGTACTTTGAAGGAATAAAAACGTCAAATTGTACAAACTCGCAAGATTTGTAACATTGATAAATGTCAAAATTTTCGTGTGGAATAATCAATGTTGCTCAACATTTTACACAAATTTTAACAGAGTACTAGGCTTCAGAAAATAAAAAATTAAAATAACACAACCGGTAACAGTTTTTTATTCATATTTACTTTCTTTTTTATTAAAAAAAATAATTTTAGTAAAATACATATGGGGTTTGTTTACATATACGAAACAATGTCGAATAATTTAAAGGAATAAAAACGTCAAATTGTGCAAACTCGCAAGATTGGTAACATTGATAAATGTCAAAATTTTCGTGTGGAATTATCAATGTTGCCCAACATTTTTCACAAATTTGAACAGAGTACTAGGCTTAAGATTGGGATCCCACGGGCTCCCAACGTTGAGTACGGGATCACACCTTATGTTGAAAGTCTTAATTGAATTTAATTAAAAGTACATACACATGTATTATTGTTTTTAGTTTTGTACTTATTTTATGTCAAAGCTTTAATATACATACATATTCGAATAAAATTTATTTTTTATAACCAATGTTTTTTCTTCTATTTTCCTGGTAATAATGTGTAGAGAGTTTTGTAGGGGAAATTATCAATGTGTAGGGAAAATTGCAATTTTTTATTAACATGTGTAGGTTTTTTTTTTCGAAAAATCCACTGGCAACACTGCAACCTAGTTTACATCAATTCCGGGGCCTTCGAAAAACTTATTTCAACATACACACGGACAAATGAACATTGATAAATCAACTTTGCTACTCATTGTTGGGTCTGAGAACAGTGTTGTAGAAATTACAATCTTATATACATGTGCAAACAATTAGGGACACCTTGTAAATCTTTGTTATAAGAATTAGAAACAAATTTGTTTTTTTACATAAAATTAGTATTTTGTTTTGAATATGTGCATTGAAATACAAAGGTTTCCGTGCAAAAAAAATAAGCCTGGGGGCTTATTCTGGCAGTCGTGAACAAAAACCTTTTCGATTCGAAAGCAATTTTATTTCAGTTGATACAGAACGAATCGAAACTATTTTTTTAGTGTTATGATAACTCAAATAAATGCTTTAAAATACTGAAAAAATAATTTGGATTCGTTCAGAATCGAAGGAAAGAATAGGAAACAAAACTGCTTTCGAATCGAAAAAGTTTTCGTTCACGACTGCCATAATTAGCCCTCTGGGTTTATTTCGACCAAGAGCTTAAATTAAGGCATGCATATAATTAAGAAGACGGTTAGTTTTGTACTATAAACTATTTTCCACTAATTTTTTTTGATAATTCACTTATATTTTGTACTTAAAACCATGCTGTTAATAACTGCCTTGCATCTACATGCAATTGATGATACTAATTTATAACAAACCGTCCTTGGGACGGCTTTTTGAACCCTTTTCAGCTCCCGAATACAAATCGTTGAAGTTGCTTATTTTTACTGCGCTAACTTTAGTTTTTTTTATTTACCACACATTTTCAATTACGTCGTGATGGCGGCTGTATGATATCCAATCCAATATAGTGACCGTATTATTTGAAAAGCACTTCTTAACTTGTGGAGCAGTTGGTTTTGGATCATTATCTGTTTGAAGTAGTCATGTTGTCCATATTTAACGGTATATGAGTAATTAGTATCATCAATAGCATGCAGATGCAAAGCAGTTATTGACAGCAAGGTTTTCGGTACAAAATAATAGGCTATTATTAAAAAAAAGTAGTGGATAAAAAAAAGTTTAAAATACAATTTAATTTGCAATGCTTATTTTTGCATTAAGACTAAGAGCAATACAACATTCAAAGCAAAGCAGAAAATCGAACAGAATAATAAACTGTGTCCTTTAATTCTTCGCGTTCCACGCGAATGTTACTTTTTGATTATTTTTCAAGACGCATGCAAAAGTAGAATGTAATGGTACTTTATGTTTTCATTACGTATGTATATTAGACTGGGCGCAATTTTTTTTTTTTTTTAAATTTACATGTTTGCGCTGCTTAAAATATGAGTTTTGGTGTAAGAAATCAAGTCCTAATTTTTCAGCTCAATCCGACGGTGCCTAGTCGTGCCAAGTGGGGCCCAAAGTTCCCCATATGATAAAAACAACATCTATTCAATCAGATACTAGATGAAAAGCCGGTCTTAAAGACCGAAAATCGAAAATCTGGCTTCGCTACGATCTTCCGCAGAGAAAATACTTTAAGTATGCCAAATTTCAGCTTCCTATGTCATCAGATGGCTTCAGAAAGTTGCGGAAAGAATAGGACATACATGCAAACATCCTTACATACTAAGAAATTATATATTGTATAGATATAAAGTATTTGCAGTTTAATATTTTAGTATGATACGAACGAAAGATTTTTAACTAATTTTAACTAATTCGGGGTCGCTGAATCCAGTGGTGCTAGCCGTTTTTTTAGGTTAGCTTTAGTTTTCGAGATATACCGTTATTTCGAAAATTAAGGATGTTGCACAACATATGTTCGCGCAACTCAAAAACGCTTTAGCTTATTGAAAAACTAAAAAAAAACCGAAATTCGCCAATAAAATTTACTTTAAGAAAGTTAAAACTTTTTTCTTCATATTGGCTTTGGTTTTCGAGATATACCGTTATTTCGAAGATTAGGGACGTTGCACAACATATGTTCGCGTAACTCAAAAACGCTTTAGTTTATTGAAAAACAAAAAAACCCGAAATTCCGCAATAAAATTTACTTTAAGAAAGTTAAAACTTTTTTCTTCATATTGGCTTTGGTTGTCGAGATATACCGTTATTTCGAAGATTAGGGAGGTTGCACAACATATGTTCGCGTAACTCAAAAACGCTTTAGCTTATTGAAAAACTAAAAAAAACCGAAATTCCGCAATAAAATTAACTTTAAGAAAGGTAAAACGTTTTTCTTATATGCGCATTCGTTTTAGAAACATAATTTTTTTTTCTGGAAAAAAAAATAAATTTTTTATTAAAATTTCGGAATTTTTGTTTTTAAAAATTCATAAAAATTTGAAAAATGGAGCTATGCTTCTAATTTTATAGAGTCACATAAAAAAAAATATTGCAAACAAAACAAGCTATAAATGATTAAAATCTGTTCACAACTTTTGATTTTATGTATTCACAAAAGACGAACAATTTTAATTAATATAAGAATTTTATTAAACCGCCATATGTGTATAATTGAAATTCTTACATTTGGGCCGTGTAGTGCCTAGGATGCCTAAAGAAGGGTCAAATGTATGAGGCATCCTAGGCACTACACGGGCCAAATGTAAGAATTTCAATTATACACATATGGCGGTTTAATAAAATTCTTATATTAATTAAAATTTTTCGTCTTTTGTGAATACATAAAATCAAAAGTTGTGAACAGATTTTAATCATTTATAGCTTGTTTTGTTTGCAATATTGTTTTTTTATGTGACTCTATAAAATTAGAAGCATAGCTCCATTTTTCAAATTTTTATGAATTTTTAAAAACAAAAATTCCGAAATTTTAATAAAAAAATTATTTTTTTTTCCAGAAAAAAAATTATGTTTCTAAAACGACTGCGCATATAAGAAAAACGTTTTACCTTTCTTAAAGTAAATTTTATTGCGGAATTTCGGTTTTTTTTAGTTTTTCAATAAGCTAAAGCGTTTTTGAGTTACGCGTACATATGTTGTGCAACCTCCTTAATTTTCGAAATAACGGTATATCTCGAAAACCAAAGCCAATATGAAGAAAAAAGTTTTAACTTTCTTAAGCCTAGTACTCTGTTCAAATTTGTGAAAAATGTTGTGCAACATTTATTATTTCACACGAAAATTTTGACATGTATCGATGTTATCTATCATGCGAGTTTGTACAATTTGCCGATTTTATTTCGCAAAGTATGCGACATTGTTTTGCGTATGTAAACAAACCCCACATGTATTTTACTAAAAATAATTTTTTTTAATAAAAAAGAAAGTAAATATGGATAAAAAACTGTTACCGGTTGTGTTATATTAATTTTTTATTTCTTATTAATTAATCAGTTCATCCATTTTTGCTTTTGATTAAAATTCCACGTGAAATAAGTGCAGCTTACTTTATTTCGCAGTTGTAAAAAAATGTTGCCAGAAACATTTCGGAACTTTTTCACAAAATGAACAGAGTACAACTCTATCAACATTATTTCATAGATATTCCGCACAAGTTTTTTTCATATGCGTTTTGACAGCATTTCACGTGAAATGTTGAACAGAGTACCAGGCTTTAAAGTAAATTTTATTGCGGAATTTCGGTTTTTTTGTTTTTCAATAAACTAAAGCGTTTTTGAGTTACGCGAATATATGTTGTGCAACCTCCCTAATTTTCAAAATAACGGTATATCTCGAAAACCAAAGCCAATATGAAGAAAAAAGTTTTAACTTTCTTAAAGTAAATTTTATTGGCGAATTTCGGTTTTTTTTTAGTTTTTCAATAAGCTAAAGCGTTTTTGAGTTGCGCGAACATATGTTGTGCAACATCCTTAATTTTCGAAATAACGGTATATCTCGAAAACTAAAGCTAACCTAAAAAAACGGCTAGCACCACTGGATTCAGCGACCCCGAATTAGTTAAAATTAGTTAAAAATCTTTCGTTCGTATCATACTAAAATATTAAACTGCAAATACTTTATATCTATACAATATATAATTTCTTAGTGTCAGGATGTTTGCATGTATGTCCTATTCTTTCCGCAACTTTCTGAAGCCATCTGACGACATAGGAAGCTGAAATTTGGCACACTTGAAGTACTTTCTCTGCCGAAGATCGTAGCGTAGTCATATTTTTGATTTTCGGCTTTTCAACTAGTATTACTATAAAGATCTGATAGAAAAGATGTTTTTTTTTATAAAATGGGGAACTTTGGGCCCCACTTGGCACGACTAGGCACCGTCGGATTGAGCTGAAAAATTAGGACTTGACTTCTTACACCAAACCTCATATTTTAAGCAGCGCAAACATTTAAATTTAAAAAAAAAAAAAAAAATCCCATACAAGATGCGACCAGTCTAATGTACGTATTTAGATATGTACATACTTTGTATTTGTTTATGATTTTATGTAACCCAGCTAGCATAGGTTGTAAGAGTCGTATAACAATTACTGAGCTACCTAAATAAGAGCGTTTTTGAAATATGAAAATTCTATTGCCAATACAATTTCAATAAAGGATCTCTGAAAATTATTTTCCGACAGGATGGTGTTGATTTCGCGACCTTAAGGTTTGTTTTATATAAATTGTATAAAAATTAGAAGTTTTGGCATGTAAAATACGCTTAATGTCCTTCTCAGTTGTACGGCTAAGCATTTAACGAGTTGTAAAATAATCCGTACATGAGTCTCATACGACTCTTGGCATGTTTTTTGAAAGACTCGTTTGATAATCTACATACATCATAAACAATTCCCTTTATGATCCATTTCGCGTCTTTCGGAATCGTCTACAATTAAAAAAGGAGCTCGTCGACGATCAATAACACTCTTTATGAGATTCCCAGTAGATTTCTAGACGATAGCAAATTTTAGCTGACTAAGACTATTAGGCATTTTGTTTAATTTACTTAATGAGATCATTAGTAATATAATAATTGTAACAACAAGAATCAGCTGATTTTATTAAATCTTTAGTTTTAGTTAAATTTGAAAGAGTTTGTACTTGCAAACGATTTCTTTCTTTCTTTTTTGTATCATTTTTTTGAATTAAAAAGGTGCGCTTAACTGCTGCTGATGAATGGGATATTGACAATATTTCGATAGCAATACGTGAAATATCAGGAAACATAAGTTCGTTCTTTTCGTTCTTAATTTGGCTTTCATTTTTTCAAAAAATCGAAATATCTTAATATTTTAAAGGTTTTATTTCTGGGAAATCCGCTAACGCACGAAATTGGGAATAGATTCTTAAAATGTATGACAAAATAAAAAATACATCTTTGTTTCAACGTTTAAAATTTAAGTTCCAATAAATTTAAGGCGCTCATTTTTATTTTCGCTTTAAGAGTTATGTAAATTAAAAAAATACATTAGCGCTTCCCATTGCTCCAAAAATCTTTCAACCACAGCCTGTCTCGAAAGCCATCTAGTTTGGGCATACCTTAAAATAACGCGAACTTCTGTTCCAAAATAGTCTTGAAAATTTTGAAGTTCTTCTTTTCGGCTTGAGCTTTTACAAAAGTAAAAAATTATTTCCTTCATAAATTTATCAATTTTTTTTAGGTAGACATAAATAAGCTGCAGTCTACAGACGAAGCTAAGTTTAAATTATGACATGCACAGCCATTTACGAACAAATTTGTTAACAATTCTTTTAATCTGGCCTGAACACCACTAATTTGCCCCATCATTACATTGCAATTATCAGCCGTTAGCCCAATAATTTTTTCCAGAGGAATATTGTTTTTCCACAAAACGTCTACAATTGTCTGTAATTTCATACATAACAAGGAAAGAGTACTTAAACTGACGTGGGGGTACCGTGGTATATTTGAAATGAAAAAGTACTGAAAAAAGTACCAAGTACTGAATTTTCCATCACTGATCCAAAATATTCATATGAACTTTATAGGGTCTTTGGATCAATATTATGGAAGTTACAAACGGAATGACAAAATTATATATACGCTTTTACCTTCGGTGATAAGTATAAAAAATGCATTAAGTGTGACGAAATAGTTATCTGCACTTTGGTATGAAAGACCGATGTAAGTAAGCGTGTTAGGAAATTCATGATAGTAGCGACGAAGGGTTAATCAAGAAATGGCAAAAAAAAAGTTTCTTAAAAAGGGTTATATTTCTAATACAAAATCAACCCACTTTGTATGGAGATGTTTCTTTACTTAATAATGTCTTCAAATTTTGATTTTTCAATTGATTAACAAAACAAATGATTTACTCTTACTTTAACATGCAGTTAACAATATGTTTTTGACAGTTATAACAGATGGTTAATTATAACTGAACTTGGTAAAATTTACCGTTAGTTTTGAAATCAAAACTTTTAGTTAAATTTCATTTGTTTCATTAAATAAAAGATAAAAAGCTTGGATTTTTTGACAAATAAATATTTATTAATAATAACAATTAAAATTTAAGCTTCAGGGGCAACGGGCAAATGGGCACCTTCGGGTTGGAAACCATTTTCATCAGCAACGTATTTGACTGTGTAGGTTTGACCATCATCACCAACGAAGGAGAAAGAACCTCTGACAACGATAGCTTCATCTTCAGAACCAATGTTCTTCAATTGACCTTGAGCTTCAGCTTCAGAACCGTCACTGGTGGCATAACTGTAATGCGATAAAAAAAAAAGAAGAAGACAGTAGTTAGTAATGATGTTTTTCAAGAACTGAAAGTCATAAATTGTTTTGGAAAAAGTAAAATACTTACGAATATTGGAAGGACTCGGGTCCAACATCGGATTCAGATCTCAAAACAGTAACATCTTCTGAACGTGGGGGAGCAGCCAAAGCAACGGCGAAGAGAGCAGCAAATACAATAATGAATTTCATTTTGGTTAATTTTTTTGTTCTTCTGCGAATGTTTCACGTGTTGTGTAACAATTTTAAATGATGGTTTATCATATTAAATCGTGTGCTTTTATATGAGTTTCGATACATTTTTCAAATACTTAAAAACATAGAAATTAAGTTCAAATAATATTTTTGGTTTCTTGCTTTTTTAACTAAGATTTTGTTTTTTATATTTAACAAGTCTGGCGAAAATTTATGCAAGAAGTGTAAAATACGTCATAAGTATTTTTTTCTTTTTTTTAAATCTTAACTTGTCTTGTCTAATTTTGCATACACATCATCTTTTCCTAAACGATGCTAAATTTTTTAGTAAACCAGATTAAGACCTTTTTGTCATAATTTCTTCAGCTGGTTTTGTCTTTTGTTTCTTGTTTTGCCTTCAACTCTTCTGGTGAGAATTTTCCGTTGATTTGTGTACAAATTTTGGTGTTTGAATTTAAGAAAACCGTTTAATTTAAAACTTCACATGAACACATACACTTTTGCAGGGTTACAAGTTTTGGTTAAATAATATGAACTTTAACATTTTTTTGCTTAAGGAGGTGTATATTTAATGAGATATAAATTTCGGATGGCAACAAAATTACTCTTAGCAGAATCGCCCAAAGTAATTTTCAAAAAATCGCCAAAATGAAATATTGCACAACGTAAACAAAAAATGTCCTAAAAATGAAAATGGAAATTGTATCCAAAAAAATATTTAATTAAGCTTTGTTCACAATGGTATTCATATATTTTCCTTTCATTTTTCGAACTTGAATACTAACCTCAAGAATGGAAAGTTTCGTTAGTTACCATGTTACCTAAACCAGGAAAGGATCACACAAAAGTTGAGTCATATAGGCCTATAAGCTTATTATCTAACATATCAAAGCTGTTTGAAAAGCTGTTAGTGTCAAAAAATGCCCCAATTTTAAATGAAAATAGACGTAGCCCAACCACCAATTCGGCTTTAGAAGAGAACGTAGCACAGTTAAACAAATCCATCGAATAGTAAACGCCATAAAAAAGCCTTTGAAGAAAGAAAACATTGTTCCGCTCTCTTCATCGATGTTTCGCAAGCTTTTAATAGTCTGGCACGAAATCTTATTACATAGTATATTGAAGCTAAACTTACCAGATAATACACATAATCTGTTAGAAAGCTACTTAGTCGGTCGAAAGTTTATTATTAAATATGGTGATTATTAGATTAGTAGTTCTCCTCACCCAATTGACGTTGAAATCCCTCGGAGATGCATTCTGGGCATACTTTTATACTTATACCTCGGATATGCTAACTTACAACTACTCGCAAATTTTAACATTTGCTGATGAAACAGCTGTTCTAAGTGAGCAGTCAAGAAGCATCTTAATACTTACAAGATCGTATAATTCAACTTGAACTGTGGTTAAAACAATGGAGGATAATGAGCAAAAATGCCTTGCGCCGGAAATCATGCGCCCCTATTAAAATCAATAATCAAATAATCAGCCATGTCACAGAGTATAATTTCGTTCAGAAACGGAATGCATTCCGTATTTTGGTGCTTTAGAAAATGATGAAAAAATTTTCGTAATGAAACCATTTTTGTTTTCATGAACGGAAAGGGAGTTTTCTGTATCTAAAAGGCAAAAAAACAATCAAAATAAACTTTCTATCAATTAACAGATATGTTTTCTTCAATTCCGAACGGAATTATTCCGAATAGAATTGTACTCTGTGACATGGCTGAATACCTCAACATTCGCATGTAAAATATTTTTCTATACATCTGGATCGCCGTTACCGTGGAAAACCCTACATCTGGATCGCCGTTACCGTGGAAAACCCATATAAAGGCAAAATTAACTCAAATGAAACTAAAAGCCATCCAAATTCATTGGCTTATTGGAAGAAACTCTGTCCTTAGACTCGTCTGCAAACTTCTACTTTACAACTCCATCTTAAAGCCTATCTGGCGCAAAGGTATTCAGTTATGTGGCACTACCTCAGCTTCTAATAACGAAAAAATTTAAAGGCGTCAAAATAAACTTCTTCGAATAATCACAGCTGCCCCTTGGTATGTTAAAAACTCAAATATTCACTAGGATCTCAATGTGCCATTAGTTAAAGCTAAGATTACGAAATATGCAGTAAAATACTTAAAAAGGCTCGAATTGCATCCGCACCCACTAGCTCGAAATATTTTAAATGATAGCGGCCACACTCGTTTAAGGAGAAGAGACAATGCAGCACTTACCCATTAAGATGAGCGATAAAAACCTACATTTGTGAACAGAATTCGTGATAAAGAAATTTTTGTCAGGTACTGACAGGACATAAAATAAAGTATTAGGATAAGATTGGATTAGTTATTGTTAGTTCCTATTTAATATATGGCACACTCAAAATTTTTAAATTTTCAGTAGAGACATACAACTTTTTTATATATCGTGAGTTTAAATGCAAAATGTCGTAACTAACAATAAATTCAAAATCGTGTTTTTGATTGGTTAGTATTTGGGATGAGAATTCCATGCACTAAAAAAATAAAAGATATCCACTAAAAACTTAAAAAATTTCCATAAAAAGCACTTTTTAATTAAGTAAAATATAATACATTCAGTATATTGTTATTTAAATATCTTTAAAAAACTTAAATGACTAATTTAAATTTTTGTTTGTTTAAATGTGTAAATAAGTACTGTTCAATCAACTGTAAACGTTTGTCCTGTACTTTAAGAATGCCAATGCATATTAATTTCAGAACCCACTTAAATTCCAAATTAAATGTTTTTGCAAAGTGTTTTGCATTTATTTTTAATCCATCGGGCTACTGTTCCACAGAATATTTACCGAACTGTAACAAGTGACGTTTGAAAAAGGCCCAAATCAGTTGCGAAGGCAGCTTTTAAAGAAAGAGACAGAAAGCTTTTTTTGGTAGAGAAGTGGCAAGGTGTAAACACAAATGGCGTGATCAAAACAAAAATAACAAAACTCAAACCACGTTAAACAAATGCATTAGTTTAACAATCGTTGTTTTTTTTGCAAAAAAATGTATTTAGTAATATTTTTTTGTTTTATAATGATAACTACTTACTTAAATATTATGTACTCGTGTTTTGGTGAACTTAGAAGATTATTTTACAACAGTTTTGCCAATAAATCTTAACTAAATAAATTCGTGTTCATTGTATTGCGGCATAGAAGATAATGAAAAGAGAAATGCAAAAGGGCAGCTTTCTTAGAAAGAGACAAAAAGAAAATCTTCCGTCTAGTGACAGTTCTGTTAGTATTCTGTGACTCTTCCTTTCACTGCCCTCCTAATTAGTTATTTTTTCATCAATATATCCGTAGATGGATAATGCAACTACTGACTGACTTCTGATGTTATTTAAATTAAATATTTCGTTTTGTCTTTTAAATGCATAATCAGCGGTACCAAGAAGCTCTTCCAACATTCTAAAATCATCAAAGTTATTTTTGTGGGAATACAAAATTTTTAAGTTACATAATTTTGTTTGTCGTGCTTAATTTCCAATTATTATTCTTGATAGAAACACTGAAATTTATTGTTGAAGGGATAAGCTATTCCTATGCGCATTTCACTGATTGCTCAGGCCAGATCGTCAGGAAACTTCATCCAAAGATTTTAGAAAAACTATAGATATTAAACAAATAGAACTGTTAAGCGAATAAGAATTATAAGCAACAGTTTTACTTTTAACAATAACAAAAATAGCAACAATAAACAGTGAATTTATCTTTTCTTACATTCCCCACTAAAATTTCTCAAACTTTTTTAAATAGAATTCGTGTAGCCAGGCCCGATCTTGTTATTACTGGCTGCGGTGGAAGGGGGGCCAAAGGGATACATTTCATTAAAAATTGCAATCTTATGGAATTGGCTTCCAATTTCCTCTGCAACGCGGTATAACCAACCCATGTGCTAAGCAAGTATCTTTTAACAGTTTTGGATAAAATTTATTGAATCCATTGGAAGCCTTAACCATGTTAAATGCAGCATCGGCTTAAAATAGAAATCTTAAAAATATTTTATAAAGCAAAGCTCGAAAATACTTTATTATTTGATTTTAAAATTTTTTGGAGGGTTTTTTTTTTTGTATTTTAAAATTTTGTTATATCACTGAAAAATTTCAAAATTTGCAAAAATATGCATTTAAAACCTAAAGATTAGAGTTGTCAATTATTCGCCTTTCAACTTTGTTCGAATAATTCAAATAATTGTTTTTGTTCGTTCGATCAAACGATTAAATCTAAATAATTTTTCGATTAATCGATGAAAATAACGAATAAAAAAATTATTTGTACAAAAAAATTACTGTGGAAAATCTTTCATTCCATCCGCTATGACTTCTTCTTTTTTTGATGCATAGCATTTTTCACCTTAACTCCATATCGTTGTAATACTTAAAGGCATCGTAAAACCCTTAATTGCTTAATAGTCCGATATTACTCTGGATTTTCGAAAGGTGTTGGCAGACCTACCATCTTCAGCCAAACTTCTGTCTACAATTTCTTCTATAGAACAGCCGCTGTCTCTCTTAATGTATTTTTCCATTGGACCAAGTTCGGCATTTCGTGATGTCGTTGGATTATCTTCCACTACATCGTTTTCAACGGTTATATTAAGACACTTACGCAAATGGTCAAGATAAACATATATAATTAAATTAAAAAAAAAAAATATAATACAATAACAACATTTTCTACTTTCAAGATATGATTTATATATGTAAATCAATTCTTTATTTCTAAGCTTTTTGTTTATTTCTAAATTTTTCACCCGAAATTGGAAAATCTCCTTTCTTGAAAATTTTTTAACGTTTGATTTAAAAACAAAACAGTTGATACAATTGAGAAGGTGAGTTGCAAAACGAGATGACAAATGATCCTTACAGTTCTTTTGGCGCATTATTAGACGAAATATTCGGATTGCATCAATGCATGTCCGTGCCAAAATCATGGAAGAGGACATGCATTGATACAATAAGTATATTTCTTTTCATACACGCAAAGAAAAAACATGGTTGTAGTAAACATATTCTAAGAGCAACATATTATGATAAGAATTATGATTGTAGTCACCATATTAAGATTATTATTGAATCATATTATGACTAAATATACTCGTACTATTACATCATAATATTTTTCCCTTAATCATATTATTATTCTGTTAATCATACTAAGTTAAGAAGTAATCAAATTATTGTCATGTTAATCATAATAAGATAAGAAATTAATCATATTATTGTGATGTTAATCATAATAAGCTAAGAAGTAATCATATTATCATCATGTTAATCATAATAAATTTAGAAGCAATCATATTATGATACAGCTCCTTTCATAGCTGTCATAAAAATACAAAATAAATTAAAATATTTTTGCATCGATTTTTTATTTTGTGGCTTTTTACAATTTTTCTTAACGTTAATCAAATAGCGGAGTTCAATATAAGGCTTGCAAAAGAGCAAATGAAAAATCTGTGGTTTTCATGGGCAACCGCGTGTGTCCATTTTTTCGATTTTAAGATGTTGATGAAATATCGTAGCACTTTAATAAAATATAACGAAATCTCTGTGTGATTTGTTGTTGGATTTTACAAAAAAACTATGATATTTTGCATTTGCACTATTACATCACTAATACTTGAATGAACTCCGCTAATATTTTAATTTTTTAATTTCTTTAGACTTATTTTTTCATGGAATTTTATCTTTTAATTGTTTAACGGCTCACAAATAAAAAAAACTACACAACTGCTTCAAAATTATTTTACAAATGGCGCTAACATAATATGATTAGAGTAACAATAGTTTGATTGCATCTTTAACATAATATGATAAATGTATAGAAAGTTATCATGTTATGGCTATTAAATATCATGATATGGTTGTGAGAAATATAATATGTTA
The DNA here is from genome assembly GCA_930367215.1 of Pollenia angustigena. Classification (NCBI taxonomy): domain Eukaryota; kingdom Metazoa; phylum Arthropoda; class Insecta; order Diptera; family Polleniidae; genus Pollenia; species Pollenia angustigena. The sequence goes on along the minus strand of OV884058.1, from coordinate 233,099,818 downwards.
AGACAGTTATCATAATTAAGTTGTTAGAAAAATAATTATTTTTCGGTCAACAATACTGAAATTCATAATTGCGATAAACATTGATATGTTTACAGTAACTTTAATATTGTTGATATTAAATAAAAATAACAATTATTTGTGTACGACAACAATATATTGTTACATTAAACATAGTGTTGTTGCCGTAACCATGCCCAACCATATTTTTTCTCTGCGTGTAGAGCGCCAAAAGAACTGTTAGATTCAATTGTCATCTCGTATTTTTAATTTTGTAACGAACAAGTTTTGCAACTCACCTACTCAAATGTTTGTTAAGATTTGTTTAATAAGAACATAAAATACAATGAGTACTCCACGCGGTTTTTGCTTACTTAACATTGAGATTAATTACAACTAGGGCTATGGCAACAATTTTTTTTAACTATCCTACATTTTGTATAAAATTACAAAAAACGTATGAGAATAAATAAAATTCTAAGCTTTAATTTAATTTTTCTTAATAAAAAGATTTGTTCGATTAATCGACATTAATGAATCGATTTATTCGTTATTCGAAAATTGTCGTTTTTAAATTATTCGAACAAGAGCTTGGTTTTGTTTGACCGAATTTTTCTTAATTGGTTGACAACTCTACTAAAGATGCAAAAATATGCATATCCAACAAAATATGCAACAATATGCAAAAGCAAATCGATGCCATTTTAACGCAAATTTAATGATTCGGAAAGATAATTGGTCGGCAGTCTTTTAAGACTATCGACAAAAAACATGCATTTGCATGGAAATTGTACACTTCTGCGATCAAAACTTACGCTTTTATTAACAAAAAACAAGGGACTTAATGTTTATTTTATAAATGCAAAAATACGTAATAACCTAATTTATTTTTAACAATTGGGGGATTCACAAGGTGTCATTAAGTCATAAGTCTTATGGCCATTTTCTCATTAGGCGATTATTTTTTTTCCAACGAAAAACTGCACATTAAAGAAATTTGCTTTTCTCAATGTCTCATTTGCTTTGATTTTATCGCAAAGCTAACCGGCACTCATCTGCCAATTATTTATTTTCCTTTTATTTGCCGTACAGATAAATTCAATCAGCTGACTCCCAACTTTTACATGTATTTTGAGTGGCGTTGCCAGCTGAAAACTTTGTTTTCTGTCGGTATATTGAGAAACCCAAAATCGTTAACGGACAGTTTATCGGTCCAGTAAATTTATGTTGACATTAAGTAGAAGACAGTTTGTCGATACATTGAGAAAATGGCCATTAAAATATTAACATGAACAAATACGACTGTTGTGAACAACCCCTCATAATTTAGTGTGCTATTTTGAATTTAAGTCAGCTGATTTAAAATAAATAAAAAAAATAACTATTAACTTATCAGCAAAATATTTTTATTTCTAATCCTTGAATTATTGAATTAAATTAAATCTTACCTGACTCTTTTCCATTTTCTTAGACGAAAATCACAAAAAAATTGTATTTTGTTTGTTTACCAAACAGCAGAGTCCTAAACCGATCTAATTTGACGCCGCAAGTGTTTTGTTGCAAAAATTGCTAGCCGCAGGATATTAGCCGGATAAAACTATACCATCACTCGGAAGAACTACAAGAAAAAGCATTTGCATTAAACACGTTAATGGAGACGAAATTTCTGATGACATGGAAAAAGCTGAATTGTTAAATAACTATTTTATTGATTCAATATCAAATTTGAAATCGGAAATAATATATTCAGAAACTGATTACTTTAATTCGTTGTTAACTTTAAACAGAACCACTACAAGATTTACTTTTAATTATACTACGCAAGATGAGCTGAAGCATGTTATATTAAAGTAAAAATTAAATAAAAGTGGTGGACATGATAATGTTTCAACAAAAATACTTTTAAAATGTGTTAATGAAGTAACTCCTTTTTTGGTAAACGTTTTTAACAGCATGATAACTACCCAAACATACCCAAATATTTTAAAAACTCATAAAATAATTCCAATTTCTAAGGAAAATAATGCATCCGCAGTTGATAAGTACAGACCTGTTGCCGTTTTGTCAGTAATTAACAATATCTTTGAAAAAATTTTATACAACCAAATGTCATTGTATATGTATGACAATTTACTTAGTGATTTTCAATATGGGTTTAGAAAAGGATGCGGAACGGAAGAAGCAGTCATTAATGTTATTAACTACATCTGTAAGGGATTGGATGAAGGGTAGGTTGGTGTGGCTGGAATTTTTTACGATTTTAGTAAAGCATTTGATCTTATAGATCATGATATTTTGCTACAAAAATTTAAGTTTTATGGTGTTATGGAAAGAGATCGCTTGTTATTAAAAAGCTATCTTACAAATCGTCAACAGTTCGTTCAAATAGGTTTTAACAAAAGTAGAACACGATGTGTTCAAAATGGAGTGCCACAGGGTAGAGTACTTGGTCCATTACTTATTAATGATTTGCATAATCTTGGTCTTAGTGGTAAAATATTTATGTATGCAGATGATGTTTGCTTATTTTACCCTTATAAACATGAAACTGTTGTCAAAGCTTACATGGAACGTGATGCAGCCTTAATATGTGAGTTTGCTAGAATTAATAAACTTATCTTGAATGCTAATAAAACTCAGCTGATAAAATTTAAGCCAACTTGTAATAATATAAATTTTTCGATAATTGAAGCACAGCCGCGAAAAACGTTGTAAACGCCACATTTTGCAAAAACTGTTTTTTTGCAGATAAACGTTGACTTTACTCTCTTACACAAATTAAACATTAAATCAACCAAAACTATGCACCTTAACGCCTTCAAAATGGCGTACAAAGTGTCAGCCAGTGGAAGAACATTGCAAGTTACTAACATAATGATGAAACCGAAATGGTTTTGCAGTGCGGAATAATGTTTTAAAAGCCTTTTGCATTAAAGTTTTTATTATCACTATTTTAAATAATAGAAAAAAAAATTTTTAAAACAAATAATGCTGCTTGTCAAAAAACGTTTTTTTGCTCTCCTGAAAAATTATTATTTTGTAACTTAAAACGTTATTCGCGGCTGTGCTTCAATTGTTGAGTCTGTTAAGTACTTAGGCATTAATATTCAAAACAATCTTGTTTGGGACAAACACATACAATCGCTTGGCGCAAGCCGTTGGCATTTTATACAAATTCAGAAACAAATTTCATGAAGATTCGAAACGTATTATATTAATTTAATCCACAGTCATTTTAATTATTTGGCCATTTTGTATGGATATAAAAAAAGTTATCAATTAAAATCGTTACAACGCATGCAGAATAGAGCTTTAAAAATCGTCTATAATTTGCCAATTTTATTTTCTACTTCATCACTGTTTAAAGACATATGCCAAACCATATTGCCAATATATGGTATTTACAAAATGCAACTTTTGTTATACGTATTTAAATGCTTGAATAACATTGGACATCACATCATTAAATTTTTACCAAATCAAAATGTTATTAATACTAGAAATAATCAAAATTTAAGAATAGCCCGATGCAGATTGGAAACAACTAAGCAGCGTGTTGAGTTCGTGGGTAGCCGTGAGTTTAATTACTTGCCACAAGAGTTAAAAAACGCAAATAGAATTGCAACATTTAAAAAATTACTAAAAAAACACATTTTAGAACATACAGATGAGCTTTTAACGTAAAATATATTTATTTCTTATTAAATACTTATATAATTTTTTTTTCTTTTTTTTTGATTTATGAACATATATTGAATTGAATTGTATATTGAAAATAATTTTAAATTAACTTTGCCAACTCGCCTCAAAAATGCCACTAGGCGCTGAGGCCACCTATTGAAATGAATTAAATTGAAAATATACTTAATAAATTAAAAAAAAATAAACGGCAACGGCTACAAAAACTAATGCGGATCGGCTCAGCTGCTCAGCGCAGGTCTCTACTGATTAATTACGATAGCACAATAAACATAGAAGGCCATTTCTTTTCCCCTCTCTCCTAAAAACTCAAGACTTGACGAGTCAAACTTGACGTGTGTGAACCAGCACTTACTAACATGCTTGAAACTTCCCAACATTAAAATACAACAGATAAGGGAATACGAACAACTTCCAATGAACGGCAATGCAAGGTCGCTGTGAAGTATGTGGCTAAAAAAAGTGCGTCAGGTTTCTGTGTTTAGAAAATACGGCTCCCATGTGCCAAAGTAGTCAGGCCGAGAATAAGCATTAATTACTCTTGCAGGTATATTTCAATAATATTCTAATATAAATCAGAATATTTTAAGTTGATGTCAATTATACAAAAATTTATTTATTATTTATTTATTTGTCTTGTCGTTTTTTTTTACTATTGAATATGATAAAAACTATAAAAAATTATGTGTCCATTATAGTCCAAACAAGTAAGAGTGATATATTTGGCTATGCCCTTCACCATGGTGCGACGAGAGCAGACAGTTATGTATATAGATAGCGTTGTGTATTGATAACCAATATGATTGTCCCTAGTTTGGAAGCTTTGGCTCTTGCAGTTCTCCAGATTTAATGAAATTTACAATGTTATTGTAAGATAAGTGCAGGCCAACTTCTCCAATCCTGCCCACATTTCGTCGGATGTCGTGTAATGATAACACGTTCTCCAGACATACAAAAATCTATAATGTCTTTGTACGGGAGATGTCGCGGCCACTTCTTCAATCCCGCCCATATTTTAAAGGTGGTTGTGTATTAATAGTCCAGCTATATCTCTACCCGTTCTTTAGATATAAAAAAATACTATTTTGTGCCACGTCAACTTCTCCAACCCTGCCCACATGATGTTTGTACCTTCTGATATAAAGATATATAATTTGTAGAAACTGGGAATTATTTCCTTCCGAAGGTTACTTTATATTATATTCAACATTTTTATTTTTCGAATTTATTCTATGAGCTTATGAGTTATGTATTTTATAAAGCTTTTTTTTGTAATAGTTCTATTCCTTCAATTTTTCAGAAATGACTTTATACACTATCAGACTATTATATTGTATTTTCTTTTTACATTTTACCTTAGCCTTCCGTTGGAAAGCAATGAGGTATATTGAATGTACAGAAAAATTTCAATTATTAGACACCAGCAGAATGTAATGCATTTTCTTTGCTTTCCAATGCTTTCCAAAGGAAGGCTAAGGTAAAATGTAAAAAGAAAATACAATATAATAGTCTGGTAGTGTATAAAGTCATTTCTGAAAAATTGAAGGAATAAAACTATTACAAAAAAGCTTTATAAAATACATAACTGAAATTTAGCTCATAGAATAAATTCGAAAAATGAAAAATGTTGAATATGATATATAATTTGCTTGTATGGGAAGTGCCAAGCCCTACTATCTATTACCACCCATTTTCATGTAGAGGTTGTGTACTAATAACCAAGATGCTAGTACCTCATTGCAAACTTTGGCTGTTGCCGTTCGTCAGATAAACAGACAAAAGAAATAAAAAACCACAACAATGGATTTATGGGTGAAATTAGAGGAAGTCGTGGTGGTTTACTCATATCTCAGTCACCAGACTGATCTAGCAAAATTTTATTAGCAAAGTTAAAATGAGCATATCTGACATACATAAATATTTTCCAACCAAGTCCCTATCGTATCTGGGGTGTTCGAAAAACCCAGTTTAACAGACGAGCTGACAGACTGTCAACCAGATTTGATCTTCCTTCTCATAAGGATCCAGAATATACATATAAGATTTATAGCGTCTTTGGATCAATATTGTGGAAGTTACAAACGGAATGACAAAATTATATATACGCTTTTACCTTCGGTGATAAATATAAGAAATGCATTAAGTGCAGCTATGGGCAAATGCAAAATCAAAATGCAAGAAGAGCGAACGATGTGTATACATACACAAAAAACAAAGAGCAAAAGAGCATAAAACCAACAAATGTAAACGTAAACAAACCAATACAATGCCACACATGCAAAGCTTTCAATGTAGTGGTGCCCATACTTGATTAAGTGTGACGAAATATGTTATTATTTTCTGCACTTTGGTCTGAAAGACCGATGTAAGTAACCGTGTTACGAAATTCATGATAGTAGCGAAGGGTTAATCCAGAAATTGCCGAAAAAAAAGTTTCTAAAAAAATTTCTATTTCTTGTACAAAATCAGTTAACCCACTTTGTATGGAGATGTTTCTTTACTTAATAATGTCTTGAAAATTTGATTTTTCAATTGATTAACAAAACAAATGATTTACGGCCGATTTCATCAGGTTCAGTTAAAACTAACTTTTACTTTAACAGGCAGTTAACAATATGTTTTTGACAGTTATAACAGATGGTTGATTATAACTGAACTTGGTAAAATTGACCGTTAGTTTTGAAATCTAAAGTATTAGTTAAACTACATTTGTTATTAAATTAAAGATAAAAGCTTGGTTTTTTTGACAAATAAATATTTATTAATAATAACAATTAAAATTTAAGCTTCAGGGGCAACGGGCAAATGGGCACCTTCGGGTTGGAAACCATTTTCATCAGCAACGTATTTGACTGTGTAGGTTTGACCATCATCACCAACGAAGGAGTAAGAGCCCCTGACAACGATAGCTTCATCTTCAGAACCAATATTCTTCAATTGACCTTGAGCTTCAGCTTCAGAACCGTCACTGGTGGCATAACTGTAATTCGATAAAAAAAATAACAAGACAGTAGTTAGTAATGATGTTTTTCAAGAACTGAAAGTCATAAATTGTTTTGGAAAATGTAAAATACTTACGAATATTGGAAGGATTCGGGTCCAACATCGGATTCAGATCTCAAAACAGTAACATCTTCTGAACGTGGGGGAGCAGCCAAAGCAACGGCGAAGAGAGCAGCAAATACAATAATGAATTTCATTTTGGTTTGTTTTTTTTGTTCTTCTACGAATGTTTCACGTGTTGTGTAACAATTTTAAATGATGGTTTAGCATATTAAATCGTGTGCTTTTATATAAGTTTCGATACTTTTTCAAATACTTAAAACGTAGAAATTAAATTCAAATAATTATTTTTTTAACTAAGATTTTGTTTTTTATACTTAACAAGTCTGGCGAAAATTTATGCAAGAAGTGTAAAATACGTCATAGGTATTTTTTCTTTTTTTTAAATCTTAACTTGTCTAATTTTGCATAAACATCATCTTTTCCTAAATGATGCTAAATTTTTTAGTAAACCAGATTAAAACTTTTTTGCCATAATTTCTTCAGCTGGTTTTGTCTTTTGTTTCTTGTTTTGCCTTTTGGTGAGAATTTTCAGTTTATTTGTGAAAAAATTTTGGTGTTTGAATTCAAGAAAACCGTTTAATTTAAAACTTCACATGAACACATACACTTTTGCAGAGTTACACGTGTTTTTTTTTTTTTTTATCCAACCCTCAGGGGATGCCCCCTACTAATGCAATGCATTGTGTTTGAATTAGGAAAATAGGTTATGGGGAGGAGGAAAGAGGGAGTAGTGTTTGTGGACATTTAATTTGAATTTTTCCAAATTGTATCCGATTGTTGGTTAACTAATATGAACTTTAACATTTTTTTGCTTAAGGAGGTGTATCATTAATAAGATAAAATTTTCGGATGGCAACAAAATTAGCCCTAGCAGAATCGCCCAAAGTAATTTGCAAAAAATCGCCAAAGTTACGTATTACCCAACGTAAACAAAAAATTTCCTAAAAATTTAAATGGAAATTGTATCCAAAAAAATATTTAATTAAGCTTTGTTCACAAGGGTATTCATATATTTTCCTTTCATTTTTCGAACTTGAATACTAACCTCAAGAATGGAAAGTTTCGTTAGTTACCATGTTACCTAAGCCAGGAAAGGATCAGACAAAAGTTGAGTCATATAGGCATAAAAGCTTGTTATCTAATATATCAAAGCTGTTTGAAAAGCTGTTAGTGTCAAAATATGCCCCAATTTTAAATGAAAATAGACGTAACCCTAACCACCAATTCTGCTTTAGAGGAGAACACAGCACAGTTGAACAAACCCATCGATTAGTAAACGCCATTAAAAAGCTTTTGAAGAAAGAAAATATTGTTCCGCTTTCTTTATCGATATTTCTCAAGCTTGTCATAAAGTCTGGCACGAAACTTTTTACATATATTCAAGCTAAACTTACCAGTTAACACACGTAATCTGTTAGAAAGGTACTTAGTCGGTCGAAAATATATTATTAAAGAAGGTGGTTATTAAAGTTCTTCTCAGCGAATTGACGCGGAAATCCCTCAGGGGGTGAAATAAGGAAATTATGTATATGAATAAAAATTCTATTCGATAGTTTTTGACGAAAGCACGGATTTGTCGGGGAAAAACAGATTTCCTTATCTTTAAGATATTTTAACATACAACAAAAAGCTTTGACAAATTTTGTTCTTGACCTAAAAAATTGTGTAGGAGTTGGAACAGATGGGTGTCCTCTGATGTCAGCAGAAAATGGAGCTGTTAAAAAACTCTGGAAACCGCGACAAATGCGAAACAAGCGCCTTACTATTCCCATAAATCAAACAATTCAATTTCTAAAAGCAATATAGTGCCATTAATACATAAAGTTGTATCATTTGTTAAAAAAAACGACAAAAATTTGTAAATATAATCATCCCAAGTGAAACGCAGTTTTATCAAAGTATTTGGGAGCCAAACTCTACATTATGCGAGACAAGATGGGTGGACCGTCACGACTCAATTTTACACTTTGCAACAAGTGTACATCATATAGCGGAAGCTTTGGAAAAAATATCTGAGTGGAAAGGTAGTATCTCTACCTTAATATTAAGGAACTCACTTAGTACTTTTGAATTTATTTGCGGAATATACATATTAAGTGTGATACTTATTGTAACACAGCCGCTGAGCATAATTTTACAAAAGCACGATATAGATCTTCAAGAAGCATCAAGCCTTATCGAAACTTTAATCATGTGCCTTGAAGAGAAATAAAGCCGAAGAACAATCTAAAGCGATTTTTAAAAAAGTTAAAGTTATTTGCGTTCAAATCGAGGTTCCAATCGAAAGGACAAGATTTGAACGAAATAATCAAATCCAAAATGTTGAAGATTACTACCGAGTTTTAGGTTACATTCCTCTTATTGAATTTATTTTAGAAGATCTTGAAACACCTTTCCCAATAGTTATCCTATATGTACACGCAGAGAAAAAACATGTTTAAATATGGTCACCTCCAACAAAACTATATATATAAAACCATGTAATTGTCACCTACAATCATAATATGTTTGAATTAGTCCTCCATCAAGCAGCCACAGCCATATTATGGTTGCCTATAATCATGTTATGGTTAAATATGACAATAATTTGTTTTAAAATTAACAATAGTATTTTCCTCTATTCCAAGAGCAACATGCCATGGTTGAAAATCAACCATGCTATTATAAGTGTCAAGCATGTTTTAGTTATTTTTGACCATAACATGTTCGGAGGCAACCATAATATATTTGTGGCTTTTTGATGGAGGACTAATTCATCCATAATATGGTTGTCGGTGACAATATTATTGTTAAATGAATCATAATATGCTTAAAATGTTCTTTAAAAATAGTTTTGTTGGAGGTGACCATATTTAAACATGTTTTATCTCTGGGTGTATTGAACATACCTAAACTGCTACCTCAAAGTGTAATCAAGTCATCCTGCGTAACGAACGCACATTTGCACGTGTTTTCTGATTGATATATAAACATTTTTTGGCCTTTAAATAGAGATAGCTTCAACTTATATATAGTATTTAGTGACATTAATATGTACTTACGAATAATTGATCACAAAATTTTGTGATGCACGCCACAAAAGGTGGAAGCAACTTTAAAATTTGAAGTGTGTTTTCCTAATTTTTAGTGAATTTTGCATCATAAGGTATACAAAGTCTAATTCCTTAAAGAAAGATGAATATAAGAGAATTCTTAAATCACTTATTCGCAGCTAAAAAATGTTGTGACGTTTTGATAAAAGCCGTGAACCCTTTGTGACGCCCGCCTTACAACGCACGCTACAGTTTTCCAGTACTATATAATAAACCCAATTTTGTGATCATTAATGAATGTATGAATGAATATCAATCTTTTTTTTAACGAAATTTATATTTTGATGAGTCTGCTGTAAGTGCTATTTTAAGCGCAAAAAGCACCTAAAATAATGTTAAATTCATGTATAACATTAAGAGATCAGGGGTGGGGTAGTATTTGGTAAACATTATTGTATTAATGGTAGTCGAAATGCATATTTTTTAAAATAACAATTAAATTTTACATCTAGTCTTATATTCCATTAAAAAAAATTAATTTGAAAAATTTTTGGTTTGTGGACTGTTTTTGGGATTTGCCCATATACAGATACAAAACTTTTAAAACTACAACTAGCTGATGAGCTGATTATATTAGATAAAAGAGATAAACACCTACTAATATCTAAACTTGAGCCTGAACTGTTGCAATGGCAACAAACATGGAAAATATCTGAAAATCTATCAGATAACGTTGTAGATGTTTTAATAAACTGTGATGAAGATATCTACCCAAATCTAAGAAAAACATTTCAAATTGTTGTGTCAATGCTCCTCAGTAATGCTACGAGCGAGAGGTCATTTCCTACCCTTCGAATAAAAACATAGCTCAGATCAACAATGACCGACGATAGACTGTACTATCTAAATTTGCCTCACATGAAAATCATAAAATGCTTATGTAAAAGATTAATTTATTTTAATTTATAATGAACGGATCTTTTATATTTTATTTAACCTTATTGTTTTGGTATTTTTATATAATAGACACATATTGTTTTTGATAAACTTTTAAACACAATTTTTTTCCTTTTTTGTTTCATACAAAATTCCCCCCCCCCCCCCTAAGGCTTAAGCTGGATCCGCGCCTACCACGGATATGCCAACACACAACCACCCCCAAACTTCAACATTTGCTGATGATACAGCTTTTCTAAGCGTAAACGAAAACCGACAAGAAGCATCTTAATACTTACAGGATCATATATTTCAACTTGAACTGTGTGGTTAAAACAATGGAGGATAAAGGTCAATGAGCAAAAATGCGTACAGATTAAAAGTTACGATAACACCTAATAAAATCATAATATGAATTCTATATTATAATATAATATATATTCCATATAAATAATTTTATACATTTTACTTTTATTTATTGTTATTTCGCAATACATTTTATTCTGACATAGTTAAATTTCCCAAGAATTAGTGATTGCACTTTTCAATGATTTTTTAACGTATTGATTGTCATATTTAAATACTTATTTTATTTAACATTATTATTTCACAATACATTTTATTTTGACATAGTTAAATTTCCCAATAATTAGTGATTGCACTTTTTAATGATTTTTATTTAATTTATTGATTGACATATTTAATACATTTTGTTTTAACTTGTTAAATTTCCCAATAATTAATAATTGCACTTTTTAATTTAAATTCATTTTATTGACTGCGAAATAGCAACGTTTAATATTTTTGTTTATTTTACCTTTACCATAAAAATACTATAAATATAAGTGAATTGTAATATTTTAGTTAGTCTAAATTTTGATTCAATAAAAAGTAATAAAAAAAAAAACCGATACTAGTTTTTTTTTTAAGGTATTATTACCAAGGAACTTAACTATTAAATTCACCTTGCGCCGGGAATCATGCGCCCCTATTCAAATCACTAATCAAATAATAATATCTCAACATTCGCATGTAAAATATCACTGTATACATCTGGATCGCCGTTTAACGTGAAAAAGGCCATATAGAGGCAAAATTAACTAAAATGAAACTAAAAGCCATCCAAATTCATTGGCTTATTGGAAGAAACTCTGTCCTTAGACTCGTCTGCAAACTTCTACTTTACAACTCCATCTTAAAGCCAATCTGGTGCAATGGTATTCAGTTATGGGGCACTGCCTCGGCTTCTAATATTAAAAAAATTCAAAGCCGCCAAAACAACTTCTTCGAATAATCACAGCTGCGCCTTGGTATTTTAAAAACTCTAATATTCACAGAATCTCAATTAAAGATGCCAAACCCGAAATCCCGGGATTATTCTAAAAATTTAAGTTTCGAAACCCGGAATTTTTACCTTAAATATTAAATCGTACTGGCAATGAATCTAATTTTTAACTGGTAACAAAAAGAAGTCGCAAGTGAATAAATGTTACATGCAATGCATTTTGTACCACAGAAAACAAAATCCGAAGATAAAGTTCGGTGTGGTCTTTTTTCTAAGTGATTGATAATATAACTGCGCACGCAAAATGCAAGTTGTGCAAAAAGGTGTTAAAAACTTAAGGGGGTTCTACCAAATTTCTTTTGACACATATCTGCTTAAATTTATTTTATAAGATTACAATTTGCATATTTATTTGAGATAAAATAAATTAAATATTGTCATATAGCATATATGTAGCTATTTATTTACGATACCATCCAGAAGTGTTGAATGCGAACATTGGTTTCGTCGGCAGCATATGTTTGCAATAAAATAAAGTATGGATTATAAGACATCATTAATTTTTTTAAGAAGCTTTTTATTCCCACCACCACAATTAGTTGTGAAGAGGGTATTCTAAGTTTATCATTCGGTGTGAAACTTTTTTATTATTCATCTCAGGTCCTTGAGTAATTCTAAGTCGATTAAGCCGTGTCCGTGTCCTAAGCAGTTTGGGATTGAAATCCAGCAAAATCGGCTCAGTAGGATCAGAGCTATGAATCAAAATGTGGAACCATCACCTAAAAAAAAATTGATAATTTTGTTTCAAAAACCAACATAAATGGTGGAACATTGCACGGAATAATATAAGATTTTGCAAAAATTCGTTTTATTCGACTGGAAATCACGCTATGAAATTTCGTGAAGATCGGACCATAATTTACCCTAGGCCCCATATAAACCCTACTCCCGGAAAACAGTTTAGAACGCCTAAAACCGTTATCATAATAGAAGTTGGTGCGTCAGAGTTTTAAAAGAGGAGCAATGACATTGTGAAATTTATTAGCAACATTTAAATGACCATATCTGATATACATTTATACCAACCAATTACCTATCGTATCAGCGGTGTTCGAAAAATTTAGTTCAACAGACGAACTGACAGACGGTCAACCGCAATTGATCTTCTTTTTCATAAGGATCCAGAATATACATAAAACCTTTTTAGGGTGTAGGATCAATATTGTGGAAGTTACAAACGGTATGACAAAGTTATATATGTATTCGCTTTTACATTCTTTAAAAAGGATAAAAAATGCGCTAAGTGTGATTAAATAATTATTTTCTGCACTTTGGTCTGAAAGACCGATGTAATTAAGCGTGTTACGACATGCATGTTAGTTTCGTAGGGTTAAACGAGAAAAAGCAAAAAAACTTTTTAAAAAGGGTTCTATTTCTTATGCAAAACTGCTTCTTTTAATTAATGATATCTTAAAATATTTATTTAAACTTGATTAACAAAACATAACGTCACCTAAAATACAAAACAACGTATCATAAAAAATTCAAAATTTACTTTTTGATTGATTTTTGTTCGTTTTATTATTTACATGTTCACTATTTTTGAACCCTGCGATTAAAAAGGGCGAATTTATTAAAGAAATTCAATCGCCGATTACACCTTGTTGTTATTGATATTGAAAAGTTTTTTGCTTCACCTGTAAACTTATAAAAAGTTCTGTTACTTTATTATTATAGGTGACGATATGATTTATGGCCAATTTCAACAAAGTTCAGTTAAAACTAACTATTACTTTGACTTGTAGTTAACAATATATTTTGACAGTTATAACTGACAGTTAATTATAATAAAAACAAAGAGCAAAAGAGCATAAAACCAACAAATGCAAACGTAAACAAACCAATACAGTGGCACACATGCAAAGCTTTCAATGTAGTGGTGCCCATACTTGGTTATAACTGACAGTTAATTATAACTGAACCTAGTAAAATTGGCCGTTAGTTTTGAAATCTAAAGTGTAAGTTAAATTTGTAATTAAATAAAAGATAACAAGCTTGATTTTTTGACAAATAAATATTTATTAATAAATAACAATTAAAATTTAAGCTTCAGGGGCAACGGGCAAATGAGCACCTTCGGGTTGGTAACCATTTTCATCAGCAACGTATTTGACTGTGTAGGTTTGACCATCATCACCAACGAAGGAGTAAGAGCCCCTGACAACGATAGCTTCATCTTCAGAACCAATATTCTTCAACTGACCTTGAGCTTCAGCCTCAGAACCATCACTGGTGGCATAACTGCAATTCGATTAAAAAAGAAGAAGAACGTTTTTAGATGTAATGCTTTTTTTCCAAGAACTAAAAGCCATAAATTGTTTTATAAAGAGTTAAATACTTACGAATATTGGAATGATTCGGGACCAACATCGGATTCGGATTTCAAAACGGTAACATCTTCTGAACGTGGGGGAGCAGCCAAAGCAACGGCGAAGAGGGCAGCAAATACAATGATGAATTTCATTTTGGTTTGTTTATTTGTTCTTCTACGAATGTTTCACGTTTTGTGTAACAATTTTAAATGATGGCTTAGCAATTTAAATCGTATGCTTTTATATGAGTTGCGATACATTTTTCAAATATTTAAAAACATAGAAATTAAGTTCAAATAATATTTTTGTTTTTGCTTTTGCTTTTTTAACTTAGATTTTGTTTGTTATACTTAACAAGTCTGACGAAAATTTATGCAAGAAGTGTAAAATACGTCATAAGTATTTATTTTTGATTTTTAATCGTTTTGCTTAATTTTCCAAAAACATCCACTTTTTCTAAATGATGCAAAATTATTATTCTTATTTGCCATAATTTTTTAAGCTGGTTTGGCTTGTTCATATATTCTTTTTTTTTGCCTTCAACTCTTGTGGTAGGAATTTTTCAGTTTATTTGTGGGCAAATGTTGGTGTTTGAATTCAAGAAAACCGTTTAATTTAAAACTTCTATTTATTATTTTTTTTCGCACATTAAACACTGTCCTTTTTCTAGTTTTTTACAAAAGATTGTCGCCCTTTTGCAAAAAATGTTAATGTTCACATTAGTTAATTAACACATTGAACCCATTCACTTTTATAGGGCTTTATGTGTTGGTTAACTAATATGAACTGTAACATTTTTTTTGCATTAGGGTTATATCTTAAATGACATTTAAATTTCGTATGCCAACAAAATTACCCTTTGCAAAATCGCCCAAAGCAATTTACAAAAAATCGCCAAAATGAAAAGAAACCCAACATAAACAAAAAATGGTAAAAATGAAAAAAGTGGTTAAAAAAGCCCTAAAATAATACTTACAATGTAGTTTTTAACATACATATATCGTTACCTAAAACACAAAAGGCCCTAACTAATGGAAAAGTAAAAATCGAACTTTTCATTGCTTCTGATGTATTACATCAACACAAATGTCTACAAAAATTCTGGAATCCTTTGACCAAAATTTGTGATTTTATTTGCAGAACACCTGCGGCCCTATCTACAAACGCTAAAAGGCATAAATAAAACTTTGCATAATAAGCAACATTGTCAATTGTCACAACAGTTGGTAGGTTTAAGAAGGAAAGTAGAAGAAAATTGAATTGTAAACTGTTTAAGGCGATTAATCAATTTATCATTTTTAACAGTTTTTGCTTCTCCTGTAAAATTTTCAAAATGTGAGATAGGGCCACATACATTTTAGGTGACAGTCTTATTTTTAATGATTCTCGGCATAAAAAGCTTTTGGCTGGGTGCAAGGACTTTCTCCCCTATGGTATAACAAACACCGGCTTCGCTAACTAAAGCTTCTCTGCATAGCCGTTGTTTGTTATCCCATTGAGGAGAAAAACTTTACAAATCTTAAGTTAGCGAATTGGCTTCTTAAATTCGAGATTTTGAAATTGGGAATTTTCGAATTCGGAGTTTTAATATATCAGTTACCGAAAAGAAGAGATGTTTTTACTGGATCTTACAACCTTTATTTTTCTTATTGAAGAATTAGTCAAAATAATTATCGATTCGTTACTAAAATTTATGTAGGTTAAAGATGAGCTGCTAGAGCTTTCGCTCCTTGTATCAGTGTTACCACCAGCAAGATTCAAAATTACACTTGAGATAAACCAAAATTACCCGATTTAAATGAAATTACACCTGATATAAAATTTAAGTTTTATTTAATAAAAATACATTTACAAAAAAGCAAAAACACAACAAACTCATTAAAACAAGATCAATATTAGTCAAACTGTTAATTTTATTTCAATTATCAAAAATAACATTAAAGACTTAAAAAAATTAATTAAACATAAAATAAAACTGCTAAAATAATGAATTTAACTTCCACATTTGGTTGATATATCTTGGGAAGGCTTAAAATGTTCCTTGCCATTGCTTTATAATGGATGCTTTTAAGCCCCATAGAGCTTACGAAAAGTTAGCTGTCAAACGAACTGTCATACTATTTTCACTTTTTGAACAAGAACATCATCATGAATAGATTCATGCTTGAACAACGCCACCAAATTATGAAAATATACTTTGAAAATCAGCAATCGATTTTCGCAACTTAAATGTGACTTCATGATTTAAATGACGCAACTTTTTCACAAATGAAGGCGATGTCCTGATTTAGAGAAAATAAACTGTCAATTAGACTTCAAGGCCGTGCGATGTGACACTTATTGATTGTCTTCCGTAGGGCTGTGAAGTCAGTGGGTAATGCTGATAAACCAGCAGCAATCGGTGTCTTGGAGGTCAACATTATTCATTTTATTCGAAAAAGAGAAACAAAATTGGACGTCTGCAATGCTTTTCGTCAAGGACAGGCGCGGTGTCTATTGGTTTTAAATCAGTGTATCAATCTGCGATTAAAATTAGTGTTTGTTTTGTGTTGTCTACCATTTAAAGATTCAGGGTCTTAAAAAATACCCTTTATACGCTATTTAGTAAACAAAATGCCTGCAGAGTTTTATACAATTGTCCCTTTCATAATTCAGTTTTACAACTGTAAAGGGCGTTAAATATTCTTTAAACTAAAGCATTAAAAAGTAGCAAGATAGAAATAAAATTAATTATATGTTGCAATATTGGAAACTTATCTTGCCCCAGGATTTAAAATGGCTTGCATTGCTTATGATTTGAATTCGAGGGGGTAGTTGGCTCCAGAGACGAATCGAGTTAATAAAGAAGTGTTGATTAGAAATTGATTTGTTATACCTGATCCTATTAATCTTGTGACCTCTGTTCGATCTAGAAAAAGTGATTCGATCATAAAGGTAGGACGGCTGTTGACTATATATAATCTTATGCAAAAATAATAGAGTTCGGCAAGTCAATAAGTTATCAAATGTTATGTTACATATCTGTTTCGCATATTGTGAGATGCTATGGTTCCTTTTTATTCCAAATACATATCTAGCAATATTATTGTATGTTACGTTGAGCCTTCGCCTACTAACCGAATCGCAACTTGAAAAAAGCTCGCACCCATACATGAGTGTTGGCAACAAATACGTTTTAGCTAATAGCATTCGGATGTGAATCGGTGTATAATATTGTGACATCCATAAGTTCCTTAGCATAGAAAAGGTTTTTCCACAGCTTATTTTCACATGGTCTGACCAATTAAGTTGATTGTTAAAAACAACACCAAACGATTTCTTTCTTTTGTTTTAATGAAACTTGATTTAGAAAATATTCTTTCACTTATTGTTGACGTTAGAAAGATTGAAAGTAAGGCGTATATTTAATTCCTCTGTTTTTTTCTTGTAATTTTTCTAATAATTAGTAGTCTTCCATTATACCACTTGAATCTCTTTTTGATTTTTAAACAATTTTAATACTTTAAATAGTCCTGTTAAGGTCTGGTAGAAGGTTGTTTTCATTTGCCTTAAAAAAAAAACCATCTTCTTGATCTGAAACATTATGGTAAAAGTCGGTACTAAACATTCTTAAAAATATATTGTTTACAAACTTTTTGGTTTCATTCTTTGTAAAATTGTTACTCGAAGGACATGTTCCCGAGTTAAGAAACAATAAAAGATTATTTAAAACGTACTGGCTTGTTATTTTACATTGAAGAAAGAAACTTATACTGTGAAAAAACTGATTTTCGATGAATCGAATAATCGAAATAAATTACTCGAATTATTCGTTAACCGAAAATAAGCAATTTTAAATTATTCGAACATTTAATCGCTCAAAATTAATCGAGCAACGGTTAATACCGTAGTAAATATGAACTAGTTAAAGAAATTTTGTCTTGTCGTTTGTTAATGTTTGTTTTACTATTGAATATAAATAATTTAAACAAATAAAAATTACATGTAAAGTTCAAGGAAGTGCGCTTAGACGAAATTATTATTTTCTGCACTTCGTTCTTAGACATCGATGTCAGTTAACGTGTTACGAAATGTATGTTAGTAAAGAAGGGTTAAACGTGAAAAAGGCAAAAATCGTTTTTTTAAAAACCCAAATTTGTATGGAAATGTTTCCTTTAATGAATGATGTCTTAAAATTTTTATCTGAACTTGATTAACAAAACCAATGATTAAGTTTTGAAATCTAAAGTGTAAGTTCAATTTTATTTGTAATTACATAAATAAAAGATAAAAAGCTTGGTTTTTTTTTGACAAATAAACAAATATTTATTAATAAATAACAATTAAAACTTAAGCTTCAGGGGCAACGGGCAAATGGGCACCTTCGGGTTGGAAACCATTTTCATCAGCAACGTATTTGACTGTGTAGGTTTGACCATCATCACCAACGAAGGAGAAAGAACCTCTGACAACGATAGCTTCATCTTCAGAACCAATATTCTTCAATTGACCTTGAGCTTCAGCTTCAGAACCGTCACTAGTGGCATAACTGTAATTCGATAAAAAAAAAGAAGAAGACAGTAGTTAGTAATGATGTTTTTCAAGAATTGAAAGTCATAAATTGTTTTGTCAAAAGTAATACACTTACGAATATTGGAAGGATTCGGGTCCAACATCGGATTCCGATTTCAAAACGGTAACTTCTGCAGGACGGGGAGCAGCCAAAGCAACAACGAAGAGGGCAGCAAATACAATGATGAATTTCATTTTGGTTTGTTTATTTGTTCTTCTACGAATGTTTCACGTTTTGTGTAACAATTTTAAATGATGGTTCAGCAATTTAAATCATTTGCTTTTATATGAGTTTCAATATATTTTTCAAATATATAAAAACCTATGAATCTTACATAGAAATTAAGTTCGAATAGTATTTTTTTTTGTTGCTTTTTCTATTATAGCTTAGATGTTGTTGTTAATAGTAAACAAGTCTGACGAAAATTTATGCAAGAGTGTAAAATACGTCATAAGTATTTATTCTTTTTTTTCTTTCTTAATTTGTTTCATTAACATCATCTTTTCCTAAATGAAACTAAAATTTTTAGTAAACCAGATTAAGACTTATTTGCCATAATGTTTTTCAGCTGGTTTTGTCTTTTATTTCTTGTTTTGTCGTCAACTCTTCTGGTAAGAATTTTGCAGTTCAAATTTTGGTATTTAAAATCAAGAAAACTGTTTTATTTAAAACTCCCATTTAGTTATTTTTATCGCTCATCAACTATCATACTTATTTTTTACAAAAGATTAGTTTTGGCTGCTAACAAAATAACCCTTAGCACAATCGACCAAAGCGATTATAAAAAAGAAAACCATATTATTGTCCCGACAACCATATTATGGTTTAATAAGTCCCGTGTAAAGAAGCCACAACCATATTATGGCGGCCTCTTAACATGTTATGGTTAAATATGACAATAATTTGTTTTTAAATTAACAATATTAAGTATTTTCCTCTTTTCAAATAACAACATGCTATGGTTGAAAACCAACCATGCTATTATAATTGTTACACATATTTTAGTTATTTCTAGCCATAACTTGTTCGAAGGCAACCATAACATGGTTGTGGTTTCTTTATAGAGGACTAATTCAACCATAATATGATTGATGGTGACAATAAAATGGTTAAATAAAACTTAAAATGTCTAAAATTTGCTTTAAAAGTAGTTTTGTGACCATATTTAAACATGTTTTTTTCGCTGGGTGTAGTTTCAAACATATCTACATACTTATTTGGGTTGGGGTCATATGCCGAAAACATAAAAACCTGAGTTCAAAAATTTCGAATTTTAAAATACCGAATCGCTAACTAAAGCTTCTTTTCATGGTTTAACATAGAGGAAAAAACCTTACAGGAATTTTGAATTCGGGATTATGAAATAGGGGTTTTAAAATTCTAGACTTTGGATTCGGGATTTTCATGAATATGTAAATACCAGCTACTGGAAACAAAACATGTTTTAGTATCTTATTGAATACTTTGTCAAAATAAGAAAACGAAAAATCGCCCAAAAATATTGTAAAAAAATAGCCCATTTTTCGGGCCATCTTTCATTTTTAAAATTTCATTAAAATCTTACATACTATTTGTGGATTTTTTTTTATTATTTACAGATAAAGCCTGAAAATTTTTCGGTATTTAAAATAACGACTCGATCAACATCTTCCATCGAAGCATATAACGAGATATTTGGTCTTTTAATACCAAAAAGAGGTAATTTTTTTAAATTTGTAGGAGCTCTCAAGATGAAGAATTTTGTAAAAGCAGGGCTCTAAAACTCTTGATCAAAGGTGATGGTACACTTGGCACAAAGAGAGTCGCGCGGCAATATGCAATTAAAGCTCGAAAAATTATAGAGGCAAGTGAAGCTTTAGAAGCAGCCACAATTACTGCTGCTACTTTTTTAAACCGAATGGGGTTTCCTAAAAATAATGTTTGTACTGATTGGAAATCGTTCGAAGATATATTTGAAAGCGATCCGGGAGAAACAGATAGTGAAGTGAAATCGACAGACGATAACAATGAAGTCAACAACGTAAACAATACTTTCAATTGCATTCTGTGCTTTGTCAATTCTCCTCCCAACACAGCATTATTGCCATGCAGACATTTAATATGCTGCAATGAATGTGTGATCAAAATGTAGTCACAAAGTTTGGCGGAGGGCTCAAATGAGTATTACTGTCCATACTGCAAATTGGGTAATTTTAAATTTTTTTTGGGCACTTTGACGTGTTTTTTGCGCAAAATCTCATATTTAACTTTTTGGGTAATTTTACATGTTCTTTTGGGCGATTTTTCATTTTTTTCCTTGGGCCATTTTTCTTAGGGCGATTTTTCCTACAGCCTCATTTTGCTGGCAGCCACAAATTTCACAAGTTAAGTCAAATGGCGTGTCAGGATTATTTACGGAACATTAAAACTAATGTTTACCGGAGCAATTTGTATGTATCCCAGCTAGCATAGGCTACTGCTTAGACAATTAAGAATCCTCTGATGACATCTATTTTTTTAATTATTACTTTTTTATTTTTTTATCTTGGATTGTTTATAATGCAATTCTAAACACCTTTTAATGATTTTTTCAAAAGTACAAAAACAACAATGTTAAACTTCGTTTATTTTTCGCCAAACCATCATCGAATGAACCTTTTGCGACTCTCTGAATGAATCATATAACAATTACTGCACTTCATAAATAAGTGTTTTTTAAGCATGAGAATTATCTTGCCAATACATTTTCAATAAAACAAACCGACATAGTGATCTGTCAAATAAGATTTTTGTAACGGGTGGTGTTGAATTCGCTTTCTAAAGGTTATGTAGCTCAGTTATACGGTTGAGCATTTCACGAACTGTAAGATTCCTACATTCTTGCCATGCTTTTTGAAACACTCGTCAGAAATTCTTTACCTCTCAGAGACATCATCTTGTGTAACAGTTTCTCCCGTGCGAAGAATCTTCTACGTTTAAAAAATGCGATCGGCGACAATCAAAAACGCTCTTTATGAGATTTCCAGTAGACTGTTGCACGATTGAAAATGCTAGCTGGGATGTAAATAAAAAATAAAAGTTATATTTTATTACTACTCGAATAAGTATGGGAAGAAAATTCTTTTAAAATGTTACACTGTTGACCTTTTTTGGTTTTATAGTTAAAATTAATCTCAACACAAATTTATTAGACCGAAAAACTGTCCGTTAACGATTTTGGGTTTCTCAATATACCGACAAAAAACATTGTTTTCAGTTGGTAACACCTCTTAAAATACATGTAAAAGTTGGGAGTCAGCTGATTGAATTTATCTGTACGAGAGAATATAAGCAAATGAGACATTGAGAAAACCAAATTTCTTTAATGTGGAGTTTTTCATTTGGAAAAGCGATAATCGCGTATTGAGAAAACGGAAACTATTTTAAAAAAAGTAAAAATAAAAAAATTAGGCTTTTGCCGGCCATACACTGCACAAGATCAGGGGTCTAATCACCGCATACGATATCGAGCAAAATTGATCGAAATTATTTATTTTGGTATCATGAAACTCGAAATCGAATGAAATGTATTGAATTTGAAATAAAAGCATTCGATATCGAGTAATTCAACTTTGCATTTTTCAAGTTTTCATTCGATACGTCAGTGTCTATCGTATGCAAAAAAATTCGATTGTTTAGTCGATACAATAGTATCGAATGCGGTGATTAGACCCCAGTGCTCAAGTCTGGCACAGCATAGTTCGTTTGTATATTGTCAGACGGTGTTTTTGCTATTTACGCAGCGAAATTATTCAAAATCAAAACGATTTTCATATGCAACAGACTCAAGAAAGTTGAATCCTACAAAAAATTTATGAAAAAGTTAATAAAAAATAAAAATGGAAATATTTTTTTTTATTGTTTGCACATGTTGCCTTCTTCGATTATGAATTAAAATTAAAATATTGCACAGTTTACTTGTGTGGTGTGTCACATTTTTTATTAACGCAGTGTAAATGCATATGAACCAAGTGGCTGGCTGGTTTGAAAGATTTTGTTTTTAAATAAAATCTACAAAAAAAAAACCAATAAAATACTATGACGATATTTGACTTCATAAGAAACTTAACTTAATAAAATATATGTTGAAAAAACCAATAAAATATAGTCAGTCCGGCTATATGTTGCCCTAAGCTGCAGTATATAAAAACAATTTTTGCGAGTGTACCCTATTTAGGACCCGTCTAAACAAAATTATGCTATGAGATTAAAATTCATGTAATAGTTCTTTGTGGCGTATATTATTTAGATATCTTCATCTTTATGAAATTTTTTTTAGGATGGGGGCTTATGTGGGACATATGGTGGATTTTGGAACTACCAGGACCAAAATTTTTCATGACACAGAAGCTATCGTTAAAGTTATTAACGCCAATTTGTATGTAATTACCATAATTTATGAGAAAGGGATGGCATTGAAGCTATTTTTGGGAGTAGTATTTGTATGGGAGTCAAAATTTCAACTTGTACTTTTCGCACAAGGTTTACATGGATAGCCAACCAGCATGCCGGCCAGCCGGTAGGTATGGGATCCATATTAAAGGTGTTACAAAGATCAGCACAAATACATAATACCCTCTCTACTATTCTGGTGTGGGTATAACAAGTATGAATGTATAGTCGTTCAAGCCCAACGATGGCCCACAGTGTTTAGCAACAAATTTTCTAGAGTATCCTATTTTGAACCCAATAATGAGGTTAAGTGTCAAACAAGAATTCTTTGTGCCGAATATTATTAATATATCTAAATATGGGCATTTCCGTCAAAAGGAAATTATTAAGAATATTCATTTAAAAATTTTTTTTGGTTGGAAAAAAGGAAAATTACACCTTATTGACGTGAACGGTATTTTTTTTTAGTTAAAGGTACAAAACTGTCAAAAACAAAAATCTGTCATATAATTCTTGGAAGTAATTGATATTTTTCAAGATGCCAAATAAAAGAGTTAAAATTGAATTAATTGATTATTTAATTGTCACGTTATTTTTATGTTCTTTTTTTATATTTTTTTGTATAGAATTAATTTTTAATTTAGTTTTGAAAAACGACGTTTTAAAAAAGTAAAATTTGATTTAATAAAAATGGAGTTTAAAGAATCATAGTTGATTATCTTAAACAGAGATGTAAAAAGCACTAAATTTTTGTGAAAAATAACAACATTTTTAATATGGTGGCAACCACACTCAATTGGACGTTTGTGAATTGCCAACTCTTTAAAAATTGTTAAATTGTAATTTTCCAATCTGATGTTTTTACACTTGGTTAAAGCTTGTTTAAATTGCAACTTTCGGTGGAATAGTTTTTCCTTGTGTTTGTTGTAACAAAAATTACATTTTTCCACTTTTCCATTTTTCCAACAAATAAAAAAACTGAAATGAATACCCTTATTAAAAGCTGATTATTTTACGACATTTTAATAGAAAAATATTTAGATTTTACTAATTTTATAAATACATTTGTTCACTTAGATGAACAATCAGAATGCAAAGTTGTGCAAACGTAATTTCTTATATGATGAATTTCATGTAAAACTCGAGATGCATTGAACCCGACCCCCTCAGATATCGATGAAATTTTGTTCATAGCTAAATTTGATCAATACAAACAAATTCTCATTTTTAGAAATTACTGTTTTGCGATTTTTTGGGCGTGACACAGTGGGAACGTTTTCGAAAAAACGCGAAAATGGTCGAAAAGAGCTCCATTAAAACTACAATAACTCAGAATCGGCTAAACCGATTTCCATGATCTAGGTATCATTAAAAAGATATTTTAACAGGCTTTATGACACAAAAAATTTATAACAAAAAAAAATTTTAACTGACGAAAAAACCAAAAAGATCAAGGGTTTTTTTACAGTGTATTAATTTTTTAGAAAGGTTTATCCTTTATCTATACCATATCAAAAAATAAAAATGGGTTCTTTTTTAGTTTTTTTTATATAATTTTTTAAGTAGTGTCACTTCTAGTAATTGCCCTTATATTTTATAACAAAAAAAAATTTTAGGTAACGAAAAACCAAAAAAGATCAAGGATTTTTTACAGTGTATTACTTTTTTAGAAAGGTATTTCCTTCACCTATAACATATCCAAAAAGTAAAATGGGTTCTTTTTTATTTTTTTTTTCAAATAATTTTTTAAGTAGTGTCACTTCTAGTAATTCCGCAAAATTCTGAATAAAAAAATCAATGTATTCTTCATAATAATTTTCTATTTTGTCATAAACATTTATTACTTTACCCATAATAAAGAGAAATATATATAGAACAAAAAAATTGTTGCCCTTTTCATTCCAAAGATTTTTTCAGGTCTATTTTTTCTTCCTCAGGTAGACACCATGTGCCAGAACTAAGGGCTCAAAATATGTACCATACGAAGGGTTAACAGGTAAAATAAATAAACGTTGTCCCAGGAAAATTATGAATTGTTTTAACCGCAAAAAGTTCTTGCTTGCCTTAAAAACTGCTATATAATTGCACCTGATGAACGTAACGAAGTTCATAATTATAAACAGTTTCGAGAAGCCAAGATATCCCATTACAATTTTTACGCGTATATTTTAGAAATTTGAGGGAATATGAATTCAAACAATAAGTACAGATGCATAAAAATATCTAATAAGTGTTGCGCTTCGCTTCGTAAAATAAGTGAAAACGAGGCTGCAAATATAATTAAATATTTTCCAGCTTTCGCCAACATTTATTGTAGACGTATTTGCGAAACTTGCCGGAATACACTGAGAAAAGCGCGCAGTCGTAATGAATCCAACGTGGAGCAAAATGAAGTCTCAAATTATTTACCAACAACGCCCAGCGATGAAATTAGCGAATAATTGAATGAACTTCCAACTTGTACCAGCCGTAATGCAAACATCGAAAGGACGGAAGTCATTGAAAATATAAATGATCATATTATTCCTCATCTACCAAACCAAATGTCGCCTCTTAAAAGGAAATATATGAAACGAGATTCATACAGAAATAGAAAATCACTGCAAATTTTCGAAAATATAGCAGATTCACTTGGAGCTGATCCATTATCTGATTTGTCAGCGCAACTTGAAAACGTCAAAGCCATTTACGAAGAAATTTTGGAAAACATCAAATATCAAATAGAGAACAGCTCAAATCTTTTGGAAAAGCAAAAACTTTTATCTCTCTTACCAATCAATATGAGTCACGCAGAAATTAAAGATCGTTTTGGGGATGATATATCTCACGATTGTATCAAAAAAAGTATAGATATCCAAAGGAATAAAACGAAGTTTGCAGATATCAATCTTTTTAAAATGAGCAGACGTAGTTTACCAACCGAAACTCTAAGCATAGTCAAGTTATTTTATGAAGATGATGAAATTAGCCGAATGATGCCTGGATCGCAAGATTCAATTACTGTTAAACAAGGAAACTTACGTGAAAAAGTTCAAAAAAGACTGATGTTATCTTCACTACGCGAATCTTACTACGAATTTAAAAAAAAACATCCCATGGCCAAAGTGGGTTTTACAAAATTTACAATGTTAAGGCCAAAAAATTGTATGAAACTTGGAGTTGGAAACCAGCAAAATATCTGTGTATGCACATTGCATCAGAATATAAAATTGATGTTTGAAAAAAGTGGCTTAAAATCAATTTGTATTGAAGGAGAATGAACATTTACCGACTACAAAGATGTTCTCAAATTCGTTGTTTGTAATGGTGACATAGAAAAAAGCGAGTGTTCCCTTTCAATGTGTGGTCACTGCTTTAAAAATTTAAATAATCCAAAAACGCATATGCTAAAACATTTTGAAAATAACCAAACTGAAGAAATAATATACAAAAAGTGGAATACAACGATTAGATGTGTTCTGGAAACGTTAACCACCAACCCAGAATCATTTGTCAGCGATTTTACTGAACACATCAAAGTTCTGATTCCGCATCATTTCATAGCAAAGCGACAATCTGAATTTATCAGCAATAAAAGAGCGGCGCTGTTATCAGGAGAAATGTTAATTCAAATGGACTTTGCTGAAAATTATGCATTTCTTGTACAAGATGCCGTGCAAGGATGCCATTGGAATAATGATCAGGCTACAATACATCCGTTCGTTATATATTACAAAGGTAATTATTTTAATATTTTGGTATTAGTAAACACATCCATCCACACTCATCAAAATATTTAATAATTTTTATTTATTTTTAATATTTTTAATTAGGCTTAAGTTCATGAAATTTAATTTTTATTAAATTATTTTTGTGAAGAAAGGAATTTTACAACATGAAAATTAATTAAAATTGTTATTGATAATCTTTCATTCTTGACGTGGCTCGGGCTCGAACCCTGGCCGGCAGGTTACCATGACATGTTTCGATCGCAACCACTCGATCTCCTCAGATGGATTTGCCGTCTTACACTCGCAGCCATCGACGACTGCTGACGTCACTAGTCAAACATCAATCCTTAAACCAAATTGTATTTTAACATTTGGTAGATCGAAATTTGCTTTCCTGAATGATTATCCATTTTAATCGATTTTACATGTTTTTTCCTTTACTTCCGTTTTTTCGTACTTTCGTCAAGAATTTTTCTTGAAGTCCAAGTACATTTTTTGTTTTTTCACTTTGTCTTTCTCTTTTCTGTTGACCTTTTTTCAGCACAACTTGAAGGACAAATGTACACATAGAGCTCGTGCCTTAGCTTTAACAATAATTAGTATTGTGGTTATTTTGTTGAACTATTTATGGTTTTTAATCCAAATTTTTAATATTTTTAATTAGGCTTAAGTTCATGAAATTTAATTTTTATTAAATTATTTTTGTGAAGAAAGGAATTTTACAACATGAAAATTAATTAAAATTGTTATTGATAATCTTTCATTCTTGACGTGGCTCGGGCTCGAACCCTGGCCGGCAGGTTACCATGACATGTTTCGATCGCAACCACTCGATCTCCTCAGATGGATTTGCCGTCTTACACTCGCAGCCATCGACGACTGCTGACGTCACTAGTCAAACATCAATCCTTAAACCAAATTGTATTTTAACATTTGGTAGATCGAAATTTGCTTTCCTGAATGATTATCCATTTTAATCGATTGTACATGTTTTTTCCTTTACTTCCGTTTTTTCGTACTTTCGTCAAGAATTTTTCTTGAAGTCCAAGTACATTTTTTGTTTTTTCACTTTGTCTTTCTCTTTTCTGTTGACCTTTTTTCAGCACAACTTGAAGGACAAATGTACACATAGAGCTCGTGCCTTAGCTTTAACAATAATTAGTATTTTGGTTATTTTGTTGAACTATTTATGGTTTTTAATCCAAATTTTTAATATTTTTAATTAGGCTTAAGTTCATGAAATTTAATTTTTATTAAATTATTTTTGTGAAGAAAGGAATTTTACAACATGAAAATTAATTAAAATTGTTATTGATAATCTTTCATTCTTGACGTGGCTCGGGCTCGAACCCTGGCCGGCAGGTTACCATGACATGTTTCGATCGCAACCACTCGATCTCCTCAGATGGATTTGCCGTCTTACACTCGCAGCCATCGACGACTGCTGACGTCACTAGTCAAACATCAATCCTTAAACCAAATTGTATTTTAACATTTGGTAGATCGAAATTTGCTTTCCTGAATGATTATCCATTTTAATCGATTTTACATGTTTTTTCCTTTACTTCCGTTTTTTCGTACTTTCGTCAAGAATTTTTCTTGAAGTCCAAGTACATTTTTTGTTTTTTCACTTTGTCTTTCTCTTTTCTGTTGACCTTTTTTCAGCACAACTTGAAGGACAAATGTACACATAGAGCTCGTGCCTTAGCTTTAACAATAATTAGTATTGTGGTTATTTTGTTGAACTATTTATGGTTTTTAATCCAAATTTTTAATATTTTTAATTAGGCTTAAGTTCATGAAATTTAATTTTTATTAAATTATGTTTGTGAAGAAAGGAATTTTACAACATGAAAATTAATTAAAATTGTTATTGATAATCTTTCATTCTTGACGTGGCTCGGGCTCGAACCCTGGCCGGCAGGTTACCATGACATGTTTCGATCGCAACCACTCGATCTCCTCAGATGGATTTGCCGTCTTACACTCGCAGCCATCGACGACTGCTGACGTCACTAGTCAAACATCAATCCTTAAACCAAATTGTATTTTAACATTTGGTAGATCGAAATTTGCTTTCCTGAATGATTATCCATTTTAATCGATTTTACATGTTTTTTCCTTTACTTCCGTTTTTTCGTACTTTCGTCAAGAATTTTTCTTGAAGTCCAAGTACATTTTTTGTTTTTTCACTTTGTCTTTCTCTTTTCTGTTGACCTTTTTTCAGCACAACTTGAAGGACAAATGTACACATAGAGCTCGTGCCTTAGCTTTAACAATAATTAGTATTGTGGTTATTTTGTTGAACTATTTATGGTTTTTAATCCAAATTTTTAATATTTTTAATTAGGCTTAAGTTCATGAAATTTAATTTTTATTAATTTATTTTTGTGAAGAAAGGAATTTTACAACATGAAAATTAATTAAAATTGTTATTGATAATCTTTCATTCTTGACGTGGCTCGGGCTCGAACCCTGGCCGGCAGGTTACCATGACATGTTTCGATCGCAACCACTCGATCTCCTCAGATGGATTTGCCGTCTTACACTCGCAGCCATCGACGACTGCTGACGTCACTAGTCAAACATCAATCCTTAAACCAAATTGTATTTTAACATTTGGTAGATCGAAATTTGCTTTCCTGAATGATTATCCATTTTAATCGATTTTACATGTTTTTTCCTTTACTTCCGTTTTTTCGTACTTTCGTCAAGAATTTTTCTTGAAGTCCAAGTACATTTTTTGTTTTTTCACTTTGTCTTTCTCTTTTCTGTTGACCTTTTT
Organism: Pollenia angustigena; assembly: GCA_930367215.1. Taxonomy (NCBI): domain Eukaryota; kingdom Metazoa; phylum Arthropoda; class Insecta; order Diptera; family Polleniidae; genus Pollenia; species Pollenia angustigena. The sequence continues at coordinate 233,069,974 of OV884058.1, read as the reverse complement.
TCAGCACAACTTGAAGGACAAATGTATACATAGAGCTCGTGCCTTAGCTTTAACAATAATTAGTATTGTGGTTATTTTGTTGAACTATTTATGGTTTTTAATCCAAATTTTTAATATAACCACAATACTAATTATTGTTAAAGCTAAGGCACGAGCTCTATGTGTACATTTGTCCTTCAAGTTGTGCTGAAAAAAGGTCAACAGAAAAGAGAAAGACAAAGTGAAAAAACAAAAAATGTACTTGGACTTCAAGAAAAATTCTTGACGAAAGTACGAAAAAACGGAAGTAAAGGAAAAAACATGTAAAATCGATTAAAATGGATAATCATTCAGGAAAGCAAATTTCGATCTACCAAATGTTAAAATACAATTTGGTTTAAGGATTGATGTTTGACTAGTGACGTCAGCAGTCGTCGATGGCTGCGAGTGTAAGACGGCAAATCCATCTGAGGAGATCGAGTGGTTGCGATCGAAACATGTCATGGTAACCTGCCGGCCAGGGTTCGAGCCCGAGCCACGTCAAGAATGAAAGATTATCAATAACAATTTTAATTAATTTTCATGTTGTAAAATTCCTTTCTTCACAAAAATAATTTAATAAAAATTAAATTTCATGAACTTAAGCCTAATTAAAAATATTAAAAATTTGGATTAAAAACCATAAATAGTTCAACAAAATAACCACAATACTAATTATTGTTAAAGCTAAGGCACGAGCTCTATGTGTACATTTGTCCTTCAAGTTGTGCTGAAAAAAGGTCAACAGAAAAGAGAAAGACAAAGTGAAAAAACAAAAAATGTACTTGGACTTCAAGAAAAATTCTTGACGAAAGTACGAAAAAACGGAAGTAAAGGAAAAAACATGTAAAATCGATTAAAATGGATAATCATTCAGGAAAGCAAATTTCGATCTACCAAATGTTAAAATACAATTTGGTTTAAGGATTGATGTTTGACTAGTGACGTCAGCAGTCGTCGATGGCTGCGAGTGTAAGACGGCAAATCCATCTGAGGAGATCGAGTGGTTGCGATCGAAACATGTCATGGTAACCTGCCGGCCAGGGTTCGAGCCCGAGCCACGTCAAGAATGAAAGATTATCAATAACAATTTTAATTAATTTTCATGTTGTAAAATTCCTTTCTTCACAAAAATAATTTAATAAAAATTAAATTTCATGAACTTAAGCCTAATTAAAAATATTAAAAATTTGGATTAAAAACCATAAATAGTTCAACAAAATAACCACAATACTAATTATTGTTAAAGCTAAGGCACGAGCTCTATGTGTACATTTGTCCTTCAAGTTGTGCTGAAAAAAGGTCAACAGAAAAGAGAAAGACAAAGTGAAAAAACAAAAAATGTACTTGGACTTCAAGAAAAATTCTTGACGAAAGTACGAAAAAACGGAAGTAAAGGAAAAAACATGTAAAATCGATTAAAATGGATAATCATTCAGGAAAGCAAATTTCGATCTACCAAATGTTAAAATACAATTTGGTTTAAGGATTGATGTTTGACTAGTGACGTCAGCAGTCGTCGATGGCTGCGAGTGTAAGACGGCAAATCCATCTGAGGAGATCGAGTGGTTGCGATCGAAACATGTCATGGTAACCTGCCGGCCAGGGTTCGAGCCCGAGCCACGTCAAGAATGAAAGATTATCAATAACAATTTTAATTAATTTTCATGTTGTAAAATTCCTTTCTTCACAAAAATAATTTAATAAAAATTAAATTTCATGAACTTAAGCCTAATTAAAAATATTAAAAATTTGGATTAAAAACCATAAATAGTTCAACAAAATAACCACAATACTAATTATTAATTTTTATTTATTTGTTTTTTTCCTTTGTTTGTTTATTTTTAGATAACGATAAATTAACTCATAAAAGCTTCGCCATAATATCTAATTGCAATACCCATGATAGTATAGCAGTTCATCTATATATTTCAAAAATGATACAGTTCGTGAAGGCCAATATAACCAACAATATTAATAAAATCATTTACGTATCAGATGGTGCAGGAGCACAATATAAAAATAAATATAACTTCATTAATTTATGCCATCACAAATCTGATTTTGGGATTGACGCTGAATGGCACTTTTATGCTACCAGTCACGGAAAATCTGCATGTGATGGAATCGGAGGGACATTGAAGAGAGGTGCTCGAAATTATAGTATTGCAAATAAAAATGAAATCCAGACAACGAGGCAACTCTGGGCATCAGAAACATATAAGACCACCATACAAGTTGCTTACGCAGATGCTGACGACTACAACAACGTTAAAGAAAAGCTATTTTCAAGATATAAAGAAGCTAAAACTATAACAGGAACTCAAGGCTTTCATTCATTCATTCCGATAAATGAAACTTTTGTACATGTGCGCAGATATTCTGACTGTGCCAAATTTGAGCAGCGCAAAATTTCTTACAAATAATTAACTTAAAAAAAATTTAAATAAAATAAAACACAAATTAATAAAAACATGGCAAATAATATAAACAATTGTTGATGGTTTTCTATTTGTAAATATTTAAAAAATGTTAGAATTGTTGAACTATTTTGTGAATGTGACCAGATATTTTCGCTGTTATTCGAAAACTTTCGGTACGTATTACTAGAAGCGACACTACTTAAAAAATTATTTAAAAATAAAATAAAAAAGAACCCATTTTACTTTTTGGATATGTTATAGGTGAAGGAAATACCTTTCTAAAAAAGTAATACACTGTAAAAAATCCTTGATCTTTTTTGGTTTTTCGTTACTTAAAATTTTTTTTTGTTATAAAATATAAGGGCAATTACTAGAAGCGACACTACTTAAAAAATTATTTAAAAAAAAAAATAAAAAAAAACCCATTTTACTTTTTGGATATGTTATAGGTGAAGGAAATACCTTTCTAAAAAAGTAATACACTGTAAAAAATCCTTGATCTTTTTTGGTTTTTCGTTACCTAAAATTTTTTTTTGTTATAAAATATAAGGGCAATAACTAGAAGTGACACTACTTAAAAAATTATATAAAAAAAACTAAAAAAGAACCCACTTTTATTTTTTGATATGGTATAGATGAAGGATAAACCTTTCTAAAAAATTAATACACTGTAAAAAAACCCTTGATCTTTTTGGTTTTTTCGTCAGTTAAAATTTTTTTTGTTATAAATTTTTTTACAGTGTATTTCTTTTTTTTTTTTTTAACGTGTCATAAAGCCTGTTAAAATATCTTTTTAATGATACCTAGATCATGGAAATCGGTTTAGCCGATTCTGAGTTATTGTAGTTTAAATGGAGCTCTTTTCGACCATTTTCGCGTTTTTTCGAAAACGTTCCCACTGTGTCACGCCCAAAAAATCGCAAAACAGTAATTTCTAAAAATGAGAGTTTGTTTGTATTGATCAAATTTAGCTATGAACAAAATTTCATCGATATCTGAGTTGGTCGGGTTCAAAATTTCAGTTTTATCTCGATTTTTAAATGAAATTCATCATATGTGAGAATGTTTTATTGTATGTTTTCTTTAATATGTATCTTTCTTAAAAGAGGTGATATTCGACCCAGATTTTGGCGAAAAAAAAAGAAAATACAGAAGATTTTGGAGTCAAACCAAGACATTTTAACCCATTAAGGCCCTGCGTTGCGTTTTCGCAACGTTCACTTAAACCTCCCCTCAGGCATTTTGTTGTTACGTGATATTGTTATAAAGCACTGTGAAATAAAATTTAACTTAATATCTAATAGACCTGTTTTTGGATTTGTATCATACATAAGTTTTTTTTATAAAAATTTTTAATTTAAATTTTGAATTTTTCCTGTTTTTTGGGTACTTTTGGAAAAAGTTAAAAAAAAAAAATAAAGTAATATATAATATACCTGTCTAAAACTTCTGAAGGAGATAGCTAACATACGAACATTATTATTTCTACTGAAAAATCTAATCATCGTAGACATTTGAGACTTTTTTATGATTGTATATATCCGTGATGCGAAAACGCAACACTGGGATAGGTCTTTGGTGATAAGATAAGAAATATCACTTTAACATGGGATTGTCATTGGTCAATTGACACTATTTGGCCAGTCTAACATCTATTCTCAATGAACGTGTTTAGTGTTAGTTATAACAATGTTAGATTATTTCGATACAATGTAGTATTATGTCAATAAAACAAGTCCCCAAAACTAGATTTAAGAATCAAATTTGAGAAAGTCCCAAAAAAATGTGTCACACCATCGGTGAAGAATGTACTGTAATTCATTTGTTTTTAACCTTTTTGTTCTTAATATACCAGTTAGATGATAAGTTCTCCTTGTTCTATTTTCACAAATCCCAGGACCAAACTGTTGGAACAATTGACACAAATTTCCCCCAGGGTTCTTCAATAGGTACAATAAGAGAAAATCGAACAATTAATGTGAAATTATCCTCTCCCAGGATATTAAAGAAATACCAGTAAGAGTGCTATATTCGGCTATGCCAAATATTTGATACCATCCACTGACAGCTAAGATATTTCAGGAGTGGGCATTATATTGGACCTGTGGTAAATTATGAACCGATCTTTACGAAAGTTGACAGTGTGATTTCTAGTCATTATAAAACTGTGATAGAACAAAATTTATTACAATATAATTATTTGTTATGGTGTTATACTACTAAAGTGTTTTTCGAGAATGGGCTTTATATGGGGCCTATGGTAAATAATGGACCAATCAATTACAAACGTGAGAAATGCTCCCAAAGTGCTTTGGAACATATCATAATTGAATTAAAAATGAAATGTATATGAATATCTTTTTTAATTTTTTTTTTTCCTAAAGACGTGCATAAAAATTTTTAATTTAAAATGTTTGCAAATGCTCTTAATGTTTATATCGTTAAGGCCCAACGTTGCGTATTCGCAACGGGGGTTATCTGGGCTCCCACGTATCCGAATTGCCCAAAATTTGTTTTCTTTCTTATTTAGGTATAAACAATAAAATTTTAAAAGTTTCGTCATTATAACTAAACGGGATCATGGCTCGGGCCTTAATGGGTTAATCTTACATTGCCACGTAAAATTGTGAAAGTAGTTTGACTAAAAAATTGTGCCAGGTTTCGCTGAATTAGGATGTTATGGCATTTAAAGATATTTTCGGGAATGATATTTGCATGCAAAATATGGACCGATTCAAGTAAAATACGCAGTAAAATACGCTTGGACCAAATTTTATAAGCCGATTCTGTGAAATAATATACCGATTCTTACCAATTTCAATAGGCTTCGTCCTGACATTTAAACGTCGCGACGTCTAAAACCTATACACAAAATTTAATCAGATTTACTTAAAATTTTTGAATTGTACATTGCGCAGTAGTAAGCTAATGCTAATTACTTGGCAAATCAGTCGCAGATGTTTTATCGCAAACTTGTGCTTGTTGGTAATTCTAGTGACCCTACTACATCCAAACACTCCGTTTAATAGCCACGGTGCCCATATGCCCGAAATCATTTTCAAATGATAGTGCCAAAGAACTTTATGAAATCCTTTGCGTGTTTGTAGTACCGTGTTGTTTTAAACAAACTACTTTTAGGATCTAAAACACTTTTTTTTTTTAAGTTTCTAAAAGTAAATTGAAACTTGCTAGCAATTATGTATTTTTTTTTTTTTTTTTGCAAACGGAAATGGTGTATATTGGCAATTAAATAAAAAAAATAGTTCTCGTTTAGCCAAAACTTTTGTTTTCATTAAATGTGTAAACTAATTAAAAAATAGTCATTCGTTTATGGTAATAGCCTATAATAAAACAAGTTCTTTTTTTTTGTTAAAAAAATATTTAAAATTGGATAATTTATGTAAAAACTATATACAATTTTAAAGATTTGTGACCATTAAATTTAAACAAGAATTTTATAAGATAAACGAATATATTAAAAAATCGTTTTGTGAAGTGGATTAAGGAAATGAGTTTGCACGATTTAATTAAAAAATTATTTTTAAGTAGTTAAGTTAATCTTCGCTTACTTTTTCAAAATGAAAAGCTTCTTTCACTCATTATTTAGTAGCTTTCTTCTATAACTACTTCTATTACAACTTCTTTAACTACTTTTTTCTGGATGTATGTAGGTTAAAAAAATTATGACTTCATTTTGAATGCGTTCATTTTGGGACATCCCTTGTAAAATTCATTGGTTCTTTCAGTAGAATTTTTAAGTAATGCCTTTATGTTTTTCTGATTACTCAACACATTATTTTGTAGGCGAAGTTTTTACTTAGTTTGTTTTGAAAAGTTTATATAAACTAAATACAATTTCTAAAAGTGTGGGTCAAGAAACTTTATTGAGATTTTATTAAAAGATTCGCAATTTTTATTTAGCGTTTTATACAATTAATACATATTATATACAGGGTGGGGGCCATAATTTACTGACTGATATATTGTGGCCCTTACAATCCCTACGCAATAATTCCTGAAATAATTGAATTTTTTGTAGAGAGATTTCAAGATCAACTTTAAGAATGCTTCGCAGCAATTTTCAGGAGATTCTTATTTAAGAAAGTCGACGAGTAGACTAAGAAGAATCCGTGTCGACACTTTCTGAAATAGCATCCGCAGCTTCTTAAATGCTTAAAGGTCAAGCAACATTTCTTCGTGCCTTATTACCTACAGGACCCTTGTTCTAAAAACAGTTAAGTAAATTTCTTATCATGTGAACACTGGGAGCTGTTGCAGTACTAAAATTAATGTTAAGAGTGTTTTCTTTTTGTTAAAACAATTAATTGTCCGAGAACTTAATAAAATTGAAAAATTTTAATACGTTTGTTTGCACTGAGTATTATGAATTTATAAAACTTAATTAAATTGTTAAATATAATCTGCAAAAACAAAAATTAAGTTTAGAGTTCTAGAGTTATAAGTAGGGATGAGATTTTTATGCACTAAAAAATCGAAAATATGCGCTGGAAATATGCACTAAAAAATTCAAAATATGAACTAAAAAAAATAAAAAATATTCACTAAAAACTTGAAAATGTCTGTAAAAAAAGTTTTTTAATTTTACTAAAACCAAAAAAAATATAAACATTTCAGTCTATTGTTATTCAAATATCTTTAAAAAATTTAAATAACTAGTTTTAAGTTTTGATTGTTTAAATAAATAAGTACTGTTTTATTATAAGTCTCCATTTACATTATACGATTTTTATCGTTGCGATTCTTACCTTATAGACGAGAGGGGAGAGAGAGGAATTAAAAGGGGTGCAAAAGCGAGTGTACTTTTCGATTCGTTTTGTTTGCTCATTCGTTCTCTCAATGTTCTTTTATTTAACCGTCTTCAAAGAAGAAACGACAATTATCGCAACGACAAAAATCGTATAATGTAAATTGGGACTAAGTAAAACTTTGTCTTGTACTTGATCCCACTTTTATTTCAGATCAGATCAAGAGCATTTTAAATATATTTTATTTTTTGAAATCCTTAATTTTTTTTATCAAAACGTCTTGGATTTTTTTTAAATTTGTCGGGCTATTTTTCCTTCCACATTTTTTATTTTACTGTCAGCAATATCGATAAATTTGACTTGAGTATTAAATGAACTTAATCCCTCCGCAATAAGAAAATACAAATGCTAATTGACCTCTGATGATATTTAAGTTTAATATTTATTTATTATTTCCTTTGTTAATCGATATCAACAAACCTTTATAACATTCTTTAATTACTCAAAATTTTTTGAATAGAATTCTGAAGCATCTTGTTACTATCTTGTTACTACTGGCAGCGGTGGAAGGGGAATCAAGGGATACATTTCATTAAAAATTGCAATATTATCGAGTTGGTTTCTAATTTCCTGAAATGCAGTATAACCCATGTTCAAGTAACTTGTAACAGTTTTGGATAAAATAGTTTAAGCCCATCGGTTTTAAATAGAAGGATATTTTGTCGAAACCTTGTATTTAAAGCACCCTGCAGAAAATGTCACTAGCGAATCTGTACTGATTCACTATTGACACAGTTACCAGAACAAGTGACTTATTATATCCCAGGCAATGTTATTTACATAGACATTTAACAAGCGCGTGTCATTTTAAATCTACTACTGACGTTGTTACTACTGACTAGGTAGTTCCTTTGGGAACATATGTAGACATTGGAAGCAGAGAATCGCTAGTACATTTTATTAAAAGTAGTCTACACTTTTTGTTAGAATACGAAATCATAAGAATCTTTTTTTATTATTTCTTCAACTTTTAAAGGAATTGTACTTCTCAGTTGTTATTGATAAAATCTTTTTCGTATAGTGGCAAATGTAATGTAGTGTAGACACTTCGTTGGCAAAGTCACCAATGTAGTCGACCAAACTGGCGACTTGGAGACACCTGCACCCACCCAGCGGTAACTAGAAGGAGTAAATAGGCCTAATAGAAGGCCTTATTAAGCAGTCACAAGCAGTCAGAAGCCCTTCTCGCCGCATTCCATACTTATTTATTTTTTACACGGGTTGTCATTGGGCGCAAGGCCTTCCACACTTCCTTTAAAAACAACTTCGATCCCTTCCCAAAGAAGGGAGTAAGGAAGTTCACTAAAAATAAAAAGTAAATAAAACTGAACACCTTCCTTTCTCCCTTCTCAAAGAAGGGAGTAAAATATGTGTACTGGATATTTCAGAAGGTCTTGTAAAATGAAGTTAATACCTTCTAGAAGGCATACTTCTGAAGGCAGGATATCATGCGAAGCGAATCTTTTAGAAAGGAGTATGGAGGCCTTCAATATTTACCGCTGGGCAGGTTTCCTTCAGTGCAGCGAAGGGCACACAAATACTATCACATTTATGCTTGTGTTGACGAAATAACTTACTTTTTATTTTTAGTGACCTTTCTTACTCCCTTCTTTGGGAAGGGATCGAAGTTGTTTTTAAAGGAAGTGTGGAAGGCCTTGCGCCCAATGACAACCCGTATAAAAAATAAATTAGTATGGAATGCGGCGAGAAGGGCTTCTGACTGCTTGTGACTGCTAAATAAGGCCTCCTATTACGCAACAGCCGAACGCACATTGTTACAGACCACACAAAGAAGTTTATAGTGTACATATGTCAACGTCACACAAGCAGCATTTTTATTCCTATGCACGCTTGCAAAGGATTAGCAAATGTGCCCTTCACTGATTTCAAGCAAAGGTTTTTGTGTATTTAAAAATTTTTTTAAAAACTTTTTTTATAATATGGAAATTAATAAAAAAAAAACACTCAACAAATGCAAAAATATGCATTTAAAAGCTAAATATGCATTTTTACAAAAATATGCAAAAACAAATCGATGTAATTTTAACGCAAATTTAATGATTCGGAAAGATAATTGGTCGACATCGTTCTTAGACAATCGACAAAAAACATGCATTTGCATGGAAATCGCATCCCTAGCTATAAGTATTCAAATCAGTCAGTCGAAGTTGGCCACTCTGTATAAGTATTTTTAAATAATTAAAAAAGGTTTATGGGACCAAGAATAACCATTTTGAAAACTTTTATTTTTTTCAATGGTGCCATTTTAACTCATTATTTTAATTTTATCTCTTTTTATTTTTAACGACTTATTGTTTTTTTATGATTTAAACGACTTTTTACATGTTATACTATTTGTTAAGGTTTTTTCTTTGTTAACAAAACTTCGCCAAATGAAAGATAAAAATTAACCTAATATTTTCATACAAATCAGTATGAAAAAAACAGTGATCGAAAACAAACATTATATACTGTTCTTTAGCATTTAGTACGATAAATATGGAAAACATAAATGCCATTTGGCGCTGTTAAAGCCCGGCGTTACCTGGGGTCAAACTAACATTGAATTTAACATATATGTAATCACATTTTTTACTTTCCTCAATTTGTAAACATATTCTAGTGAGAAAGTTCAAATATGTAGTGTTCACAAAAAGTAATAATTTGAAGCCGGTTTTGCCCCTCGAATAAAACTATTTAAAAAAAAAGTGATTTGATATGTAACAAAAGTACGGATTTACTTTTATTGCGACATGCCACCGTTGTTATAGAAAGTCATAGAAAGAAAAACTTTTCAAAAAAGTTAATTAAAATGTACCCATAAATCCCCTTTTTACCCAATTTTTACCCCTAAAAGGCCTTTTTTCGATATATAATTTTTTTTCGGCATGGCGATATCGCTATAGAAATTCATACGTAAAATACTTTTGGAGTTAGAATGAAGGGTTACTTACAAAAATTCGGTTCCAGTTTTGACGATTTTTGGTCTTATTATCCACCTTGTTTCAAATTTGCGGAAAAAATATTTCATTTTCGCGCGTTCCAGCTACTTATACCTCATTTTCATAATATAAAGAAAATTTTGCATTTATTGATGAAACTAACTGTAAAGTTCTTTCATAAAACACCTCGGGGAAATTTAAAAAAATTAATTTGGGCACGTATCTTTTAACAAATAACCAGATAATGTGGCAAAAGGTTTAAGAAGCTTGGTACTCAATTTTCCAAGCACCCGCTCCAATCGCGTGAAGTCAGTGAAGTGGAATGCGAAAAAGTTATTAAAATGAAATTAGTTTCTGTTTTCCTTTACTTTTGGCCACTTACTTTTATTTATATTTGTATATTTGCTTATATATACTTAGCTGGTGAGGCCTAACTCTATTTGTGAAAAAAAAAATGCAAAACTTTTTTATTTCATTTTTCCCGACGTTTCGTGAATTTTATGTTCACTTCTTCAGTTTAGTTTCTACCAAATCTATTTATCTATATTTATATGTATATATATAATATAAAATATATATAAAATAGTATGCGTGTCCCAGCGGTAAATATTGAAAGGACCGCAAGTGGCAGGCCTTTTTGAAGGCCTCTATACTCCTTTCTAAAAGATTCGCTTCGCATGATATCCTGCCTTCAGAAGTATGCCTTCTAGAAGGTATAAACTTCTTTTTAAAAGACCTTCTGAAATATTCAGTACGCATTCGCTACTCCCTTCTTTGAGAAGGGAGAAAGGTGTTCAGTTTTATTTACTTTTTATTTTTAGTGACCTTCCTTACTCCCTTCTTTGGGAAGGGGTCGAAGTTGTTTTTAAAGGAAGTGTGGAAGGCCTTGCGCGCAATGACATCCTGTGTAAAAAAGAAATAAGTATGGAATGCGGCGAGAAGGGCTTCTGACTGCTTGTGACTGCTAAATAAGGCCTTCTATTAGGCCTCTTTACTCATTCTAGTTACCGCTGGGATGGACTCCAAAACGGCTGGGCCGATTTTGATGAAATTTTCAGAGAATCTTCAGAATATTCAGGCCGGTGACAATGTGAAGTCTGATTTTTGATTTTCGGTCTGCGGGCGGAGGGGCGTGGCAAAATCCAATTTTCATATTGCACCACCAATGACATCTATATAATTTGGACGATTTTTTCTTTAAATTGATCGCCATGGTCCAACTTAGATTTATACGAAAAGACAATTTTGCCCCGCCCACTTTTTTCGAATTACCTAAAATCAGAAAACGGCATCATCGATTTGACAAATTTTTCTTTCAAATGTTCGTATTAATCCATTTTAAGTTTTCACCGAAAAAAAAAATTACCACGCCTACTTTTACGCCCACTTTTTCTATTAAGCGCATAACTTGAGAACGGCTTGACCGATTTGGTCGATTTTTTCTTTAAAATGTTTGCCATGGTCCAACTTAGGTTTTTAAGGAAAGAAAATTTTGCCCCGCCCACTTTTTTGGATTTACCTAAAATCAAAAAACGGCTCCATCGATTTGACAAATTTTTCTTTCAAATGTTCGTATTAATCCATTTTAAGTTTTCATCGAAAGAAAAATTTACCACGCCTACTTTTACGCCCACTTTTTCTGTTAAGCGCATAACTTGAGAACGGCTTGACCGATTTGGACGATTTTTTCTATAAAATCATCGCCGTGGTCCAACTTAGACTTTTATTTTGCTCCGCCCACTTTAACGCCCACTTTTTTTGGATTTACCTAAAATCAGAAAACGGCTCCATTGATTTGACTAATTTTTCTTTCAAATGTTTTGACAGCAAAATCTTACTATTATCTTTTCTTACATTCCTTACTACAATTGGTTAGAATTTTTGTATTCCCAAAAAAATTAAATTGGCAAGTTTTTTTTTTTAATTTTTGATAAATTAAAATATTGTTATTTTAAATTTTTCGATTTCCGTTGGAAATCTTCTTCATTAAATTTTTTATAATAAAATAAAATTTCAAAATTGAAATTCTGAAGAAGATTTCCAATGGAAAATCGAAATATCGAAAATTAAATTAAAAATATTTTAATTAATTTTATAAAAAAGTGACCTTAAGCTTGAATAATTTATTAAATATCATGTTTAATAAAAAAAGGTCGAAGAAATAGGATTATAATTGACGAAAAATGGTTTATGTATTTGAAGAATTTTGTTTTCTATTGCCTAGAAAATATTTTTTCGTTTTGTTTTAAATAGACTGTGAAAAACGTATTAACGTCTATTACAATGCCCAGAATATATTTTTGGCATAATTTTGGTAATAAATTAGTTTGTTCGCTTCTTGTTTTCCTTTTTTAGCTAATTAAAATTTGAAATACCACAATAAATTATGAGTATGTATTCGAATTACTCGAATAATTCAAATAATTTTATCCAATGGGAAAAGACATAAATCTCTAGTTGAATTAATAATTTAATTATATTAATAGACTATTCGGTTGTACTACGTATAAAACTCTAAAGCATTTAAAAACTATTCCAAAAGATGAAAACCAGGTTGCAAATACACATACAGTTTTTAATGCAATAAAATGATCGAGGCAAGATTAAGGAAAACACAATTAAAATAACATATTTTTTTATTCCTTCAATTATTATTTAACATGTAAATAAGATACAATAAGATACAAAATACACACAGAAAAAAATACCAATGTTAAAATAACATGGCGAAATGTTGATTAAGAATCAAGGTAAATTTCTGCAAAAGTATGCCCTTTATTTAAGTTTATCATTATTTCATATTAATTTTAAATGAAAACTATTAAAATAACCTTATTCACTGTTAAAATAACGTTGTTCAATATTGAATCCATAAAAACCTGTTTTATATTAAAATGAAAGGTTAATCTTGTTAAATTAACATGCATACATACTTAAGTATGTACATTTTTTTATTTTCATGTTTAAAATATGTTATTAAAAGAAGACAATTCCCGTATTCTTTTAATTAAAATTATTTAGTTAAATAGTACATCAAGTTTTCAAAGTAGAATGATGGCGAAAACCATATCGGGCCATTCTGCTGATGCATCTGTTAACAAAGGAGATACAAAATAAGTTAAACATGTATTACAGGGGTAAGTGTTTTGAATTATTCTTAAATAAATGCATATGTTGTCTCCACACTGTTATATCCCACTCCAACCAATTTGATTCTACATGAAATTCTCGTTGTTTCAACTTGAAATAACTTTCATTCAACGTGATTCGCATTTTTATTTCAATACAAATGACATTTTGCTCTAACTTTATTGCAATGTTAAATTAACATGAATTATAGTTATTAAAAAAAAAAAATGTTGTTCGCAAGTTATTGTAAAATGATGTTAAATTAACATGAAACAACAATGAAGCAAAATCACTACTGAAAAATGTAAAATCAACCTTGTTTTGAACGAATTTACATTGACTTTTTTCTGTGCGTATGTATATGCAAAAACATTACAACTGCAAACCGGAGCATAGGGCGAAAACAAAATCAGTCCATTATCCACGTACTATTGGGTCTTCCCTGACGTCTCGAGCCCTGAGAATTCCATTCAAATGCTATTTTTGCAATGCCATTGTCAGCCTTGCGTAGCGTGTGGCCTATCTCGCGCTACTTCCGGGGCTTTATTTTAACCATAATTGGTCGCAGGCATTAATTGATGAATACTTGAAGTTTGTTGATATAGTGTCTGTTACTTTCCAGTTTTCAGAGCCATATAAGAGAACTGGTTCTATGCTATTTTTAAAGATTCTCAATTTTATCCGCTGGTATATGCCATTTATGTCAGCGTGACGGGCTTTGTTAATGTGGGACATAACATCCTTATTCGTTTCACCATGCTACCAAGATGGGAAAATTGTTCCACATCCTGTATAATAGTTTGCGTACTATCTATATCAACACTAAGGGCTCTATCGCTTGGAGTCTCAATTCGCATTAGCTTGGTTTTCAAAAAAATTTTCCAGTTTGCGCACGTTGCAGTTATTGTGTGCGACAAAAATCAGATGTCGCAGCATAATCCAAATCCCCTTGCTTTTGATACAGACGCCACTGTTTACCCCTGGGTACTTCCGTGTTTGTTCGAAAGCTATCTAGAACAAAAATAAATAAGAGTGGTGACAGAACGCATCCTTGTCTTACACCTCTTTGAATGAAAAAATGTTCGCTGTTTTTTTCTTTGAATCGGACAGAACACTAAGCATTGGTATATAATTCTTGGATTAAAGTTATTATCTTGATAGAAACAAAAGCGCGTTCTAAATCTACAAGCAGTAGATAAATGGGGAACGCCATTCTACGGATTCTTCTATAATAAAACTTGGGGTATTTTTATGATCAACGCAAGATATGTGCGGTCTAAAGCCGCTTTGTTCTGGTCGTAAGGCTAAATTAATGGTTGGTAATATACGATCGAGGATTATAAATGCTAGTGACTTAACAACTGTAATGAGGAGCGTGATTCCTCTCAAATTTCTACAATCGCTTAAGTCCCCCTTTTTCGGATTTGTTATAATTACACCTTTCTTCCTGTCCCTTAACTTAACTTAATGCGGTTATTTAATATAGGCTTTGAGCTCATATTGTTTGTTATTACTTTTTATTTTTTTATTATATTTTTTATTTTTAGTTCAGGCTTTTCTTGTCAGAGGTGCCATCCAGTTATGAAAAATTTCACTCGTATGTATTCGATTTCGATCTGCAACATGTTATCGCCTTTTAATTTCCTTTATTTTAAAACCTTACCCTTTAGGTATTACTATTTCGCGCCCAAAATCCGACACTTCGTTTTCTAACGTGTCTTAAATGCAAAAATCCAGTCGATTAGAAGACACGAGGCAATGAAGAAATCGACAGTCGGATAAAAACTCTTAACCCATACTTGCATGGTTTACACATCTAGTTTTTCTTACGATAAATGTCAAACAAGATATGAAAATCGGCATAGCCGAAAATAGCACTCTTACTTGTTTTTATTTACTTTTTTTAAAAATTACAGATATACAAAAATCTCAGAAATTTATATTAATTTAAGGAATTTATTACAAGTGGTCTTAAAAGCCCTATTCTGCCGTACATTTGTTTTTAAGCTTTATCATAGTTGGATGGCAAAATTTTGTTTATTATCTCTGTTTCTGTTTTTGAAATTGTTCAATGATTTTACAAAACAAATTGGTGGCGGTTTTTGTACGAGTTGTACTTGTTGTAGTACCGAGATTACCTGGGATGAATTCGCGTTGCGGGGTTCAAAAATAATTATTAAAAAAAAATTCTAAAATTTGTTTTAAATTTAATTTTCTATGCGAACGTTGACGTTCGAAATCGTTAAACAGGCAGTAAGTCTTAATAATTAAAAAAAAAAATAATTTAAAAAAAATTAAGAATATGATAAATTACTTATAACACAACTCTCACTAAGAGTCAATTGTCCTTAACTTAACTTTTTTTGATAAAGATTTAGAATTGTATTAAAAAGTATTGAAAAATAGTTCTTTAAAAGTTATTGTAAAATTTGTATGCCACCATTTTTTAAATTCTCTTAAATATCATGAATATTTGCAATAAATATTTTGAAAAATAATTGCTTTCACCCAATATTCGAAAAATTGCAGTAGATGATTATTAGGGATACAATTTTTGAAAATATCAAAATGGCCCTATACATACCATGTAGTGCTTTAAAAAACAATAAGAACTGCATCTTTAGATTATCGATATCATAAAAAAAGGTTCCGCGTCAAATGCAATTAAGTTTGGGATCAGTAATAATGCATTTACACCTACACCATATACAGTTTATAAGTTGTTTATGGTGATAAACAATTATTGCAATTCTTGCAATAATAGCTTACATACTTATTCCAAAATATCGTAGCAAATTATATGTAATATGCGAATTTATATGTGGCCCTTGGTACAACATTTGGTTTTCAGAACATTGTTACAATAAAAATGTCTTCGAAGCCTTAAACAAATCATTATCGGGCCTTACTAATACTCAGAAATGCTTTCTAAGACATTGGGTGAAAGATGAATCAAGAACTCAAAAACCCAACGCAGCGACATTTGTGCGGAACGCGCCATAAAAGTCGTACAAGATATTTTACCCTAATGCAAATCAACGAACTCTTAATCTTAAGTTAATTTTACTTAACAAAGATAGTTTTTAGATTGTGATTTGTTTTTTAATCATATTATTACATTAAGAAATGTAAATAGTTACATAATTATAAAATAAAAAATTTTGAAAAAATACAACATTTTGAAAAAATAAAAAAAAATCTTAAAGGGCTTTCAGAAATCGGCTTCGACGCGGAACGTTTTTGTTCCGAAATGACCTGAGGAAACATTTTTCGGTTTCAGCACAACATCGGCTACAGCGTGGTGATAGGGCCTTATTTTGGTTGTCCCATAATAAATATACCCTTAACAAAAATATAAAATAATATAAACGCAATTTTTTTTTTTTTGATAAATAAACAAAGATTTATTAATAAATAACAATTACAATTTAAGCTTCAGGGGCAACGGGCAAATGGGCACCTTCGGGTTGGAAACCATTTTCATCAGCAACATAGTTGATTTTGTAGGTTTGACCATCATCACCAACGAAGGAGAAAGAGCCCTTGACAACAATAGCTTCCTCTTCAGAACCAATATTCTTCAATTGACCTTGAGCTTCAGCTTCAGAACCATCGCTGGTGGAATAACTGTAAATAAATAAAAAGAGGACTTATTTAGTTTATTTCTTTTGAGAGTAAATGAAATAAAGCTTTGGAAAAAGTAAAATACTTACGAATATTGGAAGGATTCGGGTCCAACTTCAGATTCGGATTTCAAGATGACGGCTTCTTCTGGTCGGGGAGCGGCCAAAGCAACGGCGAAGAGGGCAACAAATACAATGATGAATTTCATTTTGATATAGAGTTTTTTTTGGCTCTGAACGACTAGAAGACCTGGAACTTTGTGTTGACTAAGCACTGACAGTGATTAGTTTTTATAGGCTGAATATTCGTACGTCAAAGTAAGTTTGTATAAACTCGTTCTTATTTATCTTTCTAAAGCTGAATATAAAATTATTTTATTACTGCGTTTATGTTGCGAATTTTATAGTTGGTTAATTTCATGTTTTGCTAACAATATTTATGTTAAATTATTTATTAATTTCAGAAACATTTTATGTAAATTTTATTCCGTTTCGTCAAATAGACTTATTCACTTTGTAGGGTGGGGTAAAATTTTATTTTTTTAACACCCCTAAAAACACACCTTAGCTTGTTTATAAGGATTCCCAAAATAGCTTAAGTCTTAACTTAAGACTCTAAAGCGGTCTGTTGTAAGCAAACCCGTTTTTTAAATAGACCTTTATTTAGTTTTGCAGACATTATTCTCTTTTCTACCAAGTCTATATCATCATACACATAATTATAACAAACAACTTATTTTGAACAAATTTTACTGGAGAAGCAACAACCTCTCTACATTGAAATGTAGCCTAAGTTTTTCAAAGTTAAAGAAAAAATCAAGTTAGAGTGCTATATTTGTCTGTGCCGAATCTTTGATACCCTCCACTGACAGTGCGGATATTTCAGGAGTGATATCTGTATGATATCTATTTATTATTAATTTATCTTTATAAAAACAGACATCAGCATTAAAATTGGCTGCGGCTTAGACCTCTATTAAATTATTGACCGACAATCAAAAAGTTTTATGTAGCTTGAGTAAAATATAATGATTCGTAACAGTTAAAGCCGAAATTAAATGATTTTTAGGGGAGGGGGGGGGGGGGGGGGAATTTATATTGTTGCCATGGTAGGCTATGAACAAATCATCCCAAAATTCTGCAGAGTGATTTCTGGTATTAAAAAAACATAAATTTCAAAACAGCGGCGAACTTAGTTTAAGCGTTTACAGTGAATTTCAGAAGGCTGCCAAATATGGGAGCTAAGGTAAATTATGGACCGTATATCACAAAGTCGCATGACTTTTTTTCTATGCATATTTAATATATTGGACCTTTAGTAAATTATGGACCGATCATCACGAAATCTATTAGTGTGATGTCTATTCCTATAAAACTGTGACGTACCAAATTCTATTCTTATTACGGTTTAAAGCTGAAGGTCCACACCATGCGTTTATGCGTCTGTCCTTTTTATGCATTTGACAAACAAGTTGAATCAGTGTAATTGTATATGACAAGTTACACAACAAAATGCAGAGAATGCATAGACGCATCAACGCATGAAAGTAGGTTTACTTTCTACTTTTGTATCCGTCGCATGTGTGGTGAAAAAAAGTCAGCTGTTATTGATGGCCATGGATGGCAAATCATATTTGATTTTCAATGTTATCGATAAATATGTTTGTGTGGTGGATTACTTTTTACTATGTTTTCGCATTAAAAAAGGGGTTTAATAAGAGAAAAAGCTTTCGTAATAAAGATTGTATAAACTTTAATGAATAAAATACATTAAAATTAATTTTTAGCACAATTTAACAAGAACAAAATTTGCCATTCTAGTTATCGATTACTTTTATCTTCTGAGTGTCGTCTTTGTTGCGCTTATTATTTTTTTTTTTAACAAATACCATGAATTGGAAACTTATTGATAGCGTGAAAAATCACGAATATTTTTATAATAAAAGCTTACTCCCCTTTGAATTCTATTAAATAAATTCTATTAAAATATCAATTACATTCTCAATTTCTTGCAAAATTGTTTTTAATTGTTAAACATATTAGCACAACAGCTGATAAAAAAAACAAATTTGGCGCATAAGACGCATTGCATGTAACTTGAATTTAGAAACGCACAAAAAGTATCATACGCATCTACGCATGAACGCATGGTGTGGACCTTCAGCTTTAGGCCAACTTAGATGTTTTCCGGGAGTAGTTTTTATATGGGGCCTTGGATAAATTAAGAATTCTTGCAGAATCTTATATCATTCCGTGCATTTTTCCACCATTTATGTTAGTTTTTGTAACAAAATTATAAATTTTTTAAGGTGATGGTTCCACAATTTGATTCATAGCTCTAATCCTAGTAAACCGATTTTGCTGGATTTCAATCCCAAACTGCTAAGGATAACTACAAGCAATTTGACACCAGGTTTGTTCATTTATTTTAAGTTTTTCGAAAGTGAGCGTGTTTTCAACAGACGGACAGGCAACAGAAGGAGCCAGAATATATACACTTTATGAGGTCTGAGATGAATAATAAAAAAGTTTCACAAGGAATTACATTGCGGAATTTCGGTTTATTTTTTAGTTTTTTTCAATAAACTTAAGCGTTTTTGAGTTACGCAAACATATGTTGTGCAACCTCCTCTATTTTCGAAATAACTGTTTATCTCGAAAACAAGAGCTAACCTAAAAAAGCCATTAGCACCATTGGATTCAGCGTACCCGAATTATGTTAAAAAGCCATGTGCCCGCCTTGTCTGTTTTTCAACAAGCACTGTGTAATCGCTATTCGGTTAACGATGCAAGCGCCTTTCAATCTTCTATCTATCTACTATCTATATATATAAAACAGGATGTGTGCATGTATGTAACGTATGGACTTCAAAACGGCTGGGCCGATTTTGATGAAATTTTCAGGGAATCTTCAGAATATTCAGGCGGGTGACACTGTGAAGTCTGATTTTCGGTCTGTGGGCGGAGGAGCGTGGCAAAATCCAATTTTCATATTGCACCACCAATGACATCTATATAATTTGGACGATTTTTTCTTTAAAATGATCGCCATGGTCCAACTTAGATTTATACGAAAATAAAATTTTGCCCCGCCCACTTTTCTCGAATAACCCAAAATCAGAAAACGGCTCCATCGATTTGACTAATTTTTCTTTCAAATGTTCGTATCTTTTTAACGGATCTCAAAAATCGAACTCAAACATTTTTCTAATTTGGACAGGACAACGTCTGTCGGGTCAGCTAGTAAATAATAAATCGATACCTTACATGTACATAGTTTAGGCAGTTTAGAAATAATTCTCACATTCTATTTTAACATTTTATTCAATTTCAGAATTATTTACAGAGTTTTTAAGAAAAAATGTTTTATTTGATAAATATGAAATTGTATGGTTGTTGCTGAATTACTGCAGAAGCTTGTAGAAATAAAATCAGCTTTTCGATCGTTTCGGGTTTTTTATTCTATTAGAGGTAGTTTGAGAAAGTTTGGGGCTTCTGTTCATTTTCTCCAAAAACAAAGTTTATAGATTACAGAACCGTTTGCAGATGTGGTCCATGGGATGACGACAAAAAATTCTCTTCTAGAATTTTTTTTGTTTGTATAAAATTAGGAAAAAACATTAGTTAGTTAAACACATAATATAAAACTTACCTTTAATTAAAAGGATTGTTTTATACGTGTTGATTAAGAACCCTACAGCCATTTTAATAAAAAAATTTTAAAATATTTCAATTACAGATTTTGAATTCGAATCAATGTCTTCACTACAGGTGGAAAGGGAACAGTATAAAAGTGTGTCATTCCGTTTGTAATTTATACAGCATTGATCTTATCTTTCGGTTCAAAGTAAATTTATTAATGTCCGTCTGTGTTAAAATTAGTTTTCCGCAGACCCTGGAAATGATGTGGACCAGGTTGTTTGTATTAATGTTACATATTATCCATTACTAAAGGTAAAAGGGTATACATATATAAGATTGCTATTCCGTTTGTAACTTCCACATTATTGATCTTAGACCCTATAAAGTATCTATACTCTGGGTCTTTATGATAAGCGAATTTGATTCATCGATATCCGTAAGTTCGTTGAAATGGGGTTTCCGAAGACCCCAGATATGATGGGGAATTGGTATATATAGATATATATATATACATATTTATGTCACATAAAAAATTCAGCCTGATCGGCTTACAAATGGCAGAGATATAATTTTACCAAAAATTCCTTGTTGTTGCTGTTTTTTTATTTTATTTTTATGAATATCTGGAGAACTATAAGCGCGAAAGTTTCCAAATTAGGTACAAACATCTCGGTTATCAATATACAGCATCCGATAAAATGATGGTGAGATTGGGCAGGTGGACGTGGTACCTTCCTCACAGAAAAAATCAAAATCATATGACCTATGGATACGCCTTATATATCAAAAGATCGAAATATTTAGTAGAATATATTTCCTGAAAAACTCGAAAAATCGTTTCAGATACAAAAAGTTATGACCAAAATATAATTTTTTTTAAATACCTATTTTCGAGAATCATAGATCTGCCCGAGTCTAAGTTTAATCACCAAGGTAATTGGTAAATTTCTTCTTAAAGACGTCGGTAAATAAATCTGTCAAATCGGTTAAAAAAATGGCTGAGTTATGACCAATTTACTGAAATTTAATCAAAACTAAACTTGCTAAATAATAATTCAACTTTATGTATTTAATACCACGCCAGCAAACATGTGCAAATATTTAAATAAAACTAAGCGATAAATACTAAATAAAAAAACATGTAAATAAATATATATTAACTTCAGTTCTTTACCAACCATGGTGAAGGATAAATTATTTTCGGCATAGCCGAGTTATATATTCGGCTATGCCGAAAATATACTTGTTATTATATAACTAAAATATTTTTTTTTTTCATTATTTATTTATTGAATCTTCATATATTAAATATGAACTAACAATAATTAATCAAATCTTAACCTAATACGTTATTTTATGTCCTGCCAGTGCCAGACAAAATTTTCTTCATCACGGGTTCTGTTCACCTATATAGGTGTTTATCGCTCATCTAATTGGGTAAGTGCTGCAGTGTCTCTTCTTCTTAAGCGAGTGTGGCCGCCATGATTTAAAATATTTCGAGCTAGTGGATTTGGGTGTTGTTCAAGCCTTTTTAAATATTTTATTGCATATTTTGTAATCATAGTTTTAACTAATGGCACATTGAGATCGTTATGAATGTTTGAGTTTTTAACATGCCAGGGAGCGGCTGTGATTATTCGAAGAAGTTTATTTTGGCGCCTTTGAATTTTGTCGATATTAGAGGCCGATGCAGTGCCCCATAGTTGAATATCGTAGCACCATATAGGCTTTAAGATAGAGTTGTAAAGTAGAAGCTTGCATTCGAGACTAAGGACAGAATTTCTTCCAATAAGCCAGTGAATTTGAATGGCTTTTAGTTTCATTTGAGTTAATTTTGCCTCTATATGGCATTTCCACGTTAATCGCCGATCCAGATGTATACCGAGATATTTAACATGAGAATGTTGAGGAATTATTTGATTATTGATTGTAATAGGGGGGCAAGATTCCCGGCGCAAAGTGAATGTTATATGTACGCATTTTTGCTCATTGACCATTATCCTCCATTGTCTTAACCATATTTCTAGTTGAAATATATGATGCTGTAAGTAACGTGATGCTTCATAACGATTTTCGTGGACGCTTAGAAAAGCTGTATCGTCTGCAAATGTTGAAGTTTGTGTATAGTTGCTTGTTGGCATGTCCGAAGTATAAATTATAACTAAAATATGTTGAACTTTTTTTGTATTTTTTACACATTACAAACACATATGTTTGCCGCTTAAAAAGAGAAATATGTATTAAACAAACAACCGTACTCAATGCAATGTGCGTTAGAATCCATTTATATAAATTTCTGTTCTTAAGCGAACTGACACCGAACTTGTCCCGTGATAGGTATTTGGTGGTAGAGACCGGTTCTAGTTCTACCACTTTGTATGAGTAAGACCTTTAACTTTTACATGGGGTTGCCATTGGAGGGGGTCAATTTACACCATTTGACCAGTCACACATCTATTCTCAGTAACGTGTTAAGTGTTAGTTACTACAATCCCTGTAAATAATTCGACTTGCCCATACACGCATGTACAATGTAGTCCATAAGGGACTAGGGCTAGTCTAAAGGTAACCCCAATGTATGAAAAAAACATGGTATTTTTAACATTACGATGTCCTAGGGCAGGATAATCAGCCATGTCACAGAGTACAATTCCGTTCGGAAACGGAATTCATTCCGTATTTTGGTGCTTCAAAAAATGACGAAAAAATGTTTCGGAATGAAACCATTTTTGTTTTCATGAACGGTATGGGAGTTGTCTGTATCTGAATGGCCATAAAACTATCGAAATACACTTTCCATCAACAAACAAATATGTTTTTTTCAATTCCGAACGGAATTGTACTCTGTGACATGGCCCAATATATCCGAGCTTTGCATTACAAAGGAGTAGTCTTAAAACAACTCCATGGTATACTCCAGAGGATTAGCTTGGAAATCGTTTAAAAACGAAAACATGTCGTTAAAAACCGAAGACAAGTCGTTTCACTACAAACTCTTTTTAACAATGACGTGGTCTAGGCTTGCATTACATTGGACTAGTCCAGGAAGTAGTCCATTTGATCAAAATGGATCAGGGAGTCCAATATTATTTGCAGGAATGAAGTATTATAATTTTCGAAAGTCCCAAAAAATGTGCCACACCACCGGTGAAGACTATACTGTAATTCATTACTTTTTCTACCTTTTTGTTATTTATATACCAGTTAAATGATGATAAGAACAGAAATCTAATTACCACAACTGTTAATAACATGTTTCGATGGCTAGCAGAGCGGTATATTTTGTAGTCGTTCAAGCAACAAAGAAGTGGCTTCTTAAAATGTTTTCATAGTCTTACATTTAAAATAGTCATAAATTTAATTTGTTTGATAGAGTTTTAGAATGGTATTTCAAAAGTGTTAAAAATTAGTCCTTTGTTAGTTTTCTCAAGTTTCATGAAAATTAGCAATATTTTTAAAATAATTGCTTTCACCCATTATTCGAAAAATTGCAGTATATGATTTTACCCTTGACAAAAATTTTAAACGCAACTTTTTTTTCGGAAAAATAGACAAAGATTTATTAATAAATAACAATTAAAATTTAAGCTGCAGGGGCAACGGGCAAATGGGCACCTTCGGGTTGGAAACCATTTTCATCAGCAACATAGTTGATTTTGTAGGTTTGACCATCATCACCAACGAAGGAGAAAGAGCCCTTGACAACAATAGCTTCCTCTTCAGCACCAATTTTCTTCAACTGACCTTGAGCTTCAGCTTCAGAACCATCGCTTGTGGCATAACTGTAAAAAAATAAAGAGAGGACTTAATTAGTTTATTTCTTTTGAAAGTAAATGAAATAAAGCCTTGGAAAAAGTAAAATACTTACGAATATTGGAAGGATTCGGGTCCAACTTCAGATTCGGATTTCAAGATGACGGCTTCTTCTGGTCGGGGAGCGGCCAAAGCAACGGCGAAGAGGGCAACAAATACAATGATGAATTTCATTTTGATATAAAGTTTTTTTTGGTTCTGAACGACTAGAAGACCTGGAACTTTGTGTTGACTAAACACTGACAGTGATTCGTTTTTATAGGCTGAATATTCGTACGCCAAAGTAAATTTGTATGAACTCGTAGGTGTGTGTATCCATCTCTCTGCTAATTTATCTTCCTAAAGCTTAATATAACATTATTTTATTACTGTGTTTATGTTGCGAATTTTATTGTTGGTTAATTTCTTGTTTTGTTGAAAAAAATTAACGTTATATTATTTATTAATTTCAGAAACATTTTATGTAAATGTTATTCCGTTTCGTTAAATAGACTTATTAACTGTGTATGGTGGGGTAAAATGTGATTTTTTAACACCTCTAAAATACACCGTAGGATTCCCAAAATAATAAACACAAATACAAAGAAAATTTTGTATATTGATTTTTGTTTATCAACAGTTAGTTTTCATTAGTTGCTTTTTAATAAGTAATTATCTGTTTTGTTTTTTTCTTTCTAAAAAAAAATCGGCAGAAAAGAGAAAAATGTCTGCAACTCTAAATAAAGTTTCTTTTTAAAAACGCTAACAAACAGGCAGCATTCGACTAAAACTATTATGGGAATCCTTATAAGACAAACTTGTTTAACCCTCCCTACAAAGTCTTTTGACTTATATACCGTCTATTTGACGAAACGGAATAAAATTTACATAAAATGTTTCTGAAATTGATAAATAAAATAACTTAAATTTTTTTAACAAAACAAGAAATTAACCAACTATAAAATTCGCAACATAAAAACACAGTAATAAAATAAAGTTATATTAAGCTTTAGTAAGATAAATAAGCAGAGAGATGGATACACACACCTACGAGTTTATACAAATTTACTTTGGCGTACGAATATTCAGCCTATAAAAACTAAGCACTGTCAGTATTTAGTCAACACAAAGTTCCAGGTCTTCTAGTCGTTCAGAACCAAAAAAACTTTATATCAAAATGAAATTCATCATTGTATTTGTTGCCCTCTTCGCCGTTGCTTTGGCCGCTCCCCGACCAGAAGAAGCCGTCATCTTGAAATCCGAATCTGAAGTTGGACCCGAATCCTTCCAATATTCGTAAGTATTTTACTTTTTCCAAGGCTTTATTTCATTTACTTTCAAAAGAAATAAACTAATTAAATCCTCTCTTTATTTTTTTACAGTTATGCCACAAGCGATGGTTCTGAAGCTGAAGCTCAAGGTCAGTTGAAGAAAATTGGTGCTGAAGAGGAAGCTATTGTTGTCAAGGGCTCTTTCTCCTTCGTTGGTGATGATGGTCAAACCTACAAAATCAACTATGTTGCTGATGAAAATGGTTTCCAACCCGAAGGTGCCCATTTGCCCGTTGCCCCTGAAGCTTAAATTTTAATTGTTATTTATTAATAAATCTTTGTCTATTTTTCCTAAAAAAAGTTGCGTTTAAAATTTTTGTCAAGGGTAAAATCATATACTGCAATTTTTCGAATAATGGGTGAAAGCAATTATTTAAAAAATATTGCTAATTTTCATGAAACTTGAGAAAACTAACAAAGGACTAATTTTTAACACTTTTGAAATACCATTCAAAAACTGTATCAAATAAATTAAATTTATGACTATTTTAAATGTAAGACTATGAAAACATTTTAAGAAGCCACTTTTTTGTTGCTTGAACGACTTCAAAATATACCGCTCTGCTAGCCATCGAAACATGTTATTAACAGTTGTATTAATTAGATTTCTGTTCTTATCATCATTTAACTGGTATATAAATAACAAAAAGGTAGAAAAAGTAATGAATTACAGTATAGTCTTCACCGGTGGTGTGGCACATTTTTGGGACTTTCGAAAATTATAATACTTCATTCCTGCAAATAATATTGGACTCCCTGATCCATTTTGATCAAATGGACTACTTCCTGGACTAGTCCAATGTAATGCAAGCCTAGACCACGTCATTGTTAAAAAGAGTTTGTAGTGAAACGACTTGTCTTCGGTTTTTAACGGCATGTTTTCGTTTTTAAACGATTTCCAAGCTAATCCTCTGGAGTATACCATGGAGTTGTTTTAAGACTACTCCTTTGTAATGCAAAGCTCGGATATATTGGGCCATGTCACAGAGTACAATTCCGTTCGGAATGATTCCGTTCGGAATTGAAAAAAACATATTTGTTTGTTGATGGAAAGTGTATTTCGATAGTTTTATGGCCATTCATATACAGACAACTCCCATACCGTTCATGAAAACAAAAATGGTTTCATTCCGAAACATTTTTTCGTCATTTTTTGAAGCACAAAAATACGGAATGAATTCCGTTTTCGAACGGAATTGTACTCTGTGACATGGCTGATTACCCTGCCCTAGGACATCGTAATGTTAAAAATACCATGTTTTTTTCATACATTGGGGTTACCTTTAGACTAGCCCTAGTCCCTTATGGACTACATTGTACATGCGTGTATGGGCAAGTCGAATTATTTACAGGGATTGTAGTAACTAACACTTAACACGTTACTGAGAATAGATGTGTGACTGGTCAAATGGTGTAAATTGACCCCCTCCAATGGCAACCCCATGTAAAAGTTAAAGGTCTTACTCATACAAAGTGGTAGAACTAGAACCGGTCTCTACCACCAAATACCTATCACGGGACAAGTTCGGTGTCAGTTCGCTTAAGAACAGAAATTTATATAAATGGATTCTAACGCACATTGCATTGAGTACGGTTGTTTGTTTAATACATATTTCTCTTTTTAAGCGGCAAACATATGTGTTTGTAATGTGTAAAAAATACAAAAAAAGTTCAACATATTTTAGTTATAATTTATACTTCGGACATGCCAACAAGCAACTATACACAAACTTCAACATTTGCAGACGATACAGCTTTTCTAAGCGTCCACGAAAATCGTTATGAAGCATCACGTTACTTACAGCATCATATATTTCAACTAGAAATATGGTTAAGACAATGGAGGATAATGGTCAATGAGCAAAAATGCGTACATATAACATTCACTTTGCGCCGGGAATCTTGCCCCCCTATTACAATCAATAATCAAATAATTCCTCAACATTCTCATGTTAAATATCTCGGTATACATCTGGATCGGCGATTAACGTGGAAATGCCATATAGAGGCAAAATTAACTCAAATGAAACTAAAAGCCATTCAAATTCACTGGCTTATTGGAAGAAATTCTGTCCTTAGTCTCGAATGCAAGCTTCTACTTTACAACTCTATCTTAAAGCCTATATGGTGCTACGATATTCAACTATGGGGCACTGCATCGGCCTCTAATATCGACAAAATTCAAAGGCGCCAAAATAAACTTCTTCGAATAATCACAGCCGCTCCCTGGCATGTTAAAAACTCAAACATTCATAACGATCTCAATGTGCCATTAGTTAAAACTATGATTACAAAATATGCAATAAAATATTTAAAAAGGCTTGAACAACACCCAAATCCACTAGCTCGAAATATTTTAAATCATGGCGGCCACACTCGCTTAAGAAGAAGAGACACTGCAGCACTTACCCAATTAGATGAGCGATAAACACCTATATAGGTGAACAGAACCCGTGATGAAGAAAATTTTGTCTGGCACTGGCAGGACATAAAATAACGTATTAGGTTAAGATTTGATTAATTATTGTTAGTTCATATTTAATATATGAAGATTCAATAAATAAATAATGAAAAAAAAAAAATATTTTAGTTATATAATAACAAGTATATTTTCGGCATAGCCGAATATATAACTCGGCTATGCCGAAAATAATTTATCCTTCACCATGGTTGGTAAAGAACTGAAGTTTATATATATTTATTTACATGTTTTTTTATTTAGTATTTATCGCTTAATTTTATTTAAATATTTGCAAATGTTTGCTGGCGTGCTATTAAATATAAGTATAAAGTTGAATTATTATTTAGCAAGTTTAGTTTTGATTAAATTTCAGTATTTTGGTCATAACTCAGCAATTTTTTTAACCGATTTGACAGATTTATTTACCGACGTCTTTAAGAAGAAATTTACCAATTACCTTGGTGATAAAACTTAGACTCGGGCAGATCTATGATTCCCGAAAATAGGTATTTAAAAAAAATTATATTTTGGTCATAACTTTTTGTATCTGAAACGATTTTTCGAGTTTTTCAGGAAATATATTCTACTAAATATTTCGATCTGTTGATATATAAGGCGTATCCATAGGTCATATGATTTTGATTTTTTCTCTGAGGAAGTTACCACGTCCACTTGCCCAATCTCACCATCATTTTATCGGATGCTGTATATTGATAACCGAGATGTTTGTACCTAATTTGGAAACTTTCGCGCTTATAGTTCTCCAGATATTCATAAAAATAAAATAAAAAAACAGCAACAACAAGGAATTTTTGGTAAAATTATATCTCTGCCATTTGTAAGCCGATCAGGCTGAATTTTTTATGTGACATAAATATATATATATATATATATATATATATATATATATATATATATATATATATATATACCAATTCCCCATCATATCTGGGGTCTTCGGAAACCCCATTTCAACGGACATACGGATATCGATGAATCAAATTCGCTTATCATAAGGACCCAGAGTATAGATACTTTATAGGGTCTAAAGCTAAGATCCCACTATCGGCGCAATGTACCAATTTTTGTCTTATTTCATGTGCCGATAGTGTGATCGGTCAATATATTTTAATTTGCAAAAATCTGTGCCGAAATTGTGCTGACTGTGGACAATCAAAATTAACCTTGATGCGCCGATTGTGTGAACACTCTTTTGCGCAGTGTGGAGCAATCAAATTGTTTAATATGTACCGATTTTTATCGGCCACTTGTGTGCCGATCACAGTCTCCAATCAGTGCCGATACAAGGGATGGCAAAACGAATTTTTTTAAAGTGCACCAACTGGCTACTAAAATTTTACTTTTTTGAGCTTAATTGTACCAAAATTACATTTGTTTTATATATTATTTATGTATTAAAAAGTTAAAAAGTACATTTGTACTGTTAAATGAAAGAAAACAATTTGCTTTAACGAAAACATTGCTGTTGTATCGATGTTACCATCCCTGCTTTGTAAACATCTTTTTACAGAACAACAATTACAAAAAAAAAAAAAAAAAAAATAAGTGCAGTAAGTTTGAATAAAATTGAATACATTTTTAATTTTATATTAATATATTATTTAAAATTGCTAGGAAACTAATAATGGAATATTCAGACAGAGAATTTTGCGAATTTTTAAAGTAAAATGATGTTGCCAACAAACAAATAAACCAAAACATATGATTAAATTGGCCCAAATAACACGATAGTGTGACCGCATTGTACCGATTATTGTCGCAATTGAGTTTTGGCCGATATGAAACTGTGCAATGTTTTTTAATGTGCGCCGATACAGCACAATAAAAATCGTCACAGATTATGCTATTTGAGCCGATAGTGGGATCTTAGCTTAAGATCAATAATGTGGAAGTTACCTTTAGTAATGGATAATATGTAACATAAATACAAACAACCTGGTCCCCATCATTTCCAGGGTCTGCGGAAAACTAATTTTTACACAGACGGACATTAATAAATTTACTTTGCTACTGAAAAGGAACCGAAAGATAAGATCAATGCTGTATAAATTACAAACGGAATGACACACTTTTATACTATTCCCTTTCCACCTGTAGTGAAGACATTGATTCGAATTCAAAATCTGTAATTGAAATATTTTAAAAATTTGTTATTAAAATGGCTGTAGTGTTCTTAATCAACACGTATAAAACAATCTTTTTAATTAAAGGTAAGTTTTATATTAAGTGTTTAACTAATTTTATACAAACAAAAAAAATTCTAGAAGATAATTTTTTGTCGTCATCCCATGAACCACATCTGCAAACGGTTTTGTAATCTATAAACTTTGTTTTTTGAGAAAATGAACAGAAGCCCCAAACTTTCTCAAACTACCTCTAATAGAATAAAAACCCCGAAACGATCGAAAAGCTGATTTTATTTCTACAAGCTTCTGCAGTAATTCAGCAACAACCATACAATTTGATAAATATGTAAAAGATTTTTTCTTAAAAACTCTGTAAATAATTCTGAAATTGAATAAAATGTTAAAATAGAATGTGAGAATTATTTCTAAACTACCTAAACTATGTACATGTAAGGTCTCGATTTATTATTTACTAGCTGACCCGACAGACGTTGTCCTGTCCAAATTAGAAAAAATGTTTAAGTTCGATTTTTGAAATCCGTTAAAAAGATACGAACATTTTAAAGAAAAATTAGTCAAATCGATGGAGCCGTTTTCTGATTTTAGGTAAATCAAAAAAGTGGACGTTAAAGTGGGCAGGGCATATTTTTCTTTCCGTAAAAATCGTCCAAATCGGTCAAGCCGTTCTCATGTTATGCGCTTAATAGAAAAAGTTTGCGTAAAAGTAGGTGTGGTAATTTTTTATTCGATGAAAACTTAAAATGGATTAATACGAACATTTGAAAGAAAAATTTGTCAAATCGATGGAGCCGTTTTCTGATTTTAGGTTATTCCAGAAAAGTGGGCGGGGCAAAATTTTATTTTCGTATAAATCTAAGTTGGACCATGGCGATCATTTTAAAGAAAAAATCGTCCAAATTATATAGATGTCATTGGTGGTGAAAATTGGATTTTGCCACGCTCCTCCGCCCGCAGACCGAAAATCAGACTTCACAGTGTCACCCGCCTGAATATTCTGAAGATTCCCTGAAAATTTCATCAAAATCGGCCCAGCCGTTTTGAAGTCCATACGTTACATACATGCACACATCCTGTTTTATATATATAGATAGTAGATAGATAGAAGATTGAAAGGCGCTTGCATCGTTAACCGAATAGCGATTACACAGTGCTTGTTGAAAAACAGACAAGGCGGGCACATGGCTTTTTAACATAATTCGGGTACGCTGAATCCAATGGTGCTAATGGCTTTTTTAGGTTAGCTCTTGTTTTCGAGATAAACAGTTATTTCGAAAATAGAGGAGGTTGCACAACATATGTTTGCGTAACTCAAAAACGCTTAAGTTTATTGAAAAAACTAAAAAAAAACCGAAATTCCGCAATGTAATTCCTTGTAAAACTTTTTTATTATTCATCTCAGACCTCATAAAGTGTATATATTCTGGCTCCTTCTGTTGCCTGTCCGTCTGTTGAAAACACGCTCACTTTCGAAAAACTTAAAATAAATGAACAAACCTTGTGTCAAATTGCTTGTAGTTATGCTTAGCAGTTTGGGATTGAAATCCAGCAAAATCGGTTTACTAAGATTAGAGCTATGAATCAAATTGTGGAACCATCTTAAACCGTAATAAGAATAGAATTTGGTACGCCACAGTTTTATAGGAATAGACATCACACTAATAGATTTCGTGATGATCGGTCCATAATTTACTATAGGTCCAATATATTAAATACGCATAGAAAAAAAGTCATGCGACTTTGTGATATACGGTCCATAATTTACCTTAGCTCCCATATTTGGCAGCCTTCTGAAATTCACTGTAAACGCTTAAACTAAGTTCGCCGCTGTTTTGAAATTTATGTTTTTTTAATACCAGAAATCACTCTGCAGAATTTTGGGATGATTTGTTCATAGCCTACCATGGCAACAATATAAAAATCATTTAATTTCGGCTTTAACTGTTACGAATCATTATATTTTACTCAAGCTACATAGCTAAAATTGCTAACAAATTACATAAAACTTTTTGATTGTCGGTCAATAATTTAATAGAGGTCTAAGCCGCAGCCAATTTTAATGCTGATGTCTGTTTTTATAAAGATAAATTAATAATAAATAGATATCATACAGATATCACTCCTGAAATATCCGCACTGTCAGTGGAGGGTATCAAAGATTCGGCACAGCCAAATATAGCACTCTAACTTGATTTTTTCTTTAACTTTGAAAAACTTAGGCTACATTTCAATGTAGAGAGGTTGTTTCTTCTCCAGTAAAATTTGTTCAAAATAAGTTGTTTTTTATAATTATGTGTATGATGATATAGACTTGGTAGAAAAGAGAATAATGTCTGCAAAACTAAATAAAGGTCCATTTAAAAAACGGGTTTGCTTACAACAGACCGCTTTAGAGTCTTAAGTTAAGACTTAAGCTATTTTGGGAATCCTTATAAACAAGCTAAGGTGTGTTTTTAGGGGTGTTAAAAAAATAAAATTTTACCCCACCCTACAAAGTGAATAAGTCTATTTGACGAAACGGAATAAAATTTACATAAAATGTTTCTGAAATTAATAAATAATGTTAGCAAAACATGAAATTAACCAACTATAAAATTCGCAACATAAACGCAGTAATAAAATAATTTTATATTCAGCTTTAGAAAGATAAATAAGCAGAGATGTAGATACACACATCACTGTCAGTGTTTAGTCAACACAAAGTTCCAGGTCTTCTAGTCGTTCAGAGCCAAAAAAAAACTCTATATCAAAATGAAATTCATCATTGTATTTGTTGCCCTCTTCGCCGTTGCTTTGGCCGCTCCCCGACCAGAAGAAGCCGTCATCTTGAAATCCGAATCTGAAGTTGGACCCGAATCCTTCCAATATTCGTAAGTATTTTACTTTTTCCAAAGCTTTATTTCATTTACTCTCAAAAGAAATAAACTAAATAAGTCCTCTTTTTATTTATTTACAGTTATGCCACCAGCGATGGTTCTGAAGCTGAAGCTCAAGGTCAATTGAAGAATATTGGTTCTGAAGAGGAAGCTATTGTTGTCAAGGGCTCTTTCTCCTTCGTTGGTGATGATGGTCAAACCTACAAAATCAACTATGTTGCTGATGAAAATGGTTTCCAACCCGAAAGTGCACATTTGCCCATTGCCCCTGAAGCTTAAGTTTTAATTGTTATTTATTAATAAATCTTGTTTATTTCTCAAAAAAAAAAAAAATTGCGTTTATATATTTTTTTTAAATTTCTCTATCTATTGGAATTTTTTGAATATTGGGTGAAAGCAATTTTTAAAAATATGTATAAACATGTTCATGAAATTTAAAAGAATTTAAAAAATTGTAGCCCAAAAATTTTGCAATAACTATCAAAGGACTATTTTTCAACAGTTTTTAATACAATTTCAAGACTTTATCAAAAAAGTTAAGTTTAGAACAATTAAAAAATATACGACTTTGAAACCATTTGCAGAAACCACATCTCGTTACTTAAACGGTACAACCAGCTTATAAAGAGTGCCTCGTTAGGGACTCTGGTTTCTTCCCTTTTTTTGTTTTTTAAATTAACTACATACCTTTTTAAAACCACAAAACCTAAAAATTTACAAAAAAAATTTCTTTTTTCTTACTCAGCCTTTAAAGATAATCAGTCAAATAATACAAAAGAAAAATAAATATTTAGTTATTATTTTACACATGAGGCATAAAGTTCAACCTTATGTTCGTAAAGAAAAGAAAAACCTTCGTAAATGTAACGATTTTTTGCATTACTGCAATGAATTTTGTCATTCCCGCTACGAAAATGGGATCATTAAATTCAAGTTTGTCATTAAGACAATGAAATTTTGTCATTAATTCTATTGCATAAATTATGCAGGGCAACGTAAATTTTAATTATATAGATGTAATGTATCATTAGCGTAATGAACTTATTGAGTTAATATGATGAAACCTTTTCATTAATAAAATGAAACTTGTCATTAATAAAATGAAATATTTTCATTTATTTAAAATCATTGTTTCATTAACATAATTAAATTTTTCATTGATTTACGTTCACACAATGAACAATTTTTTTAGATGCAACGTAATTTTTCATTCCTGCAATGAATTTTATCATTAAATTAATTACATTGTTTCATTAATATAATGACAACCCTCTATTATTGGTATGTAGTTTTCCTTACATATAATGACGCCTTGTCATTAAACAAATAATCGATATTATTAGTTATAATAACAATGTATCGTTATATAAATGATTTTTTTTATACCAATAATATGGTTTATATTAAAATTAAAGATAAACAGGGGTGTGCTGGAAATCGAAAACGTAAAACGCAAAAATTTGGAAGTTGTTGTTAATACACTTTCATTCAAATTTGAGTAATTTTTGTTAAAAAATTCTGTTAAATAAATAAATATTTGTAATTAAATTGTTTTATTACAGAAATTTTTTCAAAAAACTACTTTAAAAATTCTTGTGTGTTACGTGTTCGATTTCCAGCACACCCCAGAAGTACTTTTTTAAAATTTTTATTTTATAAAACCATATCGCTCATTTGCTGCAAGACCGGCATAACACAAAAAAATCCATTTCGAGATAAACGCATTTAAAGTGTTTGATTTGCACTAACTACTTAGAAAAAAAAGACACATTCTCTTCAAACTGGGAAAGTATAAAAGATATAAAGATGAATTTAATACACAATATAAAGAAAAACAAAGCGAAAAATTCTGCATCTCTTACTACAAAATTTAATTTTTTGAGTTATGCCGGTCTTGCAGCAAATGAGCGATATATTTCATGTATCTTTAGTTTAAACAAACCATAAAATTAAATTTAAAAACTAATAGTAAAAATAAAAAGCTTTTAATTCAAGAATAAGGTACTTAAAGAAATAAAAAAATATATGTATTTTAAAATTCTTTGTGAAATATTTATATAATAAATATCGTTACTTTAATTTAGATAAGGCGTATTTAACATATACAATTTTTTTAACTTTGAGACATAAAACTTGATAAAAAAAGAATATGGTAAAAGCTTATGTACGGTTTAAGAACTATGAACAATTTAGAAAAGGTCCAGCATTTTTTTAATTCTAAAAATATCCATAAGCTTTTTTATATATTTTATAACAAGTTTTACGTCTCAATCTTTAAAATATTTAGTTTGTTATACATATACGCATTTTCAAAATTAAAGTAACGATATATATTTTATTTTTTCTTAAATGCATTTAGGAAAGTAAAATATAAGTTTATATCATATATGTATATAGTTTATGTAATTTAATATTTCAAAAATATAATTTATAAATAAAAAAATAATAATTATGTAAGAGAAATGTTGCTATATTTACAGAATTTACATTTTAGATAACTCATCTAAAATAATACAAACTCTTGTGTTGTTGTTATGATTTTTTGAAATATTATACAAATAATCTTCCACAAACATCCAAAATGGTTTAGATGCCAATGGATATTCTACATCAAACAAATGAAATGATTTAAAACATATGTCAAAGCTTCTTTGAAAATTATCAAATAACATTAATTGACCATCTAACTACACAAAAAATTGTTTAAATTGAAAACTTTTTATATCTCCTATACATTAAATAAATGGCTGAATTGGATCTCCTTTTGTGACCAAAAATGATGTATGGTCTTCTAAAGACTGCATTGTTGAATTGATATAAATAAACGACTCTTGGGAATCCCTCAGAGTAAATTTTCCATACTCTCTTTTTCCGTTGACATTTTTTCTTAAAAACTTTTTTGTTTGCGGTAAAAAATAGTGTATGCACCGCAATATTTCAAGATGAAATATATCCTTGTCTGAAAAAAGAAAAATTTTTAAAGAATGTGTTTATTGTAATTAAAAAAGAAATGTAATATAAATACCTTTTTCAATCTCGTCTCCTGTCTATTGAAGCTACCCAGGCAGAAAAAGACAATCACCACGACGCTGTGCCGACGTTGCAGGGGGTACTATCAACATCAATACAACGTACTGTTTACCAAATTTATAATGTTGTCACAATATTAAAATGATAACGCCAAATGTGCGTCTTCCGACTCTTCTTTTTAGTGTTGTCACAGTACTGTTAATTTAAATTTACAATGGTGGATTCACGAATTTACAACGTAGTCACAACCGTCTTCCGACTCTTATTTTCAATATTCGCAAAATAAACAAGCACAAATTTGTATATTTTCTAACCCAAATTAGTTTTTGTGTTTTCATATTAATACGACTCTATTAAATTAATAAAACTAAATTTTTGTATAAACAGCGTTGTAGCGGTATAGAATTATTATAAACACGGTATTAGGAAATAAGGGTTTAATTCTTGTATTTACAGTGTTGTAGCGGTATAGTTTTATGGTAAATACGACTTTAAAAATCTGAAGTCGTATATTTGTATTAAGGGTGTTGTACCCGTGTTGAATCTTATTTAAAAACGGTATTAAAAAACTAAGGTTGTTATTTTGTATCTACAGTGTTGTGATGGTACCATATTTTTGGTAGAGTCACAATTTTGTATTTACAGGGTTGTGGCGGTACAAAATATTTAGAAGAGTCGTAATTTCTGCCTGGGTAAAGTTTGTTTAACATTTGGATCTTTTATATTTGATTGAATTTTTAAATATTTGTACACATTTAACAGCTTCGTTTCCCAACTCATAATTGTCGGTATGTTTTTATATATTGCGTTGAAATCGCCGTCAATCTAAAAAAATCGTATTACTTTAGTTAATATACATATGCTTATTTTTAATAAATACCAATTTAAATCCGTTTTATTCTTTGTACTATGGCCACAGATTTTTTTATTTTTTTATTTGATTTAAGCGAAATTTTGTGCACGCAGCCCATGCAGAATTATATTCGTCAGATGGTAAGTTATCAAATTTAAGACTTTGAAGGTATATATGGGCATCATCTTCAGTTACTGTAAGAAGAAAAAAATATATAAATACTTTAATTAATACATTATTTTATAAGTTAAACTTACTTAACGTATGTACGACGAAATTGTAGACAAATCTAATTCCCGGTTGTTAAATGATTTTAACATCTTCTTCTTGTTGTGGTATTTTACAAACAACTTTCCTCTTCGTTCCGTTCTGTAGTAATCCAATTTTTCCGTTGGAAAAATACTTAAAATTTGGTTTTCTAAATTGTAACTTAATTGCAACGACATATGAATGTCTTTTGATTCAAAATGTTGAACAATAATATTTATTATACATGAACGTTGTTCTTCTGTTTTCTTATTGCATTTTTCGTAACTATAGTTATTTAGTTATTTATAAATAAAGGTCCATTTATAAAACGGGTTTGCTTACAACAGACCGCTTTAGAGTCTAAAGTTAAGCCTTAAGCTATTTTGGGAATCCTTATAAACAAGCTAAGGTGTGTTTTTAGGGGTGTTAAAAAAATAAAATGTTACCCCTCCCTACAAAGTGAATAAGTCTATTTGACGAAACGGAATAAAATTTACATAAAATGTTTCTGAAATTAATAAATAATTTAACATAAATATTGTTAGCAAAACAAGAAATTAACCAACTATAAAATTCGCAACATAAACGCAGTAATAAAATAATTGTATATTCAGCTTTAGAAAGATAAATAAGCAGAGATGGGATACACACACCTACAAGTTTATACAAATTTACTTTGGCGTACGAATATTCAGCCTATAAAAACTAATCACTGTCAGTGTTTAGTCAACACAAAGTTCCAGGTCTTCTAGTCGTTCAGAGCCAAAAAAAAAAAACTCTATATCAAAATGAAATTCATCATTGTATTTGTTGCCCTCTTCGCCGTTGCTTTGGCCGCTCCCCGACCAGAAGAAGCCGTCATCTTGAAATCCGAATCTGAAGTTGGACCCGAATCCTTCCAATATTCGTAAGTATTTTACCTTTTCCAAAGCTTATGAACCTTCATTTACTCTCAAAAGAAATAAACTAATTAAGTCCTCTTTTTATTTATTTACAGTTATGCCACCAGCGATGGTTCTGAAGCTGAAGCTCAAGGTCAATTGAAGAATATTGGTTCTGAAGAGGAAGCTCTTGTTGTCAAGGGCTCTTTCTCCTTCGTTGGTGATGATGGTCAAACCTACAAAATCAACTATGTTGCTGATGAAAATGGTTTCCAACCCGAAGGTGCCCATTTGCCCGTTGCCCCTGAAGCTTAAGTTTTAATTGTTATTTATTAATAAATCTTGTTTATTTCTCAAAAAAAAAAAAAAAAAAAAAAAAAATTGCGTTTATATTTTTCTTTAAAATTTGTTAAAGGTCTCTAATCATCTATTGCAATTTTTCGAATATTGGGTGAAAGCAATTTTTAAAAATATGTATTGCAAATGTTAATGAAATTTATGAGAATTTAAAAAATGATGGCCTAAAAATTTTACAATAACTATCAAAGAATTATTTTTCAATACTTTTTAATACAATTTAGTACAAGCGTTTGAAAAAGCATTCATATGTGATTCAATCATAAGAAATCATTGAAAAAGGATTAATATATGATTCGATCATATTCTCAAAAATTAATCAGAAAATTGTATCACGATTGATTCTTTGAGGTGGTTCATCGGCACCATTTTCTCACAACGAGTGTATCATTTATTATCGAAAAATTAGTTAATTTTGTTTATGTAGCTGACTCCTCAAAGATTAAACTATTATACTTTTTGACTCTTCAGCGCGATTAAAAAACAAGAATATTCGCTCAATTTCAGATTATTAAAGATACATTTGCCGGGAGAAAACAGTACCCTGCCCGCGACTATTCTTGAAGAGTCATTTAAAATAGTCTTTTTCATTAGTGTTACTGTAACTGATTAATAAGTTTTTGGATCACCAAAACTACTCAAAAAAGATTCATCAAGATGATTTTTGAAAAAAAAAACGATCTTCCAAATGCTAGCAGGGAATCAAGGTACTATTATAAAATTAAATTTGTTTAAATTTTAAGAATTTATGAAACACCTTGCCATTGTTGCACACGAGTGTTATGTAAATATAATTTGCAATT
The DNA here is from genome assembly GCA_930367215.1 of Pollenia angustigena. Classification (NCBI taxonomy): domain Eukaryota; kingdom Metazoa; phylum Arthropoda; class Insecta; order Diptera; family Polleniidae; genus Pollenia; species Pollenia angustigena. Next base: position 233,030,573 of record OV884058.1, on the reverse strand, counting down.
TCTTTAAACATAAATTTATTTTTAAAGTACAAGCTAAAAACCGAGGTTTTTTGTCGGTTTTCGTTATCGGTCTTAGACATTAAAAACCGTGGTTTCGGTTCAAACCGAAACCCGATTATGAAATATATATATTCTGGATCCTTATGAGAAGGGAAGTTCAAATTCGGTATTTATGAATGTACATAAGGGTGTCCCAAGGCTCAAGCATAATTTGAATGCTTATTGGGTCCAGTATTTTTTAATTTTTTTTTAGATTTTTAGGAAGTCTTTGTTAAAAATCTGCTTTTTCGGCCTTTTTTCAAACTTGACTCATAACTTTGTCAATAACCACGTTCATTTAATTTTTTGACCGAATATTTCTAAAGAAAATTTCCCAAGCTTTATTTCCATATGCAAAAACTTTAAGTTCCGGCAATATTTTTGTCCATTACGATTCCACATATTAAGTTCTTTTGTAATTTTTTAACAAATTCTGTAAAAAACGGCTTATTACTTTAAAATTTATCTGAAAAGTATAAAAACTAGTGACGCGATTTTGAATACCGATAAGTTCTAAACATTTAAGAAAAACAAAAATGGAATTTTGTCCTACAGTTTCCGAGTTACACTATTTTTATAGTTTGTACCTTAAAAATGGTGATACTTTTTTCGTTATAATTATTGTATATTTCCATACATTTTAATATTTACGTTTTAACTGTCATTAACTTCTGACATTTATTGATCTCTACCGTAACACGCTATCATTTTCACTTTCTATTTTATGTGTGCTCCAGGTGCTATCAATCGGGCTCGCTGGATAATGAAAATTATCGATGCTTTGAAAATATGCAGTTCAAAGCATTCAGTTGCATTCTTATATAGACAAATCAACAGTTGATGCCTTGCTTGAATTTAGTTCCTTTATTTTAAGAATATATATCAAATATTGGAACCTCTGCCAGTGCCCTCGATACGCTCCTCTCAATGATCTAAGTCTATTAAAGGAATTGGATAGTTATAAAATTATTAATAAAGCAGTTGCAAAAGCCTCGCTTTAACTTTTCTAGGTCATCAGTGGTACTAAACTCCGAAATTGGCTGCCAAAGCGTTTTTTGATGAACGTATCGACACCAAAACTTTGCACTTAATGACAAAAAAACTTGCAGATACTCCATGCAGCGATTATGAAGTAGCAAATCGATGCCTTACTTTCTCAACCTCGTATCTTAAAATAATACAACTTTTTAGGAGACAAAAAAAAAAAAAAAACGATTTATCTTTGTATACTTCGGTGTTTGGGTTAAAGTTAAAATGGAATTATTAAAGAATTGATTACATCTATGTAAATTGTATTGAAATAATAAGTTGTTGCATTGTTAGAACACAAAAATGGCAGTCGTTTGATATGAAAAATTCAAAACCGTATTTTTAAGATACGAGGTTGAGAAAGTAAGGCATCGAAATGTAACTTTAACAAAAGAAAACAATTCATTTCAACAATTCATTTCAAAAGCCAGTCTAACTTTATTGGAAGCTTGCAATATTTCAATCGATTTTTTTAAAATAGATCCAGAGAATTGGAAAGCCAACAAGTCATTTCAAAAGGCAAAGAAAAAAGTTCAACAATTACAAGTAGTAAATGATGTGGCAGAACGAGGTGTGGGTTTGGCTAATACTTATATTAATGTCACAACTTCTGAAACTGATTACCAGAATTTATTGCAAGGTATAAAACTACATCGCAAGAACCTCAATAAATGATTTTTCACAGAGCAAAAGAAAAGTTTTTGATTGGGTAAGATTGGTGAACTGGCAAACAGCTTATAATAACACATACTGGGTATAAAGATAAAAACAGGTATAACTCAGGAACGGTAAGAACAAATTTAAAAATTGTTTATTCATATTAATAAGAATTAATTAGTTTTTTTCGCTTTTATTTAAACATAAAAAGTTGTAAAGCGTTATTACAAATTTAAAAAAAAAAAACGAAAAATTGTAATTAAGGGTATCTAAATGAGTAAACTCATCACCAAAACTTATAATTTTTTCACACAGGAATAAAGCTTGGATATTTTTCTTTAAAACTGTTTCCTCAGCAGTGAAGAAACTCGTGGTATTAACCAAGGTATGAGTAAAGTTAAAAAAAAGAAAAGGAATGAAAGCTCCATTTGCGCGACCTCTAAACCTATTCCAAAAATTCTTAAAAATAAACCAAAAATACTTTACCCTTTAAGCTTTTAAATTTTAACTGAGCACCTATGAAAATCAGAAAGAAAAAATGTCTTGGGACAAACTAATGTACATATGTCAGGTATGCTCATTATAATTAAGCTTTAAAAATTCAACCAGATCGGTCCAAAAATGGCTGAGATATGACCAAAAAACCACGACTACCTATACGTTTTTCCATAAATCCCTTGTTGTTGTGGTTTTTACATTTCTTTTTTCTGTATATCTGGAAAACGGGAAAAGACAAAGGTTTTAAATTTGGAACAAACATTTAGTTTATCAATACACAGTATCCCTCAAAATGTGTGCGGGATTGCAGAAGAATTATTAGACTGTCATATGACCTATGGATACGCCTTTTATATCCAAAGATCACAAATCTTAAGTGGGACAAATTTCTTGAAAAACTCGAAAAAATCCCGAGTCCGAGTTTACCGCCAAAGTAAATGGTAAATTTCTTCATAAGCATGTCAGTATATAAATTTGTCAATCGGTTGAAAAATGGGCAAGTGATAAGTAAAATACTTATAAAATGGTCTAAAAGACATTAAAAGCTATGACCAAAATATAAATTTTTTTTGAAAATAACCATTTTCGGAAACCATAGATCTTCCCGAGCCTAACTTTTATCACCCAAGAAAATGGTAAATTTTTTCTTAAAAACGTCAATATATGAATCCATCAAATCGGTTAAAAAATGGCTGAGTTATGACTGAAATACTGAAATTCAATCAAAACTAAACTTGCTAAATACTTATAAAGCACGCAAACATGTGCAATTAATAAAATAAAATTAAGCGATAAGTATACATGTATCCAGTGTTGCCAGAAGATTTTTTGAAAAATACCTACGCATACTAAAAAAAAATCCGATTTTTCCCTACACGTTGCAAAAATTTTCCCTACAAAAATCCCTACGCGTTTTAGTCATTAAAGTCTTAGAAAAAACAATATGTAGTTATAAAAAACTAATTTCTTTCGCATATGTTTAGTAAAGCTCTAACAACAAAAAATAAGTAATAAAATTAAAAAAATTTATGTACTTTTAAATTAAATTCATTTAAAAAACAAGAGTTTTTTTGAAAAAAAAAAAATAATTTCAAAATACGCCAAACACGATAAGGGTGAATGTACCCATAAACATTTCTTAACTTTAAAAACGGTTTTAAGAAAAAAAATTTCATAGAAAATTTGTTTTGTTAACCTTTATAAAAAAAATATTATTTATATGATAATTTAATTTAATTACATAAGTAATCGGCCATGTCATCAAAGTCACGTGATTCAAAGTTCAAAAAAAATATTTCCTTTTATATACCTGAACTTCTTTTGAATTCAGGAAAAGCTGCGTTGATTTTTACAATAATTCAATTGAAAATCTTCGTCGATTTCAATTTCACCTGATTTCGTTTTCCATGACATGGCCGAAGATATGTATATATTTTGAACTGAATTTTCTTAAGTGACCATTAGTATATTCGAAATTAATGCAGCCTCTTCCATGGTTTTGCATCACCATTTGCATTGGGTAAAGCAAACAAAATATGAACCAGTTTTGATAAAGTTTGAAATACAACCTTGTCATTATAGCCATCCTTTACCATTTTTATCGAAAAGTGTTCCAGATCCATGTTGCAAAACAAATTAGTTACACAATTTCAGAAAATTAATTTTATACGATTGTTCTACACTCATACAAAAGATCATTGGGGCTGAAGTTAAATTGTTAAGACAATAGTTGAAACTTGTACTCATCTTTTTTTGTCCAAAAATATATTCTGGACTTAAGAATTCCATTTCTTTAAATGTTAAATCATTATTAAAAATAAATTTTTTAGCATTTATTTCGTATACAATGCAATATGAGAAAAAAATACCTACATTTTGGCGAAAATAAAAAATCTGTCCGATTTTCCCTACACTCCTATTTTAGTTACAAAAAACCCTACATGTAGGGATTTTTCCCTACTTTTGGCAGCACTGCATGTATCTATAATTTAAAGCTGTAAATGAATCGTTCTTTTTTGATTTTAATTCGCCAAGAAGAAAGAAGAAAGGATTGCACTTCATTTTAATTGCATTGATTTTAAATTCATTCCAATAAATTAGAACAATGAATTGCAATTCAAATGAATGAAATCAAAAATGAATTTGCTATCAATCAAATTCAAGAGCAGTTCTAGGGGGAATTACTAAAATTTACTATTTTTATTGCAGTTGGAAGTTTTAAATACAAAAACAAATTTTCCAATCGTAATAAAAGTAGTAAAAATTTCGAGTTAACGAACACAGCTTTGACAGCAAAAAATTTTGTTGAGATTCAAAGTTGCTGAAACCTTTAAAATAATTTTTCCATTTTAATAAGATTTTCGCCCATACCTAATAATTAAATTCTTATTCTGCCGCTACCTGACAATTCCATTCCAATACAAAATCAATTCAAATTTCAATCAATTCAATTAAACTAGTGTTCGCCTACTGGTCAAAATTCGACCATAAATTTTTATCTACATATGAAGAAAACATCCCAATAAAAAATGGAGCTTCCAACGAAGCAGGTTTGTAAGAGAGAAACATAAAAGTTTCGCTTACCATTGCGCTTACGGAAGACATGAATTTTATATGGCGAGTTCCCACTTTGAAGCAATACATTATTGACACATAAAGCACACTATTCAGCGCACATAAAAATTGTTAGATGTAACGATCAGCTTTACACACTGAATGTTTTGATACCGTTATTTTTTAGTATTCTCCCTTACAAACCTGCTTCGTGGTAAGGGAATGCCGTAGCACTTGAAATGTTATTTTTTTTAATAAAAGTTGTTAAGAGTTCTTTCACTTACTTTACTGCATTTCTGTATGTCTTATTGCGTAGCGCATATTTGTGCGCTTATTTTTTTAAATGTACCTTTAATGCTTCGCAAGATGATAAAATTTTTTACTGGGATAGTACATCTAAGTACATATGAATTTACATGTTTCGAGCATTTATTTGTTCCATCTTAGTGGATCAATTTGGCGAGTGACAAGCCTCCGATTCATATGTTATCTTCCACGTGAGTTAATTTAATTTTGTATGTTCAATATAAAAAATATCAAAAAGTGCCAATTGAAAACAAAAAGGTATCAAAAAGTCTCCTCTTATCCACTTTAATTTTATGTTTCTTACTATGTCTAATATAAACGAAAATTAATCAAAGTACCAGATGTTGAACGAAAAAGTACCAAAAAGCTACACTTACATGTTCTTTTACACCCAGTTTAATGTATAATCTTATCTTTATAGGTTTTCATTCACTATAATATTATGTTTCTAAGTTAAATATTATAGAAAATGTAATAATTATCACATGCATCACGTAAAAGAAAGAAATTTAATTTCCCTTATTTATTAAGTCGAAATATTTTAAACCGGTTTACATACTTATATGACTCTAGAGTTCCGTGTGAGTTAAATAACCTCATAGATACCTATGATTTCGGCAGAAAAATTAGTACTTAATTTGGGTAGAATTGAGTTAATTAAAGTTCTTTCATTATTAACAACACCATATAGCTTGTTCCATTATTGGTTCTAGAGCCGTCTGTATATAAAAACATATGGTCGTTAAATTTGTGCAGTATTTCTCTGAATCGTTGCTTTTATATATCGGGGATCGTTATAGGTTTTTTGTTTACGTTAATGGATTTGCCGATTGTTTCCAGATCGAGAGTCCAACTGGTATTTTTCTAGGAGAGAGTTGAGTAACATTGAAGGGTATGGAATTTCGAAAATTTCAAAAAGTTCCAGATGAAAAACAAAAAATACCAGCATTTTTTTATCTTATAGGTTATCACTCACTCAGGGCCCTTCACTTATAGTATTATGTTTCTTAGTTCAATATTATAGAAAATTAAAAATTATCACATGCAGCACAGAAAAGTTAAAAAAAGAAATTTAGTTTCCCGTATTTCTCCCCATAGAGGTTCGGTTGGCAAACAAAGGAAGAAAGCGTTCGTTCTTAACTGTTTTGCCGGGTCTGATTTATACAAAAGATTTATATAGTCGAAATATTCAAAAACCGGTTTCTGAAAAATGTCGATCACCCTAATTTTTTATTATTTGTTAATTGAAAATAAATTTTTATTTATTTATTTTGCGTTTGTGTTAGTAGCAAATTTGAACTCTTATTACTCCGAAAATATTAAATAGATTTTAATAAAATATATATTGTGCACTGCTGTAAGTAAATATCTTTCAAATGGTGTATATTTTGTTCAAATTGCTTGACACAAAGAGGAGGAAAGTGTTCTTAGCTGTTTTGCCTTTGCCGATTTATATATAGAATATGAGTTGGAAATGAATTGCCAATTCTTTTTTCTAATTCATTTGAATTAACTCAACATCAATTCAAATGAATCAGTAAAATTAATTGTAATTCATTTTGACCAAATTCATTAGAATTGACTCAAATTTCATTAAATTTTTTGTGTGAAAAGAATTATTTAAAAATTGAATGATCGCGAATTAATAAAAAAAAAACATGATTCATTTAAAGCTCTGAAATACATACATATATTTATATATATATGAATATTAACTTTTATTCTTTCCTAACCATGGTGAAGGGTATATAAGATTCGGCATAGCCGAATATAGCACTCTTACTTGTTAAATAATTAATTATCTGTTTTGTTTTTTTTAACCCTTATGTGAGTGACAAAAAAAAAACGTCTATAACAGAGTGACAGGATACCCAGGTAGCACATACAATAAATACTGGAGTTTGCTAAAAACCGTAAAAATGTGAAACCGTGGTTTCGGTTTTAAAATGATTAAAACCGGCCGGTTTCGGTTCGGTTTTCGGTTTTGAAAATATCAAAAGGAAAATTCATACATAAACATATAAATTTTTTTTTTTGCAAGTTTTTTATTTGTTTCAATACAGGTATTTTTATTCGCCCTTAAGTGTATACCTGGGCCTGGCCAGGCATTTTTTGACTTTTTCTAGTTTTTTTTCATATAATTATTAAGTATATTAGAACGAAACTTTATGTATTCCTCAATTCCGCAATTGGCCAAATGAAAATTTTGTGCATATTGTATCCACCTGGGCCTGTTCAGGCCCTTGCCTATAATATATTTACTGCAGTTAATAAAATCAAAATGAAACTTTTTAAAAAAGCATACACAGCACATAAGAATTCTTCCTTTTCTGTTTTTCGAAAAATTATATTATTTCCCAACAAAATGTTCCTGCTATAGCCATAAAACTCCATACATATAAAAGTAGTCCCAGCCTTGCCCAGGGGTTCGTTAGTGTGAGTTTTTTCTATAGCTACAAAAAACTCCACTCAAAATTCAAGTGGCCCTGGTGGCAGTTTATGCCTCACAAATAAGGTGTGTACTTAAGAGTTATAAAGATAACATTTGTTCTTCTTAGTACTTATTTTGAATTTAAAGATTTTTAAATACCTTGTCATTGTTAAAGGCTGTTATGTATAAAGTTTTTGTATATTAAGTACGAGTATGATGTTTAATTATCAATTTCTTCAAGCATAAATACATTGTTAAAGTTAAAGCTAAAACCGAGGTTTTTTGTCGGTTTTCGATTTCGGTTTTTAGGCATTTAAAACCGCGGTTTCGGTTTCGGTTTCGGCTAAAACCGAACAGCAATCCCTAATAAATACGAAAGATTTATATTATATTACAATATATATAAGAAAATTAGTTTTACGAAATGTAAAATATAAGTCTGGGGATTTCCATTTGGCTAAGTGAATAATCGACAAATTCATCTACTTGCTACTGCTTTCATGCATGAATACTTGCAGTGAGATAGAAGAAGGTAAAGTGTAATTCAATGGATTCTTGTTATAAAATGCACTCCTAAATTTCACCGATAAAAATGAGGTATTAAACGAATGTCAACATATTCTAAATATTTGCAATATAATATCAGAAGCATCCGATGCAGAGAATATGGGACGTTAAGAGAATAACGAGGATTCATATGATTCTGACGAGAGTGAAGACACAACTGAAGTACATGGACAGGATGGTACGCATTGGCGTCTTGATCCCTATCTAGAATACCAATACATCAACAGAAATGTGTTACGGTAACGTAGAGGTCTTGCTCCTGGCTTAAATATAGGAACACCTAAGGATATATTCAAAACTTTTTTATCCAAGGAGGTGTGCGATATAATTTTGCGTGAAAGTAATAGTAATACCAGGGTTATCGGCAGTTGCTCTATTTGCAAAACTAATAAAAAAAATAAAAAAACTCGGTGGGCGTGCTCAAGTTATAACGAACATTCAATTAACCGTCCTCTGTGTGAATCCTGTTTCCAAGGAACTCAGTACACTATTTTTTTTTGTTTTTCTGATTTGTTCTATGGTAAAGTGAATATATGTTATTTCTATTTTTTTGTGCTTTCTTCAAGACTTTTGCTTGAATAAACAAAATAAACGAAGTATACAAAATAACTAACACTGTCTTTTTATACCCTCCACCACAATTAGTTGTGAAGAGGGTATATTAAGTTTGTCATTCCGTGTGAAACTTTTTTATTATTAATCTCAGACCCTATAAAGTATATATATTCTGGGTCCTTGAGTAATTCTAAGTCGATTTAGCCATGTCCGTCTGTCCGTCTGTTGAAAACACGCTCACTTTCGAACAACTCAAAAGAAATGAACAAACTTGGTGCCAAGTTGCTTGTAGTTATCCTAAGCAGTTTGGGATTGAAATCCAGCAAAATCGGTTCAGTAGGACCAGAGCTATGAATCAAAATGTGGAACCACCACCTAAAAAAATTTATAATTTTGTTACAAAATAAAACATAAATGCTGGAACAAGGCACGGAATGAGATAAGATTTTGCAAACATTTGTTTTATTTGACTGGGAATCACGCTGTTAAATTTCGTGATCATCCGTCCATAATTTACCCTAAGCCCATATAAACAATACTCCCGGAAAACAGTTTAGTACGCCTAAAATCGTAAAATAACAAAATTTGGTACGTCACAATTCTTTAGGACTAGAAATAACACTGTGAAATTTCATGACGATCGGTCCATAATTTGCCTTAGGCCCCATATAAACCCTACTTCCGGAAAACAGTTTAGTACGCCTAAAACCGTAAAAATAATGCAATCATAAAAAATTTTGGCTCGTCACAGAGTTATAGGACTATAAATGACACTGTGAAATTTCGTGAAGATCGGTACATAATTTACCCTATGTCCCATAGAAACCCTACTCCCGGAAAACAGTTTAGTACACCTAAAACCATAATTGATAATGCTATCATAACAGAAATTGGTACGTCACAGTTTTAAAGGACTAGAAATGACGCTGTGAAATTTCGTGATGATCGGTCCATAATTTACCCTAGGCCTCATATAAACCCTACTACCGGAAAACAGTTTAGTCGCCTAAAACCATAATTAATAACAAATCGTCACAGTTTAAACATTCGAACGGTCGGTGGAGGGTATCAAAGATTCGGCATAGCCGAATATAGTACTCTAACTTGTTATTTTAAAATTTTTCATTTTCATACATGTCAAAAGTGCTTTTAATTTAAAACTGATTTTCATTACAATTAATTAAACAATACTAAAAAATTAATGTTATTTTAAATATTTTCGTTAAGGTACCCGGGTATCCTGTCACCCCGTTAAGGGTGCAAAATATAAATTGACCCACAGCACCCTCCAAAATTAGAAGCTAAGCTAATGTTAATTTAAATATATGTATTTAAAACACAATAATAAGAGTTCTCAAGAGGTTCCACTCCCTTAAGAAACTTTAAACAAAAAAAAAAAATTAAAACTTAAAAAGTTACCCAGTTACCCTGTCACTCACATAAGGTTTAAACTTTGAAAGATTTAGGCTATTTTCCAATGTAGAATTTTTTGCTTCTCCTGTAACATTTTTTTTTCTAATCATATGACGATATAGACTTTAGAGAAAAGAGAAAAATGTCTGCAAAACTAAATAAAGGACCTTTTTAAAAACGCTTACAAAACGACAGCTTTAGACCAAATCTATTTTGGGAATCCCTTGAAAATTAACTTGTTTACTCCTCCCTACAAAGTCAATAAGTCTATTTGACGAAACGGAATAAAATTTACATAAAATGTTTCTGAAATTAATAAATGAAATAACGTAAAATTTTTTTAAGCAAAACAAGAAATTAACCAACTAAAAAATTCGCAACATAAACACAGTAATAAAATAATGTTATATTAAGCTTTAGAAAGCAGAGAGATGGATACACACACCTACTAGTTTATACAACTTTACTTTGACGTACGAATATTCAGCCTATAAAAACTAATCACTGTCAGTGTTTATTCAACACAAAGTTCCAGGTCTTCTAGTCGTTCAGAGCCAAAAAAAACTCTATATCAAAATGAAATTCATCATTGTATTTGTTGCCCTCTTCGCCGTTGCTTTGGCCGCTCCCAGACCAGAAGAAGCCGTCATCTTGAAATCCGAGTCTGAAGTTGGACCCGAATCCTTCCAATATTCGTAAGTATTTTACTTTTTCCAAAAATTTATTTCATTTACTCTCAAAAGAAATAAACTAATTAAGTCCTCTTTTTATTTATTTACAGTTATGCCACCAGCGATGGTTCTGAAGCTGAAGCTCAAGGTCAATTGAAGAATATTGGTTCTGAAGAGGAAGCTCTTGTTGTCAAGGGCTCTTTCTCCTTCGTTGGTGATGATGGTCAAACCTACAAAATCAACTATGTTGCTGATGAAAATGGTTTCCAACCCGAAGGTGCCCATTTGCCCGTTGCCCCTGAAGCTTAAGTTTTAATTGTTATTTATTAATAAATCTTTGTTTATTTCTCAAAAAGAAAAAAAAAAAAAAAAAAAAATTGCGTTTATATTTTTCTTCTAAATTTTTTATTTGAAATTTTTTGAAAATTGGGTGAAAGCAATTCGTCGGTTGATTATTTAGTTGTAGTATGTTATTTGTATCCACAAACGACAATTAAATAATCAACCGACGAATTATTTTTAAAAAATGTGTTGCTAATATTCATGAAATTTTAGAGAAATTATTATCAAATTTCAATTCAAAGACTCTTTAAAAAGTGAAGTTTGGGACAATTGAAATATGTACGACTTTTAAACCATTTGCAGAAACCACCTTTTTGTTGCTTGAACGGTACAGGCAGCTTGAAAATGTACCATCCTGCTATTCATCGAAACATTTTAATTAGAGTTGTGTAAAAAGGATTTCTGTTCTTATCCCAATGGTGCGATAAGAACAAAAATTTATATAAATGGCTAGTAACGCACATTGCATTCAATACTGTTGCTCGTTTAATACACATTTATCTATTTAGGCGGCAAATCATGTACATACGCTCCTTTATTGCAACATAGTCAAAACCAAAAATTTGAAGTAACTTATTTTACTTTTACTTAAAATATCAGTAATATTCATATCTCAAACTGAACCGAAGTTATAGCAAAGTAAATTTAATTTAATCTGTATATAAATGTAAATTTGAAAACTTTAATCGCATTTTGCCAAGTTCGATTTTTTTGAGATATGACTATGTGCAATAAAGGTGCGATTTGTGTTTGTAATGTGTAAAAATAAAATATAAAAAATTTCAACACAAAAACAATAATAAACAAGTAAGAGTGCTATATTCGGCTGTGCCGAATCTTTGATACCCTCCACCGACAGTTCGAATGTTAAAGGAGTAACATCCGTATGATGTTATTATTATCTTAAACTGTGACGATTTGTTATTAATTATGGTTTTAGGCGACTAAACTGTTTTCCGGTAGTAGGGGCCTAGGGAAAATTATGGACCGATCATCACGAAATTTCACAGCGTCATTTCTAGTCCTTTAAAACTGTTATGTACCAATTTCTGTTATGATAGCATTATTAACTATGGTTTTGGGTGTACTAAACTCTTTTCCGGTAGTAGGGTTTATATGGGGCCTAAGGTAAATTATGGACCGATCGTCACGAAATTTCACAGTGTTATTTCTAGTCCTAAAGAATTGTGACGTACCAAATTTTGTTACGCTAGCGTTATTTTTTACGGTTTTAGGCGTACTAAACTGTTTTCCGGGAGTATTGTTTATATGGGCTTAGGGTAAATTATGGACGGATCATCACGAAATTTAACAGCGTGATTTCCAGTCAAATAAAACAATTTTTTGCAAAATCTTATCTCATTCCGTGCCTTGTTCCAGCATTTATGTTATTTTTTGTAACAAAATTATCAATTTTTTTAGGTGGTGGTTCCACATTTTGATTCATAGCTCTGGTCCTACTGAATCGATTTTGATGGATTTCAATAGCTAAATCGACTTAGAATTACTCATGGACCCAGAATATATATACTTTATGGGGTCTGAGATAAATAATAAAAAAGTTTCACACGGAATGACAAACTTAATATTTACAACTAATTGCGGCGGAGGGTATAAAAAGAACAACAAGATATTTTATGAGTAAAGCTGGAGGTCCATACCACGCGTTTTTGCCTCCAAGCAGCGCATGCTTTACTAAACTTACTTGCGTTCTACGTTTCAAGTTACATGCAACCCTTTTTATGCTGCAGCAGCACAAGAAAAAATAAAATTTAAATTGTCAAAATCAGCTGATTTGTTCGAACGCTGCTTGTGACGCTTACAAAAGTAGAAAGTAAACCTACTTTTCGCCTCAAGGCATCTACGCTTTTGTGCATGTAACTTACTACATATAACTACACAGATTCTACTTTTTTGACAGCTGCGTCTGCTGCGAAAAAGCGAGTAACGCGTGGTGTGGACCTCCAGCTTAAAAGTTAGAGGCTATCGTGGTGTTTTGCTCATATCTCAACTTTTAACGGAGAATATGTGAAATTAAAACATAACAACCTTGCAGTGTTGCCAGAAGTAGGTATTTTTGATACTTAAATAGAAGCGTAAGGAGAATCGGACAGATTTTTCTTAATCTCCAAAATGTAGGGATTTTTCGTCATATAAGGTGCATGTAGACGACATGTTTTTTACATCTGACTTGTCAACTTTTCAAGTCACATGTAATTGTGCATGTCTGTCAAAATCGCTGTTTTACAGAAGGTTTATAATATTCGGTCACATACGTACATGTAATTTGCTTCTGACATTGGTTCTGTTTTTTTTTCGCATAGTTATTGAAAAAACCAAAATAAAAATGCCGCCACGAAAAATTTAATTTACGCCGTAAAAGAGTTAAGCCATCTTAACATATTGGTATTTCCACAGAAATGTCTACTTTTTGTCACGTAACGTCACCAAGCATTTTTAATCGTTTCTCAAAGAATAATGAAAATATTATTTACTTTTTTTGCATTTGGGTGTAGAGCGCAACTAGGTTTTCATTTAGTGAAAGAGAGGATAAATTTGAAAAACGTGGTTCTAAAATACAAGAATAATTGCTAGGTGACGTGACGCGACAAAAAGAGAGATTTTCTGTGGAAGTGCCCATATTTTTCTTTTAATTCAATGATACCAATTTAGGATATTTTAATGAATCGGTTTTTATGTTTATATTTACATAAATTCTATTCAATGGTGCGATGATCATATATATCTCGGTATTGCAAAGTATTAACTGCAGCCGGCTAATGTTTCCGTCAATAGTGGACGCCGCTGCCGGTTTCTTCTCGGCATAGATTTCTGATGTCAGATGGTTTGTCAGAAGAAAATAGAGTACGCTCTAATTGAAATTTTGTCGAAACAATGTCGAATACTTTAAAGGAATAAAAACGTCAAATTGTGCAAACTCGCAAGATTGGTAACATTGATAAATGTCAAATTTTTCGTGTGGAATTATCAATGTTGCCCAACATTTTTCACAAATTTGAACAGAGTACTAGGCTTAAGATTGGAATCCCACGGGCTCCCAACGTTGAGTACGGGATCACACCTTATGTTGAAAGTCTTAATTGAATTTAATTAAAAGTACATACACATGTATTATTGTTTTTAGTTTTGTACTTATTTTATGTCAAAGCTTTAATATACTTACAGATTCGAATAAAATTTATTTTTTATAACCAATGTTTTTTCTTCTATTTTCCTGGTAATAATGTGTAGAGTTTTGTAGGGGAAATTATCAATGTGTAGGGAAAATTGCAATTTTTTATTAACATGTGTAGGTATTTTTTTTTTTTTTTTTCGAAAAATCCACTGGCAACACTGCAACCTAGTTTACATCAATTCCGGGGCCTTCGAAAAACTTATTTCAACATACACACGGACAAATGAACATTGATAAATCAACTTTGCTACTCATTGTTGGGTCTTAGATCAGTGTTGTAGAAATTACAATCTTATATACATGTGCAAACAATTAGGGACACCTTGTAAATCTTTGTTATAAGAATTAGAAACAAATTTGTTTTTTTTTACATAAAATTAGTATTTTGTTTTGAATATGTGCATTAAAATACAAAGATTTCCGTGCAAAAAAAATAAGCCTGGGGGCTTATTCTGGCAGTCGTGAACAAAAACCTTTTCGATTCGAAAGCAATTTTATTTCAGTTGATACAGAGCGAATCGAAACTATTTTTTTAGTGTTGTGATAACTCAAATAAATGCTTTAAAATACTGAAAAAATAATTTGGATTCGTTCAGAATCGAAGGAAAGAATAGGAAACAAAACTGCTTTCGAATCGAAAAAGTTTTCGTTCACGACTGCCATAATTAGCCTTCTGGGTTTATTTCGACCAAGAGCTTAAATTAAGGCATGCATATAATTAAGGAGACGGTTAGTTTTGTACTATAAACTATTTTCCACAAATTTTTTTTGATAATTCACTTATATTTTGTACTTAAAACCATGCTGTTAATAACTGCCTTGCATCTACATGCAATTGATGATACTAATTTATAACATACCGTCCTTGGGACGGCTTTTTGAACCCTTTTCAGCTCCCGAATACAAATCGTTGAAGTTGCTTATTTTTACTGCGCTAACTTTAGATTTTTTTATTTACCACACATTTTCAATTACGTCGTGATGGCGGCTGTATGATATCCAACCATTATAGTGACGTATTATTTGAAAAGCACTTCTTAACTTGTGGAGCAGTTGGTTTTGGATCATTATCCTTTTGAAGTAGTCTTGTTGTCCATATTTAACGGTATATGAGTAATTAGTATCATCAATAGCATGCAGATGCAAAGCAGTTATTGACAGCAAGGTTTTCGGTACAAAATAATAGGCTATTATTAAAATATGTATTATTAAAAAAAGTAGTGGATAAAAAAAAGTTTAAAATACAATTTGATTTGCAATGCTTATTTTTGCATTAAGACTTAGAGCAATACAACATTCAAAGCAAAGCAGAAAATCGAACAGAATAATAAACTGTTTCCTTTAATTCTTCGCGTTCCACGCGAATGTTACTTTTTTGATTATTTTTCAAGACGCATGCAAAAGTAAGAATGTAATGGTATTTTATGTTTTCATTACGTATGTATATGCATTTTACGCGTTTGCTCATATTTATAAATTTTGTATGTATTTATACCTTTTAAGATTTTTGTTAATTTTTAATGATTTATGTGAAAACAAAAATCATTTTGCTACAAATTTTGGGTTACTTCGAAGAGACCACAAAATCCATAAGCAAAGCCACTTTTCTGAACTTCGAAGAGGCCACAAAATTCATAAGCAAAGCTTATTTTCTGAAGCTATTTCGCTAGTTCTTCGAACTTTATAAGAAAATACAACAACTGAAAAAACTGAGATTCAAAATAGTTCAGAGTCCAAATGAAATCTATTGTTAATCAACACTTCTCGGCCTTCGATACAAAGCTATTTAAAGACAATAGATCGAAAAATGGTCTTGTTGAGCTACTCAACATCACCCTGTATTCCCAAACCGTTGAAGACACATAAAAGTTCTGATAAGTCTACAAGAATAAACCTTTAGAGCATTTTGGAAAATCTTAAAAGAAAATTTGAAAAAGGATGATACTCTGTCCAGCCTTTGTAAACAATACTTTAAAAACAATAGTTTAAATTTTTTTCTTAAAATAATTATCATAGTTTAAAGTTTTATTTTTAATATAACTACAAATTGAACATTAACATTTTTCTTTTTATAACTAAACTTTTATAACCACATATTACGAAAGCAGTATGTACGAAAATTTCTTTCGTAGAACGCAGCATAAGTATATTATTTTCAGTGTATAATTAACAAAAGAATAAAAGTTTTCAAATTAAAGAAATCACAAGAAATTCAACTTTAAATCATTGTTTAAAAAAATAAACTAACAGCAACGGAAACTGACTAACTAGTCTAGTTAAAATATTTATGGAACTTAGAGCCATATACTTATTACCGCTATGGCTACTTTCACAGTTTCTTGGCAATAGTTATAGGTGTAGCAGAAACATTTATTTCTAAGAGTAGCAGTGTCTTTAATTTCCAGTTGTGATAGAAATAGTCTAAAAAGTAAATCTTATTGCGTAGTTTCGGTTTTTTTTAGTTTTTCAATAAGCTAAAGCTTTTTTGAGTTGCGCGAACATATGTTAATCTATCTATACAATATATAATTTCTTAGTATGTCAGGATGTTTGCATGTATGTCCTATCCTTTCCGCAACTTTCTGACGCCATCTGATGACACAGGAAGCTGAAATTTGGCACACTTGAAGTACTTTCTCTGCGGAAGATCGTAACGAAGCAATATTTTTGATTTTCGGCTTTTCAACTAGTATAACTATAAAGATCTGATAGAAAAGATGTTTTTTTTATAATATGGCGAACTTTGGGCCCCACCCGGCACGGCTAGGCACCGTCGGATTGACCTGAAAAATTAGATCATGATTTCTTTCACCAAACCTCATATTTTAAGCAGCGCAAACAATTAAATTTAAAAAAAAAAATACCATACAAGATGCGACCAGTCTAATATATATATATATATTCATATATATATATAACTGTCGCAATCGCGTTAGAAACCGCGACTATTTTATAAACTTCTGATACTAAAGAAACTTTTTTACATTAAGCAAACATTTTTTATGTTGAATTAGCACTGATTACAAATTTGTTTTTCGACTACTTTATTGCTACATCAAAAACTGCTTTTGTTGTTAACTCAAGTACTACTTTTAACTGTGTACTTAGAAATAAAATTTTTCAGAAAATTATAAAAAACAAACTACAAATGCAATTGATTTGGTTTATGTTTTAATCTTATTGCTCCATTTCGAATTCAATTTTTCAACATTTAGCAAAAGTAATAATATTTCAATAGCTACGAAATATTTAAACGCTGTTGCTACTTCGACAAAATATTTCTGGAAGAATTGTTTAAATCTTAAGCAGTAAAATTTATAGTAATCGAATTATTTTGAAAACTGCATTGAATAATTATCAAACTGTTCTTAAAAAATTTATAAAAAACTGGATTGACTTTATTTTAATTTTCTTTAATGAAATTAAGGGCATATTTAAACGTAGGATAACTTAAACCTAGTTAACACAATGATTCAGGCACACAATGTTGTTGGTGGTAACACATTTTAGAGACGAGGCAAATGATCACCTTCTGGTTGGAAACCATTCTCATCAGCCACATACTTGACGGTGTAAGTTTGGCCGTCATCACCAATGTATGAGTAGGAGCCACGAACAACAAGCGATTCATTGTCAGTACCAATGTCTTTCAATTGACCTTCCTCCTGGTGGGTTTTGCCATCACTGGTTTCAACACTATAAAAAAACGTACAAAAACAAAACAAACAAAAAAGTTTGGCATTGAAACAATCTCTTTAAAAAAATGCACAAGCGCACACTAAGTAAATCCTTGTTGGCCTTGGCCACTTGACCCAGTTTACAACACCATTCAGAGAAATAAAAACAAAGGAAAAGTGGTGTAAACCAGTTCATTTACGTCACAAGGCCACAACATCCAAAGCAAACACTCACACGCGCACACAACTGAAACTTACGCAAACTTGTATCCCTCGGGTTGTACATCGGAATCGTAACGCAAAACTTGTACTTCTTGTGCGTCCTGTGGTGGAGCAGCCAAAGCGCAACCGATTAAAGCAGCAACAAACAAAGCAACAGCGAATAATTTCATTTTTGTTTTGGTTATACGAATGTGTTAAAATTAAAGTTAAAAAAATTAAAATTTTTTTTGGCTTTTTAATGTGTTCCCTTAGTGGCTGGTTGTTAACCGTGCAAGTACTCAACAATTAATGGTAGCTACATCGTCTCATTATTGGCATTTTATACATATTTCAAGATAAGATTCATTTTCCTTTTATTGTCGTTGCTGGTATTTATTAAATACACATTCAGTAATAAATGTGTATCATCAATACTCACATGTGAATGAAGTAGGGGGAAAAAATTATTAAAAATTAAATAATGAGTAATTTACATTAAGATGCGTGTGTATGGGCGGATATTTTACATGTACTTGTATTTATTTACTTTTAAATTCGTACGAAATAAGAAGGGCTTAGCCAACCAGTTTGATAGACCGACCAACCGACAAACAGACTTGTGCCATCAACACACATATTAACAATACAATGTGTCATATGCAAAAGAAATTTTGAAGAAGAGATTAGTTTTTGCTTTGATTTAAATATAATTTCTGTGATCCCTAATTGAACGGCTAATTAAATATATTTTTAAATTAAATTTAAGTTAATTACCTAAATTAACGTTTTTTAAATTGTATCATTTTAGCTTTATACCTACAAAAGACTGGTGTTCTGTTAAAACTTGTAAAATATGCCGTGCAACATTTATTATTTCATGGGAGAAATTTGGCATGTTCTTACAAATAAAGTGAAGTTGCAGCCAATTTTTCGGTTGATTTTTAATCACATTTAGATTTAAAATTGATTTAAATACAAAATTCTGTTTTTAACTTAACACTTGAATAAAACTTAACTCACCAAACTGTGCCAATGCTCTGTAACTCGCGCGTCGAGAAACTTTTCGATTGAAATGTGTGAAATGAAACAAAAATGCCATATATTGAAACAAACAGCTGTTTTTCTCACTAAACTGTGTCTGTAATTTTTTTTTTGGCGAGTACTAGAGAAAGTCAATGGGTATAAAAAAAATTAAATTACTCTAGCATATATCGACAATTTTCAATACGTGTGCGTACTCATATCTGTTTATTCTCATACTTGTGTATATCCATGCGCATTTGATTTCATTCATGTATGTTATCATACTTATTGTGTTTCATACTCGCACATAATCAGATACACCCATATTCGCAGTTATGAAATGAGATATCACAGGTAAATACATTCATACATATTAGAGTTTGAGAAGTTTATCTGTTGCCAATTGCATTTTTAAGACGTTTAAAATGGTTTAAAATTTAATTGCTGAAGTCAATTAGTATGCCAACGAAAATTTTAGCCTTAAAGAAGACTTCGACATCATGCTATGGTGTAAAAACAACTCCACAAGGTATCCACGGTTGTCTTAATAAGAATCAAGAATCTTATGAAATTTCCTGCCTGCAGCGCAGCATTAGATTAAGATTTCTCTTTAGCTGGAAACATAAAAAAAGAAACTGAAAAGATCCAAAAATAATTGATATCCTCTTTTTTTAATTATTTTTATAAAAAATCTCTTTCGGAAAATAGATTATAATTTATTATAGCTTTTGAAGCATTATTTTAATTTGATAGCAAATATTTATGTTTTAATATAACTTTAACATAAATTAATAACAATCTAATTTAATCAGTGCTATATTTGTTTTGCTAGTTTTGGAAGATACTTAAAATATAATTACATACATATGCTTTCTGCATCAAAAATTTTTAGGTCGTGGCAACACTGCTTGCTTTAAAATAACCATTCAAATTGTTGAAGTTACTTGTCGATACTCATCGATACATGCCTATACTCATTCGCATTCAAAGGATTATCCATAAGCATGCCTGGTTGTTCATACTCATACCAGTCGATATACAAACTTATTCATATTCATACTTATTGGTAGTCATACCTGCCTGTACTCGTGCTCGGTGGCATATGAATAGGTTATAAGTATTAATAATATAACTTTTTGGCTTTCTTTGGCGAGTACTAGATGTCACGTAAGAAAATTCTCGCCAATTAACAGAAAAAGTGTGTCAGTAACATTTTTATGAGAAAAGTTTCTGCTTTGAACTGTCAAATAAACTCACGATGAAAAGGAGGCGAGAAAAAATTTTAACAGTAAAAACAATTAAAAATGCAAAATACAAAGAATAATAATAATAATTTTTTCTTCTTAGAACATTTTTTTTATTGTTTACTTATTTTGGTTTTAACAATTGAATAAAAACGAATGTTTTCAAAGCTTGTTTGCAAACAACAAACATTAAAGTCGCACTTTACACTATTTGGTGCAGCCGACGGTTGTATTTTCGTCGCCGTCGTAATAATATTTTCTCATTGGAACATATTTTATTATTTAGCTTTTAACAATTTAATAAAAACGAATGTTTTTAAAGCTTGTTTGCAAACAACAAACATTAAAGTTGCACTTTACATTTTATGGTGTAGCCGAAGGTTGTATTTTCGCAGCCGTCGTTGAACAATTTTCAATAGTAAATTTTGGTCGTCGTCAACGACAAGTGTTACTGGTGTTCTCAACGTCTGCATTGTCACTTTGGCTTCGAGTGCAATGTTATGACATTTATAACGTAACGACGCACAGTGGTTGAGGTTCATAGAACGAGCGCTTAAAATAGAAGAAGTTTTCGAAGGTCAATTAAACTTGGCAGATAGGCATTTTTGGTTTGAATAAAAAAAAAAAACAAAATGGAAAAATCAAAATGATCCACCCACTTTAACGACCATTTCCCATACAAAGTGAAAATAAAATTTTGACCTACGGCATTGTTTTTCGGCACATAGCATTTTTAAATACTCAGAATCATTTGTGTGAAATTTAAAAAATATCCGCCCACTTTTACGTCCACTTCCCATACAACTTGTATTGAAAAAGTGTCATAACTCCCTTGATTTTTAATGCATCAACTCAATTTTCAGAAAAAAAAAAATATTATATATAATTGTAGAATGGGCTCCTGAAAATATATACATACCTGATCTGCCCACTTTTACCCCCACCTCCCATAGAAAAAACAAATAGAAAAAACATGAATAAGTAATTTATGCATAGTCTTTAAATAATTTTTTAACATCATTATCGTACTCCAATTTTTTGATTTGGAGCTTTGAGCGAAATCTATTTATAAATGGATCTGAAGACAATAAAAGATTATGCATTACGTCTTCATTAGTGGATACACGTCCAATTCTTCGCATAATGTGTAGTTGTTATAGCATGCAACAACATAATAAATGAATGATAACACATCACCTAATAGTCTATCGTATAAAATCGTGCTTGATCTTCTATTGTTGTTATCAAACAGTATCAGTAAACAAAATTCAAATTCAATTGAAGCTAATGCTTTTTCAACAATGAAATATATAACATTATAACACTATTGACTAGTATGTATATTACATTATGTAATAATTTCTAACAGTAAAGAGTTTTGGCAACAACAACAAGCATGAACAAAAGTTTATTTTTTGTTACTTTATCATTTTGTAGTTTTTTTTTTTTGGAAAGGAGCAGCAGAATTGTTTTAACTCTAAGCTGAGACTTCAAGCTGTAATATGACATATTTCGTTAAACAGCGCTCCATTGCGCTAAAAAGATACATTGAAATATTGATTTTGTTTATATTTTGTTATACGAAATTTTTTATATGGCACTTTTTCCAACTTTTTTTAATGCAAATCTCATCTGTGACAATTTGTCATTTACGAAAATATACAACAAAGTCAAATGAAAAGTTAACTGTGATTGTACCAAAAGATTGAATATACAGTAAATTTGCATGCCATTTTAAACAAGCGAACATATCAGATATCTGACAACAAAATACCAAAAAATTATGAAAAAATTAGTTTCGGACACTCTTCAACCTATGTGCGAAGTAATCTCTTTTTATAAATAGTTTTCGACACGAGTAACAGACACAACTTTTTCTCACTTTTCGAGAAACGAAATTGATCAATATTTTGTTTCCATTGTAAATAACTTAGCATGGTGGCCTCAACAAAATATAGATTTAAATACCACCCTAAAAATGCGACATAACTCAATAAAAGTTGTCAATAATAAAGCAAAATTTTGATCAATTTACTGATGAAGCTTTTTTTTTTAATTTGTTCGTTTTCTGCTAAAGATATGGTAACTTTAATTATGCAACGTTTTCTAACCCCCCGTTTCCACATGCAAGCGCAAGTTCGAATAAAGGCTCAGTTAGGCGAACGTTGCTGTACCGTATCTGTACTGTATCCATCAGCTGTTCGCTTTTTGTTATATGAAAACCAATACAAAAGCTTACCGAAATGCAATGTACCGTAGTTGCAACGTACCAATCTGTATAAAATAGAATTTCATGCCGTTGTTACGTAACATTTGTAAGACAGTGATGGGCGGCTTGTATGTAACATTGAATGCGGGTAATTTTGCTCTTTTTTTTTTGGTACTTTTTTTAGTATATCTAAAGAATTGCGACAAAACAACTTACAATACAACATATTTCCAAATATACATATGTTTATATGTTTAAAGTAAACAAATGCATATACACATACAATAGAAATGTGAAACATATTAAAGACTTTAAATGGTATTAAAACCTTGTTTGGTGTATGCACATTTACAATATATGTATGCTAAAAATATATATGTATGTTAAAATACAAATTTATTTATTGTAAATCTATAATATAAAAAGTAAATTATTAACATTTTTTATATACAAAAAATACTGTTTTAATACCATTTAAATCACGTGGTACCTTTTCTGCACAACGGTCACCATTTGATCATTTTTGATTACCATCACTGTGTGTTTTGTTTTATGTATACTATTGCTTTTTGTTTATGTATGGAAAAACATATGACACGTTTTTAAACGTTCTATAAGTGCACCAACGTAGTTACAGTACGTTGCGGTACATTACGGGTACAGCAACGTTCGCCTAACTGAGCCTTTACTCAATGCACTCACACTTTTTCACTAACATTCACACAATTTTTGTACTTTCAGCCAATCGGCTGTTTCCTCGATTTTTCGTTGATAATACGTAAACACTACTTGAAAGAAATTACTTGCATGTGGAAACGTAGGGTAAAAAAGCAATTTAACACAAAAAAAAACAAAACAATTTACTTTAAAAACAAAATAAAGAACTAAACAATTGACTTCTGCTTTCAATTAAAGAAAAAAAAAGTAAGTCGGTGCCACTAGGTATTTCAAACAACCGAAAGTAGTCGGTATCTACTGCAATTTTGCCACAGTACATAAATTACATTTTTTTATTTTATCGGGCAATTGTTATAATGGAGAAAACTTAAAAGTCACTTGATCGTTCGTGATAGCTATTATTCACGTTCACTTTATCAGTTCCTTATTCATTAGCTCGAAATAATGGCCCTTATTTTGATCAGAGTTATGAATCCTACCACCTAAAAACCACAGTAAAATTTATATTTTTTTTTCAAAATCGATCACAAATGGCGGGGAATACGCGTATTGAGAATTATTTTGAACGAATTCATTCTATATAACTAGAAATAATTAATATAATAATTTACGATAAACCCAATATAAAGCGCAGTCTCGGAAAACACTTTAGAACACCAAAAACAATTACAAATAATGTTATCCTAGTAAAATTTTGTCTTAGAGTTTTATAAAATACTTTAAGTCACAGTACAACATTTTGTGCAGATCGTCTTATAATTTACTATAGGCCCAATGTAAAGTTCAATCTTAGAAAACACTTTAGTACTTACGCCTAAAGCTGTAACACACAATCGAACATGAATGTCAATTCTGCTTAAATTTTCGACTGCTCGATAGTGTGCCCGTTAGAAAATTTATGGTTGGCTATTGACTGACGAAATCTTTTACTGCAGCAAAACAAAAGTTTCACTGTATTACCACGAATGCAGTTTCAAAAGATAATAATTGTAATTTTTGAAAATAATTTACTTTGTGCTTTTACAGATTATAGACTTTTAACACCTGCTTACATTTACATCTTTCAGCTTATCGCAAAGATGTTCAGATCTTATACGTTGCATGCAACTTGAAACGTAGAACGCCGCGTTTTCTCCTTGTTGCATGATTTGGGAGAGAGGAGAAGAAAAATGGCATTCTCTTTTCCCTTCTCTCCTAAAAACTCAAGACTTGACGAGTCAAACTTGACGTGTATGAACCGGCACTAAGGTATACAAATCATGCAACAAGGAGAAAACGCGCGGTGTGCACCTCCAGCTTAATCATAGTTGGCATCCAGTTTTTCATAGAAAATTTCTTAATTAGGAATTTATTTGAAACAATTTCTAAGGACGACAAAACAATGAAGAAAACAATTATGAAAATCATTGCTTTTTAAAATAAATTTGTCTAGCGAGTTACAAGTTTACAACACTTACACCTTTCCAGTACACTTACTTGAGGGTTACACGATCAAGTTTTGGCTATCAAGTTTTAATACACTCACACTTTTTTACCAATACACTCATACTTTTAAAAATTGATACGAACTTGCCTCTAAAATTCTCTTGCCAGTGAGTGTATCAATTTTCGTTCAAGAAAATATCTTATTACAAATCTTTTGAAGTTGTTTTTGTTTTTTTTTTCACAAATATTTTGCCGGCAAAAGCTGAAGATCTTTTTTTTTACAAATTGTTGCGGGAATTTTAAAATTTTAACTAAAAACCTAAAAAAAATAGTGAAATATGTTTATTAATAAAATTTATTATCAAAAAGTAATTTCAATTTTTGGGAATAAAAAATTTTAATTTCAAAAGGGAATTAATTAAGCACGAATAACAAAATCTTTTGAAAATAAAATTTATTTATAAAATTATAAGCAAAACGATGTTCTGCGATTCATAGAGCTGTACAGAAGCCATGAAATTTTATGAATCTTTCATCATATAGGCGAAATGATTTAAAAATAAAAGCCTACGAGTCTTTAGCTTCTGAAACATAATGCCAGTGGAAGAAGTAAAGAAAAAAATAAAGTCCCTTCGAACAGCCTACAGTGCAGAAAAATCAAAAGTGGAAAATAGCAAAACATTTTGAGTTGTTTTCTCGGCGACGACATCTTGAAAAAGTAAATTGCTTTCAACTTGCGTGCAGCCTACGTCACAGCTGTCAACTTTTGCATATTTTGACAATCAGTATATGTAAAAGACTATCAAGAAAATCTTGATCGTGTGGCTGCACTGTTAGACAATTCAAACCATACAGTATGCAAAAAAAGTATATTTATACAAACAAGTTTTTTTTAATAAAAAAAAATCTTCCCATTTATAAATGTAACCATCTTAATTAGTTTTTTTTCTCTATAAATGTACAGCGGAAGAGTAAAAAGATTTGCCTGTTTTTGGTGCTTTTTTCATATCTAATATCTACTGCTGTTTATGATTTTTATTATTGTGTTCGTTTTCTAGACAAATAAACATAAATTTTGTGTATGAATGGCTCCAAATTCATGCTCAAAATTCGTGTAACTATCGCTCTAAAAATCTTTAAAATCAAATTATTTGATTTTTATATGTATTTCGTTTGTATGTCAAGTTCAATTTAATTCATATTTAATTAAGGCGCGGTTCAAATACTTTTAGTTTTTTCCCTTTAATTTTTTTCTTAGTCTCTTTTCTATTTTTAACTTAAAAACTTTTTTTTAACTGTGCTAATGCAGTTTTAGCTTTTCGCTTTGAAAATGGTAAATAGTAAAACTATCAATATTTGTATTGCAAGTTTTGATATTTAAGTATTAAATTAGCATAATAATTCACACTGTTATTAATTTATTTTAACACATTTGATTTATTCGTTTAAAGAATGTAGGAGGGGTGATTGGTTAAACTGGCAAAACTGTATCTGTCAATCAGATCATTTACTTTTGGTCGTACAAATAAGTCTGGCCAGACCTTTCTTTAATGCGTTTTAAATGGAAAATAGAACATGTGTTATACGGAGGGTTAACAAGACATTCCTTTTTGGAGTTATACAAAAAACTTTTAATCAAGTATGAAGTTAAGGACTGCCAAAAAGAGCTTTTCAACCTAATTGAAAATTTTTTCTAATCGCAAATAGGATTCAAAAATCTACGAAAGTAATTTGTGGCCCGGCGTTCGTTGTTGGAACTACAGTCAAAAAACCAAAATGTCCTATTTTTGGGAAATTTTCAAATCTAAGAGTTTCTCCTTTAAATAATGGAGGCAATTTTTACGTAAATGTAAAAGTTCAATGAAATTTATTATAAAAGAATAGTTTTATTGGAATACAAAGCATAAAATCGCAATTAAATCGTTTTTGCTGTATTTTATTAGTTTTAGTAGTCTTTTGATTCTTTATAAATTTAAACATTAACTAAAAATAAATATACAACCCTTATTCTTAAGTTTAACTCCTGTCAATGCTAAATAAAGATCTTCCTCATCACGGTTTTTGTTAGAAGAGACTCTATTCGGGTAAGGTCATTTCTCCTTAAAGAAATTTTATAAAATTAAAATATTTTTAACAATAGAAATAGAATTTTCGTCGGTCTATCCCCATTACACCTAAAAGTAACGAATTCAAAACTGCCACATAATTATGTAAAAAACTCACTTAAAAAATGTTTTCATATAAATTTTTAAAATTCAATTATAACAAAAAAATTTCAACGCAAGAAAATAAACCTCTTTAACTCCACAGCACTTTTCCTGTAGATGTTTCATCAAATTCATACATTGTGCATTAGCAGTTGGCATTTATGCAGCTTAAAATAAGATTCCCCGCATTAATCCGCCTCATGCCGCGCTTATAAAAGCTCTTTAGAAACTCATCTAAAATAAGTTTACCTAATTAGAGATCGATGGGATTCAATTTCATTACCACAGGATTAAAACACCTTCTTTCACGGTCGCCAGAGACACAATTAAATGAATAGATCGTTCTGTGGTAAAAGTGGTCTTGATGATTTGGAGTATTGAGCAGAAATTTTTTTTCCTGTGTGTGGGATATATCCTTGTATTTTACTTTATTTACTTTACTTATCCTGCAGTCGTATTCTGTAACACGCTAAAGCTCAATCTCTATCGCTAAAAATCTATAAAGTTGATTTAGCGAGATTTGGCTACGAATGCAATTCTGTAACGTGCAGAGCTAAATTTCGCAATGCGATAAAAATTTAATTCGCCGCAATTTTAGCTTTTAATGTCATAGCTAAAATTTTTACATTTTATATTCTCTAAGGCATTTTAGCGATCGAGATTTAGCTTTAGCTAAGCGAGTTACAGAATACGGCTACTGGATAAGGACTCGATAATTTTTGTTTGCCTCATCAACCTCACTTACCACTTGGTAAATTAAGTGATCTTCTTTATCAACATATAAGGTGAAATCTTCAGCGGTATTCTTGTCCTTATTTTGGCGTTTCTTATTTTCCTTTTTTGAGTCTAGTATTAATGTAAGGTTGAAAGGTTGTTGTAACGGGGTTTGGAAGCACTGTAGGGCACCGATTTGATCCAATTGTTGACTTTTCTTTATTTTTTTGTAACTTTTTACAGATTTATTTTCTTGGAACTGCTATCAACCACGCATAAGTAAGGAATAGGGAAGCGCAACTACCTTTAACGTATAGGGTGTTTTTTAAGCTGATTTAGAACTTAAAATGATAATATAAGACATAAATGTTATCCGAATGAATTTTAAAATCAGGTATAAAAAACTTTTTGACGATAGATGATTTTGAGGCTTTCATGAAAAATCAGACTGATAGAAATAGATACATAAGCACGAATGCAAGACAAAAACAAACGAGTAAACTTAATACACTGAAAGAAAAGTTATTTATGAAGCTGGGATTGGTTTATAATAAAGAATGGCTTGAAAACAGAACCGAAGTTGATATACCATGGGAATGCAGATGGTTGTTATCGTTAGGGAAAAAATTTGCTTTACCAATTAATAAACAGGGTTTTTCGCCACTGGAAATCATAGCAGATGTAGAACAGTGCATTCAGAAAATTGTAGAGATTACCCATGGGGAAAAGGATGAGACAAGGACTAGATTGGCAAATAGAATTACACTTTTTAAGAGGAACATACGTAACACAACTAAAGAGAAATTAATTTTAGCCATTTATGAGAAAACTTGCACATTTTTGAAGAGACATAAGGACCTAATTATACTCCAATCGGATAAAGGAAACAAAACGGTTGCAATCTACAGGAAAGAATATGAAAGGAAAATGGAAAAATTACTTGAGGACAAAAATACTTACCAAGTTATGAATACGGACCCTACCAGCAAATTAGTTAGAACTAATAACAGCATTATTAGTCAATTATACAGGGATAAATATATAGATACTTGGCAAAAACATAGACTTATTTGTTCGGCTGCAACAGCCCCTAGAATTTACGGGTTACCTAAAATACATAAATGTGGGATACCTTTACGACCCATAGTATCATCTATTCAAGTCCCGTGCTATCAGTTAAGCAAACACATAGGACTCATACTCAAAAATATTATCACGGAAAAATATAATCTTAAAAACTCTTTGGAACTAAAAGAACAACTAAAGGACACCACCCTTGATGAGAATGACACATTGGTTTCTTTTGACGTCGTTTCCCTTTTCACCAATGTTCCTGTTTACACAGCTATAAAAAATATTATGGACAAATGGGACACTATTAAAACGAAAACTAGCATACCAAAATCAAAATTCTTGGAAATACTGAAATTCTGTTTGAATGACAACAACTACTTTGCATACAATAACAGGGTATACAAACAGATTTTCGGTATGCCAATGGGAAATCCCCTTTCCCCAACTATTGCCGATATTGTATTGGATAATTTACTTGACGTAGCCTTGGCAGAATTACACAACAATAACGTTAACATTAAATATGTGGCAAAGTACGTAGATGACATACTGGCTGTAATAGATATTAATGACAAAGACGATATACTTAAAGCACTCAACGGGTATCACCCGAAAATTAAATTCACCGTTAAAGTTGAAACGAACCGAGAAATAGCATACCTTGACACAAAATTACATAGAGGGGACAATAAAATAACGTTTGATTGGTATGCAAAAAATACATCGTCTGGCAGAATTATCAATTTCAACGCTACTCAACCAAAATCTCAAATAATAAATACTGCAAAAAATTTTATACGTAGAGTTCTTGATATTAGTGATGAAAAATACCATAACAAAAATAAACATGTAATCACGAAAATACTTAGAGATAATGACTTTCCTACAAATTTAATTAAAAATCTAATATCTACCTATAAACCTATAATAACAAACACAAATGGTAATATTGATAAGGAAGAAAAATATTTTTACAGTGTAAAATACATACCGGGCCTCACGGACAATAAAAACATAAAAAACGCAATAGACAACAATAACATGAGCTTTGCTTACAAACCAAACAAAACATTAAGTGCAATATTTACAAATACAAAAATGCCAATAAACAAACTACAACAAAATAATGTAGTGTATGAAATACCATGCAAGGGAGACAACAACAACAGCTGTGATTTAGTTTACATTGGGACGACAAAGAAAAATCTGGAGACAAGAATGGGAGAACACAACTCAGACATAAACAAAAACAAAGAAAGCACTGCATTATCACAACACATATTACAAACAAAACACAAACCTGATTTTGACAACATAAGAATACTGGATAAGGTAAATAGCGTGAGAAAAAGATATACTACAGAGAGCTTAAGAATTCAACAGAAAATAAACAGAACAATGAATAAAAAAGAAGATACTGACAATTTAAGCGCCTGTTACAGAGTTGTTTTAAAAAACAGTAGATGACGACACTAGCTGTGGCTTTCATTATTTAAAAATTTATTAATGTAATACAAAATTGTTTTTTTAATGTAAGTTAGTTACATTCAATTTATTGTATAATTAAATGTTGATGTTTTTATTTTATATTAATAGACGAATCCCCTGAAGAAGTGAACATAAAATTCACGAAACGTCGGGAAAAATGAAATAAAAAAGTTTTGCATTTTTATTTTCACAAATAGAGTTAGGCCTCACCAGCTAAGTATATATAAGCAAATATACAAATATAAAAAAAAAGAATTTTATTTTATTTTAATCTGGTAGATAATTTCATGGCATATAGTTTTTAATATGATTACCAGCATATGTCCACCACGGCTACGAGTTATCAGTCCAATTTTTGACTACTTTTTTCAAAAAATCTGGCCGTATGGCGGCAGTGATAGCTTGAATACATATTGGCTTTTAATGCTTCAAGAGTTGCCAATAATTTAACAGATCACCATAAAAAGTTGTGTAGAGGCGTTGCAGGAATTGCACGAACAATGTGAACAAGGTGGTGAAGGAGAGGGGAACAAGGGTCCAGCTTACATGACCATTTCTGGAAATAAAGTTGTCACTAAATTGATTTTGCAATAGATCTATTGTTAAGCGCGCTGTATGGCAAGTTGTTGGAACCAAATGGTGTTTAGCTGATTGGAAACAAAAATTCAAAACGGCAGCTCCAGGTTATTTCGCAAGAGCTCGTAAACTGCGTTAAACGGTCAGTTTTAATGGATGTAATGGTGACCCGTTAACGGCTCCAAATACGGCAATTTATATTATTGACGAAGCCATCTAACCAGAAATGATCTTCGTAAATGGACGAAGCGCGAAGATTTATTTTTTTCAATGTAAAATTCCACAATTTCGAAGTGTTGTTCAAGCGTTAAGCCGGGTACTCCGATTAACATTTCACGTAAAATGCTGTCAAAACGCATATGAAAAAAACTTGCGCGGAATATTTATGAAATAATGTTGATAGAGTTGTTCTCTGTTTGTTTTGTGATAAAGTAATGAAATGTTTCTGGCAAAATTTTTTACAGCTGGAATTTGAAGCAAAAGGCAATAAAGTATCGGGTGATTTTTTAAGAGCTATAGGAAAAAAAACACATAAAATTCAGAAAT
This sequence comes from Pollenia angustigena, assembly GCA_930367215.1. Taxonomy (NCBI): domain Eukaryota; kingdom Metazoa; phylum Arthropoda; class Insecta; order Diptera; family Polleniidae; genus Pollenia; species Pollenia angustigena. Next base: position 232,999,254 of record OV884058.1, on the reverse strand, counting down.
CTCATGAATAAATTCTTCAATGTTGTCTTCCAATGCATCAATTGAAGCGGGCATGTGTGAGCATGAGCTTTAACGTAGCCCCACAAAAAAATAGTCTAAAGGCGTTAAATCGTACGATCTATGCGGCCAATTGACCGGTCCCGAACGTGAAATAAAATGTTCACCGAACTTGCCTCTCAATAAATCCATTGTTAAGCGTGCTGTGTGGCATGTGGCACCATCTTTTTGAAACCACATGTCATGCAAGTCAAGCTCTTGCATTTTGGGAAAAAAAAGTTGTATATCATCTCACGGCAGCGCCCACCATTCACAGTTACGTTACGATTCGCATCATCTTTGAAGAAGTGCGGTGCAATGATGCCACCAGCCCACAAGCCGCACCAAACTGTGACTTTTTCTGGATGCATTGGTAGCTCTTGCAATGCTTCTGGCTGATCTTCACTCTAAAATCGACAATTCTGTTTATTAACGTACCCATTGAGCCAAATATGAGCTTCGTCGCTGAACACAAGAAGCGCGCGATTAACAGAGCACGCATTTTGATAACAAAATTCAATAATTTGCAAGCGTTGTTCGTTTGTAAGACGATTCATGGTTAAATTATAGACCAAACTGAAGATGTTTGACAGTGATACAAAATACGAAAAGTGCGTCAGCTCTTTAAACCAGTGTCCCCAAAAAGATAATAGCTAAAAAATCACCCGATATAAACTTAATACAAAATAAGAAATTGAACATTTAAATAAGTTTAAATAAGGGGAAACAAAATGTCATTTTCTTTTCCCATCTCTACTAAAAGTTCAAGACTTGACAAACTTGACGTGTCTGAACCGGCACTTACATAACCGGCAACAGTTTTTCATCCATATTTAATATATTTGTTATTTAACTTTTTTTTATCAAAAAAATAATTTATAATATTTTTAATCAGGCTTAAGTTCATCAAATTTCATTAAATTATATTTATGAAGAAAGAAATTTTACAATATGAAAATTAATTAAAATTGTTATTTTATTTTATTTAGCGTATGGATTTAAAATACAGAGAAAATATAAGTGTGTATATGTATTTTTTTTTTTTATAGATAATAAATTTATTTTTCAAGTTTAAAGAATTTAGCCAGGATATGACTTCGGGTGTTAGGTTCTTGATTTCTTCAGTGTTTCCTGGAAATGACAGGGCAATTTCGAATTATGTGGTCGACTGTTTGTAAAGGATGGCCGCATGGACAGCTGGCGTCATTAGCAAGTCCCCACTTGGTTAGGGAATCCATAGTTCTGGCAGTAGATGTGCGTAAGCGGTTTAAATTACACCAGGTTTTGCGTGGAAGATCAAAATCGTTGGTCCTATCGTCTGGGTTGAATAAGGGACTGCTTCGTCCGAAGTCGTTTAACTGCGATGACCATGCGGAGTTTAAATGAAAGTTATCGTCACGTAGTTTTTTAGCCAAGAGCAGGGGTGGATTTCTGGATATTAATCTTGCATCTTATTGCTAGATTAATTAATGGTAGATATCAAAATTTTCGTGTGATATGATCAATGTTGCTTTACATTTTTAACAAATTTGAACAGAGTACTAAGCTTTATTAAACGATGCATGATGACTTGCTAAACCTTACAGAACAGAAATGTCAACGCAGTTTGACAATCACATCTGTTAAACCATAGTTATCGATATCGAAAATTCTTATGCAGCTAAAAACAACACCCGATATAATACTTTAGAGACTGTCTTTTTCTTATTTAAAGAGAGCGACCCTCGTATTAGCATATTATATAAAAACTTTTGGTTTTGCCAACTTCTTTTAGCTATTTTTGTTATTTATTTTTAATTTATCTTAATTTCAAGTTTCCTGACAAACTGATTGCTATTAAAAAGAAGCGTCTTTATGCCGTGAATACAACAAGTTAAATTAATTTAATATAAAAATTTTATTTAATGAACAGTAAGAAGAAAAAAACTGCCAAAAAAAAAAACCAGTATTAAGAATTTCAAGTTTCACGTGCTCACCTAATGATCAACAAAAAAATCAGAAAAAAATTAGTTTTTTAATCTTTAAATAGAGTCTTAAAGATTAAAAACTAGTCTTTATATTCATTTAAACTCTAAAAATAAGAATATAGAATATTTTTTTAATATAAAAAAATTAAACGAGGAATTTATTATGCACGTGTTGCGATTAGAAAAATATTAATAATAAAAAAAAAAACAGTGCTACAGTAAAAATATGCAAATAATCCAAAATTAAGTCTGAGTGTTTGTAAAAAATATTAATAGGCAATTAAACAATTTGTATTTTAAATCAAACAAATAATTTAAATCTTAACGTACAAACCACTTTTTTAATTTTAATTTATTTATTCATTTAAGTGGATTTTGCAAACATAAACAACTGGCTATACTTCCCCTCTTTCGCTCAACTAGTTGCAGTGAAATGACATTAATGAGCTTTTGCTTTTAATGTTTTTCCCAAATTGGAACAAAATTCCGGTTAGAACAAACTGAGTGCAGGCAGTCAAATCGACCAACTGACTGAATTCAAATTTGAAATTCATTTTTGTATTTCATTTACCAGCCATTATTATTCAATAGAAGAAGCTTGAGTTTTGTTTATTCCGTTCGTTGCCAAACTAAAAGAAAAAAGCGCAACAAAGTGTTTTTGAGTGAAACTGGTCTTTTTACAAGAGCCGTTGTTAGTGGTGGTGGAAGTTAATCGCTTAAAGGTACTTTTGTGTGCTAACAAATTTTCTTTCTTGGCTTACAACTGACTGTTTCAAGTGAGAGTGTTTGTTTTAAGCGAGCTATCAAAAAAGTTATTGGTATTAATTTCTTAAAAAGTCTGGTTTAACTATTAAAAAAAGGAATAACTATGAGATTCTGTACTCGAAGTGCTGGCATAATACTAACATGCTTATATATCCTATGCATGTTAATTGAGAACTGTTCCCCACTGCCATTAGATAGAGTGGAGGCTAAAACCCAACCGAAACTAATACCGGAAACAGTAAATTTAATAAAATATGAAAATTCTAATATTGGCATTGATGGCTATGATTTTGCGTAAGTTTTTCTTGTTTTTTTGTTGCAAATTTGTTTATCTCTTAATATTTTTACCGTTCAGTTTTGAAACGAGCGATGGTGTCTCGCGCAAGGAAACAGCCACTGTTAAAAATCTGGGCACAGCGGAAGAGGCTATTTCTGTTGAGGGTACCGTTAGTTGGGTTGGACCCGATGGTGTTCACTATACTTTAAACTATTTGGCCGATGAAAATGGTTTTCAACCAGAGGGTAAACATCTGCCTGTTGCTCCAGAAATTTAATTTACCGAAATGTATTAAATTTTTTTTGTAAGTTTTAAACAATTAATTTGTATGAATTTTCTAGTCTGTTACTGCTACTTGTTAAAAAAAAAAATAAAAAAATAGATATTTTCGAAATAAATTTTTCTTTCTGATTTTAAGGGGTAGGGCTGCCAGACTTGGGGATTTCATGCGAGCAAAAGGACAAAGAAAGTAATTTAGGGATTGGGGATTTTTTTGGGGGATTTTAGACATTTTTTATATATTTTTCCTTATTTAATTATTTACGCTTATTTTTCTTTGTTTCGTATATAATATGTCGAAAAAAAAGTAGCAAAACTTTTATCTTACTCTTATCACCGACGAGTATGGTGTAAAGGGTCCTTATTAAGATTAACATTTTTGTTTAGTGTGTAAAAGGTACTTAATAAACTAATGTAATTATTCTTGAGTGAGTGTTTCAAAAAAGAAGATTACAAAAACAATCTAAAACCTTTGACAACACTTACAATTTCTGATTTTTATACCCTCCACCCCAATTAGTTGTGAAGAGGGTATATTAAGTTTGTCATTCCGTGTGAAACTTTTTTATTATTCATCTCCGAGCCCATAAAGTATATATATTCTGGGTCCTTGAGTATTTCTAAGTCGATTTAGCCATGTCCGTCTGTCTTTCCGTCTGTTGAAAACACGCTCACTTTCGAATAACTCAAAAGAAATGAACAAACTTGGTGCCAAATTGCTTGTAGTTATCCTAAGCAGTTTCGGATTGAAATCCAGCAAAATCGGTTCAGTAGGACCAGAGCTATGAATCAAAATGTAGAACCACCACCTAAAAACATTGATAATTTTGTTACAAAAAATAATATAAATGCTGGAACAAGGCACGGAATGAGATAAGATTTTGCAAAAAATTGTTTTATTTGACTGGAAATCACGCTGTTAAATTTCGTGAAGATCCGTCCATAATTTACCCTCAGCCCCATATAAACACTACTCCCGGAAAACAGTTTAGTACGCCTTAAACCGTAAAAAAAATTGCTAGCGTAACTAAATTTGGTACGTCACATTGTCACTATGCAATTTCGTGACGATCGGTCTATAATTTACTTTAGGCCCCATATAAACGCTACTACCGGAAAACAGTTTAGTACGCCTAAAACCGTAAAAAATAATGCAATCATAACAAAAATTGGTTCGTCACAGTTTTAAAGGACTAGAAATGACGCTGTGAAATTTCGTGATGATCGGTCCATAATTTACCCTAGGACCCATATAAACCCTACTACCGGAAAACAGTTTAGTCGCCTAAAACCATATTTAATAACAAATCGTCACAGTTTAAGATAACAATAACATCATACAGATATTACTCCTTAAATATTCGAACTGTCGGTGGAGTTTACCAAAGATTCGGCACAGCCGAATATAGCACTCTAACTTGTTTAAAGACAATTTTTAAGCAAATATTTGTTCCCCAAAAATAAGTAAATATAAAAAACAATATAATAAAGTTTGGGAAAAAGAATGCTTGTAATTCCTCACTGAAAACGCATAAAAAGAATTTTAAAAAACATGACGAAACCAATCGCCACACACGAAATAAAGAATTTTTTACTAAACATTTTTATTTGGGGATTTTTGGGGATTTCTTATTATAATTTTTCTTATTATTTTTACAAAAAATTTTTAATATAGTCAGAAAAAAAACTCAAAACAAATATTAACTTTTAAGGGTTTTGTTTGTTATTTTGGGGATTTTTGGGAATTTTATTTTTTTTAGAGGACAAGGAAAAAAGTACCTGGCATCCCTTAATAAGGGGTAAAACTTATTGTTAATTTTTTGTCAGTAGAAGGAAAGAAAAACACTCGGGATAAATTAAGTTTTTCTTTAAATACGAGTTGTACTTAAAAATTGAAGTAGGAGTTACACTAAAACGTACTTAAAACAATCCTAAATGGGATAAAATTCGAAAACTAATCCCGAAATTTCCTAAAAAAGGTACAAAATTAAACCAAGTAAAACAAGATAAAGCTTTTCGTTTTTTTCACTCTTGGATTATTTCAAGTACGAATTCGGGATAAAATTTACTTTTAAATACTTAAATCAAGGGCATTTTGAAATTGATTCAATCTTAGTTTTAGTTAAATAATTCTCATTTTCGGATTATTTCAAGTACGAATTCGGGATTACATATGAATAAGTCATGTTTTTCGCACTTGAATAATCCTAACTTGAATCAAATTATCTGTACTTGATTCAAGTAAATCCGCACTTACCGTATTCCGCTTCGGACTGATTGAGGTACATGCATTGATTTTTCGTCTCGGTGTAAAGAACTTTGCTTCCAGCAGGGAGATGATAACTTTTTTTAACAATAGTGTTGTCTAATTTCTCTGTACCTTTCACTTTCAAAATTTCTTCACATTGATCTTCATATAACTTCATTGTTATAGAAATTGGAATATCTTAAAACCCACCTTAATACTTTACAATTGTTTTATTGATACAAATCGGCATGATTGATGTATAAATTTAGCGTTACCGTTAGAAAAGAAAGAAAAAAATTTTAAACACAACCCTAATTCCCAAAATATGCACGTCATAAATTACATAAAATTTCAGACAATACATATCAATCTGATTTCAACAAGCAGCAATGATAAATGATGTTTGCCACCACCGCCACAAACTCCAACAAAAAGAAAAAATAAGGTGTTTAAACAATAAGTTATGAATGAATAGTAGAAAACAACAACACAATTTGAAAAATTGCATAATCGCCAATTATAAGTTGCCACCTACAAAAATATAAATTATGCACAAACAAATTAACAAATACACTTCAACGCAAGCACAGATACAAACTTGATTATGCAGATAAACAAAACGCACTTACTTAGATTGCTATACTCGCAACGGTATGTAAAGGGTGTTCTTTTTAAGCCCGATAGAACTTGAAATTTTAAAAAATAACACAAAAAATTACATTTTTAATCAAAAAATTTTGTTCTTCAAAAGGTGGCATTAACGTTTGAAAATGATTTCGGTGTTTTTGACCAATTGCATTCCGCACTTCCCATTTTTGACAGTTTTTCAAGCATTTCTGCCGTATTTCATGAATAACATGAACAATGTTGGCCTCAAAGGCCACGCAATTGTGGCTGTTTTATCAGCATCAATCAGTGACTTCAGGAAATAATAAAGAGGTGTCAAATCACACAAGCTGGATGAGCAATTGAGTAGTCCAGTTGCAAACTCCATTACGTCAAAAAATAAAATTTTGAGAAAATCGATTGAAATAGTTGTTTTTTAAGTAAATTGCAAAGCAATATAGCGAGATTTGCAGGTCTATTGAATATAAAACCAGAAATTGCGCCTAACTTACAAGATTGATAATGGCTTAGGGAGTCATTTAAAAACATATAAAATGGCGGCTCTTGCAGAATTTTCTTTTTTTTTTATCTTAGCGGTGCTTGCAAGTGAACTACTCAATTGAGAGGTCCATTTCTCGAAACAAATTTAGATTTCAAAAAAATCGATGGTTTCGGTTTTCACTTAGTGCCACGAAGCAAAGCCCAAATCTTGCTTAAAGCAATGGCATCTACATTTTTAAGCCAAAAAAATTACTGATCAAGGTGCAATAACGGTTTCCATTGAACCTAACGCATGCTCCGGCTTAATTTTTTAGGAAAAAAAAAAAATCGCTGATGTCACCTTCTAAAATTAATGAAAAATGAAATCGCTGAGCACAAAGTTGCGGAAAAAAACATTTGACTGATTTTGAAAGTAAATTTGGATAACTTAGAAGCGTTGTTCAAGCGCTAGTCTGTTGTATACTGATCATCAGGAAAAACGGAAAGACGCGGTTAAAAAAAGAGTTCTATGCACATCTAATATGCAGTAAGAACTTGCAAATATTCTGTCAAAAGTAGTTAAAATATGCCCGCCAAAAAAAAACAACATTATTTGAAAGCAAAACATTCAACAATTTAAACAAGTTAGAAAGTATAGTCGGTCAAGCCCGACCATATGATACAAAACATTACAGTGTTTAAAAATACATCATGCTTATGTGTCTATAGAAGTATGTATTTATCTATGTTTATAAACTTCATTAAAATTGATTTCAAAGTTTGTGAGAGCAGAAATTGCCCCCTACCTTCCCTTGTGCTCCTATTTTTGAAAAACTGTATAGCTTATGTGTCCATATAGATATGGATCTATCTATGGTTTAAATTTTATTAAAATCGGTTTGAGGGCAGAAATTGCCCTATCTCCCCTCGTGGTCCTATTTTTTTAAAAAAATGCATACCTTTTGTGTCCATATAGATATGGTTCTATTTATGTTTTAAATTTCATTAAAATCGGTTTGATAGTTTCGGAGAGGAAGAAATTTCCCCCTATCTTCCCTCGTGGTCCTACGATTCGGCCCATTTTCAATAGGCTTGGTCCTTGTGTCAATAAGAACCTATGTCATCAATGTATTATCAAATTATCTCCAAAATTGCGAACTGTACTTTGCGCACAAGGTTACATGGACACCCAGCCAGCCAGCCAGCCTGCTAGCCGGACGGACATCTTTAGTACGACTCAGAAAGTGATTCTGTGTCGATCGGTATACTTTAAGGTGGGTCTAGGACCAAAATTGTAAGGAGTTACATACATCAGCACAAATGCATAATACCCTCTCCACTATTGTGGTGTGGGTATAAATATTTTGACATAATAAGCAAGTAAAAATATCGGTCGGTGAATCCCGACTATATGATATCTTCGACCACACTATTTACAGAAATATAAAAGAGTTGAAAAAATTTTTAGAGTAGAGTGGTAAATGGAGACTATGTGAAATTATACACGGCTTCATACCATGTTTAATAGCCTTCGTTTGTATGACAAAACACATGGGCCATATTTCACAAAATTATCTTTAGCCAGCCACCCAAACGTACGTGCGAACACCGTTAGGTCGATTCAAAAAGTGATAGCTACTAAGTTCATCGGTTACTAAAACGTATTTCTATGTGTTACACACATCAGCACGAACGCATAATTCCCTCCCCTTGTATGATAATGTAGGTATAACAAAAAAATTTTATTTTTGTTCCACTGTAACAGCACATCAAAAAATAGCAAAATATGCTGCATAAAGATAAAATATGCATTATAAACTTTAAAGAATGCTCTTTTAACGAAAATATAAAAAATGCTTTAAAGGGTAAAATATGCACTAACAAATCGATGCCAGAACTCAAAAAAAACCTAAAACGAGTGTATATAATGTTTCTGCATTCATTGGTCGCACAAGGAAAAACATAAAATTGCATATTTACGTTTTCAATGCTGATCATAAATGTCCAAAAGTGAAGGCAGTAAGACAGTTCGTTTTACTATTCCCCCTTTTCTGATAGTGCTAAAAAAAACACCGTTAAATTTTGTAGTGTGAATATGTTTATCTATAAGATTCAAAACATTATAAAACCAATAAATCATTAGTTGAAATACAACCTCACAAAAAAAGTTTAATCGCACAACTAAAAATTAAATTTTTTTTTTTTTTTGTTAATCATGTCCGATGTATGACTTCAATGACCGAGAAAACTTCCCTAAAAACTATGACGAACTCTCAAAAAAAAAAAACAAAAAAAAAAAAAAAATGAAGAAACTAACAACACAAACATTCGAAATAAAAACAAACAGACTTGAATACATATAAAAATAACACGAGCTAATAATCAACAAAAACTAAGTGAATTGTTATTTAGGTGCCACATATACTTGAATTTGGCTTAAAGGCTAAATTAAAATTACATTAATGGCGAAATACCGACTATGGCAGAAGCTTGTTGAAACATTTAACCTTAAGAATGTATGTTTGTTTAGTTGGTCTTTTATCAGGGCACTATTATTCTTTGAACAAGTGACAGGTCAAATTTCTAATTCACTAGTTTTGAAACGAATCATATAAAAATATCTTATTTACACTGTTGAACGAAATATATGGGCCCTTTTGAAGTTTCATCTTACGGTACATTCTAATATTTTATGTGACATTTTATCTAAAATTTTAAATAATAGACTTATTATCCAGAACAAAAGGTAAAAATAGCCAGATATCTTAAAATAAAGAATTTAAAGTAAAGTTAAATGTTCACAATGTTAGGCGTTGTCAAATCAATAATATCGTGTTCAGTGTTTAAAAAACTGCACTTAAAGTCGAAAAACTGCCATTTCTTCCACTTCTTCATTTGTCATTGCCCCAAAAAAATACAGTAACTTTTACTTCTGATTCATTAAATGTAAACAGTCGATGTCAAACCAACTCAAAAAGCGAAAAGTTGTAAATAAATTTTAGGTTTTTGTTTTTTAAACCCTGATCTTGTTGTCAAACAATTTGACGAGGGCGGAAAAATAAGTGCATGACTTTTTAAATGAAACACAATTTTTGGGGTAAAAATTCTTTCTTTTTTACTTCTATTCTAAACAATTTATATAGAATTTTTATCATCAGAAAGAAGGATGAGTGAGCAATTCACAGCATAATTCGTTCGTGAAAAAAAACTTTTTTCTTGGCCAAATGCGGTCTATTTTGTTATATCCTCATTAAATTAAACAAATAAGTGGGCATTATATTTGCCATTGATAGTTTTTCTTTTCTGAAAGTAGTTAATGTGGATTAAATCGCGTGCATCGCAAAAAACGGTCGCTTTGACTTTATTGGCTAATTAACTCGTACATATTGCGGTTGAACAATACCAAACAACACCAAAGTCTTATAAATACACGTTAATATTCGGGAAAATCATTTAAGAGGTTTTTGTGTAAAATACAATTTTTATACCCTCCACCACAATTAGTTGTGAAGAGGGTATACTTAGCTTGTCATTCCGTCTGAAACCTTTTTATTATTCATCTCAGACTCCATAAAGTATATATATTCTGGGTCCTTGAGTAATTCTAAGTCGATTTAGCCATGTCCGTCTGTCTGTCCGTCTGTTGAAAACACGCTCACTTTTGAAAAAATCAAAAGAAATAAACAAAATTGGTGTCAAATTGCTTTATCCTAGTTATCCTAAGCAGTTTGGGATTGAAATCCAGCAAAATCGGCTCAGTAGGATCAGAGCTATAAATCAAAATGTGGAACCACTACCTAAAAAAAATTATAATTTTGTTACAAAAACTTACATAAATGGTGGAAAAATGCACAGAATGATATAAGATTTTGCAAAAGGTCGTTTAATAAAACTAAAAATTATATTGTAAAGTTTTGCAAAGATCGGTCAATAATTTACCCTAGGCCCCATATTAACCCTACTTCCGGAAAACAGTTTAGTACGCCTAAAACCGTACAAAATAATGCTATCATAAGAAAATTTGGTACATCACAGTTTTATAGGACAAGAAATTACACTGTGAAATTTCGTGAAGAGCGGTCCATAATTTATGCTAGGACCCATATAAACCCTATTCCCGGAAAACAGTTTAATACGCCTAAACCCATAATTATTAATGCAATCAAAACAAATTTTGACACGTCCCAGTTTAATTGGACTTGAAATGACACTGTGAAATTTCGTGAAGATCGGTCCATAATTTATGCTAGGACCCATATAAACCCTATTCCCGGAAAATAGTTAAATACGCCTAAAACCAAAATTAATAATGAAATCATAACAAATTTTGGCACGTCCCAGTTTAATTGGACTTGAAATGACACTGTGAAATTTCGTGAAGATCGTTCCATAATTTACCCTAGGCCCCATATAAACCCTACTCTCGGAAAACAGTTTAGTACACCTAAAACCGTAAAAAATAATGCAATCATAACAAATTTTGGCACGTCCCAGTTTTATTAAACTAGAAATAACATTGTGAAATTTCGTGAAGATCGGTCCATAATTTACCCTAGGCCTCATATAAACCCAACTTCCGGAAAACAGTTTAATACGCATAAAACCGTGAAAAATAATGCTATCATATGACATTGTCAAATTTCGTGACGATCGGACCATAATTTACCCTCGGCCACATATAAACCCTATTCCCGGAAAACAGTTTAGTACGCCTAAGACCATAATTAATAATGCTATCATAACAAATTTCTGCTCGTCACAGTTTAATAGAACTATAAATAACAATGTGAAATTTCGTGAAGATCGGTCCATAATTTACCCTAGGCCCCATATAAAGCCCACTCTAGTAAAATAATTAAATGCGCCTGAAACCGTAGCAGATATAGATATTGCGGAAAACTTTTTCCAGCTCAGCTTCATATGGCCAACAAAAAATGTTATGCAATGTTGTGATAAACGGTGCATAATTTACCTTAGATCCCATTTTAGCAGCCTTCTGAAATTCACTGCAAACGCTTAAGCTAATTTCTCCGCTGTATTGAAATTTATGTTTTTTAATATCAGAAATCACTCTGCACAATTTTGGGATGATTGGTTCATAGCTTATCATGGCTCCAATATAAATTCCCCTCCTGAAAATCATTTAAGTTCGGTTTAAACTGTTACGAATCATGATATTTTACTTAAGCTAGTAAAAATTGCTAAAAAAAAGTCATACAACTTTCTGATTGTTAGTCAATTATTTAATATATCGACCCCTTTGCGCGAAATTATCGTATGTTACAAAAACCAAATTTTACAGGAGAGCCATTTTTCTACTTTTCTCTGCAATCACTTGCAATATAAAAATGAAAAAATACATTCAATTTTTGGAGCAACGAAGTGGAATACGCCTACAAAAATTTGTCAGGGGACGTCTCTTTGAATGTAGAACAAGATTGCATCAAAAACTCAATTTCAAAAAAATTGGCGCAAATGGGTCGATATGTCTAAACCACAACCAATTTTAATGCAGATGTCTGTTTTTATAAAGATAAATTAATAATAAAGAGACATCATATAGATATTACACCTAAACCACTCGAACTCTAACTTGCTTAGTAGTCTTTTTGCAAAATTCGTAAACAATTTTTTTTCATGTAATTTGTTGTAAAAACTGAAAGTCGTTGAGCGTCTCGAAGAATCAAAATATGGAGCTGAGTATTTGAGTGAGCTTTTTTATACTCGCTAGAAACTTTAAAGAAGATAACACAACATTTTTTGTGAAGTCCGCTAATATTCCTATATATACCCTATTGAAAGGAGAACTAACACCAAATTTATCACGAGACAGTTCTAAAGTGGTAGGAATCGGTTCTAGTTTTAACATTTAATATGAAACGGACTTGTTACTTTAACATCGTGATGTTCTAGGAGTGGATGAATTGTGACCTTTAGACACTTTGTTTTGGGGATTTGTCCCCAATGGGGATAACAATTTCGAAAAAATCCCCAGGTGATTTTTTGGGGAAAAAACACTTTTTCCCTGGGGGTTTTTGGGAATAATATATTAGTTATATTCGCCAATTGTGCAATGGCAAGGCCGGTTTGGTCCAGACGTTGATACAAATTAAAGTTTTTTTGTCATACCAAGACGCTGGCGGTTTGATACCTTTTTAAGAGCTTATTGAAATAATTTTAATATGCTTTCTGTACCAACATGTAACGCTTGTTTCTATTATTAATATAATTAAAACCAAAACTTGCAACATAATGCAGTATGAGTTATTAGAAGCTCTTCTAAGAATAAATACACACTTTTAAAATAATTTAGTTTTTTGTGACAAATTTATTCCATCCTCTCAAATGCTTACACTTTTAAATACAAACAACATGTAAAATAAAATTGCATTGGCTGATGAGCCAGAAGTTTTTGAAATGATAAACATTGATACAATATTTTTTTTCTTGTGCGTCTTTTAAATTAAATCAAAGTACAAATAAAATTAATTTTAAATACATAACACAACTGACATAATATTATTTTGTTTTTTTAGGAACTGTGGGGATTTTTGGGGATAAGAAAATAGATATTTTGGGGATAAGAGTTCGTAAATTGGGGATAAGGTATAAAATAAAACTAGGAACTCTGCAGGCCACTGGAATAACTCAAATGAACAGATTAAAATAAAGCCTGTAGCAGATATTGTCCCGAGTGAACCACGTTAATACCCTTCCTCTGGAAAATTTAAACTTTAAACCAGTGTTCGAAAATAAACATGAAATACCGTTCCTTAGTGTTCCGTTCGGTAGATTTGGTAGATTTGTGGAAAATACAAGCGCTAATAGTATTTGTGTAGAAAACCATTAAAAAAATAACAACAACGTAACAAAAAACACTTGATTTCGTACGGAACGTACGATCAGTTTCGCACTTTGATTAAGCAAATGACAGTTTCATAAAACAATAAAAAGTTTCCGTAAGTTCAATATGGTTTACTTCATATGATTTACATGCATTCGCACATTTTCTTAATGCAACTTAAGTACATTATGGTAAGGATTATACTAACTAACTCAACAAAAGATGAGAACATTTAATTCCGTTCGGTTATTTTTAAAAAGCTTCATTCTGTTCGGTTCGGCTCATTAATGTTCGTCGCTTTTGGCTGGTAAAAACCCAACAAACGCGGAGGTTTGATTTCAAATCGAAAATGATTTGAAATCAAACGTTTTCTCAAACGACAAACGTTTGATAATGATTTGAAAATCATAGCGTTCTCAACAAAAAGGGGAAATAATTTCAAATTGAAAAATGCCTTAATTTTCAACTTGCTTTCAAACGTAATTCTCAAAGGTTTTTCAAATGTGGATTATAATACAATGTGGAATATATATAAAATTATTTTATTTTTTTTAATTTAAATTTATTATTTTTTTAAATAAACTGTGATATGAACATTCGGCAGCATAGCTAAAAGATAAAATAATGTTCTTTCCGTCCTCTAATTCTTGGAAAGACAAACTACTTAGCTCCCTTTTATTTTGAGGATTGTAGCACCGCGATCGTTCAACAAACTTTCTTCACTTTCCCGGTTCATTATCCTTTTTTTTCGTATTTTTAATCATTGTAATTACTCACAAATAATTTTTATTTTTCACAAGAAATAAGCTGTTCACTTTATATTAAAATTTATTTTTAATAGCAAAACATATGTAACCACAAATTAAAGAATGTAACTTTAGTCGCCATTTTTAATGATTACATTTATTTTTCGCTTTAGTATTTCCAAGTTTATTTGTGATTTGAATTTTACATTTGACAAACATTTGACATCAAATTGATAAAACATTTGATATCAAATGTTTATTTTCTAATCATTATCAATTTGAATTTAATTGTTAAATCAAACAATTGAAAAACGTTTGAGAATTGTGTTTGATGTCAAATGATAAAGTAATTTCATATCAAAGGTTTGACTTCGTGTTTGTTGGGAAAAATCAAACATTTTTTACAACAACAAAATACACAAAAAGCCAGCAAAATAAATTTACACAAACAAAACGTATACACACGCAAGCTGTTCGTGCTGCGGACGTTGCTAAAATTTTTCGTTTTTAAATTTCTTTGTCAATGTTAAAAAAATTAACATTAAAATATAATGTTTGTCTACCTGACAGTATCACTACAATTGTTCTGTTTTTTAACGAAGAAAATAGTTACGAACGGTATTAAGGGTTGTGTTCGTCTACACAATCACTAAAAAAATAGATATCGTTTATGGGTGTTTGAGACGAACGCTAAATATTGTACTGTTTATTTTCGAGCACTGCATTAACCCATTAAGGCCCGAGCCATGATCCCGTTGAGTTATAATGACGAAACTTTTGAAATTTTATTGTTTATACCTAAATAAGAAAGAAAACAAATTTTGGGCAAATCGGATACGTGGGAACCCAGATAACCCCCGTTGCGAAAACGCTACGTTGGGCCTTAACGTTATAAATATTAAGCGCATTTTAAATTAAAATTTTTTATTCACGTCTTTAGGAAAAAAAATTAAAAAAGATATTCATATACATTTCATTTTTAATTCAATTATGATATGTTCCAAAGCACTTTGGGTGCACTGCTACGTCACATTTCTCACGTTTGTAATTGATTGGTCCATTATTTACCATAGGCCCCATATAAAGCCGATTCTCGAAAAACACTTTAGTAGTATAAAACCATTACAAATAATTCTATTGTAATAAATTTTGTTCTGTCACAGTTTTATAATGACTAGAAATCACACTGTCAACTTTCGTAAAGATCGGTTCATAATTTACCACAGGTCCAAATAATGCCCACTCCTGAAATATCCTAGTCAGTGGATGGTATCAAATATTTGGCATAGCCGAATATATCACTCTTACTGGTTTTTCTTTAATATCCTGGGAGAGGATAATTTCACATTAATTGTTCGATTTTCTCTTATTGTACCTATTGAATAACCCTGGGGGAAATTTGTGTCAATTGTTCCACCAGACTGGTCCCGTGATTTGTGAAAATAGAACAAGTTCAAAAAGATAATATCCTGGGAGAGGATAATTTCACATTAGTTGTTCGATTTGCTCTTATTGTACCTATTGAAGAACCATGGGGGAAATTTGTGTCAATTGTTCCAACAGCCTGGTCCTGGGATTTGTGAAATTAGAACAAGGAGAACTTATCATCTAACTGGTATATTAAGAACAAAAAGGTAAAAAACTAATGAATTACAATACATTCTTCACCGATGGTGTGACACTTTTTTTTGGGACTTTCTAAAATTTGATTCTTAAATCTAGTTCTGGGGACTTGTTTTATTGACATACTACATTGTATCGAAATAATCTAACATTGTTATAACTAACACTAAACACGTTCATTGAGAATAGATGTTAGACTGGTAAAATAGTGTCAATTGACCAATGACAACCCCATGTTAAAGTGATATTTCTTATCTTATCACCAAAGACCTATTACGGGACTACTTTGGTGTAAGTTCGCTTTCCTTTAGGAAAATAACACACTTTGGGCATAAGAAAAAAAAAGGAATTGTCATAGAGAATTTACCTTCTGCGAAATATCCTGCATTTTAAAAATTGGAAATTAGTTTGAAAAAGGTGAAAAAATTATCGAAAATTTCAAAACACATAAATAACAACAACTTATAATTAACATACATACATGTTTTTATTATGCTGTTTTAAATAGCAAGTGATTGTATAAATATGTTTGTATTTGAAAATTGTATGTAATTTGTATATCGTTTAGGCCCAGTGTTGCGTTTTCGCATCACGGATTTATACAATCATTAAAAAAGTCTCAAATGTATACGATGATTGGATTTTTTAGTAGAAATAATAATGTTCGTATGTTAGCTACCTCCTTCAGAAGTTTCAGATAGGTATATTATAGTTATATTACTTTATTTTTTTAAACTTTTTTCAAAAGTGCCCAAAAAACAGGAAAAATTAGAAATTAAGATTAACAATTTTTATAAAAAAAACTTATGTATGATACAAATCCAAAAACCAGGTCGATTAGATATTTAGTTAAATTTTATTTCACTGTGCTTTATAACACTATCACGTAACAACAAAATGCCTGAGGGGAGGTTTAAGTGAACGTTGCGAAAACGCAACGCAGGGCCTTAATGGGTTAAACACGTCATTACCAGTTAAGTGATATGTTATATTTTAACCTTCGTATCACAATTCATTCTTTTTTATTATCATATTGTGTTCTCTGGTCCCGGGATAAGTAAACATAACTAGATTTATATAACCATTTGTGAAATATATGCCATAGCATGTTATCTCTTAAGTTATGATTGACAAATTTTAGTACAACAGTACAATAAGCAGCCAATGTCTACTGTAGGGTATAAAAGAGTAGCTTTTTGTATATTTAAACTATTTATTATGGCATAAATACCTTCCGCAACAGTTCTCAAATAGTCTTAACATCATTTTCAATTTCATAGAATACAAAGATAAAGTTGTGTGTGTATTTATTTTTAATTAACATTTTTAAATATGATTGATTGATGTATCTTTTATTTTACATCTATCTATCTATATTAAATTAAAAATGTTTGTATGTTTGTTTGTTTGTTTGTTTGTTTGTTTGTTGGCTTATAGACTCCTAAACTACTGAACCGATTTTCCTGAAATTTTTACAGTAACATCACGTAAAATAGGCTACTTATTTTTTCGATAGGGGCAGGGGAATTGGTATCCCCCATAGGTTGCCAATATTAAATATCGCATTTTGTTGAACTTTTGGTAGTAGGATCTTCTGAGCCCCAAAATTTAAATAAAATAGCAGCGGCGGAAATGGTACCCCCATAGGACGATAATGTTTAATATCGCATATCTTAAGAACTGTTATAGTGAGAATGTTCAAAATTCGTAGAAGTCACTCTTATGGTATACTACACTTTTGAAAAATAAAAGCGGGTAGGCGGAGGGGGGAAATACCTCCCATAGGATGCATATATTACATATCGCTCAACTGAAGAACTATTAAAGGGAGAGTCTTCAAACGTGGTTAAAGCCACTATTATAGTAAACTATGTATACATTTCAATATAAAAACGGGCGGGGTAGGCAGAGGAGGAGCAGTACCCCTCATAGATAGAAATATTAATTAGAGCCACCGTACGCATTTTGTTGAACTTTTGGTAGTAGGATCTTCTAAGCCCCAAAATTAAAATAAAATAGCTACGGGGGAAGTGGTACCCACCTTAGGAAGCCAATGTTTAATATCGCATATCTTAAGAGCTGTTATAGTAAAAATGTTCAAACTTTGTGGAAGTCACTCTTATGGTATGCTTCACTTTTGAAAATAAAAATAAAGAGGGTAGGCGCAGGGGGGAAATACCTCAAAAAGGATGAATATATTAAATATCTCTCAACTGAAAAACTATTAAAGGGAGAGTCTTCAAACGTGGTTAAAGCAGTGTAGCGAAGCGCACCGGGTTAAGCTAGTAATTATATTAAATAGTTTCAAACTATGCATGCAACTCTTATTGGTGTTGTTGGTTTTTATTTATTTATACATGTGATTATTGTATTATTGTAGTCTTATTGTCTAAGGTCATCAACACATTAAATATTAGATTTAAATTTATTTCAAGTGTGAGACATCAGATTTTAATTTATTACTAAAATACAAACTAACAAATGCAGTTGAATAAAAAAATATTTTAAACATTTTATTAAAATTTTCATTTGAAACTAAATAAAATTATTTTAAACGTCAGAAACAATTTTATACAAATTTTCATGTTGAAGCTTCCTTAGAATTATTTTTCGACCACACACCTACAATTGTTACTATAATGAAACCCAATAGAATTGTTTCTCCGACTGGTTACTTAGCGACGTCAGCCACACAAATAAATTGGTTAAAATATAAAAAATATCTCAGTACTCATTGCTCAGAAAATATTCCGCTTAGTACACCGGAAAATGAAGATCGCTATATTGTAAATTTTGACAGTTTTCTGAAACTAGCTGTTCAATATTCCAGTATTGCCCCCAAAAAAACAAAAAATATTAATATATATATTCCACAGATGTCGAGTGTCTCTTGTCTGAAAAAAGGAGAGCTCGAAGAGAGTGGCAAGTGCACAGATCCCCTCATCTTAAGAACTTACTAAAAGTAGAACAAAAAGGCTCAGAAAGTTACTGCAGACTTAGAAAATGGCTTCTCTGGAAAAATATGTTAAGGAACTTGATGCAACTTCACAATCGGACTACTCATTATGGCGTGCAGCTCGAAATCTCAAAAGGCCAGTTGTCTCTAAACCACCATTAAGAAACTTGAATGGAAGTTGGGCATGAAATGATGTTGATAAAGGAAATCTGTTTGTTAATCATTTAAAAAACGTATTTACCCCCAATATATCTCACGATATTGCGGTCGAGTTACCACCTGTTGCTGCTAGAGCAGCTATTCCCCTCAGATTTCAGATAAGAGAAATCGAAAAAGCTATTTGTGACTTAAACACTAAGAAGGCACCTGGTGTTGATAAAATCAGTAATAAAATGCTTTTAGAGCTACCTCACATAGCAAAGAAAATTATTGTTTCATTTTTAATGCTATTTTACGCCTTGAATACTATCCTCAAAAATGGAAGGTTTTCTAAGTTACCATGATACCAAAGCCAGGCAAAGATCATACAAAAGTTGAGTCAAATAGTTGAGTCATATAGTTGAGTCATATAGGCGGCCACACTCGCTTAAGAAGAAGAGACACTGCAGCACTTACCCAATTAGATGAGCGATAGACACCTATATATGTGAACAGAGCACGTGATGAAGAAAATTTTTGTCTGGCACTGGCAGGACATAAAATAAAGCATTAGGTTAAGATTTGATTAATTATTGTTAGTTCATATTTAAAATATGAAGATTCAATAAATAAATAATGAGACAAAAAAAAATATTTAAATAACGGTAAGAGAAATATTGTAAAAATATGGTACACATAGCAGGCTTATTAATACACAACTTCTTTAAAGAAATGGGGTGGATTGAAAAAGTGTGCAAGGCACCTCCCGTACAAAGACATAATAGATTTTTGTATATCTGGAAAACGGCAACAGCCAAAGTTTCCAAATTAGGTATAAGCATCTTGGTAATCAAAACACAACATCCGGCAAAATGTAGGCGGGATTGGAGAAGTGGGCGGGGCACAAAAAAAATTTATTTTTATCTAAAGAACGGTATTTCTTCTTCTGTTCTTATCGCGTCTTGGTGAAGGGTTCTCTTACTTGTTTAACCAAATTATTGTTTTCCAAGATAATAATTTGGTTGCAGTTGCCATAAAATTTTCATTAAAAAAAATTATGTTAGAGGAGAACAAAACTATATTTTCTTTGCGTTTTACATTTGCAAAGTAAATATACAGCTACACACACCGCAAATATGATACCGCCTTAAAAGGCTTAGTGTTAATTATTTTATAATAATTTTTCCATGTGTCCCACTTATGGTGTGAATAACTGTTTCTGGTTTTATATTTACTTGTTGAGAAGTTTCTTAAAGATGCGACCGACATAATCTTTATATTCGTACCAAAGGTTTGGCAATTTAATTTAATAATAATTTTTATTTTTATTTCTGTAAGCGGTTTGTATTATCGGCCATACAACAACGATGATGAACTTGATAAAGATTAATTTTGTTTTTGCAATTTTGTCAATGTTGGGATGCAGTCATGTAAGATGGCCACAGGCGAGTCTAGCTGGTTGATATAATTCAGGGTTTTGCAAGTCGATTAAAATCAAAAGCTTAACTTAATTGCAGATAAGTGAATTAGAAATATTTTAGTAATTTTAAATTAAAATTTTAAATTATAATGTTGGGCGATTAATCGCTAAACGTGATAAAAGTAAATTTTTAGTCGTTATAGCGACTACGAAAAAAACTGCAACTGAAGGCAAACCCTAATACAATTAATATTATGTCATTGGCAAAATTTTTTTGAATTCATAAAAAGTTAAAAAAGTTGGAGGTTGATTAAAAAATATTATTAAAATACTTTTTCGTAAAAAATCTTTACAAATAAATCATTGAATTTAAAAAATTCTAAGAAAATAACAAAATTTTACTTCAAAGGCGCCGTTTATGTTTTTATCATCAATATTTGTTTTCAACACCCTGTCACTGTGGATTAAATTAAAGATTCTAATTAAACTCTAATTAATAATTATTAAAATATAATTAAAATGCGTTGTTTAATTAAATTTTCGAGTTAATTTTTGCATTGTTTTGGTGCCTTTTTTTGTGTTTTTTTTTTCGTTGTATTTTTGCTTCTTTTCTTGGTAATAAACCGAAGAATTTCAGAAGGAGTTATCGCCATTCCGTCATCTTTGTGGATTTTTTATGGTGGATTTTTTATGACTAGGGCATTAATTGTTTATTTATGTATTTGATTGTTAAATCTGAGGACATTGTTAAATATTAGTGTAAATAAAAATTAATAATATTTTATTTTAATATTTAATTGAACAGTATATAAAGCTGCTGTTGCATCTTTAAACATCAGTTTACCACAAACGTCTTGTTATAAAAACATCTTGAAGGATTTACTACAATAAAAAACAAAAACATTTATTCAAATATGAAATATCAAATTGTTGTATTGTGCTCTTTGGTTGCCTTGACTTTGGCTGCTTCTGTTGCTCCAACTACTCCTGCTGCTCCTGCTGTTCAGGATGATTTTCATGCCGAAACACTACGTTTGGAAACCGAAAATAATGGCGTTGATAAATACAACTTTGCGTAAGTAGTTTAATAATCTAAATTTCCTTTTGTTAAAGATAAACTTAAAAAAAAACATGTGCAATTGTCTTTAGATATGACACCAGCAATGGTATTTCCCGCTCTGAACAGGGCGAATTGAAGACCACTGAAGATGGTGCTGCTATTGTTGTGCAGGGCTCAACTTCCTGGACTTCCCCTGAGGGCAAGAAATTTGAATTAGTTTTTACTGCTGATGAGTTTGGTTATCATCCCATTATTAAACTAGTTGCTTAAAAGAAAGAAGATATTGATATCAATGTCCAGATTATTAGCAAACAGTTTTGTTTATTCTGTAAATAGTAAATTTTTATAAATGTTTTGCGTTTTTTTTTTATAAATTTTATATTTTCTTAACATTCAATTTAAATTTTTAATAAAACTTTTAGTAAATTCGAAAGATTTTTTTTAATTTTTACAAGAATTTTTTTTTTTCATAAAAAAATACACATCTTAAAGCGTTTCTATTAAAACTGTATAATATCCTTGTATGAATAATGAGGGGTTTCCGGCGAATAATTTTTTCTGGTGATCAAGAAAGCTGCCGCGGGACGTGTGTACATGTTTCGGTACATCCAGAGAAAAAACATGTTTAAATATGGTCACCTCCAACAAAACAATTTTTAAAGGAAAATTTAAACATATATTGTTCAATTTAACCATATTGTTGTCACCGACAACCATATTATGGCTAAATTAGTCCTCCATCAAGAATCCACAACCATATTATGGTTGCCTCCAAACATCTTATGGTTAATAATAACTAAAATGTGCTTAACACTTATCAGAGCATGGTTAGTTTTCAACCATAGCATGTTACAAAGTTTCTGGAAATTTAAACTGGGCGCATGACTGCTCTAAGCATAATATAGTTGTCCTTGTTCGTATGTGGATCAGTTTTTTTGTTTATAGGAAATTATCTAATTATCTACAGACGTAACGAAGTATGTAAATTTTTTTATTTTTTTTTTTTCATTTTAAGTTGATGATAACAAAAACAAAGCATTCTGAACGCAGCACAATGTGAAAGAATCAGAACATTCAGAAATTAAAAATTTTATCTGGGGATTGTAAAAGTAAATTTAACTAGAATTTTGACCATGACACTTGATCTTCACGAGCCAGCGCTATATTCCAACAGCAAGAAGTTGCCTCGTGAAGACTGCCGGTTTCGATGTTTTCTTCTTGTTTGTTCGCACAATGGTGTTTAACATCACTGCAGTATTGCCATCTTGATTTTTATTATTGCTTTTTATATGGACTGTCGTGACATACGTGTTCCCCACATCCAGGAATATGATTTAATTACTCTGCTTACATATTGTTTTGTGTACACAAATTGCTCGTCAAGACGGGAGTTTAAACATATAAGTCTCCGAAAATGACCAATGGATTACGTAACATATTTTATTGAATGTCTTGCTTTTTTTTGTTTATCCACTATTTGCCTGGAGCAAATTAACATTTTACAATTTTAATTAGTATTTTATTGAACTGTTTATTTTTTTTCTGTATTGCATTGCATTGTGTTGGAACTAGGAAAATAGGTTGTGGGAAGGAGGATAGAGGGGGTAGTGTTTGTGAACATTCGATTTGAACTTAATCATGTTGTTAGTGAGAGGGAACACTTCGGCTGGAAGGTTATTTCACATACGAACAGTCCGGGGAAAAAAACAGATTCTCTCTGTAATGCGTTGTACGATTCACCTGCCAATCGACCACATAAGTCAATAGAATCGGATACCCGGCTGTCACCAATGAGAACCTTCGACCTCTCCTGCACGCGTGCGAGAAGCTCTAAAATAGAGTTTGAAGCACCGGCCCACACATGAGAGTTGTATCCGACCGCGTAGGATATAGGTGGTATAAATAGTAAGAAGATCAAATGGAGTGAAGTATATCTTATACCATCTTGGAAAACCAAGGCACTTGAATGCTTCTTTCGACACCTTGAATATATGTTCTGTCCATCGGACATCCCATTGTATCCTCATGCCCAGAGCATCAAGAGATTCTGATTCCTCAATAATTTACCACCCATATATATAGATGAGGCACCTTGATTTGTCGCGCGTTTATGCGTCAGCACGCAACATTGGTTTTTTCGTGCATTAAAATCAACCCTATTTGCGCGACCCCATTCCGAGACTATGTCAAGGTCTCGGCCAAGCGTATCATTCATATTCTGCCTCATAGCACCGAATTCGAATGAGGCAAAGGTTGCTGTAATCTGCAAAAGAGTAGATAGGGTTGGAAGTTTGTTAAAGGAGGTCATTTAGAAAGATAAGAAATAGAGTAGGAGAATGAACGGAGCCTTTCGGCACCCCTGAATGAATCTTGAACTCGTTTGAAGAAAACCCATCTATAACAACTCGTATAGTGCGATCTCTGAAAAAACTCGATATAAATCGAGAGAAATTATCACCGACACCAAGTGCAGCAAGTTTTGACAAGAGTGCACAATGACAGACTCTGTCAAACGCCTTGGAAATATCTAAAGCAATTACCTTACTTATGGTTTTTAATCCAAATTTTCATAGTTTAATCAGGCAAAAATTCATTAAATTTAATTTTCAATAAATTTTTCTATTAAGAAAGGAATTTTGCAACATGAAATGCATTAAAATTGATTGATAACTTTTCATGCTTGACTGACCGGGGAATTGAACCCATGTTTACGGACAGGTTAATTTGACATGTTGCGATAGTAACAACACTATCTCTTCCGAAATCTTTGCCGTTTAAAACTCACCGCCATTGACGACGGCTGACATTTAATAGCTAAAACTCAATATTTTAACCAACTGATATGTTTTTACTTTGGTTGATCGAAAATTGCTTATCGAAAATGATTATCTATTTTTATTGATTAACATGTCCTTCCCTAATTCTGTTTTTCATACTTTTTGTCAAGAATTTTTCTTGAAGTCCAAAGTACTTTTTTTGTTGGTTTTTTATGTTTGTTGTCTTTATTTTTCTCGTTAAGCTTTTTCAGCACAACTTGGACTAATTTACTAATTTAAACAAGGAATAATTAGTATTGTGTTTATTTTATTGAACCTTTAATTTCTTTAACGCAAATTTTCATAGTTTAAGCAACTTAAATTTATTTAAAGGAAACTAAATTTAAAATTCTTATTTATTAAGTTCATAAATAAAACTCATTTGAATTGACTAAATTTCCATTTATCGCTTTAATTTCTTCGCATAAGAAGCAACTGACAATAATTCAATTAAAATTTGTTCTTTCAGTTCTTTGAAACCATAATTTTTTTGTTCTTTAAACTAGTTTGTATTTCGTTTTAATTTCAAAACCTTTTAGTTTTTTTTTTAATCGTTTCACTTGCTTTTATTTTACGATAATTTGTATATAAAAATTTAAATTTGGTTTGGTAAATTTTCATTAAATTTGATATTAAAGAGTTGCTTAATTAATGCTAATTAGTTTTTGCATGACGTAACTTGCTAGAGAACTTTCGGAGGTCTTTGCTCTTAACTCGTAAAAACAATTTCGATTTCAGCTTTATTCAAATCTATTTTGATCTAAATAAAAACAAGTAAGAGTACCATATTCGGCTGTGCCGATTCTTTAATACCCTCCTTCGAGAGTTCGAATATTTTTTTTGTGTGGACTTTATGTGGGATATATAAATTATAAGCCAGTTTTCAGAAATGCTATAAGTTTTAGAAGGTCGTTCTTAGAACGTGCAAAAAATTGGTCAAGAGGGGGAACAATCTGAGATGACATAAGTGGCACCCAGAATTTGATTTCGAATCAAAGTCAACAAAGGCAAAAATGACATCATAGGCCAGCCATGAAGAACAATGTGCTATAAAATGCGATCGGACTATGAATGACAACGCTATGATGAAAAGCGAAAAGTGCCGGTTTTTTTGAGGCGTGGCAAACTTTTTTTTCTTTTTTTTAGAAACTTCATTGACATATCATTCTAGGGGGTGACTGGCACAACCTTTATTTTCGACCCACCTTAATAGATATACTTTATGGGGTTTTAGAGGGGGGTGCTATAAAACCACGGTAGATAAGGCCATGATGGCATTATGGCTCAATTGAATGGGAGATAAAGCCATAATGGCCTTATTGCCCAATCATTGAGAGGTAAGGTCATATTTAAAATTTTGCGAAATGAGAGATATAGCCATATTTTTTTTCGCAAATGAGAGATAAAGCCATATTTTTCAGAATATTGTTATGCGTGGTGTAAACATTCTGTAAAAGGGAAAATCCTTAGTTATCATTGAAAAACATTTTTTTATTCTTGTGACGCACGCAGGAAAACTTTATTCAGCGAAGCCACCTGCTGCGTCCTACTGGAGGAAAAAACCCCTAAGCAGGGTCGCAGGCCGTCACGCAGTAAAACTTTAGTATGCGAAGCAAGATTTCAATACATATTTACCTTTAGTGTCTCCGGAACTGAAATGAGAGATAAAGCCATTCTCTAATATTGCTAATGTAAGCTAAGGCCATGATGGCTTTATCTCCCATTCAAATGAAAAGAAAAAAACAAAGAAGGCTTTATCTCCCTATTGAATGAGAGATAAAGCCATAATGGCCTTATCTACCATGGTGTTTAAGCACCCCCCGTTTTAGATGCATGTTAAACAAATTTCACAGGGAATGATAAACTTAGTATACCCTCATTTACCACTAGTAGTGGAGGGTATAAAAATTTAGTTGAATGGACAGTTTTTGTTTGCAGCCAAGTCAAGTCTTTTAAACTTGATTTTGATATTTAATGTCTTTTGTTTCTAATATTTTTTTGCAGATTGGATGAAAACAACTTAAAATATTTTATTGTTGCGAAGTAAAACATCGTATGATTTTATGTCGTAAATGACATTTGCTATTTAAATTGAGTAATTAATTAAGTTGAAGATTGAATTTTATTAATGTTGGGTCTTAAATACGTTGCTCAAACAAAAATTTTAGCCTGTCTTTAACTTCATTTAATAATCTGGTCTATAAACCAATCTTTAGTAAGGCCAAGCTCTAGAAGAGTCTATATTCTAGATAGAAGAAGCATCTTAAGTCTAGACAACAGAAGAATCTATATTCATATTTAGCTTAGATCGCCTTAGCGGCTATTTATTTTTGTGCTTATAGTTATGTATTCTTGATTAATTTAAAAGTTAAACGATTTTGACTTATTTCATTCTATGGCATCTCTGTAACTCTCTGCTTGTACCTTGTCGAACACTTTGTTTCTAATAAGTACGTACTGTAGTCAATGCTCTTGCAAGCCATATTGCTAAAACAGGGCATTGATGTGATGGTTTCTATATTTTATAAAAAAATTTAAGCCTTTTTTGATATTTGCATAACTAAACAATTTGTTTATACTCCAGATTGACCGCCATGGAAATCTAAACAGCTTACTAGGCTAAAAAATCTAAAGAATAAAAATTATAAGAAATTCAAAAAGTCTGGATCATTTATTGATTACGAAAAGTACTCTGTCAGTCGTTCTTTTAATCAATTTATAAATAATGTGAAAAACAATTTCGTTCGTGACCAAAAATCATTCTTTGCATTTGTTAACTCTAAAAGAAAATCTAATGGATATCCATCCGTTATGAAATTTCGTTGCCAAGAATCTGGAGATTCTGAGGTCATATGTGATATGTTTGCCGATTTTTTTGCCACAACTTATTCTGATGCTGCATACGATGATAGTAATGGTTATCCCTATATGCTCTTATCAAACCATGCAATCTCTTTCCCTACTTTAAATAGCAATGATATTTTGGTTAACTTAAAAAGGCTAAAGATGTCTTTTAGTCATGGTCCTGATCTTGTTCCAACATGTATTTTAAATCAATGTGCTGAATCATTAGTTACGCCATTTACTTTTATGTTCAATGCGTCGATTATATGTGGTTATTTTCCCGTATTATGGAAAGATTCGTATATTAAACCTTTATTTAAATCTGGTAATAAATCGGATATAACAAACTATATAGGAATTGCCAAATTGAGTGCTATTCCAAAACTTTTTGAAAAACTAGTTACTGATTTCCTCAGCCATCACACCTCGCCGTTACTGGCAGCATGCCAGCATGGTTTTAGAAAAGGCTGTTCAACTACAACCAATGTACTTCATTTAACAACTTTAATTAATTAATAAATTAAAAAGAAACAAACTGATGCTGTTTATACTGACTTCAGTAAAGCGTTTGATAAAGTTAACCATCACCTTCTTCTTACTAAATTGGATTTATTAGGTTTATCCCGTAGAAGTTTATGCTGTACCCATGTTCTGTAACTTTAGTGAGAACTTCTTGCATCGAAAAGATGTGAAACAAAATATTCCGTCGTTTCTCGAAAAGTGAGAAAAATGTGTGTCTGTAACTCATGTCGAAAACTATGAAAAGAGATTACGTGGTTACGTTATAAATGTCATAATATTGCACTCGAAGCCGATGTGACATTGCAGACGTTCAGAACGCCAGTAACACATATCGTTGACGGCGACCAAAATTAACTAAAATTGAAAATTGTTCAACGACGGCGGCGAAAATACAAACGTCGGCTATACAAAATTGTGTAAAGAGCGACTTTAATGTTTGTTGTTTGCAAACGAGCTTTGAAGACATTCGTATATTTTATTAAAATGTTAAAAGCAAAATAATAAAATAATAATAATAAAATAAAATAAAAAATGTGCCAAGAACAAAATATTATTATTATTGTTTGCATTTTTAAAGGTTTTTAGTATTAAAATTTTTTCTCGCCCCATTTTTAATCGTGAGTTTATTTGACAGTTCAAAGCGGGAACTTTTCTCACCAAAACGTTGCAGACACACTTTTTCTGTATATTGGCGAGTAATTTCCTTACGTGACAGCTTGTACTCGCCAAAAAAAGTTACAGACACAGTTAAGTGAGAAAAACAGATGTTTGTTTCAATTTATGGCATTTTTGTTTCATTTCACACATTTCAATCGAAAACTTTCTCGACGCGAGAGTTAAAGAACATGGGCACTGGTTAAGTTCTTATTTAATTGGAAGAAAGCAAAAAGTTCAATTCAATAATTGTATATCCAAGTACATTTATGTTTCGTTCGGTGTTCCCCAAGGTAGTCATCTTGGCCCACTTTTATTTTCGCTGTTTATTAATGATCTGCCCAACGTTATTAAGTTCGCCAATATATTCATGTATGCTGACGATGTAAAAATTTTCCATTCTTTTAATTGCTTTGCCGATCATTTTTATCTTCCATCGGATCTTAATAACTTCTTTTTATGGTGTAATCATAATATGATGGAGCTGAATCTTGTGAAATGCAAATGCATGCGTTTTAATAGAAATAACTGTATTGCTGTTAATTATGCTTTGGGTGGTCATCAACTGGAGTTGGTTGATTCGTATCTTGATCTCGGAGTCTTACTGGATCCTAAATTAAACTTTGTTTCTCATATCACATTAACTGTAAATAAAGCTCGAGGCGTTCTTTGATTTATTAAGCGCTGGGCTAAAGAATTCACCGATCCATACATAACGAAGCAACTTTACGTATCACTCGTTAGACCAATCTTAGAATATGCGTCAATCATTTGGGATCCATTTTACAACATTCACAATTCTCGTATTGAATCGGTCCTAAAACAATTTTTATTATTCTGTTTACGTGATCTTCATTGGAGTTACTCAACAAACTTTCCTTCCTATGCTAGTAGACTGGCATTAATAAAATTACCGCTCAAAAGTCGTCGTACAATGTTAAATGTTTCTTTAATGGTTAATCTTATTAATGGTAATGTTTGTTGTAATTTTCTGTTAGAGTCTGTTAAATTTAATATACCTAGTCGCAATACGCGTCATTATAATCAGCTTTTTGTTAAATTTTATAGAGAAAATTATGCTATTGCTGATCCTTTTTCAAGGTCATGTAGACAATTTAATTCTCTGTCACAATTTGTGGATTTTTCTTTATGTTTAAATTTCATAAAGCATACAATTATTGTTTTTCTTAATTCGTAAATTTGTATGTACATATATTCTGTAAAGTGTAGTATATTTAACGTGAGCATACGTCCCGTTTTACGGATTACTGTCCCGGTGTCCCCAAAGAGAGCTTCGGGACGCGAAATTGTCCCGATTTCCCAGCATGGAAAAAGTATTAATTTTATTTTTTTAATTCTTTTTTCTGTATGGTAGTTTGACTTTTTTCATAAATAAAAATACAAGTGCGAAAATGGCAGCAAATTTGTGTCATGACACGATTTGACATTTATCATGACAACAATCTTAGTGCCAATTCACACGTTGCAAGTCTTATTGATCAGCTTGCTACCTTATAGGCGAGAGAGAGTGAGAGAGAAACGTTTATTTTCCTCTCTTCACTCTCGTTATAAAGTAGCAAGCTGATCAATAAGACTTGCAACGTGTGAATTGGGACTTATAGACTCGCAGAAACAATGTCTACATCAAAGCAAATTCACTAGAAGATGTTTTCAAGTCAACATATGGTTTTTTTCGGTGGTCGGCTTGTGAAAGTTTGTATAAAACTACAGTTTTTGTGATATTGTGATAATTGGACCACAAAAGCAGAGTTTTTAAGTCTTAAAAAAATAAGCGTAGAGCAGTAAACAAAACAATTTTAAAAATTATTACTCAAAAAAAGCTGAAACAAGGAGCTCGAATTAGCGGCAGCGAATGGGCTACCTGTAGATTACGAATGTATTTTTGTAAAAATATATATAATTTTTTTTATATGTTGAAAGGGTTTTAAAAATGTACTAGCCATTAAAAAATTACTCCCTGAACTTTGAAAAGTGTCCTCAATAATTAAACTTTTTTGAAGACCCCACATCAGAACTGCGGTTCAATTTACACGCTCAGTCAGCCAGATTCCATCAAGCAGTATTGAAGGTGGAAGGTCAGGCGTCATCAGCAATTAAAGTTTAAAAATAAGTTAGACAACTGAAAGATAATTTGGCTCAGAAGCAGGTTAATCAGTTTCCTCCATTTTCATTTTTAATTTAAAGATAATGGCACTTATATTAAAAAGTACGGCAAGAGAATTTTATAAAACAAGTCGTGAATATTTGGAACAGTGGACCTGGTTTTTCACTAAAGAATTGGAGATTTTTTTATTGGATAGAGTAAACGATCGTTCCTTCATGGGAAGACATGCAAAAATCTTTGGATACATTGATTGAAAAGAAATATATTGATTGCAGCAAAGACACAGAAGTGTTTGACCAATTTTTTCTTATTTCTAACTACATAACGTCACAAGAAGTAAGCGAATGGAATAACGTAAATGCTTCGATGGACCCTCGTTGGGTGGAGGTATTCAAACACTTTTGCATCAAAAACCTTGAACATGAACACTTCTGTGTTTTAATTAACTATATTTTATGTCTGCCGGGCACAAATGCACCAGTAGAAAGGGTATTTTCTTTAATGAACAAATTGTGGACGTCTGAAAACCCCCAGTTACAGGTTCCGGTTCTTATGCCGATGTTGATAGTTGAGGTGAATATTAAGAAAACGTGCCAAGAACTTTATTCTTATTTAAAATCATGTCGAGCTGTATTAAAAAAAATTTGTTCCACTGACAAGTATAAACATAATTCTGTGGCCTTTTGACAAAACATCTTAAGTCATCTTAATTATACGAATTTTCCGTCAATAAACATTTTTGATTACTATTTTAAAATTGTTTATTATAAACGAAATTTTTCTTTAATTTTGGTTTATTTTATTATGTATTTGATAAGAATGATTTTTTCACCGAGTTTTTTTTAACTTTTTTTTGCTATCTTATCTCGACTTAAGATGTTTTGTCTATATGCCACAGACTTTATTATTTTAAAATGTATGTGTGTTTTATAACTTTTAAAATTTTTAACAAATACTATTTTAATAAATAATAAAAATGTGATTTTTCTGCTATGAATTTACTAACTAATGTAAAAAAAACCGGCGTCCCGGTTTGAGCAAAATAAAAAATGTTCACGTTAAGTATATTTTAAAATGCATATTGTTATTCATTAATTTTAAGTCAATATTGTTATTAGTCAGTAAGGATAATATGCATTGATTAAATAAATAAAAAAAAAATAGCTAAAAATAGCTAATTTTTTTAAATATAAAAAAATAACCCTTTTTTCAAATAAATTTAGCTATTTTTGTTTAATTTTATAAAATTATGAATAAAAACAATTTGGTTATGCTTCATCTAGTGCAATTTAAAAAAAAATTCGGGAAGCATTTATAAAATACATACCTAGGGAAATAGAAAATTAAAAGATCTAGCCTAAGTTAAAGGCCTTGCTGGGATCAGATTATAATTTTAGTATTTCAAATACCTCCTCAAGTTTAATGTTATTAATAATAAAAACCATTTTGTGGTATTTCGTTGCCGAAGCTAAGCTCTTCTTCTCCGAATGAATTTTTGAACGGCGGAAAATTAAAATAATGCAAAAATATTTTAATCATATTGTTGATGTTGAGTGGATGAATTGAAAATTTGTTAAAAAATTTTGCATTCAAAATTCAAAAAAGCAATCATAAGTTTATTGCAACTTTCTTGTTCATCACTCATTTGAGTGCAACTTTAAATTTTGCATTCAATTTGAAGTTCAAATTGAATTGTGTTTATTTTTGTGCACTAATTTAAATCTCAAGATTAAAATTCATAAGAAAAAATAACAGAAATCGCTAGATTTTGAGAGAAAATAGCTAAATTGGCAACAGTAATGTTAAGTCTATAGGGATTATTTAAGCTATTATTAGGGCGTGGAATTTTATGCAAATGCCTGTTTTTGCTCGAGGGTTTAAATATTAAGTGAATAAGTTATTTCTCCAAATCACAAGTTTTGCAGAAAATGGCATCGATTTGTTAATGCATATTTTTAAATTTTTTGTCATATAATGTTTAACAATGCATATAAATTCGCATATTATGCTTATTTTAAGCATATTTTTTTCTTTGTTTTAATTAAAATTTTTAATTCAAATTTAATAACACAATTCTATCACTCAAACAAAAACTGAAAAGTTGGCGACAATTTTATTTTAATGCTTGAAGTCGCATTTCGGAATGTTGAATTTTTTGAGGCATATTTTATGGACATATTTTTCAATAATAAATGCATGAAATTCCACGTCCTAGCTTTAACATTTGCCACCTCTTTAGATATCCTTTGCACTCAGACAGCATGTTCTGTGTGTAAAAATACATTTCACTTTAGAAGCTTTAGATTGTGCACTCTCCCATATTTGTGTTCTTAAAAAATTTAATTTATTTACATTAGAATTTATAAATTTTTGCCTGTTGTGGACTGCCCATGTTTGGCAACATTCTTGCATGTATGGTGATGTGTTTTTTTAAGTTAAGTCTATCATGATTCATTATGCCTAAATATTTTATAGATTCATTCGAGTAATTTATGTAGGTAGAGAAGTTCTTTTTCCTCTTATAAGTCCCATTTTAGACAGGCAAAGTTTACTTTGACAAAGTTTGTTGAATTCTCTTTTAAACTTTGTTTCGTGTTTATACACAAAAAGTTTTATTTGACAAAGTTTTGTTTTCTTTTGTTTGAATAAAATAAATAAAAACAACGTTACCACAATGGGGATTTTATCACATTTTTGATATTTTTTTTTTGACAAAAATATCATTTAGAGATTTTTTTTCTCCAATATGATTTTTTAGGTGGCATGTCATAACGTCCAGTGTCATAGTGTCCATGGACGTTATGACACTCCAAAAAGTGCCATAGTGTCCATGGACATTGTGACACTTTCAAAAGTGTCATAACGTCCATGGACACTATGACACTTTGCAAATGGACATTATGACACTTTCAAAAGTGTCATTAGGTCCAATATTACTAAAGAAGTTATATATAACAAAAAAACGATCTGCATACACGCAGAGAAAAACATGTTTCATTATGGTCCCAACCAACAAAAATATTTTTAAAGAAACTAATTTAAACATAATATGGTTGTCGGTGACAATGATTTGGTTAAATGAAACATAATCTAGTAAAAAAAATTTTAAAAAAGGTTTTGCTGCTTTTTCTCTGGGTGTATCTATTAAATATATAACGAAAACACTTTTGGGCGCAAGGATTTTCTTCTCTATGGTATAACAAATACCGGCTTCGCTAACTAAAGCTTCTCTGCACAGCCGGCCTTTGGCTGGGCGCAAGGATTTGCTCCTCTATGGTATAACAAACACCGGCTTCGCTAACTAAAGCTTCTCTGCACAGCCGGCCTTCGGCCGGGCGCAAGGATTTTCTCCTCTATGGTATAACAAACAACGGCTTCGCTAACTAAAGCTTCTCTGCATAGTCGGATTTCGTTCGGAAACAAGGCAGATTTTAGAAGCTTTACTTAGCGAAGCCGGTGTTTGTTATACCATAGAGGAGAAAATCCTTGCGCCCGGCCGAAGGCCGGCTGTGCAGAGAAGCTTTAATTAGCAAAGCCAATATTTGTTATACCATAGAGAAGAAAATCCTTGCGCCCCGCCGAAGGCCGGCTATGATCCCAAAATTGTTTACATTCTTGCTTGTAAGAATTTTTGGCATTGTACTTATTTATTTTGATATTTCAAAACAAATTTTACACATTTTAATATTTTTCATTATAAGTTAAGTTGTGGACATTAGGACACTTTACAAAGTGTCTTAACGTCCGCGGACGCTATGACATTTCTTTGATAGACGTTATGACACTTTTGAAAGTGTCATAATGTCCATGGATACTATGACACTTTCAAAAGTGTCATAACGTCCATGGACACTATGACACTGGACGTTATGACATGCCACCGATTTTTTATTTTTAGAAATTTTGAAACGCTGTATATAAATATAAAGTTGCAGCCAACTTCAGGTACAAACCACGAGCGAAAAACATTCTCTTTTCCCCTTCCTTCTATAAACTCAATATTTTGCAACGACCACCGTCTTGTGTTGTACCAGGTACGTTCGCAGTTTTTATCCACTGTTTAAAGAGCTATGGCAGCTTCGTTAGCATATAATTGCACCTTATTCAAATTATGTGCTCTGAAGAGAATTGCGAAAGCTTCCGCGGATCCCAACACGGTTGCTTTTTTTGGTATGTTTAAGTAAAATACACCGTTGCACATAATATAGGATCGGTTGTAAACCTGATCTCCAGGAGACTCCTGCCTTATGTAACACTGTAAAATTCTGTACCTTTTTCAGTTTCGAACCATCTATTAGAGAAGTAGTTTTCAATGATTTTGTCCGATGTCTATAGATATAGAATAAATAAAAGTTTCTGTTGTCACCCCACAGAAGAACATACAGCCTGAACAAAAACGGTATCTATAGTCTACTCACGATTACACTGGTTCTAAATAGTAATACATTAAATTGTAAACTTAATTTTAATAGACTGTACTGGAACTTAAATCTATATCCAACAGAAACACAGCTGTTAAGAACTTGTCTTGTTAAAAAAGTACTGCAGAAATTCAACTTATTCTCGAGAATTTTACAACTATGCTTTCTCTCTGGAATCAATTGCAGAATTTGAGCTTGAGATCAGATAAATATCGAATGCTGGTTTTCTACACAAGAAATGCTTCTTCAAGCATAAAATTTCAACAAAACTATGCGTTTTTCAGCAAAACTCAACATAATATATAGTCAAGTCTCTACACTGGTTCGCAAATTTTAAACTTTTTACCATAACCTCAAAAATAAGATGTTTTCTAACGTTGAATCAGGGCGGCTAAACATGAATATTCGCAAAAATCGTGATTTTCTGCAGTTGTTTTAGCTTTTTCGAAATATCTCAAAAATTGTTTATCTGAACTGTACAAAATGTTAACTATTTTAGATAAATATGTTTTAAGCCCCAATTTTGTTAAAAAAATATCTAATTTTTTATGTAAGTTTTTTTAGGCGTAGTGTCATAGAAGCCAAAGTCTGGGCAATAATTTAAGTTCTGCACGATTAACTATTTCGTTATCTGTACAATGGAACAATTTTCAGGACTTTAGACGGTAACAAAGCAAATCTATATAAGAAACAATTTAATAATTTATATAGCAAATTCTTTTCAAATAATAAAATTCCAACAAATCTAAAATTCTAACCATTTTTTCAAAATCGTTTAAAAGCAGTTAAATGTAATAAAAAATAATTTATTAAGTTAAAAAAGGTAAAACCTGATTAATAAAAGATTTATTTTTGAAACTAAATAAAAATTAAGAAAAAACATATTAACCAAAGAAAATATATACAACAATTCAGAGTACTCAAATATAAAACTTAAAAAAAAAATATATATAAAAACTATAAAAAAGAAACAAGACATTCACTCATATAAACAGACAAACGCTCAAAAAAAAAAAAGCAAAAATGGAATTTTGAAGGTCATTTTAGCAAGATTAACAGCAGCTGAAGCGTTAGCAGTAGTAGCGACAACAGCTTCATCATCATCATCAGCAGCATCATCTTCTTTTATTTCACATAACCAATACTCGCTAACAACTGGTCATTCGTTTTAGCTATTGGAGGTTTTTGTACCCTTCACCACAGGTCGAAACAGTATATAAAAGCTTGTCGTTTCGTTTGTAATATCTACAATTAAAATCTTTGACCCTATAAAGTATATGTTTTCCGGTTCGTTTTGTGTATTGAAGTTGATTTAACGATTTCCGTCTGACCGTGTGTCCGTTGAAATGGGTTTTTCGTAGACCCTAGATATGAAAGGGACTAGGTTGTTATACATTTATTTAGTATATCACATAAAGTACGGCCTTTGTTTCTACTGAAATGCTGTCAGCTCGGTCCGCAAATGGCTGAGATGTGAGCAAAAACCATGACTGCCTCTAATTTTAACCATGAATGAAATGCCTTATTGTTGTTTTTTTATTTGTTTTTCTTGCTTTTCAACACATAACAAACACATATGTACATGATTTATGTAGAGAAATGTGTTTTAAGTGTAAAAAATTTATTCATCGTATTTTTTTAAATATGTTTGATAATGTGTGTTATGCGCTCCATACACGTTTCAATTCAATTGTCAAATGAGTCTTTCAACTGAATTGATACTTGGCCACACACTTCATAAACTGAATTAAAAGATTTTAAATTAATTTTTAAATTTGACCGCATTTAGATCTATGCAATTAACGCCGAGCTTTTTTTCTATTTTCTTTTAAAGTAGTTTCTACGAAACTCTTTTCACATTTACATTACATTTTTTTCAAGCATTTTTTCAACTTTTTCAACCCCGTTTTCTTTCCTACGCCTCTTGCTAACAAACAAAAAGTTGCATGCGAATGTTGCGGCAAGTTGCGGCGTTAATTGCATAATGTAAATATGGTCTTTAATGAAATAAAAGACAATTTACTAAATACTTAACTTTTTTTGTAAAAGAAAACTACAAACATTAATTTTCACAGCTTATCTAGAGAATCGAGCACACACAGTGCCATCAATTTAAAAAATCAAAATCTTTTGATTTTTCTTCAACCAACTCGACAACTGTCAAACTTATCAATTGACAAAGCCATACACGCTTTGATTTGGACAACAAGCGATTCAGTTGACAATTGGATTGAAACGTGTATGGGCTGCTTTAGTGGGTGAGCGGGTATTAAATGGTGAAGGGTATTAAAGATTCGGCACAGCCGAATACTTCACTCTCACTTGTTTTTGGTGGCTTTGTTCACTAATGCTGTGAATTTTTGTATTTTGTAGTTTTATATTTTTGTTGTTTAGTTGTTAATTTATTAACAACAATAACAACATCAACACCAAATAATAAAACATAATTTTAATCTAAACAAAACAAAAAGTTTAAGTTGGCTCTAATTTCAATATGGGAGATTACCAAAAAGCATTTATTTAAAACTATTCATAAGAATCTAAAGAAGACGAAAAAATACATAAAATCAGCATAAAATTTTCATAAATTTCCAAAATTATTCAAACTTTACTAAAAAAAACTAATGCTGTAGTTCTACGCTGACGTTTATGTCAAGCGTTCTTGCCAAGTCGGCTTCTTATTCTAATTTATATTGATAAAATTCCAATCAACCAATGACACCAACACCCATCCCTCAGAC
The DNA here is from genome assembly GCA_930367215.1 of Pollenia angustigena. NCBI lineage: Eukaryota > Metazoa > Arthropoda > Insecta > Diptera > Polleniidae > Pollenia > Pollenia angustigena. The sequence continues at coordinate 232,961,686 of OV884058.1, read as the reverse complement.
AGCCATAATGTATAGAAACCCGTTAAAATGTTGGGTCATACTCGTACAACGAACGGTTGTTTGTTGAAAGATGTAGTGGGTGTAATGTTTGACGTTTGTTGGTGGGTTGATAAATAAGTTTGTTGAATATTATTTTTATACTAAATCAATTGCAGATTTAACGGCGAAATATTGGACTGCTTTAGTTTTATGGAGTTTTAGATCTTATCATAAGGACTGTGCTTAGAGCTGTAAGAGATCTTTTTTAATACCGATTTAAATGTTTTTACTATAAATAAAGTGTTTATAACGCTCTTAAAGAGCGATAGTGTAAAAAATCTACGATGTTAAAGGATATTATTTATTTAAAGCAGAAGTTCTTAATAATTTCTGAACGATATTTGCAACAATAAGAAAGAAATGGGTCAGAGGATACATTTGCAATATAATTGTTCAATAAATGATATTGCACATTAAAAATGCCAGTCTGTATGTTATTTTCGCACAATATATTGGATAAAATCAAAAGTCTTTTGATTTATACTGCACGAAAAAAAATATTTTGTAATGTTCTGACAACATTGTACAATGCTCAGATCGTCGGCTTAATAGGAAAACCTGATAATTCCATTTCAGTAAATTTTAAAGGAGAGACAAAAAACATTTTATATTTCATATGTGGAGCTTGAGAGAAAAACCAAAGATATAGCTGGTTTAACACACTTCAAGACTCAAATTGAAGAAATACTACATGCTGATCGATGAGACGTATCTTTCTCTACCACACGGCATCAAAATCTTAATTTACTTACAAAGTGGATTTAGCAGGACTGCATATTAAGGATATTTTCAAAAATAACCTTTAAAGGGTAATACTTCTTTCCTACAAAATTAAAAAAAATGGACTTAAGCACCATTTCCTTGTTGACACAGATATAAAGATGTGTGACCATTTTGGCGTTTTTGCCAAATTAAGCATTATAACTTTTGATTTGAGTGCCCTGTTAGGCAGTGTTGTTAGATTTTTTTTGGGTTTTTCTCAGTTTTAATAGATTTTTGACTGAAATAATATACTAGATTTTTTGTGTAAGCAAAACCGAACAAAATCGACATTTGGCGATTTCTGGAATTCGGTTTGGGGATCGAGCTAAAAAAAATCTAACAACACTGCCTAACAGGGCACTGGGAACTGAGAACTGGGTTTTTCTTAGTTTTAATAGATTTTTGACTGAAATAATATACTAGCTTTTTTGTGTATCAGAATCATTTTCTGAGTCGAACTAACGATGTCCGTCCGGCTGGCTGGCAGGCTGGCTGACTGGCTGTCCATGTAACCGTGTGCGCAAAGTACAGGTCACAATTGTGGAGATAATTTGATAAAATTTGGGAAATAGGTTCTTATTGGCACAAGGACCAAGCCTATGGAAAATGGGCCAAATCGTAAGACCACGAGGGAAGACAAAGGGAAATTTCTTCCTCTCAGAAACTATAAAATCGATTTTGATGAAACATAGGTTCTTATTGGCACAAGGACTAAGCCTATGGAAAATGGGCCAAATCGTAAGACCACGAGGGAAGACAAAGGGAAATTTCTTCCTCTCAGAAACTATCAAACCGATTTCAATGAAATTTAAAACATAGATAGAACCATATCTATATGGACACATAAGCTATACAGTTTTTCAAAAATAGGACCACAAGGGGAGGTAGGGGCAATTTCTGCCTCTCACAAACTTTCAAACCGATTTTAATGATGTTTGTAAACATAGATAAATCCATATTTATATGGACACATAAGCATGATATGTTTTTTAATACTGTGGTGTAGGGCATCATATAGTCGGGCTTGACCGACTATACTTTCTTACTTGTTTTATTTTTATTTTATATAAGAAACGAATTTTAAACATAAGTTTATATTTAAATAGAATTCGTGAAATAGGCCCGTATGGCCAATTGGTGAAATAGGCCCTTATGGATACAAGAGTTTCCAAGTATATTTACCCTCTTGCCCAATCCTCGTTTTCCCATTCTATTTTGTGGCAACGATCCAGTTTGGCAAGATGAAGATGCTATAATTAAGCACAATAATTTCATGCCTTTTTTCCTTTACCGTTATTTCACGCTTTTAGTATGATTCAACATTAAAAAAACTGACATTTGATTTCCTTTTGACACTTAAAAAATTCACTGAAAATTATAATAAATCCAAGGCGCATTGAAAAGGTCTGCGCATTGTTTATATTCTTTTAAACTGTCAAACGTTATTTACATTTTGCTTACATGTGCATGTATATGCTTGTTAACGTTTATTCCCTGCAAATAATGTTGGCATGTCATAACGTCCAGTGTCATAGTGTCCATGGACGTTATGACACTCCAAAAAGTGTCAAAGTGTCCATGGACTTTATGACACTTTTGAAAATGTCATAATGTCCGTGGGCATTATGACACTTTGCAAATGGACATTATGACATTTTCAAAAGTGTTACAGTGTCCATAATTACTAAAGAAGTTAAATACAAAACAAGATCTGCATATGCGTAGAGAAAACATGATTTATTATGGTCGCAACCAACAAAACTATTTTTAAAGAAACTAATTTAACAATAATATGTTTGTCGGTGACAATGATTTGGTTAAATTAAACATAATATGGTTAAAATTTTTAAAAATGGTTTTGCTGCTCTGGGTATTTATATTAAATATATAACGAAAACCCTTTTGGGCGCAAGGATTTTCTCCTATATGGTATAACAAATACCATCTCGCCAACTAAAGCTTCTCTGCACAGCCGGCCTTCGGCCGGATGCAAGGATTTTCTCCTCTATGCTATAGCAAACACCGGCTTCGCTAACTAAAGCGTCTCGGCATAGCTGGCCTTCGGCCGAGCGCAAGGATTTTCTCCTCTATGGTATAACAAAAACCGGCTTCGCTAATTAAAGCTCCTCTGCACAGCCGGCCTTTGACCGGGCGCAAGGATTTTCATCTCTATGGTATAAAAAAACCGGCTTCGCTAACTAAGGCTTCTCTGCGTAATCGGCGTTCGTTCGGAAACAAGGCAGATTTGAGAAGCCTTACTTAGCGAAGCCGGTATTTGTTATACCATAAAGATGAAAATCTTTGCGCCCAGCCGAAGGCCGGCTGTGCAGAGAAGCTTTAGTTAGCGAAGCCATTACTTAATTTAGTTTGTAAGTATGTTGTGGACATTATGGCACTCTACAAAGTGTCATAACGTCCGCGGACGCTATGACATTTCTTTGGTGGACGTTATGACACTTTTGAAAGTGTCCATGTGTCCATGGACACTGGACGTTATGACATGCTACCCAAATAATAGTACCAGTCCAAACATGCGTGTAAAGAGTAGTCCACAAAGGACCAGGACTAGTCCAAAAGTAACCCAAACGTATGGAAAAAACGTAGTCTATTTAACATTACGATGTCCTAGGAGAGGACCATATAACCCACCTTTGGACCACTAAGGAGTAGTTTTAAAACTACTCCATGGTATACTCAAGAGGATTAGTTTTGAAATCGTTTAAAAACGAAAGCATGTCGTTAAAAAACGAAGACATGTCGTCTCACTACAAACACTTTTTAACAATGGCATGATACATGCTTGCATTACATCGGACCAGTCCATGGAGTATTCCATTTTATCAAAATGGATCAGGTGGTCCAATTTTATTTGCCAGGTTAATACGATTGTTTTATCCCACACATACGTTTGTGGTATGCCACACATACACGTTTTTTCCTTTTGCTTTGTATATGTGGTAGTCATTTTTTGACAGCTAAATAGAAACTTTACACAAACAAAATACATGTCGTTTTTTGTTTTTGTACAAGTAAGCAGACCTGATAGATGGGCCTTGAATAAAACAAAATACATGTAAAAAAGTTGCCAGTTTTTTTAAATTAGTAATGATAACAAACTGTAAAAAGAATTACTGAAATAATAAAAATGGTAAAAATAGCCAAGTAAATCGCCAGTTATATAAAAAATCGCCAAAAAAAAAAGTCACCAGTCGTCGAATGGAAAATCCCGTCGCCAAACACATTTCAAAATCGCCACGTTTGGCGAGAAATCGCCATATCTGACAGCCCTGATAGTAAGCTAGTCTATCAGCGCCGGGATTGCAAGTTCGATTCCCGCCAGAGACTGGTTTCTTTCCTGCAGACAATCGTTGAGCTTCGCGGGATTAGCTTAGGAAATTAAAAAAAAATAAGAGGCAAAATGTTCATTTAGTATTTTCGCATTTTATTCTGCATTACCAATAAAAGTAATTTAAGTGTAATTTTAAAATTTTGGAGGAATACAAAATAACACGAATAACAAAATCTTTTGAAATTAAAATTTTGTATTCCCAAAAATTGAAATTACTTTTTGATCAAAAACATCAACAATAAACAGTGAGGAATAGTTTTATTAATTAAACTTAAATTTTTTATTTAAAACTTTACTCAAATTTTGAATCAAAATAACTCTCAGATCTGGTCACACTTATATTGAATGAGAATTTGCGGCATATTGAATAGTGTGGAGCAAAAAGACAATAATAACAGCAAGAAAATAAAACTTATAAAATATTTACGAAACATATTTAAAGTTAAGTCTTAAATATAGCCAATATATCATATTAAGGTATTCGTCAAGGTTTTATCGCAAAGCATAGTAGGTTAGGTTAGGTTAAAGTGGCCGGTCACAAAGACCCAAATAGACCAAATAGGTCCCTAGCGTTATCACGTTGTACGATAGTCTACAGCAGAATATTAGAAAAACGTCATTGCGATGTAATGGTACTCAGAGTACCCACAATCTCTTGACGAATGCCAGGAGTCTCTTCAACCCAATTCCGGAGACTTCCCCGAGACTTTGGAAGTAATGATCTCCCAGACAATTCGCCCTGGAGCGCACGAGTGCCGGACAGTAGCAGAGTAAATACTCCACTGTCTCCTTTTCCCCTGGTACCCCACAGAATCTACAATTGTCACTATTCAACCGCGCCGCCCTCTGGGCGTATACCGCAGTCCAACAATGACCCGTAAAAGCCTACCAGAAGTCTACAGTCCCTTCTCGATAGCGATCCTATGATCCGATCCGGATCCCCACATTACCTTGGAGACCCTGCACGTTCTGGAGTTTTCCCAAGTCGCCTCTGATCTCCTCCGTATAGCAGAATCCGTATCTCTTCTTTTATTCTAAATTGGAGCCGGAATGGCCATCACCCTATCGTTTGGTAAATGGACCCCCAGCATAGCATAGCATAGTAGCTAAGAAGGATTTTTGTTTAATGGTTTCTGGTTCCTTTTCCGCCGGAGAACATTTTAAAACCATATATATATGTTAATTCAACAGATGGAAGATCTATCTCATTACTGGTCGGTTGGTTAAAAAAGTATTTCCAACCCTTAATTAACAAATGCTTGTAAAGAATCTATAATTATCATGCAACTCACGTTATATCGTTAAACTGTTTATTGTAGCACTGTTATAAAATACGCCTCGCCATATGATTAAAACTATCTTTATTTAAACTAAATATTCGTTAATAAGCGAAAATCTTCTAAACTTAAAAATTAAGCAAATTCAAATTTATCATATTTTAAGGATTATTTTATGTTTAGAACAATACATTCTGGCATAATTTGGTGTAATATAATTCAAAATTTAAATAAAACGGAAATCTTTTTATAAAAAATTATACAAACATGTTTTGTTTATGCACCACCTACAATCGCCTTGGCCGTCCGTTTCCTGTGGCAAATTTAACAGATCTATCGATCTGCGCAATACCCCAGGTGTCTTCCCTTGCAGAAGCTTTAAATTGTATTTTTTTTTTAAGATATACGTGAAAATAACTTCGCCACGACGAAATGTATCTCTGTTATGATTCAAAAAATACAGGGTTATCCATTTAGTGGTTTCAAAACCGCCGATAGTGACAGGGCTGTCATCTGAAGTGTCATATATTTAGTGAATGGCTTGCCATTTAAAAACCGAAAAACGCATGGAAATGGTTGAAACTCAGTCCAAAACTACACTTTTCAAGAATAACTGGATGTTTATAAAGAAATTTTAAGAGACTGGAAGAGTTTCAGATGTGGTTAGACATGTGCATAATCGCAATGTGTGCACTGCTGAATGTATCGCTTCTGTTAATAAAGTGTACCGTACAATCCAAATATGTCGATTCCACGGCTCAGAGCGCTATGGCCGCATGATAATCAGCTTTTGTTGGCCAGCAATTGAAGATACGTGGTTTCAACAAGACTTTGCCAAGATCACACAACACGACCGATTTTGCCTTCATTACAAAGGATTGACTACTGCAACTATTTTAAAGGCGGCCATTTAAATGGTATTTCGTACGTTATGGCAAAGTCGAAGCCATTAAAGTTTCATCGAAATAAATACTTTGTTTCACTTTAATTGAAAGAGTAACGATTTGATAATGCTTGCTTGCTTATTGAACCATGATTTTTAAGGGCTGGGTGTATGGTGAATACTAAATATAACAATCAATTAATTAAAACAAATTTTTTTGTGATATATTATTTAATACATAAATTAATTCCGTTTCTAGTGAGAAGACCTTAAAGCTGAAAGAAAAAAAAATAACACAACATAAAATTTGAACAAAAACCACAAGAAGTTTGTGTGCCTTAAATTAACATGTTGGTGTATTAATTTATATAAAAATATTTTTGTTTTATTGCTTTTTTATTTTAACATGTTTGGACCTTTGTTTTAGTATGTCGTGGTATTTTATCTTCTGCTTTTTTGCACGCATCTTTTAAGTTACTTCTGGTTTTAGCCGTTTTTTCTTACTAATATTTATTATATTTCTTTAGTTTAAATTTTATTTCAGTTTGCTTTGATTTGTTTTAGTTTTGCATATTCTTTACATTTCTTTCTTAAAAATCTAGGTAATCTTCTTTAGTAGTAACGTTTATGCAAATTGTTTCATTTTGCGTTTGCTATAAATTGTAACAAGAGACCTACGAAGTCATCATTCAAACTTAACAACTCTTCAAGTTAACCACGCACTCGAAGCCAAAAAAAAAAATACAATCAAAATGAAATTCATCATTGTTTTCGCTGCTCTCTTCGCCGTTGCTTTGGCCGCTCCCCGCCCAGAAGATGCCGTCATCTTGAGATCCGAGTCCGATGTTGGACCTGAATCCTTCCAATATTCGTAAGTATTTTACTCTTCAGAAAGCTTTTTGCTCGTTTCTTTACTTGGAAAAGCACTAAAACTCATTGCGTCCTCTTTTTTTTAATCAATTTACAGTTATGCCACCAGCGATGGTATTGAAGCTGAAGCTCAAGGTCAATTGAAGAATATTGGTTCTGAAGATGAAGCTATTGTTGTCAAGGGCTCTTTCTCCTTCGTCGCTGATGATGGCCAAACCTACACAGTAAAATACATTGCTGATGAAAACGGTTTCCAACCCGAAGGTGCTCATTTGCCCGTTGCCCCTGAAGCTTAAGTTGTTTTAGCTGTTAAACTAGTCTACGATTTAACTCTAAGCAAAAATTCTTAAACAATGCAACCTTCCCGCCTCCCAATTTAATTCTCCTGTTTAAAAGTCAACTTATCCCAATTTGTTAAACACCCACAATGTCCTCCTTTAAAACCTCCTTCCTTTTCCTAGTCCTGTTTGTTACTGTTGCATGAGCTATCATTAACGTTATTTGTTAGCGGTAGCTTATTGGCAGGCAAACAAATAAATTGTTATAACCATTAGGTTAAGTGAAAAAATAAAGAAAAAAATATAGAAAAAAAAATAAATTTTTTAAACCAAAATTTATATGACTTTTATTCAAGTTTTATATCCATGCATGCAATTTAGAATTCTACAGTAATGGAAATTGTCAAAATAATAATGAAAAAAACGATTTCGATTTTAATTCTAAGATCTGTCTTAGTTTTGTCTTTCATGATCAAAAGTTGAATGTTTAGATTTTATCTTTTTATGAAGACTTTTTATTTTATATTTTATCAAACCTTTTATTTTTAAGCTTTCTGTTTCCATTTTATAGAGCAAACAATATTCGTTAACAAGAAGTCCTGGAAGAAAAAAATTAATAAAATAAAAAAAATTAAAAAGTTTTCTTTTGTAAGCATGTGTTTAAGGGGTTCTTAATTTTCTATGGATTTTCAATTACACTTTTTTTCAAGAAAGATAAAAAAGCAAGAATGTAAAATGCAACTTTTTAAATTTCTAAAAAAATAGCATTTTACACCTTTTGCTATTTTGGGATCTTAAAGAAAATTCAAATGCTTCTTTCCATGCATCCATGCGATGACTGTTAATTTTAATTCAAAATCTCGAAAAAGTTATAATTCTTTAATTTAATTAAAAATGCATATTTTTGAGCATTTATTCTTTGGTTTTCTGCTAGCATATTGCAAAAAGTCACAGTTATTATTGAATCCTTTGTTCGCCAAAGCAGCCTAGATCTGCCAATTATTCATTAATATTTGTTGGATCCATTATCTTCTTCCAAGAAGCTTCTGTCTATGAATTCCTAAGTCAGGACAGCTACGGAGCAGATGTTCGTTCAGATGTCTCATAATCCATAAATAAATAATAATCCAGAATCTGCATTGTTAAGAATTGCCACTACCTAGTTAAAATAGATGGTATCTGATAACACAGTTGCCAGTGAATATGCCCGAGAGTAGTGCTGGGATACTATCGATATTTTCTACTATCGATATTTATCGATAGTTCATATTTCACTATCGATATATCGATATTACTATCGACTGAATGTTTGTACTTGTGCAGGAAAACTTTAGTTTTTTTTTGCAACTTTAAAAAATTTTCTAAATTCTAAACCCAAAAAGTAATCAATCTAGCGGACTTATCCTCTAATGGTCGTTCATTGTTTTGTCCTATGCTTGCCATTGCTTTGGGATTTGTATTTTTGTTTACAACATTACAAAAATATTTGACATTTCAGTCAAATTTCGACTAAAAAGCCTTTAATTAGCAGTAAAAAGCACTGCTAAGCAATCCATAGCACTTGCCATACTTGTTGTTTGTATTTATTGCTGTTATTTAGCGCGAATTAATAATAGCAAGTAAAACTTTGCGGCAAAATACCGTGTGTGTATAGCTGCTGTTAGATGTCTTCATATCTGTATTTTAAATAATAAAAATATCAATATTTATATTTTTCCTATTGATATTTTCGATATTTTAAGACTATCGATAATATCGATAATATCGATAGTCTATCGATAGTTTCCCAGCACTACCCGAGAGTATAGTCCTCCACTATTTTAAGTAGAAGTAACTCACATAAATTATCACGTCCCTAGTCGAGTAAATTCCCGTTCGCACCATAATTTTATCGTCTCCTCAATATAACCAGCACGGATACCAAATAGGGCTCAAAATACCATAAAAGGTCGGCGAGCACCTTTATTTACTTTATATCCGTACCCTGGCACCCGATATAAAGTTAAATTGTTTTGTTTTCCCAGAGTATTCAGGGAAGTGATGCAGACCATGATCACCTTAGATGATAGCGGTCTAAGAGCAGTCTAGCTATTTGACATTACAAATAACCTTGAACCTCAGACATTCCCTTTGCAGATAATACAGATAATATTTCTGTATTCTTAAGCCTAAAGCTGGGATCACACGATTGCTACAAATGCACCATTATGAGACAATTTTGATTGTGCTTTATTGACGCACAATAATGAAACTGCACCAACCAAATATTCTGAAATCACACGATTGCCCTGTTTTAAACAAATTTAATTGCCGCTAGTTGGTACAAAGCGAAATGTGCACAAAAGTTGCCGCAACACAGTCACACGATTGTTCATACTTGTGTCGACTGCGAAAACAGCTGTTGCGATAGCGTTTTTATTCTAGTTTGTTTGTTCATTAAAAAAAAAGAAAATTTAATCACAAGTATATTAAAACAAATTTTTGTTGAATACTTTTATTTGAAATATTTTAAGAAAAATATATGAAATATTAAAGACAAATATCTGTAAAAGAAATAATACTTATTTTTTTATATCTTGAATAAAAATAAAAAATTTACAGTTCAACTAAAAATCAAAATTGTTCTTGAATAAAAATATTCACACTGAATAGCTATGCTTGTGAACATACATATTTCGTTAATAGCAATAATTAAAAAAAAAAAAATGATAACGCATCATAAATAAATTCATATTAATCTTTATTATTTACTAAAAGAAACACTAATAAGTAAATTTAATAAAAAAATGACAAATATTGGCGCGAATTGTGTTGTTTGATTGCCGCACAAGAACACAATAAATATTGGTGCATTTTTGTTAGTCTGTGTTCATACGGCTCATGTCTTGTTGACAAGATTCTTCCTTTTTCTTCTTTGAACATGAATTGGCATTCAAATGAATCATGTCATGTTGACGACATGTTTTTTATTTGGTTTTATTTGATATTGAAAACAAAAACAAAATTAAACAACGAATAAGAAAGCAAAACGTAAAGACAGTACATGCATCTGTGTACTCGTTTCTTTTCCCCTCGTCCCTCTCGCCTATAAAGTAGCAATCTTATCAATAAGACATGAACTGTATGAACACAGACTTATTTTTATTGATGCGCGTTTGCATAGCAAAGTCACACGATTGCCGTACCAGGGTTGCATTTTATTGGTAAATGTAAGCACAATATTGCCCTCGATTGGTACATGAGCCATTTGGTTGTGCAGTCACACGATTGGGGTATTACAAAGTGTGAAAATTGGTGCATTGCGGCAATCGGTTGATCCCAGCTTAATAGAAAACAAAATACTAATAAGTACTACAATACTTTATTTTAACAAAGTCAAGTAGCTATCCTAAGTCTTTTGTTTTGTACATTTTAACAAATTCGAGTAGCTATCCTAAGTCTTATGGGTTGTAAAAGTATTTTAATATGTTCAAAAACTATAGCATATTATTAGGCCGATAGAATATCAAATACAGATAGTGCTGCCATACTTTTTATTATAATAAAAGAGAAAGAACTTAAAGATAATGGCAATTAGGGTTTTTCCCCGGGAATTCCCGGGTATATTTCCCGCTTTCCCGGGATTTTTCATGCGGGATCCCGGGAAATAAAAAATTCCTCATAGTTTAAGAAAACAGCTATTTATACTTTGAAATTTAGTTTTCTATTCTCTTAAAATAAGCATCTGTGGATGGGTTATCGATTAGATCAATTACAAGAAGTGAGTACATACGTAAATCAGTGTCTCCTGATGCAATAAATCTACTTAAAACAGAATAGGCAGTGCAACAGTTGATAATAAATAAATTTAGTGAAGTGAAAAGTTAATAAAGAACATTAATTCAAAATAAGATGCAGGTCGTAAAGTTTAGTTGTCCATGGACAAGTCTTTAAAATAGCATATACCTAAACATATAGCTCCTTTATTGCAACATAGTCATATCTACAAAAACAAATGAACTTGGCAAAATGCGATTAAAGTTTTCAAAATGTACCGATTTAAAGATATATTTTGCTATAATTTCGGTTCAGTTTGAGATAAAATACGAGAAGGCATGAAGGAACACTTTGCTTACATAACTTACAATTTTTGATTTTTTGAGATATGACTATGTTGCAATGAAGGAGCGATATGTTTATTAGGTGATAAACAAAAATTTTTTTTCAATTTGTGTTGGTGCGGGGAAACCGAAATAAAAAAAAATTTGGAAACTCGTGTAAGATACTACAACATACAATTTGAAAAACACATTGTCCTCAAGATTACAGATAGACCTAATGAAATGAAAAGGTTTGTAAGAGGTTGATGCTATTTTTTGCATGAACCTTGACATACATTTGACTGATATAGACGTTGTTTATACAAAAAAAAGGCTTCCTATTGTGAATCAAAAGCCTTCTACAACGGTGCACTTTTAACTATTTATCCAACCTCGGTAAAAAAATGAACGAAATTTTTCGGAAACATGGTAATTAGTAAATAAAATAATCAATATACTTTTTGACGACTTACTAAGTGCTTTGAATGTGTCAGAAAGTTATTTCCTAAGCCGTTAAAAAATGGTAATATATTTATTTAAAATATTTTATCTATTTTATGAATTAACTTTTTGATCTCATATCTTGAGTACCTCAATTTGTGTTTGTTTTTATTATTGTTTTATGAATTAAATTGTTATGTTTATCTTAATTTTTTATCTTGTATCTAGAGCATAATAATAATACGGAATTTACATATAAAACCGTAAGGTAATAATAATTCAAGTTCCTCTTTTAATCTTCATTTAATTTTGTAGTATATAAGGATTTCTTTTATTTAATTTACTGTGTATTATTTATATGGAGCGGGATCCCGGGATCCCGGGAAATTCAAAAAAATTTCCCGCTTTCCCGGGAATCGAAAAACTCCGGGAAAAAAAACTCTAATGGCAATGTTTAAGTTGAATTTCTTTATTTTATTTAATAAAAACATAGTGCAAACTTATAAATAATGACTTATTAAGGAATAATTACAATAACATTCATTAGAGGATTACAAATAACGTGTAATTGGCGATGAGCCAATTACAAATTACGTGATTACATTGTATGAACAGTCAAAATCTAAAAATTGCTTTTTCTTTGACTTTTTAAGGCAGATGGGATGTTGTGTGTGTGTGTTTTTTGCTTTTTTTGATTTTTCAGTTCGAACTGAAATAATAACAGCTACAAGGGAATTAGTTAAGGAGCTAAAGTTATGTGTCCCACATTTGTTTACAAAAAATATTTGATCAGTTCTAAAAATATGCCGAATTGATAAAATCTTAACCTTATATATATATATTTAATTTATACATAAGGTCGTAACGGCCTCAAGGCGACCGTACACGACATGTTTTTGTCATCTGGCATGTCGAATTTCCCACTGCAAAATACATACAGGTCGTGTGTTACCTTTTTAACTTTGCTTCTGTAAAAGTCAGATACAAAGTTATCTGACAAAATTTCAATTAGAGCGGTGCTCTATTTTCTTCTGACAAACCATCTGACATCAGAAATCTATGCCGAGAAGAAACCGGCTGCGGCGTCCACGATTGACGGAATCATTAGCCCGCTGAAGCTAATATTTCACAATACCGAGATATGTATGATCATCCCACCATTGAATAGAATTTATGCAAATAAGTATATATAAAAACCCGTTTCATTATAATATCCTAAATTGGTATCTTTGAATTAAAAGGAAAATATGTTAAGATGGCTAAACTATTTTACGGCGTAAATGAAAATTTTCGTGGCGGCATTTTTATTTTGTGTTTTTGCAACAACTATGCGAAAAAAACAGAGACAATGTCAGAAGAAAATGGCATGTACTTTTGCAATTTTGACAGACATGCACAATTACATGTGACTTGAAAAGTTGACAAGTCAGATATAAAAAACATGTCGTCTACATGCATCTTTATGGCACTACATTTTTAATGCACTGTTAAAGTTTTGGTGAAGAATGGACAAAGTACAAAGAGTTCAGCTGTAATAAGATAAATAGCATACTGTCAAATATTTATAAAAATGTTATCTATTAAAAAATCAATTTATGTCAAAAAAAAAAAAAAATATAAAAATTGTCAAACTTAAAATCACTGTTGCCAACTTTTTTTGAACACTTCCCGCCAAATCGGACTTCAAAACCGCTAGAAACCGATAAATATTTAATTTAGCGGGAATTTTCTTAAAAATACCGCTAAAACCAAAACATTTTTAAGTTTTATATAAATCTAAATATATGTTGCTTTTTCAAAGGTACTCGACTCTCAAATTACGTTACAAACTCCAACTTCCCTATCTATTTTGTTCCCAAAAAAGGTTATAGTGATGTTTTCAGATGTGCCGAATCTTTGATACCCTACACATACAGTTAGAAAATTCCCGGAGTGGTCTTTATATGGGTCCCGTGGTTAATTAGACCGATCTTCAAGAGATTTGAAAAACTGAGAGCGTTACGGTTTTACGTGTACTAAAATTTTTTCCAAGAGAAGGCTTTATATCGGCACGAAAGTTGACAGTGTAATTTATTGTCATACAAATTTGTGACAGACCAAAAATTATTTCAATAGCAATAATTGCTACCGTTTTAGGCGTACTAAAGTGTTTTAAGATAGTGTGCTTTTTATGAGGGCTATGGTAAATTAGGGTCCGATCTTTACGAAATTTGACAGTATGATTTTTAGTCATATACAATGAATTTGGGCAAAATCTTATATCAATATCTGCATTCCGCCACTAGTTATGCTAGTTTTTGTAACAATATGATAAATTTTTTAGCGTGGCTGTTTTACTTTTTGATTCATAAATCTTTTCTTTCTGAACCGAAAACTTTAATTTTTTTTGCAACTTTAAAAAATTTTCTAAATTCTAAACCCAAAAAGTAATCAATCTAGCGGACTTATCCTCTAATGGTCGTTCATTGTTTTGTCCTATGCTTGCCATTGCATTGGGATTTGTATTTTTGTTTACAACATTACAAAAATATTTGACATTTCAGTCAAATTTCGACTAAAAAGCCTTTAATTAGCAGTAAAAAGCACTGCTAAGCAATCCATAGCACTTGCCATACTTGTTGTTTGTATTTATTGCTGTTATTTAGCGCGAATTAATAATAGCAAGTAAAACTTTGCGGCAAAATACCGTGTGTGTATAGCTGCTGTTAGATGTCTTCATATCTGTATTTTAAATAATAAAAATATCAATATTTATATTTTTCCTATTGATATTTTCGATATTTTAAGACTATCGATAATATGGATAGTCTATCGATAATATCGATAGTCTATCGATAGTTTCCCAGCACTACTCGAGAGTATAGTCCTCCACTATTTTAAGTAGAAGTAACTCACATGAATTATCACGTCCCTAGTCGAGTAAATTCCCGTTCGCACCATAATTTTATCGTCTCCTCAATATAACCAGCACGGATACCAAATAGGGCTCAAAATACCATAAAAGGTCGGCGAGCACCTTTATTTACTTTATATCCGTACCCTGGCACCCGATATAAAGTTAAATTGTTTTGTTTTCCCAGAGTATTCAGGGAAGTGATGCAGACCATGATCACCTTAGATGATAGCGGTCTAAGAGCAGTCTAGCTATTTGACATTACAAATAACCTTGAACCTCAGACATTCCCTTTGCAGATAATACAGATAATATTTCTGTATTCTTAAGCCTAAAGCTGGGATCACACGATTGCTACAAATGCACCATTATGAGACAATTTTGATTGTGCTTTATTGACGCACAATAATGAAACTGCACCAACCAAATATTCTGAAATCACACGATTGCCCTGTTTTAAACAAATTTAATTGCCGCTAGTTGGTACAAAGCGAAATGTGCACAAAAGTTGCCGCAACACAGTCACACGATTGTTCATACTTGTGTCGACTGCGAAAACAGCTGTTGCGATAGCGTTTTTATTCTAGTTTGTTTGTTCATTAAAAAAAAGAAAATTTAATCACAAGTATATTAAAACAAATTTTTGTTGAATACTTTTATTTGAAATATTTTAAGAAAAATATATGAAATATTAAAGACAAATATCTGTAAAAGAAATAATACTTATTTTTTTATATCTTGAATAAAAATAAAAAATTTACAGTTCAACTAAAAATCAAAATTGTTCTTGAATAAAAATATTCACACTGAATAGCTATGCTTGTGAACATACATATTTCGTTAATAGCAATAATTAAAAAAAAAAAAAATGATAACGCATCATAAATAAATTCATATTAATCTTTATTATTTACTAAAAGAAACACTAATAAGTAAATTTAATAAAAAAATGACAAATATTGGCGCGAATTGTGTTGTTTGATTGCCGCACAAGAACACAATAAATATTGGTGCATTTTTGTTAGTCTGTGTTCATACGGCTCATGTCTTCTTTGAACATGAATTGGCATTCAAATGAATCATGTCATGTTGACGACATGTTTTTTATTTTGTTTATTTGATATTGAAAACAAAAACAAAATTAAACAACGAATAAGAAAGCAAAACGTAAAGACAGTACATGCATCTGTGTACTCGTTTCTTTTCCCCTCGTCCCTCTCGCCTATAAAGTAGCAATCTTATCAATAAGACATGAACTGTATGAACACAGACTTATTTTTATTGATGCGCGTTTGCATAGCAAAGTCACACGATTGCCGTACCAGGGTTGCATTTTATTGGTAAATGTAAGCACAATATTGCCCTCGATTGGTACATGAGCCATTTGGTTGTGCAGTCACACGATTGGGGTATTACAAAGTGTGAAAATTGGTGCATTGCGGCAATCGGTTGATCCCAGCTTAATAGAAAACAAAATACTAATATGTACTACAATACTTTATTTTAACAAAGTCAAGTAGCTATCCTAAGTCTTTTGTTTTGTACATTTTAAAATTCAAGTAGCTATCCTAAGTCTTTTGTTTTGTAAAAGTATTTTAATATGTTCAAAAACTATAGCATATTATTAGGCCGATAGAATATCAAATACAGATAGTGCTGCCATACTTTTTATTATAATAAAAGAGAAAGAACTTAAAGATAATGGCAATGTTAAAGTTGAATTTCTTTATTTTATTTAATGAAAAATTAGTGCAAACTTATAAATAATGACTTATTAAGGAATAATTACAATAACATTCATTAGAGGATTACAAATAACGTGTAATTGGCGATGAGCCAATTACAAATTACGTGATTACATTGTATGAACAGTCAAAATCTAAAAATTGCTTTTTCTTTGACTTTTTAAGGCAGATGGGATGTTGTGTGTGTGTGTTTTTTGCTTTTTTTGATTTTTCAGTTCGAACTGAAATAATAACAGCTACAAGGGAATTAGTTAAGGAGCTAAAGTTATGTGTCCCACATTTGTTTACAAAAAATATTTGATCAGTTCTAAAAATATGCCGAATTGATAAAATCTTAACCTTATATATATATATTTAACTTATACATAAGGTCGTAAAGGCCTCAAGGCTACCGTACACGACATGTTTTTGCCATCTGGCATGTCGAATTTCCCACTGCAAAATACATACAGGTCGTGTGTTACCTTTTTAACTTTGCTTCTGTAAAAGTCAGATACAAAGTCATCTGACAAAATTTCAATTAGAGCGGTGCTCTATTTTCTTCTGACAAACCATCTGACATCAGAAATCTATGCCGAGAAGAAACCGGCTGCGGCGTCCACGATTGACGGAATCATTAGCCCGCTGAAGCTAATATTTCACAATACCGAGATATGTATGATCATCCCACCATTTAATAGAATTTATGCAAATAAGTATATATAAAAACCCGTTTCATTATAATATCCTAAATTGTTATCTTTGAATTAAAAGGAAAATATGTTAAGATGGCTAAACTATTTTACGGCGTAAATGAAAATTTTCGTGGCGGCATTTTTATTTTGGTTTTTGCAACAACTATGCGAAAAAAACAGAGACAATGTCAGAAGAAAATAACATGTACTTTTGCAATTTTGACAGACATGCACAATTACATGTGACTTGAAAAGTTGACAAGTCAGATGTAAAAAACATGTCGTCTACATGCACCTTTATGACACTACATTTTTAATGCACTGTTCAAGTTTTGGTGAAAAATGGACAAAGTACAAAGAGTTCAGCTGTAATAAGATAAATAGCATACTGTCAAACATTTAAAAAAATGTTATCTATTAAAAAATTAAAATCACTGTTGCCAACTTTTTTTGAACACTTCCCGCAAAATCGGACTTCAAAACCGTTAGAAATCGCTAAATATTTAATTTAGCGGGAATTTTCTTAAAAATACCGCTAAAACCTAAACATTTTTAAGTTTTATATAAATCTAAATATATGTTGCTTTTTCAAAGGTACTCGACTCTCAAATTACGTTACATACTCCAACTTCCCTATCTATTTTGTTCCCAAAAAAAGGTTATAGTGATATTTTCAGATGTGCCGAATCTTTGATACCCAACACATAGAGTTAGAAAATTCCCGGAGTGGTCTTTATATGGGTCCCATGGATAATTAGGCCGATCTTCAAGAGATTTGAAAAACTGAGAGCGTTACGGTTTTACGTGTACTAAAATTTTTTCCAAGAGAAGGCTTTATATAGGCACGAAAGTTGACAGTGTAATTTATTGTCATACAAATTTGTGACAGACCAAAAATTATTTCAATAGCAATAATTGCTACCGTTTTAGGCGTACTAAAGTGTTTTAAGATAGTGTGCTTTTTATGAGGGCTATGGTAAATTAGGGTCCGATCTTTACGAAATTTGACAGTATGATTTTTAGTCATATACAATGAATTTGGGCAAAATCTTATATCAATATGTGCATTCCGCCACTAGTTATGCTAGTTTTTGTAACAATATGATAAATTTTTTAGAGTGGTTGTTTTACATTTTGATTCATAAATCTTTTCTTTCAGAACCGATTTTGCTGGATTTCGATCCGAAACTGCTTAGGAGAACTAGAAACAATTTGATATCAATATTTATCTTTTTTCAACTAACGGACATGGCTAAATGGATTTAGAATTACTCAAGGACCCAGAATATATAAACTTTATGGGGCCTAGATGAATATTAAACAGTTTCACACGGAATGGCAAACTTAGTATATATACCCTTATCACAACTAGTAGTGGTGGATGGTATACCAATTCCTTTATAAAAACGCAAAATAAATTATAACATATACGCTATTTTTGGCAATTATTTGCCTTTTTTAGCAATTAGATCAAATTAGTTAGATAAAAGTTATTGAATTATATTGCTCGGGATATATCGAGACAATTAAGATTAAGATACCTTAACTTTCGTTTCAAAATTTTTAGCAAGCTCAAAGTTGTGAATTGTCACATACAGCTAGGGTTCCCAACTTTTTTTTGTTGCAATTAAAGTACATTGATTATTAAAGGTTAAGAAAAAAAATAACACGGTATAAATATAAAGTACAATTAATTTCTTTTTATTGTTATATTTTAAAAACGTTTTTTTTATTGCTGTGCTAGAATTTGACACTTTTTTTTGAGACAAACCGGGCAACTGGCGCATTAACTTAATTCGGCTACGCTGAATCCAAAACAGGTTCAAAAAGGGTTCAGTTTATTGAAGTTGCTAAAAATAACGAAAATCCGGAATAAAATTTCCTTTTAACGTAAAATTTTTTTCTAACATGCGCAGTCGTTTTAGAAATATAATTTTTTTTTTGGCAACAAAAATAATTTTTTAGAAACATTTCGAAATTTTTGTTTGTTAAAAGTCTATAAAAAATTACAGCTATACTTCTTCCAGACATATAAACAACAAACAAAACACGCTATAAATGATTAAAATCTGTTAACATCTTTTGATTTTATTCACAAAAGTCGAAAAATTTTAATTTATTTAAAAATATCATAAAATGCAATATTTGTATGGGAGCCCCCTTAAGAAGTGGTGATAAGGGGCAAGTATGTCTCGAGTAATTGTTAAGGCTACTCCTTGGCTGTTATGGTACGTTTTCTTCAATATATTTCTAGTCTGTATTAAACATTTTGTATTGGAGCCCCCTTAAGGAATGGAAATTTTAAAATTTTGTTTTAAATGTTAGTTAAACGAGTCACTTTTGTGCTCGCCATCTAAAAGCAGGCAGTAATTTGAAAGAGTTTTGCACTCGTGTTTTAAAAACAGGCAAGTCTTGTACTCAAAGAAAACAAACAAGTGAAATAGTGCTGTCAGATTATTATTTTTTTTTTTTCGAAACATCGTCCTGCCAATATAAAAAAACATCAACAAATGGCCCTGACTAATATTAATAAGTTGTTCTTTAGTTTTTCTAAAAAAAAAACTTGTACAAGAAGTTTTATAATTTTATGACTAATAAAGCCATAACTTATATAACCTGAATCCATTTCAATTCTAGATAAAACAAATCATGCAAAATAAAGTATTTTTGCGTACTTTATTT
Organism: Pollenia angustigena; assembly: GCA_930367215.1. Taxonomy (NCBI): domain Eukaryota; kingdom Metazoa; phylum Arthropoda; class Insecta; order Diptera; family Polleniidae; genus Pollenia; species Pollenia angustigena. The sequence goes on along the minus strand of OV884058.1, from coordinate 232,941,714 downwards.
TTGTCATAAAGTATAGAGTACAATTATTCGAAATAACGTACAATACTTTATTATAAAGTACGGTTGGCAAGCCTACATACAGCCCTAACAAAATACTAACTGAAAATCGAAAAAAAAATGTCACACACAATCTTCAGTTCACTAAACTTACAAAAGTACGTAAAACCCTGAACAGTAACAAGTAGTTTTTAGCCATAAAAACAAAAAAACTTATAAGAAATAGTATAAAATCTGTAAATTTAAAATTTTATAAACGTTTCATTTTGATTTTATTTACTGCAGTACATATATTATAGGGAAGGGCCTGACCAGGCCCAGGTACATAAACTTTCGTTCTATATACTTAATAATTTTACAAAAAAACAAGTAAGAGTGCTATATTCCGCTGTGCCGAATCTTATATACCCTTCACCATTGTGCGAGTAGAATAGAGAACAACTAAATAATTTTTACATATACGTATACATACATATTTACAATACTTAAAACTTCATTATAAATGAAATTTAAAAAGCGAAAACTGGTAAATATTTCTATTAAATCGTTTTTAGTTTCTATTTGTTAAAATTATTTCGTTAAATATATGAAATAATAAAGAAGGGTGATAACGAAAATCATATTGGGCATTATGCTAGTATATGTAAACAAATACGAAGGGGTGGTGAGGGGATTGGAAGAAGAGACGACAACCGGATTTGAACTTCGCTTTGCATAAGGACTCAGAATATATATACTTTATAGGGTGTAGGACCTACGGTGAAGGGTATACAAAACAACCTTATTTATAAAAAAGAGTAATTTTTGGGATTTCAGTATTTTGGTCATAACTCTGCTATTTCTTAACCGATTTGACAGATTTATATACCGACGTGTTAGAGAAGAAATTTACCAGTTATTTTGGCTATAAAACTTGGACTCGGGAAGATCTATGGTTCCTGGAAATGGTTATTTTTCAAAAAAAATTAATATTTTGGTCATAACTTTTTCTTATCTGAACCGATTTTCCCGAGTTTTTCAGAAAATATTTTCTATTAAAAATTTCCGATCTTCTTATGTATAAGGCGTAACCATAGGTCATATTACAGTCAAAAAATTCAGGTTTTTATACAATTTTTATACTTTTTGTATGAGAGGTACCACGCCTACTTCTCCAATCCCGCCCACATTTTGTAGGATGGTGTATATTTATTACCTAAATGTTTGTACTTAATTTTAAAGCTTTGGCTCTTGCCGTTTTCCAGTTATACAGAAAAAAGTAATAAAAATACAACAACCACAAGGGATTTTTGGGAAAAATTAGAGGCAGTCGTGGTTTTTTGGTCATATCTCAGCCATTGTTGGACCGATCTGGCTGAATTTCAATAGCAAGAAATGGTGGACTATATGTGACATAAATGTAAAACAACCTAGCCGCTATCATGTCTGGAGTCTCCGGAAAACACATATCAAAAGTAAGACAAACAGACGGACGGACGGATATCGTTAAATCAACTTCTCTCCACGTAAGGACCCAGAATATACATACTTTATAGGGTCTAAGATCAATATTGTAGAAATTACAAACGGAATGACAAACTTATATATACCCTTTTCCACCTGTGGTGAAGGGTATAAAAACTGGAAAAAAGTCAACAAATGCCTGGCCAGGCACAGGTATACACTTAAGGGCGAATAAAATTACCTGTATTGAAACAAATAAAAAAATTTTATTACCTGCAAAAAAATATATATTTATAGGTATGAATTTTACTTTGATATTTTCAAAACCGAAAACCGAACCGAAACCGACCGGTTTTAATCATTTTAAAACCGAAACCGCGGTTTCACATTTTTACGGTTTTTAGCAAACTCTAGCAACTAGAGTATCCACTCGTTGTTCGATTAATCGAGGAATCTTTCCGCCATTATTTGATCGAATAATTGAAATAGCCAATTTCGCATGAAGAATAACTCGAACAATTTATGTCAGTTAATCGATTAAGATTAACTCCTTTAAATTTATACTTTTTAATAAAAAAAAATATAATATTATATAACTTCTGCACTTATTTTCATTGCATATACATATATGTATGTACTTTTGAACATATTTAAGACCCTTTTTAGATGTGGGTGCGTGTGAAACAAATTATGAATATCATGATAGACGTCAAATTCTAAAAGTTGAAAACTTAGTAGGTACCTAAATATGGAGCACATTTTTAAGGTTTAGTTTGACATTTATCGCAAGAAAAAGTATATGTGGAAACCATATTATGAGTTAGCAGTTTTACCCGACTCTCAATTTCTTTAACACCTCGTATCCTTTTATCATGTGGATTTTTAGATTTGAGATTTCGTTTGATTCGTTTTAAAATACTAAGTGTCCTTGTTTGAAAATGAACATCAGGATTTTTGGCGAGAAATGGTAATACATTAAAAAATTTAACCAAACCTAGAGTTGAGCTTTAAAATAAAAGAAATTTAAAGGGGATGACAAAAAAAATACAAGTTATCAGCCGTGTTCTGGAAATCGAATACATGCGCGTGAAATTGAAATCAAACAATGATTTTTAAAAAATTTAACTAAGTGTCTCCATCGGTTTAAATTTTAATCGATTGGCTTAAAAAGTTTTTCATAACCGACTGGCCCCTCTCAGAAAAAGTCCCGAAAGTCAAAAATACAATAAAAAATAATATTGAAAAATATGAGGTAAAAGCATTTTTTAAAAATGCGCATTGAAATAAGTAGGCGGAAAGCAAATGAAAATTATAAGCCCAGCCGGGTTTTTTATTTTTTTTTTTTTATTTAATTTAAAAGTTTTATGCCCAATTTTCAGGATAGTTTTTAAATCAATATTAAGTTAATTTTCATAACAAACTTAAATCGTATTTAAAAAATATTGGTTTTTTGAGTTTTATTTGAAGTCTTATTTAATTAAGATAAAAGTATGGTAGCACTACTAAATACAAAAAAAAATATAAAAAGTGTATTTATTTACAAGGTGGGCTGAAAAAGCAGCTGACTGTTAATGCTTTGCCTGTTGTTGTTGTATTGTTGTGATATTGAGGCCACCTTGCTAAAATATTACAATGGAAACTTAACTGAACAACCTAAACAAAAGCGGCAAGCGTTTTTTTAAACATGAAAATTTTATTTAAATACAATTTCAATAAAACAAACCGACATAGCGATCTGTCAAATAAGATTTATCAGCCGGGTGGTTTCTAATTTGTATTCTAATGGTTTGTTTCGTATAAATTGTATGCAAATGAGAAGTTTTGACATACAAAAAACGCTTCCGCTCTTATTTAGGTTGCTCAGTAAGTTGAAATTAAGTGTACCACATCGGTGACTTAAGTTTCACTTAAGTTTTTAGTGAAGAAGAGAATTTTGTATTTAAAACGATTTTAAAAATAAATGTGTTTTAATATCAATCCTGAAAATTGGCCATTAGAGTTGTACCTACGCTGTACAACTGAATTGATATTTTATTGTTTAACTTCATGTTTGTTTTATTGTTTTTTTTTTTTTTTTTACTAATATAACAATATGTACATTAGGGTGGCCGTTATTTTCTTTTTTTTGATTTCTTCTATTCTCCCCCCCCCCAAATCGGTTCAGTTTTATGTAAAAAAAAATACAAAAAAATTTAGTAGCGATAAGTTGTGTTTTAGGGGGGGGGCGTCCGCCCATCAAAGTTTGCCATCAAGCCATTTATTCAAATGTAATTTGTTTGCTATCTCTTAAAAACAACATTTTACAAGAACATGATATATGGCAATATTTTAGCTCTTCTAGTCAAAGAAAGAAAGAAAGTTTTTTGCTAAAATTAATATTTAAGAAAATAATTAAGAAAATAACAACAAAATTCCAAACATTTTATATACGTTTTATATATATAAAAGAGGGATTTAATGTCAAGTGAACTAATTTTGAAATCGATGTCTTTCGATTTGGATGAAATTTGCACCACCGTTAGTCCCATTGAATAGTAGTTTAGACACAAATTTTCAACAAGATCGGTCAAAAAGTTTCTGAGTTTGGGGGGGTCAAAGTTTGAAATTTTGGCCATATAGGTGTTCTTTCACATCCATGTAACTTATTACCAATTGGGGTTAGCAAAATTTGTCCCAAGCAGCTTAGATAGCTATTTGATCAATCTTTAAAAAAAAAATTTTTTTGTTTTTTTTTGAATTTTTTAAAATTTTTTTTTTAAATTTACAACTTGGCAAAAAAAAAAGTTTTAAATATAAAAAAAATATGTTAAAAAATTTTTTAAAAAAACCAAAAAATTTTTTTTAAAAAGATTGATTAAATAGCTATCTAAGCTGCTTGAGACAAATTTTGCTTACCCCAATTGGTAATAAGTTACATGGATGTGAAAGAACACCTGTATGGCCAAAATTTCAAACTTTGACCCTCCCAAACTCAGAAACTTTTTGACCGATCTTGTTGAAAATTTGTGTCTGAACTACTATTCAATGGGACTAACGGTGGTGCAAATTTCATCCAAATCGAAAGATTTCGATTTCAAAATTAGTTCACTTGACATTAAATCCCTCTTTTATATATATAAAACGTATATAAAATGTTTGGAATTTTGTTGTTATTTTCTTAATTATTTTCTTAAATATTAATTTTAGCAAAAAACTTTCTTCGAGGCTAATGTTGTTGACTAGAAGAGCTAAAATATTGCCATATACCATGTTCTTGTAAAATGTTGTTTTTAAGAGATAGTCATATGCAAACAAATTACATTTGAATAAATGGCTTGATGGCAAACTTTGAGGGGCCGACGCCCCCCCTAAAACACAACTTATCGCTACGAAATTTTTTTGTATTTTTTTTTACATAAAACTGAACCGATTTGGGGGGGGGAGAATATAAGAAATCAAAAAAAAAAAGTTCTCCATACAACTAACGGCCACGCTAATGTACATAGTTTCAATTCAAAGAGAGACTTATGTCTTTTCCGTTCGATAAAATTATTTGAATTATTCGAGTAATTCGAACAGTTAAAACCATTATTCGATTAAACGAGCAATTTTAAAGTTAAAAAATCGATTAAATCCTTACATTTATTACATAAGTATATATTTTGTAATAAAATTTTAAACGCATTCGATACGTTATTGTATATACCAATAAATTTTTCAATTTTGTTTTTGTCAACATTCCAGTTTCGTTAATTTACAATACACTGTGCGACATACCATCCAATTGGGTTTGTTAAAATTTAAGCAATAAATTCTTAAGCATACTCTGTGGCTGTTAAAACACTAATATCGTATACAATATTAATATCGCATTGGCAAATGCTAAAGCTTTTCTTAATTACGGTTTAATATTATACTTTTGTTATCATCTTTTTGTTAACATTTTTTTTACAATTTAATTATAAAATTTTACTCTTAACCAAAATGAAACAATGACGTTAATATATAATAAATATTGTATTGCTTAAAAAAAATTAAGCTTCATTCGCAATGAAAGCAATAATTTGGGGTTTCTTCTGTTTTTTTCTAAAAGTATGAATTTAGTACATATATTTATAACAACACAACAATAGTGGAGAGGGTATTATGCGTTTGTGCTGATGTGTGTAATACTTAAAAATATTGATCTATGATCAAGTATTTAGTACACCGATCGACTCATAATCACTTTCTTAGTTCATCTAACTTTGTCTGCCCGTCCATCCGGCTGGGTGACTAGTTGTCTGTTCATTTAACTTGTGCGCAGAGTTCAGGTTGTTATTAAAGCCGAAAATAGCTTTAAATGCCATCACTTTCATATAAATATTGGTATTAATAAAAAAATGCCATGGTAAAATTTTATATACAGTGAGCAAAAAAAAAAAAACTTGTACACTTGTTTAATTAAAATAAAAACACCGAGGTTAAATTAAGCCATAAGGAAGGGGAAGCACTTAATCTACGAATCAAAGTGGAAGTGATGGACGTAAATCTGTATGGAGAAAGTAAGGGGAAACACTTAATCCACGAAATATTTTTCATACTGTTAAGCACGGTGGCGGCAATGTTATGGTTTAGGGGTGTATGCGTGCTAATGGAGTAGGTAACATTGTGCGTATCGAGGGAATCATGATTAAAATAGATTATTTAAATATCCTAAAATAATTTGCCATAATCCGCCCAAACAATGGGTTTAGGAAATGATTTTGTTTTCATACAAGATAATGATCCAAAGCATTCGGCCGTTATCGTAAGGGAATGGTTGCTTTATAACACAATCCTCCCCAAAGCCCGGATTTAAATCCGATTGAGAATTTGTGGGCTCATATGAAAACAAAATTAAGAGATTACCACATATCCGGAAAATAATCCTTAAAAAACGCTCTCAAAGATATCTGGAGTTCTATTCCCTAAGAAGTTACAAAAAATCTAGTCCATTCGATGCCACACACAGAAAAAAATCAAGTTAAAAGCGTAGAATACAAGGTTGATTTAAAATTTTTCGGTGGTGATTTTGCTTCATACGTTTTTCATGTTAATTCAACCTGATTTACAATAACTTGCGAACAACATTTTTATCTTTTAAAATAACTATAATTCATATTTATTTAACATTGCAGTAAAGTTAGAGCAAAATGTAATTTATATTGAAATAACAATCGGAATCACGTTGAATGAAAGTTATTTCAAGTTGAAACAACGTGAATTTCATGTAGAATCAAATTGGTTGGAGGGTGATATAACAGTGTGGAGACAACATATGCATTTATTTAAGAATAATTCAAAACACTTACCCCTGTAACACATGTTTCACATATTTTGTATTCTCCTTTGTTAACAGAAGCATCAGCAGAATCGCCCGATATGGTTTTCGTCATCATTCTACTTTGAAAACTTGATGTACTATTTAACTAAATAATTTTAATTAAAAGAAGGAATTGTCTTCTTTTTATAACATATATTAAAAATTAAAATAAAAAACGTACATACTTAAGTATGTATGCATGTTAATTAACCAAGATAAACTTTTGATTTTAATATACAGGCCTGTTCTGAAAATCACTTTAACTTAAATCACGTGATTTCAAATCACATGTGCCTTCTAAAATCACACGTGTGATATCTTAGTGAACCGTTTTTGTGTGTTTTGGTGGGATCTTCAATTGCCGAAAGCACACCGAGAAACACAAAAACGGTATGACTTTCAGAACACCACAAAATCACACGTGCGATTTCAAAAGCACGTGATTTCAAATCACGTGATTTTCAGAACAGGCCCGATAAAACAGGTTTTTATGGATTCAATATTGAATCCATATTTATTTATATTTTAATATTTTTTTTTTATTTTTTTAACAGTGAATAATATTAAATAAACGTAATTTAAGGTTATTTTAATATTTTTCATTTAAAATTAATATGAAATAATGATAAATTTAAGAAAGGGCATACTTTTGCTGAAATTTACTATGATTCTCAATCAACATTTTTCCATGTTAATTTTACATTGGTATTTTTTTCTGTGTGCAAGAAGACTTCTTTCTGTTAAAGAAGATAAAGGACACCATTAGTGTTTGGGAATTCCCGGACTTTTTCATTTCCCGGGAAACGGGAAAAAAAATTTTTATTTCCCGGGAAATTTTTTTTATCAAAAAAAATCATAAGAAAGTCATTAAAATGTAACAAAATTTATATTTAAAACAGTTTTATTAAAAATGAACAATATGTGTATCACAAATTTGCTTGTGTAAAACTAATTAAATATACAAAACACAATTAAAAATTAAAAAAACTAGAGATCTTTATTACCAAATTTAAAAAAATAACATATATATATTTTTTTTTTTTTTAAACTACTAATGCGTTGAGAAAGTCACTGCTCATTCTATTTCTCTACTTCGTTCCAAAGTGAACAGCAAGAGAAAAAACCCTTTCACTTTCCACCGAAGTTGGTTTTATAGTTAAAAGAGCATTATACAGGTTTTCAATACATATTCCTTGTTCAATTATTGATTACTTCATACATATTAAACTCTTTTTTAAAGCAGTTTAGATTATTAATTTTCCGATATTTTGGCGTTGCTTTCGCATTAGTGATAGCATTTTCCAATTTTTTTTTTTTTGAAAGTAGCATCAACTATTTCTGTGATATCACCATCACTACTAGATTCTTCAGCATCTGAAGAACAGCTCATAAAAAGTCGTCTATATATATTTTCTGCATATATTTTTCTACAACTTTTCGATATAGCCGAATCCAAAATGCAATTATTTGTTTTCAAATAATTTAATTTCGCCTTGGAATTACATTTAAAAATATTTGATGTTTGTAAACTGCTGTTTTTTAATGTAATGTCAACAATTTAAATTTAAAACGCGTATCAAAGCAAAAATCTATTTCTGCGAGTAAAAAAAAATAAAACAAATCACTTTGAGCAACTGAAGTTTTGTTTAAAATATTTTTTATAAATAAAAAAAACAAAATTAAATTAAATTAAAATTAACGTTTTTTATGTAAAATTGCTTTTTTATGAAATTCCCGGATTTCCCGGGAAAAATAAAAAAATTTCCCGGGAATTGCCGTCCGAAATTTTCCGGGAAATCCCGGACCCCAAACACTAGACACCATACAAAATACTGAAAACCTAAATATTTTAATCTTTTTTAAAGTTACGTTTAGTTTTTTGTCCTGAACAACTTTTTTTTTTGTTTATGAGTTTCAGCATATTTATGTTTTTGTTGTTTTTTTTTTTAACGTTAAAATATACAAAATGAAAAAGATGTTTTACTTAAATTAAAATATAGATCTTTAAATTTAATTTATGTGAAATAAAAGTTATAATATGGTTTTACTTTAATCTCTGGGTTTTCTTTTATTTTAATTTAACAAGTGTACAAGTTTTTTTTTGCTCACTGTAGGTAGGTTCAGAATTGACCATAGGTTCCATATAAACCCCTCTCCAAAACCGCCTTAAGACGAATGGAACTCATAAAGATGTTGCTGTTTAGAAAATATGCGTAGCAAAGCACTCTTATGTGAATCCTAACTTCATAACAGAATTGGATTTTTCCAGGTCCATGAATGGCCAGGAGTCCCAAATACTTTCATTCTTGTTTCTATTAATTTTTTGAACAAATTTTTAATAACTAGAAGGTACTTCTACCGTAGCAACAATTTCTATGAAATTGTAAATCTCGTTTATAATTATTTTTGAAAGTGCTAAATATTAATTCTACCCAAATTTTTAAAAAATAATAAGTTATACGCAATGTTGTTTGGGTGAGATTTTGCAAATGTTTTTCTTCCTATGCGTGCTTGTGAAAAACACTTTGCCTTTATTGTAAACTCCCTGTGAAAATCTTGCTTTATTTGTGAATATATATTAAAAGCAATAGTTAACACTTTCCTTTGTAGTTTTTTCATTTAAAATAATTTTTTTTTTTTTTCTTGAAAAAGTATCGTAATACAATAATGTGGTACTTTTTTTTGTCAAGAAGTAACTTTTTTGAAAAAAGTATTTTTAGTTTGCCATGAAGTAACTTTTTTGAAAAAATAATAATGAAAAATGTCAAAAAGTACTTTTTATTTTGAATATGTGAGTTTTTGTACAAATGCGACATTTTGTGTACATAAAGGCGTTTTCTTTTCTGAGTAAAATTCTGCATTTATTCTACCTTTTACATTTTTTTCTGTTCTTTTCTGAAAAACATTTGCTATTTTAAAAGGGTAAAGCGTGCTTTTCTGATGATGTTCTCTTTAAAATTAAAAAAAAAATGCTACATGTTCAACACTCATTTTAATTAAAGGGGCATGAGTGCAGCCCTAGATCAAGGCGAATTCGGTACAAGGAGGTGGCAAGTTTTGAGCTGTAAACACTAACAATGCAATACAAAAAACATATGTTGTTTCCCTACAGATAATATTAGACTACGTGGTCCATTGTGGCTTAAATGGACTGCTTACAACATGGTCTAATGTACTGTAGTATGGACCATGTTAAAACAAATTAACATGCAGTGCTGCCAACAACTGCATGATGTATACTTTTCTATAGTTTACAGTAGTACACATTGGTAGCCCTGGTGGTGTCCATTATTAATTGTTTATTAAAAAGTGAAAGTTTGTGAAATTTGTGGAAAAAGGTAAAAAAAATTTAAAATATGTACCAAGTAAATATATTTAATAATAGCAATAATAGACTACAGTTCACACCATAAAAGGCGATTAGTAAAAATTTAAAAAAAAAAATGATTATACTACCCCTTGAGTGCACTCCGCACTGTAGTAACTTTTAAACTTTTAAAACTAACCCACTTTAGTACTCCACGGAGTAGTTTAAGGACTACTTCAGTGGGTTATATGGTCCCATCCTAAGACATCGTAATGTTAAATGGACCACCTTTTACCCATATATTTGGAGTAGTTTTGGAGTACTCCTACTCCTTTATGGACTACTCTTTACATGCATGTATGGACTAGTCTCGTTATCTGCAGGGTTCTGTTGGCGTTGAATTGTTGTAGTCTTGCCACCACCTGTAATTGAATTTACCTTGCGCTTATTGTACTTTGTTGTTTAATGCCGAAATTTGTGTTTATTTGTAAACGTAAAATATGAAACACTTCTTAAAAATTAGGGGAGCATTTAGAAATGTTGCCAAGTCACATGTAACACTTATGCAACACTTTTTTTTAGAAAAGAAAACGACATAAGTAACTTCTTCAAAAAAATTTAATTTTTTCTGAAAATGTAAGTTTTAAATTTTTGTGAAAAGTAAATTGTATGTGAAAAGTTATTTTTTGGTAAAAAGTGAATCTCTTCTAAAAAGTGTATTTTTTGTGCAAATGTGATCTTTTTGTAAATATGGGTGTAATTATTTGTAAAAATTTCTTTAAAAAATGTATATATGTATTAAAGCAGAGTTTCTAATAAAATCATTTGTTTGAAAACAAGTACAGTTTTTAAAGATTTGTTTTCCAAAGATACCTTCTTATGGTAAACTTTTTTAAAATAATAGGCCTTAAATCCTAAATGGTAATAATGGGAAAGCAGACAGACGAACATGGCTATATCGACTTAAAATTACTCAGGGATCCATATTAAACATATTTTATGGGGTTTAAGATGAAAGTATAAAATAAAAAGAAGAAATTTCTAAACACGATTTTAACAAAAAAGTACTTTTTAAGACAATGTAATGTTTTAAGAAATAAATGTTGGTTTAATTAAACTTTTTCAAGCAAAAAGGAAGGAGGAAGTATTTTTTATACAAAAACATTCAATTTAAAAAATTAATTTTTAAGCTTGTTTACCTTTTATAGTTCTGACGATAAAAATAAACGAATTTATCAATTTCTCATAATCAACAAAGTTTCATTTCATTTTCAACACATGCCAATTATTTTAAAAAATGCAATAAATTTATAAAAAAATTTAACTTAATGCATTGATATTTTATAATGTTTCCTTTTAAACGAAATTTTGCAATTAACAATTATTATGATGTTCAAGCGAATAGTTTAAAGTTTTCGTGCAACTATTCATTGTCATTTGCAACATGAATTTTTTGGATTTTTATCAACCTAAAGAAACCGTTAATGTTAACGGCAAAAAAAAAAACAATTACAAGCAATTCTATCGTTAGATTAATATCTCATCATAAGTTACAACAAAATATTTGTCAAATAAGATACAAGTAGTATATAAATATTTGAATTAAGTGTCTTATTAGGGTGTCCCTTTAAAGAGAACAAACTAAATAATTTATGAATTTGTAAGTTGAGATTTGGGTAAGTTATTAGAACTAAATCGGAACGAAAAACAATTTACTAAACGCTAAAAGTTTTTTAACCATTTTCGTTCTCATAAGAAAAAGATTATTATCTAATTTGGTAGTTCAGCCTAAAATTTCCAAATGCAGTCATAATCATAAAGATATTTACTTATTCATATAACTCAATACATTCTCAATCAATCACTATTCGAAACATCAATCTTAATGAAATATTTTCATTATAAATAGCAATAAAACGATAACAAATCATCGAGAATGATTTGTGAAAGTGATGATTATTCAAGATTATCTAAAAGATTAGTTAAATTAAATTTATATTAAAAAAAATAAATAAACATATAATCATAATCCCCTGAGAAACTGACAACCAGGAAATAAAAAAAACTTCGTCAAAATGTTTGTAAGATTTTTGTTGTTTTGTTTTAAATATCTTGTAACAAAGAAAATTCTTCAGATTTTATAACTTAACAAGATTGTTTAATATTGCATACATAGAGATTGAAACTATTGAACATTTAAATTAAATTTGCAAGAAACTGATTTGTTATTGAAATTGTTTGTTTAATTTATTAAATCTTTATTAAATATCATATAGTTGTATAAATTAAGATTAATATTTAATGTAAACACTTTTAACGATCTCATGATGTAAAATGAAGACTGGCATTACTAATAGAAAATGAATAGAAACATTATTGATGAATAAGATTTAAAAAGTATCTATCTTAACACAATTAACCCATTCAGACTCAATTAAGAATCTATAACGAGTCTAACTGTCAAAAAAATGTTTCTAGTAAAACGTTTTTGAATATTTTAAATTAAATTTTGTAAAGAAATTTAATATTGTTGTATTGACAAAGACATGAGTTAAAATAAAAGAAGTTTGAAGACCTGGTTTGTGATATTTACGATTTTCCGGGTTTTTTTTTTATATTTTGATGAATATTTTTTCTATTTCGTAAGTCAAGTGTTAAAACCAGAATTACATGTTAAATTATCTTATGTTATTTTATGTTTAACAATGTTTATCTTCAAAGAGATGAATGTTGTTTAAAAAAATAATTTAATACTTATTTATTAAAATAAATATTAAAAACAAGTTAGAAATTTGTATGGACTGTACCGAAAATTTAATGACCAACATTTAATGACCATTTTATAATTGTTATACAAGTCTTTAAAATGTTTTAGCTAAAGAAACCGAAGACTCTGGCATGAAATGAAACCGCATCCCCTGAGTGAAGTACTAGCTTACTACCAATTATTAGACCGCGTTACTGATTTTATATGAACCAATAATAATGGTAATTTTTATTTAAGAAAATCGGAGTATACATTTTTCAATTAAAAATGATTTTAATAAATGGGCCTTATACTACAGGTATACCTTAATATGAACCGTTCCGGTGTTTAAGAACTAACGACACATTGTATGAAAATACTCTCAGAGTATATTTGTGTGAGGATAAGTACCCAGCGGTAAATATTGAAAGGACCGCAAGTGGCAGGCCTTTTTGAAGGCCTCTATACTCCTTTCTAAAAGATTCGCTTCGCATGATATCCTGCCTTCAGAAGTATGCCTTCTAGAAGGTATAAACTTCTTTTTAAAAGACGTTCTGAAATATTCAGTACACATTCGCTACTCCCTTCTTTGAGAAGGGAGAAAGGAAGGTGTTCAGTTTTATTTACTTTTAATTTTTAGTGACCTTCCTTACTCCCTTCTTTGGGAAGGGATCGAAGTTGTTTTTGAAGGAAGTGTGGAAGGCCTTGCGCACAATGACATCCTGTGTAAAAAATAAATAAGTATGGAATGCGGCGAGAAGGGCTTCTGACTGCTTGTGACTGCTAAATAAGGCCTTCTATTAGGCCTCTTTACTCATTCTAGTTACCGCTGGGTATAATCAGAGTCCGATGTCTAATAAGTCAGGTATAACTCACAAGAAAATATATGAATACGCTTATATATAGTCACAGGAGACTCATATCTCTATACAACTAAGGCCGGGTTTTGGAGATGTGGTTTAAGTTTAAACTTAGTTTAACGTAGTCTCGAATTTTCCAGAGAAATAAGATTTTTTTTTAATTATTTCATTAAAGATCAACATTATAAGCAAAATTAAGCTGTTTCGCCAAAATTTTGTATAAAAACTTGGTAATGGCGGCAAAAATCTGTTTTCAGATTAATAAAACCAAGTTTAACTGAGATCTCAAAAACCCAGCCTTAATGATGAAACAGAATTGGGTCTTCAACTTCAGGCAACAATTTTAAAGCCCATAACCAAAACGTGGGCAGTAACTTCAAATTCTCTCTCATTTCTTTCCTTTTCTTTATTTCTTATTTTTCTTTGTTTACAAAATGTTTGAAATTGATTGAAAGTATGGTAGCATTGTTAAGAGAATAAGTGTCTATATGTGAGAGCATTAGGAAAAACGTCCTCAAAATAAAATTGATTTTATTTCACGACCGCATTCTCTGGCAAAATTGTGTGTCAAATTGTATGGAAAACATCGTTCAGCCCCAGTTCTGTTTCATCATTTAGAGTATTTATTTTATTGACAAAATACGCTGTGTGGAAACGGAGAAATTGTTTAATTAATATTTTATATAGAAAAGTTTTGTATCTGTACCTAATTTACTTTTATTTTGAGGCGAGATGAAATCATGAAAAAATTTTGACAATTTTTTAACACCAAGCAAATCTGATAGCTTCCTTGAAGCCTTATTTTCAAAGACCCAGAGTCAGTTATAATTTGTTACAAACATTACGAAAAAATTTATATTACCTCAACCTTTTTAATGTTTCATATAAAGAAACAACAAAAAACAACAATACAAATTTAAATAACAGTAGTCAAAACAAAAAAAAAAAAAAAAAAAAAAAAACAGTGTCACAATGTTAAAAAAAAATTACAAAATATTTGCGGAGTATTTGCAAACATGTGCAATCTTCTTTACAAAACACTACTTTTTGCGTGGATCCGGCTAGAATTATTTGCACTTCTCTCAGATGCTACAACACCAATAACCAGTCTGCCAGTTAGCCAGACATACAACCCGTCACTACATCACAAGCAAGCATTCAAATACCCTGCAAATAAAATTGGACCACCTGATCCATTTCGATAAAATGGACTACTCCATGGACTGGTCCGATGTATTGCAAGCATGGACCATGTCATTGTTAAAAAGTGTTTGTAGTGAGTCGACATATCTTCGATTTTTAACGACATGCTTTCGTTTTTAAACGAATTCAAAACTAATCCTCTTGAGTATACCATGGGGTAGTTTTAAAACTACTCCTTAGTGGTCTTAAGGTGGGCTATATGGTCCTCTCCTAGGACATCGTAATGTTAAATAGACCAGGTTTTTTCCACACGTTTAGGTTACTTTTGGACTAGTCCTGGTCCCTTGTGGACTACTCTTTACCCGCGTGTTTGGACTGGTCCTATTATTTGCAGGGTATGTATTAAAATCTGACAAATACCAGACACAATTAGAGATTTACTATCTATATAAAACTATTTACACATACGTTTGTTATTGAAAGCAGGGTTGTCAGATGTGGCGATTTCTCGCCAAACGTGGCGATTTTCAAACTTGATTGGCGACATAATATTCGATTTGGCGACATGGCGATTTTTTGGCGATATTTTAAAATAGTTGGCGATTTTGTTGGCTATTTTTGGTGAGCCATGATGCATTTGTTTTGAAACTCGTTAAATTCAATACGAAAAAATTATATTATTTTTATGTATGAAATTTTAGGCTTTTATAATCAGTATGTATTTGAAACTAAATTATGTTATTGCTGTAGTTGTTTCTTTGGCCAGAGTGATGAATTTATGGATGTTATGTTTGTCAAACTAATATGGCCTAAATTTCTTCAATGTAATACAATATGAGATTTAATCACATTAAAAAGTTTCTGATGTACTCAGGATCAGGTCGGAAAGAACCCGACCAATTGTAGGGGGATGTAAGAAAAGATAAACTCACTGTTTATTGTTGGTGTTTTGTTTAAGCACGACATACGGAAATCGTATTGATAATAATTTTAATAATTTTTATGTTATGTTGAAATGTCTGACGAATATATTGAAAATCCAGGAGAAAATCATTTTTCATATTAAAAAAAAATTAATAAAGCATGAATATACCTATTTCAAGTTTACGAACATTTCTCTATTAGAAAACGTGGCAAATTATTATCACCAACTAAATTCCTTGTTATTAAAGATATTAATGAATCGTAACGCACTTTTGGATGCTTATGAAACACAATGGACAAAATGACGGTTTGTAATTGGATGATATTACATCTTATTTAAATCAGTTTTGGCCAAAAGTCTATAGCTATTAGGACACGTCAGGTACGTACCATTTTAAAGAACTGGCTTTGGCTGTTCATTATATGGTGCTAAATCCAACTAGTAATGACTGTGTTGAAAATGTATTTTCAATAACGAACTTCACTAAAACTCTTCTTCTAAATAGAATGCAGTTCTTGACGCGGTGTTGCGAGTTATAAATTACTATATGAATGTTAATACTACATGAAGCACTTCTTTTGTACCTTCGTTGAAAAACAATGTATTTCAAAAAAGAAGAGTTTTGGTGCTGAAGTGTATAGCGTTTTAGATATATAATAGAACTACACTACATACATACATATATCCAATATTTGTTTAATACTAACTCCAAAAATTCTTTCTTTGCTGCTTTTAGTAGACTACTATTATCTATTTAATAGTGCAATGTTCCTTTTTTGTCTTCACTAATCATTTTTACTTGGTTCTAAATAAAAACTAAACAGAATATATATTATGGCGACTTAATCCAAATTTCTTTAATATTTTTAATTAGGCTTAAGTTCATGAAATTTAATTTTTATTAAATTATTTTTGTGAAGAAAGGAATTTTACAACATGAAAATTAATTAAAATTGTTATTGATAATCTTTCATTCTTGACGTGGCTCGGGCTCGAACCCTGGCCGGCAGGTTACCATGACATGTTTCGATCGCAACCACTCGATCTCCTCAGATGGACTTACCGCCTTACACTCGCAGCCATCGACGACTGCTGACGTCACTAGTCAAACATCAATCCTTAAACCAAATTGTATTTTTCAACATTTGGTAGATCGAAATTTGCTTTCCTGAATGATTATCCATTTTAATTGACTTTACATGTTTTTTCCTTTACTTCTGTTTTTTCGTACTTTCGTCAATAATTTTTCTTGAAGTCCAAGTACATTTTTTGTTTTCTCACTTTGTCTTTCTCTTTTCTGTTGACCTTTTTCAGCACAACTTGAAGGACAAATGTACACATAGAGCTCGTGCCTTAGCTTTAACAATAATTAGTATTGTGGTTATTTTGTTGAACTATTTATGGTTTTTAATCCAAATTTTTTTAATATTTTTAATTAGGCTTAAGTTCATGAAATTTAATTTTTATTAAATTATTTTTGTGAAGAAAGGAATTTTACAACATGAAAATTAATTAAAATTGTTATTGATAATCTTTCATTCTTGACGTGGCTCGGGCTCGAACCCTGGCCGGCAGGTTACCATGACATGTTTCGATCGCAACCACTCGATCTCCTCAGATGGATTTGCCGCCTTACACTCGCAGCCATCGACGACTGCTGACGTCACTAGTCAAACATCAATCCTTAAACCAAATTGTATTTTTTAACATTTGGTAGATCGAAATTTGCTTTCCTGAATGATTATCCATTTTAATTGACTTTACATGTTTTTTCCTTTACTTCTGTTTTTCGTACTTTCGTCAAGAATTTTTCTTGAAGTCCAAGTACTTTTTTAAAATTTTTGGAGGATTTTGGCGAATTGGAACAAATTTATTTTTTAAGATTTATAAAAAATATTTTTAATAATTTAAATCATCTATATTTTGTTGTCAAAAAGTTAAAAATAAAGGCTTTGGCGATTTTTGACGAAAAAGGTCAAAATCGATCTGACAACCCTCATTGAAAGTGTAAAACATATTTAGTGACACTTAAAATATTTCATAAATCAAAAAAACATAAGAAGAGAGAGAGATAGAGAGAAAAGATGTATTTAGTAGGGGTGGTTGTTAGCCGAGTAATGACTACTTTAAATATATATTATGACTAATTATAAAAAAACATTAGAATAGTAATTGATCAATTTCAATATCAATTTCCTGATTTGTTTTAAAAGTTAATTTCTATTTAATTTTAATAAATTATCTTTATGGCCAAATTGGCAATTTATTTATACAATTGGCCATACGAGTTGACAGAGATGACGTTGCACTGTCATATTTCAATAAATATTATCATCATCACAATCTTTTAGTTTATGTCGATTTTAAATAATATTTATTTTTTTTTTTTTTTTTTCTTAAAAGTTAATGAATTTTGTCGTTTGGTAAATGTGCGTGTAAATGCTGATATAAACAAATGTTTTTGCTTTTAAAATCTGTTTACAAAATGTTTAGGCGTGTTAAGATAAATTAAATTACACAAAACATTAATAACATCGATGTAATGAAGTTGTAAGATTTAATTGCTAAATTTTTATGAGAATATTGAAATACTGGTAGAATCATATAAATTATTTTCGGAACTTATTTATGAAAATGAGATTCATTAAGATAAAAACTAAGATTAAACCAAGCTCAAAAGTGAAATTATATGGAGAATTTTATTATGATTGATTTACTTACCCGTTTTACACCATACAGAACTTCAATTATTTTTTATTTTATTTCATATAAATTTTGTATCAAAATTGTAATGGAACCTTATGTGACCATGACATTTAAAGAAATGATGTATGTATTGCCAACAAAGTCATTTATTAAAAAAAAAGAACATTTAAAATAATGTCGCTTACGTTTTTTTCGCGGTTAGAGCTCGATATGTATATAACTGAAAATACATTAGACCGGGTCCACCTCCATACAAAAAAAAAGCTGTGACAGTCACCCCCTAGAATTACAGATATGTCAATGAAGTTTCTAAAACAAGAAATTTTTTTTTTGCCACGCCCCAAAATACAGACCTTTTGGTTTTTTATATGTAGCGCTGCCATTTAAAGTCTGATCACATCATATGGTATATCGTTTTTCATGGCTTGATAGTGGCTTAATTTTTGCGTTTTGGTTACTTTTCAATCCGACCTCAAATTCTGGGCGCCACTTATGCCATCTCGGATCCTTCCCCCAAATGTCCAACTTTTTACGTGCCAAGAAAGTCCTTCTAAAACTACAAAGATCCGATATATTATAAATGCCCAAATGAGAACTCTTGCTTTCAATTTCAATGGAAGATTTTGAAAATGTGAAATACGCGTTCACACTTGAAACATCTACTATCAATAAAAAATTTCACCATTTCTGAAAAAAAACTTATTTTTTTAAATACTTTTTTTCTACAAAAGGGCCAACATTTTAAAATATAACACCAAAATGTATTTCTTATTCATTTTGTTTAATAATTTTAGCAAAATTAAGCAAAATAAGGCTTGCAAAAAAGGAAAAACCGGAGAAATGGTAACGCTGCTTTCAAAGCAACTTCCATTTGATATCAGATCTGAAAGTGTAAATAAATGGCGTTTTACTTTTTTTAACCAACCCTCAATAAATTAAATAAAGCATTCCAAAAATTCAAGATTATTTCAACTGGAAAGTATTGTATTCGTTAGCTTAACAGTCTTGATTTATTTTGCTTTATTTGTGTCGAGTTTACGCCAAAATAAAAAAAAACGCTTTCTTATATAAACAGTTGTCCAATTTAAATGTTCGAACTAACGTCGTATTCGTTGTGTAATTATATAGTGTTGTATTTGTGTGTTCCTTTTATACACTTGAGTTCTATATGTTTTAAAAAAATGTTGTACTTATATACCTTTCGATTCGAATTCTAATTTCAATCTATACTGTACGAATCGAAATTGTTTTTTCAGTGAAAACTCAAAAAAAAGTGTTACAACCAGTGTTGCCAGAAGTAGGGGAAAATCCCTACATGTAGGTATTTTTGATACTTAAATAGAAGCGTAGGGAAAATCGGACAGATTTTTCATAATCTCAAAAATGTAGGGATTTTTCATCAAATCGTATTTTTTACAAAATTAATGCTAAAAAAATTTTTTTTTTATGTCCAAAACGGTAAAAATAGCTTCAAAATATATTTCCAGAGTTGTTTGTGGTTAAAAAAGTTGGCGACACTAATATAAATGCATAACCATAATGTGCTTTAGTTGGATTAAGCAAATGTGCGAATACATGTAAATCATATGAAGCAAACCATATTGAACTTGCAGAAACTTTTTGTTAAGTTTTATGAAACTGTCAATTGCTTAAGCAAAGTGCGAAACTGATCGCACATTCCGTACGGAATCAAATGTTTTTTGATTTTGTTTTTTTAAATACATTTGAGAGACTTTTTGGTTATTATTGACAGTAGGTTAGGCACGGTTATGCATATTATGGTTGGGCCTTAAGTTCTTTCTAAGTTATCATTTAATAAGTGTGATCCCGAACTTTTTGTGTGAAGTACGGTAAAATGAGAGTAAACAAAAATTTCTCTTACTAATAGACAAAAATGTACAAAGGTACGGGAACAATAAAAACTAAATTTCTGATCCAAAAGAAAACGTTTATATGAAATTTGTTTAAATCAGCGTTTAAAAAACTGCAGTCAAAGCAAACAAACTGCCATTTCTTCCACTTCTTTATTTTTCACTGGCAAAAAAAACTGTTGCTTTTACTTCTTATTCATTAAATGTAAACAGTCGTTAATAAGCCAACTCAAAAAGCGAAAAGTTGTACAAAAATTTTCGTTTTTTGTTTGCCAGTTTTTCGTTTCGACTGCAGTTTTTTAAGCCATGGTTTAAATAAATACATACATACATGGCACATTAACGTACATAAAATTAAAATTCAAGCATTTACTTACATATTTCAACACTTTATTTATTTATTATTTATTTAATAAATATTTCTAATATTAACAATTTTGGCTAATTTGCATGCAGTTTTTTATTTATTTTTGTTTAACAATGTTATAAATTTGCCCACAAAAAAATTTAAGGGCTACTTCGTGCAAGAAGAAGAATATTTTTCTCTTAAAAGCTCCACCTTACCAAACTTTTAAGTCTTGTGCTTATTTTATGTCAAAGCTTTAATATACACATTCGATTAAAATTGACTTTTTATAACTAATGTTTTTTCGTCTATTTTAATGATAATAATGCGTAGGGATTTTTGTAGGGGAAATTTTTTCAACGTGTAGGGAAAAATCGGATTTTTATTAGCATGTGTAGGTATTTTTTCGAAAAATCCACTGGCAACACTGGTTACAACACTGCAAAACTAGTTCCGATTCGTTCAGCATCTACTGAAAGAATTAGAAATAAAATTGCATTCGAATCTAAAAAGTATTTAATCACGAAAATCCAGGCCTGGAAATGTTAGATTTGATTCGTAAATTTATAAAAATCTTTTTAGAATGTGAAAACCAGGGAAACCGAAAAAACGCTGTAAAATATTGAATATGCAGTAAAAATTAAAAAATTTGCCCCAAAATAGGCTTATTTGAAAACAAAATATTCAACAATTTAAATTTGCATTAAAAAAAAATAAGTTTAAAATTATAATAATATATGTATCATAGTTTTTGCAGACGAGTTTTCGAGGTTATACCCTATTTGGAGCCATTTAAAAGTCATAGGCTCCCCAAAACAAAGTTACGTTAAAATTTATATAAAAGTTATTTGTGCCCAATTTTATATAAATACACCATCTGTATGATAACACTGTGCTAGTTACAAAATTTGACAAGCCGGACACATGGCGCTTTAGCATAATTCGGGTACGCTGAATCCAATAGTGCCCACCGTTTTTTTTAGGTTAGCTCTTGTTTTTAAGATATACCGTTATTTCGAAAATGGAGGAGGTTGCAGAACATATATTCGCGTAACTCAAAAACGGGTTAGTTTATTGAAATTACAAAAAAAAAACCGAAATTCCGCAATATGATGTGCAAACTTTTTTTTTTAATATGAGCAGTCGTTTTAGAAACATAATTTTTTTTTTTTGGAAAAAACAATTCTTTTATAAAAATTTCGAAATTTTCGTATTTTTAAAATTCATAAAAAATTGGCTTCTAATTTCGACAAATTTTAATTAATTTAAGAACTTCATAAAACGCAATATTTGTATGGGAGCCCCCCTAAGATATAAAACTAAATGAGGTCGGTCATACATTTAATCCCACTAGAGGCAACTCCTGGGCATTTATGTGACTTTTTCTTCAATATATCTCTAGTCTGTATTTAATATTTTGTATGGAGCCCCCTTAAGGAATGGATATAACGCGTAGGTATGTTAGAAATAAATGATTAAGATGAAAAATATAGTGGGGCTGGTCATACATTTGACCCATCTTGGGGCATCCTAGGCGCTGCAGGGGCCAAATTAAAGAATTTCAACCATACACATGGACATTTTATAAGATTCTTAAATTTGGCCCCTGCCGCGGAAATTCGGGTTTTTAGTAATTTCAATAAACTAAACCGTTTTTGAGTTACGCGAATATATGTTATGCAACCTCCTCCATTTTCGAAATAACGGTATATCTCAAAAACAAGTATATATCTCGAAAACAAGAGCTAACCTAAAAAAACGATGGGCACCGTTGGATTCACCGTACCCGAATTATGCTAAAACGGCATGTGCCGGATTGTCTAAAAAAAGTGTTAAATTTCTTGTTTACAATGGATTTTAGGAACTGACGCCTAATTTCATATTAATATTGTAAATAAAGGGAAGTTAAAGCAAGGAGCTATGGTCAAATGTGAACTGTTTTCAAAAATTATTTAATTTGCAGTAAAATATTTTCGGGGCCAATTTAATCTAAATACGAACATAAGGTTTATGTACACAAGAGTGTTTTTCATTCTTGGTACAACTAAAACGTATTTTTCAAATTTGTTCAAATTAAGGTTAACATGGACAGACAACCAGCCAGACGGACGGATGGACGTCGTAAAATCACTTTAAAAAGTTATTCTGAATCGATCGGTTGGATCGGATGGGTCTTGAAATCCTTATTTCCTTATTTTTTTCTTATGTATAAAATTTAACAGGTCAGACAAGTTGAACATTATGTCATTGATTTAGTTTTTTGTCCAAACATATGATAAGTTTAGCTTCTCATATTGCTCTTAAGTGCGTTAACATCAGTTTTATTCGAACAGTGCTCTGGTAGGGTCTTCTAAATAAACGAATTTGTAAATAAAAATCACAGAGCTGAAATTTTTATCTCATTATAATTCCAAATATATTATTAATTTGTTTGCTTAATATTCCATTTAGTTTTTACGCAAACTTCGATTGACAATAAATTTAAAGCTTCGCCCATTAACTTTTCCTATTGTTTAACAGGTTTTTTTTAGAGTCCCACTGTGATAGTTTTAATTGTTTTAACTTAAAAATTTCAGCAACAGCTAACAAACAAGTTGACATATTTTCTACGCCAGTAGGTTTTTGTTAAAATCTTCTTTTTTCTTTGCTTTCCAGCACTAATAAATCAAACCGTTTTGTATATTTTTAATCACTACATCAGATGCGCTAACAATGAAAATTTATATTTGAATGAATTAAAAATATTTTTTTTATTGAAAAATGCCAGTTCTTATGTGTATTCATTCACACAGTTTTAGATATTCTTCTAAAAAAAGTTACTACTATGTATATGGAAGGTATATTGTTGATACCGTACTGTTGGTAACAACCTAATAATGTTGAAGTCAACATCTGCAGTTCCAGTGAACTCAAGGCTTCTTAATTGTCTTATGGTGTTTTCTTTTCTACAAAAATTACCACCTAGTTAAAAGGTGCATTTATAAAATGTCTTGCCAACATTATAATAATGCAATTTTTTTTTGACGAGAACAAAACACAAAATTAGATCTCCCTGTTTTTAACAGCTGACAAAAAGTTTGTCCTTCAAAATGTAAAAAAAAAAATATACCTAAGCCAAGTGATGATTCAAAAGCTTCAGGTTTGAGTAGTCAAGCCTTCAGTTTTAGAAGAAAGAGAGCGAAATAAATGGTATTATATTTCCCCTACCCTTCGTTCCATAAGACCCAAGACTTTACTACTAAGCTCTGAAGCATGTCAGGAGCTCTAATAAGCGAGATAAAAAAGCTATTGCAATGATTGGAACCATAAGTTTATTCTCAAAAATTTAGAAAAACTTATAAATGAGAAGCAATTTGTAATATGTAAATTTTTAGCAGTATTTAAAAAATCCCAAATAGTCTTACAAATAACGAAAAGTCATGGACGTCACAGAAAAATTGTTTATAATCTTGATACTAACGGGTGGTTAAATTTAAAAGGCCGATGTTAAATGTGAACCACACCTAAACGTCAAGTTTTTTACTGCATTTCATTTGACATTTCTCAACTTCAGACTAACTGAACTTTAACCATGAAAAGATACACAATCGAGCAACGCTTTAAAGTTATTCAGGCTTATTATGAAAATGGGCGTTCAAATCAAAATGCATTTCGTACACTTCGTGATTTTTTCGGTCAATTTAATCGTCCAAATGGTGCGTACAATCGGAAAAATCGTGCAAAAATTTGAGCATGTCGGGTCTGTAGGAGATATGCAAACCCCAGTGCATGCTTGTACAGCTCGTACTGCAGAAAATATTACTGCTGTTCGCGATAGTGGGGCTGAAGAGCCGTCCACCTCAACTCGTCGTCGTGCCCAACAATTGCACTTCTCACGCTCGTCGTTGATGAACATTTTGCTAAGGACTTGCATTTACACGCTACTTAGGTGCAATTGACTCAAGAACTTAAGCCTCTTGACCATTCCAAACGTCGTCAATGGTCAAAATGGTGGCAAGAAATGGCAACAGTGGATGATAAATTTTCGAAGAAAATCATCTTCAGTGATGAGGCACATTTTCACCTCAGTAATAGTCGAAAAACCAATGCACCCACAAAGAGTGACTGTTTGGTGCGGTTTATGGGCTGGCGGCATCATCGGGCCGTATTTGTTCAAAATGAGGCAGGTCGGCACATTAACAGCATATAACCTCAATTATGCCTCAGTGTCATCGAAACTTTGGACCATCATCGGTGTGCGCCAAGGTCGCGATGGCCATTTGACCGATATTTTGTTCCATACATAATTGAACCATACCAGTATTTATTATCATAATAAAAAGAAATGACAATAATTTCCTAAATAATTTGTGTTTAAGTCAAAGTAAACATCGGCCGTTAAATAAACTTTTATTATAACGATTTTAGAAACTGGTTTGATCTTATATGACAATTTAGGACCTTTACAAAACACAATTCATAGAAATCTGAACAGCAATAATTGAAACTTAATAAAAATACACTTTTGATCAAGACAAGACATTTCCTCGAAACCCGTAAAAATCAAATCGTTGCACTATTCAAGTGTACCGGGGTTGATATTTATAAAAAATTTTATTTTCATTCTCCAAGTATTTTAAAACAAGTCTGTGGAGTACAAATCGAAATTTTTAACACATTTTTAACATCACTTTATATTAGGTTAACGTGGCGTGTGGTGTGGTATGTGCATCAAATAAAAACAAATTTACATGAGAGCTTTGCCAAATTACTTTCGAAACGCTTATTGATTTTTATCTCCTTTCTTACCATAAATGCGGCTAGAATTTAGTTTTAAAAACAAAAGTTATATGACAGGTAGGCATTGTCCTTGCAACGAATACAACAAAATATACAACAGCGCTAGCATGTAACATTTTACTGCCAGACACAAATATTTGCTACATTCAATGTAGCTAATCGATTGCAAAAGTTGGGTCACTTGACATGAAATATATATATATATATATATATATATTCCTCTAACTCCTACTGGAGCATAAGGCGCCTAAGAGTCTGTTTATTAGGCACTTCGTTAGCAAATTGGATTTCGGAAAAGTGGGCTGCTGGCTCTCTTTTCTTTTATTGTTGACAGGGCTGCTATCTTTGTGTCCAGTCCCCCGATGCAGTCTTTCTTCAGCAAATATTCATGTAATTTGTCAACTTGCCTTAAGCGTTAAGATGTTAACCATTCAGGCTACATGAGTAAGCGCCTTCTCACTTTAGCTAGTTTTAAGAGGCATTCAAAAAGCCATTGCATGGGTATACTTGGTCTAGGACCGGAAGTAGGCAGCTGTTTGGACAGTCAAACAGAGGAATCGTTACTGGTCACTCCCCAGTAATTGACAGTCAGAAAACTTTCTGCACTATGTGCACCTATGTTGAAAGTCCTAAGCAGCGTTTAAAAAACACCAGTCAGAGTAGTTTGTCTTTGCAAAAAAAATGTTGCTTTTACTTCGATTCATTAAATGTAAGCAATTGCCGTCAAACCAACTCAAAAAGCGAAAAGTAGTACACAAGTTTTCGTTTTTTTTTTGACAGTTTTTGGTTTCGATTGCCGTCTTTTAAGCCCTGGTCCTAAGTCCCTAACAGAACCTTAGAATGATTTAAACATCGCAGCAGGTGCCCACTCTACATGGGCTACCCTACGAATTGAGATACCCGGGGGCTACTGACCCCGCGGCACCATCAGTTAAGTATTCAGGTACAACTTCGGACTCCTTGGCCATCTTCCGAGTCCTCAGGATTCAGGAAGCATTTCTTGGAAAGCATACTAACGGAGACGTCACCAACAGTCTGACCGATTTGCCAAGCCGGGAGCTACTGACTCCCACGGCACTATCAGTAAAGTACTGAGATAACAATAGGGAGTACTTGAAATAGACGGATCCGAAGATATCTATACGGTCTCTTGAGATGGAGAATGATCAAAGATACAAAACAAATGCCATCATTCTATTCTCAGGTATATAACTGAGGCATTCATAAATTTTCAGCTCTTCAAAATCTTAATTAGTATAGTTGTCCCAAGGATGTCACAGAAGGGGTAAGGATGATAGTCTTTCGGTGGTTTTTACTTTTCCGCTGAAAAGAATCTTTTAAGAATCATGTTGTGGTTGTTGCTTAAACGAAAGTCCTGGGAAGGGAGATCCTCAAAAAACCCTCTCAAGGGTTGATTTTGCACCACTTGTGGGAGATTTTGGCCTGAGGGACAGATTATCCGTAGGTGCTTGCTGTTGGATCTCTACAGATGCTGCTTAAATATTCGTAGGTAAGATAGCTCCAGCTCCTCAGGCATGGTTGGTAAACGCATTGTTTGTCACCGAGTGGTTCAGATCAACCTTGAGATAAAAACGTATGGCAGATGCTCATATAGATCTTATTCACATCTGTTTTAAATTGATTTTAAAAGTCTGTTTATCATCGTAAGTGGTGTAGGGTACCTTACTTGTTTCCATTGACTATTTCACTAATATCTTTAAGTGGTTAATTTTATAGATATGGAAACGTTTTATTATGATCTGCACCATTATTTTTGGTAATAAATTACAGTAAAATTATTGACCTTTGTCAGGTTTTACAACAAACTTAACACATGTAAATTTGAATATAATCAAAAACCAAAATTAAATGTTTTAACAAAGGAATTACATATGTATATCGTTCAGGTGCGGATTCAGGGGGGGGGGAAATAAGGAACTTCCCCCCCCACGTAAATTATAAAAATATGTTTTGTTAATTTCGATAATACAAGAATTCCCAACAATAATATTTTTTTTAATGTAAACAATTTTTGCAAATCCTAGCAACGTCTTTTTTGTTTTTTTTTATGGAATCTCTAACGAAATTTTCAATAAGTATTTTCTACTTTTTTTATTGAATCTCTAACGATTTTCAATAAGTATCCATATCTTAATCCTAATAGCTATTTATTAGATATTTCCAAAGAAACATCTAGTTTACCGTATTCAATTACTTATTTTTCTACATTTAATACGTGCTGTTGAATTATTAAAAAGCCTTAGTATTTGCAATATTTATGTATGTATGTGTTATATGAATCAATATTCTATTCGATAATTTTTGACGAAAGCACGGATTTGTCGGGGAAAAGCCAGATTTCCTTATCATTAAAATATTTCAACATACGACAAAAAGTTGTTAGGGAAGAATTTTTGGCTTTGTTGTAAACGCATTTGAAGAGGCTTCAACAGATATTGATGACGTTGATGTGTCAATTGATGCCAAGGCACTATCATCAAAAGTTCTCAAAGCTTTGACAAATTTTGGTCTTGACCTAAAAAATTGTGTAGGAGATGGAACAGATGGGTGTCCTCTGATGTCAGCAGAAAATGGAGCTGTTCAAAATTTCTCGAAAAGCGACAAATGCGAAACAAACGCCTTGCTATTCCCATAAATCGAACAACTGAATTTCTAAAACCAATAAAGTGCCATTAATACAAAAAGTTGTATCATTTGTTAAAGAAACGACAAATTTTTTTAAATATAATCATCCCATGCGAAACAGTTTTAGCAGAGTATTTGGGAGCCAAACTCTCTTCATTATGCGTCTTTGCAACAAGTGTACATCATATAGTAGAAGCTTTGGAAAAAATATCTGAGTGGAGAGGTAGTATCTCTACCTTTATATTAAGGAACTCACTTAGTACTTTTAAATTTATTTGCGGAATATACTTACATATTAAGTGTGATACCTATTGTAACACATCCACTTAGTATCATTTTACAAAAGCACTATATAGATCATCAAAAATGATCAAGTCTTATCCAAATTTGAATCATATGCCTTGAAGAAAAAAGAAATAAAGCCGAAGAACCATTTAAAGCGATTTTTGAAAAAGTTAAAATTATTTGCGTTCAAATCGAGGTTCCTATCGAAAAGACAAGATTTGAACAAAATAATCACATCCAAACTGTTGAAGATTACAACCGAGTTGTAGTTTACATTCCTATTATTGAATTTATTTTAGAAGATCTCATAACAACTTTCCCAATAGATATCGCAAATGTATTGAACATACCTAAGCTTCTACCTCAAAGTGTAATCAAGTCATATACAGATACAAAACTGTTAAAACCACAACTAGCTGATGAGCTGATTATATTTGATAAAAGAGATAAACACCTACTAAGATCTAAACTTGAGCCTGGTCTATCAGATAACGTTGTAGATGCTTTAGTAAACTGTGAAGAAAAATATTTCGAATTTTCGTTACAATGCTCATCAGTAAAGCTAAGAGCGGAAGGCCATTTCCTACCCTTAGTCGAATAAAAACATGGCTCAGATCAACAATGACAGAATATAGACTGTACTGTCTAAATTTGCCTCACAAGGAAATCATAAATTGGTTATGTAAAAAGATTAATGTATATTGAACTGATCTTATATTTTATTTAACCTTTTTGTTGAGTTTTTTTAATTAGGGTAATGACTTTTTTTGGACAAAATTTCTTCATCCCAGCACGCGATGGGCAATTTAGTATTGATAATGAAAATAATTTTTTTAGGCCATTTCGGCCAAAAAAGCTTCCGCACCAAATGCAATTTCTAAAGCTCCTCAAAAAAATTATATTAAACATTATATATGGTACATTTATTGTTTTAGCCCCCATATTCATAAATGATTATTAAATTTAATAAATGTTTATTAAGTTAAATTTAGAAAATTTGGTTTGCAACCCTTTATTAAATTTAAAATATTTTTATGAATACAGGCATAAATACATAAAATAAGCAACTGTATAACAGAAATGTAAAGCTATTTTTTTGGGTTTCATGAAATAAATTTTAAGTTTAAAGTGCGAGTTGATTTACATAATGGAAAAATATCTTGTGCAACTTTAATAGCTCGTTCCGCGCATATATTACTACGCTGCTGAAAATTATCACTGTTTCATATATCCGCCAAACAACTCATCTATCACAACATCTATCATTTGGCATTAAAATTTAGTTTATTAAAAAACCGCGAAATAGAGTCGCGTTTTTTGCGCTCTTCCGTACAAATGGTAAGATCTTGTTATATTAATGAAATTATTAGAAAATAATTAGTATTGTGGTTATTTTGTTGAACTATTTATGGGTTTTAATTTTCATTAAATTATTTTTTTTTTATGAAGAAAATACTTAAAATTTTATAATTAAATGTTAATTTTGTATAGTAAGGAGAAAAATTGAAATTCAAAACTTTATCGCGTTTGGTGCGGAAACTTTCTTCACGATTGCGAAAAAGTAGTACATAATTTCTTAATATTTTTTCACGGTCTATACGGCTATGCGATGAAGAATTTGATATTCGCAAAAATTGCAAAAAGTATTTACCCTAATACACATATTGTTTTTAATAAACTTTAAAAACTAATTTTTGATTTTTTTGTATCATACAAAATTCCCCCCCCTAAGGCTCGAGCTGGTTCCGCGCCTGATATCGTTATGGAACTTTTAAATTTATTTTAACATCTTGAATTTTCCCCTTCCGATAATACTTATAAAAATATTCCAAATTAAATGACAAACTTAACATACACAGCAAAGAAAAGTATACTTTTACTTTCTTAATACGATTTTAAATAGAATCTATAAAAATCAAAAGACCATAAAAATTAAACACTTTAATACGACATTATGCAAATTATTTTCTTTTTAATGACAGCTATTTGTTTATATTAAATCTTTTAACACTAAAAACAAACAAAAACAATTAAGTGTCTAACACTCTGAAGACACTCGGACACTGTAATAGTTTAATTAATGAATAACGAGATGCGATTTTTTTTAGCTCTCGAGCTGCTGGAGAATAAATATGCAGCAGGAATAGTTTACAGTAGAATTAAAATTGCACCCACTACATCTAGCAAACAAACACATACAAGCTTATGTATCTATGTTCTATATCCAAATACGGATAAATATTTGCATGAGTGTCAGTGAGAATTGAGCGTATACTCGTTTATTACTTTTGCTTGTGTTTGCGATGCTGGATGAGTGTTCTAGGCATCCGTAAGAATACAACTGCCTAGATATTTATTTCTGACATATGGACAACAGACCGCTGTGAATGTATCTGTTGTGGGTCCAGTCTAATTCTGCCGGAGTGCGATAGAGTGTGTGTGTATACGATTTTAAAAGCTAATAATATCGTTATGTTTTGTTTTTTTGTTTGTTTCTATCTTTTTACGATTCTAATGTTTTATAATGTTTACCAAGTATTATGAGCCCAGTCAATATCGAATAGAACGTCGTAAGGTGTGTTTCACAAGTGGCCAACTCAGGCAAAATATATTAAACAAAAAAACAACAAGAAAACAATTAAAAAAACGAGAAATAATAAAAACGTATAATAAAAATTTTCCAAATACTTATTGCAATACTTATGTATGCCTTAAGCAACGAAATAAGTTTTTAATTTTTTTATTTGACAATTAGTTGGCAAACTTTGTTACTCACTGAAAACTCAAATAATTAAGAAAAAGTGATATCACACATACCGACAGTTAAAAAAATATCAGTTTTCTTAGGTGATATTGAACAAATCTACAAAAAACATGAAATTGCAGAACAATTGTAAATATATAATAAGTTCAGTACGTGTCGAAAAGTCATTAAAAACTTTAATAGTCATTGTTAACAAAAAATTCTTATTCCCTTTAAAGTTTTTGATTCTTGCATTTTGTTTGCAACAATGTTGTTTGGGCCAAAGCACAACAGTTCGTCCCTATAAATTCGGATTTACCATAGACGAGCAACAGCATCGTTCGGAACAGAGAGGCAAGTAATTGAAGATATTGTATATCGTTTAAAAGCGAAATTAAGGGGATAGTTAAACATTTTTTTAAAAACCAAGTATATCGTATTTATTATTATTTTAGTCGTTTTACACTATAATACAATCTTAAGTATTTTCACGAAAATGCTTCCCTGTTCTAATTATTGTTTGAATATTTCCTCAAAATACTTAAGACTTGTATTATATCATGAAACTGCCCTTAGTCAGAGCTGTGTAAATATTTTCATTTTAAATCGACTATTTTAATATCCCAATGCAATGCCGATAATAAGGATAATATTAAGTTTTCAACTTAAATGGTCATTCTTTCTAACCGCTTTATTAGTCAAGTTATATAACACAGAAAAAATTCCCGGCAATTTTTTCAATTAAACTATTAATCAGAAATAAAATCAGTTTTAATTAAAAATGTATCTGTTGTTTCCAGGTGACAAGCAATTGCTCACTTTTTTGAGTGCTTTTCATATAAATTTTTCTACACAATCAATTGCTTGTCACCTGGAAACAGCACATTAATCAAGTGAAATATAAGTTTACTTATATCAACAATTTGACTGCAGAAAATTTTTTTAATATCAAAGAGTATCAAGATTTTGTTTATCGTGCTTAGTTCCCAATTTTTATTCTTGATAAAAACACTGAAGTTTAATGTTGATGGGTAAGCTATTCCTATGCTCATTTCACTGGTTGCTAAGACCAGATCATCAGGAAACTGCATCCAAAGATTTTAGAAAAACTAAAGATATTAAAGAAATAAATCTGTCAAGCGAATAAGAATTATGAGCAACAGTTTTACTTATAACAATATCAAAGCTTAAACCAAAACAACAACAATAAACAGTGAGCTTATATTTTCTTACATTCCCCACTACAACTGGTTGCAGTTCTTCAAACATTAATTTTAGTTGTAAGTAGGTTAAGAAAAATCAAAATTAAAACAAAAACAACTTGCTTTATTTTTTAAGCTGCGCAGCGCACTTGCAAGTTTATTATTTTATTAATTTTTGGGAAAACAAAATTTTCAATTAACAAAATTTTGTTTGTCGTGCTTAATTCCCAATTTTTATTCTTGATGAAAAACCCTAAAAAAACCGAGTGATTGAACGTTCATAATTTTTTTACTGGTACAAATTCAATTAATTATCGGATTTTAATAATTTTTATACCACAATACAATAGTGAAGGAGGTATATCAAAATCATTTTCTGAGTCGATCTTACGACGTCCGTCCGCACTTTTGTACTGGTTGCACTTTTGGAGATAATTTGATTAATTTCGATACATAGTTTCTAGTTATTACAATGACCAAACCTGTGAAAAATGACAAGAATCGGTCCATAATTACAAAAAGCAGCCATACAAATGTCTTTTCTTTCCGGAATAGAGTCTTTTTTGCCATAAAACAATTTGTTATGATGGTATTAAGATTAAATTCGGTCCAAACTGATTTTATTGCGATCTAAATCATCTTACAAAATTCTATTGAAGAATGATTTTGGAGAAGATGGGAAGGCTTAACAGACCCGAATATGTTTGAACGGGCAGAGTTATAGTTATATGACTTTGAATATATCGATTCATTTTTATGACAGCGGACAGATAACGAAGCAAAAGAAATTCCCAAGGGAAAAAAAGGAGAAGTATTTTTTTTTTGAAGTGAATCGTATTTTAACTAGATTGTGTAGACCATGGTAGAATATGTACAAGGTATAGTCAATAATAAATAGGTCTCACCATATAACGACAAACAAAAGAAAATAAGGGAAAAAATTAAACAAGCGTCAAAGATCAAATAAATTAATTTGACATTACATGGGTAAATAATGACAACTCCCCCTAATGAACCTACCAGGTACTTATTATACTATGGTGTATACTTAATTACAGAACTACATCAATTAGAAAGAAAATGGTTTAAAAAAAAATAATAATTTTATGTCAAGTATCATGTTTTGGGCAGGGCTTTGATATGCTTGACTATTTTTGATTACTTTTGTAATTGCTTTACTAAGCTTTAGAAAAAGAATACAGCAAAAGGAGAAAGAGAGGGATAATCACCATTATTGTGTTTGGCGTATTTAAAATACGCCTACGACTGTTTGGTAATAGATTAAAGAGAGCGTGAACAGTTTTCCTTTAATCTATTACCAAACAGTTGAAGGCGTATTTTAAATACGCCAAATACAATAAGGGTGAATATTTGGCTTAAGCTAACTTTATTTATGTTATCTGCTTATACAGTCAGCAAAGAAAGTACTTTTAAATTAATTGCTGTTAGTCATAATTTTTTGTTTGTTTTTACTGCGGTTGAATTGCCGTTTTAGGGCTGTTGCTGTTTTAGAGAATGCAATTTTAACGCTAGTTTTGGGCCAGTTTTTCAAATTAGTGATATTCTGACAAAGTTTTACTGGCACATAATACATGTTTTCCAACTGATTGTAAAAAATTCAGAACATTAGCTTATGGGTACTTTACACTATTACACAAGTATTAAGTATTTTGTCGAAAATGCTTCGCTGGTCTTATTATTGTTTGAAAAATGTTAAAAAAAATAGTCTTATAGCCTTTAGCAGCATTTACATGTGGTGTTTCATATAGTCGTAGTAGAACCAATATGTATCCATAGTTCAAATCCGGTGCAAAAGTCTTTATTTTTGAGCGCTTTAGAAACATTTCCAAAACGCCTAATCGGTGTTCGACAATGAATGGCTTTAAATGCTTTTTAAATAAAAACTTATAACTAGAGATTTACCAAGATATTTTTAATTAAACATTGTACGAGAGTAGTTCAATAAGTCCGTGACTTTTTGAATTTACCTCCTCGCAACTGAAAGAGCAACACTACTGGTGTCAAGAGGCATTTGTCAGTCTGCTGTCACAATTTTAATAGTTTAATTTGCATAGCAGACTATGGCGGGATTTGAAGAGAAAATGGAAAAAAGTGAATTTCGTTGTCTAATTAGGCATTCTCTCTATGAGTTAGGCTACAACCTGCTCCTTCATCCGCCCTTTTCTCCGAAATTACCACCAAATGGCTATTTCTTGTTTCTAAATCTGAAGTTATGGGTCAACGGAATAAGTGTAGCCTTCAACGATGAAATTATCTCACAAACAAATACTTACTTTCATGACCTTACAAAT
Source organism: Pollenia angustigena (assembly GCA_930367215.1). Classification (NCBI taxonomy): domain Eukaryota; kingdom Metazoa; phylum Arthropoda; class Insecta; order Diptera; family Polleniidae; genus Pollenia; species Pollenia angustigena. The sequence continues at coordinate 232,907,080 of OV884058.1, read as the reverse complement.
CTTATATTTTGGAAGAAATTAATAAGAATTGTATAGACGTTAAAGGAGATTACGTTAAAAGGCTAATAGAAACTGGGAATTATTTCCTTCCGAAGGTTACTTTATATTATATTCAACATTTTTAATTTTTCGAATTTATTCTATGAGCTAAATTTCAGTTATGTATTTTATAAAGCTTTTTTGTAATAGTTCTATTCCTTCAATTTTTCAGAAATGACTTTATACACTACCAGACTATTATATTATATTTTCTTGTTACATTTTACCTTAGCTTTCCTTTGGAAAGCAATGAGGTATATTTTATGTACAGAAAAATTTACAATTATTAGACAACAGCAGAATGTAATGCATTTTTTGGCCCGCTACGGCCTTCGTCAGCATTCTTTGTGTCACACTGGATAGTGATAAAATGTAACAAGAAAATACAATATAATAGTCTGGTAGTGTATAAAATACATAACTGAAATTTAGCTCATAGAATAAAATCGAAAAATGAAAAATGTTGAAGTTAAAAGGCTAAATAATATTTTTACTAAAAAGTCTGTGTTTCATTTACAAATGCACGAACTTATCGAACTGCCCTCGTATTACAGTTAATTTTTTTATATTACAGTGGTATCTCGGTTTAACGAATTATATATTGTCAGGCCCTTTCGTTATATCGGAAAATTCGTTAAATCCCGAAGTTTTTTTTAATACATTTTTATTAATAAAACAACAATATTTTAATAAAACAAAGTAAATTCGTTTATTTCCATACATAACACAAACAAAAAATAAATACTTCATATCATTTTCAATTAAATGAGTACATATGTAGATATAAACGGCTGCACTTACTCTTTGTTAGATGAGCGTTTCTCCCCACTTTGCTTCATTAAACGAATTCCATAGAGTTTTTTGAATCTACAGAACCGGCCTTGGCTGGCTAAAATTTTTCAACATACATTTTTTTGTGTAGATCTAGAGGGCTTTTGCTTTTAATATAGGACCAATAATAGGAATATTCCGAATTTAGTCTTTTCCATTTCGCTCAAAATTTTCCGTTTTGATTTTATAATTTTGCATAATGATGACTTAGCAGCTGATATTTATTAGTTAAAGGACTTAAACGCAGGCCCTTTTCATAGTCGTTAAAAATGTTTAATTTTTCTTAAAGAATTTAACGTTTTCTTTTGGGCATTTTGATGTCAACTTTACAAAAACTTCACAAAATTTAAGTAAAATTTGATACAGAAAACAAACATTTGTTTTGTAAGCAAAAGTAAAAAATTACTTTGTAACGTACAAATTTTTATTTTGGAGAGCAAATATTTTCTTTGCTTTCTGTGTAAGAAAATAAAATACTTCTCTTAACTCGTTGTTTTCAGTTAAATCGCTTTAAAAATATTGAAAAATTTTTACAAAAACAAAAGAGAATGGATGCAAATATGTTTGCATTCAATCTATTTTGCTTTTACAAATTTTTTTATAAAAATTCGTTAAATAGAGTACAAAAATTTGCTGTTTGTTCGTAATATAAGGTACTCAATGGAAAAAATATGACCGTACGTTAAATCGCGAATTCGTTAAACTGAGTATACGTTAAACCGGGATACCACTGTATTCTATCTTTAAAGGTTGCTAATCTTAATCAAAAAAAATCACCACTATTAAAGTGTTGAGATTAATGCGTTAAAAGCGATTTAGGAAGAACATAGCAGATACAAATTTTTAAATTCCAAATTTACCGATATTTTCCAAGACAGCGGGACAGTAAATATACACTATTAATGTGATTTAGCGAAGGTTATATTTCTTTTTAAGTAGATTATATTTCCATTTTTAAAACTTTGATTACACTCTGTTGATCTTTTGTTAAAGTTTGCCGAAGGGCTTAATTTGGTAGATCTCTAATATATCCTAGGTGACCAAAGTACAATTTGTTACCATAAGAGCTGTAAACGTCCAGGACTTTATAGGCTCTTAACTAGGGATTGGTGAGACTGTAGCTTAAACATAAAAAGCGGTAAGAAAAATCACAGTGATGTCGTGTTAAGAGCTGGTTCTCGCCTTCTGTCGTGTAAGCTCCTTCTGTGTGCTGTTTCAGTACAACATAACTGCAATTGAGGTAGAGGTTAGGCCTATCTGCTTAATAATATAGAATTGTCAACGGCTGCAAAATGGGGCATTAGTAGACGGATGAATTGTATTCATCTGTGTTAAGTAGCAATAAGTGATAGTTTTATATCCCTTTATTTACAACTAAAGACGTTCTTTTTTAAAAAAAAAAAAAGAATATAAGAAATGATACTTTGGTTTACTTTAAAACAAAAGCACTCATATTTTCTTTCTTCAACTCTCAATGTATTTTCAATACAACTTTTAAACGAATTTTCTTACTAATTGAATTACACAATTACCCCCCGGTTCTTTAAGTTTAAGTTAAAGTTAAGTATTTATGAAAAAAATATAAAACAAAATGGCCCTTATTGCCACGACTAATTTGATAAATCACCTTTAGATATATGTATTTTAACTTATGTAAATGGTTATATAAATATCGTAAGCTCAATTCCAAAACATGCTAAGTCGCAAAAGTAAGTTTTGCAGGAGAAGCTCTTTAACTTTACGGGCGATACGACATTCAGTTCTTCGCAAACAACTTTTTTGTGCATAAAAATGGATTGGATAAGCAAATCAGCACCAACTTTTGTCAATATTGAAGTTGAACAATAATAAATTCAAAAACGTTAAAAGATTAAAATCGACTTATCATGTTATGGAATTGAGCTGTCTATATTTTCTCTTAGTAGAGCTGCAAAGTCAGTAGTTAAAACACCACATTTATATTTTAATCTAATGATGATGCTAAAGATTTTATATTAAAAGATTTACATAAAATTTTAATAAACGACCAATAATATAGACAGATAATTTTAAACTGCACCATCACGCTTCTGCTCATCATTGGCAAAATATTTGATGGCAACTGTTGGCACATGGTGGCAAATGTTGCATCCACTTATGTCAATATCAGCAAGTGACACTTGTTAATAACCTCTTGTATCAATAAAGCAACAAATGGCAAAAAAAAAACTTAAATGATCAACGCCAAATGTGGATAAACGAATAAAAGGCTGTCGGTTGGAAGCAGAGAAACTTGCTATTCAACGTTTAGCTGCGAGTTATGATCATCGTTGTCGCAACAATTGCAGATTTGTTGATTTTTATTAACTAACTAGTTCTTAAACAAAAAATATTGACATTAAAACCATAAAACACATGCAGGAACATGGTTTAAAAACTCTTGATTTTTTGTTTTGTTTTTATTTAAAACGAAAAAACAAAAATAAAATTATGCATTTTTTTTTAATTTATACATCGGAAAACGACAAAGTTGCGCAACAATTTTACCAAAGAAGTTGTAGTGGTTTTTGTTTAATTCAAATTGTATCTATTAGATATAAATAACTGCTGTCAATTGGCGGATATCACTTAAAAGTTAAACTTAAAAATCTATTCCATAAATATTTCATATTTTCGTAGATCGTGTGCATGTAAATGGCTGTAGCTGTGTGTTGGTGGTTCTAAGTGTGTGTGAGTGTGGATTAACTGATGATGTTATTTTAATTGTTTATTTACATTTAAATCAATTAGTTTTATAAATTTGTAACCGGCTAGATAGTTTAACTGTTTTATTATTGTTAATTTTTAATTATAACTTAACATCTGTGTTATTGGTTATAAGTGGTTATAAAAAAATGTTGTTGTTATAATTGTATTGCTTAGAACGTTTATGTTTTATTTCAGAAATGTAAAAATGTTATTTAGATAAGGAAAAGGAAAGAAAAATGCAAAAAGCTTGTTGCAGTTAAAGATGTTTAAGCTTTGGGATACAACTTAAAAATACAGCTTTTTAGCAAATTTAAGTTAATTGTTAATTTTTGGTACAATATATATTAATGCAAAGCATTAGCCTTTGTCATTTAAGACCTTTTCCGATTTTTCTGGCATTACTGGATTTTACTCCAAAAGAACTGTCTTTTTGGATGCCAATAACAACTTTAGTCCATTTTGGATACCCTGCTTTAAAGTAAAAGTATTCTAGTGTGGGCGTTCTACAAAGATCTTAGTAAATGGTAGTCGGACTATAAGACAGCTGATGGAAAACCAGCCAAAACTTTCTTAATAGTTCGTCACTTCTCTTCCAATATGTAGTCGAACGTTGTCATTATAAAATATAATACTGTTAAAATAATTTCGATTCGTTCAGTGTTAACCGGAAGAATTAAAAATAAAACTGCGATCACGACTTCTAGAATCAGACCTTTTGCAGTGCTGGGTTAAGGCCAGTGTTGCCAAAACTTGGTGACCAAAAATTCCTAACTTTACGGAAAAAATGGCTTAAAAATTGCTAAAAACTTTTTTAAATAAAAACTCATTCAAACTTAATAACAAAACAAAAAAATTTTTACTTTGAGATCAATTTGTTACATAAGAATATTAAATATTAAAGCATTTGCAAAATTAAATTGTCGATAAATTCGGATTCACTTATGCCTATTAGTTTTATATATTTTGAAAGTAAATCATAATATCAAGGTTTCGTTATAATGTGCTAAATTCCCATTTCATACAAACTGAAGTTTATTGTTGATGGGATAAGCTATTCCTATGTGCATTTCACTGGTTGCTTAGGCCAGATCGTCAAGAAGCTTCATCCAAAGATTTTAGAAAAACTAAAGATATTATAAATCATAATGATTACAACATTTACCCAACCATTTGAATCTAAATCTACAACAAAAATAAAAAAAAACGAAAAAAATATTTTATTGTTATGGTAAAAATATTTACGTTATTGATAAATCGAATTAACGGTTGCTTAATGTAACCTATTTCTCAAATTACTTTTAACGATGTTTAACCTCCCTACTTTAGCATTAGACCATGGAAGTCAGAGCAACTTTATAGTTAATTCTGAAATTAATAAAAAAAATTTGTTGCTGCCTGCATCTCTATATTGAAATACTTCCGTACAGAAAGAAAAGTATTGGAAAACTATTCCTTTATTTTGAAAGATGTTTTATTTTACTTTTCGCAAAAATTGTATTATGGCTAAACAAATTAAAAAATGAATAAAAAAATGGTTGATAGCTTAACAATTTTTTATCGCTAAATCTAGCCACTAAATTGCCAAATTGGCAACAGTGAAGGGAGTGTCCTCCTATGAGAGGTAAATTCAATTCACATACAAATTATTATTTGGTGTTACGTTTCAAAGTTTTTGTATATTAAAGGTGGGTGTCCACTAAAGGGAGTGTCCACTATACGGAGTTTTCTGTATGTCACTGCTGAAGTAAATGAGCAATATTCTTATTTATGCAGGAATTTTTTTAATTAAAAAAATCAAAGCGTCGTCATAGTAGGGATGGGCAAATTTAAAAAAATTAATCGATATATATCGAATCGATATTTCTTAGGAGTATCGATATTAATTATTTCATTAATATCAATATATCGAACGTATTTTGCTGAAACTATTAACAAATTAAAAAATATATGCACAAATCTAATTATTATACCAAATATGGGAAAATCCAAAGTGTTGAACGTGACAGTCTTACGCTTCAAAAATGCAATAACATTTTAACATTTTTACGTTCTCTTTACCCTTAATTATAGCACTTAGAAAGCACTGTTATCTATGCTAAAGCTTATGGAGGGTGCGATTCTAGGTCAAAGACAATAACAAAAGAAGAAGCGGTTCGAACGTGAAAAAGAAGTAGTTTTTGTGGCCATGTGTAAAAAGGCGTAATTCAGCGAAACCTTGCACAATTTTTAAGTTAAACTACTTTCAGCATTTTACGTAGCAATGTAACATTAAAATGTCTTTGGTTTGATTCAAAAATCTTCTGTATTTTTTTTAGCCACAATCTGGGTCGATACGTGACAATTCAAACGTGAAATTTTTTCCATAATAATTAAACTAAATAATGATTAAAACAAAATAAAAACTTACCGTTAATCCGAATTGCATTTTTCTCTTTGAACTCTTCCTTAGATTACAGAAAATGTAAGAAAATTTTTTTGGACTAATTTTTGTCAAATATCACCTCTTTTAAGGAAGATAATAATAAAGAAAACATACAACAAAACATTCTCACAAATAAGAAATTACGTTTGCACAACTTTACAGCCTGATTGTTCATTTAAGTGCACAAATTTATGGGTAAATGTATAAAATAAGTAATCTATAACAATATTGTAAAATAATCAGCTTTTAATAACTTTTAAATTTTCGGTCATGGTGGACCTTTTGACGGAAACGCCCATATATGTATATAGGCACGGTATATTGTTCCAAATCCGCATAAAATAAATCTTTTCAAATTCGTTTGACTTAACTGTTTTAATTAGAAATCTGCAAAATGCCAATCATTTCAGATCTTCTATTAGTTTAAAAAAACGGCTAAAATTTTGGATTTTCAATGAAGACGGACTTTAAAAAATTTCGAATTTGATAGTCGTTTTTCAATATAGATATATCGATATATCGGTTTTTTAAATATCGGTGATATATATCGATTATTTTTTTTTAAATAACGATATTGTTGCCCATTCCTGCGTCGAAGTAATTGTTGGTTTTGTCATAGGTGTGATTTGTAGAGAGATTGCAAAATATTCCACATTCTGCAGCATTTTAATTACAGTACCCGCTCGGAAATTCGAACCACTTTGTTTTTAGGGCGATTCGAATTTCCGAATTATTCGAATTTCTGGAAAAAAAACACTCTGAAATTCGAATTTTGGATTCTAATTTTAGAGCGCCAAATGTAATGAAATTACTGATTCGAATTTTTGGAAATTCGAATTTCTGAAAGTTCGAGTGTCTGAGCGTCTACTGTACTTTGTTTTAGTTGATTAATTAAATTTTTTCTTCTTTTTGATATCTCCTAATGTTTTGAACTTCTTAATACAAGTTTTAAATTCGTGTCTTAAGGCAAAAAAGTTCTTAAAAATAAAACTCGGTAAAAAAATCTTTTAGTTTTTCAAATAATAAAATAAACCAAAAGTAAAGAAAAATTTCGTTTATAATACAAAATTTTTAAAAACGTAATCAAAAATGGTTTTTGAATGAAAATTCGTATGATTAACAACATTTATTTTCAACTTTTAAAATTTGACTAAAGATGTTTTGTCAAAATGCCACAAATATAAAACATCAACATTGCAATCATCTACAACTTTCGTTTGCAAATAGTTAATAAGCAATTAAACCTTTTCAAGTAGGCGAGTTGGATCATTATAATGGCCCTGAAATATATTGTTCCCTACATGCACCTCGTGCAAAATTGGCTTTAAAAACACTGAGTTTAAGCGTTATTAATTTCACATAGTACTTTTGTCTTACAACAGGCTTTGGCATTCGAACCAAATTGCGAAATTTTATGATAAAATCAACCAGAAGGGTGGTCTTTAATTCTTTTTATTAAAACTAGTTTTTTCCAATTAACAAGTCATTGTGTAAATTACAAATACAGTTCGCGGTGAACCTTGATGTTAAATTAATTTTGTCAAAAACGTTTATCCTGTTTAACTAGAAATATAAATATTTCTATGAAGACAAACTGTCACCAAACTGAAACAAAACAAACAAAACAAGTCAATATACGTCGACTTTATTAGAACCCTTTGTATTTAAATGTTTTTTTTTTTTATTTAAATTTATTGTTCTACTAACCCTTTATTATTCCATAAATTTCATATTTGTTGTATTATTGTTAAAATAACATAACAAAAACAATATTCAAAATAATACATAAATAAATTAAGAATCTAAAATTAAAGAAAAGAAGAAAAAAAAATACAGTCATAATAATCTTTATATCGATGTTTTGACATGAAATATGTAGTTCGTTAAAGTTATAGAAAGTTTAAGTTGTTGAATGCTCCGACGCGTCGGTACACAGTCTGTTAAGCCAGGAACTTATTTAAAAATATATAAAATTGGTAATTTAATCTTAACAATTTATATGTAGATTTCTAATTAAGCTCGATCAAGTCGGGCAGGTTTATTATTAACAATTGTATCCAAACAAATCTAAAACAAATATTATAATTATGTATTAGTATTATTTTATGCATAATTAAATTAAAATATTAACTTCTACATTACGTACTCTTATACTTGTTGATATTTTTATTTCGGTTGTTTTCATTCATTTCAGATGAGCGTGGTATTGTGATGGGAGAATTTGGATTTATAACAGCTGATGGAATTTATCATGTTACCGTATATGCAACCGATGAACAGGGCCGATTTCGTATATTGGCTATGAAAAATTATCCTTATGAATCGCCACCAAGTAGCATTTTTTTCTTATAATTTATAGATTTCATAAGTTTTAATGGTATAATTTTTCGTATAGAAACTGTTGAAGTTATGGTACAACCAAAGATTCCACCAAAGACTACTACTACTACAACTCCAAAACCTTTGCCGAGACACAATTTCTATACAGAAGCCTGTTCTGGCTGCTCTTTGACAAACGGCAACAATAAGCCCAAAGAAGCTGGAGGTACAGAAGGCAAAACTTTGAACAGTGACATTAGACCATTATCCAAAGCTTTACCCAATCCAAGCTTCAGTTCTGCAGCAAGCCCCAAAATTTCCAATAGTAGTCCCTCTGCCGGTTCTGCAGGTAAAATATCAGGCTTAGATAAAGAGAATGTTTTATTTTCTTTCACAGCAGATACAAATGTTACAAAACCAACACTAATAGAAACTTTAGCATTTAAAGATTTCAATACACTAAAAAATGCTGTTAAGAGTCAGCAACTTTTTACAAGACCCTCAACAGTTGCACCTAAAAAAGTTGGCACACCAACAGACACTCAAATACGCACAACACATTTAGCGGAAGAATCTAGTGAAATTGTTTTAGATGTGAATTCGAATCTTAAAAATCACAGATATATTTCAAATAAATCTCTTCTAAATATTCCACCAGAATCTTTCCAAACTCTAGATCAAACATTAAAACACATTATAACACATCATAATAAACACCAATATCAAGAATTAGAACCTTCAGTAACTGACAAAAGTCAAGCTAAACTCACTAAAAATGCTGTGAACAGTCAGCAACTTTTTACAAGACCCTCAACACTTGTACGTAGTCAAGTTGGCAATCCACCAGACATTCAAATACGCACAACTCATTTAGCGGAAGAATCTAGTAAAATTGTCTTAAATGTGAAATCGAATCTTAAAAATCAAAGAAATATTTCAAATAATCAAAATAAATCTGTTATAAATCCTTCGGAAGCTTTCAAAACTCTACATCAAACACTAAAACACAATACAACACATCATAATAAGCACCAATACCAAGAATTAGCACCTTCACTAACTAACAACATTCAAAATAAACTCACACAAAATATTGTTAAGAGTCAGCAACTTTATACAGCACCCTCAACACTTGCACCTAGTAACGTTGGCACTACACTTGACCTACAAATACGCACAACACATTTAGGTGAAGGTTCTAGTAAAATTGTCTTAAGTGGAAATTCAAATCTAAAAGATCACAGAAATATTTCAAACAATCAAAATAAATCTGTTTTAAAAATTCCACATGAAACTTTAATAACTCCAGATCAGACACTTCAAGCCAAATCACCACCTCTTGATAAGCACCAATACCAAGAATTAGCACCTTCAGTGACGAACAAAAGTCAAACTATACTGACTCAAAATGGTGTTAAGAGTCAGCAAATTTTTACAAAACTCTCAACACTTGCACCCAGTAAAGTTGGCACTACACCAGCCGAAGAATCAAGTAAAATTGTCTTAAGTGTGGATTCAAATCTTAAAAAGGACAGAAATATTTTAAATAATCAAAATGTTCTAAATATTCCTCCAGATCAAACATCTAACAAGAACAAACAATTACACAATGCACCACCACAGGATAAGCACCAACACCAAGTTTTAGCACTTTCAATTACTAATAATGGCACATCCTTATACACTGACAAAACTCGAACTATAATTAATAATGTATTAAATTCTTTAAAAATAAAACCTAATAACTTATTTAAACATGATTTGCCAATAAATTCCCCAGAAAAAGAAATCAATTTATCTAAAATACCCCAAACGTATTCGCTTGAACGGCCAATTGAGCAAAATTCTAAACCTAGAACTAAAGCACAAGGAAACAATTTAACAAAAACACCCTTAATAAATGCACCCACACAATCACATGGAACTGAAGCAGTTCCATTAACATTCAATTCTACAAACTCTTTCAAGCACTCCGAAATACAAACACTACAAGCAACACCAAACGCTACTACTTCAAACAAACAATACACAATACAATACAATCCTGTGGTTAGCAAAGGCATTAACCCAAAAAGTATACCTTAACTAATCGTTATAAAATTTTTGGTAAATTATGAATTTTTTTATAGCTTCACAAGCAGCACAGGGTGCATCTGCATCTCCGTCGAACACAAAGACAACTGCCGGTAATGCTCCCCCTATAATGGATATAATTATGCAAAAAGTACTACCCACCCTTATGGGCAAAAAAGGACCAACAGCCTCTTCTAGCCCAACTCAGTCTACAGCCCTTAACAATAAACCAAATGGTTGGTAACTTAACTAAACGTTTAAAAGCTGTCACTCAATTTCCTTTTTAATTTTTAGCAGTGCCTTCTGCCGGCAAACCAAATAGCAGCAAATCCGGTTTTGATAACACTAGAAAGCCCGTTGGAAGTTCTGGTTCTACAGGCGTTAATGGTGATGGTGACTTATATCGCTTCAAATACATTTTAGACTACCATGGCCACAGCGAAACTGGTAAACGTAACGGTGACAAAGAGGGTAGTTATTATGTCATCGGTGACGACAATGTTGAACGTACCATTGAGTATGTGGCAAATGAGTTTGGTTATCAGCCACGTATACGTTGGCGCAAATTAGACAGCAACGAAATCAAGTCAAAAGAAAATACTCTTAAGGATTATGAATTTGTGTGGTTTAATGAATAATGTAAAGGATTATGAAATAATTTATTTACCAATAATATTGCTCGATTGAAATGTGTTCACTTTATCCCAATGAAAATTTCTTTTTTGTTGATTTAGTTTTATTTTTTTTAGTTTGTAGTAATTATTAATTAAATTATTATTTTTGTATTTAATTTTATATTTTAAAATCGAAGAAAATAAAGATTTGTCTAAAAATAGATTTGGAAAAGAAAGTGTGGATTTTATAGCTGCACAAGAAGCACAGGGTGCGTCTGCATATCCGTCAACCTCAAAGACAAGCGCTGGTAATACTACCCAGTAAAAAACGTGCTCCAAAACGAGCAGGTTTTTTGTATGAATTCATACCTGAAATCGCTTCAAACCTGCTGATGGGATGCCTGATTTTTGTATGGGGTGTTCCCGGTTTGGAGGACTATTTTCTGCTGACAAGAAGCGCTTCTTTTAACATGGAAACAAAGCGCTCCTAGAGTGCTTTTTTAAGGGCTAACTATATTACCATATTCATTAATTTTTTGCTTTTACTTGTTTAAATGCCTTTTTTCAATCATTTTCGTAAACCATAATATATTTTTTTTTTTTTTGCTTAAAACCCCTCTTCGTTGTCAGCACTAAAATATCAGCTTTTTTGTATGTTTTATTCGTTATCATTTACTGCTTTAAAAGAGCTCTCTAATTGAAGCGCTTGAGTATGCGCTTTTTCTAAATAGTGCTTCAAAAAACCAAAATTTTTTTACTGTATACCCTCTAGACAAATAAAACATATTTAACTATCAGCATGGTCAACTTTGAAATTTCAAAACGCACCGAAATGGAGAAAAAAAACGGGCCATTCAAGAAAAATGCACCAACTTTTTTATTTAAAATGTTTATATAGTTAATTTAGCATAAAAAGTATAATTTTTGTATTGAAAATACATATAATTTCAACTTTGTTCGAATAATTCAAATAAATGTTTTTGTTCATTCGAACAAACGATTAAATCTAAAAAATTATTCGATTAATCGATGAGAATAACGAATAAAAAATTATTGTTACAAACAAAATTACTATGGAAAATCTTCCATTCCATCCGCTATGACTTCTTCTTTTTTTGATGCATAGCATTTTTCATCTTAACTCCATATCGTTGTAATACTTAAAGGCATCGTAAGACCCTTAATTCCTTAAGAATCCGATATTACTTTGGATTTGCGAAAGGCGTTGGCAGACCTACCATCTTCAGCCAAACTTCTGTATACAATTTCTTCTATAAAACAGCCGCTGTCTCTCTTAATGTATTTTTCCATTGGACCAAGTTCGGCATTTTTTGATGTCGTTGGATTTTCTTCCACTACATCGTTTTCAATGGTAACATTGTGACACTAACGCAAATGGTAAAGATATACATACATATATAATTTTAAAAAAGATATATATATATATATATATATATATAATACAATAACAACATATTTTATTTTCAAGATATGATTTATACAAATCAATTCTTTATTTTTAAGCTTTTTGTTTATATCTAAATTTTTTCCCAGAAATTGAAAAATCCCCTTTCTTGAAATTTGTAAACGTTTGATTTTAAAATAAAACAGCTGATACAATTAGGGTTCCCAACTTTTTTTGTTGCAATTAAAGTACATTGATTATTAAAGGTTAAGAAAAAAAGTACACAGTATTAATATAAAGTACAATTAATTTCTATTTATTGTTATATTTCAAAACATTTTTTACTACTTTTCGCGAGTTTTATCAAACAATTACACTGTGCTAGAATTTGACACTTTTTTCTTGCTTCGGGTACGCTGAATCCAATACCGGTTCAAAGAAGGTTCAGTTTATTGAAATAACTGGAGAAAAAACGAAAATCCGCAATTAAATTTCCTTAAAACGTTAAATTTTTTTCTAACTTGCGCAGTCGTTTTAGAAACATAATTTTTGTTTGGCAACAAAAATAAGTTTTTGCAACATTTCGAAATTTTTGTTTGTTAAAAATGTATAAAAAATTACTGCTATGCTTCTAATTTTTTCCAGACATATAAAAAACAAAGCTTCAAACAAAACAAGCTATAAATGATTAAAATCTGTTAACAACTTTTGATTTTATACACAAAAATCGAAAAATTTTCATTAATTTACAAATTTCATAAAACGCAATATTTGTATGGGAGCCCCCTTAAGAAGTGGAGATAAGGGGCAATTATTTCTCCAGAAATTGTTAAGGCCACTCCATGGCTGTTATGGTACGTTTTCTTCAATATATTTCTAGTCTGTATTAAACATTTTGTATGGGAGCCCCCTTAAGGAATGGCAGGAAGTAATTTGAAAGAGTTTTGCACTCGTGCTTTAAAAATATGTAGCTATTGTACTCAAACGAAACAAAGAAGTGAAATCGTCCTTCCAATATAAAAAAAAACATCAACAAATGGCCCTGACTAAAATTAATTAGTTGTTCTTTAGTTTTTCTAAAAAAAAACTTGTACAATAAGTATTATAATTTTATGACTAATAAAACCCGGACTAATATAACCTGAATCTATTCTGAATTCTAGATAAATCTAATCATGCGAAATAAAGTATTTTCGCGTACTTTATTATTCTCATAAAGTATAGAGTACAATTACTCGAAATAACGTACAATACTTTATTATAAAGTACGGTTGGCAAGCCTAGATACCCAGCAAAAACTTTACTTACAATCCTACTTTAAATAACTTCAAGAATTCATTACTTTGTAGCTTTATTCGCCACTTTTTGGATTATTAGTTATATATTAAATAATAACTTTATTATTATATCTTAAATATACAGAAAAATTTATATTTTCATTATGACAATAAAAATGTCATTATAGTCATTATAGTCAAAAAACATAGCTTTTTAATACAAAAACTACATTGCCCCGGTAGACTAGCTGGTAGAGAGGTAGTCTATCAGCACCGAGGTTGCGGGATCAAATCCCGCCAGAGACAGAAAAAAAAAAATAAAATAAAGTAAAATAGAATAAGAAAAAGTAAAAATAAAATAATTTAAAAAAAAAAAAAAAAAAATTAAAAAAAAAAAAAAAAACTTAAAAAAAAATTAAAAAATTTTTACTTTATTGACTTTGTGTAACTATATACAGTAGAATCCCGATAATTCGTAATCGCAAGGGACCGGCTATTTCTTACGAATTACAGGGGTTTTCGATTTAGCGGGGTTTCGATTTAACGGGGTTAAAAGAAAATAAATACGAATAAACGGGGTTTTTCAATTTATTTACTAAAACGATACAAAAAACATAAAAAACAATTGTTAAAAATAAAATATACATATAAAAATTATACATACCTACATTAGTGTGGCCGTTAGTTGTATGGAGAACTTTTTTTTTTTTGATTTCTTATATTCTCCCCCCCCCCCCAAATCGGTTCAGTTTTATGTAAAAAAAAATACAAAAAAATTTCGTAGCGATAAGTTGTGTTTTAGGGGGGGCGTCGGCCCCTCAAAGTTTGCCATCAAGCCATTTATTCAAATGTAATTTGTTTGCATATGACTATCTCTTAAAAACAACATTTTACAAGAACATGGTATATGGCAATATTTTAGCTCTTCTAGTCAACAACATTAGCCTCGAAGAAAGTTTTTTGCTAAAATTAATATTTAAGAAAATAATTAAGAAAATAACAACAAAATTCCAAACATTTTATATACGTTTTATATATATAAAAGAGGGATTTAATGTCAAGTGAACTAATTTTGAAATCGAAATCTTTCGATTTGGATGAAATTTGCACCACCGTCAGTCCCATTGAATAGTAGCTCAGACACAAATTTTCAACAAGATCGGTCAAAAAGTTTCTGAGTTTGGGAGGGTCAAAGTTTGAAATTTTGGCCATACAGGTGTTCTTTCACATCCATGTAACTTATTACCAATTGGGGTAAGCAAAATTTGTCTCAAGCAGCTTAGATAGCTATTTAATCAATATTTTTAAAAAAAATTTTTTGCTTTTTTTAAAAAATTTTTTAACATATTTTTTTTATATTTAAAACTTTTTTTTTTTTTTTTTTTGCCAAGTTGTAAATTTAAAAAAAAAATTTTAAAAAATTCAAAAAAAAACAAAAAAAAATTTTTTTTAAAGATTGATCAAATAGCTATCTAAGCTGCTTGGGACAAATTTTGCTAACCCCAATTGGTAATAAGTTACATGGATGTGAAAGAACGCCTATATGGCCAAAATTTCAAACTTTGACCCCCCCAAACTCAGAAACTTTTTGACCGATCTTGTTGAAAATTTGTGTCTAAACTACTATTCAATAGGACTAACGTTGGTGCAAATTTCATCCAAATCGAAAGACATCGATTTCAAAATTAGTTCACTTGACATTAAATCCCTCTTTTATATATATAAAACGTATATAAAATGTTTGGAATTTTGTTGTTATTTTCTTAATTATTTTCTTAAATATTAATTTTAGCAAAAAACTTTCTTCGAAGCTAATGTTGTTGACTAGAAGAGCTAAAATATTGCCATATATCATGTTCCTGTAAAATGTTGTTTTTAAGAGATAGTCATATGCAAACAAATTACATTTGAATAAATGGCTTGATGGCAAACTTTGAGGGGCGGACGCCCCCTCTAAAACACAACTTATCGCTACGAAATTTTTTTGTATTTTTTTTTACATAAAACTGAACCGATTTGGGGGGGGAGAATATAAGAAATCAAAAAAAAGAAAATAACGGCCACCCTAACCTACATACATAAAAATTATTCATGTAACAAACTGATCTTACCCAGCGGTAACTAAAATGAGTAAAGAGGCCTAATAGAAGGCCTTATTTAGCAGTCACAAGCAGTCAGAAGCCCTTCTCGCCGCATTCCATACTTATTTATTTTTTACACAGGTTGTCATTGGACGCAAGGCCTTCCACACTTCCTTTAAAAACAACTTTGATCCCTTCCCAAAGAAGGGAGTAAGGAAGGTCACTAAAAATAAAAAGTAAATAAAACTGAACACCTTCCTTTCTCCCTTCTCAAAGAAGGGAGTAGCGAATGTGTACTGAATATTTCAGAAGGTTTTTTAAAAATAAGTTTATGCCTTCTAGAAGGCATACTTCTGAAGGCAGGATATCATGCGAAGCTAATCTTTTAGAAAGGAGTATAGAGGCCTTCTACTTGCGGTCCTTTCAATATTTATCGCTGGGTAAGAAAATAAATCCTCACACAAGCAAAAACCCACGCAGAAATAAAATAGTGGTAAACAAAAAATCATTCTTTCCATGTTTTTGTTGTTTTTATTACGAATTATAAGTGGTAGTTAGCAAACAATTACGATTTAAAAGAGGTAAAGAAGATTTTATTTGAAAAAAAAAATTACGAATTAGCGAGGGGACCAAAATGTATGGAAATTTTACGAATTAACGAGATTTTTTCAAGGGACCGACAGTTTATTACGAATTATCGGGAATTACGATTTATCGAGGTACGAATTATCGGGATTTGACTGTATTTTTATAAAAATTTTAAGTATAAAAAAAACATATTATTTTTTAGATTATAAAAGGCTAAATTATAAAGGATTACTTTTGGGACATTTCGAACAAAAATAAGTACTTTTTCTAGTAGAAAAGTAAGTAGACGGCTCGTCAAATTCTCATTATTTTTCTGCTTATTTTGTAAGCAAAGTTTTTACTGGGTACAATTGAGAAGGTGAGTTGCAAAACTCGTTTTTTGCTAAATTAAAAATACGAGATGGCAAATGATTCTTACAGTTCTTTTTGCGTCGATTTGTGTCGTTAATATAAACATGTTTGTACAAAGCTTAAACAGAAAAAAGGTGATTTCCCGTTGATGTATAATGCAAATATGTATGTGAAGCTTGTCTGCTGATTACAACTGGTTTCAAATTACATTTGCTAAAGCAAAGTTAAATTTGAATTTTTTGCAGCAACGAATCAAAAGAAGCAAATAAGCTAAAAACAAAACTGGGACGCGCTATAAATCAGGGGAAAAGGCTGTTGATATTTAAAGAAACCTTGAACTAGACCCTTCTACATAAAATCCATTTGCTGTTCTAGTGACGCTGATAAAATTAAGAAACATGTTGAAACAAGAACATCGTTACAACAAAACATTATTCAAAAGAAAGCTTTAACTTTATTTGAAGATCTAAAATAAAAATTATCCGTTATAAAGTCTAAAAAATCGAAATTTATTTTTTTTAGCTAAAACTATGAATCTCGGCGCCAAATAAACGAAAATCAATACAAATGTATGGAAAATCCTGCTTCGGTTTGCGTCGAGTTCTTCCGGTCCCAATTAGCGACGCAAACCGGGGTATTGGTTTATTTTATTCTGCAAAGATTTTATTCTCACATTGAAACCAAAAGTTGTGTTGAATTTCCTTTTGCGCCACCAAAAATAAGAGAACGGAACGAAATTTGAAAAAAGCGCACCACGTACCAACAAAGGAATTTTTCGCACACAAAATTTAAAAACGTACCCAAAATGGAACGAAACACACCGAGTGACAACGCTGATAATTATGCAGAATGTAATACCTCCCCTAATGGGTAAAAGCATATACTAGCTAAACTTAGTCAACAACCCTTAAATAAATAAACCAAATGGTTCGTTGATTTACTTAGCTTTAAGAATTGTTAATCAATTTCCTTTTTAAATTTTAGTAATGCCATCTGACGACAAACCCAATAGCAGCAAATCCGGTTCCGCTCTCGGTTCGTATTTTCTTTTGGTGTCCTTTCGAAAACTTGTATACGTTCATACGTTACAACCACTTTGAATTCATTAGCGCGAATAAGTTTTTAAGTACCAGAAGTACTCAATAAACACTCTTACCGAAGATTTTTGAAAAAACAATCTTTCAAATGCTAGCAGGGATGTCAAACAGTTTTAAATCATAAGCGGGAATAATTTTAGATTTTTAAGCGTGTTAGTGATTAATCAGTTTTTTTATCTCCAAAAGTACTCAAAAAAGACTCATACAGATGAATTAAAAAAAATCGATCTTCCAAATGCTTTCGGGAATATTAAAAAGGAACATCAAATTATTCCTTGATTTTACATTTCGTGCGACATTGTATACCGCGGAAGTGTCTCTCTCTACACCCTTTGTAGCACATTTTTTTTATGAAATATTTCTATGCGAAATGTCACATAGTATGAGTAGGTATGAGTGTGGTTCATTATGAAGTATTGTTAAAGTTTAATTTCTTAATTTTAAGATGAGGTTTATAACAGCCGTATTCATAACGAAAATTTGGCATGAAGTTAGCAAAAAGTTTATTCATAATACACTAACCAAACTCTGGCTAACGATTTACTAAACTCTTGTTAACGAGCTGCCAAACGCTTGCCAACTTGTGAAAAACAGCCGTTTAATGTCAAACAATTTTGTTGGTTTTTTGTAATAACTGTTTTTTTTTTAATTATCTGTCTTTTACTTAATTTGTTTTAATATTAAAAACTTTTTACAGTTTTTATATGTGAAGCGAAAAACAAAAAAAAGAAAAAAATTACAAATTCAGCGATGATTAATGCAAAACGTGTTGTATTTTTGTGTAATACAATGTGGCATCATTAAAATTCAGAGTTGATTTATTAAAATTTGGCAGATGGAGAAAAGTACGTTATGAATTAACTTTGTGCCAACGAGCTGCTAAGCTTAATCGGCATTCTAGTTAGCAGCTCGTTGTACGTAGTGTACAAACTGTGGCTAACTTTTTGTTATGAATATGGCTGAAAATGTGTTAAGCTTTTCTAAAAATTAAAAATATTTTATTAAAAATAAACTTAAGCTGGAAGTTCACACAACACTACGGGTGCACAGAAATACGTTATACGCTTTAAGTAACTAACATGTAACACTTTTTACGCGGCATCGCTGTAAATGCGAATTAAATAAAATTTATCAAATTAGATGATTTGTAAGAACGCCATTTGTAACGCATTTAAAAATTTTAAACAGATATGTCTTACACATTCTGGACGTCAAGGTATCCTACTCTTTTGCGAACCTTACCAGCTGCGCATAACCATATCAATTCTGTTTTTTCAATAGTTGGAACAACATATTTTTATGAAGTTCCAATGATTAGGATTGTTGTTTAAAAAACTAAATATATCACTCGCTAACCCACTATACGCGCATCCCATATAGTTCCAGAAGAGGCCTCTAAAAGTATTTACAGATATTTTTTTAAGCAATTCAAATATTTTCAAGTTATTTTTGTAAACTTTTTCTTTGGTTTAACATCGATAAAGTGTCAATTTTAAACTAACGACAAATTTGCTCTCAAATAATAAATTATAGACCCGAAATCTTTAAAAAGCTAGTTTAAAAAATTCGCTATCGTACTGCCTAAAGCCTGAAGAAGGGATTTTTTGAATTAGATTGTTTAAGGGGTAAAAACGTGTAAATAAACTAACCTCATACCTCCTAAACTAAAAAAGATACAAGCAATTTAAGACTTATTGTTGTTCATTAAAAAAAATAACGGACATGTAAAATCGGCCTTTTTAAGGAGTAATCGGGTAAAACCGTTATTTTGGAACTTTTTTGTCACCCCATCTTTTATTTAAGCCAATTAACATAAAAATAAAAATTGTATTACATTTGTAACTTATCAAACAAATGGGTGTTTCTACGTTAATAGGTACTATCGACGGCTACATTAAAAAAACATATATAATTTTTAAATTTGCGGAAATATCAAACGCGTTTAAAAATAAATACAGTATACTTTTTTACCAATAAATTGCAGTACCTAAATTACCTTAGTTTAGTCATAACTTCATGTTTACCTAGAAAAAAGTATCTACCCAGGCCTGTCCCTTTAGTATTCTGTAACAAAATATTTGAAATTTACCACATTACTAATTCATAAAATATTTAATCGTTAGTTATTACATAAAGTAGTTTAAATAACAATGGTAATCATTTAAAAAAAACTTTCAAAATACTTTAAAATTTTATTGAAAAAATTTACATATTTTTTGTCCCTCGTATTTTAAGTCTCTTCCCCTGCACATTTTTCGATCGTTTAAAAATGCCGCTAAAATGCGTTGACGCTGCAAATTTAAATAGCAGAATATTTGTTTTGAAGTGCATTTAACAATAAAAGTCGCGCGAGCCACTAGCGTGTTCCTATTGGGCCAATAATTCGACCAAAACACTCGGGTTACTCGCACGTGTCAGTGATTAATGTATCTCCACTGGAGAGTTTTATTCACTTGTTATTTGTGGTTAAAGTTTGTTTATAATATTGATTTATTTTAATTTCAGTATAATTTACTGTGTTAGTTTGATTTTTCGTTACAATAAATATTTTTCCGATTATGCTAGTTTTTTAAGGAAAACATCTCTCCCCTGCCGTATTTCCCCTGCTTCATCAAATGCCAGGGTAAAGATTTTGCGTCCAGGGTAGATAAGGAATTGAGAAATTAATTCTTTCTTAGCATTTTACGTTAAACCAACACATTTCCACTATATACGTTATACGTGTTTTAACGCTTCAAAAATGTATGTATGCCTTATTTAATGTGAATTTTGGTTTAAGTTAGTTTTATACTACTAACATACATATGTTGCATTATACAATAATAGAAGGTAGTCAAGTTCTTTCTTTAGTTGCCATATTAACGTTCTGACATTCAAGATTTATACAAAATCGTGCTAACCAACTTTTTAATCAAATCCAATATTCGTTTTTTATGTTTTTTGCACTGGCAACCAAATTGCAAGTACTTTACCTAAATTAAGTAAAATTCACGTGGAATTACCACGAAGCCGGTCACGGCAAGGGCGCGCCTGATGGAGTAGGTGCGACGTGCAAAAGGACTACTGATAGACTTGTTGGAGCTGGGAATGACAATTCATCGCTGTCCAAATGTAATTGATGACGAAGACATTTTAAAGAAAGAAGAGGGACTTAATATAAAAAGTTATAAAAGCTTCTCAGCTACTATGAAGGTCCAACAAATTACTGGATGCCCCAATAAATTGATAATGAAGAGCTTAAGCTGTTTCTGTGATCTTGAAGTATACAAGTATTTTGTGGTCTGCACCTTGGATTTTGCTTTCATGAAAACCAAACCGCGCCTTAATGTTGATTATGTATATGGGCCTGAAAGAGAATCTTAAGACGAACCACTAATAAAGTATCTTCTCAGTATTGTTCTCAAGCAGTTACCGAAAAGGCATGCCAGCTTGTAAACGAAGGAAATGAAATAATTAGCTTTTTTTCGACTACGTTTATGTAAGCAGATGTTAAGAATTTTTGTTTTTAAGTAACATAAAAAAATACTCTATGGAGTTATCCAAATTTTGTTTTGTTTTAAACTATCATCAAATATTGAATAACTAAAGTTGATTCTTACGAAAATAAGGTTTGTTTTCAATTTATCCTTCCGCTTAAGGTAAGGTATTATCCTGGTGGTCATGTCTTTACCCTGTGTAGAGTATCTCCCCTGGTTATTTGAAATACCGGAAAAAGTAGATAACTTGACTGGCCATTATTAAACATGCATTCAAACTTCCTGATTAATTACGATTATATTGAAAAAAATCATAATTTTAAATATTTTTATTACGCCGCCATTCATAATATCAGGTAACCTCTTATCGTAGAATGACCCAAATACAAATATAGATTTGGTGTTTTTTTTTGAAAATCAAACGTTAAAGGGGTGAAAATTGTACTTAGTTTTGGTGCTTTTCTTACAAAACATTTGTTTTCCATTCATTGGCATATACGTATTTATTTTATGAGCTCCCACTACAATATTGAATTTTATGATCCTTCTATGAGGATTTTTTTTTGAATTTTCTTTTATATTGAACTTAGAAACATTTAATTATAAGTTCAGGGTCCTGCGTAAATAAAAACCTATAAGATGAAAAACGTTGGACTTTTTGGTTTAAACCTAGAAACATATGTCCACTTAAGAAAGGGAGACGATAACAAAGCAGCGGGTTAAATGCTAGTTCAATAATTTTTTTTATTTTATTAAAAGAAGATATTAAATTTGTCTAAAACTGTTCAAAATTTGGAGATGTAGGTTTTATGTTATCGTTCACAAAAGAGCCATTATTTGTAAAGCGGTCTTCAAAGAAAACAACCCAGCAAAAACTTTGCTTACAAAATAAGCAGAAAAATAATGAGAATTTGACGAGCCGACTACCTTCTACTAGAAAAAGTACTTATTTTTGTTCGAGATGTCCCAAAAGTAATCCTTTATAATTTAGCCTATTATAATCTAAAAAATAATATGTTTTTTTATACTTAAAATTTTTATAAAAATATATAGTTACACAAAGTCTATAAAGTAAAAATTTTTTTTTTAAATTTTATTTTATTGTTTTTTTCTTATTTTATTTTTTATTTTTTTTTCTGTCTCTGGCGGGATGCGATCGCGCAACCTCGGTGCAGATAGACTAGCTCGCTACCAGCTAGTCTACCGGGGCAGTGTAGTTTATGTATTAAAAAACAATGTTTTTTGACTGTAATGACTATAATGACATTTTTATTGTCATAACGAAAATTTAAAATTTTCTGTATATTTAAGATATAATAATAAAGTTATTATTTAATATATAACTAATAATCCAAAAAGTGGCGAATGAAGCTACAAAGTAATGAATTCTTGAAGTCATTAAAAGTAGGATTGTAAGTAAAGTTTTTGCTGGGAAGTAAGAGTGATATATTCGGCTGTGCCGAATCTTTGATAGCCTCCACCGTGTATAATGTTTTAGGAGTAATTTCTGTATGATGTCTATTTATTATTTTAATCTTTATAACAACAGTAATCTGCATTAAAATTGGTTACGGCTTTAACCTCTATTAAATTATTGACCGACAATCAGAAAGTTTTATGCTTTTTTTTAGCAATTTTAACTAGCTTGAGTAAAATATTATGATTCGTAAAAGTTTTAGCCGAACCTAAATGATTTTCAGGAGGGCAATTTATATTGAAGCCATATTAAAAATCATCCCAAAATTCTGCAGCGTGATTTCTGGTATTAAAAGACATAAATTTCAATACAGCGGAGAAATTAGTTTTAGCGTTTGCAGTGAATTTCAGAAGGCTGCTAAAATGGGATCTTACGTAAATTATGGACCGTATATCACAAAATTTCATTACATTCTTTTCTGCGCATATGAAGCTTAGTTGGAAGAAGTTTGCCGCAATATCTATATCTGCTACGGTTTAAGGCGTACTTAATGATTTAACCAGAGTGGGCTTTACAGTGACATTTCTAGTCCTATAAAACTGTGACGTACCAATTTCTATTATGATAGCATTGTTAATTACGGTTTTCGGCATAATATGCTGTTTTCCGGAAGAAGGGTTTATAAGAGCATATGGTAAATTATGTACCGTTATTCACAAAATTGTATAGTCTTATTTCTTGTTCAATAAAACTGTGATGTACCACATTTTGTTATGATAGCATTATTTCGTTTGGTTTTAGGCGTACTGAACTGTTTTCCGGGAGTAGGGTTAATATGGGGCCCAGTGTAAATTATGGACCGATCTTCACGAAAATTCACAGTCTCATTTCTAGTTCTATTAAACTGTGATGTACCAAATTTTGTTATGACAGCATTGTTAATTAGGGTTTTAGGCGTACTATACTGTTTTCAGGGAGTAGGGCTTATATGGGGTGGCATGTCATAACGTCCAGTGTCATAGTGTCCGTGGACGTTATGACACTTTTAATAGTGTCATAGTGTCCATGGACATTATGACACTTTCAAAAGTGTCATAACGTCCATCAAAGAAATGTCATAGCGTCCGCGGACGTTATGACACTTTGCAAAGTGTCATAATGTCCACAACTTAACTTATAATGAAAAATATTAAAATGTGTAAAATTTTTTTTGAAATATTAAAATAAGTAAGTACAATGCCAAAAATTCTTACAAGCGAGAATGTGAACAAATTTGGGATCATAGCCGGCCTTTGGCCGGGCGCAAGGATTTTCTTCTCTATGGTATAACAAATACGGGCTTCGCTAACTAAAGCTTCTCTGCACAGCCGGCCTTCGGCCGGGCGCAAGGATTTTCTCCTCTATGGTATAACAAACACCGGCTTCGCTAAGTAAAGCTTCTAAAATCTGCCTTGTTTCCGAAAGAAAGCCGACTATGCAGAGAAGCTTTAGTTAGCGAAGCCGGTGTTTGTTATACCATAGAGGAGAAAATCCTTGCGCCCGGGCAAAGGCTGGCTGTGCAGAGAAGCTTTAGTTAGCGAAGCCGGTATTTGTTATACCTTAGACGAGAAAATCTTTGTGCCCGGCCAAAGGCCGGCTGTGCAGAGAAGCTTTACTTAGCGAAGCCGGTGTTTGTTATACCATAGAGGAGAATATCCTTGCGCCCGGCCAAAGGCCGGCTGTGCAGAGAAGCTTTAGTTAGCGAAGCCGGTATTTGTTATACCATAGAGGAGAAAATCCTTGCGCCCAAAAGTGTTTTCGTTATATATTTAATATATACACCCAGAGAAAAAGCAGCAAAACCATTTTTAAAATTTTTTTACCATATTAAGTTTCATTTAACCAAATCATTGTCACCGACAACCATATTATGGTTAAATTAGTTTCTTTAAAAATAGTTTTGTTGGTTGGGACCATAATGAAACATGTTTTTCTCTGCGTGTATGCAGATCATTTTTTTGTATTTAACTTCTTTAGTAATTATGGACCTAATGACACTTTTGAATGTGTCATAACGTCCATTTGCAAAGTGTCATAGTGTCCATGGACGTTATGACACTTTTGAAAGTGTCATAATGTCCATGGACACTATGACACTTTGTGGAGTGTCATAACGTCCATGGACACTATGACACTGGACGTTATGACATGCCACCTTATATGGGTCCTAGGGTAAATAATAAAAGGATCTTCACGAAATTTAACGACGTGATTTTCAGTCGAATTAAACGAATTTTTGCAAAATCTTAAATCATTCTGTGCATTATTCCACCATTTATGTTAGTTTTTGTAACAAAATTATCAATTTTTTTAGGTGGTGGTTCCACATTTCGATTAATAGCTCTGTTACTGATTTTTTTTTCAGTAATCAGTAAAAAAAGAAAATACTGAAAAAGTACTGGTACTGAAAAATTCCCATCTATGTAGAACACAATTTCCCTAAGAAAATTTTGAACTTGGAAATTTCACAGACTAATACAAATATTAAATTAATTAAACGTAAACTTTATCACTTGAATATTGGTATTAAAAACATGATAACAGCAGAGGACCATACTAAATTTATTAAAACACAAAGCGACAGATCAAAACAAATAGTGAAAAATGTTAAGGAGAGACACATTGAAAAATTAATTACACTAAAAGAAAAACAGTTCAAATTACATGGACTAGTATTTACAAGCCACTGGTTTGAAAATAAAACGAAATACGATAACCCGATGGAATGTAAGTGGATAATATGTATCACTTGGCAGAAAGTTCGCATTACCGATAGATAAACATAACTTCTCCCCATTACATATAATAGCTGATGTGTTTGATTATTAAGAAAAGGTCGTTAAAACTTGACGGCAATCCTACTCTAACTTTAAATAACCAGTCCATTAAAATTGTAAACTCTGCCAAAAATCTTGGTATATACTTTAACAACACCCTCACTTGGTCTAACCACGTTAATTTTGCATTTGGTCGAACGTTTTCAATGTTAAGGAATCTGTGGCAAACCCAGTATTGTACTCCAATTTAAATAAGAATACTCATTGCTAAATCATACTTGATACCCATCTGATTGTATGGCTGTGAATTATTTGCCAGCTGTGACAGCGGTAGTAAAAGGAAACTTAATGTGGCGTTTAATAACATTGTTCGGTACGTCTATGGTTTAAGGAGATATGACCATATTTCCTCCTACGTTACCTTGCTTTACGGAATAATTACAGAGGTAAGCGACTTCTAGCATTTGGTCATCGAACACTGATTTCTAAATATCATTTCTTTATTCACGCAATCAGTTTATGGAACGGAATCCCCTAAATATCACAAAAAATAAGTAACGCACGTCAATTCAGGAACTATATTTTTTGTAATTTTTCTCATATTCCTTTTTTTAACTTATTTTAATTAATTTCGCTAACTTTATGTAATAAAGCGTAATTAAATTTTAAATTTAATTTTTAAAACTACTAAATATAATTTTACACAATTTTGTTATTTTTTAATTTCTGATTTTTTTCTGATTTCCTATTTATTGTATTTGCATATGCTCAGTTCCATACTGCAATATAAGACTTGTATAAGTCTTGTGTACGGAACATCGAAAAAAGAAATAAATGTAGAACAATGTATACAGGCCATGGATGTGAATTTTGATAAAGAAAAGGACGTCGCTAGAACAAAATTAGCAAACCACGTATCAGCTTTTAAAAGAAGCATTAAAACACTAAAAAGGATAAGTTTATCCTGACAATTTTTGAGAAACTAAAAAACGTTTGAGGAAATATAACGACATAATTTTTATGCAGGCTGACAAAGGAAATAAAACGGTAGCTATGTATAAAAATGAGTATGAGGGGAAAATGCAAGCACTTTAGGAGAAAAAAACACCTACAGAATTTCAAGAGCAGATCCAACTGACAAACTTCAGAAACAAAACAATACCATTATTTCTGATCTCTACAAAAATAATTTTATTAACGTAAAAATATACGGCTTACCCAAAATACATAAGGAAGGGACACCCTTACGACCTATTGTGTCGTCAGTTCAAGTACCATGCTACCAATTATCAAAGTACGTTGGTACTATTCTTAAAGTCATAATTTCTGACAAATACAATGTTAAAAATTTGCTATGGGTAAAGGTGCAACTGAGCGGCGAGAAAATTAACAATAATGAAATTATGATATCATTTGACGTGATTTCACTATTCACGAACATACCATTTCAGACGGCAATAAACACAATCATGAAAAAATGGAATATAATCAAAAATCATACTAAGATGTCCAGCTCACAATTTTTAAAAATACTCAAATTTTTTCTAAATGACAATAACTATTTTATGTTTGGTGAAAATATTTATACTCAAATCTTTGGTATGCCAATGGGGAACTTACTGTCACGAACTATAGCGGATATCATACTTGACAACCTACTTGTCGATGCAATTATGTAAGTCTTTATTGTTTATGTGTTACATTTTTGTATTTATTTTATTGTTTTATAATTTTTAAATAGACAATCCCTTGAAAAACTCCAACTCCAACTCTATAGGAGTAGACGGGATAAATCCAAAGTTTCTAAAGATTCTTTTACCTCAAATTCTTCCTATTATTACATTTTTCTTTAACAAAATATTAACCACAAGTTACTTTCCCTCGAACTGGAAAATAGCTAAAATAGTTCCAATACCCAAAACTGGTTCCGATTTTAGACCAATAGCCATTCTTCCATTTCTCTCCAAAGTATTTGAACGTATTATGCATAACCAAATGACTTGTTTTTTGGATAACAATAACTTACTAACAGATCGTCAATCTGGGTTCAGAAAGAAAAACAGCTGCATAACGGCGTTAGTTGATGTTACGGAGGAGATAAGGGCGAAACTTGATGATGGCAAGACTACATTTTTAATACTTTTGGACCATTCAAAAGCGTTTGATACTGTGGATCATAACATTCTCTGTTACAAACTTAAACATTTCTTTAATTTCTCTTCAACCGCTACTCAGCTATTGTCCACATACTTGGGTAACAGGTATCAGTATGTTGAAACTGGAATACGGAAATCCAGGGCACTGCCTGTAACAAGAGGGGTACCTCAGGGGTCCATTGTTGGGCCACTATTATTCTCACTGTATTCAAATGACCTCCCAGGCGTCCTAATGAATTGTAATGTAAGAATGTACGCGGATGACGTTCAACTTTATACCAGTTGTAATAATGCTTTAATCGACCAGTGTATTATATCTCTTAATCAACAACTTCATCGTATTTATACGTGGGCAACGGCAAATGGCTTGGAAATAAATCCAAAAAAAATCTAAATGCATTGTTATTCAAAGGCGACTAAATAAACTTAATATTATACCTAATATATTTATAAATAATCAGCAGATTGAAATAGTAACATCTGCTAAGAATCTAGGAATATTTTTCAATGACACTCTTACGTGGTCGAACCACATTAACTATGCTTGTGGTCGCACCTTTTCAATGATTAGAACTCTTTGGCGGACCCAGCATTGTACACCTTTAAGAATAAGAATGCTTCTTGCTAAAACTTATCTTATGCCATTGTTACTGTATGGCTGTGAGCTATTTGCTAAATCTGATACGATTAGTAAGGCGAAATTGAACGTTGCGTTTAACAATATTGTACGGTACGTGTATGGACTTAAAAGGCGTTCTAGTGTTTCTTTGTTTTCATCTCGGCTTTATGGCCTTTCCTTAGAAAATTTGCTGAACATGAGAGTTTTAGTTTTTTTACATAAGATAATATTTACCCACAAACCTGAGCACTTGTACGGTAAACTTTGTATTTCTGACATTAGCAGGGGGAAAAGAATTAGATCGTTCGGGTATAAAAGTTTAATTTCTGAGTGGCATTTCTTCATATTCGCAGTATATCTCTGGAATTCTATACCATATAGCATTCAACTTTTAAGTAACGCACGAAAATTCAGGGAAAATATTTTTAAACTGTTTTCGGCATAGCACTTTGAAACATAATTACTTGAGATTAAAAAATATAAAATTATCTAAATTTTTGATTATTAAAATCTATTGTTTTATACTTTTTTAAATATTTAAATTAAATTATCTTAATTTTTTTTTTCTTTATTGTTTAAATTAAATTGTTTTTTAATTACTTATATAAAAATTGTAGTTAGTTATTAAGTTATTAATTAATTAATGATTTAAAGTTTAACATATTCTCAGTTCCATACTGCAAAATAAGACTCTTAGTCTTGTGTATGGAGAAATTCAATTAATAAATAAATAAATAAATAAAAGTCGACAAACAATCGACGAAACGTCGGGAACAAAATATTGTTATTAAAAATTGAATTATATTTACATTGAAGAAATTTAGGCGCTATTAGCTTGACAAAAATAACATTCATAAATTCATCACTCTGGCTTAAGAAACAACTACAACAAAAAATTAAGATAAGTGATTATTTAAGGAAATCATTGGATATCTTTAAAAAAAAAATGTATCTGCAAAACCGGAATTGACCAATTTAAATTAAAATTTTCCTTACTTCGGCCCTTTTTTATTTTGTTTTTCTTACCAAAATTAGCCTGGGTTGTCCTCCTTATACTGCAAATGTTTGAAAATGGGATCTTTAGAAGTTTAAAAGTCATTTTAATTTCTTTTTACGAGTAAAAGGCATAATAAACCACACAAATGGCTTGGCAAACATGTCAAAATTTTACGTTTGTACAAATATTTTGTGTTTTTAATTGGGGTGTTTGCTGTTTGGACAAACATTTGAAGCAATGTTTGTAGAAATACTAAAATTTTTTTAATATTTGGCAGACTTGTTGGATATTTGTCAAACTTTTTGTGACGTCTAATTCTAAATGTATTCATTTCAGCGAAAACTTTGCAGATTAAAGGCGTTGAAAAGGAAGCATTAAAATAATTGTAAGTAGTAAATTAATCCCTTAAATTATTTGCTTTTATTTTATATTTCTTCTTCGTTTTAAGCAAAAAGCAACAAAATGCCGCAGCACTATCGGCGTCTACATTTATTGAAAACAAAACCAAAAATGAAAATTAATGTTTGTACGGAGAATATTTGTGTTGTTTATTGGCAAACACCAAATAGAAAGAATATGTGTGTTTGCCAAGCATTTTGTGTGGTTTATATGCCCTTAACTAACTTCAAAACCGGAAGTGATTTGAATTTCAATTGTGCTTACTAAGCTCCAATGTTTTTTTAATTTTTTTAAATCCTAAATAGGCCTAGAGTATACTCACAATACTTTAAACATATTGAACTGAGATATTCATGAGCTTAAGAATTCTTTCTAAAAGTTGTTTGAAGTCTATCAATATGTTTTAAATTGGGGTTTATTTAAACGACAAAGATTCATTTTGCAAAACATTTAATATACCTACGATTTTGATTTTTATTTGCGTTTGTCTGCCATACAAATAAGTTCTAGTGAGTTTTTTGGTAGTTCAATAAAAAATATCGGATGTATTTTAAGTGTGGGGGGGTTATATCTATGACAGCAAGAGGAACCGCTGCAGACGAATACCGCCGATAAACAAAACGTTTAACACCAGCCATTTATTTTTTCAATTCAAAGTCGTTCATTTACGTAATTGACAATTGTAAGATCTCAGGCGCGGATCCAGCTTGAGCCTAAGGGGGGGGGGGGGGGGGAAATTTTGTATGATACAAAAAAGTAAAAAATTTGTTTTAAAAAGTTTATTAAAAACAATATGTGTATTAGGGTGAGTGAGTACTTTTTGCAATTTTTGCGAATATCAAATTCTTCATCGCATAGCCGTATAGACCGTTATAGAATATAGAATATTAAAATATTTCGTGATCGTGAAGAAAGTTTCCGCTCCAAACGCGATAAAGTTTTGAATATAAATTGTTCTCATTACTATACAAAATTAAAAGTTAATTACAAAATTTTAAGTATTTTCTAATAATTTCATATATGAAACAGTGATAATTTTCAGCAGCATAGTAAAATATGCGCGGAACGAGCTATTAAAGTTGCACAAGATATTTTTCCATTATGTAAATCAACTCGCACTTTAAACTTAAAATTTATTTCATTAAGCCCAAAAAAAATAGCTTTACATTTTTGCTATACAGTTGCTTATTTTATGAATTTATGCCTGTATTCATAAAAATATTTTAAATTTAATAAACGCTTGAAAACCAAATTTTCTATGAAAATTTTCCTTAATAAACGCTTATTAAATTTTATAATCATTTATGAATATGGGGGTTAAAATATATAGCATATATAAACAATAAATGTACCATATATAATGTGTATAGAAATTAAAAAAAAAAAAATTTTTATGAGGAGCTTTAGAAATTGCCCATCGCGTGGTGGGATGAAGAAATTTTGTCCAAAAAAAGTCAGTACCCTAATTAAAAAAACTCAACAAAAAGGTCAAATAAAATATAAGATCAGTTCAATATACATTAATCTTTTTAAATAAGCAATTGATGATTTCCTTGTGAGGCAAATTTAGACAGTACATTCTATCTTCTGTCATTGTTGATCCGGGCCATGTGTTTATTCGACGAAGGGTAGAAAATGACCTCCCGCTCGTAGCTTTACTGACGAGCATTGAAACGAAAGTTTGAAATATTTTTCTTAGATTTGGGTAGATATCTTTATCACAGTTTATTAAAGCATCTACAACGTTATCTGATAGACCAGGCTCAAGTTTAGATCTTAGTAGGTGTTTATCTCTTTTATCAAATATAATCAGCTCATCAGCTAGTTGTGGTTTTAACAGTTTTGTATCTGTATATGACTTGATTACACTTTGAGGTAGAAGTTTAGGTATGTTCAATACATTTGGGATATCTATTGGGAAAGTTGTTATGAGATCTTCTAAAATTAATTCAATAAGAGGAATGTAACCTACAACTCTGTAGTAATCTTCAACATTTAGGATGTGATTATTTCGTTCAAATCTTGTCTTTTCGATAGGATATCTATTGGCTCCCAAATACTTTGCTAAAACTGTTTTTCGCTTGGCATGATTATATTTAAAAAATTTTTTCGTTTCTTTAACAAATGATACCACTTTTTGTATTTATGGCACTTTATTGCTTTTAGAAATACAGTTGTTCGATTTATGGGAACAGCAAGGCGTTTGTTTCGCATTTGTCGCTTTTCCAGAAATTTTGAACAGCTCCATTTTCTGCTGACATCAGAGGACACCCACCTGTTCCATCTCCTACACAATTTTTAAGGCCATGACCAAAATTAGTCAAAGCTTAAAGAAGTATTGATGATAATGCCTTCGCTTCAATTTCTTTGGAAATATCTAATAAATAGCTATTAGGATTAAGATATGGATACTTATTGAAAATCGTTAGAGATTCAATAAAAAAAATAAAAAAATACTTTTTGAAAATTTCGTTAGAGATTCCATTAAAAAAAAAAAACAAAAAAAACTTTGCTGGGATTTCCAAAAATTTTTTACATTAAAAAAAAATATTATTATTGGGAATTCTTGTATTATCGAAATTAACAAAACATATTTTTATAATTTACGAGGGGGAAATTTCCCTATTCCCCCCCCCCCTGAATCCACGCCTGTAAGATCTCCTAAAAGTTAAATGTAAGATAAAAACAGTGATCTATTTAATTTATCCTAACATAAACACAAATAAGCTCGATAGTTCGCCCACGCGAAAACCTGTCCGTGTGAAAAAAATGGTTTGCCCAAATCTAAACTGCTAACAGACATTGTATGACCTTGCGATTTATTGACTGTCATTGCTCGTGTTAATCTAATGAAAAATTGAACGCGTTTGAATTCAGTTGGCATGGCATGTCTGTGAGAATCGTTAAAATTGGTGGCAGCAATATATTTTCAAAAATTTACCATACAGAATTGTGGCTTCGATAACATTTTTCATAAATTTTTTAATGAGCAATCGAGTACCATTGCCCTGCCGTGGTGGGTTCAAATTCCTTGCCTGGAAAATCCAATGAGTTCAAAACTTCTGTTGGGTAAAATAAAGCGATCGATTTGTATGATACGAAGTTGCCTGACAACGTCTGCTTTATCTCGAAGTTTAAATTATTTTATGCAGCCAGTTTTTTCTTAGACAGTAACTTTTCCATCGCCGATATCTAGCAATTAGTGTCAGGGACCGAAAATAACAGTTATATTGGAATTTTAAAACAAAAAAAGCACATAGAAGTAAACGTCGAAAAACTGATTCAAGTATACCATATTGTTCCTTATGCACTTGTCAATGATGAAATATATTGATTTTTAAAATTTTGATTTTTATTTTTTCGATCAAAAATAACAGTTATTTTTTGATTTTTATTTTTTTGAACAAAAATAACAGTTATTTTTTGATTTTTATTTTTTTGAACAAAAATAACTGTTTTTTTTTGATTTTTATTTTTTCGATCAAAAGTAACAGTTATTTTTTGATTTTTATTTTTTCGAGCAAAAATAAAAGTTATTCTCTAAAGAAATGTACGTGTTTTAATAATTTAGATGACTTTTAATAATTATTTTAATGTGCATAAGAAATTCCAATGATAATTACACACTAAAATAAAAATTTTAATTCAACTAAATTATTAAATAACGTACATTTCTTTAGAGAATAACTTTTATTTTTGCTCGAAAAAATAAAAATCAAAAAATAGCTGTTACTTTTGATCGAAAAAATAAAAATCAAAAAATAACAGTTATTTTTGTTCAAAAAAATAAAAATCAAAAAAATACTGTTATTTTTGATCGAAAAAATAAAAATCAAAAAATAACAGTTTTTTTTGTTCAAAAAAATAAAAATCAAAAAATAACTGTTTTCATCTAATTTTCATGAAAAAAGGTATAACTATTACGGTCCCTGATTAGTGTATTTTTTGATGCCAAATAAAAAAAGCGAAAAAAGTTTTTGCCAAAGAAATGGAAAAAAATTTCTATATAGAGACCACCTAATTACCTAGCGGTATGAATTATACTTTACGACCCATTCACATACTTCCCAAATAGAATTAGAAAATTTTATAAAAATCGGCGAAATGGCTCGCACTGCTTGAATTTGGTTGGATATTGCTCATACAAAAATTTAAAAATTGCTTTTTCTGCCAGACACCCATCATTTTGGTATAATTTGCTTTCATCAGAAAATATGCGGTCAATGAGAGCATTTTGGGATTCAACAACTGCGCCGAATATTAGTGGGCATCCAGTTTTTTCATAGACAGTAACTTTTCCATCGCCGATATCTAACAATTAGTGTATTTTTGATGCCAAATAAAAAAGCGAAAAATATTTTTGCCAATGAAATGGAAAAAAATTTAATGGATAGGGACACCCTAATTAGCTAGAGGTATGAATTATACTTTACGACCTATTCCCATTCTTACCAAATAGACATACAAAATTTTATAAAAATCGGTAGAGCCATTTCGCTCTGCTTAAATTTGGTTGGATATTGCTCATACAAAAATTTAAAAATTGCGATTAAAAATAGGAGTGTCGGGGTAGGAGGTTGAAAAATTGGCGTCATAGGTATTTTTAATGCTAAATAAAAACAAAATTAAACAAAGTT
Organism: Pollenia angustigena; assembly: GCA_930367215.1. NCBI lineage: Eukaryota > Metazoa > Arthropoda > Insecta > Diptera > Polleniidae > Pollenia > Pollenia angustigena. The sequence goes on along the minus strand of OV884058.1, from coordinate 232,872,739 downwards.
TTTGCAAGAAATTGGAAAAAAAAATTTAAAGGGACACCTTAATGACCTAGCGGTATGGAATGAGCCCTACAAGAAATGAATAGGCGAGTAGTCATTTTCTTAACACCATCTTGAAAAAATGTGACTACTCGCTCATTCATTTCTTGTAGGGAGGCTATCAGCGCAGAAGTAGTGTAAACCACAATTTAATTTGGTTACGGTTCTGGTGTTAGATATGTTCTTTGTATTGTTCTTTACAGTGCAATAGTCGAGCCAGTCAACTGTTTGTATCCAAAACAGATGGCGCTAGAAATATAGTTTCTGCACGGGCCGTTACAACCAAGTTCTATTGTGCAAGAGTAGTGTAAACTCCTCATTATCTCATAATTAGTAGTCGGCAGTTGCACCACTTCTGCGCTGATAGCCTCAAATATTTATCGTGTGATTTTTAAGCTATTATCTTTTCGGCAACACTGGTTTAAACAGCTGACGCACGTTTCATGTTTTGTTTCACTGACAAACATCTTCAGTTTGGTCTATAATTTAACCATGAATCGTCTTACAAACGAACAACGCTTGCAAATTATTGAATTTTATTATCAAAACGCGTGCTCTGTTAAGAAAGTTCATCGCGCGCTTCTTGTGTTCAGCGACGAAGCTCATTTTTGGCTCAATGGGTACGTTAATAAGCCAGAAGATCAGCCAGAAGCATTGCAAGAGCTACCAATGCTTCCATAAAATGTCACAGTTTGGTGCGGTTTATGGGCTGGTGTTATCATTGGACCGTACTTCTTCAAAGATGATGCGAATCGTAACGTAACTGTGAATGGTGAGCGCTACCGTGAAATGATATCCAACTTTTTTTGCCCAAAATGCAAGAGCTTGACTTGTATGACATGTTTTTTTAACAAGACGGTGCCACATGCCACATGGACTTATTGAGAGGCGAGTTTGGTGAACATTTATTTCACGTTCGGGACCGGTCGATTGACCGCCTAGATCGTGCGATTTAACGCCTTTAGACTATTTTTTGTGGGGCTAAGTTAAAGCTCATGTCTAAACACACATGCCCGCTTCAATTGACGCATTGGAAGACAACATTGAAGCATTTTTTCATGACATACCGGCCGAAATGTTGGAAAGAGTGTGCCATAATTGGACTAAGCGGATGGACCATTTGAGGCGCAGTCACGGCAACATTTGCATTAAATAATCTTCAAACATTAAGTTATATACACCGTACTATCGATTCAAATAAAGATTTCATGCATGTTTCTGAATTTTATGTGTTTTTTTTTTAACTTTCCTATAGCTCTTAAAAAATCACCCTTTACACGAGAATTTTAAATATGTTTAATAAACATTGTTTATAGATTTTAAAATAAAACATTTAATTTTGATTTTCCCAAATTCCTTTTTATATTTTATTTATGTTTATTATAATTTATTTTAAGAACTTAATTAATCTAAAATTTGTTTTTGTTTTTTGTTCATCTTTGTTATTAAATTTACACAGAGACAAGATTAAAATATTATACATACATTTATCAATATTTTTTTAAATTTTTTTTATATTCATTCCTGGAAAATGTATATTTTATTAACATAAATACGACGAGTACATTGAGATATTGAATTTTTTTTTTATTTAATTAGAATAAAACATTAATATTTAAACATCGATGGAATTGTTTTTGTGATTATTATTTTACAATATTCCAATACTTAAAAACATTTGGCCAATTTACAATTGGAGTTGTAGATAAATTTGGTTTAATACAACACGAATTGAAAGCTGGCCAAATAATTTTAAATAAAGTGAATTTAATATACAGAAATTTGTTTAAAACTCTATAAATATTTAATAAATCCTTTTACGAATTTGTAATCTGCTGGGTGTTTTTCAACATATATTTTTGTATATGTTAGCCACACTTTGTTTTTTTTTTATCTTGTTAAAAAATTATTTAATTTATTTATATATTTTATTGATAAACTGTACATTTCACTATCACAGTCATCCAGTTCAATATAAAATTTAATTTAAATTAAACTGTAAAAAGACGTCAAAATTATTTCAACACAAATTTATACAATTTCAATTTATCATTGTTATTAATTTTATGAGAGTGTATAGATATTTTATGTTAAATGTATTTAAAATTATTGCTACAAATACACGTTTTTAATTTTTTGGAAAAAACTACAGTTGTTTTTTTTATTTATTTTAAAATATTTACAAGAATTTTATTACAAGTAATTAAATCTGGAAAAAGTATTTTGTTTTGAAACAACATTTATGACTAGAAGAAGAGCGTTGTTTTTATTTTTTTAATTTAATTTAATTTGTTTTCTTAATTAATGTTTTGCATTTAGACAATAACAACAATTGAAAATTCGTTAGTATTTTATTGAACTTTAGATGAGGATAATGTTTTTTAACTTAAATTTTATTTTTATTATTTTGCTTTTTACATGCATAAGTTTTAAAATACTTAAGTCCTCGTCACTCTTACGTAAACGTATACGTTCCATATTAGCTGTTCCGATTTCCTTACGTAATCGTGGCGTTGCGGATGAACCTGGTAAAATTAAATTTGTTCTTCGTTTTTAAGTATCAGCTATTAAAGAATTTTGTGTTTGCATATGTTTTTTAATACAGCAATCCATCTACGTATTCGCCGTTTTCTTATATTTTTATAGCAAACGCACAAATAACAAAAGCTAACTTATATTTTTAAATTATACAAAATTTGGTTAATTTTTTGTTTTCTTTTTTAACATTTTTTAACACATTTACGTAGTTTTAAAAAACATCGAAGACGACCACAGCTTTTACGTTTCCGCAACATTTACGTATGAGTAACGAGGCCTGAAGATCTTGTTCGGCTGTCTCAGACTTTAAAAGCTTAATTAACTAATTTACACTTTCATTGATTTTAGTTGGAAAGAAGATCTGTGTTTGACTTTAGAATTTTCTAGTTTAAAAAAAGTTTTTATTTTGTAGATTTGCTCATTAACTGGTGGTCTCGTTTAGTATGGTTGTTCGCCCTTAATGTGCCGGTAGAAGGAGGAAGTGTCTGTGAAGGGAGTGTTGTAGGTGGAGGCGTTTAGGGGTTCAATTGTATTTACCATGGACGATGGTCGCGTTTCGTTTGTATTGCCTATGGTTAAACCATATTCAGCCATATGTTATCATTTCAATATCGTAGTTAGGCCTGAGTTCATCAAACGATTGCCCACTACTAAAGGATTTAAATTACTGCTACCTACTCCCACTCCAAGACCGCCAATACTGCCAAAGCCACTGCTGCCACCTACCCCCACACCCATACCCACGCCATGCGTATGCGAAGAGGCTAGAGAGGCTGTTGCAATGTTAAGGTGATTTCCATTAATGAGACTATTTGTGCCACCGCTGTTGGTATTCTGTGCAAGACTGAGGCTGTTGTGGTTAATACTGCCGCTTGTGTTGAGGCCACTATTTAGGCCGCCGGCTGTATTGTTGGTTAAACCAGATGACATGTTGCTGCTGGAACTGACGGCTGAACTTAGATTGTGCAAAGTGGCTACATTTATTGCAGCCTGTGCTGCACTTGTACTTGTACCACCCGAGCTACCCACCATACCACCTGAATGCATAGAATGTGCCCCACTGCTGCCAGCGATGGCGTTACTCTCATATTAGAAACCACCACCGGACGATGATGGTCATGCGTAATGGGGATAAGAGCTCAAGTGCGGAGCAACGTGAGAGGGTGTTACGTGACCCATAGAATGGGGTTGATACAAATTGGTAGCATGGTTACCCCAATTACCCCACGATGCGGCTGATGGAAATATGGAAGCTAGAAATGAATTAAAAAATATAAATTAATTAAAAATCGTTGTCTTAAAATAAATGTAAATTTTATGTACCTAAACCAAAAACTAATTATAAAGTATGATTAAATTCGATAAAAAGTTTATTTAAGCTGAAGATTTTTTTTGCAAAGTTTTAATATTATTAATTTTTGGCTGAATTTTCATGTTTTTTTCTCATTTTAGAATTTTTTTTCTATATATATTGGAATTTTTTTTTTATCTTTTCCCCCGTTTTCCTTTAAGCGATTTAGTACAATTTTTTATGTTAAGAAATAATGCAAGAACATATAATAGAAGATTTATTTTATAAGTCTTGGATTTTAAATAATGGTCGGTCTCTTTCGCCAAGGAGGCTAAGCCCGATTTCTCGGGGATCTGCGAAAAAGAAAACAATTTGAAGAATCCAATTGTAAAAAGGTTTCCCGAGACATTAACACTTTGCAAGTTTTCGTAAATAAATGTCTGCGAAGAGTTTTACGTATCTTCTGGCCACTAACCATCTCAAACAACAATCTGTTAGCTGAAACACGTCAAATACCGTTGTGTGTAGATATACAGAAAATAAAGTGGAACTGGATTGGACACACTTCGTACGCCACTGTCCGACCTTGCCAAGAATGCTATCAAATGGAACCCGCAGGGAAGTCGCAGAATAGGCCGACCAGCACATACATAACGTCTGCAAATTGAAAGCGAGCCTAGAAAAATGCACGAAAGCTGGAGTTAAATAAAAACTATTACGATGAACAGATCTGAATGGAAGAAATTTGTTGAGACCCTATGCTCCTTATAGGATCGAGGGGAATATGTATATATTTTCAAAGAGTCAGTTTTGGGCTTTAAAACGACGATAAATTTTTAAATTTCTTGACTACATGTATTCTTATGATCTTTTCGTAAACTTACAACAACATAAGGGTTTTTCTATACGGGATTTCCCGGAAAAATATTACGGGATCCTGCACATTTTTCAAGAAAAAAAATTCCGGGAAATTTTAGTTGGAATTTCCGGGATTTTTCTATAAAGCAATTAGTAAAAAAACGCTTATTCGATTCAAAGAAAATAATTTCTTTAAAAACGAAATTACAAGTTTTTGAAGGAAGTGCTAAAAATCGGAAGGTGCCCAGATATTAAATAAGGTTCTTTTGACTATAGCAAACATCCGTAGAAAGGGAACGTGTTTTCTTATTGACAGGACTCTTCTTGATTAAAATTAAAAATAGGCTGTCAAACAAGTCTGCAAATGATTATTCTATATTAGAGCGACTCAAGTTGTATGGAAGCAAAATTCGTGCTCGATGTACCCTCCTAAAAATTAACCTTGAACTTTTTCATTTTGAATATTTCGGCTCCAGCTTTGACCTCTCGTGAGCTGGACCAGTTTGAAAAAGGGTATATTTTTGCATGTTTTGTTAATTTAAGAATCTGTTTCCTTACCAACATAAACAAATTGGGTATCGTAAGAATGGTTTTTTTAAGGCGCGTCCAACTGTGTATACAATTTGTCCAAGGACGATCATCCATGTCCTTTTTTTTAAGGATTTTCTGTAAAAAAAACGGTTTTTGAATTTTTTGTTCGGGGTTGTTTGTAATAAAAGTGCCAAATTAACATATTTTAATCTTCAGTCGCTTTAATTAAATACGTGTCTCAGCTTTTTTTGAAAATCGTGCTAGTTCGCGTTTTGACAAAAATGCAATGAGGTGGCAACCCTTCGTTTAAAATAGGGCAATATGGGTATCAAATTTTATCTTTTGGCAAGTATATCATCTTTGTATGTAAATATTGTAGATTCTTGCAAATTAGTACATTTTACACGGTGCTCTGGAATATATATAAATGCAATTTTGTAGTAACTCTAATATGATACCGGATTTAGTTTCTTGATCATGTATGGATGAAAATAGGACTAAAGAAAGAAAAAAAGAAATGATCCACGACTTTTTGGCGGCATATTTTTTTCGCAAATTAAAAAAAAATTCAATTCGTGGATCATTTCTTTTTTTCATTCTTTAGTTCTATTTTCATCCATACATGATCTAGAAACTCAATCCGCTATCATATTAGAGCAACTTCAAAATTGCATTTATATATATTCCAGAGAACCGTGTAAAATGCATCTAATTTGCAAAAATATAAATTACTAACGTACAAATATGATGTACTTCGCAAAAGAAAAAATTTGATACCCATAATGCCCTTTTTAAAACGAAGGGTTACCACCCCACTGCACTTTAGTCAAAACGCGATCTAGCACGAATTTCAAAAAAACTGAGACACGTATTTAATTAAATCGACTAAAGATTAAAATATGTTAATTTGGCACTTTTATTACAAACAACCCCGAACAAAAAATTCAAAAACCGTTTTTTTTTTACAGAAAATCCTTAAAAAAAAGGACATGGATGATCGTCCTTGGACAAATTGTATACACAGTTGGACGCGCCTTAAAAAAACCTTTCTTACGATAACCAATTTGTATATGTTGGTAAGGAAACAGATTCTTAAAATCACAAAACATGCAAAAATATACCCTTTTTCAAACTGGTCCAGCTCACGAGAGGTCAAAGCTGGAGCCCAAATATTCAAAATGTCATCTTAAAAAAGTCCAAGGTTCATTTTTAGGAGGGTACATCGAGCACTTTTTTTGGTGAGTCGCTCTATTCTATATACATATACACTTGAAATATTTTTGCTAAATAATGTATATTGTACAATTAAATCCGCTGTATGTGGCACAATGTATTAAATTAAATCAAAAATATTTTGATTTATACTGCGCAAACAGAAATATGTGTTGACAACATTGTACAATACGCACATGGGTGCATTGGTTTTGTTTACTTTAACATGTATTAAAAAAAAAAATTGCGTCAAATAATTGTTTGTTATATTGCTCAACTGATTGAATAATGTGAAGCAAATCCACAATTACAACAGCAATAAAATACTCAACAATATTGAAAATGTATGGGCACCTTAAAATCCTATTTTGTAATATTTTTTGGAATTTTCAGAATTTATTAATGCATTGAGAAACTTATTTAATAGATCTCATGAATTGTTATTTGTTTTTTTTCTTAAAATACATTAAATTAAATTTTATTTTTTTACCATTTTATATTAGGCGGAAGCTCCCGTGGTACTAAAAAATAAAATCCCGCTTTACCGGGAAATTGAAAAGTCCGGGAAAAGAAAAACTCTAAGCAACGTGTTTAGTAAATGTGTTAAATTTTTGTTTAAATACACTGAAATTGTTTGTTATGCAAGAAAAAACATATATAATAAAGAGCTGCATTTTAAAATGTTTAACTGGCGATCATGTGTTATAAATAATTTTATATAAAATTCTTTTTTTTATATTCAGGAGTTAAAGACTCTTAAGTTAGGGACATCATTTTCGGCAACTTTTCAATCAGCGAAAAACTAAAAAACTTCAAGCGAGAACGGGATTAAAAACAAGTCATATGCATTTAGTTTGTGCAAGGAACAAGGAGGTACACACAAAAAGTGGTATTCGGCAAGGATGTTAGTGTCTTCTCCGCTTTGTAATCTTTATGCAGAAACCATGTGATGCAGCTATTCAGGTAAACCAAGAGTACATCAATAACTTGTGTTTTGCAGATGATACCGCTTTAATATCTAACAACTTCCAGAACCTTCAATTTCTTTTCCGTGCAATTAATTCAATGCTTTTGGCTAAAAAAAACCACATTAAGAAGACTAATGGCCATTTTCTCAATGTATCGACAAACTGTCTGTTACTTAATGTCAACATAAATTTATTGGAACGATAGAGTGTCCGTTAACGATTTTGGGTTTCTCAATATACCGACAAAAAACATTGTTTTCAGTTGGCAACACCACTCAAAATACATGTTAAAGTTGGAAGTCAGCTGATTGAATTTATCTGTACGGCAAATATAAGGAAAATAAATAATTGGCAGATGAGTGCCGGTTAGCTTTGCGATAAAATCGAAGCAAATGTGCAGTTTGTCGTTGGGAAAAAAGATAATTACCTAATAAGCAAATGACCATAAGATGAGAATAGTAAGTAAAAAAAACACGTCATCATAATGCCCAATTAATAATAGAAAACAATATAATTGACCGTGTCGACAAATTTAAATATTTTGGTGCTTGGCTCACTGAAGATTTGGGCGGTGCGCAAAATGACCCCAGGAAAATGGCACCAAAAGGAAAGTGTAGAACGGCCCAAAATTTTACATGAGACACAATAACACTCAATTATGGGACAATTTTTTTTTTACTTTTTGGGGTTATTTTTCATTTTTCGTTGGGGTGTTTTTGCATTTTAAGTGGAATGAAAAAAGGGCCTCAAATATAATCACAATTTTTACTTTCGGGCTATTTTTCGTTTACTAACAAAAATGCAAATTATATGAAATGAAAATCACCCAACACAACTTTACACAAATTATATAAAATTGTATGTAAAAGTTTCTAGGGATAGTATAAAAAAACTCGAATTCTTATATCAAAGTGGAGAAAATCCTTTCCGGTTATGCAGAGATGCTTTTTTTACTTAGCGAGGCATGTGTTCGTTCTACCATAGAAAATAAAATTCTTGCGACCCGCCGAAGGCCGGCTGTGAAGTGAAGCTTTAGTTAGCAAAGCCAGTGTTCGTCATACCATAGAGGAAAATAGTCTTGAAATCGGGATTCTAAATTTGTGATTTTTAGTTTCGGGCATATGAAATCCACCCCAAAAAAATAATAATTTCTTTGTGTTCTTTTTTGGGGTTAAAATTCATTATACATTTTGAGGTTATTTTTCATAATGAAGAATTATCCAAATATAGCGTCATATTTCGTTTTATTTTTAGGGTTATTTTTCATTTTTTTGGGGTAATTTTTCATTAAAATAATTGGATCATGTTGCATTATGAAAAATAGCCCCAAACTTGGGGCCATATATAAACTTAAATGTATGGTAGCACTACTAAATACAATTATTTAATTGCAAGGTGGTCTCAAAAAACAGCTGAATGTTATTGCTTTGAAAACACAAACGCTAATAGTGTTTGCGTAGAAATTCATTAAAAAAAATAACGTTTCCCTGTTTGTCATCTTTCGAACACAAAAATAATGCTGTTTTCATCATACTCAACAAATGATGAGAACATTAAATTCCGTTCGGGTTTTTTTTAAAAATCCACGAACTTCAATGTGTTCGGTTCGGCTCGTTAATGTTCGTCGCTTTTTGCTGATAAAAAAAAACCAAACATTTTTTACAAAAACAAAATACACACACGAAAAAAACATTATAAAACATTAAAATATAATGTTTTTCTACAGTATCACTACAATTGTTCTGTTTTTTAACGAAAATAGTTACGAACGGTATTAAGGTTTGTGTATGTTTACACAAACACTAAAAAAATAGATATAGTTCTTCGGTGTGTGAGCCGAACGCTAAATAATGTACTGTTTATTTTCGAACACTGTTCCAATGGCAACTTAAGTTAAATTTAAATGTACCACATCGGCGAATAAGTTATATTTAAGTGTTTAGTGAAGAAGAGAATTTTGTACTTAAAACGATTTGAAATATAAATGTGTTTTAATATCAATCCTGAAAATTGGCCATAAGACATTGAAATGTTTGCCCTTCCAAATCGCGCATATTGTAAAATTTCTTAAAGAACGTATTATATCCTCCTGATTTTTTAAGTTTAAAAATCCAAAAAATATTTTTCAACTTACCAGATGATGATGTCATTCCATGGTGAGGACTCATAAATGAGCTTAATTTGGCGCTATGATGATATGGTGTCATAAACAAATCACTTTGATATTTATAGGTGGGATCACTGGCTGCGGGCTGAGTTGCAGCGGCTAAACCTTGAAAGTCAAATTTGTAGGCATAACGTTTACCATGGACCTTGGTCATAATGTTCTTGTCGTAATAATATCTAAAAAAAATATTAGAAATAAATTACTAAAAGCAGAAAATAACATAAAAATCACAGTTAATTGTAGTAAAAATGTTGGCATTAAAGAAACTTTCTTACAGCTACAGCCCACTCAATCTTAACAATATATAATTTCAAATTTTATCGCTTTGTTGTTTTGTTTGTATTTCTCACACTTCTGCTCCTGCTTTTGTTTGCACCATGTCCTAAAATAATAGTCCTGTTACATATTTGACTCAGAATTTAATGCATAAACGAAAAATAAACAAAAAAACACACAAAAATAATCACAAAATAAAATGTTCATCATTTGAAAGGAATGTATTTTTTTTTTTTTTTTTGCTATTTTTGTAGTTTTTGGTTAAAACACTTTGTGGTGGGACATTTGTTGTGCAATTAAAAACACCCATAAATCTTAAATTAAATATAGATTTTTTGTTTTGTGTACAAAGGAGAGTCAGTAATAAAATGTGCGTAACCTTCGTGAAAATTAGGGAGGTTTTTCCGGATTTTTTTTTTTTTTTTTTTGTTATGTATGGCTTAAAGTCAAGTCAAAATTAACACGCAGTAAACCACAAATTATAATTATTTATTATTTTTTTTTTGTTGTATACTAATTTCTGTCTTTTATGGTATACGCAAATTAGTGGGATAATTAGCGTGACTTTTTAATTTTCATTTTGTCAAATGTCCTTGAAGGAATATGTATGTCTTTAAAATTGTAGTTAAGGACTACAAAGAAATGAGGCCTTTATTATTTATTACATCCCTTTAGGAATGATTAAAAAGATTTGTGGAAAAGATTGTTTTCTTCAGATATACATATTCTAATTAATAAAACTGTTAAAGAAAAATTTGCAATTCCCCAACAATTGTTATGGTAACTGATTATGGCCACAAACATGATTATTGCAACCATGAGTATCTTTATCGAAAATATTTTTATGACAATTTGTGTCCTTGCGGTTAATCGAACTGTTTATGGGTTTTATTCCAAATTTGATTTTATTTTAAATCAGGCTCAAAATCATCCAAATTATTTTCCATTAAACTATTTTAATAAAGAAAGGAATTTTACAACATGAAATGAATTGAAATTTATTTATTATTTTTATTCTTGACTGGATCGAAATTGGCTGTAATTAAGTATCCATTTTTTAATTTTCACATGTTCTTCTATACTTCTGTGTTTTTCGTTATTTTGTCAAGAATTTTTCTTTGAATACTCAAAAACTGAGTGCTTTGAATATAAATTTTACTACACGTTCAATCTCATTCATGTGCATATTATGAAAACCGCACATAAATAATAAAATTATTATACAAATATAAATGTTTGGCTTTGGTTTTTAGCATCTTAAAAAATATTTCCGTGAAAATTTTATGGGAAAAAGCATAATTTCAAGGGAAAAGCCTGTTAACTTTTCATTCACGATTGTAGTGATGTAATTTTAATTTATACATGGCTTTAACGATAGGCTAGAGCGTTTTTTCTTATAAACTATGGTTTTTGTTTGATTTTGAAGTTATCCGTTCAACAGTAAAGACACTGTAGAGGAATCGTTTGCCCATGATGTAAAGCCATAATTATGGCACTACGCCCGATAAGTCTCCATCATAAGCTATCGATTACCTAAACCTTCCTGTAGGAATTCAAATCTTTCAAATCAGCGTCTTATAATTATTACAATGAGTTTTCGCTATTTTCTCCACCACGTTGCAAAAAATTGGGTCAATAATTATAAGCTAATGTCGCACCCCGAAACCCTGTAACTCGGTACATTTATGTAACGTCAAACCATTGACCAATGCAGACGAATCGTAGAACGCGCGAAGGCAAGCAAAAAGAGACGGCCTTTTTGCCCTTAAGAATTAATAGCACTAACGCGAGAGATTGTTTTCCACCCAGAGCGCGAATGTTTCTAAGATTTTAGTGAGCTATTTTTTTAAGTCTATATGTAGGTGTTATAAAATTGGTATTTATTATTAAGAGTTATAAATAAAATAATTCATACTACATATCTGTGGCCGTGTGGAAAAACCTGGTAGCTCCATTTTTTTAAAACACGAGAAAAACACACTTAGGGCTAATAAATCAGAGACACATTTTTTGATTAAAAATGTGTTTAAGTCAACAAATCAGTCGTCATCAGCAGTCAGATCCAGAGAGGAAGCATTCAGAAATTGGCGTGAAAAAACGCTGATACTGAAGTTATACGCAAAATGGCAAGGTCTTCGTGTGCCAAAGAACTTAGACGGGAAAAAACTCTTCAGGAGCCACGTCTTCATGCTGAAGTTCTTGCTGCTCCCCGGGGTAGTAAAAGCTTTTCATCATTCGTTAAAAGAGTAAGGGTTAGGTTAATGCTAGTTCTGCAATACCAACTATTTTAAAGGATGGCCGAACATTCACGGACCCGGTTGATAACCTAACCGATGGACAGAGCATATATTTAAGGTGTCGAAAGAAGCATTCAAGTGCCTCGGTGTTCTAAGACGGTGAAAAATATATACCACTCCATGCGATCTCTTTACTATTTATACCACCTATATCCGACCGCGTATGGAATACAACACTCATGTGTGGGCCGGTGCTTCAAAGTCTATTTTGGAGCTTCTCGAACGCGTGCAGGAGAGGGCGAAGGTTCTCATTGGTGACTGTAGGGTATCCAATTCTATTGACTCCCTTGAGCACCATCGCAATGTGGGTTGTATTTGCCTGTTTTATCGTTTCTACAATGGGATGTGTTCTGACGAAATTAGGGATCTGGTTCCCGAAGCCCGTACGTTTGTTCGTAATACACATTTTTCCTCAAGAGCCCATTCTTATATGGTCGATTGTCAGGTGAATCGTACAACGCATTACAGGTCCGACCAGAAAAAAAATCTATTAATCAGTTAAGCCTTCTTTAAACGCATAAAACTGGGCGTTTTAACTACCAATACAGACCAAGTGAATTTGACAAGATTTATCGTGTGCTACCACCTGGTTTTTTTTAACTTCATATAATACATGGGACACTGATTTATAGTTGTTGAGCTCAAACTACATATAAATTTAAGTTAAGATCAATTAAACCAGCGCGCAGCTGCAGAGTTTAAAAATTCACTAATTTATCAGCCATTAAACTTTTAAACATACATATTTCACTAATAATTGAATATGAATTTATGTTATTATGCATGCGCATTAAGCAAATTATAATTTTAAATAATATTTTAGATTTCTGGTTCCATTAAACTTATTTTTGGACATATAAACCGAAAATACATATCAGTTACCATGTTTTTTTTTTTTTTTTGAAAAAATGGAATTAACTGGTTTTTCCAAAAAAAAACTTTTTTTTAAATTTATTTTTATATTTTACGGCACTTAAGTAATTATTTCTAAAAAGATTAGCTATTTGACTCAGCACGTTAATTTGCCCGTTTTTTTACGAAAAAATTGAGTTATCCAGTTTTTCCAAAAATATATTTTTCATCCTTTTTCTATGTATCCAAAAAACAAAACTTTCTACAATATTTATTGTTTTTGCTTTTGGGGAGCATAATTTTAAAAAGTTTTGTGAAAATTTTAGTAACATAAGTGCCTGAAAAAAGCTTTTACATTTTATTATGTTGTAATAAAAAACATGATTTATGAATGTCAATTTAATAATTATCTTTACCAAAAAAAATAGAGTGTTTTGATGCCTCGAAGGATTGCATGAAATGGATATAAAGTTTACTTTTAGTGAGATTCATGTTTGACATCTAGTGTTGACCCGAAATTGCTAAAAAAATTTCGGACAATCACAAATTCTGTTACTATAAACTCTTTCTTATGTCATTCTTGTAAAAGCTAAAACAAACAAAATTAAAAAAAGATCCTTTTAAATCCAATCAACGAATAAATGTTTCGTCAATAGAAAATTGCCAATTGTCAAAATTCATTTAATTTAACTCCCTTTTCTTTAAACAGTCAACTGACAAAACGAAATTGGCAAACATAACCTCAAACTTAACTACTTTATATACACACATACATACCCAAACATTAAGGATAACAAGTAAGGATAACAATAGCATAGCAAGGAAATAAAACATGAAGAGAATGGGAGAAAAAAAGGATTAAAATAAACCATTTCGTTGACACTTACAAGTGTCCATCAACAGCAAAAAGCACAAACAAACGAACAGACGGACATTCCTGTACCAAAACAGAAATATTTCCCCCAGTATGTGTAAAATGGTATGAATATTTATACGGAATGTATTTGTGTGCGTGTGTGTAAGTGTTTAAGTAGACAAACAAAAGATATAAAAATGTATTAAATGAAGCATTAAAGGACTTTGTTGGGATAATGGCAATACTGCCAAAACACACAATACAATGATAAAAGGAACATTATCCTTCTGTTTTTGATGGAAGATGGTGATTGCCAAGATGTCAATATAAAAAAAAAAAATAAAAGATTTTCAAGTGATGAGATAAAATGATGTCTATTTGGTTAATATCTGCTCACTTTAACAACAAAGAAATCAAGTTACTTTTTAAATAAAAAAAAATATTTACAAATTTTTTTCTGATGCAGACAAATATCACCTTTTTCAAAGAAAATCTTTGATTTCAAACGTTTTACAAGAGTTTTTATTTAACACTTTTTTTTTCTCTTCTGTGTTTATTTACTAATGGGGAAATGTTAAGATGAAAGAATACAATCAAAAGTAACTAAATTGGCTTTACAAAAAAAAAAAAATCAACATGGTTGATTTAACTTCACCATGTGTGAGATTTATCTGCTGTAAAAATCCTTTTTTTAGATTTTACTTTGTTTACAAAGATCTCAATAGCTATTTAAAATCTTAAGCTCTTTTTTAAATCTTTTTCTTCAGATGATTGCAATTGACATGTTGTATTTAAACAGAAAAAAAGATTTTGTTTAAAAAGCTAAAAGGGTTATTTTTATGTTTTGTATATAAAAAAAAAAATTAGAAAGTTGATGTTTTCTTAGCAAATTGGTCATAAACTTAAGCTTATTTACACGATAATGAAACACTTAATAAATGGTCAATATGTTAAATTTAAATACAAAATACAATGTTAATATTTTGTAAAGGAACAATTTTGATATCATTTTATACTTAGGTAAGTACTAATAAATATTTTCATTGAAGGCTTTATTAAAATAAGTAACTTATATTTTTCAATTACCAAATAAATTTGAGGAATTTGAGCCAGTACCCATGGTCTGTAACTTTAGTAAGAACTTCTCGCATCGAAAAGATGTCAAACAAAATATTCCATCGTTTCACGAAAAGTGAGAAAAATATGTGTCTGTAACTCATGTCGAAAACTATCAAAAAAAATTACGTCGTTACGTTATAATTGTCATAAGATTGTACTCAAAGCCGATGTGACATTGCAGACGTTGAGAACGCCAGTCACACATATCGTTGACGGCGACCAAAAATTTACTAAAATTGGATTATTATCGACGGCGGCGAAAATACAACAAATAATGTAAAGTGCGACTTTTATGTGTGTCGTTTGCAAACGAGCTTTAAAAACATTCGTATATTTTTAAAAATGTTAAAAGCAAAATAATTAAATTAAACAATGAAAAAATGTGCCAAGAACAAAATATTATTAAGGGTCCTCTTGATATCGTTTATAAGTCTCGTAATCTGTGCAAACTGTGCATTCTTACGCCCTCGTAAATGAACTGTCAAAAATTGTATGAGAATTCATTTACACAAACTGCTTAAATTTGCCCAACAATTTTGACTCGTAAACTTGCGCTGTTCAATTGTGAATTTATACAGACAAATTTTTTTAATGCTTAAGCCCTTATGACACTACATTTTTAATGCATTGTTCAAGTTTTGGTGAACAGTGCAAATATAAAGTAATGGACAAATTTACCAAGTGCGAAGGTTCAGCTGTATTAAGGTAAATGGCAAACTGTCAAAAATGTTACTAAAGTTATCGATAAAAAATGAAGTTATGTCAAAAAAAAATGTAAAATTTTTCAACTTAAAATTGACATTTCAAGCTTGAAATATTAAAAGTGTTGCTAAATCAGCGGTTTATGGTCAAATTCAGCGATTTACCGCTTTTTGTTTTTAGGTTTCTCATAAACAAAAAGTTGGCAACATTTAATAAAATTATCAGAACAGGGATGGCTAAGTTGTTTCAATTGTACTTTTTTGTTGATACTTTTTAAACTAAGATTTATAATAACTTTTTGTGGTGTTTTTTAAGAACATAAATAAAATTAATTTCAACTAAACAAAAATCTTTTAGTACAATTAGAGCAAAAAAGTACAATTTTGAAGGTTGTTGGTACAATTTTAAAAATTCTGAAAGCCATCTCTGAAACAAAACCATAAGAAGAGAAAAAAAAAACTAAAAAACTTTGTTTACATTTTTTATAGTTTACTCATTCTAGCATTTACTGTTTCTTTCTATCAATTCTATATCAATTAATGAATAAAAAATGTAGTGTCATAAGGGCTTTACCGCCGTTTTCAATGAAAACTTCAAGTGTTAATAAATCATAAACAATTGGGGTATTCACAAGGTGTGCTATCTTGTTGTATTGTCATAATGTTCTAACATTTTACAATGGTTTAAAAATATTGTGGTTGCTTTGTGAACAAAAAGTGTCTTAAATTAATAAAACTTTGCTTGCTATGTTTATTGTGCTGTCGTAATTAATCAGAAAAGACCTGCGCTGAGCGGCTATAATTTTGAAGCCGTCACCGTTTATGTTATAGCTTTATCCGGCTAATATCCGAATTTAACCTGCGGCTAGCAATTTTTGCAACAAAACACTTGCGGCGTCATATTAGATCGGCTCAGGCCTCGATGTTTGGTAAGCAAACAAAAAAAATTTGTTTGTGGTTCGCGTCTGAAAAATTGAAAATAGTCAGAAAAGATCTAATTTAATTTATTAATTCATGGATTAGAATTAAAAAATATTTTGATTTTAGGTAAAAATTTATTTTATTACATTTGTTTTCAATCAGCCGATTTAAATTCAAAATAGCACACTAAATTATGAGGGGTTGTTCACAACTGTCGTATTTTTTCATGTTATTATTTTAAGACATTTGACTTTATGACACCTTGTGAATCCCCCAAATAAATTCTTGCAATAATATAAGCATGTTAGTCTTTTGGCTTTCTTTATGCATGTTTAAAAACAAATTTTATTTTTCATTCACAAATTTCAAGTTTTTTATTATATTTTTGATTATTTTTTTATTGACGTTTCAGTTTGAAATGACATTAATTCTAAAAATTACACAAAAATTAAAAAGGATCATCATGAAACGAGTCTCGCAAGTTTACCCATTTGCACAAATGGCAATTTTAAGCGATATCAGGAAGTCCCTTATTATTTTTATTCTTTACATTTTGCATTTTTTATATGTTTTTAAGTGTTCAAATTTTGTTCGCCCCGTTTTTATTCGTGAGTTTATTTAACAGTTCAAAGCGGGAACTTTCACACAGAAATTTTTGTTAGACACATATTTCTGTAAATTGGCGAGTAATTTCCTTACGTGACAGCCAAACATTTTGTAGACGCAGTTAAGTGAGAAAAACAGTTGTTTGCTTCAATTTATGGCATTTATGTTTCATTTCTCACACTTCAATCGTAAAGTTTCTCGACGCGAGAGTTACAGAACATGGGCACAGTAGTAATATTCCTATTTACCAGTGTTGCCAATTCTTCAGCAACAAAAAATTTCTAAAGAAGATTTTTTTATATATGTATAAAGCTTACCAAGATGAATAGTGACCAAATCTAGACACCAAATGGCTAACTTGGCAGCACTTTTATGTAATAATACTTTTTTTCTATTTCTCATAATCTATTAATCTAATCTTCATATATTAAAAAGGAACTAACAATAATTAATCAAATCTTATTATAATTCCTAAGTTTATATCCATTCAGTGCCTAACGAAAATTCTTCTGATCACGGTTCCCATTCACATGGGTGTTTAGCACTCTTCTGATTGAGGGAGTGATGCAGTGTCTCTTCTCCTTAAGCGAATGTGGCCGCCATCATTTAAAATAGTTAGAATAGTGGATTTGGGTGCAGTTCAAGCCTTTTATGATTTTTGATTTAATTGAGTATTTTGTGATCATAGTCTTTACTGATGGCACATTAAGGTCTTTGTGAATGTTCGAGTTTTTGTACACACACCGAGAGAAAAAATATGTATATTTTAACGGGTGCGACATGATTCTCTACGAAAAGTAAAAATTTTAAACAGAGACTTTTTGAAAAATTGCTGAAATATTTTGAGGGGATGTTAGGATGGTTTTAATCAATACAAAAAACAGAACAACCAAGTTTTTCAATTTGGTTGGCTTATGATATGATTACAATAAACCCTTTATTTGTATAAATGTAACTTATTACTATTTAATTTTAAATAAAAAAAAATAAGTTTAATGCAGGAAAAAATACTAAAATTTTTTATTTTTTTTAAATTTAATTCCAAGCAAATTCTTTTCACTTATGGCTAATAAATCAATGCAAGTTAAACTCCCTTTTAAGTTACAAATGTGCTTAAACTAGCAAATCTATAATTCAGTAAACATTTAAAAAATCTCTAAACGCATAAAATTGGGCGTTTAAATTACCAATACAAGCCATACGATTTTGACAACATTTATCGTAGTGCTGCCTCATTATTATTTTTTGCACTACATATAACTTTTAGGGCACTGATTTACAGCTATTAAGTTAAAACTACATATAAATTTAAGTTTAGTTCAACTAAACCAACGTTTAAACATTCATTGATTTATTAGCCATTAATCTTATTTCAAATTTTCATCGATTAAAAAACATTTTAAAAATTATGTTCTTAAATCAATTTTAAGCTCGAAAGTAATTCGAAATTACAGAAAAAGTATTTGATATCAATGCGAACTCTAGAAAATACTAGAAAAACAACGTAAAATTTATAGGAAAGTAGATAAAATAGTGTCCGAGTTGACCCATTTTTGCTATCGATCATTTCTAGTATAAATTAGGAATTTGCGCTAAATTTTGTTGCATAAGCTCATCCCATAGTAATGCTAAAACCCTTTCCTACATACACACTGACAGAAGGCCAAATGGACAACTCTACTGCGCTACCGATCAGGAACCAGAATGTATTCGTATACTTTATAGGGCCTAAAATCAATACTGCTGAAATTACAAACGGAACGACAAACTTATGAATGCCCTTTCCGCCTGTGGTGAAGAGAAAACAAAAAGAATAAAAAGTTTATCTTTCTTGCTTCGAAACTTATTATTGTATTTTTGAAATAATTTGGTCTTTTTCAACCTTCTGGCTTGATACTTTTTGTTTGGGGAAACAAAATTAAATTAGCTCATAATCCTGTGCAGAGTGCTAAACTAAGAAAGCCTTCCTACCGCTTACTACCTGCTGGGTGCGCCAACTTTGACTGACTGTTTGGCATATTGTGATGCATCAAATAATTCTGAAGCCAATTTTTAGAAGGCGTAGCAGGGATATTCTGGAAATTCCCAATTGCATAGCACGCATAAAGCGTAAGAAAAGTTTAAAAGTTTTATTATTTAAGAGTCAGCTGCGAAATTATAAGCTCTTCCCTGAAATTTAAATCCAAAGCTTTTAAGTTTAAAGTTTTGATTTGTTTAATTTTAGCTTTAATTTTTTTTTTTTAAATTTTACAAAAGCATATTTTCGCAATTAGTTTTAATTAAATTGAATACAAAAGATGAAAACTTTTTTTTTGTTATTTCTGGAAAATTTCATTATTGTTAAAAAATGAAAACAATTATTGTCACTGATGTCAAATTAAATTCGTGCCAATTTTGTGGAATTCTTGTTCAATAAAACAAAAAGTGAATGAAAGAAAAAAAAAATATTTGCACAATAAAAAATATTGTCATTCTTTTGCCATTTTTCTCTGTACATTTTGTTTTGTCTGTTGATGTTTTTTGCATTCAACCATTCATTTGGACCGGAAATGACCCCCAACTACTACAGCGATTCATGCTGCTGTTTCTGGTACGTTTGTTGAAAAAAACAGTAAATAAATGAAAAATTTTTTTCTCTTTTTTTTAATTTTATGTTATAAAAAGAACAAAAATTATCATTCAATGTTTTGTTGTTGTGCTCTGCTCTGCTATTCAATAGTTTGTCAATGTTTCGCTCAGATCTGTTGTGAGTTCTTTTTTGTGCATTTATTTTTTGTTGTTTTGTTCTTGACAAAGAAAAAGTGTTGATACATATTTCATTTTGCTAGAAACAATCAATTTTACAGAAAAAGTTGCAAAATGTAATAAAACTCAAGGGGGGTGATGTTGCACCGTACACAAACATTCATGTATATACTTTAGAGATACATCCCTGCACAAAATATAATTACAACATTTAGTATTTCACAAATTGTCATTTATGGTCACATTATAATAACATATTTTTATTTTCATTTACTGAACGTTTATGTCTACATATTTTTTCTGATTTATTTCTATTTACAAACATTTTATTACATTTCCAAATTTCATTTCAATTCCAATTTAGGTTTTAGTTCTATTCTCAGCAGTTGCCAGCCTAATTTGATTTGTACAAACAAATAAGCAAACAAGAAAAAAGCGTAAACTGTAAATGTAGCCAGACATTTGTCATCATTAACCTATAAAAATCAAATTAAATGAAAATAAAAAAAAATATAAAGAGAGAGAAACTGTAGCATATGATGACATATCATGCCCCTGTTGGGTTCATTGTATACCTTTGCCACATCCTTTGAGACAAATTTTTACTACAAAAATCGTTAATAGTGGTGGATTTATATATTTTTTTTTTTTTTTTTGCTTTGGTTAAATCTTAAATTTTAGTAAATTTTTGGGTTAAATTCGTAGATTTTTGTTGTATATTTTGTTCCATTATTATTATTATTTTTTTTAGATTTGTCGAAATCAGCTATCAATAAGACTAATCAATGAATTCAATTATCTGGAAAATCTTTAACAAAACAAATGCTCATATTTTACGATAGTTTTTTTCTTTTGCCATCCACTTGTCTATTATTTATGCAGGTCACAAAAATACCGCATTTGCTTTGTGCTCGAACAAGTGTAATAGAACTTGCCTAATTAGGTGTTTTTCATCAACATGTTCTGCTTTTTAGTTCATCTAATGTCATGATTTTTGTTCTATCTACAATTCAATGAGTTCTAGAGTCTTAATCCCCAGCGATGTTCACACATTTTCGTTGTACATTGAATTAAGCAACCCTTAATTTAAGAATTTTTTTATTGTTTGTATTTCAGTCATTATCAACACTTAATTATTTACAAAATTAACAGGTCATTAATTAGTTTTTGTGAAGTTTATTGTTTAAGGAATATGAAATAAATGTTTGCTTACCTTAAAGCACGACTTAGTTTGTCATAATTCATGTTGGGTTTTGATTTCCGCTCACCCCATCTTCGGGCCACTTCATCTGGATCGGATAATTTAAATTCACCATTTGTTCCTTCCCATGTTATGCAACCAGCATTGCCGGAGTCGGATAGTAGTTCTAATAAAAATTGCCAAAGTTGTATTTGACCAGAACCTGGAAATGAAGAGGGGTTTGAAGATTCCTTTTAATAAAACTAAAAAATAGTATTTATGTTAAAAAAAATTTAAAAAAAAGTTAATACAACTTCTTGAGATGATTTTCTTTCGATGTTTATCTTTTATTTCGATTCTACAGAGAAAAAAAAATGTGCTTTTCTTACAAAAATTTCGAGAGGATAACTTAATATATAGTATGATGCTTCAACTTGTTTTGCTGCCGTCCTTATGCATGACATTTCGACGAGTATGTGAAAATAGTGAATGCCGTCGAGAAGTAGGATATTGCTTTTCGATGGAAAAGAAGAGTAGGCCTTTAAAGCTAGGCCTTTCGGTGGTGCTTTGCAACATTACGTTTTTGAAGTCAGCCTATACATTGTATATCAATAGTGAAAACTGAAAGTGTTTACTGAAAAAACCGTGCATACGAATCAGCGTTGCCACTTTCGAAATAAATAAAAAAAATATACAATATGCAAATTGTTGGAAAATTTTTGCACCAATAATTTATACCCAAACAGCCAAAATGGCAAAATCTCTTGTCCTGATGTGTATAACACTTAAAATTTTTGCTCATGGTATACCCGTCGATTATGAATTACTTCCTGAATCTATCTTACGATGTCCGTCTGGCTGATAATAGCGTGTGTTTTTGGAGTATCACAACTTTGAGTTGGTATCACTGCCTTATTCGAGCACCCATTCAACAGCTGATTGTTGCTTTTTGTTTAGTTTGCTTTGAATGTTCATTATGAATCGACTAACACCAGAGCAACACGCGCAAATTGTTGAAATTTTCAATCAAAATAATTGTTCTATTCGTCAAACTCTTCGTGCACTTCTTCCGTTTTATGGCGTACATATTCGTCCTTCTAAGCGACTAATTCGAATAACAATAGATCCTTTTCGGACCACATTTAATGTTTCTGATAATGTGAGATACAGAGCAATAAGCACTGAAGAAGCGGTTGTCGCTGTGCAGGAAAGCATAGGAGATATTCCTAATCAATCAATTCGTCGCCGTTGTTAGCAACTGGGTTTGTGTCCTTCCACTTTATGGAAGAATTTACGAAAGGATCTTGGCTAAAAGCATTCAAGATACAACTTGTGCACGAATAAAAGCCAAACGTATGCGCCGCCGATTTGGCAAACGGGCTGGAGCATAAATTGATATTGATTTTGAATTTCCATTCAAATCGATGAAGCCCATTTCTGGTTGAATGGGTAGGTAAATAAGCAGAATTGTCGCATTTGGAGTGAGGAGAATCCTCAAGCTTTTGTCGAAAACTCAATACTAAACCATTCTAGATAGAGGAACTGTTAAAATTTCTGTTTTCCTGGCTTCTCAAGCCATTTTTGTGTTCTTTCTAAAATCATTTACATGTTCTCTAAAAAGTAAATATAAAGAATATGCTCCTAAGAACACAGTTTCGTCAAATATATTTATATGTAAACTAAACAAAAATCTATAACTATAAAAACCTTAAAACTGATCTCGATCTTAATGAGAAATCTGAAGTAAAGAATGAAATTATGGCAAACTTTACTAACGGAACACAGTCGATTCAAACACCCAAAACTTTCTATCTATGATTACAGAAGTTCCTTAAGCTTTTCGTTTATTGAGATCTGAACTTTTTGCATTGTTTTTAGAATGAAGCAGTTTTGGGTTCATAACCAAAAATATACTTAATTTTCAATATCATTAAGAAGACATAATTAATCAATTGGCATTTGCTTAAATAATGATAATATCTGATTTACAACAAGTGTTCCAAATCTGGACCACCCATAGATTTGTTTATATTTTTTATAATTTACTAAATACAATCAAAATTTCAAAACACTCACATTTATAATAAAAAAATAAAAAAAGCCCAAGGCTAAATAAATCACAGCATATTTAAGGACATAAAAGCCAACCGCAAATAATTTCAACAACTTGATGAAACATTATTCGATTCGTGACGCACTTCAAAAGACTCCAGTGATGAACATCAAAACTCGTTTAATCATTTAGCAATTAGATGTTCACGGGATTTAAAAGAAAGGGTGGCGCAGAAGATTCATTGGTAAACGTATACAAAACATTTGAAGGGCTGCTAACACTTAAACAGGGGAGAAAATATTTTTTATACACAGAAAAAATTCTTTATCTTTTATTTAATCGAAAAGCTACGAAACGTAATACGAAGCTATACGTAATAATTGTGTACAATAAACGAAAATTAACTATTAACTAAAATGTTTTATAAGCTAATTTTTTAATTCGTATATTTTAAGGCATTATTTCTTGATTGCCTTTTTTATAGTTTTGGTAAAAGAAACTTAGATAGATTTAAAGAGAAACATATTTAAAAAAAAAAGTATTTAAGAAGCATTTTATCGTCAAACATTAAAGTTGCTTACTACCTGGCCCACAATGCCGAAAAGACAATATCTTTTGTATATTTACATTGAAAACAAAAAAAAAAAATTAGTTTTTATTATTATGTGCGTTCGTTTACTTTTCCAGTAAAATCCCAGTAATATCCAGTACGTGAGTAATATGCAAATTTACAAATTTATGTGTACGCGAACGCATTTTAGTAAAATCCAGTACAAATTTGTACAAATTTTGGGGTAAACGAACGCAGCTATTGTTGTTAATAAAAATATACAAAAG
Source organism: Pollenia angustigena (assembly GCA_930367215.1). NCBI lineage: Eukaryota > Metazoa > Arthropoda > Insecta > Diptera > Polleniidae > Pollenia > Pollenia angustigena. The sequence continues at coordinate 232,848,695 of OV884058.1, read as the reverse complement.
AAATTTTGTTTTCGACTTTGTAGGCCAGGCAGTTAATGTTTACTAAAAACAAGACTACGAACGAATTCCCTAGTTGCGTCGATCAAAACAAATTTTAATGAAAAATTTGCAATATTGATAGGCTACTTAAGACATTTAATTTTTACGGGCAACTTAAAGATGTTTGAATTAGGAAGACACAACCATGTTATGGTTGCCTTTTATGATTAACAACAGGGCTGTGTAGTCTGAATAAGGATTAATGCGGATTCAAAGTGCCCACGAAAATTCGCGACTCTTGCTCCAAAAATTTTTCGCCATAAAAAATTTTCTAATAATTTTCAAAATATTTTCCGCTTCAAAAATTTTGAAGTCAGAAAATATGGACCAGTCTTCTTTACATATGTAATTAACTATATTAAAGCTCAATTCAGCACAAGTTAGAATTAAAATATCGATTTGAAATTAAAGAACCATTTTCTTGTTATCTTTAACAATTAAAAGGTACTGCATTAAATTAAAAGATCTTAAAGTCAAATAAAGACCAGTCTCATATACATTTGAGCATCAAGGAGTCGGAGTTGTCTAAATTGCATGTTAATACGCAACTACCTTTAAATAAAGCATAGCGGCAAGTTACGATTGAAATTTCCATTTAAAATGTATTGTAATTTTGATCGATATCAAAGGCTGTAATTTGCTTTAGATATTTTTTTCCAGTGTAGAAAAAGTAAATGATTTCGAAATGCTTGTTTTTATTTTGTGTATTCTTAAAATACCACTCAAGTGTGCAATTCAACAAAAATTAGTATGAATATTGTGTTAATTGTGTATAGAACCAGAGATACTTTTGAAATAGAAAAGCTTTTATTTTAAACACTTAAATATACACAAACTTATCAATAGATTCGTTATTTGTTAGTTAAAGTATGGAATTGAATTTAGAGCACGTGCTTTTTAATGGATCTTAATGTGGCATGAAAAGTGTTTTAATATTTTAAACTTTTTAGCTACAAAAAAAAAAAAAAAAAAACTCATACACGTAAATTTTGTTTCATGAAAGTGTTGAGTGAAATTGCCACCATTTCAGCAGTACACCTCATTTAAATATTTCACCAGCACTTGCACTAATTTTTACTTCCGTCCTTTAGAGAGTATTTTAGTTTAAAATTTCTCCTTTTTTACCATTTTTTCGTTCATTGTTTCTTAAAGATTTGACTGTTTTTTTTTTTTTTTTTGCTAAAGTCTTAAAGAAAACGGAAAGTAATTTTAACTTAACAAACGCATGTTGGTAATATTTTAATTACCAACATGCAACATTTGTTTTCTTTTCTTTTACTCTATGGTTAATTGTTTTTCCTTTTTTGTCGTGTTTCTTGCTTTTATTTTCGTGTTATTTTATGTTTTAGCTTTAAAGCTAAAATTCCATACACCCGCCATATTTGTTGGCAAAGAGAAGGAACTTTTTAGTTATTTAAAGTATTACACAGGCGTCTAACGCCATTTTGTTTTGGCTTTATACTGAATAACAACTACACGAAATTAGCATATTGTATGAGTATTTTATACCATGTACATTGAAATATTTATGTATTTATTTATTCATGTGTAGTTGTTGGTACATACTACGTACGTATGTATGTGAATGCTATTTAAGGTTTTAACATTCCCCATCTCCTCTCAGTATTTTAAAATTTTAATATGTATGTATATCTTTTTTAGCATTTGGGTGGCATGTATTTAAAGGGGGCTTTGTCTTTGATCTTAACTTTGTAAAAACGAAAAGAAAAAGAAATGTTAATTTAATTTTTAGTAAATGGAAAAAAAGCTACGGAAAAAAGTTGCTTAACTTAAATGCTCCTACGGAAATAATTAGTTGTTGTAATCTTGCTTTTTTTACTTCTGTTAAGTTTTTGTTTTTAGATTCCTGCCAAGTTTTTAAAAAAAAGAAAACATGAGCTAAAATACATATTTAAAATAATTACGTGAAAAAATACTTAAAATGTCCAAAAATTATGTAAAGATTACACTGAAGACAGTTTAAGTTATCAGTTTAATGCTTTTAATTAAATTTATGCTTTTCACAAGGCAACGAACGACATTACGAAAGATTTTTTAAAAGAGAGTTTTATGGTAATAAAAACCATCAACAATAAATTTCAAGTGTTTTAATCAAGTATAAAAACTGGGAATTAAGCACGAATAACAAAAATCTTTTGAAATTAAAATTTTGTATTCCCAAAAATTGAAATTACTTTTTGATTAAACAGGCAAGTGCACGGCCTAAAAACACTTAATTGACAACATCTTTTGTAAGTTGTTGTTGTTTTTATTTTGTCTTTCTTAACCTACTTACAACTACAATCAAGGCTGTCAGATATGGCGATTTCTCGCCAAACGTGGCGAATTTGAAACGTGTATGGCGATGGGATTTCCCATTTGGCGACTGGCGACTGGCGACTGGCGACTTTTATGGCGATTTCTGATATAACTGGCGATTAACTTGGCTATTTTTACCATTTATATTATTTCGGCGATTTTGTTTAACAACTTGTCATTTTTTGTTATCATTACAAATATAAAAAAAATATATTAAGTAAATTTTATATTCAGTCACTATTTAATTCTAATAGTAATTCTAATAGTATGTAGGTCAAAACTCCAGTAATGAAATCGGTGAGGCTGAAGTGAAAAATTATACTAGCGTTTTTTTTATGCAAAATTTAATTTAAAAAAAAAGAAAATTTTACAAAAACTGAACAAAATCGACGTTTGGCGATTTTTGGCGATTTCTGACATCCGGTTTGGCGATGGAGCTCAAAAAAATCTGACAACCCTGACTACAATTAATGTTGAGAGAATTTCAACTAATTGTAGTGGGGAATGTAAGATTAGATAAACCCACTGTTGTTTATTGTTGATGTGTTTTGTTTAAACTTTGATATTATTACAAGTAGAACTGTTGCTATAATTCTTATACGTTTAACAGTTTTATTTGGCTTAATATCTTTAGTTTTTCTAAAATCTTTATGGATGAAGTTTCCTGATGATCTGGCCTAAGCAACCAGTGAAATGCGCATAGGAATAGCTTATCCCATCAACAATAAATTTCAAGTGTTTTTGTCAAGAATAAAAACTGGGAATTAAGCACGAATAACAAAAATCTTTTGAAATTTGTAATAAAAACCTCTTTAAAAAGTAATCAATTTCAATGCCAAGAAATATAAACTCCAGATAACACCCTGCAACAGTAAGTGCCATTTGACACACGTCAAGTTTGACTCGTCAAGTCTTGAATTTTTAGGAGAGAGGGGAAAAGAAATGGCATTCTCTTTTTCCTTGACTGGACGAGTCAACTTTGACGTGTGTGAACCGGCACAAGCACATGAAACTAGGCAACACTCATAATCACACTGCATAATAAATTTTTATAAGCACATAAAATTTCCTTTTAAAAAGACTTTTAATTAAACCCTCGATGTTCTACAACCTTAGTACGATTTAGTGTACCTCATGGTCTGGCCAGAACACGATTGAAAACCCCAGCCATATAAGTAAACTAAACTAAATTTTGTACTTATTTTGTGTTATTTTAAAATAAATCAGTCTTTTTTAATATAATTGTAAAATATATAAATTATTCTGTTAAACTATCATTGCAAATATACGTTTTTGTCTCTCTGCCATCTTGAAGGCACATAGCTCTGTTGCAGTTATCGCAGAAAAAACGAGCTTTTCTCTGAGCTTTGATTTTGGTTTTACAAATAACGCACATCGGACGGTAATAAGTTGAACTTGACGGGTACGGTACCGATTGTAAATAATCGGATTGCGATTGCTGTAATGTATTTAAAAGGTACCTGTGGTCCAGCCAGACCAATCCGTAATCTTGTTTTTTTTTTTTTAAAGATTTTGCTATTCGTGCTTAATTCCCAGTTTTTATTATTGATAAAAACACTTGAAATTTATTGTTGATGGGATAAGCTATTCCTATGCGCATTTCACGGGTTGCTTAGGCCAGATCATCAGGAAACTTCATCCATAAAGATTTTAGAAAAACTAAAGATATTAAACCAAATAAAACTGTTAAACGTATAAGACTTATAGCAACAGTTCTACTCAGAGTTGCCAATTTAGCGCCTTTGGCGCTAGATTAAGCGCTTTTTAACTGTCGAAAAGGCGCATATTTTTTCCTTAGCGCTTTTTTTAAAAAGAGCGCTAAATTAGCGCTTTTATTGATACCCAACATTTTTGTACTTTTATTTGCATACATTAAAATCAAGACACATTAAACCAAAATTTGTTTCCGTTTTGAAAATACTTTACTCTGAAAAGCATTCTATACAAGGAAAGAAGTTTAGTTTCTAAAGAAATCCATTTCGTTTCTTAAAACAAGAAAATTCAAACAAAATAACTGATTTTAACTTATTTTGTTCGTATTAAGTAAAAGTTTCCTAAATAAAGAAACATTTTCTCCTGATTAAAAAATTCACGTTTTTGGTATATGATCAAAAATTTCAAGAAGCATTTATTTAATATTAGTCTGATTTTAAAATAGAATCAAGAAACAAAGTTTTTTTTTATAAACTAACTAGTGCTATACGTTTTTATGGAAAAATTTTAGGCTTTTCTTCTGATTTTGTAAAATAAAAAGCAAAGAAAGCTTGATTTAAGTAACTATTCTATAGTTGAATGAATTTTTTAACTGTATTTTAGTAAATTTTAGTTCGCTTTGAGTCACAACTTTTTGCTTATGTTTATATACAATAAGAAATTTTTGGCTTGGACGAGAATAGTGCAAAACTTTCGTGGTTCAAGACATATTTTCTGGTGAATTAGTAAATAATTCTTTCCGTGTATAGTTGAAATTATATTACTTTAATCTTCCTTAAATATCAGAAAAGGCTTTTTAAAAATATTAATGTTTTATTAACACTGCTCGGCAAAAAACTAAAAAAAAGTCGATCTAGAGAACTTGATTATGTGATTTTAATTCACTTTAGCGTGCTAAATGCAAATAGTTTATTTAAACACGTCTAGTTAACATTTTGTTTACTGATTTCTTGCTTTTTTTATTCATAATATACCTGGATTTCTGATAAATGATAAAAATACTAATTTGCATGGAAAAATATAATATAAAATATAAAATAATTATTTGTAAAATATCAATATCGTTCTCAAGTTATGATAAAATATATGTAGCATAAATGCCTTATTTCGGTCAAAATATAAGTCTAGCCCATAAAAGAACAAGACATGATAGAAACAACTGATTTGAATTTAGCACAGTAGTATCTTTGTTTTTCATAAATTTTTATTTAAAACGATTTTTTTAAAACTTGGATCTTAAACATGTCATTAAGTTTTTTATTTAAATTTTATTTAGCGCTTTTTAGCGCTTTTTGATTGGAGACACGGCGCTTTTTGATTAGAAAAAGTTCACAACCCTGGTTCTACTTGTAATAATATCAAAGTTTAAAGAAAACACAACATTAATTCTCAGTGTTGCAAAATTGAAGTTTAGAAATGGTACTGAACTTCAACTAAAAGAGTATTTTTCCCTCAAAATGGTACTTCTTGTCAAAAAAAAACAATAATTTATGAAAACAAAAGGAACCAAAAATATTTTATTGGATTTCATTTATCTAACTATTTAATAGCAAACAGCATTTATATTTGAGGTACACTATAAATAATATTTCTGTTATACACAAAAACATAACCTCTAATGCAAAACAACAAAGTACATTGCTGCCAACACATTTCATATTATTTCATATATTAAAAAGTTACGAGTTAAAAAGCTTAAAGGATAAAAAAGTACTGAAAACAACGCGGGGGTACTGCGGTATTTTTAATATGAAAAAGTACTGAAAAAAGTACCAAAGTACTGAATTTTTCAACATTCTTGGTAAAATAAAGTTATCCAGAAACTCCTTAAATGAGTTTTATTTTATGGCGACGAAATAAATCTCTTTTTTTTAATAGTTTTATTCGACCTTTTATATTAAAGTTCAAAATTATCTGTTTAGGTGGAATGTTTGTCTTATTCATAATATAATTGTTGTAAAATAACTGTGTTGATATTATTTATAACCGTTAACTTCCCTGTATTATAATGAATATCAGAATTTGTTTAACATCTAGACAAAGATTGAAAGTCAAATAAGGAGGTTTTTAATTTTTATATAATATCCATATCGATATACATATAGTCTCATGTTGGTCTTTACCATCTAATGGCCACCCATTACGTGCGTGAGAGCAACAAGCACACATAGATAGCAATTTGAGTCAACTCGGCAGAATTGTACACTCACCTCTTGTAAAGGTAATGGTGTTTTCTTTTCTGACAATAATGTTCCATATATGCTACCATTCGTGCGCGTATTTGTTCCATTCTAAAACTATATGCAAAAATGTGAGAAGTTGTCGTTTTCCTTTCTAAACATGTTGCAGTAATAAATGGCAAATTTGTTCCATTTCTTGCCCGCAGTTATAACTGAGTGTGAGATAATACCCTTTTTTCCATCTGCGTAAAGTACTTTTTTATGCAAGCAAGTATTTTTTTCCCTTGTGTTTGCGGACAATTTGCGTTATATTGTGATTTTTAGTTATATTGTGATGGATATAAAAACTGTTTTGTTTTTCGTTTGTTTTACTTTTATTTTATTTTTTGTCGCAAAATGTTTAACAACAGCTGACATTAATTATTGAAAATCAGTGCTGTTAACGCTTATTGGAATTGCAAGAAAATTTAATGTTGAAAACTGCTACAAGCGTGGTGAATATCGCTTTTAGTACAAACTTTGCATTCAATATTAAACACGCTAAATACACATTAGTGTTGAGTGTAAAACGTAGCTATTATTGTGTTCCATTGTAGTTTAGAAAAATGTATCACTTTGTAAGGGTTCGTGTAACCTAATATATTACTAATATTACACAACTATAATGCATCATTATTTTTTAGAAAAGAAAATACCATAAGTTGCAGCTATTTAAGCACTCATTGATTTATTAGCCATTAATTTGCTAAATTTCCTTTTTAGGTAAATTGAGATTTTGATGCCGTGCGGTAGAGAAAGACCAGCATGTAGTTTTTCTTCAATTTGAGACGTGAAGTGTGTAAAACCAACTATATTTTTGGCGTACCTCTTAAGCTGCAAATGTGATATATGAAAAGATTTTTGTGCTGAAAGGGAGCTGAGGTTTCAAAAAAATAATTATCAACAAATAACTTTTATTTTTGCTCAAAAAATTTAAAAAAACAATATACATATTCTATCACAGATCAGATCATAAGGATCCGTACAGTAAACATGAATCAGTTTTTAGACTTTTACCTAGCGTGAAAAAGAAGGAGTACGAAGGCCTTCTTAAATGCCTCAGTACACCTTATTCCATATTCATATCTTGTTTACACACGATGTCATTGCGGAGTCAGCCTTTCGCTCTCGCACCTTTAGCAGGTCCATAAAAAAGGTAACAGGGAAAAAAAATTATTTTGTTTTGCTTGTGCAAAAAACAATACAAAAAATGTTACTCCTTCTCTGCTCCTTTCTCATAGAAGCGTATGTGGAAAATGTATCTTATGTTTTATACGAAAGAGCCGAGGCCTTCTCTAACAGTTAGACAAGAATAGTAGTGGATTAAAAAAAAAATTTGAAGCTGGCGTTTAAAAAGGCCTGAAGTAAGAAGATCTTCTGAATTTCCCGCCGCGTACTTCTATCCTCTTAATGTAAAATCAAAATTGTTTTTTTTTCAGAAATATTTTTAAATTTGGAGTAAATACTCTCATTATGATCAAGTGCGGTATGCTAAAAGTCGAGAGTTTAATCTATATTGTCTTAGAATATGTTACAAAGAAAATAAAATGTACTGCTTTCTTTTTGTCTTTTACAAAAGATTCGTATGTAAAATTCGAAAAACGTTGCTCCAGTCTAAGGAATTGGTTTGAAGCCTAGTTTTTCGTAAACATTTTTTTATTATTTTTGTTTTTAGTTACTTCTTTAAATTATTTACTTTATTTATTTAAAATATTTATGTGAAATTATGCATCGGATCTCAACATGTTTAATAATCTTTGCTTATATGACAATTGAAACGTATGTATCTTCCAATTTTATTCTTTGCGTACAAGGTTACATGGACAGCCAATCATTTTGATAGACGGACGGATAGATGGGTGGACATCGTAAGATCGACTTAAAAGGTGACTGTGAGTTGTCGGTATACTCAAAAGTGGGTCCATAACCATTATTTTTATGTGTTACATACATCAGAACAAATGCAAAATACCCCAGCAGACAAAGTAACTAGTATTTAGTTAGAAAGATACTAGTTGGTATTTATGTACTTCTGCCCTTTGGTTTTTTTTTTTCATACACCAACCTATCGATTTAAACTTTGGGATGTCATAGGAGCCCAACTAGTTCAATCATATCATCGCAGGAATAAAAGAACGCTGTAACCGACAAAAAATCGAAAATACTTTTTTTTTTGCATCATTCTTAAGGTAGAAGTACATAACACGCGTTAGTGCGCGCGCGCTCTGTCGTCTTCTGTCAAAAAAAGTTAAACTAGTGTGTTTTCATAGAACAAGCTATATGCAAAATATTTTGACGCGTTTGCGCCAAGAAGTTGGTTAACTTTGAACTTTTTAAAGCGTTGTGTATTTTTGACAAGTAATCAGCTGACAATAAAAAGAATAATTTAACAAATTTGTGAATCATGAAAGAAAAACTTATTGAAGAGCTTAAAAAACATACAATATTTATATAAAAAGAATAAATTCAATAAAATAACAAAATCTTGATATAATTTCGAACCCGTTTTTAATGCACAAATACGTAAACAAATAAAAACAGCTGACAGGAATGGCTTTGTAACGCGTGTTGTGTAACTTTCAATTTTTGACGCGCTAAAGTTTTTAATCGCACGAATAAAAGTTCACTTACGCAAAAAAAAATAAAAAAAATCGTTTGCTTTAAGCCGCAGAATCACTGGGAATAAAAAGCGAACAAAAATTTAAATCATGTTCCTAAGTTGTATAGTTTTTGTGATATGAATTTTTTCTACTTTCTTTCATACAGGTTTTTTGGCTCTGGTGAACATTTTATGTTTTGTCAGTTACAGCGTTCTTTAATTCCTGCGACGATATGCAGTTTTATAATAACATGTTTTTTTTAATTTTGGTATTACTTAAAAAATCAACCGTCACACAGAGGAGTATTTGGCCTGAAAAGCTGGCCAAAATTATTAAACGAGTTTTTTGAATTAAAAGTTTTAGTTTTTTGATAGTTTTAGGTGTAATATGATATAAAAAGTCTAGTGGCAGATTTAAAAAAAATTACACTGCGCAACAAAAAAATTTTTCTCTACCCTAGAAACAAAAGTATGTGGACTATATGGATTTTGATGCCCTTAATTCAAACCTGTTTTCCGTTTTTCTCTAGTACGTAAGGATTTTCTTTTTAAGGCGTGGCATACTTCACCCCCTAAATCGTTGGGTTGCCTTATATATTTTCCATAACTTGAAAACGTGTTCTCTGATTTAAATAGCATGAGGATCAGAAGATGCACCGGAAAATTCTGCTTACACTAACCATACACATTTATTTTTTATCTATTACTATTTTGGAGTTATTAAAAATTTAATGGCGAAAAAAAATTAACATGCAAAATGCGTCAAATTTTTTGTTTTCAAAATGCAATAAAAAAATTTAAGAACCAAAAAGTTTAAATTTTTAAGATTTTTCTAAAAGCCGCATTCCTAAGGAATAAAAGTAGGTATAAATCGTAAAACTCAATTAACAAATGTTGATTTTAAAGGTTTAAACTCATTTTTGACAGACTGTATATACATACATACATATGATTTACAGTCTAATTAAAAAAATTTTTTTGAAAATTGTAAGGCTCTTATAAAATAGTATTTTTTATGAAGAAAGGCTTTATTATATTTATTTTATATTATTTAATACTTTATAAACGGAAAAGTTAAACTAATAAAAATTCCTTACTAATTATTATATCGTATGTGTATCCTCATTAGCTGCATCATCGGATGTGTGGCCCCAGCCACTTCAAGAATGAAAAATTATCAATAACAATTTTAACTAATTTTCGTGTTGTAAAATTCCTTTCTTCATTAAAATAATTTAATGAAAAATAATTTTGATGAACTTAAGCCTGATTATAAAAATACAGTCAAATCCCGATAATTCGTACCCCGATAAATCGTAATTCCCGATAATTCGTAATAAACTATCGGTCCCTTGAAAAAATCTCGTTAATTCGTAAATTTTCCATACATTTTGGTCCCCTCGATAATTCGTAATTTTTTTCAAATAAAATCTTCTTTACCTCTTATAAATCGTAATTGTTTGCTTACTACCACTTATAATTCGTAATAAAAACAACAAAAACATGGAAAGAATGATTTTTTGTTTACCACTATTTAATTTTTGCGTGGGTTTTTGCTTGTGTGTGGATTTATTTTCTTAAGATCAGTTTGTTACATAAATAATTTTTATATAGAATTTTAATATATTTTATTTTTAACAACTGTATTTTATGTTTTTTTTTATCGTTTTAGTAAATAAATTGAAAAACCCCGTTTATTCGTATTTATTTTATTTTAACCCTGTTAAATCGAAACCCCGCTAAATCGAAAACCCCTATAATTCGTAAGAAATGGCCGGTCCCTTGCGATTACGAATTATCGGGATTCTACTGTACTTAAAATTTGGATTAAAAACCATAAATAGTTCAACAAAATAACCACAATACTGATTATTGTTAAGGCTAAGGCACGAGCTCTATGTGTTCATTTGTCCTTCAAGTTGTGCTAAAAAAAAGGTCAACAAAAAAGAACGACAAAAATGAAAAAACAAACAAAAAACGTACTTTCGACTTCAAGAAGAATTCTTGACAAAAGTACGAGAAAGCAGAAGTAAGGAAAAACACGTAAAATCAATTGAAAATGGATAATTATTCGGAAAGGCAAATTTCGATCTACCAAAGGTTAAAATACAATTTGGTTTAAGGATTGATGTTTGACTATTGACGTCAGCAGTCGTCGATGGCTGCGAGTGTAAGACGGCAAATCCATCTGAGGAGATCGAGTGGTTGCGATCGAAACATGTCATGGTAACCTGCCGGCCGGGGTTCGAGCCCCAGCCACGCCAAGAATGAAAAATTATCAATAACAATTTTAACTAATTTTCGTGTTGTAAAATTCCTTTCTTCATAAAAATAATTTAATGAAAATTAAATTTGATGAACTTAAGCCTGATTATAAAAATACTTAAAATTTGGATTAAAAAGTGTATAATTTGTTTTTTTTTAGCTTTTGAACGAATTGTTTCAACATGAATATTCAACATATTTTAAATTTTTTTTCTTTTTTAAATAACTTTTGATCAAACCTTTCAGCGAAAAAAATAATCTTTGTTAAACCTTTATTCGTTAAGCCGCAAAAAAATATCATATAAACATCCAGAAACCGAAAAAAACATTTAAATCTCATATAATTTTCTTCACTTTCCTGACTTTAGCAGGGTCTCAGAGCTACAAATCGCAACTAAAAGTCTTCAAAATTTTCAATATAATGTAAAATATTGTTGTCTGTCGAGCTGCGTACTTAGTTCTTAAGATTTCTTAAAATTCAGTTTTGCCTTTTTGGCCAGCTTTTCAGGCCAAATACTCCTCTGTGCGTCATACCGGTCCCTACACTTTAATTGTGTAGGTATAAAAATATAAAAAAAAACACTTCGTGAATTTCGTACATGTTTTAAAGTCCATATGAAAAGAAGGTTTAAAGAGCAGTGTCTGGTGAATTTCAGTATAAATCTTAAATATGTTACCTTTATATAATTTCTTTATTAAAATATAAAATTTGTTTTCCTATTCAAATTCCAAAATACCGGTTGAAAAGTTAAAAGTTTCCATTGTGTTTAAATAACATTTCAAATGGTAATAATTTAAATTTTTGTTACATTATTTTTAGCTGCATGTTGCATGTTTAAAACATTTAAATTTTCACTGAATCTTTAGAATGTTATTGTGGCGGTTGTTTTCTATTTTCTTTTTTTTTTCTTTCTTTATTTATTTTCTTTTTTTTACAATGTATTGTTGTTGCATCGGACTTTGGGTAACAAAGCGGTTCCGTGTTTTAAGGAAACTATAATTAATCAAAACAGCATTTTTGCCACCATCATTCTTTCTAAAACACAACAGTGGCAATTTCTACAATGTAAAAGAATAACCACATTTAAGAGGGCCCTCCCTACCAACTGAACGCTGTACGATTATATAATGTGGCAGGCACTAGATTTGGTTTTTAGTTTGTTAAGGTGATTTAGTCATAGTTTTACTTCAATTCGATACAACTTACAACTTTAATTCGTGTACTTTTTTTCTCTCCCTCTTAAACCAGGTGATTTTCCTAAAGTACGAGGAGTTCATGTTACACAAGTTGTAAGACGAGAAAAAATTTAAAAATGAAATGTTAGAAAAATTATATAAAATGTTTCCTTCTACCTTCTAGTACAAGAAAATTTTTGGGCTAAAAATAAATAAATAAAAATTAAAAGAAAAAATAAATAATAAAGAAAAAAAAAAATGCGGAAAATAATGTTTAGTTGTGGGAGAAACGAACAATTTATATGTCGCATCGGAAAATGGAGGGCGATTTCGTTTTTATGCTAATTCCGGTTTATATACATATTTTAGTAAAATGTTTACTTGCAAAGACAACTACTCATGTATTCATAAATATTACAATGTAATGCTAAATATATTTTATTTATATCGTTTCAATTTTGTATTTAACTAAATGGATTTTGAGAAATGGGAACTTTAATACTTTCATAATTTTCCCAGGCATCAATTTAGATGATTAGCTTATATTTTCATATATTCCCAAGTTGTAACTTTAAAATTTTGTAATTATATTACGATTTATGATTGTTATATATATTGGATTTTTTATTTTGTGAAACACGCCCACATTAGTCCTGATTTTTTTTTAACAATATTTAACCCGTTTTATTCATTTAAAGTGTAATAAATTTATAATGTTGAAAAAAAAACAAAAGCACAATCATTTAATTCACTCCTTAAAAACAATAAAATTAAAAAAAAAAACGGCAACATAATTGATGACTTTGCAAATAGAAATCATTGTATTTTCTTATTAACCCTTTCACAGGCCGATCCATGTATGATCACGTGTCTGCATATATTTAGTTAAAAAAAAAACACATACACCACACACAAGACAATAAAAATTACAAATTTATTCTGTTCACTTATAAATAATATTAGTCTGTTTTTTAGACACACCCTTAATATTTGATTTGTAGGCATTTAATGTGCCCTAGTCTAAAAAAAGAACACCTTTCCTTCTTTCAGTCTCTCTCAATAATAGAGGGATAATGTAACAACAATTGTATGAATGCGTGTGTCAAGAAACCCAAAAAAGGTGTTATTTTCAAAGTCATAAACTTTTGTTAAAAACTAAAAAGTTTTGTGAAAAAATTATACAAACTATTGAGAATAAAAGGGATGAATTTTTTTTTATAATTCGTAGTTGGAGCTGCTTGAAAGTAGAATAAATGCTAATAGGTTTATTTTTTTCTCCATTAATTCATTGTCTAAAGTTTATCTATAAATCTGTTTTGTTAAACAAAAGAATAAGTTAATATTGTCGCCCTAAGTCAAGTGTTTTAGCACGTGGCCCTCTTGTACGGTCGTCATGCTTTGCTTATTTTAAAGCACCTGGTCTCGAAAGTGATTTAATTTTGAAATTTACCTGAACTTGCTAGACGACTGCTTGTTGCTCCAAACATTTGATATGGATCTGTAAGAAAATATAGAATATGAAAGAGAATTAATTATAGTTGTCTAAGCTTTATTTAAATAAAAAAAAAAAAAAACTAAATAAAAAATGTAACAGGATTCTAATGAAAATGAGTCATTCGTAAAATAAAATAAGAATGAATAATTTATATGTACATAGTCTAATGTGTGTATTAGATTGTTTAGCAACTTTAAGGGATATATATTCAAATAACTGTCATTTATACCCATAAAGATTTTTAAAAACTGAAATATCAACTCTGCAGTTGGAATTTCTAGGAACCACCTTAAAAATATTCCCAGCATTCTGTAACGTATATAATGTTTTTAGGGATGCCAATCGGGACTGGTTTTCGCAAATCCCGGGATTCGGGATTTCAAAAAATCAAATCCCGGGATCCCGGGATTTTTCGGGATCCCGGGATTTTACGGGATCCCGGGATTTTCGGGGATATCGGAATTTTTCGGGATTCGGGATTTTTGAAAATTAGAAGATAAATGCTTTTATGCGGTTTACAAGCAAAAGTTTTATATTAATTTGTTATTTTAAAGTTAAAGATAATGTTATATTTATTACTAACATTTAAAATTTAATGTTTTTCTTAATTTATGATTGATTTAATAAAAAATATGATAAAAAAAACAACGTACGATTTCTAACAATCTGTTAATTGATTCAACTAAAAAATAATTACTATAAACTTTATATTTTATTCAATTACCTCAGTTGATCCAAATTTATTAAAAAAAAATAAAAATTGTAATTGAAAAGAGCAAACTTGTAGGTAATTGATTTATTTTAAGAATCTTTTAAAATTTTTATTAAGTAAATTAGAATCAATAATGCAAATTTGAATTCGAAATTAATTATCAAAATAAATTTATTTAGTTAACCACAAAAATCTTCTTTTAACAAAAAAACATTTTATACCCACCAAAAAGTGCTAGGCATTGTGTAGTGTTTAAAATACACTACTTAATTTTGTAAAATCGATCCATAAATTGCCCTAGTTCCTATGCCTACTCTAGTACAACACTTCTATAATTCTAACCCTGTGAAGAGTAAAGTTTTAATGTAGAATTTGGTTCCCTTTGGAATGTTTTGTGCATTTCAAAAGACATTTTTCCTTTATTTATTTTCTTTTTTAATTATTTTCTTCACTTCTCATTCAAATTTCTTTATAATTGTTGAACTAGCTTAAAACAAACAAAGTTAAACTTTTTTGTTTCGTTTTCAATGACAGTATTAACAGAAATAATCAAGTAAATATTAAAGATCAGTATTTTGTTCCCTATGCTCTTAAGGGGGAATGTAATGATGCATTTCTTTTTATAAAAAAAGGTAAAGCAAGAAAGTTTTGTTAACAATTTCGGGATATACTTAGTCCCGAAAATCCCGGGATTACAAAATTTAAATCCCGGGATTCGGGATTTGTTGAATCCCGAAAATCCCGGGATTTTCGGGATCGGGATTTCGGGATTGGCATCCCTAAATGTTTTCTCTTTCGAAATAATCTTTTTGTAGTTAAAAAAAAAAAACTTTGTATCGGGAGATATCTGATGCTTTATTAAAAGTTTATTGGTTCACACTAAAGGCCTGCATAAGAGTATTCGAAAATCAAGCACACAACACAAATCAAATGTTCGCACAAGCAATGCAATGCCTTACGGTTCGTCGAACAATTTTAATAGTCTTGTAAGGGTTCAATAATTCAAAGAACTACACTGCAGTCTGCAGACATTTCTTGTTCATTTCAAAACCTTTAAATATAGTAAGAATTTTTTGCCTATACTCTTAGTATTTGAAAACTACCTCGTGCAGTGTGCGAAAATTTGTGATGCTTACTTGTCTCTTGTATATAGCGGAGGCATACAATGGACTTGTGATGTCGTTTGTGGCTTACGCATACAAAGAATTGTTATTGCAAAGAATTTTTGTTGCAATATTATCAACCAAATAAGCATTCAAAATATTTCTTACATACATACCGCACTTGTTTTAACATTAACTGAAAATTAAAAAACTTTCAGTAGAAGCAAAACTTTTTTGTATTTAACATTAAAGGCATAGGAAAAATAACTTTTAAGCTAACCGTTTCTTAGACAAAATAGATGGATATTTTATCAACGGGAAACAAAGCATGGACAAATAAAAATTTCGAGTTAATGAACTTATGATCAAGTACGATTTGTGTTGTGCTTTTACTAGGGTATTCATTCGGTTAACCGTCAATCGGTTAACCGATTAAGTACTATCCGATTAACTGATCGGTTATTTTCAAATTGGCTTTTTTCGATTAACGATTAAACCGGTTAATTTCAGTCGATTAATATTTTGTAGTATTATAACATATTTTTTTGTATTTTTAATTATTTGTTTCGTCTCTTATACAAAATGTATGTGTTAAGAAAATATTTTTTTATACAAACAAAGAAGGTAACCCATTTTCCGCCGACCGATGACTCAAATTACAATGTTTTTCAATATTTTTTTTTATCTTCATCATCGATCAGCAGGAATGTGGCGAAAAATGGGTTATATGTTTGATTGTCAACACCTTTTTTTTTGTTCACGTTTCTCATACATATCTTCTCATATCAGTATTTTAACAGTATTAACCGAAACAATTAGAAGTGTTAAAAATTTAAAAAAAACTCTAATGGCATAATGGTGTATTTTATATGTTTAGAGAAATCCTGAAAAAGGACTGAGAATTTAGATCTACGAAAAGTAAAATAACTTTTTTCCAAGTCAAGCTTTGTCAAAACTAAAGAAAAGAATCGTTTAAATCCTAAACATTTAAACCAAATTACTTTTCTAAGAGATTATTTTATAAGATCTCCTTTAACTATTGAAATAACTAATAAAATTATCTCAGTTAATTTTTTTTTATAAATACATATTTTATGAGATTCACAAGGTAGTCTTATGTCTTTAAATCAGTGTTGGAAAATAAACACTAAATTTCGTTCTTTAATGTTCGGTTCGGTAGATTTGTGGAAAACACAAACGCTAATAGTGTTTGTGTAGAAATTCATTAAAAAAAATAACGTTTCCCTGTTTGTCATCTTTCGAACACAAAAATAATGCTGTTTTCATCATACTCAACAAATGATGAGAACATTAAATTCCGTTCGGTTTTTTTTGAAAATCCACGAACTTCAATGTGTTCGGTTCGGCTCGTTAATGTTCGTCGCTTTTTGCTGATAAAAAAAAAACCAAACATTTTTTACAAAAACAAAATACACACACGAAAAAAACATTAAAGAACATTAAAATATAATGTTTTTCTACAGTATCACTACAATTGTTCTGTTTTTTAACGAAGTTCTTTCTTGAAAATAGTTACGAACGGTATTAAGGTTTGTGTATGTTTACACAAACACTAAAAAAATAGATATCGTTCTTCGGTGTGTGAGCCGAACGCTAAATAATGTACTGTTTATTTTCGAACACTGCTTTAAATAATAACAAGAAATATATATCGTTTGCCAATATGGAAAATAAAATTTTTTTTGTCTCTCCTGTAAAATGTGCTTAAAGTGAGTTAGCAGGTTTGCATAATAAGCCGACGATATGACTGTTGTGGGCTACCGCTTATGATTTAGATTTCTACTATACAGTTATGGCGAATCAATGAACACAGCATTAAAACTTGTATTTATTTTAAACAATTGTAAAATATTATTTAGGATATTATGACGATATGACTTGATAGCACACCTTGTGTATTAATTGAAAAAATGCATTTTACATATTTATGAATTGTTATATGCATTTTTCAGTGGGAAATTTATATAAAATTTATAATATTTGTATATAATAAACAATTATAGTCGGTCAAGACTTCTTTCTAGCGTTTCCTCTTTGGGGTCAATGGGGCAGCAATGAACCAACCAGAATAATATTATGTTATGACGTCAAGATTTATATAAGATTTATTGTGCATTAAAAAATATAACAGTACTATAAATTAAAAAGAAAAATGCTTGTTTAACTAATATACCGTTACTTTAATTAAAAAAAGGCGCATATAACATTCATTTTTAAGTTTGAGATATACAACTTAATATATCTTAAAGTTCTAAAACTATACATTAGCTTTTTCATATATTCTGTTTGATCAACACCCAGGAAAAAATTTTAATATGGTAACTTCCAACAAAACTATTTTGAACGAAAAAAACTTGTTGTGGTTTATTTCATCATATTATTGTCACCGGCAACCATATTATGGTTAACTTAAGGGTACACAATCAGTAAAAAAAAGATATCGTTCTTGGGTGTGTGTGCCGAACCCTAAATTATTTTCTGTTTATTTTCGAACAATGATTCAGACAAAGGTTTCGAAGTATATGACCTACCGAACGCCATTTTCGCTCTCTAATTCCTATTGGTGCCGGCTTTTATTAAGTTCGAGTCCATAGATCTACGTTGCTTTTTTGACTGGGCCGCAATATGCTGATGATTTGTCTTAGGCATTTGTTAGTGAACGTGCAATTTTGTATCGCTTTTCCAGGTTCGTAAATTAAATTAAAGTTTCTCAATTTCTTTTAACCTACCGGCTAGGTGGTAGTGAGCTTGCCTATCAGTGCCGGGGCTACGGTTTCGATTCCCACTGTGCTTTGAATGTGTTTTTGCTCTTAGTTGCTATGCAAACAGTAAGCTTAACATTAAATTGTATGTTTAAAAAAACTATAAAAAAGTATCACCAGTAAAATATCGCCGGTACCGATAAGTCGGTTAATCCGAAGTATCGCCGATATATCGGTATTGGAATTCCCTACATCCCTCATTTAAATACTATTTTTCTTAAACTCAAACAGAATGCTTGGGAAATTGGCGTTAAATGAAAACAAGCTTTAAAGTTAGCAAAAGCTTATTTTTTAAAAGCTTGCAATCTGCTAGGCGGCTGCCAGATTGACTAAATATTGTTGTTATTTTTCAAAATAGAATTTGAGAATTTGGAATACCGTTAAATTGAATTAAACTTTTACTGAACGAAATAAATTCTGATGTTGCTGTAGTTTCAAAAGTCACTAAGTATTTGAAATACAACTTCAGAACTAACATTTCCTTCAGGAAACTTGAGTTTTATTTGTTTTACTAGTTTTTAGGGAAATGTAATTTCAACAAAAATCCTTTCGACATAAATGTTTTGAATTCAAACATAATTTTTTTAGTAATACCTAAAAGATCTTCGTTAAGTCTACTTGAAATGAATATAAGTTTTTTTTTTGGCGTAGGTGTAAGTGCTCTTAAATTAAAAGTATCACGCACAAGTATTTGAAAGCTTGTGTGGTGAAAAAAGAAAGAATTTGTTTTTAAAAAACAAAATCTTGAAATGCCCATAAGTACAATTCAAGTGGCCGGTGGCACGAGTACATTTTAACCAAAATGTGTTATAATGGATATTATGTGTTCTCTTTTTGTGTATTTTTTTTATTCTTATTATTTTGAAATGGAACAATAGGAAGAATGTGCAAATAAAATAAAGCAAATCTAGCAGCAGAACTAAATACTGCCAAATATAATAACAATAATAATTCTTTAACAATTTTACACATTATTTTGTTCTCAAGAGCACTTAGGGCGTGGCACTTGTACACATTTAGACATTTATACACATATGCAAACAAACATTTGTATAGATGTATGTATAATGTTTGTCGAGTGTTTTTATTGTAATGTTTCGTTAGTTTTTTTTTTAACGAATATTATTTCGTCATTGTTTCTGTTCTTTTTTTTGTTTGAAGAGCATGCAAAAATAAGTAAAATAGTATTCATTTATAAAATATTAAAAGCAACATTATTTACCTATACATATGTGTTCTTTTATGCAAGACTGTATTATAACATTTTTATTGTACTTTATTAAAAGTTTAGTACACAATCACTCATTTATTTATTCATTTATATATTTTTATTTTTAACATTTCCACACACTCCAGTTTTAAACAAACATACAGACATTCATTTGTAATACTACTCGTGGCAAGAAACATTTCTTATTTGCAACACATTTTTATTGTTTTCAGCAACAACATTTGCATGTTTTCTTATACATATTTTACACACAAGTTAAAGTGCATTGTTTTTTTTAATGCATGAGTGTTGCGTGTGTGAGTGAGAATTAAACATTTTGTAAAATAAATTTTAAATTTAAACAGAAACATTAGTAAAATATAAACGAAGTTAAACAACAACAAAAAACACACAAAAAAAACTTAACAGGAAGGTTATACTTCCTTAATACGCGCGTTGACTATGTTTCCGTCTCCGTCTTAAATTTTTTTATTTTTATACTCTTTTTTGAAAGTGTGTTGGTTTTTTTTTTTGTAAATTTAAAAATTTTAACAGCAAAAAACAAACTATTTGCCAAGACCAAAGAATCTACAAAATAAAAGTGTTTATAAGAGTTTTTTTTTGCAATAAAAAAACTCCTTGACCATTTTATTAACGCAAAAAATATGACTTGAGTATTTGTGTGTAGGTTTTTGAAATAATTTCATTGTTTTCAGTTTTGTTATTTTTCCTTTTCATTGAGTTCATTTGATAAACATTTTCATTGTTTAACTTTTTTTTTTGTTTCTAGTTAAGCTGTAACAAAAGTTTTCCCAGTTAATGTGTCGCGTGTATTTTAAGCTAAAAAACTCACTTTTGCCACGCGTCATATTTATTCACACACATCCACACAAACTATTATGAGTCAGTCAATCAAACATTAGTACAAACTTACAGATTTATTTCTAATATTTTGGTTACACTTTTTCGTTACACTCAGTAACGAAAAAAAAGTCGCAAAATAATTATTACTTTATCCATGCAGAATCAGATGAGATTTTATAAAAGTATAATGGTGCTGTGTCTAAAAACTGTTCCACGTCCACTTTTGGTATAAAGGGCCTATTGTAATTTTTTCCATTTTTAAAAATTAAGGAAATTTTAAGCTTCCAGAACCAATTAAAACTTTAATGTTTTGAAAGAACATAGCTTCAGGAATCTAGGAAAAATAGGCTTAACTTCGTATTCAACAGCAAGCCTGCAACTCCAACAACAACAATAAATTAAATTCACCAAAACGTATTTTTTTTTTTTTGTTAAAATCACCTTTTTTCAAAAGTAACTCTCTATCGAAAAGTATTTTTTTATCTTAGTCAATTCTTCGTCAGAAAGTATATTGTTTTACTAAAAAGTCATTTTTATTCCCTTCACGACAGGTGGAAAGGTTTCCCCAGGAAATATGTCCCCATAATACTCAATGAAGAATGGCTCAAAACTTTACATGAAGTACAACAATACGCTATTTTGGGGCAATTTGTTGGGTTTTTCGCATTTCTTCATTGGGGTATTTTTGCGTGTTAAGTGAAGTGATAAATTACCCCAACATAAAAGAATGAAAAATCATCCCAAATAAAATCGCAAATTACAATTTGGGACATATTTTTATTTACTGATATATATAGCGCAATTTTAAAGAAATACAAAATATCCAAAAATTTTGTGTACAAATTTGGCGTGATTTTTTTTCGTCCGAAGGCCAAACCATGCTATTATTTCGTGATTTTAAAAACCAAAACTGTACAATCATTCAGTTTATTAAAATTCAAGATTTCGAAATTCGGTATTTTAAAAATCTGCATTTTAAAATTCGGGATTTTGAACTCGAAATTTTAATTTTCGGTCGTATGACCCCAAACCTAAATTTCTAATGTAATCTTTGTTTTTTTATCAGGGCTGTGGAGTCGGAGTCGGAGTCGGAGTTGAGGTTTTTGTACCGGAGTCGGAGTCGAAGTACCCACAAACACTAATGACTCCGACTCCGACTTTTTGGCATTAACATTTTTTCTAATATTTTTCAAAATAAAAAAATTTTAATGACCAATTTCAGCAATTCTTTTAAAATATCAATTCATATTTAAATATAATTTTTCATATAATTTTATTTTTATTCCACATAAAAAAAAAAACGATTTTTAAACATAAATTGATATTTAAATAAATTGGTGGAATTGGCAATAAGAGGGTCTACTTTTTGAATTTGTGAAGTCAGAAGATAATGACCAGTATACTTTTCATATGAGTAGGGGAGTTAGAAAAATTGAGATAACATCTTATTTTGACAGTTCTTTTAGCAATTTATGAGAAATATATAGATTGTATCGAAGCATGTCCTTTTCTATGTTTTTATGTGACCTAAAATTTCTGTAACAAAACTCGCTGGTTCACTGTTTGAATTTCGCTAAGATATCCCTAATGAAATAGAGCCGAATTAAGGAAGTTAAAAATTTGTTGTTTTTTATTTATCGTATATTAACAAATATTTTTGTAGCCATGTTCCGATATATGACTTGAAATCTGCTGTAGCTCCTGTGGTGAAAGCATTAAGTAAACTTAATTTTAAGTTCTAACCTTCAAGGTGAATTATAATAGAAAAAAAGGAAAAGGAGCTCGGAAAAATACATGACATTGTTCTTAATATAATTCCCATCAATCTGGAGGTAAACCCGAAAAATGATTTGAGAATTCTTTTATCTACTCAATTTAGGAAAAATTGGAGAGATAATAAAGACTTGCAATTTCAAATTTCGGTCTTTGACAATAATAATATTGAGCTTGGAACGGAAAAAAGCAATGGTGTACTGAAGAAAACGATTTCAATTTAGTTGTTTAAAAATTCATTTTTTTTTAACTTTTGAAACACGTTGAAAATCGCAAATGATGCTATTTCTGTATTAAAAATTTGCCTTTGTCCGAATATTTTAATGATCCGAATATTTTAATGATCCCAGAAATAATAGAACTTTTTACGGTACGTTTCTCTTCAAAATGTGTTATAAAAATTGTAGAAGTAACAACTGAAGGCACATCTGCATGTTTTAATAAAAATATATTTAATTTTCCTGAGAATGATTAAAAAAGTTGGTCTAAATATTTGACTTAATAAATAAAACAAGACCAAAACGGCAGTGTTTGAATTTATGTATATTAAAAACAAAAGACCTCACTTCACAATTTACAAAAAAGAACTTATGATGTTCTTTGTCTCTACAAATTCTGTGGTAAACAATACTTAGTGCACTTGGTACCCTTACCGTCTTAGCAAATTGGACTTGGCATTGTTTTCAACTTTTCTATCTCGAAAGCTGCATTAGATAGAACTAATGGAAATTCACACATCTATAAATTCCAACAGATGTGAAATGGTGTAGTTTATCTCTTCCCTACACAACTATTGTTACATTTTTTAGCACTGTTTGCATATATTTAATAAATAAATATAACTTTTAAAATATACTAAAGTTTAATGATCCCATACGGTTTGAATCAAAACTCATATCTTTCGAAAGTTCGTAACAAAACTCGGTGGTTCCAAAATTAAATCCATTATTTTTCTATATTACAGTTGGCTTAAAATGTTCAACTGTTGAGTTATTAGTCAAGAATGACATAACACTGTAGAATCAAAAAAGTAGAGCTCAGTTGGTCTATTTAATCGGGCGCTATATGTTTTTCGAGCTTTCCTTCTCATATGTTAAAGCTCAATGCGGCACGTTAGAATTAAAATATCGATTTGAAAGTTTTACAGAATAATTTTCTTGCTATATTTAACCATTTAAAAGGTACTGCATTAAAAAACAAATTAAGAGAGTTTAAAGTCAAATAAGAACTAGTCTCATAAATAATGATGGGTTAGAGTAGGAGTCAGAGTCGGAGTCGGAGTTGGAGTTGGAGTTGGAGTTGGAGTCGGAGTTGGAGTCGTACTTAAAAAATTACAGCAAAAGGAGTCGGAGTCGGAGTTATAACTATTTCTTGACGACTCCACAGCCCTGGTTTTTATACCCTTCATATATATATATAAGTTTGTCATTCCGTTTGTTATTTCTACAATATTGATCTAAGACCCTATAAAGTATATATATTCTGGGTCCTTATGAGGAGAGAACTTGGTTTAACCATGTCCGTCTGCCCGTCTGTCCGTTGAAATGGATTTTCCGAAGACCCCATATATGATGGGGGCCAGGTTATTATACATTTATGTCACAAATGGTCCGAAATTGTTTGCTATTCAAATTCAGAAAGATCGGTCCACAAATGGCTGAGATATGAGCAAAAAACCACGACTGCCACTAATTTTTCCCAAAAATCCCTTGTTGTTGTGGTATTTTTATTACTTTTTTCTGTATATCTTGAGAACAGCAAGAGCCAAAGCTTTCAAATTAGGTACACACATTAAGGTTATCAATACACAGCATCCCACAAAATGTGGGCGGGATCGGAGAAGTGAGCGTGGTATCTCCCGTAAAAAAAATATCAAAAATTTTATAAAAACCTGATTTTTTGGATCTATGGATATACCTGGCATATCAAAAGATCGGAAATCAACAGAGAAAAATATTTTCTGAAAAACACGGAAAAATCGGTTCAGATACGAAAAATTTATGGCCAAAATAATAATTTTTTTTTTAAATACCTACTTTCGGGAACCATAGATCTTCCCGAGTCCAAGATTTATAACCCAATTAACTGGCAAATTTCTTCCTAAGCATGTCGGTATATAAATCTGTCAAATCGGTTAAAAAATGTCTGAGTTATATATATATATATATATATATATATTCTGGGTCATTATGAGGAGAGAACTTGATTTAACCATGTGATGTCCCTCTGACCCCCCCCCCCCCCCCCCCCCCTTTCAATTGTTTACATATACTAGCATAATGCCCAATATGATTTGCCCTTCTTTATTATTTCATCTATTTAACGAAATAATTTTAACAAATAGAAACTAGGAATTTTTGTGTTTTTTGCTACTTAAAAACTCGCCAAAAAAGATAAAAGAAAACACACATACATGGCACAAACTTTTTTACTGAATATATTTCCTTATTTCGGTTCACAACTCAAATAAGTTGATTTGTACTTTTTTTGTTATGGTTTACAACTTTGCTATTGCGGTGAACAAAAACATCAAAATTAATTACAACTCAACTGTGTTGAATTTTGTGAACAGTAAACGTGCCATATTTCATTTTAGTGATACTCAATTAACGTTCCTTTATGGTTCAGTTGCCTAGGGGGTGTGTTCAGTTAGAAACTGAGAGTTCCCTGGTTCGAATCTTGGTTTTTTAAAAAGAAAAATTTTTTTCTTTTAACATTTTTATTTTTTTATGTTTTAAAAACGATTTAAAAAGAATATTTACCAGTTTTCGCTTTTTAAATTGTATTTATAATGAAGTTTTGAGTATTGTAAATATGTTTGTATAGGTATATAAATATTATTTAGTTTTTGTCTAGTTGCTCTGTATGCTGCTCGCACAATGGTGTAGGGTATATAAGATTCGGCACAGACGAATATAGCACTCTTACTTGTTTTCTTTAATTTTAACTTTTTTCTGGTAAAATAGCAAAAAAAAAAACCATTGCAAGACAGAAAACGGACCAAATGACTAAACACCGCATTACTAAAGCCCCTTTTACACTATTCTACAAGTCTAACGATTTTTGCCCTCACAAAATACAACGTTTTGGTCTGATTTTTAAAAAAATCAAATAGAAAATCTTTTTCATTACATTTTGCTATCAGACGTCAGATAAATAGAAAACTCTTGCAAAATATAAACAGGTGTTCAATATAAAAACACCGTTTTTATTTGTTTTAGGAGCCTTTTATTTAAACATAAATAAATGAAAGTGAGATGCTTATAACATAAAATGTCATATTTCTTTAATTTTAAATAATTTTTATTCTGCTGCTGGCGGCAAACTATAGCAACTGTTTTTATTATTTTCATCAAAGTGGGGAAAGTTGATACGATTGTGCTTTTTCACATCGTCTGTGCGCCGTACTTAACTTGTTTTTTTTTTTTAATATATATAAAAGAGGTTTTTTTAAATTTTAAAAGAAAGCACTAGAATTTTAAATATATTTTAATCGTATTTCATATATATTTATTAGAAAGAAATAATAGCGAAAACTTGTGAATAAAATTTTAATTTTATATCCCTGATTTTCTTCGTGTGCTTTTATAAAAATACAGCACTAATAAAATGAAAAAACTAACTGTCAAATTTCATATCGTCATATGTCATATCTAGCCCTAACCACGAAAATCACGTAAGCGACATAATTTTCAATTTA
Source organism: Pollenia angustigena (assembly GCA_930367215.1). Taxonomy (NCBI): domain Eukaryota; kingdom Metazoa; phylum Arthropoda; class Insecta; order Diptera; family Polleniidae; genus Pollenia; species Pollenia angustigena. The sequence continues at coordinate 232,822,704 of OV884058.1, read as the reverse complement.
CGTTTCTTTTAATAAATGACTTTATTTGCAACACTTGCATCATCTCCCAAAATGTCATGGTCATATAAGATACCGTTGCGATTTTATAGCAAGAACAATTTTATCGTAAGTGCCAATTTCAAAATTAATATTAAATAAAAAAAATCTCTTCTGTAAAATTTGATTTTTGGCGCTTACATTATTTTCGCGGTTGAGACTCGACATTATATCGACCCCTTTGCGCGAAATTATCGTATGTTACAAAAACATAATTTTACAGGACAGCCATTTTTCTAGTTTTCTTTGCTTTCGCTTGCAATATCAAAAGGAAAATATACATAACATTTTTGGAGCAACGAATTGGAATTCGCCTAGAATATTTTGTCAGGTGACGTCTCTTTGAATGTAGAACAAGATTGCATCAAAAACTCAATTTCAAAAAAATTGGCATATACGATAATTTCGCGCAAAGGGGTCGATATTGTAAAAATGCCTTTAGTAGGGCAGCCTTTTTAATTGTCGCTTACTGTAAAACCAACACAAATACAATACAATACAATCACTTCCTTAATAACTTTTTCATATAGCGTTTGTGTATTTTTACGGTTTTATTGTAAAAAGTTACTCGTGACCGTCAAAATTTGACAGGTCGACATCACATTAAGTCACAAAACAAAATAACAAAAAAAAAAAAAAAAATCAAATGAAACACAGCTAAAAAGTATTAAACAATATTGTGTTCATTTCATTTCTGTACTTTTGTTGTTGCTCTATTTTCTACAATTCTAATTGTATTGTACAATGAACGTGTACAAGTATTTTCGTTCTGACGTTTAAAAAACATTTTATTTTCTAGTCCAATTGCTATTTCATTATAATTCAATACACACACACACACATACACACTAATACGCAGTATACTAGTATATAAAAAGAAACATTTAAGGTCCTTTTTTCGTTGTTCCCTCTTTCTCTTCTTTGTTCATAATATCCGATCATACATATTGTTTGCCAAAGTAGTCAGTCGTCAGTCTCTACAGTAATAGCAATAATCGTACATAAAAAAACAACAACTACAACAACAATACATTTGTAGATTGTATAATTTTAAACAAGAACAAAAAAAATATTTTAAAATTTTGCAATAATTTGTACGACTGAGTAAGTATTGTATTATTTTTATGTGTCATTGCCGCAAATGCGTTTCAAGTGCCACATGATTGTATTGTTTTGCTACTCTCTTCTCTTCGTGTATTTTGAAGGGGGTATTTAAGGCATTATTTGTTTCTTTTCAAGTGTCACTTAAGCAGTTCTGCCTGCTACTTTGTGGAGTCCCACAAAAAAAAAATTTTATGTAAAATTTAAAAAGCTTAAGAAGGATTGATTCTTTTTTGAAAGGAGCAGGGAAGTAAGGACAGACCAAAAAAATCAATAGTTGCTCTTAAAAAATTGTAAAATTGTTTTAACTTACCAGGTTGTCTTAAATGTGAGTGGGGATCCAATGAGGATTTGCCAACACTAACACCAACACTACTTAAGGCATTTGAACCGTATCCTGTAAAGAGAGAGAAAAAGAAAGAAGTAAAATTATCGGAACAATAACAAATATATGAGGGGTATAGATACAAAGACTGCAATCTCCACATTTATAGTTTTCGTAATAAATAGTAAAAACCTCTAGCTCAAAGTATATTCATAGTTATTTATTGTATGTTATACTATTCAGTAAATATGAATATGATAAAGATATGATGCAAGTTTAAACCAAATCGCTATAGCGGTTTGCTGGCAATTATAAAACTAAAATTGGAGATTGCTGTGTTTGCTCTAATCAAATGGGCATTGCTGCTTTTTTTGCATGGGCAAGTACTTAAAAAATCAGTAGTTATAAAATTCTTAAACTCAACAAAGGCTTAGTTTTTTCTTGATTGATTTGGAGGAGCTTCATGACCACTTAGCTCCATAATTACGAATAATGACAAAGTTATAAAATGAACAATAAAACTAACTGGGCGATTCTATTCTAGACAACTTTTAACATCAATTTTCAAATCACACTATTTGATATTTTTTTAATGTCACTTTAAAGTAAAATATCTATATTTTATAATAATTTAATTTTTTTAGACGTAAGCCTAAATAAAAATTTGTTGTGCACTTCGAAGCATTAACCCTTATGTGAGTGACAAAAAAAAAAACACCTTTAACAGAGTGACAGGGTACCCTGGTACCACATACAATAAATACGAAAATTTTACATTATTTTACAATATATATAAGAAAATTCATTTAACAAAATGTAAAATATAAGTTTTTGCAATGTCTAACATAAACAAGAATCGGGGGATTTCCCTTTGGTTTTATGATTGATCGACAAATACATCTACTTGCTACTGCTTTCATACATTACTATGTTCATACATGAATAAGTTCGGTGAGCGCAAGAAGAAGGTAAAGTGCAATAACAACATTGGCTTCTTGTTCTAAACAAGCACGCTTAAATTCCATAGATACAAATGATATATAAAACGAATGTGAACATATTCTGAAAATGCAAAACATATGGGATAAATAGAGGACACGAGGATTCATATGATTCTGACGGGAGTGAAGAAACAACTGAAGTCCATGGAAAGGATGGTTCTCATTGGCGTCTTGATCGTTATCCGAAATACCAATACATCAACAGAAATTACGGCAACGCAGAGATCCTGATCCTGGCTTAAATATAGGAACACCTAAGGACATATTTAAAACTTAATTATCCAGTGAGATGTGCGATATAATTTTGTGTGAAAGTAATAGTAATTTCAGAATTGTCGGCAGTTGCTCTATGTGCCAAAAAAAAAAAAAAAAAAAAAATAGAAAAACTCGGAGGGCGTGCGCAAGTTGTATCGAACATTCAATTCACCGTCCTCTGTGTGAATCCTTCTTCCAAGGATCTCAGTACACTATTTTTTTTTTTTTTTTTGTTTTTTTCTGATTTGTTCTATAGTGAAGTGTATATAATTTATATTTTTGTGTGCTTTCTTCAAGCCTTTTGTTTGAATAAACAATATAAACGAAATATGTATATGTACAAAATAACTAACACTGTCTTTTTATTTTTAAATTTTAAATTTTCATTCATGTGAAAAGTAAAAAAATATTCCAGTTTATTCAATTCAACATGCTTTTAAGCTGATATTCATTACAATAAATTAAATTATACTAAAAAATAAATGTTATTTTAAATATTTTCGTTAAGGTACCCGGGTACCCTGTCACTCCGTTAAGGGTGCAAAAAATAAATTGACCCACAGAACCCTTTCAAATTAAGAAACTAAGCTAATGTTTATTTAAATATATTTAAAACACAATAATAAGAGTTCTCAAGAGGTTCCACTCCCTTAAGAAACATCAAACAAACAAAAAATGCAATTAAAGATTAAAAAGTTACCCGGGTACCCTGTCACTCACATAAGGGTTAAGATTCATAGATTTGGCGAGAACAGAAAATTCATTGCATGTTGCACCAGTCATGGCTTAAAGAGCAAATTTCTTATTATTGGATTATATTTCTCTACGATGTTTGATTTGATAATCATCATCTGATATCTCATCTTTCACAATAAAAAAGAATAATACAATAAAAGTTTAAAAATTAACAGAGTTTTGTGTTTTTGTGGTATGATCTTATGAAAGTTGGCCAATTTGGTTGCACCCGTCATGCACTTTTAAGCTCTCTCGTGGCTATTCGATCGTTTCATATAAATTCTTGTAAATAGATAACAATAGTATATAAAAAAATGTTACCCCTTTTAGAAATAACTTAATTGCAAATGTGTTTCTTTCTATTAGTAAAAGACGTTTAAAGCGTCTAAATGTTGCACCCGTCAGAATAGAATCGCCCAACTGTTTCATATAAAAATAATTTGTTATATTTTTTAATTTCTTTTTAGTTTTGTTTTGAAAAAAAGAAACAAAACAAAAAAATTGCATGCATTTTCGAAAATAGTTTAGAGAAAAAGAGCTTAACAAACTGTGATCATTGCAAAAACGACAATCTCCAATGGACATTGCCGTTTTTGCATCGATTCTTAATTTTTGAACATACTTTTTTATGGGATAAAAGTGTATCGGATAATGTCATATTCACTAATCGGAAGCATTCATTAAATACAACTAAGAGGTATTGTTAGTTACGTTTATGAAAAGATTGCAGCCTTTGAAACTATACCCCTCATATATATCGATACCTTCCCATAAGAATGTATTAAGCGACATTTCTAAAATTGTGTAGAAAACGAAAAAAAAAACGTTGCATTTAGTTATTTATTTGTGTATTTTATTGAAAGGAACATATTTGGAAAGCGATTTTCAGAATACAAAACATATTTACAAATGTGGCTTAGCATAATTTCTTTGGCGGATAATACAAATTACAGGGTGCAACATTATTCCAGTGAGAAAACTTGACGGTTGATACTAATTTATTTTCTCTCTAGATTCCTTTGCATCCATGATAGGGCAGCGAAACCCAGGCCAAAATGTGGCGCTTAACTTCTAGTATAGTTCCACATCAAAAAGTCATTTTCGAAAAAAGTGTCGCTTAATACATTCTTATGGGAAGGTATCGATATGTGTACATATAAAATTCTTCATTCTATTGTAACTTTATTAGGTGTAAATCAAGGACAGATTATTTATTTTCTTTTTTAATGTAAACCAAATCTGTTCGTTCTATATTATTTAAAAGTGGCAGCAATTTTATGCCTACAGAAAATTAAAAAAAGATCTCTCCGAGTTTTCTTAACGGTCTTAAGCATTTTAGTTATAATACTTTGTTCAAATCACTGCAGTGAACGTATTTCCAATTTGTGTAATGGGATTGAAATTATCCTGATGATGATTAATAAGTAATTTCATTGGACGATGTTTTTATGATAATAAGGCAATTGCTTCAACTGATAGTATGTATATCGAGGAATGCTTGACATCAACTTATTAATTTTTATAAATCAGTTTTGTGGCGGTTCAGGTTAGTCAGCCTTATTACTGAATATATTTTTTGTCGCATTTTATGTAGTATATTTTCAAGGTCTGATTCATAAAAAATATGAAAGGTTTACAAAATGTTTATAAAACGAATTCTCTATTTTATAAATGAACCTTTTAAATACCTAAAATATTTTTGGTTAAATTTTTTTTTTTTTTCATTTGGAACGTATTCTCAAAATAATACGAATGTCATTAAATATCCGAATACTAACTATTTCGAACACGAATGTAGCATCACTAAAGCATATATTAACGTCCCAAAGTTTTTTTAGCTTAGAAAGAGATGACCGCCTATTCAAGCACGTAAGTAACATCATTACGAATTCTATCTAGCATTCTCCGCCAATACGTCCTTGTTGGAAAGCAATATCATTAAGAGAGACCTAACGATACGCTTCTTGACCACGTCTGGCGCTTCTCTTCCTGTGCACAGTTTGGATGTCGGATATTTGAGAGTCTGCGGTGCTTTTGCCAAAAGCACATAGTTGGAAATTCACTTCGTGCCTTTTTGAATTTTATCTTTACTGTTTAAATATCTTTTGTTTTTAGAAAAAACCTACAATGATTAGAAAAGATTTAATTAAGCACCTGCCGCTTCGGCCTAATCTTAAGGTGGTCTTTACCACTTAATCACCTCTTTTAGTTAGAATAATTATACATACAGGTAGCAATTTTTGTGAAAAATGCACGCTCGAGCAGACTATTCAGTATCTCCCTTCGCGTGACTTATGGCCAAACTACAACTACCACGTGATATCCGAAGGGACCTTAACGATTAGTCATAATAATGCTGTGTCACCTGGGGTTACTGACTTCTCTTGTACCAGATGGGATCCTTGGTCAGCCTCGATTTTAAGATATTTATCAATTTTGAACTCTACCGAATGTTTTCCTACATACCCCTGTGGGGAAGAAAGAGCACACAGCGAAACCCTTTTACCCGAAAACTACTGTAATCAAATATTTGAAAGATTTCTATCGCTGCCATCTATATATATAAAAAGAAGTGTACATTTTGATTGTCACTCCATAACTCGAGAACGGCTCGACCGATTGCCATAAAATTTTTAGGGAAGGTACAGGGAGGAGTGATGATGGTTAGTTGATTTTGAAATCCAAAATCGGGGCAGGGGAATTGGTACCCCCCATAGGATGCCAATATTTAATATCGCATATCTTAAGACCCGCTGCACGCATTTTGTTGAACTTTTGGTAGTAGGATCTTCTAAGCCCCAAAATTTAAATAAAACAGTAGCGGGGGAAGTGGTTCCCCCCATAGGACGCCAATGTTTAATATAGCATATCTTAAGAACTGTTACAGTGAGAATGTTCAAACTTTGTAGAAGTCACTCTTATGGTATACTACTCTATTGAGAATAAAAATAAAGCGGTAGGCGCAGGGGGGAAATACCTCCCATAGGATGCATATATTAAATATAGCTCAACTGAAGAACTATTTAAGGGACAGCCTTCAAACGTGGTTAAAGCTACTATTATGGTAAAATGAAAATTTCAATATAAAAATGGGCGGGGTTGACAGGGGAGGAGCAGTACCCCTCATAGATAGAAATATAATTAAGAGCCGCTGCATGCATTTTGTTGAACTTTTGATAGTAGGATCTTCAGAGCCCCAAAACTGAAATAAAATAGTAGCGGGGGAAGTGTTACCCCCAAAAGGACACCAAAGTTTAATATCGCATATCTTAAGAACTGTTATAGTGAGAATGTTCAAACGTTGTAGAAGTCACTCTTATGGTATACTACACTATTGAAAATAAAAATAAAGCGGGTAGGCGCAGGGGGGGAAATACCTCCCATAGGATGCATATATTAAATATCACTCAACTGAAGAACTATTAAAGGGAGAGTCTTCAAACGTGGTTAAAGCTACTATTATGGTTAACTTTAAATTTCAATATAAAAATGGGCGGGGTTGACAGAGAAGGAGCAGTACCCCTCATAGATAGAAATATAATTAAGAGCCACTGCACGGATTTTGTTGAACTTTTGATAGTAGGATCTTCAGAGCCCCAAAACTGAAATAAAATAGCAGCGGGGGAAGTGTTACCCCCCATGGGACACCAATGTTTAATATCGCATATCTTAAGAACTGTTAAGTGAGAATGTTCAAACTTTGTAAAAGTCACTCTTATGGTATGCTACACTTTTGAAAATAAAAATAAAGCCGGTAGGCACAGGGGGAAATACCTCCCATAGGATGCATATATTAAGTATCTCTCAACTGAAGAAGTGGTTAAAGCAGTGTAGCGAAGCGCACGGGTTAAGCTAGTTTGTGTATAAATAACTTGTTTCCTTAAAGATAAGAATTAACGGTACTATGCTTATCTCTAGACTTTTCGAATACAATTAGATCTTCAAGAATTATATAGCAAATATTTTCTCTTACTAGAAAGCATGGGGGAATTCATTTAATTAACAAATCCTTTAGCTCGAAATGATTCAAGTCTAAGTAGAAGAGATACCGCAGAAGAGCGCTTAACACCGACTCGTACATATGTGAACAAAAAGTTTTAATTAATTTCACTGCACCAGCTCAAAAATGTTAAAAGCGGGGCATCCGTAGAGTAAACCTAATTCGAGTGCACTGAAAACCGATGAGCGTTTTTGAGGTTAGTTTTTGTTTATTAATTTATTAAAAATGTTTATATCGACTTATGTATATCGATTGAAGAAACATATAATAGATGAAAAAATTTCGAAAAATTTTGAATTGATTTTTATGTGCACTGCTTTGGCGAAAACGTGAACACTTGGATTCATGATATTTTAAATTTTTATTTTCTGATTCCAAGGACGAATGTGGATCAATATAATAAATGGTAGAAAACTGAGAACAATTGCGTTTTTATGTACCATAATTTTCAATCTTAATTATTAAAAAAAAAACGGTTAGCACCACTGGATTCAGGTTACTCGAATTGCCTCGCTTGCTACAGAAAAGTTTCCATTTCCAGAACAAAAAACTAAAAAGCAAGTGAACTTATCGCCTAAAACGTAGAAAACCGATTTAACATATCAGTATTGTTGCATCTTTAATAAGAAAGTAGGATCTTATAGATTTCGGTTCTGGTTAGGAATGAGGAAAAGATGTATTACTATAGTCCAAAAAATTTATATTTTCGCCTTGCCAAAAACAAATATCTTTTAATTGGTTGGTTCAATTGGTTGATGAAATCTTTATATTCAGGTTGTGTGGGGAAATCGATTTTAAAGCAAAATGATTTAAGACCGAAAATATTGTTTTTGATTTTTTTTAAATTTAATTATAATTAACAACACTTTAAATCCATCCGTGGATAACATGTAAGATACATTAAAGAGCACGGCTCTTGGGGCATTATACTGTCTCAAAGCAGAAACGCACAAAATAACTTTTACAAGATATGTATGTCCAGCAGAATTGCTTCGCGAGATTCGAGATTTAGCCGGCAACGAAATGAACCACACCATGATCAAATCTGTCTACATGAGCCGACTACCACGAAATGTGCGTACCTTAATTTCAATAAGTAGTGATCTGATTGAAAAGTTACACAGCCGCATATTTCAAAGTTTTCCTAACTTCCACGAATCAGATCCCGCTCTCGTGAGGCCGAATCAAATACAGTATACCATAACACCGCAGATACGGAGACAAAGCAAAAAGTGGTTTAAAACAACAACAATTCAACAGGAAAAACCCCTCTCGAGCAAAAGTCACTGTAACAGAATTAGCAAAGTAAACTTTTTTTGTGTAAAAGCAATGATTGAAAAAGTTACCAGTGGTCCAGCCAGACCACGAGCTGCCCTTAGCGAACTTTTTCGTATAGGAGGCTTTTTGTGCCCTAAATGTCATCCAAATGATTCCAAATTTGTTTTATTCGATTCAGGACAACTTACTTGTAGAATACAAACAAAGCTATATCATATGAGGGGCTTAAAGCACAAGGGGATCAAGTGACTTATGTTAAATAATGAGACAAAAGCGGTTGTTTCGCTTGTGTTTTTAGCGAAGCAGGTATTTTAATGTCAAGTGCTTGAATTGTTCACCACATCTAGCGTCCAGATGAGAATCCTACATTCACCTCTTGTGCTCTGAACGACTTCTCCGAACTTCACTTATAATTCCATATGTAAACTCAATTTTAGAAAAAGGCACTAAAACCCCTTGTGCTTTAAGCCCCTCATATTAAAGTGAATTATGATCTGACCAGACTATGTAGGACATCTAAGGGTTAAAAGTCATATAAACCTCATTACAGTATCACCATTTATGTATAACAGGGATAGTTGTTAATAATAATATTCTCTGTTAAATTTTAATGAATTCCGAGTACAAAGAAATGAAAACAAAGCCTAAAGGCAATTTAAAAAAAAAACTTTAAATTGTGTCCTCAAGAACAGAGAGCACAACTAAAAGCGCAATCAAAGATGGCGCTACAATACAAATTACACCCGCAGGGCTATAAAGCGAAATCAGTGCACTGTTTGTTCTTATTTGTATTGTCTATTAAAAGTTTTTGTTGAAATTTACAAAATAAACCCGTCAAGAACAACACCACAACAACATACGGCTTACACTCTTCAACGTTGTTGCTGCAACACTGGCAAAGTGTTAAAGATGTCAGAAAGGATGGTGAGGAAAATGATGATGGCTTGTTTGATTGTGTTGATGATGTTCATTCATATCAGTGACTCCTTTTTTTTTTGCCATACATTTTAAAGTCTGTGTGGTAATAATGCTACTCAAGTGTAAGAAAACAAGAACGTGAACAACATGTTCATAGAACTTATAGATAGAGCGAACAAAGCCCATTTTACACAATCGCTTTCATTGTACTTGTGTTAAAAAAAGATAAACAGAGTGTGTGTGTGTGTTTAAGTATTTTGGGATTTTTCATAAGTTGCTGTTGTTGTCTTTCTTGGTGGCTTTGTTATTTTGCCCAAAAGCATAAAATACGCAACGAAGCAGAAATTTTTAAAATTAAACCACTGGCACGATAGAGAAGTGTCAAAGGCCACACTTCAAAAAATAACAAACAAACAACAGTCACAACTACTAAAACAACTCAAAGTAAATTTTTTTTTTTTAAGAAAATTTAAATTGTCATGATTTGTTTGCTTCTTTCGATTTGCCTTGGGATAAATTAAGTTAAAATAATGGAAACTTTTAAGATCCTTCAAAGAGATCATCATTTTCATTATTTTAAAACAAACAATTTATTGTTATGCTCTTAATACACCCTTATAAATATGTTTGGTTAAAAAAATTGTTTCAACTACATAAATAAGTATCTGTTGATTTAATATCATATTCATGCATTCATTAATTGAATGTCAGGGATCATTGAATATTTAATAAGATTATTCAACAATTTGTGTTTATTTATGGTGGTTAATAAACATAATCAGCCGTATAAGTAATAAAAAGAAATAGATGGCAAACAAAAAAAAACAAACAGGTAAACTGAACTAGGAACCCCTTAGAAAACGTAAAATTGAAACCAGTTTCTTTACAATTCACACTTGAAACTAATAATGAACAAACATGAATGACTCAAAAATACGTGTAAAGTCATAAAGACTTGTACTCGTAGATGATTATGGCCTTTACAATCAATAAATAAATATCTAGATTGTTGAATATTGTTTAACACAAACATGTTAACGCTTCATTAAATTTTATCAATTCCACAACCCCTGCCGCAAACAAGAAAAAGGGAAAGAAAAAACGTAAAAAATCAAACAACAAATTCACATCCTGAATTATTTTTTTGTGTGTGTGTATGTGTTATAGAAATTTTCATATTTATGTATTTGTCAGGAGGGGGTTTTTTGGATCGAACACCTTTGAAACTGAAAATGTTAACGTTCAACCAAAAAAAAAGGCCAATCATACTTTTTGACACCTTTTTTCTGATTGGAGTTTTTTTATACAGTTAACTTTTTTTTAAATTTATAACAATCTACGCAGGAAATGGAAATATGTTTCTTTTTTCAAGGGAGCGTTCTTATTTAAATTGGGTGTGTAGGATATATAGAGAGAGACACACAAAACATATCATTACTTTGCAATTTTTTTTTTTTTTTGATTTTAATAAACAATTTTAGAGGTGCTTCAACAACTTTTAATAATATTTGAGAATTTTTAACATATGAAAACTTACCTTGGGATTGTGTTGAACTGTGGGATCCCCAAGAGGATTTATATGATGAATCTGCAAGAAATAAAAAAAAATTGGTATAAAATGATAATTTTTATGTAAGATAATATGGTTTTTGCATATTCCTTAAACAACTTAAATATTTTGAAATCAAAAGTTGTTACCAAAAACGTTTAACTAAAGCAGGACTGATCCCACTACGCCACGTTTCAAATCAACAGAATTTTCGAGAATTTATTGTTAATATTATTATTAACTTTGTAACGTGGGTTGCTATGTATATTTGAAGCTTAATAATGAAATAAAATGGCTTTATTATTTTGCGAATTAGTCTTCATGTTCATGTTAGAAATGTTATTCGCCCAAACATTACTTCATTTGCAAGTAAACTTGTAAATCAAACGATTTCATTTCACTAAAAAAATATTTAACAATATTAAACTCTGTAAATGTGCAATCAAACATTTAGATATTGCTTATGTGTTTGACAATTTGGATGTTGAGAGCGTTTGATCAAAAGTTTTTGAGATAAAAATCAACTGTCTCGATATGCCTCTGTTTCCTTTCCTTCTTATTCTGCTAGTTTCGAACTGTATGTTATTTTAGGGATTAAGTTGCTTGTGCAGAAGGACGGCCCTAGTGGTATACCTTCAACTTGCAACAAAAGCCTATGTATTACCTCCCCGTTGTAATCCCTGGAAACATCTCTTGTAAATGGCTAAAATACAAGGCTCTAGTTGAGACTTCGCTAGGACGTGACGATACGAGATCCAAAAGTCTAGCGACATTGAATGGAAGGATCAAAGGCGTGAAGCATTCACCATAGTACTTAAGGTTATATGGCTCTCCTCAGGGATCGGTGGCCTGCAGGTGGGTTGCAAACACCTGTGCTGATCATTTGATGAGGTACTGGTTTATCATCCATTTGCAGTGAAAGACTCTTGTAATGTGAAGGGATTTGATTCAGAAAGCCAAACTTTTGTCTTGTAACACTATTTGTGAAGGAAAGTCCGTTAGCGTTGGAGACGTGTGGTTATATGGAGTGTTGTAGAGATGTCAGAAGTGGTGTAGTGGACATTTATGTATGTTGATTAGTAGCCGTTCTTAGTTAGTACGCTGCTGCGTATTTCGTGGGGAGTATGATACTCTCACATCAGGCCAGATGCTGATCCGAAAAGAAAGTGTGAAAGTCTTAATACATTGGATGTTGCACTACATGGTTGTTTTTGTAAGCCAAATTGGACAAGACATTTATGTCTGGGTGGAAGGGTTTGTAGCGTTATGATAGCAAGATGGGATTAGTAACACCATCCTGATATGGTTGTTTCTGTGTGCCCTTACACAGCACAGCCCGAGGGGAAGGCAGGTGAAAACTCTCCGTGGGTACCCGCTGCATTTCTTTCCAAAAATTTGTCCAAAATAAGATCTTGGTTTGTACAAAAGATTAGTGTTACTGGACAAAAACGAGGCTTTTTGTTTCAAAATGCTTTTCTTACAATGATGTCAATAAGCCAATTACACGAGGTGGCTGTTGGTGCAACCCAAACTTACGCGGGTAGATTGTTTCCAAATTACAATTGCAACCATTAGAGGGGGTTCGGTTGTAAGGAGGAAACATCTGTGTCCTGTTGCTAATCAACAGGAGCTGCATGACAAGTTCGAACAATGCAGCAGAGGTTAGTTAGCTCGAACTTCCTAGCAATGAGTTTGAATGTATTCAGTATCGTCAACTGTTATATTGCAAGATATACGAGACTTGTCAACGCTGTACATCAGCAATTAGTTAATGTAAATAACTCAGTGGCTAAGACCCACCATGCAGTTATGTCAGAGTACAGTTACGCATGTTAAACATGGATATGTGTATGTTATTTTCAGCAAATAATGATTTTTTATTTTGGTTTTTTCTTTACCCACTTACAACTACATTTAGAGTTGACAAAAAATCAACCAATTTTAGTCGGGACTGTAAGAAAAGACAAACTCACTGTTTATTGTTGTTGTTTTTGTTTAAGCTTTAATATTGTTACAAGTAAAACTAGGGCTTATAATTCCTTTTCGCTTAACAGTTTTATTTGTATAATATCTTCAGCTTTTCTAAAACCTTTGGATGAAGTTTTCTGACGATCTGGCCTAAGAAACCATTGAAATGCGCATAGGAATTTCTTATCCCATCAACAATAAATTTCAGTTAATCAATAGTACGAAGTGGGTATTTAGCACATTTAAATAATTAACAAAATTTGACATGAGGAATAAATTAGTGTCTTGCAAAATATTTTTTATTTAATGGCGGTTGTACATATCGGACGATGATGGAAAACCATTGTTGGTTAACCAGTACAATCGGCAGGTGCTTCAATGCCTTTGGTAAGGGATACGTTCGGAAAACGCTATACTTCGCACTCAAGGGTTTTCAACTGGCATCCACGTTCACCGGATTTAACAGCTCCTTAAAGTTTTCTTAGGGATATTTGAAAGAAATAGTGTATGATTACAAGCCAAGAACCATCCATCCCCTAACCAAACACCAACATTCAAAATTTAATCAAGGTCATTTAATCCTTAAGTCTTCGAAAAATAATGGAAAATATGATAAAAAGGTCACCACTTACTGGATATCCTTTTTCGAAGCATATCAAGAACGTGCCCCAACTGTATTAAAAAATTCGCATGGATAAAAATATAATGGGCAGCTCATTTTGCGCTACCCTGTTTATATTTGAGAATTAAAAGCGTTACTTTTCATCTAACCAAAAATTTTTTTACATTTTTACACAGAAAAAGCAATAAAATTATTCAAAATTTTATAAATTGTATTAAAACTTTGGATAAATTTGATGCTTTGTCTGTGTAAAAATGAATTTGTGGCTTCTAAGCAATTGTTTAGTGAAATTGATGTGAAATAATCTTTCGTAAGCGCATCTCTTTTTGTATTTCCCCAAGTACTTTCGGCAACCGTATGGTCTTGTAGCACTCAGAATTCAACATTTCACGTTGCTTTAATGTCACGGTTGCTACATATGCAGTTATTAGAATAAAAAAATATGAGCTTCACCCACAAACAACTTTTGTCGAATTTTGCTCGTTTTCAAACTCCCTTACAGTGAGTCAGTGCTTTGTTTCGGGCTCATCCTAGGTTGGACCACCTTTGTATATGTTTCCCTCGGGATAAATTAAGTTTTTTTTACTTAAAAGTTTAAATACGAATAACACTTAAACGTACTTAAAACAATAACAAATTTGATTACGTTCGAAAATTAATCCAGGAATTTCTTAAAATAATTATAAAATCCAAATTTTTAATATTTTTAATTAGGCTTAAGTTCATGAAATTTAATTTTTCATTAAATTATTTTTGTGTAGAAAGGAATTTTACAACATGAAAATTAATTAAAATTGTTATTGATAATCTTTCATTCTTGACGTGGCTGGGGCTGCGAGTGTAAGACGGCAAATCCATCTGAGGAGATTGAGTGGTTGCAATCGAAACATGTCATGGTAACCTGCCGGCCGGGGTTCGAGCCCCAGCCACGTCAATAATGAAAGATTATCAATAACAATTTTAATTATTTTCATGTTGTAAAATTCCTTTCTTCACAAAAATAATTTAATGAAAAAATTAATTTCATGAACTTAAGCCTAATTAAAAATATTAAAAATTTGGACTAAAAACCATAAATAGTTCAACAAAATAACCACAATGCTAATTATTGTTAAAGCTAAGGCACGAGCTCTATATGTACATTTGTTCTTCAAGTTGTGCTGAAAAAGGTCAACAGAAAAGAAAAAGACAAAATGAAAAAACAAAAAAATGTACTTGGACTTCAAGAAAAATTCTTGACAAAAGTACGTAAAAACAGAAGTAAGGAAAAAACATGTAAAATCAATTAAAATGGATAATCATTCAGGAAAGCAAATTTCGATCTACCAAATGTAAGAATACAATTTGGTTTAAGGATTGATGTTTGACTATTGACGTCAGCAGTCGTCGATGGCTGCGAGTGTAAGACGGCAAATCCATCTGAGGAGATTGAGTGGTTGCAATCGAAACATGTCATGGTAACCTGCCGGCCGGGGTTCGAGCCCCAGCCACGTCAAGAATGAAAGATTATCAAAAACAATTTTAATTAATTTTCATGTTGTAAAATTCCTTTCTTCACAAAAATAATTTAATGAAAAATTAAATTTCATGAACTTAAGCCTAATTAAAAATATAAAAAATTTGGACTAAAAACCATAAATAGTTCAACAAAATAACCACAATACTAATTATAATTATAAAATTCTTAAATTCTTTTTCTTTTGTGTAGAAACAACAAACAACACAGAGCAAAAAGAAAAGCAGCATTACTTTCATGTTTAAAATCAACAGCAAAAGTTCTTATTTAGTTTATATTTTTACTTTAATATGTAAGTACGAAAAATGTTAAAAGTAGAAAACATGTCACGCACGATGCTGGTGTTTTATAATTAAAATTCTGTAACTTAACGGGTAAGTAAAACAATTATTATAATATTCTCTTTCTGTTTTGGATTAGAATCAATTTAATTATACTTTCGGATTATTTCAAGTACGAATTGGGGATTACATCAACTTAATAATACTTGAATCAAGCGCATTTTGATATTGATTCAATCTTAGTTTTACATTAATCAATCTCATTTTCGGATTATTTCAAGTGCGTAATCGGGATTGAATATGGATAATTTAAGTATTTTGCGATTAAAAATACGTACTTGAATCAATCTTTCTGTTTTTGATTCAGGAAAATCCGTAATTGCCGTACAATTAACACCGAGTCGATTTAAGTACGAATGGATTGATTTTTCTTATCAGTGTATAAACAGCTTTTGGTGCTCCGCGATTGTATTTCTTAAGCTGGAGGTCCACACCACGCGTTACACGCATTTTCGCTGTCTACGCAGCAGTCAAAAAAGTAGAGTCTGTGTAGTTATATGTAACAAGTTACATGCACAAAAGCGAAGCATTCATCAAGGCGTTGAAGGCAAAAAGTAGGCTTAGTTTCAACTTTTGCAAGCGTCAGAAGCAGCGTTCGAAAAAATCAGCTGGTTTTGACAAATGAATTTTACTTTTTACTTGTGGTGACGCCGCATAAAAAGCGTTGCATATAACTTGAAACATAGAACGCATGGAAGGTATACAAAATCATGTAATGCTTAGAGGCGTGGTGTGGTGTGGACCTCCAGCATTAAGCATTTTCTTACCTCAATTGACAAGAGCATAGTTTTAAAACAACAACTGATTTGAAACGACCTTTACGACATTCGACCCTAAGAATGGGTTTCACAATGGCCACGGACAGTGCTTCATCGCCAAAAATAAAAGTAAATTGATCGATGCACTCGCTGAGATAAAATTTTCAAGTCACTGTAAACAACTAAAGTTGTAATCAACTGTCAAGTCATTCTATGCAAGCTATGTGCATTAGAGAGAGCGAGACGTATTCAAAATTCCAAATTGTCAAAAAGTTCTTTAATTTATTGTGTATGAGTCAAAAAATTTTTGTTTGTGCGTTTAATTTTCTTCCACAATTTAGGCCGCAGGAATCCAGAGCAATCGCATAAAATGTGTTTAACTGTGATGATCATATCATAATGTTGGCATTTTAGAGGCAGAATGTTTTGGAGTGCTTTTCGATGCGAAAGAAAACGGCACCAAATTTAGTGATTCGCATCTTTTTATTTATTGTCTTTCGAAAATCATCACTATCAGGGGTGTTCTGGAAATCGAAAACGCAAAACGCAAGAATTTGGAAGTTGTTTTTAATACACCTTTAATCTAATTTTTATAATTTTTGTTATAAAATTCTCTTTAATAGAGAAATATTCGCATAATATTTGTCATTAAATTCTTTTATCACGGAAATCTTATTAAAATTATTGCGTTTTCGATTTCCAGAACACCCATGTTCATATTTTATTTAAATTTTCAAATTAAATTTTATTTTTTTGCATATTTTAATATTTCACTACCGTCATTCTGTGCCAACTTTAATTTTAATTGCCAATATTGCTTTATTTTAAATAAATTTCGCGAAAGTGATAGGAAGTACCAAAGTGTCATTTAGTTTTCGTATCGAAATTGAATGCGCATTGCAATGAAGAGTAGCCCCCCGACTGTGATTTGCTTAATTTGGTGGGGTAAGTGGTTTTATACGATCCTTATTAACGTCCATTGGGGATAGTAAAATTAACCGCGCTATAACTCTTACTGATTTTGTCATAGTTTGAACTTTTCTGGGAATCATAAGACCTTTTCTAAGTATTTTTTTCAAAAAGTCGCAGATTTTGAAAGGCTCTCAGTACAGAAAAATTTTATAAATTTCATTTTTATCGCAATGAAAATAACAACTTTTGAGATGCAACTTTTTATCTGAAGAAGAATTTTACAATTTATTTGTTGACCCTTCTGTAAACAAAAGGCTCCCTTCAACCGTTAAGACTTGTTTTCTTCCAAAACAATTTTTTTGAAATGTTATTTCAAATACATACAGCGTCTAGCTCGGTTATATGAATACCCAGTTATATGAACATCCAGAATAGTGAACAGCAAAATTTTTACACATGAAGTTCTAAAGAGTGAACACAACATATCTCTATTAAGTGAACAACTTGCAACCGTTGATTTTTTTGTAACTATTTGTTGTAAAGGGTGTTTTTTAGAGTATCACAACTTTGAGTTGGCATCACTGCTTTATATGAGCACCCATTTAACAGCTGATAGTTGCTTTTTGTTTAGTTTGCTTTGAAATTTCATTATGAATCGACTTATCGAGCAACGCGCAAATGTTTGAAATTTTTAATCAAAATAATTCGGCGAATGGGCTGAATCATAAATTGATATGGATTTTAAATTTCTACTTAAAATTTTATTTTGCAATGAAGCCCATTTCTGGTTGAATGGGTTAAATAAGCAGAATTGTAGAATTTAGAGTGAGAAGAATCCGCAAGCTTTTGTCGAAACACCATTACACCAACAAATATTACTGTTTGGTGAGCTTTATGCGATGGGGGAGTCATTGGTCCATATGTCTTCAAAAACTATGATGGTCAGAATGCGAAAAGTTGTTGAAAATTGTCGCCTTCTACACGCCAGCAGTGGCGGCCACATGACAAATCATATTAAAAGGCCCGTTTCATTGATATTAAAAATATATTTCCATAAAAAACACCCTTTATTATAAATGTGTTCTTCCCCGAAATAAGATAGTAAATGTGTTTATACGAATGCAAAGGAAAATTTATAAGATAGTTGGTATTTGTAAAGTTATTGCTTGGAGTGAAAATAATATATCTGAAAATGATATTTGGCATTGCGAAAATGCAGGGACAAGGCATTACAGAAATCCCTTAAAGCAAAAAATATAACCAACTGCTTTCATGTATATTTATTATAAATTTTATTAATATTGGTTATGTATGTACACATATTAAAATTTATTTGAAATACTTATTTTATATTGTCTCTATTATGTGAACTTTTCCATCTAGTGAACAGGCCCTGTCTGAATTAGTTCATATAAGCGAGTGTCTACTGTAAATTTGTTTTACAAACTTTGATAACCGATGTATTCCATTACTTATCTTCGAAAAACCAGGGCAGTTTGTTGAGAGAAAATTTTTTAATCAATATCCTTTTATAGACACATTGTGTTATTTCTGGTCAAATATAGCTAAATTGCACCAAATATTACCATAATATCTTTATTTGCAACAGTCTGAGGCGTATTGAAATTATTTCCAAAAGTGGGCTAAATATAGAATCTACGATACATTATAATCCAAATTATAGGCCAAAATTTTAAATTATGACAAACCAAATTTGACAACAATAGCATTATTAGCTACGGTTTTGGGCGTACTTAAGTGTTTTCCGAGAGTGGACTTTATATAAGGGGCGTATGGTAAATTATAGAGCGATCTTCACGAAATTCTGTGGTATTGTTTCCATTCATTAAGAATGAATTTGTGAAAAATCTTATATCAATTCGTGCATTGCGCCACCATCTATGTTAGTTTTTGTAACAAATTTTCCAATTTTAAAGTTGGTTGTTCTCCATTTGGATTCATTACTCTAATCCTACTTTTAAATAATAACGATTTTGCTGGATTTCAATTCCAAACTGCTTAGGAAACTAAAAACAGTAGAAAAATTGTTCTTTGCTGTTGAGTTAAACTAAATCGACTAAGAATAACTCAAGGACCCGGAAGATACTTTATGGGGTCTTTGAAGAATATTAAAAAAGGTTTAAAAAGGAATGTCAATAACTTAGTATACCCTCATTTATAACTAGTGTTGGAGGGTATAAAAAAGTAAACACTTACGTCGGTGTCTATATTGGAATCAACTTTCCGAAGACCACAGATATGATAGGACCCAGGGGCCTGCTTCTGGCAATCGTGATCGCATACTTTCATGATTCGAAAGCAAATTAATATATATAATTATTTCAGTCAATTCTAAATCGGAACTATTTTTCAGTGTTGTAAAGCATTAATTTAGGTTTCACAATACTGCAAAAATAATTTCGATTCGTTCGGTATCGACTGAAAGAATTAGAAATAAAATTGCTTTCGAATTGAGAAAGTGTTCGATCACGACTGTCAGAATCAGGCCCCAGGTTGTTATGTCGAATAAAATCTTTAAAATTATGCTAAATTTCAGCACGCAATTGATTTAGTAGTTCAAACAAATTCGTTCACTCAATCAGTTTTGGATTTAGTTGTCAAGTGAAGTGACGGTCATTTAATCATTTTAATTTCAGAGCTTAAAAGTTAGTGCTCGTCCATATAATGAAACATTTGCTGCATAAACTATTTTCAATTCTCTTTTGAAACTGCGTTTGAGTCTATACAATAAAACTTTTGTTTTGCAGCATTCAAGCATTATGTATGCCTTTTCCCCTTCTTGCAATAACAAAATCACAAAAACTGCACTGAAAGAATTTTCTTCGCAATACTAACGAATTTTGACATTAATCCCATGAAAAATTGCATTATAAAGGAACCTATGCAGCGCTTCGTTGGATCAATGAAACCTGTTTCATTAAAAGGACTTAATGAAACATTACATCAGATCCATGAATATTATTCATTGGATTAATACTTTCAATAAAGTAAAATTTTTTTATTTTTTTTATTTTTTTTATTTTTTTTAATTACTTTTTTTTCTTTTTTCTTATTTTATTTTACTTTATTTTATTTTATTTTTTATTTTTTTCTGTCTCTGGTGGGATTCGAACATGCAACCTCGGTGCTGATAGACTAGCTCACTACCAGCTAGTCTACAGGGGCAGTGTAGTTTTTGTATGAAAAAACTATGTTTTGTTCTCAATTAAGAGCGTAAATATGAGATTAAATTGTCCATAATAACAATAACAACGTTGATTGAAAGTGGATTGAAAGTATCTGTTTCATTACTATAATGACATTTTTAATGTCATAATGAAAATTTAAATTTATGAAGGAAATTATTGAAATATGTTGCTTTTATAAAAAAAATTTTTGATTTCATAAATTTAATGGCATACATGTAACATAGATGTATGAAATTATTAAATCTTACATTTTTTAAATAACAATTAAACATTTTTTTAAGGAAACTATAATTTTGTATTAATTTATGAATATAGTTATGTTTGTTTATTGATTTTTTGTGTTCCCAATTAAAATTTTTTGTTTTACTTAGACAAACTTAAGTTTTCATATATCCAATGAAAATTTTTAACGTAATTACGAAATCTAATGAAGCGATTTTAAGGAAAATACTTCATCAAACGTATGAAATTCCATTTAGACAATGAAAATTTTCATTTACCCAAGGAAAACTTTTTTATGAAAATGATTCATTAAATATATGAAGCATTTTTCTTTCAGTGTGCTTGTACACGAAACAAAGTACACTTTTCTATTCGTCTTTTATAATATGGACGAGGGCCTATATATTAATTAAATATTGAGATTTTAGGATTAAGCCGAAATCGATTTATTTATTAAGATATTTTTATTTTATTCAAAATTTCCATTTTGATAATTGTTTACTGTCCATTCTTTAAAGTTTTTGGTTCATCGGGTATGTTCTAGAAGTCGAACTGAATTGAAATTGAAATGGAACGATAATTCAAATTTATTTTTTTCAAAATTACCGTAGTTTTTCGTGGTTTTAAGTGTTGTTCTTGCAAAAATAATAGATACTTAAAGAATGAAGTACACCCGGAGAAAAAACATGTATAAATATGGTCACGTCTAACAAAACAATTTTTAAAGGAATATTATGATTCATTTAACAATATTATTGTCACCGACAATCATATTATGGTTGAAGTAGTCCTCCATCAAGAAGCCACAAACATATTATGGTTGCCTCCGAACATGTTATGATCAAAAATTTGGTTGGTTTTCAACCATAATATGTTGATCTTGGAAAAGAGGAAAATACTATCGTTAATTTTAAAAGAAATTATTGTCATATTTAACCATAACATGTTTAGAAGCAACCATAATATGGATGTGACTTCTTGATGGAGAACTAAGTCAACCATAATATGGTTGTAGGTGACAATAATATGGTTATATTTACCATAATATGTTTAAAATTTTCTTTAAAAATAGTTTTGTTGGATGTGACCATATTTAAACATGTTTTTTCTCTGCGTGTAGATTAAATGGAATGTTTTTATGAACTTTCATTACAGGGTCCTTTTTAAAATTTGCTCGATTTTAAATCCACTTTATTTCGATTTCTAGAACACGCCCGTATATCAATGTTTCTGAAATATATGTCTGCTTTATGTAAATGTATAACCGCTATTCATTTTAAAATTAAATAGAATAGCATTGGTAGGGAGGGTGGAGAACAATGGCGAGATGGCAACATATAAATCTCTTCGCTTTGTTTCAATTCGGGTTTATTTGGTTTTTCGTGTAATTTAATTTATTTTGTCGATTTTGGAAGCTTCCTAAGCTTAAATTGTAATAGATCTTAATTTGAAATGTTAGTGACAAGAACCTATCCCAATATCCCTGAGCACGGCCGGAAAGTCAGGTCTCCACAGTTCGAAACTTTAAAGGTTGGTCCGTTACATTTGAAACAAAAACAAATTTTCGAATTTTGTTTTTGTTTTAAGTATAATTTTCTATGCAAACGTTGACGTTTGAAATCGTTAAACAGGCAGTAACAAATACCAATGTTCAAAATTAATTCAGTTTTTATAAAGCCTTTTCGGAAGAAGAAGGTTAAACGCCAACCGAATATTTAAAAAAGCAGTTCATCATTTCTCACTGTATGTATATTTCTAATAAAATACATCTGATAAAATTAACTAAGCCTTTTACAGTAAATGGTGTTTTATTTATTTTTTTTTGTTATCAGACGTATCTTTAAAATTCTTAAAACATTAAACAAACTAATAAAATATATATATTTAATTTAACACTTTTTTTTATAAATTTAACATAAAATTATGTCAAGACACATAAATTTTGATTGATATAAATTTCTTCTTACCTGCGAACAACATTGAAAAGTTGCTAAAACCTCCCGTCGAACGTGACAAATAATCTGAAGACGGTTTTATATCAAGCATCATGGTACAAATGAGCAAAAAATAAGACTTTGCTCTCTTGGCAGCTTTTTAAAAAGCCGCCGCTTGCTTACACAATTAATATTCTCTTTACAATTTTTGATCTTATATTTTTTTAACTTTCAAATCTAACAGAATAATTAAAACAAATTTTTTGTTTTTTATTTTATTTCAGGAAGCCGTTGAAAAATGTGCCACCAAAAAGAGGAAACAGTTGTTAAGTAGTTTTTGCAACAAAATCACAATAAAATAATTGCAACTTTCAAAGAGTTTAAATTCACCACTTTTATAGAGAGAGAGAGCAAATTTATTTATATAGTTTGCACAAAAAAGTAACTTTATATTTGCAAAAAAACAAATGTTCAATTCATGCGTTTTGCACAAAAAAAAAAAAAGCTAAAAAAAATTTATTTTTGTCTGTGTGTAGGGCTTTTTTGCTCTGTTTCACAAGCGGAAGAGGAAAAGGAACGGGAAAAGTAGCGATCGGAACCGGTTACCGTTACCGGACACCTCAACTTCCGGAAAACTTTTCTAGTTTCGTGGCGCGAATGTAGGCGAATTTAAACAAAACTGCACGCAAGGTAATCGGTTTTATTGTTATTGTTGTTGGTTTGGATGTCTTTTTTTATTATTATTTTTATTTTTTTATTTTATTTCACGCAAAAATGTTGTAGGCCCTTAAACTGTTTGATTGTTCGTGGTTTCCTTCTTTAAATATTGAATTTTCACAGCAAAACAACAATAATAATAACAATGATGACGGATTTGTCTCAAGTCCAAGTTTTAGTTGGTTATTGGTAAATGTTTTTGTTGTAAGTTTTTCTTTATTCCATAAAATACTTGAATTTTGAGTTGTCTATAAGTTATAATTTGAATGATAAATTACGTTAAAACACTTTTTTCTTTGGTTGTTGTGGTTGCTGGTGACTGACACCGGATTGCGACTGATCTGTGGCACGGTAACGTAACAATTGATTTCATTCCGTCGTCAAATCGCACATATCCTGCCAGCTACCGGCGCGTTGTAGTGATTTCATATTTGCAACCCCCTTTTTTGTAATTTCGACGTTGGTGTTCGTGGCTGTGTGTACGAAATGAACTTGGTGTATGAACTGTGGGGGTGAATTTTAATGTTGCATCATTGTATACACATACAATGTAGTAGCTTTTTTGTTTTGTTCTGCTTTTATACAGGGTTGAATAAGCTCGCCTTTTGGTTGGGTGGTGAGTGGGTGGCCAATATTAATAACAGTAGAATTTTTGGGGTGGGCCTTTAAATGTGTGCTTGTGCGAGCAAAGCAGCGCCGTTTACAGCGTTAGTACTTACGTTTAATCCGCAACCAACACCCGTTTTCCGTTCAAACACCAATCGTAGCCAAGACAAGGTGTGGCTTTCTCATATTCCAGCATTAGAGCTTACACTGACAGGCACACAAAGCACACGAACTTATAGTATAAGTATAAAATAATTAAAAGCTCTTAGGGTACTTTAGTGTGTATCTATGTAAATTACTCGTACAAGTTGCTCACACACACACACACACACACTTTCAAGCAAACGCACAAACAAACAGACGATTGTTAAATTAATGCTTCAATAAATTCGAAAAATATGAACAAATTTTTTTCTTACATATTTAAGAATATTTCTATAAAATTCATTTTTTATGGGTATTAGTGAATGTATGTGTGTGTGCGTGTGTGTGTGTGTAAAAAAGGAAAGTAAAATGAAAACTAACGGATACTTTTGTCAAATTACTACCTCGTAGGAAGAGGTATTTCATGCAAAATAAAAACTAAAATTATTTATCATTATCATGTTAGTGGAAATTGCTGAAGGTTACAATTCGTGGTCAAATTATGTGTCATGGTGTGTTGCAAATGCAACATATAAAAACAAACATAATTTCTACTTAGACATAGTCAGATTTTTTGAAACATTGATCGTGCAATTTGTGTTTACTGTATTTTATTTAAAACCATTCAATTTAGACGGGAATAGTTCTATAGTAATATAAAGCGTCTTCCAATGTTTCGCAAAATAAACGCTGATAGCGGCCTTATTGTTATAGCTTCATCTGTAACATAGGCCAAAATTTATTCAGTCTGTTTTGCAAAGTCATCATGGACAAATATAGCATTCAACAACATCTGCAAATGATAAAATTTTGAACTGATCCCAGTTTTCATTAAAAACTTCTTCAGCTCTGACGCCCATTGCTACATGAATTGGTACATCAACAAACAATATTGTCGAATTTGGGTTAATACCAATTCACATGAGATCTAAGAGCTTCCAATGCTTTCCAAAAAACACTGATTTATGTGAATTTTATCTTCGCCATCGGTCCATATTAGAGAACGATGTTGATCAGGTCATCACCGTCAGCTACGAGCGCTAAAGGTCGATGATTACCAAGTTAACACAACCCAACCATCGTTCAAGTTCAGCGTAATGTATTAGCCCAATAAAAAATTTAATCTTTTTGCGAAGCACAAATGGTACATTTAAAAAAATAAGCGCACAATTATGCGCTACGCAATAAGACATACGGAAATGAATAATGCGCTTTATGTGTCAACAATGTATTGCTTCAAAGTGGGAACTCGCCATATAAAATTCATGCCTTCCGTAAGCGCAATGGTAAGCGAAACGTTTAGTTTCTCCCTTACAAACCTGCTTCGCTGGAAGCTCCATTTTTTATTGGCAGCTAGAGAACAAAATAAAAAATTTTACATTTCCAATGAACACACAAGCCGCGGTGGACTTTAGCACGATGTAACGATAGTCTCTTAACTAAAAGGGCTATACTGTTCCTGTTAACAAGCATCTGTCAGTTGCCTTCTGTCAAAATTTTAATAAGCTTCGTGATTTAAGTTGTGTTTATTTTCAGAAAATATTTTTTTATTTTCAATAATTGATACTAGTAGATGTTTACGTACTCGAAAAACATAAAACTTTGAGAGACAAAACATTTGTTGAAAGTTTTTGATAGCGACATTATTAATAGCAAGCAAGGCGAATTCATTACAGGGTATGTCAGAACTACAACAAGTTTTTGTAAGATCATTGCAAAATGTCAAAACCAAAATTTTAACATCCAACAATTATAAAGTTTAAAAAAATAATCAGTAGTGCTTTTAAGATCACCTGTTATAAATGCGCCTTGCTTGCAAGAACTCTTCAACCATCTGCTTCAAGTTTTTCTTTACAATGATTTTTAAATTAAAAGTTTTTCAATAATATAACAAATTTATTTTTCTAAAATTTAAGAGCAATATTCTTGCGCAAATAGTTAAAATCAATTGAATTTATTAAGAAATTCTCTCGTATCTTATAGCTAACTAGTGTATATATACACTTATTGCAAGTTTTTGATAATAGAGCGTTAATTTTTTTTTTTTTTTTTTAAGTAATTGGAAAAATAATTTTATATATGGGCATTTCCCCAGAATGGTCTACCAGGATGAAACAATAAACTGTTTATTATCATCGTCTTTTATTGTTTATTCTTATAAAAAAGTCTTTGTTCTTATAAAATAATGGTTTCATAGCATATCTCAGCTGTTTTACTCGGGGAAATTGGGCTGGAAACTGGAAAATTTTATATTTTATTTTATATTTTCTACTTCTAAAGACATTTTTATATACTTATTTTGCATGCAAGCAATATGTTATGTTAACACTCTTTCTTCATAATCTCTCCATTACAATCAATTGTAAAAAGAGTATTAAGTTTTTTTGTTAAGGAAATTTTAAGACATTTATGGGAAAATTCGTGGTGATAATAATAAAAGAACATATGGAAAAATCGTACGTTCGCGACCGGTAATAAGCCAATTAAACAAAAACCAAGAGAGAAATTTTATTTTGTAAATACTGGATGAAGACCTACATTAATACACTTTTAAAATAAATTAATCACTTTTGAATATTCCGTTCCATTACGCAGATTTTTACATTTCACAACTGTCAGCCAAAGTTGACTTCTATTTTGCATACGTTCGTGACCACACGTTTATAACTCTTATTTTGAAAACTTAATCTCGATGAAATCCATCTTTCGCACTAAACATAGAGCTACCCAAATGCTATCGAATCGAAAAAAAAATGCTAAGCAAAGTTTTGTTTTCTACATTATTTGTACATCAAAAGCGTACGAACGTACGTTCGTGACCCCATGAAATGCCCATATACCCTCTCGTTGCAAGTTGTAGCTAGTTAAGTAAATGAACACGCCTTTGACAGCCATTGATAGCAGAAATTCGATAAAAATTTGAAAATTTAGCACCGAGTGACTATTTCTTGTTTCCAAACCTGAAAAATGCCTCGGTGAAAAGGGATTTGACTCCGAAGATGAATTTATCTCACAAGCCTATATTGATGACCAATAATACCGTATATTTTGGATAAATTGTGTAGAGCTCAAATAAGATGTCCTGTAGTAACATGAAAATGCGCCTAAATGGGGATATATCTTGAAAGTCAAGTTTTACGCAATTTCTTTTTACATACACGATACTCGGTAAGATCATTTTTTTTCTGGTTAAAGTGATCTTAGCAATTTAATATTCGCTGCATATCACTTGGTCTACGAGCAAAGCGGAACAATTATTGCTTACGGTCGTCAAGTTTTTAAATCAATTCTTACTTAAAAATATCAGACTTTGACATTTACATAATATATTTACAACATATGCATTTATTTCTGATAAAAGAATTGCTCCCAGTATACTGCCATGTAGAGAAAATAAGATGTCGATAATATTAAATTACGATAAACTTTTGTATATTGTAATTAATTAAAAATTTTATGAACACTCAAAATATTATGTAGGTAAAATCAACTTAAAATTAAATAAAAAACAAATGAAAATTCAAATCATATTCCTGAGATCCCGACATTTTTGTCCAAAATTCTTTATTATTTATTTATTTCCTTTTTTTAATTGTTTGGACCAAAACTCAGGGAATGACCTCTGCTAATGCATTGCATTGTGTTGCAACTTGGAAAATAGGTTGTGGGAAGGAGGATAGAGGCAGCAGTGCTTATGAACATTCGATCAAAACTTATTTATGTTGAAAGTGTGAGGGAAGACTTCAGCAGTAAGGTTTTTCCACATACGCACAGTCCGGCTAAAAAACGAATTTTCACTATAATGCGTTGTACAACGCACCGCCCAATCAACTACAAATGGATGCGCTCTTTACGATAAAAAATAAGAGTTTCGGGAACCAGATCCCTAATTTCTTTAGAAAATATCCCATTTTTGAAACGATAAGAGAGGGAAAAACAAACCATGGTGCTTAAGGGTGTTTATAGGATTGGATATCCAACTGTCACCACTGAGTATCTTCGGGTTCTACTACATGCGGCCGAGACGCTCCAATAGAGACATTGAAGCACCGGCCCACATAAGAGGGGAAGAAATGTCTATTAATAAACTGAAAACTCTACAATACAATGTAGGAATTCTGAAGCTATTTCACCGTTATACAAATTCAGCTTGAAGGCGAAAGTCAATTTCCCCTTTTTATCGTGAAGCTTGTTATTTTTGGTAATATTTAAAACATGTATGGCCATTTTCTCAATGTATCGACAAACTGTCTGCTACTTAATGTCAACATAAATTTATTGGACCGATAAACTATCCGTTAACGATTTTGGGTTTCAAAATACATGTAAAAGTTGGGAGTCAGCTGATTGAATTTATCTGTACGGCAAATAAAAGGAAAATAAGTAATTGGCAGATGAGTGCCGGTTAGCTTTGCGATAAAATCAAAGCAAATGAGACATTGAGAAAACCAAATTTCTTTAATGAGAAAATGGCCAGTAGAAAATTAAATAAAATGTGAAGGCGTTTTCTTAATATTTCACGATCGTTTTAATGGGTTTAAAATTTGTTTACTAAAATAAGTTTGTTGGAATGTCTACGTTGGGGGAAACAGTTGGATTTTTCAAAGTTTTAAGGACTAATCTAAAAATACATAACTTTGAACATCCTTGCAATACAAGTAAGATATCCTGATAAGCTCACCAATGTGATTTTATTCAAATGAAAAAGATTTTTGTGTAGAATAATAATCCAGAAAATATTTTAAAGTTTGTAGGTTAAATCGCGAAATATTAAGCTAATAATACAATGGTGTTTATTATGCAAATATCTTTAAAACAAAAACTGATAAAACTAATGATAACCTCGTTATCAGCACTCTCAATTTATTTAAAAACAATGGACAGAAGTCAGGAAACATTTGCTAAGTTGAGCAGTGCAATTCTAAGTTGATGTCCGTCTCCTAAAGTTACGCAAACTTCCGTTAAATTCAATAGAAAAGAATTTGTATGTCCAATTGTTTCTAGTTCTCCTAAGCAATTTGGGATTGAAATCCAGCAAAATAGCTTTAGAAGGAACACGCTCCCTTAAAAACTTACAAAAACTAACACAAATTGGTGACGGAGTGCGCCGATTGTCACTAAATTGTAACAAATTCGTTTAACATGTCACCAAGTTTCGTGAAGATAATACTTTACATTAGCCCCATATTAAGACAACTTTCGGAATTAATGTAAGTATGGCTTAAAGCGTAACGAAAAATG
Organism: Pollenia angustigena; assembly: GCA_930367215.1. Classification (NCBI taxonomy): domain Eukaryota; kingdom Metazoa; phylum Arthropoda; class Insecta; order Diptera; family Polleniidae; genus Pollenia; species Pollenia angustigena. The sequence goes on along the minus strand of OV884058.1, from coordinate 232,793,316 downwards.
CTAGTCTTGTTTATTAAGACTCGAAATCACACCTCTCAATTTAATGAAGATCGAGTCAACATTTTTCATACACCCCATACGGCACATTACAGTTTGCTAAGATTAGAAAAAAACATTTCGTGAATATAGGCCTATAATTTACCATAGGCCCTATATAAAGCGTATTCTCGAAAATCTTTTTTTGGATAAAATAACTACAGACACGAGTCAAACACAGATTTAATTCATTTCAGTTTCAATATTATGGAAAAATTTCTTCTAAAGATACCTTTGAGGCAGCAATTTTTATTCAAAAATTAGACATTTTTATATGTATTAAGCAGAATTAGTCTTTACTTTCTGTTCTATTACGAATCAGGGGTCTAATAACCGCATACGATATCGAGCAAAATATATCGAAATTATTTATTTTGGTATCATGAAACTCGATATCGAGTGAAATGTATTGTATTGGAAATAATAGCATTCGATATCGAGTTTTCATTCGATACGTCAGTGTCTATCGTATGCAAAAAAATTCGATAGTTTATTCGATACGACAGTATCGAGTGCGGGGATTAGACCCCAGCTGATTATTTTTTGTTATTAAAAAAACCTATGAAATTTATCAGTTTTTCTGCCTTGTTGCGGTTCAGTTTGTTAAAATCAAAAACTTGTTAAGTAATTGTAAGTGACAGCAAAAAAAAATAATAAAATATACATATTTATATTGAAATAAACTGTTTTTTGGTTTTAAGAATTCACAAAATTTAATTTTTTCAAATTTATGTGCATCAAAGTTACTGAAATAAAACAATGGACGTTGCAAAACTAATAAATTTGTCATAAATTGCTGATAAGTTACTACAGAAGAACTAACTATTACAATTTCGTAACAGAACGGCACAGAACAGAAACAGAAAGTAAAGACTAAATGAGCCTTTAAGCACTGAATAAACTATGCTTAATTTTTTTTTAGTTTATCAAAGTATGATATCAAAGTAAATTTTGGGAATACAAAATTTTAAACATTCACTAAAACAATTTTAGAAAAGCCAAATTTGTAAGCAAATAAAACTGCGGAGTGAATGAGAATTGCAAATATTCAAAAAGTTTTATTTGCAACGATATCAAGGCTTAAATAAACTACCAACAATAAACATTGAGTTAATCTTTTATTACATTCCCCACTACAGTTGGTTGGAATTCTTCCTACACAGAAGAAAATAATTTTCATATTTGAATACGAAAATCGCATATTTGATAAAAAAAAAAAATTTTTAATTTTCTGCGATGACGATTTTTACGGTATTGATAAAAAAGTATGTAGGTATAGTTATTGAATTTTTAGTCAGCAACCAAGTTTATTGAGCCAATAAAAAAAGTTGTTGAACAAAATAATTTTTTTTCAACAAAATGTTTACGTGATTTGGTAAAATAAATTGTTGGAACTGTTGAATAAATCAAACAAAATGTTTATCGAATCTTTATTTATAAATGATGATGTGCTAAATACCCAATTTTTATTTTTTGATAAATACACAAAAATTTATTAATCTCTGGTTGCTTAGGCCAGACCATCAGGAAACCTTTTTCTAAAGACTATGGCTAAACTAAATCTGTTATAAAAATAAAACTTTAAAGCGAATGAGAATTATGAGCTACTTAAAAAATGGACAAGAGTTATAAAAATACTGTCTTTACTTTATTTCGAATATTTTTTTTTTTTTAATATGAAGAAATATTTAATTATTTCATTATTAAATATGTTTTATTGCGTGCTATTTTGCAAAGTGTAAATTGAATAAATTTTTATGTTGAATCAAACAAAATGTTTGTTGACCTAAAATTCTTGAGATATTTTTTTCTGTGTACATTAATTGTAGTTGTAAGTGGGTTAAGAAAAAACAAAATAAAAACAAAAACAAGTTGTTTTTTCGCAAGAAATCAACTTTCCAGTTCAGTTTTTTTAATGCCGTGCACTCTCTAGGCAAAGCAACCAGCAAAATGCTCATAGAAACTAGCTTATCTTTCAAAAATATTTTCAGTGTTTTTTCAAGAATAAAAATTGTGACTTATGCACGACAAATAAAATCTTATTAACTAAATATTTATGATTTTTTTTAAATATTTTCTAATAATATCAATTAGAAATTTAACAATTTTCCACAGCAAAATCTAAATACCTTAAACCATTTTTTCAATTAAGTTTTAGAAACTTCATTTCCAACCAGGACGAAAAAGCTTTTTCTCACCAGCAATACTCATTCGAACACTCCTCACTCTGTCTAACAATCAAGCAGTTTTCTCTTTCATACACAACAATGAAAAAAGCTTTGTTCTTTGTTTTCAAACCAAACATGGAGGATGTAACAGTTTTCACTTGAGTTAGACAATACGACCGAAAACTGGGTGAGACAATAAATGAATTTTGTACGGCTCACTCGCACACATACAAACAAACACTAATAAAACATATAAATATATGTATGTGTGAACGTATAAGTAAAAATATTTGTACATATAAAACTAAATCGTTTGCTCTAGAAGACTTTTTAGTGGGTGACACGAAGCAACAAGGACGGATGTATTATCCACTTCCTTTTTCCTTCCACCAAACACAAGGATATTACCGTTTCGTCATTCTATGTGTGCAGTAGCAGAGTAACAGCTTTAGCAGCTGCAACATTTTTTAGAGTGGGAGCGTAATTTGTTCCACACCTAGACCACCTAAATGGAAATCAAGCACCACTGTTACTGTTTGTGATACTTTAAAAACACACACAATACGAGTAGACGTTGTCATAACCGAGCATGTGGTATTTAAGAGTGGGCAAACATGTTCATGGAGCAACTGAGACTTGTACCAAACGGCAGGCAGTTGCTGTAGGTGCCAGGCTAAACGAAAACGATTCTATATCTGGCAAACTGATAGGACTGATACTTGTAATATGATGGCCGGGAGAAGGTAGGAGAAGTATAAATTTTGTTTTTTTTTTCAAGAAGTAGCAGCGCAGAAATGATTTGTACCCAAAGTTTTTTCTGTGCACAGGCGATGTGCGGTGTAGTGACGAGGACAGAGAAACAACAATTCATAAGTACAACTCGTACTTGCCTAGTTAATGGCTGATGATAGAGGAAGGAACGCTTAAGTGTTGAACACTCTTGCCACCAATTCCTGCCGATTGTGTTTTTGATTGTATGAGTCAAACGTTAGAAACGCCTGAAAATTATGAGAACGCATACACACACTCATACACATAGTTTGCTAACGAATGGTTTATGTATAGATTTAAGGACTCCTTCTACAATTATATTTATTTATATGTGTAAGAGAATGTGCGTTTGTGTTCATAGGTGTAGTGGAGATTCCATGCACAAAATGTTGCATAGTTGAGGGAGCTGTTGATGAGAAAGCTTAATTAGTTTTTGAGATCACTGCAACATACATTTATTTATACTCTTGCTGTTGTAAGTAAAGTTTTGTTTAACTTTTTCTTTTGTTGCACACTTTTTAAGTTGTCAAACAAGTGAATATGATTGTGGATTTTTCATGGCACTTTTTAGCCACAGGCGTTGAAAAGCAAATTTCATATACGCCATTTTTGACAAACAAGAAAATGGAAAAATTCTCATTTGAAAAAGCAATTTTTATACATTTGATATTTTTTTTTTTAACGCCAACACGCACAAATGCGAGTATTTATTATTTTTCCTAAAACTTTTCCTTGTTACTTGTAATGTAGATTTCTTTACAGTTTGATTTTTATTCCTTCTCTTACTTTCTTTGTTTAACTTTAAACTTAATTTTATTTTAAATGTTTTTCTTCCAGTCTTTGTAATTTATTTCTTTTTTAAGGGGTGTGTGTATGTGCGATTGTTTTCAAAAACGGGGGAGGGGATTGTGGGGGATTTAGCAGGTTGGGTGTTGTATATTATATTTTGTTTGTCCTGGCAGTCAAGTTGTTTGTGTTTGTTTTGTATGACTTAGTGTTATTTAAATGAAACTTTTAAAAGTTCATTTATTTATTTCTAATGGCATCAAAAAGCCATTTTATGTTTATTTATATGAAAGTATGTATTCAAGAAGTATGGATTTACAAAGACACAAAGATGTTATAAACCTGCTTAATTGAATTTATGTATGTTTGTGTTAGTTTTATTTATTATAATGTATAAATTCGTATAGAAAGAAGGAATAATTCCGAAATATTTAAAAAATGTGTATGAAGATTCCGAGCAATTATGATTCTTATTGCCCGGGCTATTTCCTCGTTAACGGAATACCTGCATTTATGTTTGCGTTCAAGTTGAATTTACCTTATATTTATCATAAAATACTTATTTATAACTATTTTTTATATTTTGCATTTATAAAGGAAATAACGACGAACAGAAAATATTTTTAATTTAAATATTAAAATTTTTAATCGAATTTTTTTTTTGCACATTTCTCTGCTTTTTTTCTTACCTATTTTAAAGTTTTTTTTAATTATCAAAAAGTAATTTCAATTTTTGGGAATACAAAATTGTAATTTTAAAAGATTTTGTTATTCGTGCTTAATTCCCAGTTTTTATTCTTGATAAAAACACTTGAAATTTATTGTTGATGGGATAAGCTATTCCTATGCATTTCACTGGTTGCTTAGGCCAGATCATCAGGAAACTTCATCCATAAAGATTTTAGAAAAACTAAAGATATTAAACCAAATAAAACTGTTAAACGTATAAGACTTATAGCAACAGTTTTACTTGTAATAATATCAAAGCTTTAAACAAAAACATCAACAATAAACAGTGAGTTTATCTCTTCTTACATTCCCCACTACAATTGTATTCACAAAAATTATTTTGATAATAAACTGGCAGTGCACGGCCTGAAAAAACTTAACTGTCAACATGCTTGCAAGTTGTTTCTGTTTTCATTTTGTTTTTAACCTACTTACAACTACAATTAATGTTGGAAGAATTCCAATCAATTAAAACTCACTGTTTATTGTTGATGTTTTTGTTTAAACTTTGATATTGCTAAAAGTAGAACTGTTGCTTATAATTGGAGGGTTCATAGCTGAACAGAACCAAGTCATAAAATAAAATGCATTTACAGTATAACCCGGTTAATTACTCCACGCTTAAATGCCTTTCACGCTTATTTACCTCGAGTTTTAAATCCCCGTTTTTTTCTTCCATTTTTGAGACAAAAATCCACGTTTAATTGCCATACGCTTAATTACCCGATTCGGATAATTGCCTTAAAAATTTAACTCCCAAAACAAAATTATACCTAAATTTCATTCGTTTAATTGCCTCAGTACTATTTGACAAAAACACAGCAAGTAATGCAACCAAGTTTTACATGTTAATAATTTGAAAATATGAACTAATATTTTTTTTTAAAAATATGCATAAATAACAAAATATGGCTTGATTAAAAGCAAAATATTCAACAAATTAATATTTGCATTAAAAGTTATGTTATGAGGTCAAGATTCATATAAGAGTTATATATTATCTAGATACACCAAATTTATGAGATATTTTGTCTTAGAGAGATTAACGTTTGAAGTTTGCATGGGGACTATGTGATATTATAGACCGATTCTTACAATTTACATAGGTTTCGTTCTTATGACAATTAAACGTATTTACCCAATTTTATCAAATTATCTAAAAACTGCTACCTTTACTTTTCGCACAAGGTTTACATGGACATACAACCAGCAAGATGGACGGACGGATGGACACGAAAAGATTACTTAAAAAACTGTTTCTGATTCGATCGTTTACTAAACGATGCGTCTAGGTTTCTATGTTATAAGTTGCGAAAAACATTTATCTTCAACAAAAACTTGCTTTGGCTTCAAATTGTACAGTGAAAATTTAATGTAGGTTTTTTATTTGCTTAACATGTATTAAAATATGTTTTAAAAACTTACAGCCAGTCCCACGATGTCACACGTTTACGTTCGCATAGAAAATAACATTTAAAACAATAACAAATTTTAGAAATTGTTTTTGTTTTAAATGTAATTTTCTATGCGAACGTTAACGTGTGACATCGTGGGATTGGCTGTTAAAATATGTGTGCAATAAAAATGCAGCAATGGCTAAAATATGGAAATTTTTTACAAACAAATCGATACCAAAATTCATTAAAAGCTCTAAACGCATAAATATATTGTTTCTGCATTCATTGGTCGCACAAGAAAACCCATGTAATTGCATATTTACGGCTTCCATGAGTAGTAGTAGGATATGACAGGACATCTCAAAAAGCACTACAGATAAAATTTACGACAACAAATCCCTTTGTTTTTTATTGCTATCTCCTAAGATTTAGCTGATACATGTAAAAATTCCTTTCTTAAATTTTTTCATACATCAAAGTTAAGTTATCTTGTTAATAAATACGTCTAACTACCTCACTAAGGTGTTTAAACGAATTCGCTTAATTACCTCAATGAGGTAGTTAAACGTATTCTTATTATTACCTCAACGAGGTTGTTAAGCGTATTCGTTTAAATGCTTACCCCGCATAATTACCCAAAAATATTGGCATTTTCGTCGAGGTAATTATCCGTGGAATACTGTACATATGTATTTCAAAACTGGTGTGAAATTCTTCGCAAAGTTTAACTCTATCGAGTTCTGTAACGGACTAAATCAAAAAGTTTTGCGTTCCAAAGATAACGGTAATAAACCCATGTCAATCAATGGCTCCAGAAATTAATGGAAATTCACTTACTCAAAATATTATCGAATTTTCATTTTTGACTTGGTTCGCTTCAGCTCTGAGCCCTCCAATTCTTATACGTTTAACAGTTTTATTTGGTTTAATATCTTTAGTTTTTCTAAAATCTTTATAGATGAAATTTCCTGACGATCTGGTCTAAGCAACCAGTGAAAAGCGCATAGGAATAGCTCAACCCATCAACAATAAATTTCAGTGGTTTTATCAATAATAAACATTGGGAATTAAGCAGGAATAACAAAATCTTTTATATTAAAGTTTTTTTAATTATAATCTTACTCTGTAAAAAGTAAGAAAAAAAAGCGGGAATAGGTAAATTAACAATAAGTAATGTCAACTTACCCCTTCTTGGACTAGATTTAGCTCTTTTTTAGGCTCAAAAGTTACAATATCACATTAGATAGTAGACGCCTGCACAATTCCATTTACACAAATATTTGAAACACTGTCACAAACAAATACTGAAGAGAAGTGCAGACGATTAATCATCATAAAGCTGGAGGTCGATACCACGCGTATTCGCCTCCTCGCATTGCATGATGTTATACCTTACTTGCGTTTTACGTTTCAAGTTACATACAACGCTTTCTATGCAACAATACCACAAGTAAAAATAAAATTTCATCTGTCAAAATCAGCTGATTCGTTCGAACGGTGCTTGTGATGCTTAAGGTGCTATCAGACGGGATGTATTTTACATATGTACTGTCAAATTTTCCATCTGTAAAAGTTGTACACATCGTGTGATACATATGAAACTTTGCATGTGTAAAATACATGTGGAAATACATATGTAAATTTTTCGATTAGAACACGCTCTATTTTCCTGTGGCATACATAAACAAAACAGCTGGTTTGTTTTGAAACGTAAACAAAAGTCAGCTTTTGTTTACATTTATAGGTTATGTCATAAGGAAAAACATAAGCAGGTGTGATAGCAAAAATTATGAATCGTATGTAAAATGGAAATTTTGACATACATACGGAATTACATATGGGAAAGAAAAGTGACAGTACATATGTAAAATACATCCCGTCTGATAGCACCTTTACAAAAGTAGAAAGTAAACCTACTTTTCGCATTCAACGTCTCAATGTATTTTACGCTTTTTTGCATGTAACACGCCTTTTTGAAGGCAGCGAAAAGGCGAAAACATCAATATTATAATATTGATAATATTGCATGTGATACATTAGTTTACATCACATATTGTTTGTATGCGTGGGGAACTTACGACTGGTTCCCGAAAGCCTTAGGTTTGTTCGTAATACACGTTTTTCCTCAAGAGCCCATCCTTATGTGGTCGATTGGCAGGTGAATCATACAACGCATTACAAAAAGAATTAATTGGTTTTTCCCGGACTGTTCGTATGTGGAAAAACCTTCCTGCAGAAGTCTTCCCTTTCACTTACAACAAGGTTAAGTTCAAATCGAATGTTCACAAGCACTACGCCCTCTATCCTCCTTCCCACAACCTATTTTCCTAGTTCCAACACAATGCAATGCATTAGTAGGGGTCATCCCCTGTGCTGGTCCGAACAGAAAAAAACCTATGACTGAAGATAACATCACAAATTGCCGACGACTGCTCGAGGTAATTTTCAAAAACTAGGAGTATAGGCAAAATATGTTTTGAGAGAAACAACATGCACTCTCTAGTGTGTATTTTTTGAATTCTTGTACCTTCACAAAACTATTTAAATTGTGCTACAAACAGTACCGCATACCATTTGTCATTGTTGTTTTGGATTGGATTGGACTTTGGTTGTGTGTCTGATCTTTAAATACTTTTACGCAGGCCTTTAATAGACAATGATAAATACTAGGATAACCAAGTACTGCCATTTTTTACAGGTACTTCAAGAAAATATGTATATTTTTGCCGTTTCTTGCTACTTTTTTGAACAAAAAAAAAAATGCGTGATAATGTACTAAAGTCGTTTTTTCAATTTAGCCATTTTAAGTCTTTGAAATGTCTTAAGTGCCTTAAGAGTTGGCATCACTGGTTATTTTTAAATTAAATTTAAAAAAAGAGTCGAATTAATTTATATACATTAGGGCGGGTTGATTTGTATGGATAAAAAAAAAATAAAATCGTTTAGCAAAAACGTAATCTACCTAAAATTCTAAGAAAATTCTCCGAAGAAACCATGGGTCTAAAATCAAACCCTAATCCGCGCCTCTCGACTTGAAAATTTTTTTCCTCTTCTTTCGATAAAATTATTTTCTTTTTTTTAAATATACAGTAGAATCCCGGTAATTCGTAATCGCAAGGGACCGGCCATTTCTTACGAATTATAGGGGTTTTCGATTTAGCGGGGTTACGATTTAACGGGGCTTAAATAAAATAAATACGAATTAACGGGGTTTTTCAATTTATTTACTAAAATGATAAAAAAAACATAAAAAAACAATTGTTAAAAATAAAATATATAAAAATTATTCATGTAACAAACTGATCTTAAGAAAATAAACACACACACAAGCAAAAGCAAAAACCAACGAAAAAAAATAGCGGCAAAAAATCATTCTTTCCATGTTTTTACTACGAATTATAAGTGGTAAATAGCAAACAATTACGATTTATAAGAGGTAAAGAAGATTTTAATTGAAAAAAAATACAAATTAGCGAGGGGACCGAAATGTATGGAAATTTTACGAATTAACGAGATTTTTTCAAGGGACTGACAGTTTATTACGAATTATCGGGAATTACGATTTATCGGGGTACGAATTATCGGGATTTGACTGTATTATGTTTTTTTTTGATATTCTTTAATTTGGCTTGAGTTCATCAAATTGAATTTTCATTAAATTATTTTCACTGAGGAAGGAATTTTACAACTTGGAGTTTTTATTAAAATTTATTGATAATTTTTCTTTGGCTGAGCTGGGATTTGAACCCGGGTTGATTTTTACATGTTTAAAGAATCACCATATTATATCTGCAGAAAATCTTTGAGTTCTAACCACTGCACCACGGCGGTGCCCGCCAGCCAGCAGTCAAACATCCATCTTTTAACCAGTAGTACTGGTGGTTCGAAATTTGCTGTTAATATCATTTTTTTCATATTTCAAATTACGTGTTGCCCCTTTTTTGGTATTCTTTCTGTCAAGCCTATATTATGTTTTATTATATTATAGTTTATGCAATACAGGTTTTGTTTTGAGACTAATCAAAATATTCAATTATCAAAGAAGTAGTTGCACCCCAATTTGCATCTCCTCTGATTTGTGTTCTATATAAAACAATAGTTAGAACATGTTTTACGTAAACTGCGTTTTGCATAAAACAAAGAATATTTAAAAAAAAATTTTTTTGTAATAAAATATGCAAAACATGCTTCTTAAAACCGCAAAAAAAACATGACCTCAAGTTCAGTTTATTTGACCTTTAATTCGATTTCTGTGACTTCTCAATTTATTTGTTTTGATTAATTCGGGCACTTAACTGTTCGAATTAAAAAAACGTGTTTCGCTACAAATTTTTGAAAATTTAACAATCGCATTTTCGGAAACGTCCACTGACAACAATTTTTTGAGTGTAATTTTTTTTCCAAAATTATGAAAAAAAATTTTTTTATCTATGTTCCTTATAACAAACTTTTTACTTGGGTGCATATTTTTTTTAAATGAAAAAAAATGTTGAGTGTACAAAAAATATAAAGTGCAAAAGAACAACCTACCCAGTAAAAACTTCGCCTACAAAATAATGTGTTAAGTAATCAGAAAAAGTAAAAATACTACTTCCAATTCTACTGAAAGAACCAATGAATTTTACATGGGAAGTCCCAAAATGAACGCATTGAAATGTAAGTCATTATTTCTTGCCTACATTAGGGAATGGTAAATGGATTCAAAACTTTTTTTATTTCGGTTTTTGAAATCGATTAATCGAGCCTCAAAATCGATTTTAAAATCGATTTCAAAATCGTTTAAGATAAATTTGCAACCTTATTTCACAAAGGGGGATACACCTGCATTTTTTTTGTTTTAGCAAAATACTAGAGAAATTGAATTAAGATTTTTACAGTGGACAGATATTCCTACTGTTTATAACTTTCCTGCAAAAAGTGAAAATGTGTTAATTTTTAGATGACGTTTACAGGAACAAGTTCAATATTTCGCATATTAAAATTGTGTTCTTGTGTAGTGAGTCAGTCCTGTCACAGAAATCAATTCCGATCGAGACTGGAAGTGATTTCGTATCTTGCTTCTCATTAAACGAAATCACTCTCGATCGTAATTGATTTCTGTTACAGGCCTGAGTGTATGGATAGTATTTCAAATGATTATGACAATAGTTCTTGTTCGGTGGCGACTGTTTCTTTGCTAAGTTACTATTAAGTTAGTTTTAGAAAAGAAACGTTTGCATTTCGGAAAGATGCAGATTTATTTCCTTATAATTTTGTATTTGTTAGGATATATTACATACTTTTTGTTTTTTCACTCTGCTGATAACTAGATTTTTATATCGCTTACGCACTGGTCTGTTTGAATATTAGCGTATTTCCACAGGAATGGCATGGTTTAATTCACCTGTTGTGCCTCTATAATATGTTGATTTTCACAAAGCTCACTTTTAGTGTTTGGTTTGGTGCGATAAGTTTAGTTAGGACTGTTTTGTTCATTGTCCATTGATGACTTCAATTTCTGAAGAACAAGAGGACCTATATTGAAGTTGGAAGTATACTAAGGGTACTAACAGGTAAATACGTTAAACTACAACGTTTTTTTTTACTTTTAACCAGGGAAACATTTCAAGTTTTATTGTGTATGCCCATAATTTATCGATTTAATTAAGATTAAAATTTAAAATTTACAAAATTTTGATAAAAATAAAAAAATCGATTTTAAAAGCACAATAATCGATTTCAGTATAAAATCGCATACGTAAATTCGATGGAAAAAATCGATTTTTTTTAATACAAAATCGATTTTCGATTGGAATCAAAATCGATTTACCATTCCCTAGCCTACATATATCTGGAAAATGACCCTGTAGTAAATAAAATAGTCAAATGACTACAAATTGGTTTAAACTCATGCAGATATAAACCAAAAAGGCACACGTAAAACAAAAATTAAAGCAAAATATGTTAAACAAGCATGCATTGAAGTCAAATGAAAAAAATATATGCACACATTTCAAAATAATTAAAAATTAAATCAATACAAATCTGTTAATGTACTAGCAATTATGTGCTGTATTTATTTCAGGACTATTATACATCATCATTTAGGGCAGTTTAATGCAAAATTTTCATAAATAATTATTTCTATATCAAAATATATGTATAACGATATACATATGTATGCATGTTCATATCCCAGTAAAAACTTCGCCTACAAAATAATGTGTTGAGTAATCAGAAAAACATAAGAGCACTACTTACAATTTTACTGAAAGAACCAATGAATTTTACAAGGGATGTCCCAAAATGAACGCATTAAAAAGTAAGTCTTTATTTTGTTACCTGCATACATCCAGAAAAAAGTAGTTATAGAAGTTGTTATAGATGTTGTTAAGAAGAAAGCTACAAAATAATGAGTTAAAGAAGCTATTCATTTTGAAAAAGTATATGTATATTTTTTTGACAAAAATTATTTAAAATTTAAATAATTTATTATAAACTGACAATACTTTTAATTAATTACAAATAGGTTGAAAAATAAGTAATTAGTAGTCAGTTAAAAAGTTATGCAAAGATGGCCAATTGACTACTGCCTATGACATGCCTATGTTAAAATAATAAGTCGTCGACAAGGAAAAAAGTCACTTAATCAACTAGATGTGGTTATAAAAAAACCAGATTGAAGTTAGTTATAAATGCGTTTGATTTCCTACAGGGAAGTAGTTATAGAAGTAATTGTAGTAGTTATATCAGTGATGGGAAATTGAAAAATTTAGATGGTACTAACCACCAAGTAATAGAGTACTTTTTCACCGTTTAGGTACTTTTTCAAACATATTTTTTTTTGAAAATTAACTTAAAAATAAAAAACTAAAATACTTAATTTTTTTGCTCATATCTCAGCCACTTATGAACCAAGCTGGCTAAATTTCAACAGCAAAATTCTGAAGAGGATATCTGACATTAAAATATACCAACAAGCATATATACTTTTGATTAGAATAAATTTTGTGTAGGCAATGCTGTCAAGAGGGTTGTGGAGTCAGAGTTAAGGTCCTTTTACCGGAGTCGGACTTGAAGAAAACACAAAAATTTCGCGACTCGGACTTCAAAATTTTTCGCCATAACAACTTTAAAAAAAATATTCTAATACATAATTTCAAAAATAAAAAACTTCGAAATTGGCGATACAATATTTAAGATATTGATTCGAAAATTTTACTGAATCCTTTTCTTGTTTTATTTAACCATTTAAAAGGTGCTGCATTAAAAAAGAGTTTAAAGTCAAATAAGGACCAGTCTCATATACAGTTAGCATTCAGGTTAGATTAGGAGTCGCAGTTGGTATTTCAGTGGTTGGAGACGGAGTTAGTACTTTTTGTTGATGACTCCACAGCCCTGGTTGTCAATGTCAAATTAAAAATATCAAATCTTAATTTCTAAACAAAGAAACATAACAAGAAAAGAGGACTAAAACGGACGTGGGGTTCTGTGGTAGTTTTGAAAGGAAAATGTACTGAAAATAGTACCATAGTACTGAATTTTCCATCACTGAGTTATATAGAAGAAAGCTACTAAAGGCCAGTTTACACGGTAATACAATGTATTACGACTTTGTAGAATCAAAATATTATGCAATTTTCTCCGTGTTTAAAAGAAAAAGAGAAAAATCTTTTGTAAGTATAATTCATGTTTACACGGATGGTATAAGTAAAATCAAAAATAATAGCAGACGGTTGCAGTTTTAAATATTTACAAAAACAACATGAAAATTTCCTGAGTTGAATTTAGTTGTTTTTGTAATTGTATAAAAATGCTATCACCTTTAATGTACTCCGTTAAAATACACCTCTGGTGTGATGAGAATACATAAGTTTCTAAAATGGTTTAGAAAAAAACCTTTTACCGACCGCTTGTCAGATTTTGTATCCGTATTCTCTCTTACTCAATACCTTTTGCTTTTACATGATAAGATTTTTCTCATTCTACATAATCTTTCGACATGTCGTAATACATTATATTACCGTGTAAACTGGCCTTAAATAATGAGTGAAAAAAGCTATTCATTCAGTGTTGCCAAAAGATTTTTTGAAAAATACCTACGCATATGTTTAGTAAAGCTCTAACTAACAAGAAAAATAAGAAATAAAACAAAAAAGACGGCAGGTAATCTTTATATGATCACTTTAATTTAATTCAGATACAATAGCAATAGGTTGTTTTATAAATAATCGGCCATGTCATGGCAATCAAAGTCACGTGAAAATGAAATCGAACAAATTTTGAAAACTCTATCAAAAAAATATGTATTTCCTTTTATATACCTGAACTACTTTTGAATTCAGGAAAAGCTGCTTTCATTTTTACAATAATTTAATTAAGAATCTTCGGCGATTTCAATTTCACGTTATTTCGATTCCCATGACATGGCCGTATATTTATGTACATATTTCTTTTGAACTGAATTTTCTAAAGTGGCCATTAGTATATTCGAAATTAATGCAGCCTCTTCCGTTTTTGTTGCAAAAATTATCTTATAATACAAATAAAACTTAAAGTTGTGTGGCTCAATTTGTATCGCTTTCTTGTGGTCTCACTGCATCACCATTTAGCAAACTAAGTCCGAACCAGTTTTGATAAATTTGGAAACACTACCTTGTCATTATAGTTTTTCCTTTTACCACTTTTATTGAAAACTATTTCAACTCCATGTTTCAAAACAAATTAGTTTCACAATTTCAGAAAATTAATTTTATGCAATTGTTCTACACTCATACAAAAGATCATTGAGTCTTAAATTGTACTCATCTTTTTTTTGTCCCAAAATATGTTCGAGACTTAAGAATTAAATTTTTTTAAATATTAAATCATTAATTAAAATTCATTTTTTGCATTTATTTCGTATACGAATATAAAAAATTTGTCCGACTTTCCCTACGCATCTATTTTAGTAACAAAAAACCCTACATGTAGGGCAAAAGCTATTTTTTTAAACATTTATTTTTCTGGCAAAAACAAGCATATAAATTTTCAAGTCGAGAGGCGCGAATTAGTATTTTATTTCAGATACATGTTTTTTTCGGAGAATTTTCTTAGAATTTTATGTAGTTTACGTTTTTGCTTTACGAATAAAACTCGCCCTAATATGCATGCATACTTTGGTTTATATTAAAAAATTAATTTCGATAAATTTTTAAAATCACCCGGAAAAGTTTTTTAGGTTCCATAAATAAATATAACAACTTTGTAACTAAACAAATTTTTTGACAACATGAAAAGCTTCAGAATCTACTTAATAAAAAGCGATAGAAATCTTAGTTAAGATCATATTTTACTTAGTTGTGTTACGAAATCGTATGTTAAAGGAACGAAGAAAAAAAACAAAATAACTCACTATAACGGCACGTGTCATTCGCATGTTACGTCATTCATAAGTCATTAGAGGTCACGTGTATTTGTCTAGATTTGTTTAAACACACACACACACACACATTTATATGTATTCCATTTTATTGTTGTTTGTATTGTTATTATTGCTGTTACACTAACAACAACATTGTTGGTGTCAAATCAGGGCGAACTTCTCGAACCAATATTAAATCATAACGAACGTCCAACCCATGCTAACTTTGACTTTTTCTTTTTTAACACGACAACAGCTTTTTTGAACAAATAATGTACAATATCAACAAAAAAGAACAACGTTATTAGCCTTTTGGCATTATTATTCTTGTTGTTGTTGTTTTATTTTTATTATTTTGGTCGTGCCTTATAAAAATAAATTTCTATTTGACTACGTATTTAATATTGTTAAATTTTTTGCGTCCAGGATTGTTTTACAAAATAACTCGAACATTTTTATTCCTTGTTTCAAAACGATTTAATGTCAAAATAAAACTATCGTCTTAAACGTCTATTATAAAGTTATGATCCACCAAAGCCAATTTTTTCAAGTTTTAGTAATTTATTAATATATGATTTTTATATTAGGGGGTTTTTAAAGGCGAACAACTTGAAATTGGCAGCACTGTATTCTGTAAAAGCTGATTTGACAGTTCTTGGTTATTTCGTGGCTAGTTTGTCTTGGAAATTAATAATAGTTGTGTTCGAGAACACAAAAGTTTTTACTATTTTTTACTAAACTTTACTGCATTTTACGAAATTGCGTTCGAGTACACAAAATGCAGTAAATGAGAACATAAATTGAGAGCGAAAAGTAACAGTTCTTGTCTGAGTATTTACAAATTTTTACTGCAGAAATTTTAGCAGTAAAATTTAGTAAATCAAAAAAACATGTTTCAAAAGGTAAACAAACAAAATAACAAATAAAAAGCATACAAATTGTGAAAAAATTGTTAATTAAAAGAAAAGTTGAAATAAAAATTAAACCAAAACAAAAAGTGAATAAGTATTAATTAATTAAACTTGTTTGTGAAGCATTTATTTGGCTAAATACAAACTTTTGAAATTTTTTTTGTTATGTTAATTTTTTAGAGTTGTAAAAATGTGAAGTATTTGGGTACTTAAGTAATCAATAGCAAAAAAAAATTGCATGTTCTTTTAAATAATTTAACCCGCTACAAATTAGTAAAATCAAATAAAATAAAAAACAAACAAATATAAAAGACTAGCATTTAACCCGCTACTTCGTTAGCGTTTCCTTTTCCTTCGTGGACATATTTGTATGCCAAAGCTTATTTTTCTAGATTTAAATTTGTTTAAATTCTAGCATTTAACCCGCTACTTTGTAATCAGCCCTTTTCTTTCATGAACATATTTATATTCCAGAGTATATGTAAATAGGTTAAGGCAAAATAGTTCCAAGATTTTTCATATCATAGGTTTATATTGACACAGGACTTTGCACCTATAATTTTGTGCTTTTAAGTTCAATATATGAAATTCAAAAAGTACGAATCGTAGAACACAAAAGCAAATGAAAGAAAGTTAATTTACCGTATTATCCTTTTTGATACTTTTTTCTCCCCATTTATGTATTAAAAATTTCAATGTTGTAGTTGGAGCCTATAGTTTAGAACGTTTTTGTCATACACGCAAAGAAAAACATGATTGTGGTAAACATATTTTAAGAGCAACATATTATGATAAGATTCATGATTGTGGTCAGCGTATTAAGATTATTATTGAATCATATTATGGCTAAATATACTAGTACTATTACATCATAACTTTTCTTCCTAAATCATATTATTATTCTGTTAATCATACTAAGTTAGAAAGTAATCAAATTATTGTCATGCTAATCATAATAAGTTAAGAACTAATCATATTATTGTTATGCTAATCATAACAAGCTAAGAAATTAACCATATTATTGTCATATTAATCATAATAAGCTAAGAACTAACCATATTATTGTCATGCTGATCATAATAAGGTAAGAAATTAATCATATTATTGTCATGTTAATCATAATAAGATAAGAACTAACCATATTATTGTCATGCTAATCATAATAAGGTAAGAAATTAATCATATTATTGTCATGCTAATCATAATAAGCTAAGAAGTAATAATATTATCATCATGTTTATCATAGTAAATTTAGAAGCAATCATATTATGATACAGCACCTTTCATAACTGTCATAAAAATACAAAACAAAATAAAATTTTTTTTCATCAATTTTTTATTTTGTGGCTTTTTAGAATTTTTCTTTATGTTAATCAAGTTAATCAAATAGCGGAGTTCAATATAAGGCTTGCAAAAGAGCAAATACAAAATCTGTGGTATTCATGGGTAACCGCGTATGTGCATTTTGCCGATTTTGAGATGTTGATGCCATATTGCCTAATTTTAAACGCTCTTTATATGTATGTTTCTAAAAATTTTTGAAAAAATATTGATAAATTCCGATTTTTCAACGTAATGACAAAGTTTAAAAAGTGCAATACCAATCCCATAGTTTGACCTAGAATGGTTTTTCGGCTCTCCTGAAAAATTTGTTTTGAGACATACTCGGTTGCCCATGAAAACCACAGAAATATCGTAACACTTTTATAAAATATAACGAAATCTCTGTGTATTTTGCTGTTGGATTTTACAAAAAAAAAAAAAACTACGATATTTTGCATTTGCACTTTTAAATCACTAATACTGATGAACTCCGCTAATATTTTAATTTTTTTAAACTTATTTTTTTATTTAAATTTATCTTTAAACTGTTTAACCGCTCACATATAAAATAAACTACACAACTGATTCAAAATTATTTTACAAATGGCGCTAACATAATATTATTAGAGTAAAAATTAGAGTAAAAAACATAATATGATTAATGTATAGAAAGTAAACATATTATGGCAATTAAATATCACGATATGGTTGTGAGTAATATAATATGTTTTGGAAGTTATCATAATTTAGTTGTTAGAAAAATAATTATTTTTCGGTCAACAATATTCAAATTTATAATTGCGATAAATATTGATATGTTTACAGTAACTATAATATAGTTGATATTTAATAAAGATAACAATGATTTGTGTACGACAACAATATAATGTTACATTAAACATAGTATTGTTGCCGTAACCATGCTCAACCATATTTTTTCTCTGCGTGTAGGATGAAAAAACTCTGGTGGGCGTGAGGGACTTCGCCAATTGAGCAACAAAAAAAAATGTTTGGCTTATAATGAACCGAAAAATGTGTTTTATTATCCCATAGTGCCTATAAGATATAGTCCCTTGGGGCAATGATGTCCAGAAAAGTTGTGTCTCTAAAGTACATACAGTGGTGGCGTGACAAAAAGGGTCCAAAATATGTACAGGTTTTGCGCGTTTACTCCCCAAAATGACCAAATTTCGAAAAAGTACCAGACACCTGTTCTCTTTTTTTTTTAATGAACAACATTAGGATTTTTGAGGTAAGCGAGATCGCGTTGGCGAGAGGCCAGCCTCCGGTCCAAATGGCAACTTTTTAGCTTCAGGTTCTTAGGATGTGGCAGTCAGTTACTTTACAGTTTAATATTATATAGCTAGATGGAGAAAAATTTTGTGAAAAATGTAACAAAATTAGGAATGATTTTCACACCTTAAACGTTTGAATTTCAAAACAGGTTAACGTTCGCATAGAAAATTACATTTAAAACAAAAACAAATTTACGAATTTCGTTTTTGTTTTAAATATATTTTTCTATGCGAACGTTGACGTTCGAAATCGATGAACAGGCTGTTAGTTTTTATTAAAATGGACGAATTTCGTAAAAGTACCAGACAATTACTTTAACTTAAAATAAATATTAAGTTCAAAAAGTACCGGTTTATAAAAAAAGTACCAGTTAGAGAACGAAAAAGTTCCAAAAACCCCTCTTACAGATTCTCTTTTACTCAGGACCTTGCAAATTCATTTTATGTTTCTAGATCCAATAAATGCGGAAATTGAAAAGGTACCATTTAAAATACAGAATAATATCAAACCCCCTCTTACAGATTCTCATTCACTCAAGACCTTGACTGTTTAATTTTATCTTTCTAGGTCCAATACTAACGGTTATTCAAAAAGTACCAGTTAATGAATAAAAAAGTACAAAAAAGTTCCCTCTTATAGAATCTTTTCCACTCAAGACATTGCATGTTAAATTTTATGATTCTAGGTTCAATATTTGAGGAAATTCAAAAAGTACCAGTTAAAGAACAAAAAGTACCACAAACTTCCCTCTTATAGATTTTTATCCTCTCAGGGCATTGCATCTTGAATTTTATGTTTTTAAATTAATTAATAACGGATATTCAAAAAGTACCAGTTTAAAAACTAAAAAGCAGGTTAAATTTTATGTTCGTAAGACCAATATTAGCGAAAATTTAAAAAAAGTGCCGGTTTAAATCGAAAAAGTACCAAAAAGATCCACTTACAGATTGTCATCCACTCAGGACATTGCATTTTGAATTTTATGTTTCTAGGTCCAATATTAACGGAAATTCGAAAGTACCAGTTAAAATACAAAAAGGTACCAACAACTTCATTATTAACCACTCAGGGCATTGCATGTTGAATTTTATGTTTCTAAGTCCAATAATAACGGATATTCAAAAAGTACCAGTGCAGGAACTAGTGTAGAAACTAGTACCAATAAGCCCTTTCAGAGATTCTCATTCACTCAGGACCTTGTAGGTTAAATTTTATGTTCATAAGATCAATATTAGCGAAAATTAAAAAAAGTACCAGTTAAAATACAAAAAAGTACCAAAAAGATCCCTCTAACAGATTGTCATTCACTCAAGACCTTGCATGATTAATTTCATGTTTCTAGGTCCAATAATAACGGAAATTCAAAAAGTACCAGTTAATGAACAAAAAAGTACCAAAAAGTTCCCTCTTATAGATTCTCATTCATTCAGGACATTGCATGTTTAATTTTATTTTTATAAGTCCAATACTAACGGAAATTCAAAAAGTACCAGTTAATGAACAGAAAAGTACCAAAAACTTCCCCTTATGGATTCTTATCCACTCAGGACATTGCATCTTGAATTTTATGTTTCTAGGTCCAATATTAACGATAATTAAAAAAATACCAGTTGTAGAAGCAAAAAGCTAAAGTAAAATATCAAATTTCCCGTATTTCCTTTTTTTGGTACTATTTTTTTCCCCCATTAAAGTATCAAAAATTTAAGTATTGAAGTGGGAGCCCATAATTTAGTACGAATATGTCAATGAATGGAGAAAAATGTTTTGTAAAAAAAGTACCAAAAATAGCTACGATTTTCACCCCTTAAATGTTCGAATTTCGGAAAAGTACCAAGTTTATATTCGTAATTTTTTGATAAGTTTCGAATGTGGTATAAACTTTGTTTCTATGTTTATTGGTTCAAACGATAGATGGGGTGGCAAAAAGGTACTAAAATTCCTATTTTACCCGTTTACTCCCTAATAGGGCCGAATTTCAAAAAAGTACCAGACACCTGTCCGCTTATTTTTCTAAAGAACAACGATAAGTATTACATTTTTTTGTATCTCTTTTAGTTTTGGAGATATAAGGATCTATTTGAGGAGTGACCAATCTTTGGTCCAAATTTCAAGTTTTTAGCTTCAGGCGTTTAGGCTGTGCGATTATGAATCAGTCAGTGAGTCAGTGAATCAGTGAGTCTGTCAGTAACGTTACAATTTTATATATATAGATTACATAAAATAGTTTACTTGTATTTTCCAAAAATGTTCGTGTTATAAAAAGTATTTAATCGAGTACCGATAAGAAAACGAGTTAAGTAGTCAAAAGTGTCAATATTTTTCAACACTTCAGTTATTTGCCATCAGCTGTTGCCTTTATTTTACGAATTTTTACAAATTTTGCGTTCGCGTACTTTTTTGGACAACAGCTTTTTGTGAGAGCAAATTTTTCAGTTTACTCATTTACTGCATTTTACTGTAAAAGTTCTCAAACGCACCTAATAACAGCGAAGCAACTTACATGGTTAACATTGCCGAAATCTTGCAGATTTGATTTGAAATATTCTTAAAAATCTAGTGAAATTTTTCACGTTAGCAAGAATTTGTTTTTATAACCAAAACAGCTGATTGAAAGTTATCGTTCCTTTATATAACGTAGTAATATATAACATTTTTTACAAGCCGCCATTTTTGTTTTTGTTTTTAACGTAGTAATATATAACATTTTTTACAAGCCGCCATTTTTGTTTTTTTGTTTTTTTTTTTTTTTTTTTTGTTACAAAGTAATTTTTTTCTGGAATAATGAATAGTTTTTAGAACTAGTTTTATGGTAAAATCCTTGAAAACAAGGTAGATTTTACATTTTTCGGTAGTGATTTTGCTTCATAGTTACTTGTGAACAACATTATGTTCTTTTAAAATAACTATAATTCATGTTAATTCAACATTCCCGTAAAGCTAGAGCACGAATGATGTTAAATGAAAGTTATTTCTAGTTGAAACAACGTGAATTTCATGTACAATCGAATTGGTTTGAGTTTGAAACAACAGTTTGAAGAAGCTTCAGAGACAATATATGCGTTAATTTAAGAAACATTATAAACGAGTGTTCGAAAATAAACACTAAATATCGCTCCTTAGTGTTAGGGTCGGTAGATTTGTGGAAAACACAAACGCTAATAGTGTTTGTGTAGAAATTCATTAAAAAAACGTTTCCCTGTTAGTCATCTTTCGAACACAACTATAATACTGTTTTCATCAAACTCAACAAAAGATGAGAACATTTAATTCCGTTCGCTTTTTTTTAAAGGATTGTGCTCAATTAAAAAAAATAGATATCGTTCTTGGGTGTGTGAGCCGAACGCAAAATAATGTACTGTTTATTTTCGAACACTGTTCTAAACACTTACCCGTTGAACCAGAGAGAGAGAGAGAGAGAGAGAGAAGAGAGAATGTAATTATTTATTTTCCTGTAATACATGTTTCACTTTTATGTTTTCCCCTTTGTTAACAGAAGCACTCACAATTAAAAGACACCAGTCATCATTCTACTTTGAAATTTGTTGTACTATTTAACTAAATAATTTTAACAAAAAGCATACGGGAATTTTTTTCTGTCTTTTCTTTACAGATCAAATGGATTTTGACAATGAAAAATAACATTAAAATTCAACCCATGTAATGCTTCATTGGAATAATCAACAATGTTTCAGTAGCACCCAGTTAATGAAATGTTTTATAAAATCAATGAAAACTTTGCATTAATTCAATGCAAGAAATTTTAGTAAAACTGTATATTTTTAATCACATTAATGAAACAATTAATGTTGGGAGAATTCCAAACAATTGTAGTGGATAATGTAGGAAAAAATAAACTCACTGTTTATTGTTGGTACTTTATTTTATTTTTGATATCGTTGCAAATAAGACTTTTTGAGTGTTTTAAATTCTCATTCATTCTGCAGTTTTATTTGCTAATAAATTTGGCTTTTCAAAATTTTTTTGGGAGAATGTTTCCTGGTTATCTGAAAGTGACTTATAAAATTATTTCTTAATTTAAAAAGTGAAAATTAATTTTAAAACCCCCTTAAATTTAATTCAAATAATTCTAAATTGCTGCTTCTTAAAATATTAAGCAACATAATTTTTCTACAATTTTAATACACTCCTCAATCAAATAATCTAATAAAATAAAACTTAAACAAATTACAATTTTGTATTAAACTTTCCCACCACAACAAACAATAAAACAAATTATTAAAATAATAGCCTTACGAAACAGGACCTTTAACATATTGCGATTGTCTATTTGGGAAATAAAAAAAACAACTTACAAACAAACAATGCAACTTTTAATTGTGCAATTGATACCCGCAAACAACAGCAAACTGAGTTCAGTTTGTATGTTTGAATTTAAATGTGAACCTTGAAAAACACAACAGCAGAAACATGCGAGGTACACCATAAACACTTTAAACAGGGTAAATTCTTGACTTCTCCAATTACCAAACGGTTAACAGCAATCAAGGGAATAATGTCAACAGTACACGACAGTGTTGAAGGTTTAGTTTTTTATTCATACCTCTTTTTTTGTAGTCAATATTTTTTAATTGAATCATATTTTAGTTTCTGCTTTTTTCAAAGTTCAAATGATAATTCTCATGAAACTACTGTTTCCAACGGAACTGTAATGAAAAATGTTATTGTCTTTTTTCTGAGTGTGTATGCTTATGTTTAGACCTCAAAGTCAAACCCACCCCAACACTTAAATGACACTGACAACAAACAAACAAACAATTAACGCTACGACTACTGCTACTGCTACACACAGCTATCCAGGTTATGAGAACGCGTGCTGCAATCCACTCAATACATATAACCAACTGACTAACCATCCATGCCAAAGCACCAGTTGAGTTCACGTGTTTTGTTTTGCTTTATTTTGAGTTCCTGGTTTCTGCGCTGCTTCCGAAACTATAAATAACTGTGGTTACATTTGTATCTATCTATCTGACAATGCGTTTATTAGCCACCCCTCCTATTAAAAAAAAAAATCCAAAAAAAAAACAAGTCAACATCTTCCCACGATGATCCCTTGAGATACGCTCTTAGTAATTTTTATGCCTCTATTACTGCAAGAGATTTTTCCATTAAAAATTTCCGTATGACAGACACAATATGTTGCATGACCAAAATAACAACAATAATAAATAATTCAAAATGAAAGTAAATAAAAAAAACACTCTTGAGATTTTTGCAAATGCACAGAAAAACTCTTACACTCACTCACACACTCTCAAACACTTAAAAGAATCCATTAGATATTTGAAATATTGCTTCATGTCAATGATATTCCTACAAAGCAATTAATATTTTTCCTCTCTATTGGCAGACACATAAATTCTATTGACAAGTTAATTGTGCTACGATTGAAACAAGCAGTTATGCGAAACAAGAGAAAAAAAACTTTTTCCAATGGTCAGCAAAAAACAAAAACAAGACAAAAAAGCGCTTCCAATACAATAAAGTTAACAGTTTACAGTTTAGTATTTTTAGAATTTTTTATTGTTGTTATTGCTGTTACTTTGTGTTTTTGCATGTGCTTGTGTGTATGTGTGTAAACTTACATTTTGCGGCTCCTCAGCCGGAGACGATTCGACACTGTTACCTCCGGCTGGATTCCGTTTCCGTTTAAGGTCAGCGTGCCAAAATGTTCTTATTTATGACTTTTTCCATGTAATATTTTACTTTTCATATACATATTAAATGTGTTTGTTGCTTTGTGTTTAAATATTTCGAGTACTTTAACACTTTTATTAAAAAAAAATAACAATCTAAACAAAAAGTCTTCTATCAATAAACAAAGCTTAATTTAGGATTTCCTTAAAGATTTTTTTTTTTTTGTAAGACATCCCAGCAAGAAATTCTGAACAAGGTTATCGAGTTTGGAATTAATCATTTTAGGCCAAATGACTTCTAAACTGGGTTACCATGAGACTAAAATAACTAGTTCCTGGAATTAATTACTTTCTTAACCCCGGGTCTCCACGTACCAATATTTATTGCGGCAAACGTCAAATTTGATTGCTACATTAAATTTGCGACGTATAGACCGCAAATTGCCATGAGTGGCAATCCCTTGCGCAATAATTGCTTTTCTGATTGCTTGAGCAATTAATGCTAAGCAATCGGCTCTCAAATCAGTTGTCATTTATCTGACATTTCTCTGTACGGTTGTTTATTTATTTATGTGTTTATTTATTAAAGAAGCAATCAAGAAAAAGCCCCCAAGTGTTAAAATACTTCAACAAAATACAGAAAAAGTTTTTATATAATATATTTTTAAATAAACCTTAATATCAACAAAAGCAAACGACGAATTTGTTTTTTTGTATATTTTTTCCATTTATTTATTTTTTTAATTTAATTTATTAATTTAAAAAAGAAAATTAAACAATCACTTCAAAACACAACTTAAAATATCTGTTATAAATCCAGCCACAAAACTTTGTACAACTACTTGCGGTGAAAATTGCAAATTTATGGCAAAGCGATTTCTCCAGCAATATAATCAGCAATTATTGCTCCATTGTTCTGCCATTGTTCTGCCGACGTTTTTGCTTGTACTTAGCAATAAAAATTGCCACGTGGAGACCCAGCGTAACTTTTTTAATTTTTTAAGATAATGACAATGTGTATTTTTTTGCTGGGAACTAAAAGTTAAACATAAGCTTTGTTCACACTTAACACATATTTGACAAAATATGCGAAAATGCTTAATAAGTTAACCATTTATATTCATTAAAACAAATTTGATGAATATCAAATTGATCTTTAATAACGTTCACCAGATCACTCACCCACTAACGCACATTATAAAACAATTAAAAAGACAATAATAAAATAATAATAAAATATATTGAGTACATTTTTATTGTTTAACCCTAATTTTACCAACATGTGTCTTTGTGGCACATTTTGATTTTAAATTCAATTTAGTAACGAAAATATTCGGCATATCGCAACCAAACATATGTTTTGAATAGCTTACCAAAACAAACAAAAAAGTTTTAAAATTCTTAATTATTCTATTTTTATAAACAACCCAAAAATGCAGCATAAACTACCGACATGTGTCTCAAAGACACTGAAGCACTTATTGCTCCCCAAATACGCCAAATGTCTCAAAATAAATTGCAACGGCCTATAGTGCATGCAGGAAGTTCTTCTGGTAGAATTGTGCAACAAATAAAACGAAAAGGATGCTTTATGTGTGATCCTTTAAAAACCGAATAGTTAACCAATACTGTCAAAAATTTTATAATAATGTTTTTAATGAACATGGTACAAAAACTCTTGTTTGTAAAGAATGTGCTCTTCAAATTTTCATGTATGTGCCTTAAGGCCTATTTGGGCCGGCTTGTCCAGCCGGCGAATTCATCGTTTACGTGTGCTTGACGTAATATTCGCCGCCATATCTAAATTATTTGTTTTTCCATCCAGCATCGTCGGTGTGACACATACAAACATATTTTCACTAATACTACCACAATGCTTGATGATTATTTTGATCAATGCATTTGGGCCTTTAGAAACACATGTTGGTTGGATTTGTAATACTTCATGTCGATATGATTGTGTTAATCACATTTCTCTATAAGCGGCAATTCATGTGTATATAAAAAACTACTTATATGTTAAATAGGCAACAAAAAAAGTGTACATAATAAAATAAAAAAAAAATTATATAAACAAAAATTGGTACTTTCACTGATGGGTATAAAAAAAACAACAACACCATAAGATTTTATAGAAAAAATTGCCAATTTCAGTGGCAAACAAGTCCAGACTAGGGAATGGTAAATGGACTCCAAAATCGATTATCGATTATCGATTTTTCGATCGACTTTTTTTATTTCGTTTTTTGGAATCGATTAATCGAACCTCAAAATCGATTTTAAAATCGATTTCAAAATCGTTTAAGATTAATTTACAAACTTATAAATTATATCACAAAGGCAAACTACTACTACAGAAATTGAAATTAGATTTTTATAGTGGGTAGACATGACTACTTTTTATAATTCTCCTGTAAAAAGTGAAAATGTGTACATTTTGAGATGGCCTTTAGAGGCACAAGTGCATGTACTTTTCACATATTAAAATTGTATACTTGTGTAGTCAATCAGGCCTGCCACATAAATTAATTCCGATCGAAAGTGGAAGTGGTTTCGTATCTTGCTTTATATAATTATGATTATGATTGATTATGACAATAGTTCCTGATCGGTGGCGACTGTTTCTTTGCTAAGTTACTATTAAGTTAGTTTTAGAAAACAAACGTTTGCATGCCATTGATTTCAGAAAGATGCAGAGATATTTCCTATTTGATAGGATAAATTACATACTTTTTGTCTTTTCACTCTGCTTAAAACTACACTGGTCTGTTTATATATTAACGTATTTCCACTGGGATGCCATGGCTTAATTCACCTGTTATGTTTCTACAATTTCACGAAGCTGACTTTAGGACTGTTTTGTTCACTGTCCATTGATGACTTTAATTTCTGAAGAATTAGAGCCCTTATATTAAAGTTGGAAGTTGGTATACTTCTAATAGATAAATACGTAAAACTACAAATTTAGACTTGGGAAACTGCGTAAGCATATATGCTTATATATATATATATAGGTATACCTACAGACGCACAAAAAAATAAGTTTTATTGTGCTTGCCCATAATTTATCGATTTAGTTAAGAATAAAATTAAAAATTGCCAAATATTTAATAAAAATAAAAAAATCGATTTTAAAAGCCCAATAATCGATTTCAGTATAAAATATCATACCCAAATTCGATTGCAAGAAATCAATTTTTTTACAACAACATCGATTTTCGATTGGAATCGAAATCGGTTTACCATTCCCTAGTCCAGACTATATGTGGTATAAATAACAATCAACCATAATTTCTAGTGTATTCGAAAAGCTTATTTCAACACACAGAAGGATAGACGCACAGACAGGCATCTTAAAATCAACTTCGCTACTAGTAAGGACCCAGCATATACATATATACTTTATATGGTATAAGATCATTACTGTAGAAATTAAAAATTTAATTTAATGAACTTATATATCGCCATATAATTTCAAAAAAGTCTTAAGTTACATTCAAGCAATTTTACAGGATAATCAAAAAAAAACTATTTTCATTAAAAACTAACCAAAATTTTAGATGATACCAAATTTTATTTATGTCGGATGGTCAACGCTAGAACCAAAATATTTTGGGAATCATCATAAAACATATCAAGCTTTATTTTTAAAGGGATAACAAAATCACTTTTTTCAGCTCCATACCAGTTAAGTCGGTCTAATTTACATATTTTGATAAGGAGCATGATAATCGATCAAAAAGTCGATTTGGAATTTTTTAACTTACACGAAAAGAAAACACATGGTTGTGGTAAACATATTCAAAGAGCAACACACTATGATAAGACTCATGATTGTAGTCACCATATTACGATTATTAATGAATCATGATATGACCAAATATATTCGTAATATGACATCATAATTTTTTTAATCATATTCTTATCGTGTTAATCATAATAAGTTAAGAAGTAAACATATTATTATTATATTATTATTATTATCACTTTACAATTTTTTTAATAAAAATAAAATGGCCCATATTCATAGTCAAAAATAAAGTCGACTTTTTCTAAAGTAAACTTTAGAACAATGGTGTTGACATCCATTTAAAGCCGGTATTAACTTAAAGTCGACTTTATTTTGACTATGAATATGGGCCAATTTCTTTATTTTAAAAAAAATTTTTTTAATGGATATTTTTTTATTGTTTAACCACTCACTAATTGCCAGTTTAACTATTTCGAACGTTAACGTTTGCATATAAAATAACATTTAAAACAAAAACAAATTTTAGTATTTTGTTTTTGTTTTAAATATAATTTTCTATGCGAACGTTGACGTTCGAAATCGATGAACAGGCTGTATCAAATAATTCGATAGGCATATTTGAAACAACCCAAAAGTCGCATCGCAAAATCTGCAGTCCCACATCAATGAACTAGAGGCCTGGCTAGATAAATGGAGAATAAAGGTTTACCCGGCTAAATGTGCTCACTTAACTTTCACGCTCAGAAGACAAACGTGCCCAGCTGTAAAAATAAATAACATCACTGTTCCGGTAGAAAACCATGTTAAGTACTTGGGAATTAATATAGATAGACGCTTGATTTGGTCGCGTCATATTGAAGCGAAAATAACGGCTATGAAACTTAAAGCAGCTCAACTACATTGGCTTCTCGGTCGAAACTCAAACTTGTCCTTAGACAACAAAATTCTCTTATACAAGTCCATCATAAAACCAATATGGACATATGGCATCCAATTATGGGGTACTGCATGCGCATCTAACATCCAAAAGCTTCAAAGAAGACAGTCTAGAATATTACGAAAAATTGTCTGCGCCCCATGGTATATACGTAATGATATTATCCACAGAGATCTCAACGTCCCCACTATCCAGGAGGAAATTAAAAAATATTCAATAAGTTACATCGATAAACTAATGGCCCACCCTAACTACCTCGCTCGGGGTCTGCTTCAGTTCGAAGGTCACCAGAGGCTAAAAAGAACCGATACTTTGAGCCTAACTAAAAGACATTTTTAAAATTTGAATACAGCAGTTAGTTACACTGATAACAACTAATAAACAACAAGTAGAATTAAGATTTGAATACATATTGTAAATTTCGATAAGAAAGATTCAATAATAAAAGTAAATTTAAAAAAAAAAAAATATTTGAAACAAATGACACAATTGATACAAAATTATTTTACAAATGGCGATAACAAAATATTATTATAGTAAAGAAAGTTATTATGATATGACTATTAAATATCATGAAATGGTTGTAAAGGCCCATATACATTGATCAAAGCGTTTTGGTAGTATTAGTGAAAATATGTTTTATGTGTCACACAGACGATGCTGGATGGAAAATCAAATAATTAAGATATGACGGCGAATATTACGTCAAGCACACGTACACGATGAATTCGCCGGCTGGACAAGCATTTGACAAGTGTATTTGGGGCTTAGGTAATTTAATATGTTTTCAAAGTTATCATTATTTAGTTGTTAGAAAAAAAATTCTTTTTCAGTCAACAATACTCAAATTTGTAATTGCGATAAATATTTAAATGTTCACAGTAACTATAATAAGGCTGAGATAAAATAAAAGCAACAATTTTTTGTTTACAACAACAATATATTGTTACAACATAGTGTTGTTGCAGTAACCATGGCCAACCAAATTTTTTCTCTGCGTGTAGGTCTTTTTTTAAAATCATATGACGAATACTTTTTTTTCGGTGAAGTGTATAAAAAAAAGAATCGTAGAGTACAATACGCATATAAGAAACTCGCTTATAAGAAAAACTTGGTTATAAGAAAGACATCTTCAGACACCATGCAAATTTGTATATATCTGCGTGCTAAAACAAGCTCATATAAGAAACTCGCTTATAAGAAAAACTCTTCTATAAGAAACAAATTCTGAAGAAAAATTATGCCCATTTCATAGAAAATGGGACGTGTGTAAGAAAGTAGTACATATTCTCACAATTGAATTTTTTTTAACCTCGGTTAAAATTGATTTTTAGTTTTCAAAGAATATCTAGACGTTGACGAAGGCAACGATTGTATTTGTAAATTAGAAGATATTCTCTTTAGAACCCATGAAAATGAGCTCGTCCAAAAGAAAATTAAGATTTTTTCAGTGTTACTTAATAGTATTTTTTTAGTAAACACATGTTTTTAAACTATGTATTCATTCTTCTTAGTGATGATGAATTAATATTTTTTTTACCAGTGCCCATGTTCTGTAACTCTCGCGTCAGTAAACTTTTCGATTGAAATGTGTGAAATGAAACAGAAATGCCATAAATTGAAACAAACAGCTGTTTTTCTCACTAAACTGTATCTGCAACTTTTTTTGGCGAGTACTAGCTGTCACGTAAGGAAATTACTCGCCAAATTTCAGAAAAAGTGTGTCTGTAACATTTTTGTGCGAAAAGTTTCCGCTTTGAACTGTCAAATAAACTCACGTATAAAAACGGGGCGAGAAAAACTTGTAACACCAAAAAACACTTAAAAATGCAAAATACAAAGAATAATAATAATAATATTTTGTTCTTGGCACATTTTTTTATTGTTTAATTATTTTGCTTTTAACATTTATATAAAATATACGAATGTTTTTAAATCGTTTGCAAACAACAAACATTAAAGTCGCACTTTACATTATTTGGTAAAGCCGACGGTTCTAATTTCGCCGCCGTCGTTGAAAAATTTCCAATTTTAGTAAATTTTGGTCGCCGTCAACGTTATTTGTTACTGGCGTTTTCAATGTCTGCAATGTCACATCGGCTTCGAGTGCAATGTTATGACATTTATAACGTAACGACGTAATCTCTTTTGATAGTTTTCGACATGAGTTACAGACACACTTTTTCCTCACTTTTCGAGAAACGATGGAATATTTTGTGTCACATCTTTTCGACGCGAGAAGTTCTCACTATAGTTACAGAACATGGGTACAGATTACTTTTTTATCAAATGTGATTTTAAGTGAAGTGCAATCACCTGTTTTGTTTTTGTTATGTTTCTATCTTTAATTGTGTACTTATATATTTACTTATATTTGTACGACAAATAAACGAAATTTAGTACAAAATGATGTGTAGTATGTATTAGTATTAAACAGTTTTATTTCAATTATATACTTCTATAGGAAATTTGTTAAATTCTGTTACTGATGTATATAAGAAAATATCTTTCTTATATGCGTGTTACAGATACAAGAAAATATCTTTCTTATATGCGTGTTACAGATATAAGAAAGTATCTTTCTTATATGCGTGTTTTCTTTATAAGAAAGCTTGCACATAAGAAAGAAAATCGGTGCATTTTTAGGCTTTCTTATATGCGTATTGTACTATAGTACAAAATAGCACAGGCCTGCAAAATGTTTATAATATTGACTTGATTTTTTTATTTTTACACTACCACTAATGGAGAATGAAGGTATACTAAAGCTACGGTCACACTTGGCAAATATTTGACGCAAAAAACGGGACCATTTAGCAAGCCTAATAATATTTTCCTCAATTTCCAATATTTATTTTGATTATAATACCACACAGAAAAAAATATAAATTGATTTGAATTAAAAAATTTGTGATATTAATTAAAAAATTAATTAAATTTGCACCAGTAAACAAAAAAATAGTATAAATTAAACCAGTTAATAGTATTAATTAAACGTTTAATTTACTTGATTAAACGTTTAATTCACTTGATTAGATATTTAATTAAAACTGATTTTATTTTTGATTAATGCTTTAATTGGTGAAAAATTTTGGAGAATTTTTTCTGTGCACATCTTACAAAAAACATTTTTTTGCTATGTCTAGTAGCATAATTAGTTTAGTTTGTGGTATTAAGACCATGTTAAATCTCACTAACTATTAACAAAAGTAGTGGTTACGCTTATTTGGTCAAATATTTAATAAGTGTGACCGTAGCTGAAGTTTGTCATTTCGTGTGAAACTTTTTTATTATTAATCTCATAAAGTATATACATCCTGGCTCCTTGAGTAATTCTAAGTCGATTAAGACATGTCTGTCTGTCTGTCCGTCTGTTGAAAACACGCTTACTTACGAATAACTCAAGAGAAAAGAACAAGGCTGGTTTTAAATTGCTTCTAATTATCCAAAGCAGTTTGGAATTGATGTCCAGCAGAAGGAGGATGAGTAGGATGAGAGTAAAGAATCTATATGTGGAACCACCATCCTAAAAAATTGATCATTTTGTTACAAAAACTAACATAAATAGTGGTATAATGTATAGATTGATATAAGATTTTGTGCATGATTGTTCTATATGACTAGAAATCAAATAGTTAAATTTCGTAATGATCCGTCCATAATTTACCTTAGGTCCCATTGAAAGCCTTCGCACGGAAAAGAACTTAGTACGCCTAAAAACGTAGGAAATAAAGCTACTGTAATAAAATAAGGCACGTCACAGTTTTATAGGACTTAAAATCATACTGAAAATTTGGTTGAAGATCAGTCTGTTATTAACCATGTTCCCCATTAAATGCACACTCTGGGAAAATAATTAAATACGCCTAAAACCGTAACAGATATAGATATTGTGTTAAAATTTGGTACAATTTAGCTTCATATGGCCAGAAATAATACCATTTCATTTTGTAATAATCGGTCTATACTTTACCGTAGGTCTGATATTAAGCAGCCTTCTGTAAGCAAATTTAAAAACCGGTAAATACCCTATAGAATTATGTAATGATTGGTCAATAGTTTTCCATGAATCTAATATAAATTTCCCTCTCGAACATAATTTTAGTTCGGCTAAAACTGTTACGGATCGTTATATTTTACTCGAATTTGTTTATTTTAAGTTTTATATGACTAGAATTAAAGCATAAAGCTTTCTGATTGTCGGTCAATAATGTTAAATATGAAGGTCTAAAACGCAATCAATATTAATGCTGACGTCCGTTTTTTGTATTTAATTAATTAATGATCTTAATTTGTTAATTTGTATTTAACATCTGAATCAAGATTTTTTTATGAATACGGCTGTAAGAAATTAATGTTATAGAGTATTATTTCGACTTTTCGATAATTTCCAAATAACTTAAAAGAACCCTCCAGCTCTGTTTTTATAATTTTGAAAAACTTTTTCAAAAAACAATTACGAAGATATTTTTCGGGGTGCCCCGGTATGCTAAGTCATCGTCGAAACTTGCAATTTTTGTTGCAGCACTTCTTGAGTTGAGTGAGTGGTGAGAAGGTGGGAGAGGGGTAGTCAGTTTCATGTGCTCTGCAGTTCTGTTTTGATATTCTCACATTTTTTAACTTGAAGTTAGCTGTAGATGTAGGTGTATTTGTATTTACACTCAAATCCCGATTATTTGTACGCCGATAAATCGTAATTCCCGATAATTCGTAATAAACTTTCGGTCCCTTGAAAATATCTCGTTAATTCGTAAAATGTTCATACATTTTGGTCCCCTCGCTAATTCGTAATTTTTTTTCAAATAAAAACTTTTTTACCTCTTATAAATCATAATTGTTTGCTAACTACCACTTATAATTCGTAATAAAAACAACAAAAACATGGAAAGAATGATTTTTTGTTTACCACTATTTTATTTTTGCATGGGGTTTTGCTTGTGTGTGGATTTATTTTCTCAAGACCAGTTTGTTACATGAATAATTTTTATGTATTTTTTTTTTATATATTTTATTTTTAACAATTGTTCTTTATGTTTTTTGTATCGTTTTAGTAACTAAATTGAAAAACCCCGTTTATTCGTATTTATTTTATTTATTTAACCCTTATAATTCGTAAGAAATGGCCGGTCCCTTGCGATTACGAATTATCGGGATTCTACTGTAT
This sequence comes from Pollenia angustigena, assembly GCA_930367215.1. Classification (NCBI taxonomy): domain Eukaryota; kingdom Metazoa; phylum Arthropoda; class Insecta; order Diptera; family Polleniidae; genus Pollenia; species Pollenia angustigena. The sequence continues at coordinate 232,759,008 of OV884058.1, read as the reverse complement.
ATATATCTATATATATATATATAAAAATGAAAAATGTTTGTATGTTTGTTTGTTTGTTTGTCGGCTTATAGACTCCGAAACTACTGAACCGATTTTTACAGTAACATCCAGTGAGCTCTAAAAATAAAATAGGCTACTTATTTTTTCGATAGGGGCAGGGGAATTGGTACCCCCCATAGGATGCCAATATTAATTATCGCATATCTTAAGAGCCGCTGGACGCATTTTGCTGAACTTTTTGTAGTAGGATCTTCTGAGCCCCGAAATTGAAATAAAATAGCAGCGGGGGTATTGGAATCCCCCATAGGACGCCAATGTTTAACATCGCATATCTTAAGAACTGTAATAGTGAGAATGTTCAAATTTTCTAGAAGTCACTCTTATGGTATACTACACTTTCGAAAATAAAGCGGGTAGGCACAGGGGGGAAATACCTCCCAGAGGATGCATACATTCAATATCGCTCAACTGAAGAACTTTTAAAGGGAGAGTCTTAAAACGTGGTTAAAGCTGCTTGTATAGTAAACTATAAATTTCAATATAAAAATGGGCGGGAGAGACAGGGGAGGAGCAGTGCCCCTCATAGATAGAAATATTAATAAGAGCCACTGAACGCATTTTGTTGAACTTTTGGTAGTACGATCTTCTGAGCCCCGAAATTGAAATAAAGTAGCAGTGGGGGAACTGGTTTTCCCCATAGGACGCCAATCTTTAACATCGCATATCTTAAGAACTGTAATAGTGAGAATGTTCAAACTTTGTAGAAGACACACTTATGGTATACTACACTTTAGAAAATAAAAATAAAGCGGGTAGGCGCAAGGGTGAAATACCTTCCATAGGATGCATATATTAAATATCGCTCAACCGAAGAACTATTTAAGGGAGAGTCTTCAAACGCGGTTAAAGCTACTATTATGGTAAACTATAAATTTAGTTATAGAAATGGGCGGGGTAGCCAGTACCCCTCATAGATAGAAATATTAATAAGATCCGCTGCAAGCAATTTGTTGAACTTTTGGTAGGTAGATCTTCTGAGCCCCAAAATTGAAACAAAATAGCAGAGGGGGAAGTGTTACCCCCCACGTGGTTAAAGCTTCTATTATGTTAAACTATAAATATCAATATAAAAATGGGCGGGGTTGACAGAGGAGGAGCAGTACCCCTTATAGATAGAAATATAATTAAGAACTTTTGGTAGTAGGATATTCTGAGCCCAAAAATTAAAATAAAACAGCAGCGGGGAAATGTTACCCCACATAGGACGCATATCTTAAGATTTGTTATAGTAAGAATGTTAGTAGAAGTCACTCCTATGGTATACTACACTTTTGAAAATAAAAATAAAGCGGGAAGGCGCAGGGGGGAAAAACCTTCCATAAGATGCATATATTAAATATCTCTCAACTGAAGAAGTGGTCAAAGCAGTGTAGCGAAGCGCACCGGGTTAAGCTAGTTAAATATAAAAAGGAGAAGAGGAAAAACAAGATAAAAGTGCAAAAATTGCAACAATTGCAAAACTATAATTGTGATACTTATGGTGTTTTCTTTTCTAAAAAATAATGATGCATTATAGTTGTGTAATATATTTATTAGGTTACACGAGCCCTTACAAAGGGATACATTTTTCTAAATTACAATGGAACAAAATAATAGCTACGTTTTACACTCAACACTAATGTGTATTTAGCGTGTTAAATATTGAATGCAAAGTTTGTACTAAAAGCGATATTCACCACGCTTGTAGCAATTTTCCACATAAAATTTTCTTACAATTCCAATAAGCGTTAACAGCACTGATTTTCAATAATTAATGTCAGCTGTTGTTAAAAATTTTGCGACAAAAAATATAATAAAAGTAAAACAAACGAAAAACAAAAAGTTTTTATATCCATCACAATAGAACTAAAAAATCACAATATAACGCAAATTGTCCGCAAACACAAGAAAAAAAATACTTGCTTGCATAGAAAAGTATTTTACGCAGATGCAAAAAAGGGTATTATCTCACACTCAGTTATAACTGCGGGTAAGAAATGGAACATATTTGCCATTTATTGTTGCAACATGTTTAGAAAGGAAAACGACAACTTCTCACATTTTTGCATATATTTTTAGAATGGAACAAAAACCCGCACGAATGGTAGCATATATGGAACATTATTGTCAGAAAAGAAAACACCATTAGTTTAATAGAATTTAATTATACTGTGATATTTTTATTTATATTTTTGCATTTGTTTTGTTTAATTAAATTTATGTTTTAAATATGTTGTGTTTATGTAAAACAGAATGTGTGTTAATATTCAAAATGCAGAACTATTGACGAAAGATTATATATCTAATAAAATATCCTTGATGATGTTGGGAATCTCCAACGAAACGTCGGAAAAATAAATTATGAAATAATCTTTTATTTGCATAGAATACATGACCTTAATAAGCCCGATTTAGAATTTTCTAAACAAATCAATAATAAAATAAGGAAAAGGTCGATAAAAAACAAACACAAAAAAAACTTGAATATACATAATTTTACGATCTGGACAATAATGCAATTTCAAGGCATAATTTTTAAAAATGGAACCAGCAAAAATTGCAAGTCTGGAAAATCACTTATAGCGAGATAGTCTATCAGTGCAGTGTTACCATTTTAGCATATTTTCAGCTAGATTTAGCAGACTGAGTCGGGGAATTGCATATTTTTTTTTTTTTTTTTTTTGGAAAAATATGCTAACTGCTTTTTTTAAATTAAGCATATTTTTAGCAAGTTTAAAATATCAAATACTTTTGGTGCTATTCTTGGCTGATTTTAAGCATACTTTCTATATCTTACGATTAAGCAATTCTTTTTGATGATTTGGCATATTCTTATCAAACAGTTATGGCAATAATATATCATTGCGAGCGTTGCGTGTTCGATTTCCGCCGAAATTCGGGTTTTATTTACTAAAGTCTTAGTTACTATTGTTTGCTTATTTACGTTAGAATATAATTTGTAGTTCTAAAAAAACAAGTTAATAAAACATTTTGCTCAGTTCTTTAAGTTATATTAAATACAAAAAAAATTTAATAAACTCATTTAACTCATCATCTTCACAGACGTCATCTGTCATCTTATTGAAATCCCCATCTCCATAAGTTTCAGCAACAAACATTTTAAAATTAATGCACAGCAGGTTTAACAGTCTCAACGTGGTAGAGGGAGGGCAAACTCTGAAGTGCTGTGCCTTTTTAATATTTTATCATAATTGGAAAATTTATATCATTGTACAAGTGTGTGTCTCTAAAAATGTTCAGAGTGCCTTATGTTTCACACAATTTAATTTCATTTAAAATTTCATTATATTTCACTGTTGTAACAAAAATGTTTTTTGTTCAAAAATGAAAATGATAGAATAAAAAACATTGAAAATGTTGTTTATCAAACGGGTGTTTGAAAGATGAATATCCGAACAACCCACATATTCTCTCCCAACATCATGGTTCGTGCAACAAAACAAATAAACACAAGTGTTAATTTTTATTTTAGCCTTACAAAAAAAAATTTTTTGAGATGGAGCTAAACCCAAAATGAAATTTGGAATGAAAATTTATGTATATTTTTTTGGCAAACTTTCAATGAGTTGCATATTTTGCGGACTAACGCTTTTTGTGATGGGTTTTAAGTATAAAAATGAAATGAGTTTTATATAAAAATTTTAAACAAGTTTTACCCCCGTATTCATAAAAAATAAAATAAGTTTGAAATGTATTTTAAAGCAAATGTTTCATACAAATTTTTCTTAAAATGAATTTCAAATCCATTTTAATTTTTTATGAATACGGCAGTTAATATTTAAAGTTTATCGAGCATTTGACCCCTTTAAATGAGTGTTAGAGGGTTAATATATTCTAAACAAAGAATCGTCATACAATTCTACTGAAGACTTCTGAAAAAGTATTTTAGCTCAGAAGTACATTAAGTACACTTTTTTTGACAAACTTTAGGGGCCGATATTTCAGGAACCCGAGCTTACTTTTCAAAACCCTTTAGCAGATTTGCTCTACCAGTAGTCTAGTTTCATTTCGCTTTGCAAATATTAAGGCTGGTTCTTGTTTTGTTGCACAGTGTTATAAGAAGACATCAAAAGATAAAAGTTTATGGGTAAAAATAAGAGGTTTATGGTTAACAATTAGAGGAAGTCATACTTTATTCATATTTCTGCCGTTTGTTGATCGGTCTGGCCGAATTTAATTAGCAACCAATTTTTCGAAAAACCCATATCAACGTAGATACCGGCAGACGGATATCGAATAGATACCCCCAGGTTTAAAAAAAACTACGTTTCATTAATTTTTTCAGTCAATTTTTATAAGGTCTAAAATCAATATTGTAAAAATTAGAAACGGAATGACAAACTTATACAGTTAGGGACAAAATTGTTCACGAAATTATAAAAATGTATGTATATCATGAAAACTATTAAATTTTCAACTTGGAAACTTTCTAAAACTATTGTATGGCCTTCTACATTTTATAATAAAACTATGGAAACTTATTTTCAAAAGTACCGTTAGTTTTTATATTTATACTAAGCTAACATCCAAACCATATGTGTGAACAATATTGACCCTGTGTGAAACTTTCATAAAAATTCCAAAAAAATTTCAAGTTTTATCTGTGGGATTTGCTTTTAAAGTGAGTAAATTAATTCTTAACAAAGTATACTAAGTAACACGACTCTTTGACAACCCCTCTCAGCATGTACCTAGTAGTACATAACTCAAATATGTGTTAGTGAAAAAAATGTACATGTATTGATACATTTTTATTTTTCACCAGACATACAGGGTTATTTAATGATGTTAAAATTTTATTTATTTTATTAAGTACTTTTTTTGCAAAAATATTTTCAAATCGCATTGATTAAGTATGAAATATGTACGTATATGCATATGATTTATATAAAACGTAGAATTTAACAGTAAACCGTATTTTAATGTATCATGTATACAAAAATCGTTTTAAAGTTACATAATATTATTTTAAAAATGTACTGTAAAAAAAAAATTTGGCTGTAGGAAATATCACCCAAAGAAAAATGGCCCAAAAACAAAAATTAAAAATCACCCAAAAAAATTCCATGTAAAATTGGGCCTTAATTCATATGAAAAGTGACCCAAAATGTTTGGGCTTTTTTTCGTTATTATTGGGTGATTTTTCGTTTTTACTTAGCGAAACCGGTACTTGTTCTACCATAGAGGAGAAAATCCTTGCGCCCGGCCAAAGGCCGGCTATGCAGAGAAGCTTAGCGAAGTTTGCGCAGCCGGTATTACTGTCCCTACTGCCGAGCAGCTGTTGAAGATAGAATGCAATTTTTTACATAAAACTTACACTTGTATGGAACTAAATTTATATGAATAATAACCACTTTTTTGCAAATTGGGTAATTTTTAATTTTTTTCGGAAAAATTCGTTTTTGCTGTTTGGGTCATTTTTAATTTTTTTTTTTTTGGCCCTTTTTCGTTTTTGTTGGGCAAAATTTCATATATAACTTTTTGGGTCATTTTTCATGTTCTTTTGGGCGATTCTTCATTTGGGCGATTTTTCATTTTTTTTTTTTGCCATTTTTCTTTGGGCGATATTTTCTACAGCCAAAAAATTTGCTACCTTTAATATCATCTTTAAGAATACATTTTATCACCTTTTTTTACCACGATGTCGAAACCAAAATAAATCATTAACAGAAAATAATACTTGAAAATTTAAAATTAAAATATATAAATATTTGCAAATATTCAATAGGGTAATATCGTGAATATTTCTCGGCAGATGTTATTCATTAACACAAGACAATTTAGAACACTTTTTCGGGCACATACGACGTGGAGCAGGAAATGTCGCACATGTTCTGTAATCTTTTCCAAAAACGGTGGGGGTTAAATTTTATAAACGTTGTCGCAAAAGGCAATTGCGAAGTATATAATGAAATTTCTAATTATTATACACCTTCTGTACAAAAGCCAATTCATATACATTTTTTTGATGAGTTATTAAACGCAGTTTAAGTTTTTTGATAATTTTACGTTACATTATTTTATAAAAATAAAATATTTTGTTAATTTATATACCCTGTTACAAAACTTCATCAAATTACTTTAAAGTACTTTATACACTGTTGTAACATTAATACTCAGGCAGTCAACTAGTTGAACGAACAAGATTAGATAGAGTTATAGAAATGTTACTCTGCAATAAAAGAAATTCCTTTGCAATTCATGGCGATACAGAACCCAGTAAAAACTTCGCCTACAAAATAATCTGTTAAGTAATCAGGAAAAAGTAAAAATTGTACTGAAAGAACCAATGAATTTTACAAGGGAGGTCCCACAGGTGGTGAAAAAGGATATATGTATTTATGTATGTATTTAAGTTTGTCATTCCGTTTGTAATTTGTACAATATTGATATTAGATCCTATAAAGTATATATGTTCTGGGTCCTTATGATGAGCGAAGTTGATTTAACAATGTCCGTCTGTGTGTTTTTGTGAAATAAGAGTTATCTTAAAGTTACACATTTCAATAACTATAATTTTGTTTTTGAAATTATTGTTGAACAATGTAATTAAAGCATTTAAAAGGTTTATGTAAACTTTGTAAATTTTTATTTTTTATCCCTTTTTTCAACACATTAATACTTAAATTAGCAACTCTGATAAACTAGTTTAAAATCTACCATAAAAAAATTTTACGTCAAAAATTATATTTTTTATTTTTTTATTTGTGCAATAAGAACTAATTTTATTTGTTAAAATGTGAAAAATATTTATAAAAAATTAAAATAATTAGATGTGTTGTGATAAAAATCCCAATTTTCCGAAATATTTGACGAAAAAATTCGTGATATTTCTTTGGTTTTTGTTTCTCTCAAGTGTGTTGAATTCACACAGGACATGTACATGTGAGAGAATAAAATTTAAAAAAAGAGTCGTGTTACTTATTATACTTTGATTCTTAATAGCAATTAAATTTTGCCTAGTTTCTTCAAGAACGGTAAGTCAAAAGCGGCACTTTTAAAACAGAGCATTGTGAAAAATTTAAAAAAAAAATGAGTCTCACATCGCAAGATCACAAAAAATAAAACATTTCAGTGAGATTTTATTGTAAAATAAAAAATAGTGTAGTTTGGATACCAAAAGTAACAAAGCTGGTCGCCCAAAAAAAACTCTCGCCAAAAGATTTTCGCGACTCAAAGCGACTTATTGTTAGCTCAGAACTTAATACTAATACCGTGTAAAATATAATGAACACATATTTTTTGAAAAAGTTTTTATTTTTAAGTTCTTTAAAATTCTACATTTCATATACACAGTTAAAAAAAATTAAATAATTATAAATAAAACAAAAATTTATAGCCTATTTTCTCAATAACACAAATTTTGTGAACAATTTTGTCCCTAACTGTATATATCATTTTCATCTATGGTGAAGGGTATACAAAATATTAGCAATATCATTATTAAAAGTGTGAGTACCCCAAGACGTATGAATATTTATGCCTTTTGTTTGAAAGGAGAATTATGTTTTATGAATCTCCTTTTATAAAGCTTCTTACAATCGGTGGTTAGTTCTTTAAATAATAATAAGGTAATGTGCTGATAATATACTGCCAAAGAAACAATTGCCACCGAGAGTTAATTGTCAGTTCAGACGATTGTAAGAAAACCTTTCAATTTAATTGGCAGCCAACTGTATAACAATAAATTCATCTGCCAACAAAAATTGTCAAATAATTCCATGCCGCGAACTGCCAGCTCTGTTTTAAGAAATAGTCAGAAAATGAAAACTGGGTGTATTTTTTTAAATTGGAAACGTGGAAATATTGTTATTGAAGGGAAAAAGCAATAGCAAGAACTTTAACTATATTATTTGGTTTTAAATATGTAGGTTTCATCGATTTTTCATAACATTAATTAAAACTTTGCAAATTAAACTTTAATTGTTTTTTATTTTCACTCATTCATATCAGGGATGGAACTATGATGCAGTTATACTTTTTTTTATACATTGGTGGCTATCTTTCAAAAAAAAAAATATTATATTATTAAAAAGTATTTTTTCTTAATATATATGGGGGATTTCATGCCAAGTGAGCCAATTTTTTTATCTTAAAAAAACAAAATAAAAAAAAGTTTTTAATATAAAAAAAAAAAAAATTTAATATTTATTAAAAAAAACAAAAAAATTTTTTTTTCAAAAGATTGATCAAAAAGCTACCTATATGGCCAAAATGTCATACTTTGACCTATTACTCAGAAACTTTTTGACCGATCTTGTTGAAAGTTTGTGTCTAAGGTACTATCCAATTGGACTAAGCTTGGTGCAAATTTCATCCAAATTGGAAGACATCGACTTCAAAATTGGGTCACTTGACATGAAATCCCCCATATATTTGTCAATAGATGAGCTAGAAAATAAATAAAGTTGTACCGTCATAGTCTCAAAACAACCTTTTGTTATTGAAATTGGTACAAAATTCGAAGACCCATGCTCGAAATCCCTGATACGTATGTATTTCCAGCTTTGACAATAGAAAAAGTTCTCTGACAATGATGCCATTGCCAGATGCATAAACTTAACACAACTGGCAATAAGAAATAAGCTTCCAACGTATGATAATGACCTGCCAATTGAAACGAAGAGTGTTCACACGATTGTCAGATATCTAACAATATTGCTGTTTTTCAATGGAATGACAACGTTTTCAAACAAAAATTGCCAGTTCACAGGGTTGCAAGATATTTTTACACGTTTTACCGAAAAAATTGTTAGATCTAGCCAGCGTCTGTACGAAGCTTAACATTCATAAGTTAAACATATCGATTTTATAATTAAACATGTCATTATTTATATATATCGTTACTTTAATATAGAAAAGCCTAACTAACATTTTTCTTACTTTACAGGAGAAGGAAAAGACTTAATAAAAACTGTAGTATCGTAGTTGCGATTTTTTTTAAACGCAGTTTTTTGTTAAATTATTTAGAGAATTTAATAAAAAACTGCGTTTAAAAAAAATCGCGACTACAAGACTATAATTTTTATCAAGTTTTTTCCTTCTCCTGTAAAGTAAGGAAAATGTTAGTTAGGGCTTTTCTATATTAAAGTAACGATATTTAACTTAAATGTTTCTTATTATACGCACATTAGAACACACGTCGTCAAAAATATCGGAAATAGTTTTGTTTACTGTTAGAGAAATTAAAAAACTCAGTTTTTAGATTTGTAATGTTCCATATCGTTACTTTAATATAGAAAAGCCCTAAATAATGTTGTTCTTAATTTACAGGAGAATGAAAAAACTTAATAAAAATGATAGTCTTGTAGCCTCGATTTTTTTAAACGCACTTCTTTTATTAAATTCTCTTAGCAATTTAATAAAAAACTGCCTTTAAAAAAAATCTGGACTTCAAGACTTTAATTTTTATTAAGTTTATTCCTTCTCCTGTAAATTAAGAACAACATTAGTTAGGGCTTTTCTTTATTAAGGTAACGATATGCAAAAATTACAACTAATAAAAACTAAAATGTTGATTTTTTTACAACTTGGTAATGGGCACTACTATGTTTCTTCCATATTTTTTTTAATGATAACTTAATGATTAACTTGTGAATTTTCAATTCATAGAAGCAACTTTTTTTAGAATTGTATTAGCATATTGCCCTTAAAACTTTAAAGATGTTTGTATCAATTGTAAGACGTGATGAAATTAGACTAATTTTTTTCTGTAGATATATAGAAATGAACACATTTAACAAATTGCTCAATATATTTTGGTCGATATTTTTTATGTATATGTTTATCCCTGCTATCTCTAAATCTCAAACAAATAATACATATTCTTCTGTGTCAACAACCATGACATTGTCAATAAGTTAAAAACTCACACACTTTCTCACTGACACACACGTACAGACACTAACAAAATAAATTTCTTAACTTATTTGTAAAAAAAAAAATTCTCACATTTTGACCATAAAAAGTTAAACCAAGTTTTTACAAGGGTGACTAGGCTAAACAAAGGCGCACAAACTTATACATGCACACGTAAGCTAATCGTGTAACATGTCGTTAAAAAATTTCCCTTACAGTTTGGACAACAAAATCTGGACGTTTATAAATATTGCAATTTAAAAGGACTGGCAAGTTTTCGTATTTGTATACTGAAGTCCAAAATTCACTTAATTTGAATTTATTATAAATCTTGGTTTGTACTGTAGAGATCAAGCCTTATTCTATATGATATTTTAAGTAAAAATTAATTTTCCAATCGTATTACACTGTACGACAAATTTAAACTTTTGGCCTCATTCCTTATTAAACTGACCAGATTCTGAAAATATAGCTTTAAAAAAAGTATTAAAGCTGAAAATCTCGATCAAGGGGTGTGTGTGTAACCGAAACTATAAAAACTGAGAGATACGTATATTTTTAAGCCATATTTTCAGAATCTGGCCAGTTTAATCATGGGTGAAAAATCGTATCATACAGTGTTATTGGTCATTTAAAAATAACAATTAAACATCTAAGCAACTTTTCACATATGTAATAAAAAAATAATTCTTAAAACAAGCCGAATATAACTTAGAATTTTTTTAATGTTCGAAATCCTTACAGATTTAATTTAATCCATTTTTTATTTTTTACCTGTTACAAATCTGCAAATTATTTAGATGATTCTAAAACCGCAAAGCATATTTATACCCACCCAAAGGGGGTATTATTCATTTATGCTGTTGTGTGTAACACTAAAAAATATTTTTCCTACCTCTTGGTATACCGATCAACTCAGAACTACTTTCTTCTAAAAATGTCCGTCCGTCTGGTTAGCTGGCAAACTGGTTGTCTATCCATGTAACCTGTACAGGTTGCCATTTTAAAGATAATTGAATGATAATTAGTACATACCTCTTAATTCTCATAAAGAAGAACCCCGGTAAAAATGGCGAGAATCAGTCCAAAAATTCACATGGCTCCCATTCAAAGATTTTTTCGGAACAGTCTTTGTGCCCATAAACTATCTTATTATGTTGGTATGAATTATTGTAAAATATTGTTGCATATTTAAAAGGTATACATTTTCGTTATTACGTGCCCCTAGACGTTGCAATTGGTCGTACAATTGAGTTTAATAAACCAGTTAAATGAAAATCAAATTGTTACCCTTAACGTAACAATTGGTTGTACAACTTGATCAAGCTGTAAAAGAAGTCGCAAAGTATGGGGACCCTGTCCATGTAACCTTGTGCGCAAAGCACAGGTCGCAATTTTGGAGATCATTTGATAAAATTAAGTACATAGATTCTTATTGGCACAACGACCAAGCCTATTGAAAATGGACCGAATCGTAGGACCACGAGGGAAGATAAGAGGAAATTTCTTCCCCTCAGAAACTATCAAACAGATTTTAATGAAATTTAAAATATAGATAGAACCATATCTATATGGACACAAAAGGTATGCAATTGTTAAAAAATAGGACTACGAGGGGAAATAGAGGCAATTTCTGCCTCTCAAAGCGATATTAATGAAATTTAAAACATAGATACATAGATCTTTATCTATATGAACACATAAGCTATACAGTAGCTCGTTTCTGTATTTCTCGCATCGTGTAATTTCTAACATGAAGTGTGAAACAAAAAATTCCATCGTTTCTCGATTTGTGAGAAAAATACGTCTCTGTATTTAAATGCGAAAACAGACAACACAGATTCTGTTTTAACTGGAATATTTCCAGTAATTAAGTGTCAAATAAAAGCGAAACGTCAACAAAAAAAAAATAAATATAATAAAAACAGGGCTGCCAGATTTGACGAGTTATCGTCGTTTGACGATCTTTTGTTCCGAAATTAGCAAAGTGACGATTTGATGCTTTTTTCTAAAAAAGTAACGAAAGCAAAAACAAAATCAAAAATATTTTATAATTTTATTGTTACTTTTTATAGAAATTCATATTGAATTTTTAAATTTCAAACACTTCATATTTTGTGGCGTTGAATATTGAAAAAACAATATGAATTTCTGTAGAAAGTAACAGCAAATTTATAAAATATTTTTGATTTTGTTTTTGCTTTCAATGAAATTGTTGGCGTTGCGTTGCGTTTTACACTATAAGCCCCTTAGTCTTCGAAATAAGATAATTTTAAATATTTTTATATGTTTGTGTATTAGAAAAAAAAGATATGTTTAGAAACAAGGCAGCTTAAATTTTTATATTTATCCCTATTGTGAAAATTGTCCTCGAAATTGTTTGTCTCTTCCCTGAAAAATGTATTGGCAAAAGCAAAATTTCGAGGGAAAGTAATGGAACGAGCGACTTGGCTTATTTTGGACATTTAATACTTCTTATATACATAAACAAAATATGATTGATGTTTGATATTCCTTTCTTATGTGGTCACTTTTGTGCCAAAACCATTATTTCTTCAAGAAAAAAAGTTGTTTGTCTATAACCCGTTCGTTTATGAACCTATTTTTTTAATTTTAACTACCAGCTATTCTACTAAGTCTATTTCAGGTAAAAAAGAAAAAAAAGATTAAAGGATTATAGGTAAATTAAAGATTTATATCTCAGCCATTTGTAAACCGATATAGTTAAATTTCAATAATATACTATTTCGGACTACATACGATATATATAGAGTTTTTTTTTTTCCCGGAGTTTTTCGATTCCCGGGAAAGCGGGAAAAATTTTTAAATTTCCCGGGATCCCGGGATCCCGCTCCATACAAATAATACAAAGTAAACTTGGTTTTATTAATGAAAAAAACTTTTATAAACAAACGTGAGGGAACTTGTTTACAAAGTAAGTAAAATAAATGCTTAAATACTACAAAAATTAATTGAAGATTGAAAGCGGAACTTGAATTATTATTACCTTTGGCTATTATAAGTAAATTCCGTATTATGATGATCTAGTACAAGATAAAATAAACATAACAATTGAGGTACTCAAGATATGAGATCAAAAAGTAAAATCATAAAATATATAAAATATTTTAATAAATATATTAACATTTTTTAACGGCGTAGGAAATTACTTTCTGACACACTCAAAGCGTTTAGTGAGTCGCCAAAGAGTATATTTCTGATTTTGTTTACTGATTACCATGTTTCCGAAAAATTTCGTTTACTTTTTTACCGAGGTTGGACAAATAATTAAAAGTGCACCGTTGTTGCATGCTTCTGATGTCAAGGTTGATGCAAAAAATAGCATCATCCGGACTACTTCTTACAAACTATTTCTTTTCATTAGGTCCATCTGTAATCTTTAGGACAATGTGTTTTTCAAATTGTATGTTTTAGTAACTTACACGAGTTTCATTATTTTTTTTATTTCGGTTTCCCCGCACTTTCCGGATATATTACCAATCTCGATTTTTTTTTTTTTTTTGTAGATACGACTATGTTGCAATAACGTAGCGATATGTTTATGTATATCCTATTTTTAAGACTTGTCCATGGTCAATGAGAATTTACTGCCTGCATCTTATTTTGAATTTATGTTCTTTATCAATTCATCACTTCACTAAATTTATTAATTATCAACTGTTGCACTGCCCATTCTGCTTTTAATAGATTTATTGCCGCAGGAGGCATTGATTTACGTTTGTACACATTTCTTATAATTGATCTAATCGACAACCCATCCACAGATGCTTATTTTTAGAGAAAAGAAAACTAAATTTCAGAGTAAAAATAGCTGTTTTCTGAAACTATGAAGAACTTTTTATTTCCCGGGATCCCGCAACAAAAATCCCGGGAAAACGGGAAATATAAAAAGTGAAATTCCCGGGAATTCCCGGGACGGGAAATCCCGGGAAAACCCTAGATATATATATAAAACAACGTTGTCACTATCAATTCCATAAAAACCCAGAATATTTATAATTTATTATAGCTTTGATAAGCGGATTTAATTTAAAAATTTTCCATTTTGATTTCGGTATATATATTTTAAAAAAGGATGTATGTTTATTTTATTAAGCTTGGTTTCTTTTTGCTTTTGTAAAAATATTTATTTTATTTTTTGTTTAATATGATATTTTCTCATGCCTTTGTGTAACTTCTCCAGGGAAAAACAACAATTTTAAATTGTTATCGGATTAAAGAAAATAAATAATTTTATAAAAAATAATCCTCCAGCTTAACAAAATACATATAAATTTGACTATGCTTTTGTTTGATTATGTTTTAACAAAAGTCGAAACAAACTTGTTTAAAATTGATTTTAAATTGCACGATTTTTAAACAAAAAAGACGATATTTTTTATTTTTTTCTCAGAAAATTGACGATTTTGACACAAATTTATCTGGCAGCACTGATTAAAACCAAAACTAGAAAAGGCTGAAAAAAATTTAATATAACAAAATATAACAATTGTGTTTTGTTTATTTCCATCATATAAATAATGCATTTATCATTTCAATTCCTTCTATTTTTTATTTATTTTAAAAAAATAGTATATAAACATATATTAAATTTAAAATATCTACATTTTGTTTTTCTCGCCACCAATTTCAAATGTGACTTTTTTGACAGTTCTTGTAAGAAACTTTTCGCAAAATATTGTTACAGAAACACTTTTTCTCACATCCTTCCAATAATTGCTGGAATATTATTTAAATGACAGATAATTCTCGCAAAGAAAAGATACAGAAACACTTGTGTGAGAAAAATCATATTTTGTTTCATTTCACACTATTTTTGTTGCAATTCACACGTTTCATGCGAGAAGTTCTACGATGTGAGAAATACAGAAACGGGCTACAGTTTTTCAAAAATAGGACCACAAGGGATGGTAAGGGGCAATTTCTGCCTCTCACAAACTTTCAAACCGATTTTAATGAAGTTTATAAACATAGATAAATCCAATTTATTAGGACACATGAGCATAATGTGTTTTTAAATACTGTGGAGCTGAGTATCATATGGTCGGGCTTGCCCGACTATACTTTCTTACTTGTTTATATACAAATTTAGTCTTTTTTAGCATTACTTTGAAACATAAAAAACCGGCAATAAATTAACAGATAACATATAGCTAATTTCAAACATAAAATATAGCAGCGTACTATTTTTTATACCATTTACCTCGCAATTTTTACCTTTTCCAAATTAATTAATAACCTGACGTGCTAGAATAGAACTGTGTTGGCTGAAATTGCTTTAATCGTCGAAAATTGAAGTAAAGTTTCCTTGCAGGACTTATTTTTTGAACCAAATATCAAACTTTGAACCACAAAAATTGCTGTGGTTCACAAGGTCGGAGCTGGTCGATGTATAATTGGGTATAGAAATGTAGTTTAGAGTCCGAACGAGCGAGTATAGATTTGTTTGACTCATTTTGACACTCAGGACTTATGCTCTATAGAGGTTTCAGGGATATTTTGACATTTAAAAAAAAATTAAAAATTAAACAACCAGTGAAATGCGCATACAAGCTAGCTTTCCCTCAACAATAAATTTCAGTGTATTTATCAGCCTTCGGCCAGGCGGAAGTATTTTCTACTCTATGGTATAACAAGTACCGGTTTCGCTAACTAAAGCTTATCTGCATAGTGGTGCAGAGAAGCTTTAGTTAGCGAAACCGGTACTTGTTTGACCCGTTATTTTTATAAATAACATTTAGGAATTCGACGCATAGTAATAATGAATGATTCAGACAAATAGTATGTTAGATTTTGACGAAATTTTAAAAATGAAAAATGGCCTGAAAAAATGGGCTATTTTTCATATAATTTTTTTGGGTGATTTTTCATAATGAATTTTTTTGTGCGATTTTTCATTTATTTTTTTGGGCCATTTTTTTTTGGGCGATATTTCCTACAGCCGTTATATCATATAAAATAACTCCCAATTTTTTTGGGCCGTTTTTTTTTTGGGGTTATTTCATTCCTCATTTGGGGTTTTCAAATTATGAAATAATCTCCACTGAAATAACACCCAACAAATTTTTAAAATTCGGAGCTTGTTTGGGTTTTATTTAATTTTTTATTCGGGGGTTATTTCATTTTTAAACCTGTTTGTTTTTGGGGGCTATTTCGTTTTATTTGGGGTTTGTTTCATTTGCTTAGTTTGATCTTTTTCCTTTTTTTTTGAGAATTCAAGTAACTGTTTTTTGGAATAACAGTGTCAACATATGAGTACAATCTGCCATGCATGTTGAGTTGAGTTGTTGTAAAACATAAAATATTTTCAGTTGTGCATCGAAGTTCGGACGCTTTACATCATCTCGTGTTAATATTTAAAAAAATGGAATTCGAAATTTTTGGTGAAAAACGAAGAAATAGCAATTTGCTATATTCTTTAAGTGAAAAACAATTACAGTTGTGTAAAGGCCAAACGTAAAAGGCAAATTGTCTTCCGAACTGCAAACATAGAGCAGGGCTACAAGGATCTACGGGCGGGTAAAATAACTTCAGCAATATTATTTTTTTACCGAATATATCCTTATTATGAAGAAGACGCCTGCGGGCCTCCACACGATTCATTTCAATAATTTTGCGACTTTGCTGTTGGTCCATATTGACTTCATTAAAACCTTGGTGAAACTGACTCTTTTATGAATTTTGGGCATAATTTAATTTTTGTTGCTGATGGGGCTATTTCATTGGGGGTTATTTCATTTTCATCGTTGCGTGCTATTTCATATGAAATAACTTCCAAATATTGGGGGTTGTTTCGTTTTTGTTTTGGAGTTTATTTTATTTATTTTTCGATGTTATTTTATTCCCTGTTTTTGGGTGTTATTTCCTATTTTTTGGGTTTATCCTCTTAAGACCCGAGCATTAACCCATTGAATTTTTACATTTCTTATATATTGTTTACCCCTTTTGGGGAGGAAATAAGAAAACTGTATATTTTTTTTTTTTTTTATTTTATTTGAATTCTTAGAAATTAAGGGGGCAACGTAAATTCTTAATTTCTTAAGATCAGAACTGAACCGATTAAATAAAGGGCTTATTAACTATTTGTTTTATCTTATGAGGTGTAATTTAAATTTCGGTTTTTATTATTTTTTTAATTTTTTTTATTTAAACTGGTAGAAAAAGAGGTGCACATATGTGTACTTCAGGTCTTAGCGATTAGTTATTGAGGAAAAATATCCCAACAGTATGGTTTTTTCAAACAGTTAAATTCAGATGTAAAAATAATGGCTTAAACTTCTAAACCCTGCCATCTTTTGATATTGTTTTGAAGCGCAGTAGCTTAAAGCAAGTAATTAAACTGTTTCTATTGGTCACACGATGTCGCTAGTCTTTAAAACTTGTAATATTTTAAGGTGCACATATGTGTACCCATTGTCTGAAGAGGTTAACTCATTGGGGGTTATTTCCTGGGCGTTATTTCATTGGGGGGCTTTTTGTGGAGCCTATTAAATTATGTGGAATTAAGAAATCTGAAAAAAAATTATTTATCCAGTCGAAGAATCAGCCAAAAAATGAGTAGCGATGAAAGAAATACCGTATACAAACCGCAAACCATTTAAACAAGAAGAATTAAATCATATGGTAAGAGATTTTTAATTACCTTAAGAACCTGCAGAGGTATTTGCT
Organism: Pollenia angustigena; assembly: GCA_930367215.1. Classification (NCBI taxonomy): domain Eukaryota; kingdom Metazoa; phylum Arthropoda; class Insecta; order Diptera; family Polleniidae; genus Pollenia; species Pollenia angustigena. The sequence continues at coordinate 232,741,401 of OV884058.1, read as the reverse complement.
TCTAGACTAAAAGAAAGAAACATACAAAAGTGACATACTATCGCAAAAGAGAGCAAGACTTACAACAATTTTTTCATTCGGAAGACGATATTGTATTTTGTTCTGATGTGCAAGGCTTTATTCTGGCAGGGGGTCGTTCCGAATATAATCCAAATGAATGGCGCCTCATTATAGATAGCTACCTGAAGTGTGTACTTTAACACAATGGCAATACATATGGTTCAGTTCCAACTGCCCATTCTACTAGACTTAAAGAAGAATACCTACATATCGAACTTGTGGTAGGCAAAATCAAATATAGCGAGCACCAATGGAGTATTTGAGTTGCTCTTAAGATGACTAATTTCTTATTAGGACAGCAAAGTGGATTCACCAAATATCCATGTTTTTATTGTCTTTGGTACGTGAGGAGTTGGAGGTTGAAAATCAGAACATCATAAATCCACCTTTAGTTCCAAAAGAAAAAATTATATTTCCTCCCTTGCACATCAAACTAGGTCTTATAAAGCAGTTTGTCAAAGTCCTGGATAAAAATGGCCAGTGTTTCTCTTATATAACGACAAAATTTCCAGGACTAAGCTTAGAGAAGATAAAAGCGGGAGTTTATTAATTAAAGATTCCAGTTTCCTAAATTCAATTAATGATTTGGAATGCTTGGACTTCATTTGTTGAAATTATTAAAAACTTTCTTGGAAATCACAAGTCAATAACTTTTCTTAAGTTATATTTTTATTCGACCTTTAAAATTCAAAGTTAAAATGCTTAAGCTCGAGGTCAGTTGTATGTAAAATTTTTCTTTATTTGTTTCCGATATTTCGATATTCTTTGAATATCATCATCAGGGAATGTTTAATTAAAATTGACATTAACCACAATAAAGAAGTAATAGCTCTTCACGTTTGCGATGAGCAAGGGATCTGAACGCAATTGAAAAGAGGCCGATGAGATCGGCATATGATGGTTTTTATGTAAAAAATCACTTTTTTCATATATATATGCACAAAAGCGATATGCTAGAAAACTAGACGTAAGAATTCCAACTTTTTGTTATTTTGGTAATCCGTTTAAAAAATATATACAGTTCCTTAGCGCTAAAACTAGTGTGGCCTTGTGTTATTTAAAATAAGTTTTTAAAATTGTTGTACCTTTGAATAAAAATAGACTGAATTTTTCATTTTATTTTGTTTGTTTTAAATAAATTAAAAAAACGCATTTGTATTGAAAAGATTCATGATTTTAGTGCATAATTTATAAGGCATATTTTGGAGTTTTAAGTGCATGAAAATCGTATCCCTAGTTATAATAACCACAAAGGGTGAAACCATAATATGGTGGCCATTTAGGGGACAAATTTATTAACAATATGGGTACCGTCGCCGTTTTATCGCTAAAAAAACGTTCCGCAAAATTTTTGTGCATTTGTCCACAATTGTTTGTCTACTCACTATAAAATTTTTGGTACAATTTCTATACTGTATAAATTTGACATAAAACGTATGTGTATATGGTATATTTGTCTATTTGAATGACCGTGAATGACTATTTTAATGCAGTGACGTAACGAACACATACACATTTACGCATTTTTACCAGTTAATGTATTTTTATTCGTACCATATACATTGTAGGACACACAAACAAAATCAATGTATGTGAAAATTTTTAGTGTAAATATTTTTATTCATGGCCCTTTTTACAGTTCACTTAACTTTTTATATTTCTCCATAATGTTCGAATGAAAAAAATTATAATAATAATAATAATGACAAGCAGTAGCTGGTACTAGCAACAACAACAGAAGTCAAACGTCATCATCAACATTGTTATTATTATTATTGTCATTATCATCCCTTCTAATAAAATAATAAATTTCATTATAATCATTATTGTTTCTCGTTCTACCAACTGATTTAGATGGAATGGCTGGTGACCGACTGGTGTGGGACAGTTTCGGTTCAACATTTCTTACTCACACACATCCACACGCATTTACTTCAAATCATAAATCATATTGTTGTCAATAATGTTTAACAGTGATGATGATGATGTTGATATAATTCTCACAATTTATTAAGTGTACATGGCTTAAATGTAATAATCCAGATTTGTTCGAGATATTAACATTTTAATATTTTTATGCAAATAAAACATTTCTCTTATCAAGTACTGTTATTGTTTTATACAATTAATTCACTTTGGACAACAACTCTAAGATCACACCAGATAGATAGTTTTTTGTTTTTTCGTAAATGGTTTTAAAGTTAAAATAACAATAAAATCATAATGATTAAATTGAAAAACAAATTAAGCACACCCTTTTAAAATCATGAATCTACATCTGTGATAGGTCGCGTGTGCGACCGAGCGCATTCCACCCCATATTCAACTCATTTTTGTGGTACTTTTTCCTTTTGGCGCAGATAAATCAATTGAAAATTTATTGCTTGTGCGCTTTTTGCCAGTGTCTATTGTGTTGTCATAAAATTCTCACGCTCACTTGAGTTGATCATTTAATGATCTGATGATTGGCTTCGTTGTGCAGTTAAGCCAAAACTAACGAAGCAACTCTTTGTATTATTAAGTTGTTCCCAGACCTTAACAAAGTACTTGGAAAAAGTACCAAAAGTTTTATATTATTTTTATAAGCAATAATTTTAAACTTGTTTGTTGTGATTGTTTCTATCACAAAAGGGAGGGTTTTCGATGTGTGTAAGCATCTCTCTATACTATTATTTGAATTGTTGCTTCTTTAGCCGTCACATGCAACACACTTTAATGGGATTAACGCTCTGAAGAGCACTTAAGAGTCAAATGATTATCAAAATGATGTTAGAGTCTAGCTACTTGGGAAAATTATGACTTTTTTGTTTGTTTATTTGTTCATTTCATTTGTTTTGATTGTCAGTTAATGTTTCGGCTGAAGTGTGTGTGCTTGTGTGTTCTAATCTAAACAATTGTTTACAAACTTTCCCACCCATGCGTCCCGCTGACAAAAGAGATGATGAGGATTTTTGACATTTAGCATATGAAATTATTGCTAAAATTATAACTATAAATATATTTTTTTCTCCATAAAAATCGATTAGTTTGACTTAAGTACTTAAAGAGAGATTTATTGAATTTAAAAGAATATACATAGAAAAATTAATAAAAAATGTTTATCTGTGTGGTGGTTTAAATATTTTTTTAGGCATTTTGTTTTGGATTTTTAGTTAATTTTTAATTTTCATTTTTTTTCAAAAATTTTTCTTCCAAACACCATTTGCAGGGATATTTCTCTCCGAAAATCTAAATATAAAACATATATGGGTAATTCCATGTCACATCGAAAATTTGTTTTTCAAAACTTATGTCATATTCAAAATGTTATAATACTTTACATACGAAGATGATTTTTATGTCATTTTAAAGAGAATACTTGGCGCTACAAAGAATGTGTTGAAAAATTTTTTTGCAGATATTAAATTTTAAAAACGGACTAAGTCAAAAACCTGTTTTTTATTTTCCTAATTTTTTCTTTATATAATACCTCAAACCGTTCTTTTAGAATACTGAAACTTTAAAGGAGGTTTTTTTTTCTTTTTTAAGATATGATAAGATAAATAATAATCTTAAAATAGAATTTTAATATTGTAATTTTGAGCAATAAATGCACTGTGCTAGCTGCAAAAAGGATAAAAGCCGGGCAACTGGCGTTTTAACCTTATTGGGGCACGCTAAATCCAGTAGGGATAACCTTTTTTTAGTTTAGCTCTTGTTTTCAAGATTGGCCGTTATTACGAAACTCAAAAACGGTTAAGGATATTGAAATTACTAAAAAAAACCGAAATTCCGCAATAAATAATAAAGTGCAGATGGTTCGTACATTTAAATAGTTTAGTACATTTAAATAGTTATATTAATTTATTAAAATTGTGCAAACAGTGCTAATAAATGTAACAGTAGCTCTACAGGGTAGAGATTAGCGATGCCAATCGGGATTTTGAAATCCCGATCCCGAAATTCCGGAATTTCTGGATTTTTTATTTATTTATGAATTTTCAAAAGGTATTATATAACATATATTTTTAAAAAAGAAAAATAAGAATTATTAAAATAAAAAATACAACTGAAATATAATTTTTAATCATTTTTTTTTTGTATAGAGTATAATATTTTTTTGTATTATACTCTATACAAAAAAATATTATTAAAAATTATATTTCAGTTGTATATTTTATTTCATTCAAAAATTCAATGAAAACGAACATTTTTGTACACAAAAGTTGATATATGTATTAAAAATTTCTCAATCCCGAAAAATCCCGGTATTTCGGCATTCGGGATTTCCCCTTTGGCATCCCTAGTAGAGATTAACTACACCAATTCACATCTTTTTCAAAATAAGTTTTTTATTCTGTTGGAATCATAATTTTTCCTCTATCGATGTGTGAATTCTCATAAGTATTATCTAATCTAGTTTTCGAGATAGAAAAGGTGAACCCATCACCAAGTCCAATTTGCTTAGACGTTAAGGGTATCAAGTGTACTAAGTGTTGTTTACGCAGAATTTGTAGAGGAAAAGAACATCATCAGTCCTTTTTTGTAAATTGTGAGGTGAGGTCTTTTGTTTTTAATATACATACATAAATTAAAACACTGCCATTTTGATTTTGTTTTATTTATTTAGTCAAAAATTTCGACCAACTTTGAAAATCAATCTCATTCGCTTTCAGTTGTTTCTTCTATAATTTTTATAACACATTTTGAAAAGAAACGTGTTCCTTTTCCTTTTTTTTTATTATAATTCACATTGAAGGTTGGAACTTAAGATGTAGTTCTCTAAATGCTTTCACCACAGGAGCTACAGCAGATTTCAAGTCATATATATGAACATAGCTACAAAAATATTTGTATAAATACGATAAATAAAAAACAACTTGTTTACAAATTTAATTATTTATTAAGTTCCTTAATTCGGCTCTATTTCATTAACGATTTCTAGGCGAAATTCAAACAGAAAGTTTAAAACAGTGAACCAGCGAGTTTTGTTACAGAAATTTTATGTCACATAAAAACATATAAAAGGACAAGCTTCGATACAAGCTGTATATTTATTCTCATATATTGCTAAAAGATCTGTCAAAATAAGATGTTATCTCAATGTTTTAAATTTGAAACTCACCTACTCATATGTCAAGTATACTGGTCCTTATTTTCTGACTTCAAAATTTCAAAAAGCAGACCCACTTATGGCCAATTTCACCAATTTATTTAAATATGTATCAATTTATGTTTAAAATTAGTTCTTTTATGTCAAATAAAAATAGAATTATATGAAAAATTATGTTTAAATATGAATTGATATGATATAAAAATGTTGGAGTCGGAGTCTCTAGTTTTTGTGGGTACTACGACTCAGACTCCGACTCCGGTACAAAAACCTCAACTCCGACTCTTTAACTCCGACACCACAGCTCTGGTAATAACAAAAATTTTTTAAGTTAGAATAAAGTTTTTTACGCTTTCCTAAACAAAGTAATTTATGCAAATGTATTTAATAAACACAATTATATTCTTACCTAATTAAACCTTGTAGTTGGACTGAAAAGAACCCAAGTCACTCGGGTCGTTTTTCGTTGTCGTTTTAATTTTATTTCCGGAAGATGTTACACAAATGCGTAACGAAATATCAAAAATAAATAAAAATATATTTATAACTAATAACTGAACCTTAAATAAATATAAATAAACAAGTTTTTCCCGTCGGAACGAGCCAGAACAGTCAGTCATTGTTGCTTCCTTAAAACATTCCCGGTTAGGATAAAATCTACTTCAGTACCAAGTCCTACAACTCTTATAAATCGTTGGAGCTGGTCTTGATTTTTTAAAAGACGATACGATCTTAAAAAGTGGTTAACAAAAAGAATTTTTTTTTTGTGTCGGAGAGAAATACTATGAATACCACAACCAGAATTTAAAGTTAATAATATATATTATATTGTCATCACATAAACAGAAAATCCTATTTGTATTAATTAATGAATTTAATTTGACTGATTCAAGACTTTTTAACCGATTGTATACTTGCCAAACTATTTTTGAACACTAATAAGGCAAATTCAAAGGGGAAATACCTATTGGAGAAAGATTAATTCATCGTTATTACGAGAGTCGTGTCGTAATCGAAGTCCAAGCCGTTTGAAATTTTTAACGATTTCATTTAAAATTTACGACAACTACAATGTAAAACATATATGTACGACTCATTTTCGAATACGAAACTAATAATAAGACCGTTTATCTAAATTTGCATTTATAAAAAAACCAAAATTAACAACGTTTTTGAACAATTTTGGAGTAAATTTATAAGAGCTTGTTAAGGCATATTCATAAGTGGTAAGTAAGCATAAGAGTGAGCAAGGCCCATTCATATTAGATTATCAAAAGCTGTTTTTATTTCGTACACTCACAATATTCTGTACGTAAAATTAACTGAAATTATTATATAAAATAAATGAAAATTCAATTAAAAACCGGTCTACTTATTTTTCATTTATTTTTAACAAAAAGTTCATTTAATTTTTACTGTCAAAAATTCAACACCATATTCCGTAAAATCAAATAAATATTCAGTTATTTTGTAAAATTTTTTTGTCAAAAATTCAACACCATATTCAGTAAAAACAATTAAATATTCAGTTATTTTTTAAAATTTAACTGTCAAAAAATTGACCCCATTTATTTTATTTTATTAAATTCAGTAATTTCTGAATTTTCTAAAAAATACCAGACAGACAATTGTCCGCTTGTTTTTCTTATAAGCGAGAGAGGGAGTACATTATTATTTACTTACCCTGGTACACACGTTTGTTTAACTTTTTGTTGGACTGTCTTGTTTACAGAAGAACTCTCAATTATAAGACACCAGGAGCATGACCGATATGGCTTCGCAATTATTTTACTTTTAAAATTTGATGTATTTAACTATATTATTTTAACAAATAGAAAATGGGAATTGCTTACACAAAACAAGCAATTCATTTTTTATAGATAAAGAAAAAGTTAATTTTTGGTAGTAAAATAATATAAAATAACTGAATATTTAATTGTTTTTACTGAATATGGTGTTGAATTTTTGACACTAAAATTTTATAAAATAACTGCATATTTATTTGTTTTTACGGAATGTGTAGTTAATTTTTTGACAATTAATTTATATAAGATAACTGAATATTCATTTGTTTTTAAGGAATTCGCGGTTGAATTTTTGACAGTAAAAATTAAATGAACTTTTCGTTGCTTTAAATTACATTTTTATTCAATTTAACATAAAGAAGAATTTAACTCAATCAACGGACAATATTAACTGAAACTGAAAATCCGTATTAATATGCACTTAGTTTTTCGAATAACTGTTGGAATCAGTTAAAAATAAATTTGCTTGTAATTTTAAATGTTTATTTATTTAAAAATGACCGAACGGAATATTTCTTAACCCTTCTGCACTCCTTGGGTCAATTTGACCCAATTTTGGTTTTCAAACGCAAAATTTGTCCCTTTTAATATAAGATATGGACGTGAAACTTCAATTTATCCATTACAGGGACAAAAATTATAAATTTAAATGAAAATAATAAAATTTTAGTTTTTCCTTCCCCCTCCAAAAAACACGATTTACACACATTTAATATCCTTTGGGTCAATATGACCCAACATGCGATATTGCAAGTTTAATTCCACTTTAAAATTTGTTTTCTATTGAATTGAGTTCATCTTCATTCAGAATCATCGATAAATAATTTTTTCGGTCAAATAATCAATAGAATCGCTTTTGGTTTTATTTCACTTAAATATGAAATGCTGTAAACATTTTATTGTTGGGTCATATTGACCCAAAGGATCATAGGAAGGGCACATATCCAAGGGATGCAGAAGGGTTAAATAAACTACAGTCCGTTATTTATTCTTTATTTTATATGGAGACAATTTTGACAATTTGGATTTTTCACCTTATGAATGTGCCTTCATAAGAACCATTTAAATATTATTGTTATTAGAATTAATTTTAATTAAGTTTTTTGGGAAGCAACCTAACAATTCATACTGGGTGGGTCAACTTCGATTAACTCTTTGCCATATGGTATCCGATGTGATAACGCATGTCTTGGCATGCCAATGTAAAAATTGTCCGATAAATTTTAATAATGTGCCACAGCGGTATTCTGGGGATTGCCAAATGAGAAGCACGTCGGCAAGTATATTAAGATGAATCCGTGGTCACACTTTCTCGTACAGCATCCACAGCTTCTCCACTGCGAACAGATCGAGCAACAGTTCTCTGTGGTTCATTACGTACTGAAACCTGGCTCTCAAAACTAAGCTTCTTATCATGTTGACAGAATTTTCTTTTTGTTGATACAGTTGATCGTAAGGAAACAAAATAAAATTAAACAATTTTAACACCTTCTTTTGCATTAAGTGTGATGACCTTATAAAAGTTTATTTAATTGTCTATTATCTGTCTGCAAAAAAATATTATTAAAAGCTTTAAAAATAAAAAAAATTATAAGCATAACAAACTAGTCAGTCTAAGTTAGCCCACTCTGTGTTACTTTAGATTACTTTAAACAAAATTCTTTTAGTATTCATATAAATTTATTTCTTAGTCCTCTTCAGCAACATCCACAATCCACAGAAGATTTATTATTCAGATATATTATATTTAAATACAATCGAACTTCTCTAAAGTGAACTTCTTTACAATCAAGCTCTATTATGAATTAATTTAAAAAACACAGCTTTACCTTCAAAATTTAGGGGATTCACAATGTGTGCTATTAAGTCATAATGTCCTAAATAATTTAATTTGTTTCAAGCAAAATTAACATTTTAATGCTGTGTTCATGGATTTGTCATAAATGCACAGTAGAAATCTTAATTATAAGCGGTTGCCCACAGCAGTCATATATATTTCTTGAAATTATTATAATGGCTAATAAATCACTGATCGTTTAAACGCTGGTTTAGTTGAACTGAACTTGAATTAATATGTAGTTTAAACTCAACAACTATAAGTCGGGGTCCCATATATTATATGTCGTTAAAAAAATAACATGTGGCAGCACTACGATAAATCTTATCAAATTCATATGGTCTGTATTGGTAGTTTAAACGCCCAATTTGATGCGTTTAAAGATGGTTTATATTTTTAGTGATTTATAGATTTGGTTGCTTAAACACATTTTAAACCAAAAAGAGAGTTAAACTTGCTCTGATTTTTTAGCTCTAAGACAAATGACTTTACAACTTTATGACTAACTTTTGAATCCACAAAATATTTAAATTTTGTTCTGTATAATGAAGTTTCTATATAATAAAGTAATTTTCTGATTCCAAGCAGATTGATTATAGTGAAGTTCGACTGTTTTTCAGAAAAGCTCATAAATCATAAATTTTCAATACAACAAATCCACTTCAGCCCCTTAAAAAACAACAACAACAAGCGCACTCTAGTGCTTTAATTTCATATTAAAAAAAGGTGGTTGTCTGCGATGTTGCACAAAAAAGCTCTAAAGGACCTTTTAAAGAAAAAGTCAATCGAAAAACATATAACCATACAAAACAATAAAACTTACCCGACAAACATTTGCTCAAGCTACGGTTGTCATTGCTGGAATTGTTGTGAGAATTTGTTGATACGGAGGTGGAAGAACACACAACGGAGGATTTATCTGAAAATGAATTACACAAATATGTAAAGCAATTGCAAAAATTACTCATAACATGTATGCATGAATGTGTGCACTCATACAACACGGATTAAAAGAAATGTATGAATGAAAAAAATTTTTTTCTACATGACATCTTTATATAATTGTTTCATAAATGACCATGATAATAAAAGAGCACCATGATGTTGATGCACCAAACACACTTTAAAATTCGCTTCACTTGGAATTCTTTCAAGTGGTTCCCAAAAAAAATAATAATGGCAATACTCGTAGCGCTAAAGCTCTATACATATTTTTTTGCAAAAAAAAAAAAAAAAAATAATTGTCACATAAACCCAAATAATCTTTGAAGTAGAGTAGAGTTTTTATTTCGCAAGCAGCACCAAGACCAAAGCGAGTGTTCAATGAATAGTAGAACATGCGACCGGAACCTTGCAACGCACCATAGAACCATTTATAATTGTAGGAGGGTTGTTGAGGTTGATTCAAGGGGTGGAGCGTTTGACAATCATAACATATCGATTCTCTACTTAACAAAGGGCGACAACAAAAACATAATTGCCATAATGTTGTTTTTATGTTTGTTTGCTTGTTTTTGGCTTATCGACGATGATGTTGAAAACAAACTTACAACCAGTCTTAAAATTTTTATGGTTTTTATGTTTAGAAAGCTGGCAGGCGTCATAACAAATGTCTATTTTATATTGACGTATGGAAAGATTAGAATAAATTATGTTCACCAACAACCTTTTTTATCAAAGACCGTAAAAGATCGAAGGTTGAGTTTGAAAATAAATAAAAACCTGCACAACATATTTTTAAAATTTAAAATTTTTAAAAAATTCATATTTATTATAACTCAAGCTCATTAAAATGTAAGAGTGAAAAAAAAAAATTTTCTTTTAAGCATCCCTTGGGGCATCTTTATTTCGCAAAAAATAAACCCATCCTTCGACCCCCGACCCCCAAGACTTTGAAATTTAGCATCATCGTTTTAGTATATTTTTACACGCTTGTAATCTTTGGGGCCTTTGTAAATATTTTCTGCAATTATTTTCCATTTTTTGTTTCTTTTTACTCTTTTTGCTCAAAGTGAAAAGAAAAAAATTTTGAAAAGAAAAGAAAAATAATGAGTTACGCATGAAAGAATTCTTTTTCAAATGATGCCATCCATACAGAAAGTAAAATAACAAAAGGATTCATTTCTGGTCGTAGAATACGCAAAAAAAGAGAAGAAAAATACAATAAAAATTTTACACAAAAGCATGATGGGAGCTTCTACTGACTGCATGGTTGGTTGATTGAGAACACATACATATGAATGTGTGTATCTATATACATAAACAAACCTTATGTATCTTATAGGATACACTTACCCCCAAAAGATACTAAATTTGTTAAAAAGAAAATTTCTTGGGAGTCTATAACAATTTTTTTTTTTAATCGTTTGGGTCTTCTGCTAACGTTTAGCACAAAGATTTGTATAACCTTAATTTCTTTAAATTTGTATATCATGTGAAGTTTTGTACTTTCGAGATTATAAACTTTTGGTTTTTCCATCCCACGACTACAAGAAAATCATTATCTGCGCTGATCTAACCATATTCGTTTGACTATGTGCTCTTTATGATTTTGTAGCAATTTAAAAAGGAACTATCGATCCATTACACCCCAATAACAAATCGAGCTTCCAACAAAGCATGTTTATAAGGGAGAAACATAAAAGTTTCGCTTACCCTATCGCTTACGGAAGACATGACTTTTATATGGCAAGTTCTCACTTTGAAGCTATAAATTTTTGACACATAAAGCGCTTTATTTAGCGCATATAAAAATTGTTAGATGTAACGATCAGCTTTACACACTGAATGCTTTGTTACAGTTTTTTTTTAATATTCTCCATTACAAACCTGCTTCGTAGTAAGGGAAGGCCATGACACTTAAAATGCTATTTTTTTTTTAAAAATTGTTGAGAACAGTGTTCGAAAATAAACACTAAATATCGCTCCTTAGTGTTCGGTTCGGTAGATTTGTGGAAAACACAAAGGTTTATAATGTTTCTTTAGAAAATCATTAAGAAAAATAACGTTTCCCTGTTTTCCATCTTTCGAACAGAAAAATAAAACGGTTTTATCCAACGCAACAAAAGATGAGAACATTTTATTCGGTTCGGTTTTTTTTAAACACAAACTTCGTTTTGTTCGGTTCGGCTCATTAATGTCAGTCGCTTTTGGCTGGTAAAAAACCCCAAAATTTTTAACAAAAAAAAAAAAAATACACATTCGAAAAAAAAACAAAAAGCCAGCAAAATAATTTTAGACAAACAAAACATATACACAATACACACACAAGCTGTTCGTGGTGTGGTCGTTGCTAAAATTTTTTGTTTGTTTATTTTTTTATCAATGTAAAAAAATAAACACTATTAAACATTAAAATATAATGTTTGTCTAAAGTACCACTACGATTGTTCTGTTTTTTAATGAAGAACAGAACATTATATAAAGTTCGGCGTTCGACGAACGTAATTAAGGGTTGTGTTCGTCTACACAATCACTAAAAAAATAGATATTGTTCATGGGTGTGTGATCCGAACGCTTAATAATGTACTGTTTATTTTCGAACACTGGTTGAGAGTTCTTTCGTGTACTTTACTGTATGTCTTATTGCATAGCGAATAATTGAGGGCTTCGATTTTTAAATGTACCATTAGTACCATCGTAAAATGAAAAAAAGGAGAAAAAACGCGCCATTTGAAGAAAAACGCACCAACTTTTTTATTTAAAATATTTATTGAGTTAATTTAAAGAATAATTTTTGTATTGAAACAGGCGGTATGAACTAATTCCCCAAACCCAAAATGAACTAAGTTTCTAAATTTGGGGACGTCGTTTGGGGACCTGAAGAAGCCAATATGAACTAAGCCCCCAAACAGGTGAACCAGTCCCTAAACAAGAACGAAACAAGACCCCAATTTTACCAAATTTCCACAAGAGTGAAAAAAGTCCTCTAATAAAAGTGAACTAAGTCCCCAAATTAAAAAAATATAGAAATTGTTTTGTTATTTTTTCTCTGGGTGTATATATTAAAAATATAACGAATACACTTTTGGGCGCAAGGATTTTCTCCTCTATGGTATTAAAAAATTGGCGCCGGGCGCAAGAATTTTCTCCTCTATGCTATAACAAACAGCGGCTGCGCTAACTAAAGCTATGCTTTGGAGTTTGTAAACATGTTGTCACGGGCACGCCGCACGTTCCACGATCGCCCGCTGGATTCGCTCCCGCGTTTCACCCAATAGAAGCTGAGTACACAAATTTTTTGTTTTTAACGGTCCCTTGCAATAAAATTATTTCTCATTGCAAAATTTAAAAATATTTTAGAAATGAACTAAGTCCCCAAAAATTAATTTGGGGGTTTAGTTTATTACTACTTTTTGGGGACTTCGTTCATATGTACTAACTCCCCAAAAAATTAAATGAACGATGCCCCAAAAACGTGAACGAAGTCCCCAAATATCGTTGTTGTTTTTTCACATACAGTCGTTTGGGGACTTAGTTCATTTTGGGTTTGGGGAGTTAGTTCATTGGGGACTTAGTTCATACCACCATTGAAACTACATATAATAACAAAACAGTCTTTTACAGTACAGGGTTTTGAGAAAAAAAGAAAAAAGTTAACTTAAAACTTAAAAAAAAACTCACAAATAAATTCATTTGTATTGCACCATTTTTCATTGAAAATGAGATACTTCCTAATGAAAATTAGAATTTAAATTCGAAATTGAGAAGATTCCAATTAAAATTGAAAATTTCATTTTAATATTGAGAAAATTGCAATTGAAATTGAGAATATCAACTTGAAATTGAGAAAATTTCAAACGAAATTAAGAAAATTCCAGTTGAAATTGAGACTTTATATTTGAAATTGAGAAAATTTCAAATAACATTCATTAAGAAGTTTTAATTTGAAATTGAGAATTTTTATTTGAAACTAGCTGGCCGCCCCGGCTTCGCTCGGTAGCTGATTACTAATGATCGATGGAGCCATTTTCTGATTTTAGGTAAATCGAAAAAAGTGGGCGTAAAAGTGGGCGGGGCAATATTTACTTTCCGTAAAAACCTAAGTTGGACCATGGCAATCGTTTTAAAGAAAAAATCGTCCAAATCGGTGAAATAAATAGAAAAAGTGGGCGTAAAAGTAGGCGTGGTAAATTTTTCTTTAGACGAAATCTTAAAATAGATTAATACGAACATTTGAAAATAAAATTAGTCAAATCGATGTAGCCGTTTTCTGGTTTTAGGGTAATCGCAAAAAGTGGGCTTTAAAATAGACGGGGCAAAATTTTCTTTCCGTAAAAACTTAAGTTGGACCATGGTAATTATTTTAAAGAAAAAATCGTCCAAATCGGTCAAGACGTTCTCAAGTTATGCGATCAGAAACAGACAAAATTTCATTTTTATTATATAGATTGAGAAAATTCCAAACGATATTGAAAATTTTAAGTTGAAATTGGGAAAATTCCAAATAACATTGAGAAGTTTTAATTTGAAATTCAGAACTTTTATTTGAAATTGAGAAAATTCCAAACGAAATTGAGAATTTTAATTTGAGAAAATTTAATTCAATGATTTTTATTAAATTCATGTTCTTTTGGAATTTTCTCAATTTCATCTGGTTTTTTCTCATTTTCAATAAAAATTGGTGTAGATAACAATTTTTTTTTAATTTCATAAAGTCTATATAAAACGTTAAAAAAAAAAGAGATAAACGAATAATAGTATGGGTTAAAAAGTATTAATACAGCAAATTTCATAAATAATACAAATTATCTACAACAATAAGACCGTTTTACTTAGAGCATATGATTTGGACGTCTTAAACATCATTACTTTTTGTTCTTATTGGGGTCTGAAAAATTGTTTGTTAAAATTTTGCACTGGTATTGAAACAGGTGTATTTAAGTTTTTTTTCTAATACTGAAACAAAACGTTGTGATTCATTTGCTTTGGTGCCACCACAAATTAAAAAAACGCACCGAAATTTAAAAAAAAGCGCACCACGCACCAACAAAGAATTTTTCACACTCAATTTAAAAACGCACGCAAAATTATGCGAAACGCACCGAGTTGATAACGCTGGCTAAATTTAAAATGTTTATTGTTGATAAATACACTAACAACTTTGTTAGGGATTAGATAGTTTCTATGCGCATTTTAATTGTTGCTTTGTCGGGATTCGCGCTATCGAAGTTTTATTTCAGAAAGTCTGAGTTTATGGGTTAGAGGGAAAGAGTGAAAGAGAACATACTACTTTTCTCTCCGCTCTCACCAATTAACTCTGACTTTCAGAAAGAAACTTTCACCCACGTATCTATAAACGATTATTGAATTAAACAAAGGTTTATTTAGGAGAACTTTTATACAAAATTTGTTTTGTAATCCTTTATTAAATTAAAATTTTTTTTATAAATACAGGCGTCAGAGTGTACGCCCAGACTTAGGTCAGATCATCAGGCAAACTTTTTCCAATTTATTGTTGATATTTTGTCTAAGCTTTGATAACGTTCCAAATTAGACTTGAGTATATGTAATTCTCATTCGCTTTAAAGTTTTATTTGTATTAAAAAATGGTTTCCTAATGATCTGGCCTAAGTAACCAGTGGCCTAAGTAACCAGTGGCCTAAGTAACCAGTGTATTTTATTAGTTAACCCTTATGTGTGTGGACAGGTACCTGTGTACCTATTGCGTTTTCAAATCGAAATTTTTTATATAAGATTTTAGTCTACAATTCTACAATTTCGTGAGAACTCCTAACTTTTTGTTATTATTATATTTTCATAGGTGTTTATATACAATATGAGTTGGGGGGGGCGTGGCATACCAATTTGCTTTTTACACCCTTATTAGGGTGAATAGGTACCTGGGTACCTGTATACGTTTTATATTACAAATTTTTTTTTTTTTGGGTGTAGGATTTTAAAAAATATATGAAAAGGAGAAAACCAGAGTAAAATTCTAATATTATTTCATTAACCATCGATTGTTTGTACAATACACGACAAAAAAATTAGATTTCTCATACAATTTCCATGAAGGTACCCAGGTACCTATCCACCCTATAGAAGGTGTTTTATATTACAAATTTTTTTTTTGGGTGTAGAATTTTAAAAAATATATGAAAAGGAGAAACCCAGAGTAAAATTCTAATGTTATATCATTAACCATCGATTGTTTGTACAATACAAGACAAAACAATTAGATTTCTCATACAATTTCCATGAAGGTACCCAGGTACCTATCCACCCTATAGAAGGTGTTTTATATTACAAATTTTTTTTTTGGGTGTAGAATTTTAAAAAATATATGAAAAGGAGAAACCCAGAGTAAAATTCTAATGTTATATCATTAACCATCGATTGTTTGTACAATACAAGACAAAACAATTAGATTTCTCATACAATTTCCATGAAGGTACCCAGGTACCTATCCACCCTATAGAAGGTGTTTTATATTACAAATTTTTTTTTGGGTGTAGAATTTTAAAAAATATATGAAAAGGAGAAACCCAGAGTAAAATTATAATGTTATATCATTAACCATCGATTGTTTGTACAATACAAGACAAAAAATTAGATTTCTCATACAATTTGCATGAAGGTACCCAGGTACCTATCCACTCTATAGAAGGTGTTTTTTTTTCCACACACATAAGGGTTAAATAATACTTGGTAATTTAGCGCATCATAATTAATCTATATAAAAAAATGAATTCATGTTCGTTGGTTATCGCATCACATAAGAACTGCTTGACCGGTTTGGATAACTTTTTTTTTATATATTCGTAATAGTCCGAATAAGGTTTGTAGTGAAATAAAAGTTGTCCACGCCCCCTTCTGCGCCCACTTTGAGCAAGTTATCTACAATTTCTATTTACTTCATATATATAAATAAAAAAAATACAAAAAAAGGTTACTGCCAGGCCCACAATGTCGGCAAAAACAGTTCCTTCGCATATTTATATTGAAAACAATAATAAAAAACTAAAATTTGTTTCTGTTTTCAATATAAATATACAAAAGAAATGTTTTTGTCGGCATCGCGGGCCTGGCAGATAGTTTCTTTATAGATTCAGCTCAAACTTGGTACAAATGTTTTTAATCCTTGGGTAATGACACGCACATGTATAACCACGCAAATTTGAACGCCCAATTTGGTTAAAATATGTGAAATCGGTACACGTCGACTGCAAACGACTGGAACGATTTGGCTAATTTCTTTCTTCTTTTTTAATGTTAAAATAGTCCGAATAAGGTTTTTGGGGAAGAAAAATTAGAAAAGTGTCCCGAAAAGTTGGAAAGTTTTGGAAAAATTGAGAGTGTTTTTTTTATTGGGATATTTGTCCAGACCATAACTCTGAATTCGAACGATGGATCAGCGAACTTCTGCTTTGTTTCATTTGTTATGATCCTGCTTTATTTCTTATGTTTCGGGCAATTTGCAGAAATCATAATTTTTGTATGCACTGCCGATCACGACCAGTGTTAGGCAAAATACATGGTTTGCGGTATTTAAAAAAAAAAATACAAAATACTTCCTGGTCATGTATTTAAAATACAAAATGCTTCCACGTCATGTACATGTATGTGTTTAAAATACGAAATACACCATTTTTATTCAAACCAAAAAAATACATTTGATAAAACTAATTAACAAAACAATGGTTTCCTTTTTTAAATTCAGATTTTTGAATGTAGTATCAGACAAACAGTTTCTTGTTGGAGAAAAAGTTAAACATGCTGAAGAAAAAAATCTTTCTACAGGTCCTGATGAGCACAAACTTGTGTTAAATGCTATGAATACTCTTTTAATATTTGAATAGCAGTCAAGAGTGATAATGTCTTTGCTCTTGCCACTGAGGAAACTGACAAATTCCAACTCCAAATCATCGCCTTCTTACTGGTGCTTCTACTTCTGATATTTCCAGGTTTCATTTTAAGTTTTTAATAATTTGCCTCCAGAGTATAAATTGCAAGATTTTGGATTCTTTGCCTTTTTTCTGTCGTGATGTTTTCTGGCACCAACGAATCTTATAACCAGGATGATAGGAGGAGGTCAAAATAGCTCTATTTATTTCCCGTGATAGTTTTAAAAACTTATCGAATCTTTTTTCCAAGCTCTCTTTTAGTAGTGGTATAATAGGACTTAAATCTAACAGACATTAAAGTCGGCAAAAGTTTTCCGTAATAACAAATTTTACCCTGAAGGTTATCTAAGGCAGTGGCAAAAGGTTTCAAAACTACAATGAATTCCTCTAAATATTCCAGTTCTATATCCACGAAAGTGCTCACCTTACTTAACTTACCAAATAATTCATTAAAAATACTTCTATTTTTTGTATGTATTTTAAATACGTTCCTATTTCAAATACTGCCCAGTCCTGATCATGACTAACAATAGCAACGACATATATGGGTAATTTTTGGTGTTTTGTTCGTTATGCTTTCAGAATGGAAATAACTCATTTGTTCTTGCTTTTGTGTTGTTTCTCGATCTGTCAAAAACTGCCGTTATTTTTTTAACACTCCAATTTATTTTGCTACGTGTGCAAATAGTGGCATGACATAACGTCCAGTGTCATAGTGTCCATGGACTTTTGTGACACTTTTGAAAATGTCATAATGTCCGTGGGCATTAAGACACTTTGCAAATGGACATTATGTCATTTTTAAAAACGTCATAAGGTCCATAATTACTAAAGACGTTAAATACAAAAAAAGATCTACATACACGTAGAGAAAAACATGTTTTACTATGGTCACAACCAACAAAACTTTTGTTAAAGAAACTTATTTAACCATAATATGGTTGTCGGTGACAATGATTTGGTTAAATTAAACATAATATTGGTAAAAAAATTTTAAAAATGGTTTTGTTGTTTTTTCTCCGGGTGCATATATTAAATATATAACAGATAGTGTCCACGGACACTATGACACTGGACGTTATGACATGCCACCGTGCAAATGGTTTTTAACTGGTTATTGTTAAACTGTGAATCAAGCCAATCGGTTACATAGTGGCGGGAAATTTACTCAGTGGAATTAGGTGCGTTTGAGTACTTTTACAGTAAAATGCAGTAAATGAGTAAACTAAAAACTTTTCTCTCACAAAAAGCTGTTGTCTAAAAAAGTACGCGAACGCAAAATTTGTAAAAATTCGTAAAATAAAGGCAACAGCTGATGGCAAATAATTGAAGTGTTGAAAAATATTGACACTTTTGACTACTTAACTAGTTTTCTTATCGGTATTCGATTAAATACTTTTTATAACACGAACATTTTTGGAAAATACAAATAAACTATTTATGTAATCTTTCATATTTGTTTGTTTTTCATTTTATTTGATTTTACTAGATTGTAGCGGGTTAAATTATTTAAAAGAACATGAAAATTTTTTTTGCTATTGATTACTTAAGTACCCAAATACTTCACATTTTTACAACTCTAAAAAATTAACATAACAAAAAAAATTTCAAAAGTTTGTATTTAGCCAAATAAATGCTTCACAAATAAGTCTAATTAATTAGTATTTATTCACTTTTTGTTTTGGTTTAATCTTTATTTCAACTTTTCTCTTATTTAACAATTTTTTCACAATTTGTATGCTTTTTATTTGTTACTTTTGTTTGTTTACCTTTTGAAGCATATGTTTTTTTGATTTACTGCAAAAATTTTTGCAGTAAAAATTTGTAAATACTCAGACAAGAACTGTCACATTTCGCTCTCAATTTATGTTCTCATTTACTGCACTTTGTGTACTCGAACGCAATTTCGTAAAATGCAGTAAAGTTTTGTAAAAAATAGTAAAAACTTTTGTGTTCTCGAACGCAACTATTGTGATTTTACATTGAAAAAATATTAAAGTGTTTTAAAAAAAATTAATTTTTGTAACGCTGGTTTTTTAATTGTGATTTCGTTGTAAGTTCATCGCAGTTGTTTCAAGAATTGAAATAAGTTTCTTCGTTTTACCTCAAAGAAATTTACAAATTTACCCACGAAAACCAGTGAGTTTTGAACTGACAAACGGTTTTAAAATAAGATCAAACTAAATCTATTTAGTCGCATTACATTGCCGCTTATAAGACGGAGAAATGTAGGTCGTAGAACTCGCAGTGATACAAACCAAAAGCAATCTTATCAAACTGCAGAGAATCACAAACACTTTTAGCACGTACTCAAGAACAAAGAGAAACTGCAAACGTATCAAAATGAGTCAAATTATATTTTTAATTTTCATATTAATTCTAATGTGTATTCTAAGTCAAATTACAATTTGTAAAGCTTTTATATGGGTGATTTTTTAAGAGCTATAGGAAAGTTTTTAAAAAAAACACATACAAATCAGAAAAATGCATGAAATCTTTATATGAATCAATAGTACGGTCCATATAATTTAATGTATGAAGATTATTCCATGCAAATGTTGACCGTGACTGCGCCTCAAATGGTCAGTCCGCTTAGTCCAATTTTGGCATACTCTTTCCAACATTTCGGCCGGTATCTCATGAATAAATGCTTCAATGTTGTCTTCCAATGCGTCTATTGAAGCGGGCATGTGGGTATAGACATAAGCTTTAACATAGCCCCACAAAAAATAGTCTAAAGCAATGATCATCACGCTATGCCCCCGGGGGCCGAGCACTTTTCGTGAATTTCACACACACACAACACGAAGGTTAACGAAACCATTGCAAAAAGCCATAATTTTAAAAAAACAAGAACAAAACACATAGTTAAAGTCTCAAACGAGTAAATTTATTTTCCTCTCTTTGCATTCACCACTATATACACATTTTTAACTGCCTCTCTTTGTGATGACCGCTGGTCTAAAGGCGTTAAATCGCACGATCTATGCGGCCAATTGACCGGTCCCGAACGTGAAATAAAATGTTCACCGAACTCGCCGCTCAATAAGTCCATTGTTAAGCGTGCTGTGTGGCATGGTTCACCGTCTTGTTAAAACCACATGTCATGCAAGTCAAGCTCTTGTATTTTGGGCAAAAAAAAGTTGGATATCATCTCACGGTAGCGCTCAACATTCACAGTTACGTTACGATTCGCACAAATCTTTGAAGAAGTACGGTCCAATGAAGCCACCAGCCCATAAACCGCACCAAACTGTGACTTTTTCTGGATGCATTGGTAGCTTTTGCAATGCTTCTGGCTAATCTTCACTCCAAAATCGACAACTCTGCTTATTAACGTACCCATTGAGCCAAAAATGAGCTTCGTCGCTGAACACAAGAAGCGCGTGATGAACTTTCTTAACAGAGCACGCATTTTGATAATAAAATTCAATAATTTGCAAGCGTTGTTCGTTTGTAAGACGATTCATGGTTAAATTATAGACCAAACTGAAGATGTTTGACAGTGAAATAAAACACGAAACGTGCGTCAGCTGTTTTAACCAGTGTTGCCAAAAAGATAATAGCTAAAAAATCACCCATTACTTTTTTAACAGTCTTATTCCTTTAATATTTTGCAGGAATATTTTCTATGCACCATCGCCTTGAGAAATAAATTCCCAGATTCTAGAGGTATTTGTTAATATTTTTAATTTTCTTTCAACAAAAAAAAAAAAAAATAATTGATTCAATTGATTCATTAATTAAATTGAAATACTTTTTAAACCATTTTTTTAATTGATAAAAAAAACTACTGATAATTTTTTCTGTGTTCGGAAAAAGTTTCCATTGGAAGTTTCACGATTTCATTTTAAAGTCACTTTTTGACATAAATGGAACTCTTATGGAAATCTAAATAAAAAAAATATTGACGTTCTTGCCTGAACCCATAAAGTAAGTTTTATATTATAACATTTTTCTAAAATTGTTTTAGCCCATAAATTTTAATAGTCAAATTGATCAATTAAATGAAAATTTGAATACTACCAGAAACAACAAGAACACCGACTTTCCAATTCACTGTCAGAAATCTTATGCTCAAATTAATTTAGAGATAAAATTCGAAAATAAAAATTTTAATAAACGTTATTCAAATATAGTTAGTTAAAAATATTAGCTAATAATTCCGATTAATTTCCCAGAATAATGCTATGTTCACATTTGGGTTTTTAAACGCGTTTAAGCAAAATGTTGATTTAGCTAATCAAAGCCGTTCACATTACATTTGAGATGATTAAGATGACAGATGATTAAGAAAAAACACACACACACAAACACACAAAAAAACAACAAACAAATTTAAATTTCTTTAAAGTATTAAAAATGGATAAAAACACTTTTATAAAGTTATCAGAAGATTATTTTAATAATATTAATAATGTAATTGTGAAAATTTATGAATTATTTAAGAAAAAAAAAATAAAAACATTAAGCAGAAATCTTGGCCGGTTGTACACGGTTGTTGGCGATTCTACATTTGAGGTATGTTCAGTGGATTCTATGTGGTTTATGAAGTGATTTAGTTGTAATCATGTCAATTTGAAGTGATTAACAAATCACTTCAATGTATGGGTAATCATCTCGATTTTGAAGTGATTAGAGCTTAATCACGTTCGAGCTTCTTAAACGCATTTAAGAACCCAAGTGTGAACATAGTATAAGCGCAAAACCACAAATATTTTATATATATAATTTTATTGTTATTATTTCTAACTTGGTGTCTTTAAATTTTATGAATAGAATTTGTTTCTCTTAATTAAATTCCAAATATAAAAAAATTACTTTCCCTCACTCCCATTTAAAATGTTTGATAATATACACATTAGCTACTCGGTATAGCGGAAAAACAAATCTTTACCTTCCGGTTAAACAACAATTTTCTGGTCAACAGAATTAAAAAAAAAACTGTTCTTGCTTAACTTAACATATGTTGTCCATGAGGACAGGCAACTTCAAAAGAACAAACAAACAAACATTAATATGTTTTTCTGCAAAATTAAATTAAGTCCTATTTTTCGCGCCAAAAAACAAAAAAAGGACTTCAAATACTCCTCCACCAACAGAGGCAGCAAATACCAAAAAAAAATCCACTTTTTTCATAGAAAATAAATGTTATAAAATAAATTTAAACATACCAACAAATTTTTTTTTCGCTAAATCATTTGCCAACAAATGGATCTACCAAACCAAAAAAAAAACCACAACAACAATTCATACATGTTTATAAAAATATGTTTTCCATTTTTTTATGGTGAAAAAAAAGAAGTCAAATAATAAAATATAAACATTTTGGTATAAATCCAAAACAGTTGCCAAAATAAAAAAATTGTTCCATATGAAAAAAACACAAATTTTATTATTAAAATCTAAAAAAAATGGTAAAATGTTAAGGCGGCAAACCGCGAACTTTGTGGGGTCAACTGTAACGTCAACATGAATTTATCAATATAGACATCCGCCGCAACAAATTTTTAGAAAGAAAACTGCTTCTGACTGACTGGTTCGGTTTGAAAGGCAGCCTGCCATATTCATGCAGACAAATATTGTCTTAACGAATAAGCTGGGGTAACATGTAAAAAAAATATATATTTTAAGGATTTGCTTTTTCAATTTTCATAGTTGGAAAAGTTTAAATAAAAATACATATGTATGTATGTGTGAATATTTGTTTAGAGATATAACCCAGCAAGCACAATGGTTTCGAAAGCAATTTGCGAAACTAACCTGCAAACAATTTCCATCGCCGAATCATCGCCCGCGAATCGCCGGCAAGTTGTCTAACATCGCTGCGATGCATCGCGTGAAAGCTAAATACGATCGCGAAAACGTTCGCTTGTGTCAACCGCGATTCCGCGTGAACATCGTGTGCTGCGGTACACGAATCGCGTGGTTGGTACATGCGAACGTTTTCGCGATTCGCCAGAGGATCGCATTTTGTTTCCACGCAATGCATCGCTGCGATGTTAGACAATTTTCCGGCGATGAAAATTGCTTTCAGGGATATATTAAATATTATTTAAATGAATTACAATAACACACCTTTCACAAATCACTTGCTCAACTGGTATGACAATTTTGCTAATTGCCCTTGAAACCAAATACTTATTTTCCCGTTACCTTAACAAAACAACAAGAAAAAAAATTCTATCGAATGTTATAAAAAAAACACTGATGATTGCCGCTACTTGTGTGCACTCGCATATTCATCGCCTAGTTGTAAGGCGTAGGCGATGGTTAGCGATTCGTGTTCCCTGAATGGGATCGCGTAATCATCGCCAAAAAATTTCAAAAATGGAGGATTATATTGTTTTCGTTTAAATTTATAATTTCGAGCAGGCATGCCACGCCCCGATGAATTCCATCCATTACATTTAAATAGAAAATGTTTGATAGTTAATTATTCACCTATCAATACAAGTATTTTCTATAACTTTAGCTACAACTAAGAATCTAGGAATAATATCACAAATTTTTTAATTGAAACCCACTTTTATTTTTCCTTTTATAATTTAGTGTACAAATTGGTGTATTTGTAAGCCATATGTATTAAAAATTATTTACGAGCAATTGAAATTTGTACGGAAACCCTGTATTTATATTCCGATATTCCGGTAACCGATTTTAGTCATATAAATTGGGCTTCGTCCAATCGTAAAATTGAAGCACAGCCGCAAATAACGTTGTAAAAGCCACATTTTGCAAAAACTGTTTTTTTTTGCAGATAACCGTTAATCTTACTCTCTTACACAGTTTAAACATCAGATCAACCAAAATTATGCACATTAACGCCTTCAAAATGGCATGCAAACAGTAAGCCAGTGGAAGAACATTGTAAGATACTAGCAAAATGATGAAACCGAAATGGTTTTGCAGTGCGGAATAATGTTTTAAAAGCCTTTTGCATAAAAGTTTTTATTATCATTATTTTTAATAATAGAAAAAAAAAAATTTTTTTTAAACAAATATATCATCCAATTCAAGCCAAAATATGTAGGTAATACACTTATATGTAAAAGAAGCTCGCCTTTGAAGAAATGGCCTGAACAATTTCGTTCTCCAAGAAACATGGACCGATAATACTGCAGCCCAAAATCTACACCAAGAAGTGACTTTTTCAGTTAGCATTGGACGGTCTTGGACCTTATGGTGGTTTGCAGGGAAATCAGAAATATGCTATAAAAAATATGCAGTAAAATCTTGAAATATGCCCAAATAATTGTTAAAAATGTGACCCAAAAACCAAGAGTGGTCTATTTGAAAACAAAATATTCAACAATTCAATAATATTTGCATAAAAAAATCAAGTCAATAACTGTAGTCGGTAAAGCCAGAAGAATATTCGAGGTCGATCGGTACTACACACATCAGCCAAAACGTGCATATACACGCAGAGAAAAAACCAAAAAAAAAACAAAACAATTTTTAAAGGTTATTTTCAATATATTATGTTTAATTTAACCATATTATTGTCACCGACAACCATAAAATAGTTAAATTAGCCCTCCATCAAGAAGCCACATATTATGGTTGCCTCGAAACATGTTATGGCTAAATATGAAAATAATTTGTTTCTAAATTAACAATAGTATTTTACTTTTTTCAAAGAGCAACGTGCTATGGTTGAAAACTAACCATTCTATTATAAGTCTTAAACAAATTTTAGTCCTTATTAACCTTAACATATTGCCTCCTAAACCATAATATGGTTGTAGCTTCTTGATAGAGGACTAATTTAACCATAATACGGTTTTGTCGGTGACAATAATATGGTAAAATTACACATAATATGTTTACAATTTTCTTTAAAAATAGTTTGGTGGAGTTGACCATATTTAAACATGTTTTTTCTCTGGATTTAGTATATAATTTTGTTTTCCTTAATTTTTGCTTAGGTGTAAAATTTGAAAGCTTGAAATGGCTTACAATTGTAGAGTGAAATTAAAACACATTCTGCAATAATACTTTTTAACTAGCATATGCAAAAAAAATGCTGTAATGGGTAAAACACATCGATTTCAAAATTCATAAAAACCTCTAAAACCTTCAATGGTCGCACAAGGAAAAACATTTTCTGTTTCCCCGTTGATTAGCCTCATCCCAAATTTCACAATTATGTATCAAGAAATGCGCAACGCCTCTAAAGACAATTTTTCGATAAAAATAAGCGTCAGTTTAATACAACTGTATTTAAATAAACGTGAGTCACCCTGTTAAAAATAACTTCAAAAATTTAATATTAAATCATATTGGCAATGAATCTTATTTTTAATTGTACCCATGTTCTGTAACTCTCGCGTCAAGAAACTTTTCGACTGAAATGTGTGAAATGAAACAAAAATGCCATATATTGAAACAAACAGCGGTTTTTTCTCACTAGACTGTGTCTGTATGTTTTTTTGGCGAGTTCTAGAAAAAGTGTGTCTGTTACAGAAAAAGTGTGTCTGTAATATTTTTGTGAGAAAAGTTCCCATTTGAACATTCAAATAAACTCACGAAAAAAATGGGGCAAGAAACAATTTTAACACTAAAAAACGATTAAAAATGTAAAATGCATTTTTTTTTGTTTAATTATTTTGCTTTGAACATTTTTAAAAAATATACGAATTTTCAATTTCAAAGCTTATTTGCAAACAAAAAACATTAAAGCACTTTTCATTATTTGGTATAGCCGACGGTTGTATTTTCGCCGCCGTCGTTGAAAAGATTTCAATTTTAGTAAATTTTGATCGCCGTCAACGATTTGTGTGATATTATGGCATTTATAACGTAACGACGTAATCTCTTTTAATAGTTTTCGACATGAATTACAGGCACAGTTTTTTCTCACTTTTCGAAAAACGATGAAATATTTTGCTTCACATTCTTTCGATGCGAGAAGTTCTGACTAAAGTTACAGAACATGGGAACAGTTCAATATTAAACAATACAGCCTCTATAATCTAGCACAGTTTGAAAGTCCTTATTGACAAACACTTTAATGACTCATTCCGACAGAGCAAACCGGTATAAAAACTAATTTTAGTTATAAGATTAATTAAGAAGTTTTATATATGTTGAATTTTACGAGAATCATGATTGAAGAATTTTTTGAAAACCTATTCCATATGACACCTTTTTTGAAAAAGAAAATCTTCTTAAAAATGGCATAAAGTATCAGGGATACTAGTTTTTTTTTAATATTGTAGGTTATTTTAAATTTCTAAAATTGATTTTTAAATTTTAAAAACCAATTTAAATGGGTATAAAATATTTTTTCGCTTTTATAAGATCTATAGAATAATTGAAAGGGAAATTGTCAAACGTAATAATTGTCGTATCAATGAATTTATTTTGACTTTTTTACTTTAAATCTATGTGCTAATGTTGTTGTGTGTCTTCGATTTACAACAAAATTAACAAGAAAAAAATAATTTTTAGCTTAAAAAAATACACAAAAAATATAACACGCGAAAAATTCTTTTCAGCTCGACCCGCGAGTTGAGTTTTATTTTTGACTCTTAAAGTTTGAATTCTTTTCGCGAGTCTTATTTTTCGACTCTCAGAAATAAAACTCGCTCGAATTGAATTCCCCGTACTCTGGAAATTGAAATACACTCTCATAATTTGTGTTTGCTGGGTTAACCAATTTCCCACATATTTGTATGTTTAAATCTACATATTTACAAATTTAAATTTTTTTTTTTAAAGAAAAATTGTTTTCAATATTTTTTTTTTTTTTTTTGCTATTTTGTTTGTTTATGTAAGTTTATTTTATTTCGTTTTTTTCTTCTTTTGTTTTTTATCTTGTATAAATCTTTTAGAGTCTTTTATTGAAACATCACCGTTAAACAAATGGAGGCTACATTTAAGGTCCTTGTTGTATAACGGTTGCATGACTGGGGCAAATTTATTAAAAATGCTCTGTTTTTTCATTTGAGATCTATTTACGAGTTTTCTTGACTGTATGTATTCAAATTTCGTTTAAAAAAAAGTATTGCAAGCCATAAATTTCACAAACTGTTGTTTTATTAAAGTTTTTTGTCAAAGAATCAAGTTACAAATTTATTAAGTTTGTAGCTGGAAATTTATTAAATAAAAGGCGATTAGATCTTTGTTTGCTGGATTACAATATTAAATTAAGCACATTATTATCGAAACGATCCCTGGCAAAATGTTATATGACGTCCTTTGCAACAATATAAAAATATTATTTAATTATCAAAAAGTAATTTCAATTTTTGGGAATACAAAATTTTAATTTCAAAAGATTTTGTTATTCGTGCTTAATTCCCAGTTTTTATTATTGATAAAAACACTTGAAATTTATTGTTGATGGGATAAGCTATTCCTATGCATTTCACTGGTTGGAAAAAAAAAAAAAAAAAAAAAAAAAAAAAAAATATTATTTAATTTTAAACAATTTTGGAGTAAATCTTATGTACCAAATTGTATTAATTTTATTATGCTTAAAAGCACAAAAATTCAATAAAAACATAAAAAATCATAAGAAACTGCAGAAAGATACATAAATTTAAGTAATAAAAATTAACACTATAATAAGCCAAATACATATGTATAATTATTGTGCATAAGGTAATATTTTATTAACATATCGTTATCTGATATCAAAAAAGCCTTAAGTTACTAAAAATTCAAAATCGAATTTTTGATTGATTTTAATAAACCGTATACGGTTTATTAAATTTTTTTAAATTTAAATTTAAATTTATCATTATTTCATATTAATTTTTAATACAAAATATCAAAATAACCTTAAATTACGTTTATTTAATATTATTCAGTGTTAAAAAAATAAAAAAAATAATAGTAAAATATAAATAAACTAGATTCAATATTGAACCCATAAAAACCTGTTTTGTATTAAAATCAAAAGTTTATCTTGTTATATTAACATGCATACCTACTTAATTATGTACATTTTTTATTTTCACTTTTAAAATATGTTATAAAAAGAAGACAATTCCCGTATTCTTTTAATTAAAATTGTTTATTTAAATAGAACATCAAATTTTCAAAGTAGAATGATGACCATATCGGGCGATTCTGCTGATGCTTCTGTTAACAAAGGAGAATACAAAATATGTGAAACATGTGTTACAGGGTTTTGAATTATTCTTACATAAATGCAAATGTGGTCTGAAGCTTCTTCACACTGTTAAAAAACACTCAAACCCATTTGATTCTACATGAAATTCACGTTGTTTCAACTGGAAATAACTTTCATTCAACGTGATTCCGATTGTTATTTCAATATAAATTACATTTTGTTCTAACTTTACTGCAATGTTAAATTAACATGAATTATAGTTATATCAAAAGAAAAAAATGTTGTTCGCAGTTATTGTAAAATCAGGTTGAATTAACATGAAACCCGTATGAAGCAAAATCACCACCGAAAAAATTTAAATCAACCTTGTTTTCGACGTTTTTAATTTGATTTTTTTTCTGTGTGTATAAAAATACATGTTTCTTGAAAAGTTCTTCACAGTGTGATTTCTAGCCCTATAAAACTGTGACGTACAAACTTTTTATTACAATATCATTATTTGTAACGGTTTTAGGCGTACTAAACTGTTTTTCAAGAGTAGGCCTTATATGGGTACTAAAATTTAATATTATGATTTCTAGTCATATAGAACGAATATGTGCAAAATCTTATATGAATCCGTGCATTATACCATCATTTATTTTAGTTTTTGTAACAAAAATATAAATTTTTAGGGTGGTTTGTCCAAATTTGGATTCACAACTCCTACTGAACTGATTTTGCTGAATTTGAATTGGATGCAATTTGAAAACAATATTTTTTTTTCTTTTAAGTAATTAAAAAGTGAGCGTGTTTTTAACAGACGGACATGGATAAATTAACTTAGAACTACTCAAGGAGCCAGAATATATTCATATGGGCATTTCCATGAGAATGTCAACCACGACTCAAAAAATTAAAACGCTTGAAACTTTTTTTTTCAAATATGGTAGAAAGGAATAAACACCCAAACTTTACTTATAACTTCTTACAATTTTTAAAAAGCAAAAAATTAAAGTTTAAACTGACTTTCTCTTTGAATCATTTTTAGTAACTGCAATTAACAATTTTTAAATTTCTGCCGATTAAATACAGATACTCGCAACCCTGGAATTATGTTTTAAAATTACTGCTGCAACAGCAATCACCAAGATGCATTAGGAAAGACCAAATATATAGTTCGATTAGCGGTAAATTTTTGTGTTTGTTTTGGATGCTATTCTAATGTCACGTACGTGGTGCGAAAACATCATTTTTCTTTATCATTTGAAATGGATCAGTCTTAAATGTTTCAAAATAAAAGTTCAAAGCAAGATATTTGCTGCAAAAAGATATTGATCGGTTTTTTTTTTAAATTGGTAAAATAAAAATTTTATAAGCTTTTAAAGCTCGTCACGTACGATATTGTTGTTGGTATTAAGTTTAAATTTGCTCCAACCTTATTTTATTACAATCAAAATCATCTTACAAAATTTTTTTGGAATCGGTCCATATTTGACCATAGCTCCCATACAAGTAATACTACCGAAAATAGCTTTTAATGCCAAAACTTCCTTATAAATGTTGGTATTTACTAGAGTTGTCAGCTGATTAAGAATAACTCGATTAATCTATCAAACAGAACCAAACTCTTGTTCGATTAATTTTAAAATGGCGATTTTGAATAACTAATAAATCGATTAATTAATGTCGATTATTCGAACAATTTTTTTTATTAAAAAATAAATAAAAGCTTAGAATTTGATTTATTCTGATACGTTTTTAATGATCTTATAAAGGGCGGTCCAACCAAAACGCACGATGTTAATTGTAAATAAAGCATAAAGTACTTAGAGAATATTTTTTATTGTAATATAAAGATCTATGACAACTATGTTTGAAACAAAATATCGGCCAAATGCTCGCCACGGCTTCAGTGGCATACCTCATTCCGATGGCCCATATTTTCAATGATTCTGAGACAAAATTAAGGTTCTATATCGTTAATGTGCTTATCCTTTGATTTTCTCGCGCAAAAGAGCGCAAAAGAGTTGGAAGAAATGCGGCCCGATGACGCCACCAGCCCATCAACGAGCTGCGCGAGCATGCACAGCTGTTTTCACATTTCCTATAGACCCGGTTTGCTGAAATTAACGAACAATTCTCCCGATTGTCGACACATTTAGTCGATTATGCTGACCAATAAAACCACGAAGTGGCCGAAATGCATTTGGATTTGAACGCCCATTTTTGTAAAAGGCTTCAACATTCATAACGCGCTGCTCAATTGTGTACCTTTCCATGGTTGAATTTGCCAAACACTAAAACAGAGAAATGTCAAATTAAGTTTGTCAAAAAAAGTTGACAATACAGTGCGACTCACAATTAACATCGTGCATTATGGTTGGACCACCCTTTTAAAGAAATGTAGAAAAGTTTAAACATATTGTAGCCATAGCCCTGATTGTAATTAATCTCAATGTTTAGTAAGCAAAAGCCGTGTTAAGTACTCATAATATTTCAAAAATGTATTTTATGTTCTTATTAAACAAATATTTGACAAGCAATTATAAAAAAAGCTTGTCAAATATTTTTTTAATATTTTTTAAATAATATTTTTAAATATATTTTATTCGTTATTCTCATCGATTAATCGAATATTTTTTTAAATTTAATCGTTTGATCGAACGAACAAAAACAATTATTTGAATTATTCGAACAAAGTTGAAAGGCGAATAGTTGACAACTCTAGTATTTACATAAAAATTGTCGACAATGACTTTTACGATAGGTACTATGTCATGACAAAATGTTGTGCGGTTGAGGTTCAAAAATAACCATAGGTACCATATAAACCCCCTTCCTTAAATCGGCTAGGGGCAAACAAATCTCATATAGATGGAAATAACTTAATAATATTCGGCACAAATAACTTTAATATAATTCTTAAGCTCAAAGCATAATTCTGTTCTGGCGATCTTGATTGGCCATGGGTCCCAAATAGGGTATACACTCAAAAATTTTTTTTTAATATTAAAGTGTTGGGTATCATATGGTCGGGCTAGACCGACTATACTTTCTTACTTGTTTGCTTTAAGGTTTTTATATACATATATTTACAAAAATATATATTTCGTGCCTTGTAAATACTAAAAGAGAAAAATCCGTCACGTACGGTATGTCATTTACATTTTGTTCATTATAAGACCATCAAAAAAAAAAAATTTTTTTTCCAATTACGGATTATAAAGGAAAAATATGTGGTTTAATGTAAAACATTAAAAAAAGAAGAAAAACCTCCCGCAATTCGCTGATCTTCGTATTTTTTTACATTCACCGCAAAATCACTCCCGTTTTATGTCACGTACGATATGCACCTATTTTGCTCGATATTTTGGACAACATGGTTCCGAATTTAATAATTTTTGTTTCATATATAGTTCCCTTTAAATGAAACATAATGGTAAAAAAAAATTTTCAGTTAAAACTTTTTTTGCAAAATTTCTATCTCTCTGAAGGCGTACAAAGTTCACTTACGATGACATGGAAATGCCCATATACTTTATGTGGATTGAGATGAATAGTAAAAAAGTTTTACACGGAATGACAATTAATAAGATATATCCATGACCAACATTTTTAAAAGGACATTGAAAAAATTTTTTATTTAATTGTATATATAATACTTGGCAATAACGTCGGCAGAATAACAGAGCAATATTTCTTATTGCTCAGCTTATGTTAAAGGCATGGGAAAACGTATTCATCAGTGTTGCCATTAGGATACGAAAAATGCATCTTTCTTTTGATGACTTCAAGTACCATGTATAATCCTGACATTTTTCGTATTTTTTGAATCTGTACGCAAAATGTACAGAAATAAAATATTAGAAGACTGATCATCGTTGCCGACTCAAAACTAATACAATAGCAGCTTTAATAATGAAGAAAGAAAGCATAAAGGATGTTTAAACATACGATCCACCTAAATCGATGAATACTAGTAGTGCGAAGTTGTTCTGAAGAAATATGGACATATCTTTTATTTTCAGGAAATTTATATGAACTTTTTGATATAAAATGACTTAAATAATTATAAAAATGAATTTATATGGTATCGGGGTATTTTCCTTACCTAAATCGCAAAAGGCCCTAACTAACCCAAAATTTAAAATCGACTTTTTCATTGATTTTGATGTAATTAAAGCTCATTTGTTAACACTTTTTATAGCATTTTCCGACAAGTTGTTTTTTTAATCGATTAAGCGATCTTAAACTAGTTTTTGAGTTTGTATTAAATTTTGCAATGTTTCGCGAATTTAAGCCATGTTCGCGATAAACGCGATTTGTTCCTGTAAGTTTTCTAATTCTTTACAGCTTAAAAGCTTAATAATAAAAAGTATACTTTGCTAATTTCTGCTAATTTAGTGATTTTTAACGAATTTTTGCCATTCCTTATTGTGTTAGGGACTTAAAAATTTTAAAAAATTTTCGCGAAATATCGCTTTTTTGGAATTTTCTTTTTGTTACTTTCCGACATTTTGTTTTTCTAACCCATTTAGCGATTTCAAGTTAATTTTAGTATTTGTTTAACAGTTTACAATTTTTCGCGAGTTTTAGCCATATTCGCGATAGAAGCGTTTGCGGCGGTTAGCAAATCAGCGATCTTTAGTTCAAATAAAGTTTTTTCGAACAAAAACTTCGAATACACAAAAACATGTGGAGTTGAGAACACCAATATATGAATTATGCGGATTCAAAAAATTGTTCATTTGCAATACGAGTCGAAACCTGAAACATACCTGATCATTTTCTTCACAATATTCATTAAATATGAAATAAAAGAGTATGTTAATAAATGTTAAACGTTATAAATAGATTTTCAAATTTTTTTCTATATGTTTTGGGAAAAAGTGTATCTTTTTGGCAACTAAAATTTATCTTTCTCGAAATTTCACTGGCAGCACTGGTATTTATGTTAACTCATAATTTGAAAAAATCAAGGAGGAAGGTGCAGTGTAAAAAGTGACGTTATCTTCCAAAAATTATTGTTGTTAATATAAATTTTTCTATTCGACCTTTATTATTTTAATTATTTTGTTAAGCTTGATGTCTTTTTTTATATGAATTTTATTAAAAATGTTTTTTTTTAAATCAAATTAATTATATAAAAAAGAACTCAAGTTTAAACAAGTAAGAAAGTATAGTCGGTCAAGCTTGACCATATGATACCCTACACCACAGTATTTAAACACACATCATGCTTATGTGTCCATGTAAATATGGATTTATCTACGCTTATAAACTTCATGAAAATCGGTTTGAAAGTTTGTGAGAGGCAGAAATTGCCCCCTGCCTCCCCTTGTGGTCATATTTTTTAAAAACTGTATAGCTAATGTGTCCCTATAGATATGGATCTATCTATGTTTTAAATTTCATTAAAATCGGTTTGATAGTTTCTGAGAGAAAGAAATTTCCCCCTATCTTCCCTCGTGGTCCTACGATTCGGCCCATTTTCAATAGGCTTGGTCCTTGTGCCAATAAGAACTTATGACCCAAATTTGATCAAATTATCTCCAAAATTGCGACCTGTACTTTGCGCACAAGGTTACATGGACAGCCAGCCAGCTAGCCTGCCAGCCGGACGGACATCGTTAGTTCGATTCAGAAAGTGATTCTGAGTAGATCGGTATACTTTAAGGTGGGTCTAGGACCACTTTTTTAAGGCGTTACACACATCAGCACAAATGCATAATACCCTCTCCACTATTGTGGTGTGGGTATAAAAATTAATCTACATTTAAATAACAAAGGTCGAAAAAGAAAAATTTATATTAATAAAAATATTTTTTGCAACTTTATTATACCCACACCACAATAGTGGAGAGGGTATTATGCATTTGTGCTGATGTATGTAACGCCTTAAAATATTGGTCCTAGACCCACCTTAAAGTATACCGATCGTCTTAGAATCACATTCTGAGTCGAACTAACGATGTCCGTCCGGCTGGCTGGCTGTCCATGTAACCTTGTGCGCAAAGTACAGGTCGCAATTTTGGAGATAATTTGATGAAATTTGGGTCATAAGTTCTTATTGGCACAAGGACCAAGCCTGTTGAAAATGGGCCAAATCGTAGGACCACGAGGGAAGA
Organism: Pollenia angustigena; assembly: GCA_930367215.1. Lineage (NCBI taxonomy): Eukaryota > Metazoa > Arthropoda > Insecta > Diptera > Polleniidae > Pollenia > Pollenia angustigena. The sequence continues at coordinate 232,706,565 of OV884058.1, read as the reverse complement.
TAGGAGGAAATTTCTTCCTCTCAGAAACTATCAAACCCATTTCAACGAAATTTAAAACATAGATAGAACCATATCTATACCCTGCGGGAAATTTGTGTCAATTGGTCCCACAGACTGGTCCTGGGAGTTGTGAAAATAGAACAGGTACAAAAAGAAAGAACTCATGACCAGTGAAAGGAGAACCAATCATGTAACTGGTTTATGGAGAACAAAAAGGTAGAAAAAGTAATGAATTACAGTACAGTCTTCACCGGTGGTGTGATACATTTTTTTGGGACTTTCTAAAATTTGGCTCTTGAATTTAATTGTAGGACTGTTTTATTGAAATAATTCTACATCGTATTGAAATAATACTACATTTTAGTAACTGTCACTAAACACGTCCATTGAGAATAGATTTGTGACTGGTCAAATGGTGTCAATTGACCCCTTCCAATGACAACCCCATGTAAAAGTGATAGGTCTTATTCATAGAAAGTGTTAAAACTAGAACCGGTCTCTTCCACCAAAGACCTATCACAGGACTACTTTGGTGTCAGTTCGCTTCCCTCTAGGGTATGGACACAGAATGTATGCATTTTTTTAAAAATAGGACCACGAAGGGAGATAGGGGCAATTTCTGCCTCTCAAACCGATTTTAATGAAATTTAAAACATAGATAGATCCATATCTATAGGGACACATTAGCTATACAGTTTTTAAAAAATAAGACCACAAGGGGAGGTAGGGGGCAATTTCTGCCTCTCACAAACTTTCAAACCAATTTTCATGAAGTTTATAAACATAGATAAATCCATATTTATATGGACACATAAGCATGATGTGTTTTTAAATACTGTGGTGTAGGGTATCATATGGTCCGGCTTGACCGACTGTACTTTCTTACTTGTTTTTGTGTTTTGGGAATACAAAATTTTTAATTAACAAGATTTTGTTTGTCGTGCTTAATTCCCAATTTTTATTCTTGATAAAAACACTGAAATTGATTGTTGATGGGATAAGCTATTCCTATGTGCATTTCACTGGTTGCTTAGGCCAGATCGTCAGGAAACTTCATCCAAAGATTTTAGAAAAACTAAAGATATTTTTATTTTAATTCTTTTACTTCAATTATAATTTGTTACTATGTCATGACAAAATGTACTGGTAGGTACACATTTTAATTCAGATCGCATATAAGCCCACATCCTTAAATCACCAAATCAAAAAATCTCATATATCTAAATAATATTCCGCACAAAGATCTTTTACATGAATCAATAACCTCGTAACGTTATTTTGTTCTCGCGAGTCTATGATTGCCTAATGCTGATTTTTGTTTTACATATAAAGAAGGACTAGAGGAAACTTTTGCTTAAGTAACTACAAATTTTTGATCTTTTGAGATATGACTTTGTTGCAATAAAGAAGCGATATGGTCGGGCTTCATTAACTGTACTTTCTTACTTGTTTTGATTCGGTTTATAATTTGCAATTGTGTGCCGCCTGCTAAACTGAATTTTGATCTACATTATTAGTTTTTTTTAATTAAATTTTCAAGCCAAGTTTGAGATATTATTATCAGTAAGCGATTTATTTTAGAATAAGAATTTGATCTCCATTTCTTCATACAAGGCAAATAGGTACGATAGCTACGACCAGTATGCGTTACAAGCTTCAGCACACACGCATATTACCCACCCTATCTATTGAAGTGCAAAAAATTTCTATCAGAAAAGATGTTCATGGACTGTCAACTATCTAGCAGAAAAGGATTTTTTAAAAATATATTATTGCCAAATTAAGGATGCTGAACAAAGCGGAGGAAAATATCTTAAAAGCAAAATACTCCCTTTACTTAAAATTTTTTAATGATTATTTACTAGGGTATTCATTTAATCGACTTTTGCTTTAATCGGTTAATCGCCCGATTAATTAACCGAGGTTTTGGTTTAACCGGTTAATAATCGGTTAATTTAGTTTTTGATCGGTTAACCGATTAATAAAGTTTTTTTTTATAAATTAAGTAATTTCAATCTATAAAAATGCATAAATTGCTTATTACTTGGAGTTTATAAGTAAAAAAAAAAAAAAACAATAAAATACCAAACATAACAATTCTTGAACTAAAACAAGCAGGCAAAAAAAAAACAATTCATAAATATGTAATATGCATTTTCCAATTAATGCACAAGGTGTGGTATCAAGTCATATCGTTATAATATCCTAAATAAAATTTAAAATTTTTTAAAGTAAATATTTCAAACAAAATGAAAATTGTAATGCTGTGTTCATTGATTCGTCACAACTGTATATTTTAATTCAAAATATAAGCAGTAGCTTACAGCAGTCATATCTTTAAAAAAGTTATTTATTTTAAATATTAAGGATTAAAGCGACTCTTTTCTTTCGTTTTACAAAATTTGACTTGGAAAATATTATTTCACTTATCGTAGATGAATGTCTAATTTCTCAGTCCTTTTCCAGGATTTCTCTAAACATATAAAATACATCATTGTGCCATTAAAGTTGTTTTAAATTTTTAACACTTCTAATTGTTTCGGTTAATTATGTTAAAAGACTGATATGAGAAGAAACAAATAACTAAACGCATCCCAAAAAGTTCGTAAAACAAAAAATGGTGTTGGCAATCAAATATTTAACCCATTTTTCGCCACATTCATGTTGATCGATGATGAAGATAAAAAAACATTGAAAAATATTGTAAATTTAGTCATCGGTCGGCGGAAAATAGGTTAAAATGAAGATAACTGAACACCTTCTTTGTTTGTATTAAAAAATATTTTTTTAACAAATACATTTTGTATATGAGACGAAACAAATAATTAAAAACACAAACAAAATATGTTATAATCCCTGTAGTAAACAAAATAGTCAGTTGCAAAAAACACTAACTATAAATTAACTTTTTTTTAAATGACTACAAATTGGTTTAAATCTCATGCAGATATCAACCAAAAAGGAACACGTAAAACACAAATAAAATCAAAATAAGTAAAACAAGCATGCCATGAAGTCAAATGAAAAAAATATATACAAACATTTTAAAATAATTAAAAAATCAATCAATACAAATCTGTTTATGTACTAGCAATTATGTGGCGTATTTATTTCAGGACTATTATTCATCATCATTTAGGGCAGTTTAATGCAAAATTTTCATAAATAATTATTTCTATAACAAAATATATAAAGATTTACATACATATGTATGCATGTTCATATGTACATACATATATTTTTTTGACAAAAATTATTTAAAATTTAAATAATTTATTATTAACTGACAATACTTTTAATTAATTACAAATAGGTTGAAAAATAAGTAATTAGTAGTCAGTTAAAAAGTCATGCAAAGATGGCCGATTGACTACTGCCTATGACATGCCTATGTTAAAATAATAAGTCGTCGACAAGGAAAAAAGTCACTTAATCAACTAGATGTGGTTATAAAAAAACCAGTTTGAAGTTAGTTATAAATGTGTTTGACTTCCTACAGGGAAACTACAAAATATAGATAATTTTGTTACTTCGGTTAATCGGTTAATCGACTGAAATTAACCGGTTTAATCGTTAATCGAAAAAAGCCAATTTGAAATTAACCGATCAGTTAATCGGGTAGTAATTAATCGTTTAACCGGTTGACGGTTAACCGAATGAATACCCTATTTTTTACGCACTACTTGTTCAAATTGTAAGATAAAATATAAAAATTTCCCACCAGCTTGTCTTGAAATGTTATTGCTTACATAAGTTAGCAAATCTTGCAACTAAACAAAACTTTCTTCCTAATAAGGTAAAATTTTAAATTAAAATAACCTTGTGCTAAATTTTTTTACTTTATTTCCATAACTTACCTCTTGTTTTACTATCATTATGTGAAACATCCATTAACGTAGTCGTTAACGATGACGGCGCAGCACTTGAAGTTATAACACCATGCTGAGGTACTGGAGAACAATTTGCAGGTTGTAGAGTATCTAAACGATAACGTTGGGCACTAGACGATGACGAAGATACTGACGATATACAATTGCCATTTAGAACTAAACTTTGAGAACTAGGAGCAATGGCAGCCGAACCAGTATTATGAACTGGAATGCCAATACAATTTGCTGTATTAGTACTTTGAACTGCGGGCAGAGTGTCCAATGTGTCACTTAAGCGTTGCGTTGAATAAATGTCGCTAAAAATAAATACATTTTTAGAAAATCAAAACAAAAAAAAGTTTTAGTAATTTAATAAAATTGTACCTAAATGCACTGGAAGTTCCAAAGAATGTACTGCGATCTTGTAATGCCGCTTTAGCTTTTTCTACACTTTGTTTCAATTGCTCAAAGGTAGACTGATGAAAACGATATGAGGTCCAATCGGGTGAACATTGTCCCAAGGTTATACAATCTTCGGTTTTAACTTGTGCTAACGAGGGCGGCGAGACTCTTTTCAGATCTAGTGCCGTTTGATATGAACACGAATTTTCATACATTTTGAGTTGTTATATTAATTAAAAAATGTATCTGAAATTAAAGAAAGAAAAATAATTTGTTTTATTTGGGTTGTTTAACACTTTGCCATTAGGTTTTTGCAAAACATCAACACATAAATTAAAAATGCTGAAAAGCACTTAAAACAGCTCATTAAGGATGGGGGAGGGTGTAATTATTAAATTTGTACATACATTCATTCATTAATTGCATTGGCGAATAAAAGCGTTCTACTACCAATATTTTATGCAAATCAGCACATAATTACGTATAAATTATTTTCATAAATTTTACATAAAACAACGAGGCTATTTAACGAATACAACTTGCTTAATTTTTGCAATGAGAATTTATTGTATACAGTAATTTATTTTTACTGCTTGTGTGTAGTTATAAAAACATACAGTGTCAGACAAAAATAGCTAATAAAAAAGAGATTGCATGACATTTTTGGTATAAAATATATATACTTATGTATAAATCTAAAATAAAGATCGGAAAAATAGAAAAATAGAGGGCGTTCCACAAATTAAAAATTTAATTTTTGTTGATATTTTTTTATTAATATTGCGTTAGTTTTGCCTTAACCGAAGGTGCTCTTTTTAATAGCCTTTAATGTCCAACCTTTTTTACTTATAACAACTCGCCTACACTTCTGCTTTGGGTATTTTTATGTTTTGTCATCTTCTATTAAAAAGATATGATTTTGTGCGAATTTTGAATAAAAATTTATTATGTAGTATTTTTCAATGAATTTTCTATATTTTGCTTTCTTATATTTAAAAAAAAACGCGATTAAAAAAGAAAAAGCTTTAGGTAAAATAAAATAAAATCACGGTAAGAAAAACTTTAAAAATATATTAGTTTATTAACAAAAAAGTCTCTTAAACAGGGACCGTAGGAGTTATTCTTTTTTTCATAAAAGTCAGATGAAAACAGTTATTTTTTATTTTTTTGAACAAAAATAACAGTTATTTTTTGATTTTTATTTTTTTTTGAACAAAAATAACAGTTATTTTTTGATTTTTATTTTTTTGGACAAAAATAACAGTTATATATTGAAATTCCAATGATAATTGCACATTAAATAAAAATTTAAAGTCCACTAAATTATTAAATCACGTACATTTCTTTAGAGAATAACTTTTATTTTTGCTCGAAAAAATAAAAATCCAAAAATAACTGTTATTTTTGTTCAAAAAAAATAATAATCAAAAAATAACTGTTATTTTTGATCAAAAATATAAAAATCAAAATCAATATAGGCTTAAGTTCATCAAATTTAATTTTCATTAAATTATTTTTATGAAGAAAGGAATTTTACAACATGAAAATTAATTAAAATTTACTAATAATTTTTCATTCTTGACTCAATCTGGGCTCGAACCCAGGCGTTTTTACGGACAGGTTACCCTGACATGTTTCGATTGCAACCACTCAATCTCCTCAGAGGGCTTGCCGTTTAACACTCGCAGCCATCGACGACTGCTGACGTCATTAGTCAAACATCAATCCTTAAACCAAATTGTATTTAACCTTTGGTAGATCGAAATTTGCTTTGAATGATTATCTATTTTAATTTATTTTACATGTTCTTCCTTTACTTCTGTTTTTTTGTACTTTTGTCATCAATCAAATCAATATATTTTATCATTGACAAGTGCACGAAGAACAATATGGCATACTTGAATCAGTTTTACATTTACTTCTATATGCTTTTTTTGTTTTAAAATTCCAATATAACTGTTATTTTCGGTTCATGCTCTTAAATGTATTTTAAAAAAACAAAATCAAAAAACATTTGATTCAGTACAGATGTGCGATCAGTTTCCCACTGTGCCTAAGCAAATCACAGTTTCATAAAACTAAACAAAAAGCTTCCTTAAGCTGTTATGATACTTGCTATTTTTTGTATTTTTTCTATATTGGAGAACAGTACAAATATATTTGCATAGGAAAACTGACTAAGTGTAAAGAGTATGATTATATCATAAAAAATCTTGAAATGTCAATCAAATATACATGTGTTATCGATAAATAATCTAAGACTGTCAAAAAAAATATAAAATTTTTTAACTTAAAATTGACATTTCCAGATTAATTGTTAGCACTGTTGCCAATTTTTTTAGTTTTTGATCGAAAGAAACGGTTTTTAACTTTTTTTTGCGATTTTTAGCTTTTATGACGGTTTTTTGTGTGGAAAAAACGTGGGCAGTATTATTTGTTTTGTTTACATTTTATCAAATTGTATTTCTTGTCCTTTCTCGCATTTGTTGTTTCATTCAGTCAATCCTAAAAAAAATCCAATACAAAAAATAGCAAGTATCATATCACCTTTACTGACTTACGTTTATTTGCGCATTAACTTAAACCAACTTTAGCACATTATGGTTAACCTTTATATTACTTAGCAGTGCTGTCAACTCTTCGCGATAAAAATTGCTAAACACAATTGTTATACAAAAATGGATTAATGTAACAAAATCTTACAAAATTTATTACAGTGGACTCCCAATAATTCGTTATCGCAAGGGACCTGCCATTTCTTACGAATTATATGGGGTTTCGATTTAACGGGGTTAAAAAAATAAATACGAATTAGCGGTGTTTTTCAATTTGTTTACTAAAATGATAAAAACAATCATAAAAAACAATTGTAAAAAATAAAATACAAATCTATTTTTTTTCTTTCCATTGTCAACGGCCTTAAAAATTTGTTTAGGGGACCAAAATGTATGGAAATTTTACGAACTAACGAGATTTTTCAAGGGACCGACAGTTTATTACAAATTATCGGGAATTACGATTTATGGGGGTACGATTTATCGGGATTTGACTGATTTACAATTTTAATAGAGCAAGATTTTCTTAATTCTAGTAAGTTTCGTGTAACAATATAATTTCAGTAAAACTTCGTTATAGTTATTGCTTCGTCGCACATACAAAGGCGGGAATTTCCTTTCCCACCAAATTAAAAAAATTATGTTTTCTTTTTTTCGATAATAAACGATTTGTCAATAACAAAAAAGGGCTGTGGAGTCGCACTTGGGGTTTTTGTACCGGAGTCAAAGTCGGGAGTTTTTGTGGGTACTTCGACTCCGACCCCGGTACTTTTTATATTTTTTTTTTACTATTTTCTAATATTTTCCAAAACAAAAACATTTAAAAAATGTTCAAGTTATTTAGTTTTTTTAATGTTAAAATTAGAAAATACTGGTCCTTAGTCTGGGTATACACTATGAAAGTTTTCTTTCAGAAAGTCTGAGTTTATTGGTGAGAGGGGAAGAGAACATGCTGTTCCTTTTTCCCTTCTCACCCATAAACTCAGACTTTCTGAAAGAAAACTTTCATAGTGTGATCCCATGCTTATTTACATAACTCAGAAACTATATTAAACCTTAATGCAGCACGTGTTAGAATTTAAATATCGATTTGAAATTTTCAAATAAGGACAAATAAGGACAATTCTCATATACATTTACGCAGTTTGAGTCGAAATTAAACAAAAAATGCAGCGGATGGAGTCGGAGTTAGAAATATTTTTTGACGACTCCACGCCCTGGTAAAAAAATTTTCTAGTACAAACTATTTTGCAAATTCAAATATGTGCCATCTACATGCGAAGAGCAAACTTTTCTATTTTTTTTTTTCTTTTTTGGCATAAGTAAAAGTTCATTAATGACTTTTTTTCATAAATGTTTTGAAATTCACTTTTGTCATTCTTAGGCCATCAAATAAAAAATTTACTAAAACTTAAAATTAATTTAACTTAAAAAATTAAAAAGGAATTGATATCAAAATTAAAGAATAAAGTTTGTCTGCCAAAAAAATAAAATTTAGGAAATCCGGTAGTGATAAAGTTCCATTTTTATCAATATCAGTATTTTTAAAATTTGATTTCTAAAAAATTTTTTTTTTATTTCCCGCCTTTTTTTTCTTTTAAATTTTATTTGTATTAGTTAAGGATGACCATAACATAACGAAAAATCACAAATTATATAATTGATCTGCCAGCTAGCTTTTAGAATCTTTAGAAGACACACTTGGAATGGTTTATTTTGATCCGATTCAAAGTAATAAATTATTTTTGATATGAACCCATTTGAAATGTTAAGTTTTAAAATGAACTACTTTTTCATTTCAATAATGTTGTAATTTTACCTTTTTTTGTTTTTAATTCAATAAAGGAGCGTATAGACGACATGTTTTTGTCATCTGACATGTCAAATTTCCCACTGCAAAACACATACATGTCGTGTCTTACCTTTTTAACTTTGCTTCTGTAAAAGTCAGACGCAAAGTCATCTGACAAAATTTCAATTAGAGCGTGCTCTATTTTCTTCTGACAAACCATCTGACATCAGAAATCTATGCCGGGAAGAAACTGGCAGCGGCGACAACAATTGACGGAATCATTAGCCGGCTGAAGTTAATATTTTACAATACCAAGATATGTATGCTCATCTCACCATTGAATAGAATTTATGTAAATATATACATAAAAACCGTTTAATTATAAAATTCTTAATTGGTATCTTTAAAATAAAAGAAAAAATGTTAAGATGGCTAAATTATTTTACGGCGCAAATAAATATGTTCGTGGCGGCAGCAAGCTATTTTGAAACCGAGAACTACTTTGGTTTCTGCAATAACAATGCGAAAAAAAACAGAGACAATGTCAGAAGCAAATTACATGTACGTTTGTGACCGAATATTATAAACCTTATGTAAAACAGCAATTTTGACAGACATGAACAATTACATGTGACTTGAAAATTTGACATGTCAGATGACAAATACATGTCGTGTACGGCGCCTTAAGTTTCCTACAAATTCATCCAAATTTTTATATTCCCCTAACTTATCACTAGTTTTCCGAAGTAGTTTATAGCATAGAGGTGTAATTGTCTAATTTTGTTATAAATTTGATCTTATTATTGACATTATGTAAGTTTTATAACAATGACTTAAAAACCCTAAAAAACCAAAAATTTCAAAAGTAGAATTGTCGCTATCCTCAGTAAATTATACTGTATTTTGAACAAAAACATTTACCGTCTTATACAAAAAAATAATTAAAGTTCACATTAGCTAACCAATACATTAAGCCCATTTTTCTAAATCTAATTTTGATTTCCGAATTTGGATATTTATTTGTATTAATATATGTTATCCCTAATGATTTAATTCTTCTTTGTGTTCCATTACAAAGTTCTTATTCGGGATAGAGAATTTGCGGGAATATATGTATGTTTATTTGTACCAGTATAAAAAAGTTTCTTATGTCAAATATTGTTGCTTCGAGATATACTTAGGTTTATTGAAGTGTTATCCGTTAGCCCTGGGCCCTGTTTCTCAAAAGTCCAAGTAACAAAACTACAAGTAAAATGTATTTGAAACAAAACAAAATTGTAAAATTGTTGCTTTTTTAACGTTTTTGAGAAGCAGGGCCCAGGTAGAACCTTCCTTTAACTTATCGCTAACTTTATATTAAAGTAAAGTTGCATTTATGGAAAACTTTTTATAGGGCCTATAAAATCGTACCTATATCTATTGGTAAGTTGTGAAAACGGGCCTTAATGTGAACTTGAACTTTTTTTGCATAAGACATTAAAAGTATATAAGTATAAAAACATTTTATAACTAAAATTTGAGAATTTTTTGCAGTCTTTGAGAATATTTAAATATTCGGCAAAATGGTAAAAAGATATCTATGATTTTTGATGAGTAAAATGGCCAGCAAGCAGCTAATAGAATGAAGCTGTAGTGGTCTTCATTTTAAAATATTTCCACCTAAGATTTTTTTTTGTTAGCACTAGCACTCAGGGGATGACCCTTACTAAAGCATTTCATTGTGTTCGAAAGTAGCACCGGGAAATCGACCACAAAAGGAGGCGCCTTTGAAGAAAAACGTGTATTACGAACAAACATACGAGTTTCGCGAATCAGATCCCTGGTTTCATCAGAACACATCCCATTGTAATAACTATAAAACAGGCAACTTCAACTAACATTGCGACGGTGCTCAATGGAGTTAATTGAATGGGATACCCTCCTGTCACTAATGAGAACCATCGCCCTCCCCTGCACGTGAGAGTTGTATTCCATTCGCGGTCGGATAAAGATGGTATAAAAAGTAAGAAGATCAGATAAAAGTGAAGTATCTCTAACGCCGTTTTAAAAAAAAATTGAGGCACTTGAATACTTCTTTTGACACCTTGAATATATGTTTTGTCCATCGCACATCACATTGTATTTTCATGCCCAGTACATCAAGAGATTGTAATTCCTCAACAATTATACCACACATATGTAAATATTGCTTACATTCCTTAAAATTATGTGCGGCGCGAGCAACACGTATGCATTCATCAAGATCTAAAGACGATGGAAAAAAATAAAAATAAAATTATTTAAAAAATAATTCTTGTAATACATATCTTTGAAGTTAGGTAAAAAGGTCTTATGTCAGAAACTGTAGCTTTTCGAAATGTTTAATTAAAAATGATTTAGCGACCATATTTAATTGACTTATTTACTGAAGAGCAATTGATTCGATAGGAAGCTGTGCTAGACTTATGTTATTACTATCGAAAGCAAGAACTCCAAATTTTTTTTACTTAAATCCTTTTTGCCTAGTCATCGTCCAAAACTTTCTTCAATTCCTTTTTGAATCTGCATTCAACATTTGTTTTTAAGCACTTAAGTATTTTGTATGCCTTCTCTCTTTCTTCTTCTTGCACTCAATAACAAACTCACAAAAAAATTGTTAGTAAAAAATTGAAAGAGACCTAAGGGTTTTGCCATTTTAAAGATTTAAATACGTGTATCTTTGGTGTACCATCACTGAGCGTGTTGGTATTGGTCTCATTTGAAAGCGACACATCTCAACCTTGTTGGTCAACCTTTAAAACGCGCGTAGATCGTCCCTACCTCTTGTTTTGTGTAGTTGGTTTTTACCGTTCCCTTTACCTTACTGGTCCCTTTCTCTATGCGCAGTCACATACATATGGAAAATTTTAAATTGTATTTAAAAATGTTAAATATATGTATTTCGAAAAATGTTAAATGTTTGGATAATTTCAAAATACATTTAGGCTGGGTTTTTGAGATGTCAGTTAAACTAGGTTAAGTTAATCAGAAAACATATGTGTGCTGCCATTACAAAGTTTGTATACATAATTTAATGGAACAGCTCAGTTTTACTTAAAATGTTGGTCTTTAATACAACTCAATTCTAGTTCAGTTGGAATTTTGCAGTTTTTGTATTATGGCTTACAACTTTGTGTTAGTGAGGTAAACAAAACCATCACAAATTTGCAACTCATACCTAGCAGTTGTTCAATTTCAACTCAACTAAGTTGAGTTGTAAACTATAAAAGGGGCAAAAATAGTTACAAAAAAATTACACTTCGCCGGAAAAACCTGAGTATTATACAACGTTGAACTAAGCTTAAACTCAATCCACATCTAAAAACCCAGCCTGAGAAAACTTAAAAATATATTTTGACAATTTTAAAATTCATTTGCTAAATTTTAAAAAACAATTGGAAATCGTGTAATTTTTTTTATCAATAACACTACGTGACAATTTTTTGACCAAATGAATCTGACACCTAATCTTTATGTAAAATTTTCCGCTGAATCTGAATTGAGATATTCCAAAATAACCGTTATTTGTGTTTTTAAAAAAGATGCTGTGACTGAAATGCAAATATCCAAAAAATAAAATTTTAGCCTATTTCAATACGAACATTTTGTGTCCAATTGGATCCGGATCGGTGCAAAAATGACAAAGTTACAGAAGATTAATTGAACTAACCCACAACAAATTAATATACATAGCTAAATTTTTAGTAACAATAAATATTAAAAATTGCTTAAAAGTATTGAATTTCTATGTGGGTTAATTTACTAAATCTTCTGAAGCTTTTCATTCTTGTACCAATCTATGTCTTGTTGGGCGCAAAATGTTCATATTAAAATAATCTAATGTCGCATGCAATAAAACATTAGGATTTTTAAACCATTGGTTTAAAAAAAATAACTTGAAAAGAGCAAAATTCAACAAAATCATACAATTTTCAATGAAGCTTGAACTTTTGTCCCTTGTAACTCTGTCATTTCTTGTCCAATCTTTACAAGCAATCCATGGTTATTTTAGAAATTTTATAACCTTTCACTACAAAGAAAGAATTACATACCCCGCTAAAAATGTTTGAAGAAATTTGCATTTCAGTCACATCATCTTTTTTAAAAATACAAATAACGATTATTTGGGAATATCTCAAAAACTGTTCTACTTTTGACAATTCTGACTTCATATTCTGATTCAGCGGAAAATTTTATATAATGATTAGCTGTCAGATTCATTTGGTCACGACTTTGTTGAAATTTTGTCACGTAGTGTAATTTAATATGGATAAAAATAAGTTTTATGAATTTTTATCAATTAATAACACTGCTTTACAAATTTTAATTTTGGAAAAATACCAAGAACACCACATTCCTAGATAAGTTAATTGGGACCTCCTGAACACGAAAAACGCTGTAATTTTTTTTTCCTAAGTACTGTTTTTTAGATAACGGTACTTTTGTGTTTTTCGGTGTATGGCCCCACTGAAACCCTTCTGGAGCGCAACCAAAAACTCCGATCGAAATAAATGGCATATCGTTGGAAAGTTAATTGAATGCATTTTCCGACGATATGGTGAAAATATCTATCTGATAAGAACCCTGCAGAAAACGAGACTAGTCCATACATGCATGTAAAACAAACAGAGAAACAATTTTTTTGTATTAGTTACTACACAAACATTATTAGAGTTTGTGTTTTCCACATATCTTCTGAACAGAACACTAAAGAACAGTAATTAATGTTTTTTTCGAACACTTATTCAAAATGTATAACAATTTTATGCAACACTTTAATTTTATAGGTTTATTCACCAAGTATACCAAAAAAAAATTATTGAAAATACAACTCAAAGCGTTTATTTTGAGTTATTAATTACGCACACATGTACACTTTGATATCCTACATACACAGATACGCATAAACGTAAAGTTCTTTAGATTTTCTGTTCATGGAATAATAATGGATTGTCCAAACAAACAAAACACAACAAAATAATTGTTTATTAACATGTACGTACCCCTGGTGCAGTATCAGACAGTTCTATTCACATACAGAAGTACATTAATTCCCTTATGTAGAATATCTGCGTAAACTTAAGTCATCCTTTTGTTGTTTATTTTTGTTTATCTGTGTAAATTTTGAATACAATAATACATACAGGCAAACAAAAAATGAAAATGAACATTATTATTATTGTTCATTTTGAAAACTCGTACGTATCGTATTCAAATTTAACTCGTCCTACACCAGCGCTTGTGTCGGAAGTCCAACATTTTGATTTATGTTTCTAAATTTATGCCATGATACTGGTATTTATTTGCCTCTTGTATAAATGTGTATGTGAAAGTGCACATTTTAAAATGTGTGTGCGAGTAAATTTACTCGCACACACACACACAAACTCCGTTAGCAGTCAATTTTACACGTTTATCATACTTTTCATTTCATATACTCGTTTTATTTTCAGTAAATTTTTATTCTTGTCTGCTTACAGACAATTCTGTATGCACGATAACTTTTGTTAAAATTTTTCATACATATTCTACAGATTTTTAATGAGAGTGTATGAAAAAATGTTAAATAAAGATTTAAAATTGAAAAAGATTTATATTTTGTATGAGTGATGTATTTTTATATATAGTAGTACTTGTACGTAAAAAGCTATAGATTGTGTTAAAATACGGTCAAAAGTTTTACAACTATATAGCGGGTGTTACAGATTTCAACCACTTACTAGATTTTGTTTGATAAATAAATAAGGTAAATCGTACAATTCATTAAACCCGACTTACCAGCCCTTCTTTCCCTTCCAAATACACATATACGTACGTTTTTACCTCGCACAAGCAGACATTACTTTGTTATAAGAGTGGCCCGCACATAAAATTTGTATTGTGCTTTTTTGACAATTTAAAAAAATTAAAAAGGCAAAAAATCATAACTTCACTCTTTGTGAAGCGATTTTCAGAAATATTCTTTATTTTTTAAGATGAAGTTGTTAGCTTTGAAACAATCAAATCACAAAAAAATGGCTGAGTAATGGTTGTTTACGTAAACGAAACAAAATCCAAAATTAAAAAATTTTTTTTTTTTTTAAATCATGAAAAATCCAAAACATAAAAAAGTCAAAATCTTATTACATTCACGTAAAGTCGCATAACCAATGAACAAAATGAGACATAAATCAATGAACGCTTTTCGCTTTTATACACAATTAAGTGAAGGTACCTCATTTTTAAATGAAGCAAAAAACGTCCATAATTAGAACAGCAGCAAACGCATACACATTAAAAAAAGTTATTTTTGAATGGTAATCGCGATTTTTATCAATTAAAGAGTCTCTGTAAATTTTGAATAAAATCAAAATTTGTGCACCGATTACAATGAAATAAATTAAAAGAAGTTTTTATGAATTTTGATATAAAAAATATTTTTTTTTTAACTTCAACGATAGCTGGGCAAATTTAAAAGCAATGTAAGCACAGCTTAAAGATAACATTGTTAGCGAATTTTGGTTTTTTTAAGTGTATATGGTGCACCGTTTTCAAGTTATTGCAATATATGTAGTGGAAGTGTCTTAATTTTGGAAATAACGGTATAGAAAAAAACTGAGTGCAGATTTGAATTCAGCGTCCCAACCCAACAACAACATTCAGTTCTTAATCAACAAAAACCTTGTTCCCTTGTGTA
This sequence comes from Pollenia angustigena, assembly GCA_930367215.1. Lineage (NCBI taxonomy): Eukaryota > Metazoa > Arthropoda > Insecta > Diptera > Polleniidae > Pollenia > Pollenia angustigena. The sequence continues at coordinate 232,691,253 of OV884058.1, read as the reverse complement.
ATTTTTCATAACAATTTGCCCACATATTCAAAACTTAAATTCACTGTAAAAATTTTGAAGCCAACATACTTATTAAATATATTTAATTAGTATGGAGATAAATAAGCCCTTTTCGAAATTCATTTTTAAAAGCCACCTGTTTTCATCGCTATGGAAAGATATATAAACCCTCCATTCTCACAGCAAATCGGTCTATGTGTGTACCCCAAAAAAAGACAAAAAAAACTCAACTTCTTAAAATGTACCCTTTTCGAAATTCATGTTTCAATTACACTGTGCAACAAATTTCGTGTCATCGCCGCCAGCATCAACACTTGCAACGCGAAATGAAAGTAGACTAGTAGTAGAGCAAATATGCCAAAGTATTTTAAAAAGTTTACTCGGGCTCCCGAAATATGGGCCCCTAAAATTTTTAAATTTTTTGAAAAGGCGTTTGGTGTAAGCCAAAAAAATATAGTAAATGTACCTCTAAGCTAAAAAAATAATTTCAGATGTCTTCAGTAGAATTGCAAGGCGATTCTTTTCTTAGGATATATTAACCCTCTAACTCTCATTTTAAGGGGTCCTTTTTGTCCTTTTTCCCAACTCTTACACAAAAGTATACTAAAACGGCACTTTTAAGGGTTAAAATGTTCCACGAATATTTTCTGCATCAAATTTCACTAGGGGTCTTCAAAGAACAAAGTACATTTACTATATTTTTTTGACTTAAACCAAACGCCTTTTCAAAAAATTCAAAAACTTTAGGGGCCCATATTTCAGGAGCACGTGCTAACTTTTAAACCCCTTTGGCAGATTTGCTCTACTAGTAGTCTACTTTAATTTCGCGTTGCAAGTGTTGAGGCTGGTTTTTTTTTTGTTGCACAGTGTTATAATTACACAATTTTTTTAACAGTTTTGTTAGGTAGAATTTAAAAAAGTTTTTTATTATTTCTGCACTTCAATTATGCCACGCCCTTTAGCAACGCCAGGAACACTTAAAACATCTTGATAAAAAAATCTATTAAATCTTTTGCAAATTATTCCTCCCCTTTCAAACGCCCTCTTCTGAATATATAAACAAAATTACAAACCATTAAATATACTTAAAAAGAATGAACAAGAGCAAGTTGTGTATGTGTGTGTGTGTGTGTGTGCGTTGAATAACATGAAAACGTATGTCGATAATTAGTGAACTCAATAGTAATCTTGGGATTAAATCATTTTACTAACAAATATAAACCAAAATCTCAGCCAAAATGAAACTGTAACAAAGAACACATTTATACACGTTGCTCTTTTCATTAAAGTCGTACATAATTTTTTTTATTTTATCCAACAATATGCGTCGCATTTTGGGATCTCGTTATGTAGCACGCGCAACGCCATCCGCCAAGGACTTCCGGTACGCACGGCAATACCATTTAAAAACGACCCAACAATACTTCGTTTGCGTATGCGTTACATGAGGTAATGCCAAAATATTTTCTTATAAACACCATCAATGATAAGAATGAGTACATTCATACATACATATTCATGTACATAGATATATGAATTTAAAAGTTTGTTGTTTTTATGTTTTTTATTTAAATAACTCCCTCATACAACGTATTTGACTTTAATAGTATGCTAGTGCTAGAACCACAATTAGGTCGTTCGTCGTAGGAACGATGGACGTAGCCAGATTTTTTGAGCTCCGTCGCCAAACCGGGAGTTATAATTTGCCAAAAATCGCCAAACGTCAATTTTGATCAGTTTTTGCAATTATTTTTTTTAATTTAATTTTTGATACAAAAAAAGATAAAGTATAGTATTTCAGACAAAAATAGCCAAAAACTGAGAAAAAAATACAAAACATTCGGCGAAAGTAAATTTTGTTTAAAAACATAAAATGGAGATCATATATTCAGTTAAAAAAACGTAAATTAAGTACACAAGTCTAGGAGATCGTATACTTTAGCCTCATCGATTTCATTACTAGTATTTTGACCCGCATACATACTATAAGAATTAAATAGTGACTGAATATAAAATTCACTAAAAATGATAGCAAAACAAAACTCATGTGAAAAAAAGTTCTCAGATTTTTTTAAATTAGTAATGATAACAAAAATTGACTAATTGTTAAAAAAAATCGCTTAAATCATATAAATGGTAAAAATAACCACGTAAATCGCCAGTTATATCACAAATCGCCAGTCGCCAAATGGAAAATCCCACCGCCAAACACGTTTCAAAATCGCCACGTTTGGCGAGAAGTCGCCATATCTGACTCCCCTGTTGGCAAATAATACCATCTGCATATGGGTAATTCCAAAGTGTTGAACGTGACAGTCGTACGCCTCAAAAATGCAATAACATTTTAAACAAAAAATATTTTTATGTTTTCCTAACCCTTAAATTATAACACTAAGAAAGCACTGTTATCTATGCTAAAGTTTATGGAGGGCGCGATTCTAGGTCAAAGATAATGACAAAAGAAGTAGCGGTTCGAACGTGAAAAAAACAGAAGTAGTTTTTGTGGCCATGTATAAAAAGGCGTAATTCAACGAAACCTGGCACAATTTTTTAGTCAAACTACTTTCAGAATTTTACGTAGCAATGTAACATTAAAATGCCTTTGGTTTGATTCCAAAATCTTCTGTATTTTCTTTTTTTTAAGCCAAAATCTGGGTCGATACGTGACATTTCGAACGTGAATTTTTTTCCGTAATAATTCAACTGAATAATGATTAAAATAAAATAAAAATTTACCGTTCATCCGAAAAACATATTTCTCTTTGAACTCTTCCTTAGATTACAGACCATGTTAGAACATTTTTTTGGAATAATTTATATCAAATACCGCCTATTTTAAGAAAGATAAATATTAAAGAAAACATACCATAAAACATTCTCACAAATAAGAAATTACGTTTGCATAACTTTGCAGTCTGATTGTTCATCTAAGTGAACAAATTTATGAGTAAATTTATAAAATTAGTAAAATCTAAATATTTCTTTATAACAATATCGTAAAATAATCAGCTTTTAATAACTTTTAAATTTTTGGCCACGGTGGACCTTTTGACGGAAATGCCCATATGTTGTTTAATTCTCTTCAATTTGTGTGCCCACGTACGTAATAAAAGAGAAAACGCGGCGCCATGAATTTGCCGATCGCAGATTTACACACAATTCCGTTGTAAAGGTATTTTGTTTTCCTTTGAAAATAATATATAAAACTTTAAAATTTATTCAAATTGCTGTTTATTTCTTTCTCCTTTTGTTTTGTTTACAAATATCCAATTTAAAAGAAAAAAAAAATAAAGTCGACGTATGACGTTTGCGCCAGCTGTTGGTATTTTACGTTTTTATTTTACATCGTTTTTACGTCGCATACATCTACGTTTATACGGTGCAATTATGTTCTACGTTAAAGCGAATTGTAATTTATTTCCCTTTAACTGCCTTTAAGCTGTTAAGAAAGGGAGTACTGTTAATTAGAAGTGTATGTTTTTCAATTTGTGTGATAATCTCTGTTGTGTTATAATCTCCTGTAAATATCTATTCAAATAAATTGTTTGGTAGAATAAGGCAGGCGTGTGCAGACAGTTTATTATAATGTCAAAATGACATTAAGTGACTAAAAGTATCCATTACGTTTTTTGTGAAAGATTTTCCCTTTGCAGGCTGGTAATCTAACGAAGTTAATTATTTAATTTAGCTCAATGGTTGACAGTTTTTCATCGTACTACTTTTGAAATACATAAATCATGTAATATATAAAAAACAGAATGAGATTAAAGTTAAATCAGCATACATAAGAAATTAAACGAAGAAATATTGATCTGCGAGAAAATTAGATACATGTAAAGAAATAAGGAATAAATATGGCAAAAAGAAAGAATACAAAATCTCGTTCTTACCCCCTAGAAATATGTGAATACCCAAAAACCTGAGAAAAAAAATTTAGAGGTGTCTCAAAGCGACTGCAATCCTGAATAGTGAATACAAGACGAAAAAATCACTTTTTCTTAGTTTAAATGTTAAATGTCTTGAAGGTTTTATTATAGATGATAAGTTTATCGAAATGTAGATACAATTATGTTTTTAGAAAAGTATAAAAACTCTAAATCGGTTGAGAACTAGCCCAATAACAAATATTGCCCTGTACAACTAATGTGCCAATTATTACTTGACGTAGAAATTCGAGCACACACCTTAATATAATTTTTTTTTTTAATAGAATCAAAATTGTGAAATATGGAAAAAGTTTTTCTTGGATGACGTTAACCTGTCCTCAAGAAATGTCAAGGACGGGCAAAATTTGTGGGGTGTTTTTCAAATCTCCTATTTCAAATTTTAAAAAATGTTCTTTATCAAAACCGAAAATATTGAGATTTGCAAACCAGCGACTGATTCAACACACCTTAAAGAATGAAAATAAAAAATTTTAGAAATATACCCCAGTACCCTTGAATAGGACAATATTTTTATTTTTACGAAGTTCAGGGAAAATGTTTTTTTTTTTTTTGGCACATAGCTGATCACTACACCCAGAGAAAAAATATGTTTAAATATGGTCACGTCCATCAAAACTATTTTTAAGAAAAAATTTAAACATATTATGATTCATTTAAAACTATTATTGTCACCGACAACCATATTATGGTTTAATTAGTCCTCCATCAAGAAGCCACAACCATATTACGGTTGCAGCCGAACATGTTATGGTCCAAAATAACTAAAACATGTTTAACATTTATAATATCATGGTTGGTTTTCAACCATAGCATGTTGCTATTGAAAAAGAGGAAAATACTATTGCTAATTTTAAAATAAATTATTGTCATATTTAACCATAACATGTTTAGAGACAACCATAATATGATTATGGGTTCTTGATGGAGGACAAATTCAAAAATAATATAGTTGTAGGTGACAGTAATATGGTTATATTTACCATAATATGTTAACAATTTTCTTTAAAAATAGTTTTCTTGGAGGTGACCATATTTAAACATGTTTTTTCTCTGCGTGTTCATCTATTTTTAATTAATTCCAATTAATGCTCTTTAGAGCTCCATGACACAAACTACAAGAACTTTTTTTCTAAAAATTTGGTCAAAATCGAACCACGCCAAAGTTCAAATGACAAGGTCAAAAGTCAATATTTTATATATATTTATATAAGCCTATGGATTTAAATCTTAACAGACTGTAATGAAATAACAAATAAATTTATTACGTTATGTATTTAAAAACAAGATAATACTACGTTTAATGACACAAACATTCAAAGACAAGTCAATAAAATTATACATTTCATTAATATGTTTGCATATTCTCCGAGAAGGATCAGAATTTGCGTAGTTTGTGTGAAAGAGCTGAAGATACAATGGTATGAAGTTTCAAGTTGATCGGTGAGGAACATTGACTTTAACATTATTAGATAGCAATTCAGATCAAACATAACCGTTTAACAAATTTACTAAGAATACGTTTAGCATTTCCCTCCGGCTCTCCAGCGAGGGTAATTTATCTCGTTCGAGTCCAACGGAATAGGATGGAAGAGCTTGAGAAGTGTTTCAGGTTGAGTTTCCTAGGCAAAACAAAAAAAAAAAAAAAATACAGATTTCATTCGACTTATGTGAACATTATAATCAGGATCTCAGATAATATAACAATACTCGATAATTTGTCTTATCAAAGATATGTATAACTGCTTTATAATTTTAGGATCAGTGAACTCCTTGCCTAACCGCTTTATAAGAGCGAGTATTCCACGAGGTTTGTTAATCATGTTTTATAAAATCTAATTTGAATCTTTAAATATCAAGATCCAAAATCAATTTAACTTATTCAAGTTGGCTGTCAACTTAAGTAAAGAATTCCATTTTCTACAAAAATGCATATGCTTACATTTTATTAAATTAAGATTCATGAGGTTGATATTACACCGCACAGTGGCTGAAAATTTTATTTCATTGGCCAAAAGTCCAATTTTTGTTTGTCACCGATTTCAAAAATTTTAATTTGATTTAATAGTAAACATATTAAAACTAAGGTAGCCAAAAAATTTGGTCAAAATATTGGTAATTGTGGGTGTGACATGTTGTAAAACACAACTTTTTTTTTAATTCAGAAAAAAGTATTTTTTTTAATATTTAATCCGAAAGAAATTATCATTGCACAAAAACTATAAGCGATAATGACCTGCTTGCTTTTCTGCTAGGTTGGTAGTCTTGTTATCTTTAAAAAGGTAATATTTGCGACTGTTGTGTTATTTATATTTGAGATGCTAGGACATATTTTCTAAACTACTATATTTTTGTCAAATTTAGATGGGCAGCAAATTGAAGTTAGCTACCAATTAGTGCTAACAATGATAGATGGAAAAGTAGGCCAGGCTTTGACTAACACGAAGGCTGCATCCAACTGCATCATATGCCATGCAACATCAAGCCAATTAAACCAAGTCCCGACAAAATCATTAGATAATACTGATGCATATGAATTTGGATTATCACCACTACATGCAAGAATACGACTTATGGAACACATGCTTAAAATCAGTTATGATTTGGATTTCGGATCTTCAGGATCAATAACAAACAACGAAACCAACAAGGAGTTAAGAAGTTCAAAAAGGAAACATTTTCAAGATGAATATCGCAAATTTGGGTTGATTATAGATCAGCCGAAACAAGGGTCAGGCAATACAAATGATGGCAATACCGCAAGAAGATTCTTTTCAGATCCAGAAACAGCATCTGAAATAACAGGTGTTGATTTTAACCTAATTTTTAGATTTAAAATAATCCTAGAAGTACTTGCGTGCAATGAAGAAATTGACTCTAGAAAATTTGGAGATTTTGCTAAGGAAACTGCAAAAATATATACAACCAAGTACCATGGAGAAATATGTCTGCTACAGTTCACAAAATCCTTTATCATGGAGAAGATGTCATTAAATATCAGTTGGTGCCACTTGGAGATTTATCAGAGGAAGCTCAGGAAAAAAGGAATAAGGATTACAGATTTTATAGACCACAATACTAGAAAAATTTCACGAAATTCCACTAATGAAGATCTATTTAATATATTATTGGCAACGTCAGATCCGTTTATCTCCAGTATTCGAAATCAATGGAAAGTGGAACATCGGGATTTAGATGAAGAAGTCAAAAAACTACTTAAGAACAGAAATAACACAGAACAAAATATGGAATATTTGCAATCAATCTTTCAATTAAATGAACAATAATTATAATTCATTAGATCAAAGACAGACATTGTATTAGTAAAAAATGATAATAAATAGAAGCTCACGTTGTTACAAAAGCTATTAAAATCTATTGCTGCTATTATTCATACATTATCCACATATGTATGAAATGTTTTAATAAATAAGTGTAAACAAATTTGAAAGCAAAAAATTGTTTATTTTTCAGCAATAATAGCAAAATTTCCAGTGGATTTTACTATTTTCTTTTTATGCTAAAATTTTTTTTATAATAAGCATTTAATTTTTTGAGTGTCCCATTATTACAAAAAATGTTAATGATTATTATTTAAATCAAAAAATTACATTTTTAAATAATTAAAAGAATTAAAAAAACCATATTGCACGCTAAATTAAAAAAAAATTTAAAGTTCCACTTTGACCTTAAATTCCTCAATAACTACTCAACCGATTTTAATGAAATTTAAAGTGAAGAAAGTTTAAGAATCTAACTGTCGATTAAAAAAAATTCACTAAAATATCTCTTTCGGTTCAAAAGTTACAAATTTTTGGCCAATGAAAAACGATTTTCAGCCACTGTGCACCGGTTATAAAAATTATTCAATTCATGTTGAGGCCTAATAAGATTTGTACACCATCGGCATACACTAATACACCACAATTGAGTGTTGCACTAGGCAGATCATTTATAAAAAATGAGAATAAGATTGCACCAAGGTGGCTTGCTTGAGGAATGTAGCCATATCTAATCGATAAGTTAAATATTATTAATAAAGGTGTGGCGAATTCATTAGCACAGTTAGTTAAAATATAGCTTGGAACACCATCAGGTCCACTGTAGATGATGATTTTACACTTTTCAAACTAGTTAATATTTGGGGGGTTAAAATTGGAGAAAATGATATTGTTTGTATCAATCACGTAAGGGTAATTATGGAAGTTGTTGTGTTGGGAATCAGAATAGGTAGTTGCAAAAAAGTCGGCAAAAAAGTTTCTAAATGTCCAATCATTACTGAATCTGTAATTAAGGCACTGTTCCCAGTGGATTTTTTCAAAAAAATACCTACACATGCTAAAAAAAATTCGATTTTTCCCTACACGTTGAAAAAATGTCGCCTACAAAAATCCCTACGCATTATTATCATTAAAATAGAAGAAAAAACATTACCCTGTAGGAAGTCAAACACATTTTTAAGGAACTTCAAACTGGTTTTTTTATAACCACAACTAGTTGATTAAGTGACTTTTTTCCTTGTCGACGACTCACTATTTTAACATGGGCATGTCATAGGCTGTAGTCAATTGGTTATCTCTGCATGACTTTTAAATTGATAACTAATTACTTAGTTTTTAACCAATTTGTAGGTAATTAGTAGTATAGTCGGCTTATAATAAATTATTTAAATTTTAAAATATTTTTGTCAAAAATACATATCGCACCTTATCAACAAGAGGGTATCAACTCAAAATTTTTATTTTTTCACTTTTTGGTAAAAATCGACACGTAATATTCATATCTACCCGCTGTTTAAATACCGTGCTATTTTGTCTACTTTTTGGTAATGAAAAGTTTGGTTTAAAAATTCTTTTTCATATGCCTGTAATGTAAAATTAAAAATTGTTTTGCTTCTACTGAGAATTTTTAAATTTTGAGTTAATACCCTCTTGTTGATAAGGTGCGATATGTATTTACATATAAACATACATACATCTATATATATATAAAAGAGACGTGTTTGTTTGTAAGAGCTAAACTCAAAAACTACTGCACCGACTTTGACCAAAATTTGTGTGCTTGATATATGAGGCATGAGGAGTGTTTCTGTGTAGTTTTGCGTTTGTTAAATAAATTTTGCGATTTTTAATAAAAATTATTATTGGTTTATTAGGTGTTTTTGCATATATTTGTTTTGAAAATCAAACACGTTCATATTTTATAAAATTTTAAATCTTTACTAAGGGCCAGCAAAGCGGACCGGGTCCAGCTAGTATGTATGTATATAAAAATAATTATTTAGGAAGATTTTGCATCAAATTGCTTTAAATGATGATGTATAAATAGTGCTGAAATAAATACGCTACATACATCATTTCTTGTACATAAACAGATTTGTATTGCTTTCATTTTGAATTATTTTCAATTATTATTATTTTAATTTGTTTGTGTATATTTTTTTCATTTGACTTCATGACATGCTTGTTTTACTTATTTTGTTTCTATTTGTGTTTTATGTGTGCCTATATGCAATATGTTTGGTTGATATCTGCATGAGATTTAAACCAATTTGTAGTCATTTGAAAAATAGTTCATTTATAGTTAGTGTTTTTTGCAACTGACTATTTTATTTACTACAGGGTAGTTATAGAAATTAATAAGCACAAAAATAACAAAAATAATGCATACATATGTACCTACATATGTACTTTTATTTAAATTCAATTAGTTCTTTCAAAATTAGGTGTGATCCCGTACTCATCGTTGGGAGCCCGCGGGATCCCAATCTTACCGAAAACTGTACCCGTATCCAAAGTTTGGTATGATGGGAGGGAGAGCTTTTAAAAGAAAACTATTCTTCTTCTTGCGCAAAGTAGCCCGTACTTTTTCTTTGGGCCAAATTTATAAAATTGTTAAACAATCAGCTGTGTCAAATAAATAGAAAAAACTGCAAGCAAGTTAACCAAAATAATTAATATAAGAAATATTAAAAAAAAAAATAGAAAATGTTGGAATATGTAAGTAAATGATTGAATTTTAATTTCATACGCGCTAATGTGTCATTTATGTATTTATTTAAACATATTTTATATTGACGTTTTCTTTTGGATCAGAAATTTGGTTTTTATTGTTGCCGTACTTTTATACATTTTTGTCTATTAGTTAGAGACATTTTTGTTTACTCTCATTTTACCGAACTTTACCCAAAAAGTACGGAACCTATTAAATGATAACTTAGAAAAACCAAATACATACATATTAGTGTCGCAAACTTTTTATTTTAGGGGAATAACATAAATTATAATCCTTTTTCTTCGACCTTATTTACACTTTTGACTACTTTACTCGTTTTCTTATCGGTACTCGATTAAATACTTTTTATAACACGAACATTTTTGAAAAATACAAACAAATTATTTTATGTTTGATTTAACTAATTTGTAGCGGGTTAAATTATTTAAAAGAACATGAATAATTTTTTTGCTATTAATTACTTAAGTACCCAAATTGTACTTCACACATTTACATCTCTAAAAAATTAACATAGCAAAATAAATTTAAAAAGTTTGTATTAAGCCAAATAAATGCTTCAGAAACAAGTTTAATTAGTTAATCGTTATTCACTTTTTGTTTTGGTTTAATTGTTATTTCAACTTTTCTTTTATTTAACAATTTTTTCCACAATTTGTATGCTTTTAATTTGTACTTTTGTTTGTTAACTTTTTGAAACATATGTTTTTTTGATTTACTAAATTTTACTGCAAAAATTTCTGCAGTAAAAATTTGTATATACTTGGACAAGAACTGTCACTTTACGCTCTCAATTTGTGTTCTCATTTACTGTATTTTCTGTACTCGAACGCAATTTCATAAAATGCAGTAAAGTTCAGTAAAAAATAGTAAATACTTTTGTGTTCTCGAACGCAGCTATTATTTTGTTCGGCAAGTTTTTCTTGAATTGGTTTGATTTGAATTTTTCAAAGTATATTTATAAAAGTACATGCAAGCGAACGGCTGTTACTTTGTTTATAATCGTGAGATTGTCAAAATTATATAAATATACTTTAGAATTTTTGTTCAGAACAAAATAAGCTGAGTTGCCTCTTTTTATTTATTTGTACATAAAAGTTGAAATGATTGTATTTTTTTTTTTATAATTAAAAAATTTAAAATCCCTTCCCTTTTTTTGTCCATTTGCTTAACACACTTTTAGAAAACAATTTAAAATATGTGGTTTGCTAGTTGCGCTGCCATTTTGTATAATTGTTTAAATCTGTAAACTATATGGTAGCTTTATTTTTCCGGCATGGGTGAATCGTTTCGCAGAATACTCTCAATAAAAAATTATTCTCCGGACAAAAATATTGTTCGGAACGCATGGATGAATCCACCTTAAGGATCATGTTTAAATTTAACTTTCATTTCGTTAAAGTAATTTTTATACAGCTTCATATTTAGGAAATTATATTCAGCACGGGTTGCATTCATCTAAACCTACAAAAAAGTTTTATAGAAAGTATCAATCATAGTATTGATGGAAGAAGGTGTGCCTTTTTGAATAGATTACTTATCAAGCCAGTTTTTTAACTTAACTTGTAACTTTTTCTTTTGAAGCCGTAAACTTTTTAGTTATTCACCTTATTTTACGTTTAATAAATGGAGGATTACAAACAATTTCAATGGTATTTTAATATTTTGGAAATTTTGAATCGTGGGGTACATTCATATGTTGATGAAAGTTAACTAAACTACACACAGAAAAAAATACCAATGTAAAATTAACATGGCGAAATGTTGATTGAGAATCATAGTAAATTTTTGCAAAAGTATGCCCTTTATTTAAATTTATCATTATTTCATATTAATTTTAAATGCAAAATATTAAAATCACCTTAAATCACGTTTATTTATTATAATTCGCTGTTCAAATAACATTGTTCAACATTGAATCCATAAAAACCTGTTTGATATTAAAATAAAAAGTTTATCTTGTTAAATTAACATGCATACATACTTAAGTATGAACAATTTTTTATTTTCATGTTTAAAATATGTTATAAAAAGAAGACAATTCCCGTATTCTTTTAATTAAAATTATTTAGTTAAATAGGACATCAAATTTTCGAAGTAGAATGACGACGAATGTATTTGTTTAAGTTTAAAACACTTTTGGTGTGTTGGTAAAATAGCTGTCTTGGGACTATACATATCTGTGGCATATTGACAAAACATCTAAAGTCAAATATAAAAAGTTGAAAAAAATTTTATAAGTCATACGAATTTTCATTTAAAAAGCATTTTTGTTTACATTTCTTAAATTTCTCTTTAATTTTGGTTTATTTTATTATTTGATAAAAAATTATTTTTTTCACCGAGATTTTTTTAAAAACTTTTTTGCTATCTTATCTCGACTTAAGATGTTTTGTCAAAATGCCACAGATATGTATCATAAAAAATATTTATATAAAGATGAAATATTTTCACTTTCAACTTAAAAAAGTTAGTAGTGGTTGCAAAATTAACATGCTGGGTTTATAATCGACTGAGTTATGGACAAATAACTACTTTTTGTTTACAATGCACGATGGTCCAAAAAGCAATTTTCCGCCTAAATGTGATATTTTTTAATTTTTCTTATGTTTTCATTTATTATGGCGAGAAAAAACACTTCAAATCGACAAAAAAAAATATTTTTGCGACAAACAGAAAACTTCTTAGAAGGGGTGCGAAGAATATTCAGATTCGCGTTTGCTTGTTTTTGATATTTGAATTCGCGTTGGCATTCGCCAATTAAATATGTGAATATTTAAAGCGAATTTATAATGATTTAAGAAAATAAATTGAAACAAACGTTAAAAATACGAAAATACTTATAACAAAGCATCAAGAACCTAATCTAAGCAAATTAAATTTACTATTCTTAACGCACTTCTATTATATAGTAGAGTTATCTTATGTTTAAAATATAATTGCTTTACCTGGTGCGCTTCGCTGCCCCCATTGAAATAAAATTAGTCTAATAGTACCCAATTTAGATTCTTTTACTGAAACCTATATTGTGCTTATAATATTGAAGGGGTCATGGATATTTTGTAAAGAATGCCAAGCTATTTGCTGTAAATTTTAAATTTTTTACTTACTTTGACCATTCCCCAGATATAAAGAAATCTAACTTGTGTTTGTATGAAAGGTACCACGCTCACTTCTCCAATCTAGTTCACATTTTGATAAATGTTGTGTATTGAAATTTTAATTTTTTTTGCTGTAACCGTTCTCCGGATTACTGTTATTTCACTATCTTTGTAATGGAGGAGCCACTCCCACTTATCCAATCCAGTCCACTTTTAAGCCGATGTTGTGTATTGATAGCAAAGTTATTTGTATTTAATTTAAAAACTTTTCTGTAACCGTTCCCCAGATATGGAGTTATTCATATTGTCTTTGTTTGTGAGGTGCCAAATGTAAGGTAAATAAACTCATTTTATCCTCTTAATATTTAAATATCCAAAAATTTCTTTTCAAATTTCTTGTCCAAATTGCATGTCTCTCACTTCAGCCGTTTGGGATGTGCGATGATGAATCAGTCACTTGACTAAGTCATAAACTTTATTCAACATTTGCGTCCTATGGGGTACTGCTCCTCTACCCTTATCGACAAAATAAATAGTCTATATTATTTTTTTGCTCACAGGATGCTTCTGTAAAAATGTTTTGCACCCTCTGCCCCTACCCCCTTTATTTTATTTTAAGCCAACAAAGCTTGAAGGCTTTTGTCTTTAGATATGCGGTATTTTAAATTTGTGTCTATGGGAGGTACAGCTCCTCCTCCGTCTACCCCGCCCATTTTTATTTTAATTTTATAGTTTACCAAAATAGTGGCCTTAACCACGTTTGCAGACTCTCGCTGTAATAGTACTTCAGTTACGCGATATTTAATATATGCATCCTATGGTGGGTATTGCTCCTCCTGCGCCTACCGTCTTTATTTTTATTTTCTTTTATTAATCGTAGTTTACCATAAGAGTGACAACTACCAAGTTTGAACATTTTCACTATAATAATTCTCAAGATATGCGATATTAAGCATTGGCGTCCTATGGGGGTTCTACTACCCCTGCTGCTATCTTATTTAAATTTTGGGGCTCAGAAGATGCTACCGCAAAAAAATCTAGAAAATGGGTGAAGCTGCTCTTAAGATATGCGATACTTAATATTGGCATTCCATAGAGGGTACCACTTCCCCTACCCCTATTTTATTTTCAGGTCTCACTTGATGTTACTATTTCAAATCGGTTCAGTAATTTAGAAGTCTATAAGCCAACAAACAAACAGACGGAAAAGCAGACAAACATTTAATTTTATATTAACTTGGACTTCATTGTGTTGTTTCCAGGTGACAAGCAATTGATTGTGTAGCACAATGTATATGAAAAGTTCTCAAAAAACTGACTGATTTTCATATACATTTTTCTACACAATCAATTGCCTGTCACCTGGAAACAGCACATAAGTATTAAGTGACCCATACACTTGCAATATTATTGTATATGATATTCGCCATATTATTTCCATTTTGTCCTATATTATGCAATAAGTCGCAAAATGGTTTCATTTATTCAATAAAAAGGTGAACATAACCTATAGGAATAACATAAACAGCATTGTACAATCTTGCCAACACATTTCACTTTCTTTTCGTTGTGCAATAAAAATCAAAAATCTTTTGATTGCTGCCAATATATTGTGTCACCTTCAAATATCACATACATATATCGTCAATGTATATAATTGTACAATACGTTAAATTGAAAAATTTTATTGAAGTGTATGAGCCGTTTTAGGAACCTTATGCACAAAAATCATTTCTTTAAAGTATAAACATGAAAAAGAATTTCTATAGCAATTTATTCTATTAACATTTTAAATAATCAAATTCAAATTTGTATCCCTTATATACGGGATCAAGTTTGTTTTTCTAGCGATTTCTGTTATATTTTTAAATATACATACTTACATATCACTCCTTTGTTGCAACATAGTCATATCTCAAAAAATGGCAAGTGCCAGGGCTTTTTGAAGGCTTTGATACTATGCCCTCAAAAATATGCATTCTACAAGGTGCAAATTTCTTTTAAAAAGACCTTCCACAATATTCAATACACGTTTATTACTCCTACACAGAAAAAATGAAAAACCAACGTCAATTAACGTATTTGTTAGAAATTTGTACTATTAATTAATTTCAGTACAGATTTTCCGCCAGCAAACAAATTGATCTATCAATTAACACATTTGTAAGTTTGAGCTTTCCTTGCTGTTCAGTTTCAATCAATAGTTTTAATTGAAATGTGATCACTAGCAAAAGAGGCTAAATAAAACGTAAACACAAATTTAAATATTTTTTTCAATCAACACACATTGAAACAATTAAAAAATTGTTTGAAAATTTTAATTATTTTAAAGTTTGTGGGTATGTTTCATATTTCCAAATACACACATAAACATTATAATTTTTATTTTCAGTTAAGGAAAATTAATTGGAACAATTAAAAAAATTGTTTGAAACAGCATTATTGAATTAATTTAAAAAATTTTGGTGAAAATTTTTTCTGTGTATCTTTATGACGGGAGTCGTTCAGTTTTAATCTTTTTTTTTTTTTTTTGTTCTTAGTGACATTCGGTGCTTCTTCTTTAGGGAAGGGAAAAAAGTTTTTCCATTTTTATAAATTTTTTTGGTAAATGAATACGTTGCAGGTCAGCTGTTCCATCTTCCTTACCAAGCTTATGTATAAATAGGTTATCTTACGCAAACGTTGTGTTGCGGATGAACCTGATTTTATTTTGTTCGTTTTATTGATAAAAATCACACAAACAATAAAAGCTAAAATTTATTAATTATATAAATTTTGATAAATTTTTTGTTTTTCACGCATTTTCATACGTTTAAGTATTTTTAGTAACTACCAACCTTTAAAGTCGACCGTAACATTCTATATATTCCCTTTTAAAAAAGCCCTTTAAATAAAGGCGTTTTAGAATTCCTTTAAGAAAAGGGAAGGGCTTTCTCTCAATTACAACCTGTGTAAAAACCAAATATGTATGAAGTGTGGTGAGGCTTCATTAGGCCGCTTTTTTTATTCTTTTAACCGCTGGGAATTTTATAATTCTTTTAAAATAAACAAATGTTTAACTTCATTATTTGCATTCGCGTTCGCTAAACCTATATTCGCCGCACCCCTTACTTTTATATTGTTCAAGAATCAAGAGCAGGTCGAATAATTTAGTTAGAAAAAAATTGGGGAGATATTTTTCTGTGTGTTAAATCAAATGTTTTTGTTATTTTCTGCAATAATTTATGATTTTTTAAGTTATATAAAATTTTGTCAAATAACGATGACTTTTTGCAAATATGGCTGCAAACTGACTCCAAAGAAAGAAATTCCTTTTAAACTTTATTCAAATAATAAATTTATTAACAAAATATTAAAAATAAAAAAAAATTTGCCAGAAGAATAGGGTTTTTGAAATTGTTACATATTATTACAAATGAGCCAAATCGGTGCTTTTTTCACCTGGCCCCAACACAAGTGACCTCTCGAATACAGGGTTTTGTTATTAGAGGTTCCATACAAAACAAGAAAGTTAATCTAATTCAGCTCAAATATTCTCTATATGGGTGTTTCCAGCGAAAAGTCTACTTTTTATAACGTAACAGTGTCATGCAAATATGATTGTATTTTGGGGCCAAGTTGTTCAAATGTTATCCCTTTTGTTACTTAATGTAGAGCTAATTGCGCTTTACACCAACATTTAAAAAAAGTAAATTATACATATAAAATTTTTTAATTAAGTACTTGCTGGCGTTAGGTTACAAAAAGTAGACTTTTCGCTAAATGTGCCCATATGTCGACCTCTTATTTCACCCAGAGCCAGTACAAATATGCTCACTAAATAAGGATTTTACACGATAGCGAGCCTACCATATGAGGAAACAATTGACTTTGCAATACATACTATTGTAAAAGGAGTATAAGATTCGGTATAGCCGAATAGAGCACTCTTGCTTATTTAAATTGTTATCGTTCTTACCTTTTGTAGTTTTTAAATGTATCCAAAAAGATTCTGTTTGTTTTATTATTTATTACGAATTTTTATAATTGTTTGTTTGTTTGTTTGTTTAAAAATTTTAAGGTAAAAAAACCGACGGATTTAATTGAAAGCAGAAATGTATAGATAAGCATAAAGGAAACGACTTATCGCATTTTAATTGCGCGCACTTTTCACACACTTTCACTTAAAACGGATATTCATGTAATTTGTCAACGACCACAAACTCAAATAACTATGAATACGAGTACAACTAACACAAAAAAAAATACAAAACAAAAACCAAATCGGAAAGGAAGGTTTGTTTGCCCTTTAACGTATGCACTATTTATTTTCCTTAAGACGAGTCACTCACTCACTCACGTATGTATGTATATACAGGTGCACACAGAGTCACAACAACGGTGTGTGTTTTTGTGATTTGATTAAACGCGCTTGTGGTATGAGTTTGTCTGAGTGTATTAGTTTGAAATGAAACTGAAACTGAAACAAAATTTCAATAATTTCCGTTTAAAAATTTCCGATTCCTCTATAGAGGAAGTAGCCGTCGACGACTCCTTTGTCGTTCTTATTATTTCTTTTTTGTTATGTTTTTTTTTATATATGTAGAAGAATTGGTATATTTTTTTTCTTATATTTTTGGTTGGATTTTTCGTATGTGTCCTGTCACTTACTCACTACACACAAATAAGTAATAAGACAGCAACAACAACAATAACAGGATGAAAAAAGTAATGTCAACTGTTTTCTTGTCTCTGCAAAGAAGCGCGAAGCAACAAGCTCTAGTGGCCAACTTTTTCGTATTGCGGTAACAAATGTGGTGCAGCCAGCACTTTGTTGTCTGATGGGATATGACCACTTGCTGACAGACAATAAAGAGTTCCGTTCGTACGTGGTACGTGGTTTTTTTTTGCACGTCTGTATGACTTTCAAACCGTATAAGAGCGAGCGCACCTTAAAGACTTTTTCTTACTTTTTTTCGACGACTAGACCGTTAAAGGTTTAAAATTTATTTAAACATGTCCTGGCATTGGATTGTCCTGACTAGTTGTTCTTCTTATTTGTTTTTATTTTATTTATTTATTTTAACCACTGAAGACGACACATATACAGAACTTGAAGAATGTGTGAGTGTTTGTGAAAGTGTATATTTGGCAAATCCAATTTGTGGGTGGATGGCGGTAAACGTGTATGTGATTTGTCTGTCTGTATGTCTGTTGTTCTTATTTATGTCTTGCTTTCTCCGACAACACAAACGATGCGAGTATTTGCTTGTATTTGTGAAAAAAATATCTCGGAGAGTCTCGAAACCGCAAAATACAATCGGAATGTATGTTTCAGTATGTTCCGAAAGTGTGTTAATGCAAAAAGTCACAAGTACTACCATCTACAACCACTTTTAGTCGTAATTGTTTTAAACGGGTTTTTTATTGTGTTTGCTGTCTTACAACTACAACAAGAACAAAATGGTATCGTCATTAATACATTTATACATGTTGCCTACTCTATCATTTTCCCAGATAAAATACAACTCCATGCGTACGAAAATTGTGTATGGTGATGGAGTTCACGATACTTTCATGCTAACGGTGGATTATCCATCCATTTCATTTAAAAGATGGCGTCATTTACAGTGTATGTGAGTATTTGTGGTTCAAAAATAAATTACTCCTCCCACAATAATCAGAATTGTTTGGAATGCAAGTATTTTGTGCCATCTTCATCTGTAGCAAACATTAGTAGAATTGAGTTTCCAACCTAAAAAATTTATTATCCTTATGTTTGTTATTGTGTATATGTGAACGCGTGCAATCAAGATTATCAAGGCTTGAACAACCACCAACGTGGTTGCATTTACCAGAGCAATCTTTTACCCATACCAATACACCTACCTAAGTGTTTGCTTGTTGTTTTAATTATCCTAGATGAATGAACGTTTGTCCTTTTTGTCATCCTTCTTCTTTGGCACAGTCGTTTGTGCGGTTTGTGTTTAGTGGTTTGATAAGCGGCTGCGCACATCGTGGATGTTTATCTCTTGGTGGTGGGCGGAGTCACGCACTATAATACTCTGTTTGTTAAACATCCTTCTCTAGATAATTTCAGCTTGTAATCTTCAAAAGAAAATTTAAAATTAAAAGAATTTGTTAGTCTCTGTATCGAGTGCTCTTAATTAGCTATTTAAAAAAAAAATTAATTTTCTTTCGATATTCATCTGAAATGGATTAGAGTTTTAAATATAAATAGTTTAATTTAAAAAATAAAACATGTAAGTTGTAACTTTAAAGTTCTGCATACGCGTTTCAAATAAAAACAAAAAATCGGGAGTGTTTGTCAATTTCGGCCGTTTTTAAATAATTATTAATTTCGTCAAAATCATTTTTTAATTACAGGTTTGCTCCAT
This sequence comes from Pollenia angustigena, assembly GCA_930367215.1. Taxonomy (NCBI): domain Eukaryota; kingdom Metazoa; phylum Arthropoda; class Insecta; order Diptera; family Polleniidae; genus Pollenia; species Pollenia angustigena. Next base: position 232,671,819 of record OV884058.1, on the reverse strand, counting down.
GCAAAGCAGTTGGAAAATGTGGAATAAGAAATATTTTTATGGATTCACTTGTTGAACTGGTTGAAATATGGAATAATAAATATCTGTATGGTTCCACTTATTGAATTCCTTACCTAAGACAACAGCCATTAGTGGTCCCCACTACATATTACTTTCGATCCAGCTCGTTTTGTTTCCAAGCTTAACCCTTAAGCAAACACCAAAATGATTTTACGTAAACGAAACCCAGGGCCTGGCTGGGACTCATTGTATTTTATATGGAGCTTTTTGTGGCTATAGAAAAACGCACACTTACGAACCCCTGGGTCTGGCTGGGACTACTTTTATATGTATGGAGTTTTATGGAAAGAATTCTTATATGTTGCATATGCTTTTTAAAACGTTTCATTTTGATTTTATTTACTGCTGTACATATATAATATGTCAGGGCCTGGCCAGTCCCTGGTGGATACAATATGCAAAAAAAAATTTATTTGGCCAATTTCCACGCCCACGGTGCTTAAATTTACACTTTTTTCTCATTTTCTTGGAAAAACACTTTGATTGAGGAAAACATAAAGTTTCGTTCTCATATATTTAATAATTAAAAAAAAAAACTGAAAAAAGTCTAAAATGCCTGGCCAGAACCTGGTGTTCGCTTAAGGGTTAAACATTTTGGGATATTTCGAAGACATTTGATTTTTTTTATTTTTCATCTAGGCACCCATTTTATCTTTAGGAATATTCTAAGTTTGCATTTAATAGCAAGTTTTCATAATCGCGATTACGATTAAAAGAAGGCTTCATCGCGATTATCGATTAATCACATATTTAGTTTTATATACGTATTTATTTTAACTCAACAACCCAAAAAGTATCAATATCTGATGTTTTTTCATAAATCAAATATACACTCAGGTCTCGTTTTATGCGTATTCAAATAACTGCATGCGATTTTTAAATTAACGATTTTTTTTTAAATTTTTCAGTTTTTGAAATTTTTGAAGCCAAGTTTGCATCACTGATATAATCGTTAAGCTTCGTTCACAATCAAGAAACAATTTCATACAAATTGTTGCTGAAGTTAAATTAGACTTAACTTTAGTAACATTTTTAAAAAAATTTTAGTTACATTTTTATTCGAAAAATAAAAGGAAAATATATAAAATACTTTGGAAAGAAACAATAAAATTGTTGCTCTGATTGTGAACAGAGCTTTATAGTATGTTTTATTTTTTGTGTGTTTTATATGCATATCCAATACGTATGTACGAGTGCTTTTTAAACTAATGAAGAGCACATAATAATTTTTCAACGAAGGCTAATTTCAGTAAAAAAAAAGAATCAAAAATTAGTTAGAAGTTATAAAAATTTCAATTTAAACTCGTTCTTTCTTGTCTTTTACGGTACAACCTTGTAATAACTACATATGCGAGTGTAAAGAATTTGCATTCACTCACAATATTATTACAGTAAAGGGCTGTAGTTTATTTAAGAAGTGTTCCGTTCAGAAATTTTTAAATAAATAAACATTTAAAATTCCAAGCAAATTTATTTTTAACTGATTCTAACATTTATTAAAAAAACTAAGTGCACATTAATACGCATTTTCAGTTGAAGTTAATATTGTTCGTTGATGAAGTTAAATTCTTCTTTTTGTAAAATTAAATGAAAATGTAGTTAAAGTAACGAAAATGTTCATTTAATTTTTACTGTCAAAAATTCAACCGCGAATTCCGTAAAAACAAATGAACATTCAGTTATTTTATATAATTTTACTACCAAAAATAAATATTTACTTATCTATAAGACACGGTTTGATTGTTTTGTGTGAAACAATTTCCAGTTTCTATTTGTTAAAAAAATGTAGTTAAAAACATCAAATTTTAAAGTAAAATAATTGCGAAGCCATATCGGTCATGCTACTGGTGTCTTATAATTGAGAGTTCTTCTGTAAGCAACGGGCAGGGTTGTTAGGCTTTTTTCTTCAAAAATCGTCAAAAGTTTTAACAAAATTCGTCAAAATCGTCATGAACAGTTAAGTCGTCAAGTGGACTGAAATATGTTTATCATTTGAAAAGAAATACATTAGAAAAAATATATTTTTATAAAAACATCACAAACATTTATTTATTTCGTTTGTCCATATTCACAAAAACATTTAATAAAAAATCAAATCTCATATGCTAATAACTTGAGCTATCTTTAAATGATTAATTTTTATTATCAATAATGCAAATTGTTTTTACTGTTGAGGGTGATAAACCAAGGGTTCTGTCTATATCAACAGTCTTTTTACCCGACTTGAAACGTTTTATTACGTCTAATTTTAGTTCCAAAATAGTGCATTTTCTTCACTTTGCACTCATTTTACTACACAACTTTTTATTAAGAACTAACTTACTTCCTAACACTCAACTTTACTTAGAATAACGAATTCCCAGCCTTTTTACACGCAAATAGAAAAATTGTTCACATATGATTATGACTTCAGCGAAAAAATGAAATCGTATGTAGCGACGCAAATCGAAATCATTAAAACGCAAAGCGGATTTAACCAATTTTTAAAAGCGTACCATATAGGACCGACGCAAATCGGGGCTCTAGTGTATATTCTTGCCGTATCGATGGCATTCATATAATTGTACAATTCGAATTACTAGTGCTCCTAATGAAAGCCACCTGGTTTGTGATGGGGGAAGCCCTTTTTTTGTTTAATTTCCAATAATTTTTGTATTTTGAAAAATTTATTTTTACGTTTTGAACTATTCAAAAAATAAAATTGTTAATATTTCTTGTAAGTGCTGGTTCACACAGGTCAAGTTTGACTCTTCAAGTTTTGAGCTTTTAGGAGAGAGGGGTAAAGAGAATGGAAAGGGGTACATACTTGACCGTACCAGTCAGTTTTGTATTTTTCTTTTCTTTTTTCATCCTTAATATAATAAAAAGCTACAAAGTTGAAGGAAAAGAAAACAAAAATTAATTTTGTGCATGAACGTGAACGCAAGTTCAAAAGAAAATTTAAATAGAACTGTTCAAGTATACTTGACCTGTGTGAACCGGCACTAAGTGTTTTATTGATGCCAGAAAATCGTCATAACACTATTACTTTTAGTTAAAAAATCGTCATTTTACTGTATTTTCTCAAAAAAATCGTCAAAATGACGAAAAATCGTCACATCTAACAGCCCTGGCAACGGGGTCAGTACAACCAGTGATGCCAACTTTTTGAGAGCAAAAAGCACTTTAAAATTTAAAAAAAGCACTATTACGAGCAAAAAAAAGCGTAAAAAAGCACTAAGCCATTTTTACAATTTAATTAAACACAAAACAAGTTGTGCCGAATATTATATACCTTCAAAATTAAAATTATATTTGTATATAAACCTTTTTTTTATGTATTATTAATAATATCATCCAAATCATTTGGAGTTTAAATTGGCCATAAAACCGTTTTAAAGTAATACAGTACGAGCTCGATTTTGGTAACTCGAAAAAATCTGGGCTGTTGCAATCACCGAAAATTTGCAATGACCGACCATTGTTTATAAAACTTAATGACAGCATATATTTTAATAAACATCCTTATATTTTATCGTTTTAATCTAAACGAAAATCTGAAACCTAAATTAAAATCGTGCAAAGTTTAATAAAACAATTGGCTTATGATATTATCCAATCATTTTAACATATGTACGATTCTGAATGTTTGCATTCTGATACTTAGTCAAACCGTTTTTCAAAAGCACTAGAGGTAAAAGTGCACAACACGTGGAAAACTAAAGCGCATGAGAAATGGCTCGTTATAAAAATATTTTCTGTCAGCTATTTTTAATTTGTTTAACACTTTGCACTTTTTAACACCAATTTAATGCTCTTTTTTCGTTTTTTAAATTGTTTTACGTTTTTTTGTACGGTTTCCGACTGCATGTTTTTTAACAATTCCTAATATTTTCCAATCCATATTCTATTTTAGAAACAGTGCTAACATTTAAAAAAAAATGTTTACCGAAATACATCGTTTTTATTACGATTACTAAATATGTTGTCAACGCTAAAAATTGCAACGTTTCGTAAAATTTCCAAAAGCCCAGCTCTAAACTCGTAAATAAAGTTTTTGGTAAAATGAATGTAATTTTCTTTTATCACTTTTTTATCATTTGAAATATTAAAATCTTTGCAAGCCTTCTCAAAATTGTACCCCAAATAGCAAAGTTCAACTAAATCATCCTCTATATAATCGTAGTTTAAAAAAATGGTCGAAAAAAATAAAAATTGTAAAAAGCACTAAAGGCACTAACGAAAAATTGGAAAAGCACCAAGTTAGTGCTTTTTCTTGTTTTGGCACTATGGATACAATTTTGGCGTTTTGAGGCATCAAAAAGCACCATAAATAGTGCCAAAAGCACTAAGTTGGCATCACTGAGTACAACAAAAGTAAAACAAACGTGTGTAACGGGGTAAGTAAATAATAATATTCTCTCTCTTTCTCTCATTAGAAAAAGCGGACTCTTTTTACGGCTCTTTTGTGGAGTAAACGAAATCTACTGAATTTAATAAAACAACTTAATATTCCTGTGTTTTTTTAACGGAATATGTAGTTAATTTTATGATAGTTAATTATATAAAATAACTGAAAATTCATTTGTTTTCGCGGAACATGGGGTTGAATTTTTAACTGTAAAAATTAAATGAACTTTTCGTTCAAAATAAATGAAATAAGTAGACCGGTTTTTAACTGAATTTTCATTTACTTTATATTACAATTTCAGTTAATTTTACGTACAGAATATTGTGAGTGTACCTTTTAAACTAATAGAGGTTCCTTAATAAAACTTTTACAATATGATAAGGACACTTAAGGCCAATTTAGATTAAAAATAAAAAACAATTAAAAACAAAAAGAACTAAGTTAGAAAAATTTTGATTTAAATTGGTCATATCCGGTTTTGCAGATGAAAAAAAATTTTTTTTTCAAATTAATTTATTTTTTTGCTATAAAAATCATCTAAAAATTTTTTTCGTTTTATAAGTTTTTAGTTTGAATTTAAAAAACATTTGTTTTAAAAACTTCAACACTTTACCACCCCGTATCTCGACAAATAAACATCATAGAACAAAATATTTCGCACACTTTTTCATATCTACTAGTTATGCCAAATATAAAGGAATTCCAAATAGTTCGGCTTCACTTATTGTTGTTGATTTTTTTTATGTGATTTTGTTTTGATTTTTTAATTAAAATTTGAATTTATGCGGTTTTTCAGAATTTTGGAACGAATCAGTAGTTTTTATATGAAGCTAGAGTATCGTTTTATGCGAATTCAATTTATGCGTTTTTTTTTTTTTTTTGGAAGGCATCTATCGCATAAAACGAGACCTGAGTATAAAGCGAACACGAACAATTCGTTAGCGTCACCGTCTTTATTAAACTTTTCTTCTTTAACATTTTGGAACTCAATTTGATTAAAAATTTGCAACCATGTTTTTTGAAGCCAGTTTTCTGCCTATCATAAATATTTTTGAATTTTGAGTTTTGCCTGTTTATGGTTTAGAGTGCAATTTGTAAAGAAAATTGGTATATCATAAGAAGCAGAACAAAAAGTAAGACATATCGCCGCTCATTTGCTTCAAAGTCGTCATAACCCAAACGAACAAATTTCAAAATAAACGTGTTTAAAGTTTTTGATTTGCTCGCACAACTTAGAAAAATAACGACACATTCCCATCAAACGGGGAAAGTATTAAAGATATAAATATGAATTTTACACACAATTAAAAAAAACATAGCGAAATATTCTGCAACACTAACCCCAAAATTTAAATTTTTACTTATGACGTTGTTGCAGAAAATGAGCGATATGTACATTGTAAAAGACTAGTCAACTACATATTATAAATTTGTTTAGGTATAGGCGAGGTCGTATTTTTGTACAAACTTGCCGCCTATAGAAAAGGCTCATTCGGATTCCGTTGACAGTTTGAATTGCTTTGTACAATAGGAAAATATATAGACTTCCAGGCAGGGATGTTAGATGTGACGATTTTACGTCATTTTGACGATTTTTTTCGATGAATTTACCAAAATGACGATTGACGATTTTTAATGAAGTCACTTAGGTTTTGACGATTTAATCCCGTCAATAAATTTAGTTTAAACTTTAATCCGGCATCAATTTTATAACACTTCAATCTGGCAAGTAAAGTTTTTTCTTACCCAACGTTTCCACATGCAAGTAATTACTTGCTAGTGTATACGTATTATCAACGAAAAATCGAGGAAACAGCCGATTGGCTGAATGTACAAAAATTGTGTGAATGTTAGTGAAAAAGTGTCAGTGTATTGAGTTTTTCGAACTTGCATGTGGAAACGGGGGGTTAGTTTATATAGGTATGTAGAGGCGAATATATATTTATTCTAGCGGACCCGACGAAATTTGCCTAGTCCTAATTTTAAGCCTTCAGACAAACTTTAGAGTAATAATACAATACAAATTTTTAAATTTTCAATGTGATTTATTTGAATGGAACCAGTAGAGAGCGATTTGATGAACAATGTTTTTCGATTTGTTTTTCGGCGCAAAAACAAATAACGAAGACGGTTTCCCAACACGCGAACATGCAACGTACAGCTGACCGTGTGAAAAACAGGGGAATTCGAGATTAAGCCCACAGACTTCTAGTGATTGGCCTTGCGATTTATTGATTGTCATTGCAAATGCCAATCGAACGGGGAACTGAATCCGCTTGAATTGGAATGGAAGTTCAGTCGGAATAATGGGAATTTGTGACATAAGGACTTCTTCTCCTTTGAATTTGCCCTTGATGATTGCCGCCTGAATCACATTGTTCATTAGCTTTTTGACGGACAACCGCGTACCATTGCACAATTTTGGAGGATGAAAATTATGCGGCGGAGTTCCTGGTACATCCAGCGAGTTCAAAAATTCCGTCGGGTAGCTGATCGGTTTATTTTCGTCGACAGATTTGTACGCATGCAGTTGTCCTGCGCTCTGACTTTGAATAATTAAGTTTAAGCTATCGACGTCCTTATTCTTCGCTGCTAGTATTGCCCGTTCACCAATCCAATCGAGATTTTTGTAATTTTGTGCAATGCCGGGGAATACTTTGCTGATAAGTTCCTCCTTGGACGATGTGAATTCACAAAAATTTTCAGGGAACGATATCAATCCATTCGAAACAGCAGCAGGAATTTGGCCGTTGCCAAGCTCCAGCAGTTGTCTCGAGAATTCAGCAGCCGATGGGTCGTTCTGCAACGCGACTCTCATGTTTTTGGTCAATTGCAACTTCTGGACATCCCTCCACGAAGACGACGATTTCAGGCACGCGTTAAGTTCATCCGCAGCAGAAGATTTGAGGATGACGGAAAGTGTTTGACGAAAATCTCCGGAGAGCAATATCAAAGCCCCACCAAATCGTCTTAAGTATTAAAAAATCTATATTTTTTGGTTTTGTATGATTTTATACTTAATATTTTTTTATGTTTTAATAGAGTGATTAATCCGTGTTGATAAAAAAAAAGATTTTTTATATGACGATTTTTTGAAGGTTTTTTTTTCAAAACTAATAACGATTATGACGATTTTTTTTTTAAACTTTGACGATAATTCGGAAAAAACATCTAACATCACTGCTTCCAGGCGACATATGAGCATTTCCTTCAAAAGGTCCACCGTGACCGGAAATTTAAAAGTTAATAAAAACTGATTATTTTACCATATTGTTATAGAGAAATATTTAGATTTTACTAATTTTATAAATCTACTCATAACTTTGTTCACTTAGATGAACAATCAGACTGCAAAGTTGTGCAAACGTAATTTCTTATTTGTGAGAATGTTTTATTGTATGTTTTCTTTAATATTTATCTTTCTTAAAAGAGGTGATATTTGATAATCTAAGGAAGAGTTCAAAGAGAAATATGTTATTCGGATTAACGGTTAATTTTTATTTTGTTTTAATCATTATTCAGTTAAATTATTATGGAAAAAATTTCATGTTCGAAATGTCACGTATCGACCCAGATTTTGGCTTAAAAAAAAGAAAATACAGAAGATTTTGGAATCAAACCAAGACATTTAAATGTTACATTGCTACGTAAAATTCTGAATTACGCCTTTTTATACATGGCCACAAAAACTACTTCTGTTTTTTTTCACGTTCGAACCGCTACTTCTTTTGCCATTATCTTTGACCTAGAATCGCGCCCTCCATAAACTTTAGCATAGATAACAGTGCTTTCTTAGTGCTTTAATTTAAGGGTTAAGATAATGTTAAAATATTTGTTGTTTTAAATTGTATTGCATTTTTGACACTTTGGATTTACCCATATCAGGTTTAATAAATAAAGATTAATTCGCCCAGTTATATTATCATATTATCATATCATAAGTTCCTATTTTTACACACACTAGCTTAACCCGGTGCGCTTTGCTACCCCAGTCGAAATAAAAGTAGTAAAAACTTTTTGAAACAAATCTTGTATTGATTACAAAGCATCTTGTACTAAATTTAATTGCTTTTACAGTAACTGTTTTGCAGATATACAGAAATTTCAAGTGGATTCGTATAGGAGGTGCCATTGTTTAATTGAACATTCTTTCTGAAAGAGGTTTTGTATTATTATCTAAGCTTTTTGTATAAAATTGGAATACTTTCACTTTTACAGTACTCCAAATATGTAGAAACCTTTTATGTCAACTAGTCTTGGGCTTAATCGTTCATTTAAGTGACGTTTCAATAGAGTTCATTTAAAAAAAGTGAACTAGTTCGTTCTTCCAGTTCAGTAGTTCACTTTTAGTCAGTCAGTCTTTTGAGCCAGCTGTATATTTCGTCAGTCAGTTCATTTAAGTCAGTTCATGTATGTAGTTTAAAGGTTCATTTACTTCAGTTGCTTGTTTTGATTTCTTATTCTGTTGTTGTTTATTTTTGTGTGTGTCAAGCTTTGAAAAAATTAATAAAAATTTAAATACTTAAAAAAACTTATTTAAATTTTTAATAAATATTTAAATATAATAAATATAATGTAATAAATATAAATTTTTAATAAAGTTCAAAAACACAATTGTGTATTTTTTATAAAATTTCCTTTTCTTTGTTTTTCAACAAATAAATTTGGCATTCACTCATTTTACAAAAACAAAATGCATAGTATTTTTCATGTTCTTTACCGAATTGATTGAAAAGAGACAACAATATTATTAGTTTCTATATGTTATTATGTTATTATAATATACTTGTTTCTTTTACTCATTGCCAGATTACTAAAACATGTTCATAATATAATCAGGGCTGCCATATTAAGAGATGTCTCGCCATATGTGGCAATTTTCAAACATTTTGACTACACTGCGATTTTTTTCGGCGATTTATAAAATATATGGCGATTTTTTTATTATTAAAAAGATTTCCGTACGACGTGCTAAATTTCCAATTATTATTTTTGATAAATACACTGAAATTAGATAAGCTATTAATTTATTTTGAGACTCTAATACTATGTTTCCACTATCAGCTTGTTGTCAACTTGTTTTGAGCAAAACGTGTCAGAGTGCTTCCATTATGTAAAACTGGTTTTGGTTTTCGAAATCAATTTGGCATTAATGTTGTTTACAAACATGAAAGCAAAAAATATTTTTGTAAAATAATAAATATTTTCTTATATGTTTTTTAATACACATTATACATATAATTTAATAAGTCTTGTTATTTTGGTAAATCTCTAATTTTTTTCGAAATTGTTAATCACCAATAATAAAACTCTGAGTTGTTTCATGGTTTTCGACATTTTTTGGAGCAAAACTAGTATTTATTTGAGTTTTTCGAACATGAAAAATGTATGGGAAAACAAGTAGCAAGTAGCAGAACACCTGTTTTGCTGCAAATGTAGTTTTGTGGCCCAAAACATGTAAAGCGGCCCATACACTTGCAATATTATTGTATATGATATTCGCCATATCATTTCCATTTTGTCCTATATTTTACAATAAGTCGCACAATAGTTTCATTCAATAAAAAGGCGAACATAACCTATAGGAATAATATAAACAGCATTGTACAATGTTGCCAACACACTTCTCTTTCTTTTCGTTGTGCAATAAAAATCAAGTCTTTTGATTGTTGCCAATATATTGTTCCACCTTCGAATATCACATACACATTGGCGATATAATTGTACTATACGTAAAATTGAACAATTTTATTCTAAGTGTATGAGCCGCTTAAGTGAAATACTATTACATAATGGAAACACTCTGACTCGTTTTGCTCAAAATAAGCACCCCTACCTCAAACAACTACTCCCATGAAAATATTCCTATATTGTTTTTATTTGTGTGTTTTTTTTTTTGTATTGTGAATGATTCCTATAACAAATTTTATGGGAACGAATTCCCAAACTAAAAACATGTAGGGAACATGTAAGTTTTAATTTGCATTTTAAGGTAGGGCTCAATTAAATTACTTTTTTCTTTTATTGAAGGAGTATTAATAAGAAAAATTAAGATAAACATTATTCATTATTTATTTTATCATATAATTATTAGTGTTTTATTTTGTATATTTTTCTTTCAGAATACAAGCACTGACAATTTATTCACAATAGAGACATTTGTTTATAAAGCACTGACAAATAATGCACAATATAAATTTTTACTCCCAAAATATTTGCGTTGACAAATTCATGACTTATCTTACAAACCGTCTTCACCTGACAAATTGTTGTCATTCCAAACGTCAAACTTCATATTAAAAAAAACGCTGACAGAAAGTTTCGAGTTTTTTTATATAGAGTTTGACATTTGGTATGACAAAAAATTTTCAGGTGAAAACGCTATGTTAATGCCGACAAAATCACCTCAACAATAAATTTCAGCATGTCCTACGGAAATCTTAAGAGGCCTATAGACACATACTGTTGACAACTACTGCCGATGAATCCTTCGTATACGTGTGTGATTGATATTTTACTACACACCTATCAATCATCATTTTAAAATAAATGTCATTTCGTGAAATTCAAGAGAACCCCTACTTTCTTCACACGTTTTTTCTCTGAAACTATTTTAAATTTGTTTTAATTTAAATTGAAAGAAAAATATATCATAAAATTAATAATTTATTTTATTGTTCATTGAACAACTGTCAGCAGTATGAGTTCATTTTGAAATCAAACCTATTTTGGTTTTTCATACTGCATTCTCTGTGTGACGCATACATATATAAAAATTTCAAATTTACAAACACATGCTGATTGCATGAGCATGATAAGTATGTGTCTATGTGACCCTTTATTAATAATAAAAAATATTTTATAAATTGCCGAAAAAATCGCAGCTAGACATCTCTAAGTATGGCAGCCTTGATTTTATTATGAAAATGTTTAAAGTTATCTGGCAATGAGTAAAAGAAACAATATAATGTTAAACATAGAGACACTAATACTATTGTTGTTTCTTTTCAATCAGTGCGGTAAAGAATAAGAAATCAAGTGGACTAGCAACTGAAGTAAATGAACCTGTGAACTAAATGAATTGAACTAAATGAACCCTATCAAAAGACTGCTGACGCAAAAGACAAAGTGACGAAAAGTGAACTGTTGAACTAAAAGGAACTGTCAGACTGAATGACAGTTCAACGTTCATCTGACTGACTAGTTCAATTGAACTAGTTCGTTCATGAACTACCCAACTCTAATGTCAACGTATGGAAGGTGCAACGCCCACCTAAAAATTAAAAAATATTAATAGCATATGTGTCGGATAATCACAAAATAACTGTGAAAATTTCAGTAGTTTAAGAGTCTTTAGGGAACAAACAACCATACGATTTTTCACTAATATTTTATTGCTCCCCTGCACCTACCCCTTTACTTTTATTTTAAAGTTGTAGTTAGTTTAGCATAGTGTGTATCCTACAAAGCTTGAAGACTTTTATCTTCAGATATTCGTTATTAAATATTTTCGTTCTATGGGAGGTACTGCTCTTCCTCCGTCTACCCTCCCATTTTTATTTTAAAACTTATAATTTACCATAATATTGGCCTTAGCCACATTTGAAGACTCTAGGTATAATAGTTCTTCAGTTACGCGATATTTAATATATGCATCCTATGGGGGAATTGTTCCACCTGCGCGTGCCCCTTAATTTTTATTTCAAATGTGATGTTTACTATAAGATTGACTCCTACTAAGTTAAAACATTATCAATACAACAGTTCTTAAGATATGCAATATTTAACATTGGTGTCATATGGGGGTAACACTTCCTCTGGTGATACCTGATTTTAATTTCGGGGCTTACTGCAAAAAGTTCAAGAAAATGGGTGCAGCGGTTTTTAAGAAAAGTGAAACTTAATATTGGCATCCTATGGAGGGTACCACTTCCCCTGCTCCTATCGAAAAAATAATTAGCCTATTGTTTTCGGGGCTCACGTGATGTTCGGTAGATTTCTGGAAAACACAAACGCTAATAGTGTTTGTGTAGAAATTCATTAAAAAAAATAACGTTTCCCTGTTTGTCATCTTTCGAACACAAAAATAATGCTGTTTTCATCATACTCAATAAATGATGAGAACATTAAATTCCGTTCGGTTTTTTTTAAAAATCCACGAACTTCAATGTGTTCGGTTCGTTAATGTTCGTCGCTTTTTGCTGATAAAAAAAAACCAAACATGTTTTACAAAAACAAAATACACACACGAAAAAAACATTATAGAACATTAAAATATTAGGTTTTTCTACAGTATCACTACAATTGTTCTGTTTTTTAACGAAAAACCGAACATTATATAATTATATATTTCTTGAAAATAGTTACGAACGGTATTAAGGTTTGTGTATGTTTACACAAACACAAAAAAAATAGATATCGTTCTTCGGTGTGTGAGCCGAACGCTAAATAATGTACTGTTTATTTTCGAACACTGTTTGAAATTCTCTCAACATTAATTGTAGTTGTAAGTAGGTTAAGAAAAACAAAATAAAAACAACAACAACTTACAAAAGATGTTGTCAATTAAGTGTTTTTTAGGCCGTGCACTTGCCTGTTTATTATCAAAAAGTAATTTCAATTTTTGGGAATACAAAATTTTAATTTCAAAAGATTTTGTTATTCGTGCTTAATTCCCAGTTTTTATTCTTGACAAAAACACTTGATTTTAATATACTTAATTTTAATTTTAATATATATAAAAATGTATTGCTCCCCCTGTACCTACCCCCTTTATTTTTATTTTGAAAGGTGCAGCTTATCTTAAGAGCGGGTTCTAAAAAGCTGGAAGACTTTTGTCTTCAGATATTAGGTATTTAACATTTTCGTTCTTTGGGGGGGTACTTTAACCACATTTGAAGACACTCCCTTCAGTTGAGCGATATTTAATATATGCATCCTATGGGAGGTATTTCCCATAAGAGAGTAAACCATAAGAGTGACTTCAACAAAGTTTGAACATTCTCACTATAACAGTTCTTAAGATATGCGATATTAAACATTGGTGTCCCGCTGCTATTTTATTTAAATTTTGGGGCTCAGAAGATCCTACCACCAAAACTTCAACAAAATGCGTGCAGCGACTCTTAAGATATGCGATATTTAATATTGGCATCGAAAAAAAGTAGCCTATTTTATTTTTAGGGCTCACGTGATGTTACTGTAAAAATTTCAAAAAATCGGAAAATCGGTTCAGTAGTTTAAGAGTCTATACATACAAACATTTTTCATTTTTATATATATAGATAGATAACTGCACCTTAAATAAATATAAATAAACAAGTTTTTTCGGGAAGTTTTTTTAGAACGAGCCAGAACAGTCATTGTTGCTTCCTTGAAACAGTCCCGGTTAGGATAAAATCATCTTCTTATATATCTACAACAGTGCTGCTTCAGTACCAAGTCCTGCAACTTCCACAATTTCTACTGGGTATGTACTTCGTGGGAACCGTCTTAATAAAAGATTTTGACTTTACATATTTAATTATATTCTTCTTACTTAAACAAAAAATCATTACATTTTTTAATTATAACTTTAACCTTTTGTTATGAGTACTTTAAAATACTATTTTGCTAAATACCTCCACCATCCACTAATAAACTTGTAATTTCTGATTGGCTGTGGCTTCAAACCATAAACCTTTTAAACAAATTTTTTCACACCGAAAATTCGACACTTGGACAAGCTTATGGAGCAATTCCATATGAAAGCGATCACCTTTTGGACGATCCCTCTCCGATTTAAAAATAAATAGTCTCAATCGATTGCCCAGCAAAAAATAATGTACATACCTACATATTTTTTTTTTTTATAGTGACTGGTTTAGTGGTGGTGTACACCACTGTCATGTGACAAAATTGAAGAATTCTTCATAAAGGACCTCATTGAAAGTTGTTTTAAAAAAACTACTAAAGCGATCGCAACGAGTGATAGCTCGTTGGAAAGGTATTGAAAAATAAAATTTTCCTAATTTTTCTTAGAAATTTACCTTTAAATTTTCCCATGAAAATTAAATTTTCCGATTTTCCACAGAAGCTCCTAAATTTTCCGGCTAATTTTTTGGATTCCTCATAATTTTTGCTTTAAGAATCAGCAATAAAAAAATGGGCCCCGACTCCTTGTTTGGACAGGAGAAGAGCATTTAAGAGACCACCTTGTTAAAAATACATTTTAAAAATTATTTTACAGTTAAAAATACATTTATGAAGAAAAAATCTTTCTTATTTTGCTGCTTATACTTAATTACAATATTTATTAAAAATTGCATCATTATAAAATTAAAGTAACTTTAAATTTAGCACGTCGGCAGACGAAGAGTACCGCTTTACATTAATTGACATATCAGAAATATTTGGTATGAAGCAATGAAACTTTTGCGTTCCAGTTATAGTTTTGACATTATTATATCTGTTTTGAATTCGTTGCTCCATGGCATCGTATTCTTTTTGAGTGCATAAAACTGTGTTAATGGCAATTTCCTTGCTTTGAATCCACGAAAACAAATGTTGTACATTTAAGATCTGGTCAGTATATGGCCTTTGCAAACTTGCCTTAGTCGCCATGCGTTTTAGGGTTCCCCCTAACGCATCGCATGGGCCCTTACCGTGGGACGTCGCGAAAAAGTGCCACTCGACCTTGCAGTTTTGTTCTTCTTCAATTATGTAAAGATTGTAAAAATTTTTTTTATTCTTGTACTGAGAAGCCACGTTACTTTGTCGATTGCATCGAATTTTGATCTTAAGAATTCAAACAGTTTCATTTGAAATAAATAAACGGACACATAATTATGAGCTAAACTCTCCGCGACAACAACAAGGCTTACGGTCTGTAGTTCGTTATCTTCGTTTTTGAAATAAATGCAAAAAGGATGCACCGTGCACTGGTCGTTTGCCCAGTGATAAGCCTGAATTTCATCCTGAACGAGAAAAGTGTAATTCTCGGCAAAGTCGCTTATCACAATGAATTCATTTTGGGCTAATTTCTCCTTACTTTCCTTTAGAAATTTCGATTGCATCTCGGATATGAAATAGTGCGCCTTCAGTTCATTCAACTTGAATCCGAATTCCTCGATGAATTCCGGAATCTGCTTTACCACGGTCTCAAGGGAACATCTGCCGCTGCTAATTATCCACTGTTTGAAATGCACATCCTGAATTAACAGCTGTTCAAACTTTTCCGCCAAATATTGCTCTAGCTCGTCAATCTTCGGACAATTGTCGCATTTGGACAGATGACAATTTTCCGTGGGGTATGCGCACAACGACTTCGACAGGATGTCCCTATATGTTTCAATTTCACCGTGAAATACTTTAAATTTCTTGCATGGAAAGAAAATTAATTTGAAGTTTTGATGAAACATGCAAACGCAGACTGAATGCGTTCCGTGCCTGTCTAATGCCAGCACGCATTCTTTTGGTCGTAGGATGGCAAACTTAGAAAATCCCACTTTTTCAACTGAAATTTGACTCAGAGTGTGTGAAGTATTTATATTTATTTTTTGGTAAAAAATAGGTAAAAAAAAAAATAAGCGATATTTGCTTTTCTTTAATAGGAAAATTTGCGTGAACTACTGGTCATAAAATGTTTTTTTTTAATTACCAGGTAATAAATATTTCGCCATATTTATGGAAAATCCGTGTTTTATGACTTGTTTCTGCACGTGTCATTTTATGCGAAATATTTATTACCTAGTAATTTAAAAAATTTACAAAACATTTTATGACCTGTAGCCTCAGTCGGGTTTGGTGTGCCATTACATGCCACTGCTGCTATTATCCATGGATTTATGGCCGATCTTGTGAAGGCAGGCAGACCATATTCAACTCAACTTGGGGCTCTTAAAAAAAAAATTGATTTTTTTCTTCATAAATGTATTTTTAACTGTAAAATAATTTTTAAAATGTATTTTTAACAAGGTGGTCTCTTAAATGCTCTTCTCCTGTCCAAACAAGGAGTCGGGGCCCATTTTTTTTATTGCTGATTCTTAAAGCAAAAATTATGAGGAATCCAAAAAAAATTAGCCGGAAAATTTAGGAGCTTCTGTGGAAAATCGGAAAATTTAATTTTCATGGGAAAATTTAAAGGTAAATTTCTAAGAAAAATTAGGAAAATTTTATTTTTCAATTAAAGCCTGATTCAATACCTTTCCAACGAGCTATCACTCGTTGCGATCGCTTTAGTAGTTTTTTTTTTAAAACAACTTTCAATGAGGTCCCTTATGAAGAATTCTTCAATTTTGTCACATGACAGTGGTGTACACCACCACTAAACCAGTCACTATAAAAAAAAAAAATATGTAGGTACATTATTTTTTGCTGGTCAATCGATTGAGACTATTTATTTTAAAATCGGAGAGGGGTCGTCCAAAAATTTGACAATTTTGATCGTTTACATATGGAATTGCTCTATGATACAATTACCGCTACCATTGGAATATTTAAATAGAATAAGTTTGATGAGATTTGGAGCGATATTGAAAACTTTTCAAAGGATAACAATATATAATTAAAAGCAATGCAAGTTACGACAAGAAAAAAGGAAACTCTTTTAATAAAAAATGATATAGAATCAATTTTGGTTAAAAGCAAATTTCAAGATATGCCTAATGATATTCTTCAGTTGATTATTGCAAGTTAAATACATATGTATATTATCCAGTAAACAATACCATAATTTATAAAATCGACAACCGATTCGAAAACCTTCTATTAGGTAAAGCTGCAAACAATTTCTTTCAATTCGTTTTGGAAGGCGCTGACGAATTCATTATTAATTACAGAAATGTTTTGCAAATTGATTGTGATTCTATGATCGCCGAAGCACATATGTCAAAGCTTCTTTGAAAATTATCAAATAACATTAATTGACCATCTAAATACACAAAAAATTGTTTAAGTTGAAAACTTTTTATATCTCCTAAACATAAAATAAATAACTGAATTGTGGCCAAAAATGATATATGGTCTTCTAAAGACTGCATTGTTGAATTGATATAAATAAACGACTCTTGGGAATCCCTCAGAGTAAATTTTCCATACTCTCTTTTTCCGTTGACATTTTTTCTTAAAAACTTTTTTGTTTGTGGTAAAAAATAGTGTAAGCACCACAATATTTTAAGATGAAATATATCCTTGCCTGAAAAAAGAAACATTTTAAAAGAATGTGTTTATTGTAATAAAAAAGAAATGTAATATAAATAGCTTTTTCAATTTCGTCTCTGTCTATTGAAGCTAAAGTTTGTTTAACGTTTGGATCTTTAATATTAGATAGAATTTTTAAATATTTGTACACATTTAACAGAATCGTTTTCCAACTCATAATTGTCGAGATGTTTTTATATATTGCGTTGAAATCGCCGTCAATCTAAACAAATCGTATTACTTTAGTTAATATACATATGCTTATTTTTAATAAATACCAATTTAAATCTGTTTGATTCTTTGTACTGTGGCCACAGAATGAGAACTTCCTTTATGTTCTGACACTCATTTTTTATTTGATTTAAGCGAAATTTTGTGCATGCGGCCCATGCGGAATTATATTCGTCAGATGATAAGTTATCAAATTTAATACTTTGAAGGTATATATGGGCATCATCTTCAGGTACTGTAAGAAGAAAAAAACATATAAATACTTTAATTAATATATTATTTTATAAGTTAAACTTGCTTAACGTAGCTTGTGTGTCCGACGAAATTGTAGACAAATCTAATTCTCGGTTGTTAAAGTATTTTAACATCTTCTTCTTGTTGTGGTATTTTACATACAACTTTCCTCTTCGTTCCGTTCTGTAGTAATCCAATTTTTCCGTCGGAAAAATACTTAAAATTTGGTTTTCTAAATTGTGATGGTTGTAAAGATGACGAAACAGACTGAGTGTCTTGAAAATCACTAAGTGTATTTTGAGGATGTATGGGTTTGTTGTTTTCAGCTCTCCATTCAAAATTGTGCTTAAAAAGAATTTTGTCGCCAATATTCAATTGTTGTGTAATATCAAATATGTCATTCGCTGACATAATCGATAGGACTTTTAATGTTATATTTTGTTCTGAAAAAATTAAAAAGTTGAATACGCTACAGAAAATAATATTTACTATGATTTAAAAAAAATAAAATTACCTTCAAAGAATTTCGAAAGATGTTTTAAATCCCAAGTAGATAAAAGGTTTTGAATTTCCTGAGTGGGGGCCTAATGGATTATTAATTTCTAGGTCATCAGAATATAAGAAATATGGAATTAGTATTTTATTGGGAAACATTTTACATTTTTTTTGCCATAATTCTCCTTGAATAATATTTTGTAAACCATCAGCATTATTTAAAAATTCTAACATTTTCAAGAATGTGTCCTCTTTCTCAAGAATTTTTTTAAAGCAATAACTCACTCATTCGCATAATTGCTATTTTTTTGCTTAGCTTAACAAACCCCAGATTACCTTTTCTATGTGTCACTGATCCGCCAGATTCTACCACTACTTCTTGCAGAGTTTGTACCAAATATTCCTCCATTAGTTTTTTTTAGCAAATGTTCCGTTTTAAATGAATTAAAAACTGCCTCACATTTACCTGCAAGTGTACATATTTGTATATATAAATCATTGTTGAACTTTTTTCCGAAATTACAAAACAGTGATAGAAGGGGCTGAACTATTAATTTAACCATATTTTCATTTATAGCTTCTGCATCTTTCCTGGAAAATTTTAATCACATTGGAATAGCAACAAATTTTTTAATATTTCACTTA
Organism: Pollenia angustigena; assembly: GCA_930367215.1. Lineage (NCBI taxonomy): Eukaryota > Metazoa > Arthropoda > Insecta > Diptera > Polleniidae > Pollenia > Pollenia angustigena. The sequence continues at coordinate 232,652,585 of OV884058.1, read as the reverse complement.
AATTTTCTTCTTTTTCAAAATTGTAGTGTGCGCTACATTCCATTTCCACATGATCATCTGTTTTGTTAATTTCAGAAATATTGGCAAAATCCACATTTTTATCAATATGTTTTACGCGAACATATTTTTTAAATGCAGACGAATTTTTATAAATGCTGCCGCAGCATCTATAATCGTCATTACATTTAAGAAAATGATAGGATTTCAAATGATGAAAATAAATTTCATTTGCAATAAATCTTTTTTTACATAAAAAACACTTCATTATAATACTTACTTTATTATAATTGGCACATTTAGTATAAATCTATTTACATGTATGTATGCAATAGATATTAATTATTTATTTTTTTTTTTTTTAATTTCGTACACTTTTAAAACACAAATCACTTGTTCCCTTCAGGGTTGAAAATAAACTGAATCAAATGAAAGAAATTAAAAAAAAAATAAGTTGATGCTATGCATGTTGTTGTTACAGCATTCCACAAAATCGTTTATGTCCCGTTATTTTTCTCTGAAACTTACGTTAATATTATGAAACATTACGTTGCACTAATGATGAATACATACTATTTACTACATTACAAGTTTGGTTTTTTACTTCTTTTTTTTTCTCTTTTGTTTTCTCTTGTGTTTTCTCTTGTTTTTCTCTCTCGTTGTTTTTTTTTTTAAATTAAATGGTTATTTACATTATATAGATGACTAGATCATTATATTTACGACACAATTAATAAAATTGTTATATTTACTACAAATTATATGAGTTTATAAATTTTTGTGTGCTCATATTAAGCTAAGTCCCGTTAGATAATATTAATGAAAAATTTCGTGGATGTAATGATAAGTTTCGTTGAATTAATAACAAAATCATTCAATAAACTATTTTTTAATTTTAGGTTTTCTCTTTGTTTCTATGCTATGTTTTTTGTTTTTGCTGTGTGGTGGTGTGTTAAAATTCAGAATGAAAGTTTTCGTAAATAGTAGGAAACTTTGTCATTTCTTTTCATTCGGGCTACGTAAAAATATCATTTAACTTTGAAGGGTGCTGTAATTTCTACAAATATTCAATGATAAATCAAAATTTTATTTTAAAATATAAATTAATAACTTTCTTAATGGGAATATTCAATTGGAATATTTTACTATTCGGATTTATGCCAGAAATCATACATCAAAGTTTTACGTAGCCCGAATGAAACGTATTTCGTATCATTAATGATACAACGAAATTAAGGAAAATTCAAGTTTTGGAAGTTACATAGTATTAATGAAAATCGCATAGCTGCAATGAACAGTTTAGTACCAGTAATGAAGATTTTCATTGCATAAACTAATAGAGGCCAATGAAATGGTGTCATTCCAGCAACGAAGTGTTTTTCTTTGAGTGTAGTACTTAAGAATATTTCAAAAATACATTCAGCGAAAAAACGTTGATATGCTAAAATCTAAAATTGAAAAGAATATCTATCCAAGCATTTACAAACTTTTACAAGTGTTAATAAGCCTTCATATTAGTTTTATTAGTTGCTATTGTAATCTCAGTATTAAATTTCGATGAATAAAAGGCAAGACGTTTTATAAAAAACAATTTAATATTTATTTAAAACAATAAATAATATTTAGAAACGATTTCATATACATACATACAATTATTTTTCAACTGAAAATTTTTGACAAAATTTTCTGAAACTTATTTTTCTGATTGCTTGGATTTCAACAGTTGCGAAAGAACTTACTCAGCTATGTGTAAAATAAAAACATGGCTATGCAGTGCAATGTTTCAAGAACGATTTTAAAATTAGGACTTATATTTATACATATATTTTAAACACTAGTTACGTTCGAGAACACAAAAGTTTTTACAAAACTTTACTGCATTTTACGAAATTGCGTTCGAGTACACAAAATGCAGTAAATGAGACCATAAATTGAGAGCGAAAAGTGACAGTAGTTGCGTTCGAGAACACAAAAGTTTTTACTATTTTTTACTAAACTTTACTGCATTTTCCGAAATTGCGTTCGAGTACACAAAATGCAGTAAATGAGAACCTAAATTGAGAGCGAAAGGTGACAGTTCTTGTATGAGTATTTACAAATTTTTACTGCAGAAATTTTTGCAGTAAAATTTAGTAAATCAAAAAACCATATGTTTCAAAAGGAAACAAACAAAAGTAACAAATAAAAAGCATACAAATTGTGAAAAAATTGTTAAATAAAAGAAAAGTTGAAATACAAATTAGGGCCCCTATTACGGTTTACAACTCAACTCAGTTGATTATTGTTTAACTTGTTTGTGTAGCATTTATTTGGCTAAATACAAACTTTTGAAATTTGTTTGTTATGTTAAATTTTTAGAATTGTAAAAGTGTGAAGTATTTGGGTACTTAAGTAATCAAAAGCAAAAAAATTATTCATGTTCTTTTAAATAATTTAACCTGCTACAAATTAGTAAAATCAAATAAAATAAAAAACAAACAAATATGAAAAAATGTTCGTGTTATAAAAAGTATTTAATCGAGTACCGATAAGAAAACGAGTTAAGTAGTCAAAAGTGTCAACATTTTTCAACACTTCAATTATTTGCCATCAGCTGTTGCCTCTTTTTAGGACAACAGCTTTTTGTGAGAGCAAATTTTTCAGTTTACTCATTTACTGCATTTTACTGTAAAAGTACTCAAACGCACCTATTAACTAGCTTTAATTTTTTAAATGCTTTGTTTTTTGTTACATTCATTGCAGACGGAATTTTTGATATATTTTTCAATATTGTTTCAATAAAAAACATTTTGTTTTAATAAAAAATTATTTTCTCTTAATACAAAACTATTTAGTATTTATTTTTGAGAAGGGGTGTACTTGCCCACCCCAGAATAATAGTCATGACTCATGAGGTACCATTAACTCAAATTAAGCTTAAGTAAACTAAAGCACTTTTTCCTTTTTGTCCAAGAAATTGTTGACCACTTCACACAATAGGCTTGGTCCTTGTGACAATTAAAACCTATGTAGCCAATTTCATTAAATTATGTATCTCCACTATTGCGCACAAGGCAGACGGACGGACATGCGTCAGATCGATCGATACTTACGGTCGGTAAAGGACCAATGTTTTAAAGTGTCCCAAACATCAGGAGGCTTATTCTGAATTGCGATGCGAAAATCAATGCGATGCGAAAATGCATAAATGCGAACAATTGCTATTCTGCATTGCGATATTCGCAAAGTTTTTTTTAATCGCCTTTTAAATGCGAAAAGGTGACAAGTCGGTATTCTACATTGCGAAAACAAATGTCAAATTCGCAAAATTTATTCGACAACAAAATAGCATTCGCAAAGTACAAACATGCTAGTGAAAGATAATATTTGATTTATTTATTCATCATATATGTATTTATTATTTAATTCAGGAGGCTTATTCTGAATTGCGATGCGAAAATGCATAAATGCGAACAATTGCTATTCTGTATTGCGATATTCGCAAAGTTTTTTTTAATCGCATTTTAAATGCGAAAAGGTGACAAGTCGGTATTCTACATTGCGAAAACAAATGTCAAATTCGCAAAATTTATTCGACAACAAAATAGCATTCGCAAAGTACAAACATGTTAGTGAAAAATAATATTTGATTTATTTATTCATCATAAAATTAGTATTGTGGTTATTTTGTTGAACTATTTATGGTTTTTAATCCAAATTTTTAATATTTTTAATTAGGCTTAAGTTCATTAAATTATTTTTATGAAGAAAGGAATTTTTACAACATGCAAATCAATTAAAATTTACTGATAATTTTTCATTCTTGACTCAATCTGGGCTCGAACCCAGGTGCTTACGGACAGGTTACCCTGACATGTTTCGATCGCAACCGCTCGATCTCCTCAGATGGATTTGCCGTCTTACTCTCGCAGCCATCGACGACTGCTGACGTCACTAGTCAAACATCAATCCTTAGGGCACTGCTACACGTTCAATAAATATAGTGATATTTGGATCACGATCCATTTTAAAAAATTGATGGATCACGAGCGTATGCTACATATTTAATATTTATCGCGTCAGTATTTATGTTATTTTTATGTATTTTGTTTATTTTAATAATTTTTGCAGTGCAGTCGCTCTTTTTATTTTGTCGGAATAAGCTTTAGCCGACGAGTCCCATAATTCCGGCAATGCCTCCAAACTAAAAATTAAATCTTTTAAAATAATTTTTTCACTGGTTAATTCCGATTCCACCGGCAGAACCCACTCGATTTCACTGTCTTCTGTCATTACCCTTTATTTCAATAAACTTTTCACAAATTTTGTCAATTGTTTTACTTTTTATTTGTTTAATTTTTTCCACTGCGTATTTTATTTCCTTTATTTTGACACTTTTTACTGACGTATCATGTCAATTATTTTACTTTTTATTTGTTTAATTTTTTCCACTGCGTATTTTATTTCTTTTATTTTGACACTTTTTACTGACGTATTAATTTTTATACGTTTTTGTACGTTCAATATTTATCACGCGATCCACGATCCGCGATCTGGATTTCTGGATTTCATATTTTAGGCCATTCTGCGATATGGATCGCGATCCATCAATATTGAACGTGTAGCAGTGCCCTTAAACCAAATTGTATTTTAACATTTGGTAGATCGAAACATGTCATGGTAACCTGCCGGCCAGGGTTCGAGCCCGAGCCACGTCAAGAATGAAAGATTATCAATAACAATTTTAATTGATTTTCATGTTGTAAAATTCCTTTCTTCATAAAAATAATTTAATAAAAATTAAATTTCATGAACTTAAGCCTAATTAAAAATATTAAAAAAAAATTTGGATTAAAAAATAATAAGGTATCTCAAATAAATGTTAACAAAAAAAATTTGTCTGATTGCTTTTGCCACCACGAGAGGGCGTTAAAAGCAGATAATTTCTTGCAAAAATTACTTAACAGAAAAATGAGTTTTAGTTGTTTCACAAAAATAATTCTGAAAAATTCATTTTTTTTAAAAGTCGCTCGAAATTTGGTTTTCAAGTACTTTGATATATTTGCAGTTAAATTAAAATTTATAATTTAGTATTTATTTACAAAATAACTTTTTTTATTGCTCTGAAAAACACATTTTTTTTGTTGAAAATCCAAAAATTACTTAAGTTTGATGGAGTATAAAAAAAAAATTATATAAAATTAGATATTTTTTTTCTGTTTTTGTAAGTTTATACTCTTAGCTAACAGGGTATTCAAAAATTAGTGCCTATTTTTTACCACAACTTAAAAAAAATGCGTTTTTTTAAATGCCTAATTTTATGATTTTTACTCAAATATCAGGCATTTAAGAGTGTTTTATATCATTGCGCAACACGATTTTATATTTTGAATGTTAAAAAATAAAAAAATTTAATTATATCATTAGTAGACCAAAACCACTGAAGTATTTTCAAAATTTAGCTCGAGTTCTTTTTTTATGGCCCACTGAAGTTTTTAATTTTTTTTTAAAGGCGTTTTGAGTAAGTCCAAAAAAAATGTATTAAATCTAATTCTGAGCTAAATAAGGTTCATAGATGATTTTAATAAAATTTGATGACGGTTCTTTTCATAGAACTAATTAACCCTCTATCTGCCATTTTAGGGGTCATTGCAGCCCCTCCTCATAGAACACCACTACGTTTAAAGGGTTAAAATATTCTACAACAATTTTCTGCATCGAATTTCGCTAGGGGTTGTAAGTTCGTGTGATAGTTGTAAATTATCATATATTATTATTATCAAATTGTGTTTCAGCAAAGTCGTATGAAATAATTCGAAAAAATGTAATAAATCTACTTTTGAGCTTAACATACTATCTAACCCTCTATCATAATCCGATTCTTGGCATAAATATATATCTTGCAAATATCAACTTACATATCAAAATTTATTACTATCGGACAATTTTTGTAGGAGTGATAGCGTTTTAAAGAAAGAGGATATATAGCAGGACCTTGAGTCCTTAGCCCGATTTAAATAAAAATTTGCACACACGTTGCAAGTTGCATTTGTATCAGCATGACCACTTTTTGTAATTTTGTGGACATTATTGAAGCTAAAATTACATTTTTCAATTTTAGGACACATGGGAGGTAGGCGTGTCCTCGGGCCGATTTTTCCAAAAATTCAAATTTTTCTTAACTAAGCTTTTTTATGCTAGTGCAGTGTTGCCAAAAGTAGGGAAAAATCCCAACATGTAGGGTTTTTTGTTACTAAAATAGGAGCGTAGGGAAAATCGGACAGATTTTTTATATTCGCCAAAATGTAGGTATTTTTTCTCATATTGCATTGTATACGAAATAAATGCAAAAAATTAATTTTAATTAATGATTTAATATTTAAAGAAATGGAATTCTTAAGTCTCGAACATATTTTGGGACAAAAAAAAGATGAGTACAATTTAACTAAAGCCTCAATGATCTTTTGTATGAGTGTAGAACAATCGCATAAAATTAATTTTCTGAAATTGTGAAACTAATTTGTTTTGAAACAAGGAGTTGTAACAGTTTTCGATAAAAATGGTCAAAGGAAAAACTATAATGACGAGGTTGTGATTCCAAACTTATCAAAACTGGTTCGGATTTAGTTTGCTTTACCCAATGCAAATGGTGATGCAGTGAGACCACAAGAAAGCGAGTCAAATTGAGCCACACAACATTTAGTTTTATTTGTATTGTAAGATAATTTTTTGCAAAAAAAAAAAAAAAAACGGAAAAGGCTGCATTAATTTCGAATATACTAATGGTCACTAGAAAATTCAGTTCAAAAGAAATACATAAATATACGGCCATGTCATGGGAATCGAAATAACGTGAAATTGAAATCGACGAAGATTCTTAATTAAATTATTGTAAAAATGAAAGCGGCTTTTCCTGAATTCAAAAGTAGTTCAGGTATACATACATATAAAAGGAAATATTTTTTTGAGAGAGTTTTCAAAATTTTTTCGATTTCATTTTCACGTGACTTTGATTGCCATGACATGGCTGATTATTTATAAAATAACCTATTGCTATTGTACCTGAATTAAATTAAAGTGATCATATAAAGATTACCTGCCGTATTCATAAAAATAATTTTATTTTAATAAAGGTTTCCAAAACAAATTTTCTATGAAAATTTTACATGAAAAACGTTTGGTAAACTTAATAAATGTTTATAGATATATTATATTTTTTTTAAACCTCTGGTTTTTTTCATTGAATTTAAAAAAATTAAAAATTTTAAAAAAGGACACATTTTTTTTTTTTTTTTTTGTTGAATTACTTATTTTTGTTGTTAGTTAGAGCTTTACTAAACATATGCGAATGAAATTGGTTTTTTATAACTATTGTTTCTTCTTATACTTTAATGACTAAAACGCGTAGGGATTTTTGTAGGGAAAATTTTTGAAACGTGTAGGGAAAAATCGGATTTTTTTTTGTATGCGTAGGTATTTTTCAAAAAATCTTTTGGCAACACTGTGCTAGTGTACCAAATTTCAAAAATATCTGACAACTCCTTCTATTTTTGTTCCTTCGTTATATGGGAACGAAGCATAGTGCGTCGGCTATATTGTTGTTGTTTGCAAACGATCTTTGAAAACATTCATATATTTTATGTAAATGTTAAAAGCAAAATAATTAAATAATAAAAAAATGTGCCAGGAACAAAATGTTTTTATTATTTACATAAAAGCACAAAGTAAATTTATAATTAATCCAGCAAAACAAATTTGAATACATAGTTATTTGTATTATTATTCTTTGTATTTTGCATTTTTAATTGTTTTTTAGTGTTAAAATTTTTTCTCTCCCCGTTTTTATTCGTGAGTTTCTCTGACAGTTCAAAGCGGAAACTTTTCTCCCAAAAATTACAACTGATCACAACCGTGATAGGGGCCGTAATCTCGTTCGAGTTCAATTCAACTTCATTTCGATTTCTAGAACATGTCCGATTATGTATTTATGTTAAGTAATAATAACAACACATCAGTTTATTAATAAAATTTAATAACTTCTTTAAGAATGTTGCTTAAAATAAATTTATCTCTTTGTTTTATACATTAAAATCACATAGATGGACACAGTAGATCTCATTTATATTTAAAAAAAATGGAACAATGATGATGGAGTGCACATTATCAATACAAAAATAGAATAATCGAAAAATAAAACATAAGCACACTGGCAACGTACTAATTAAAGTTGTAATAAACAAACGGTAAAAAATATTGTAAATGCTAATTAAAAATGCACTTATGTAGAAACAATAATAAAATAGAAAGAATCACTTCTTAAACGTTAAAAAAATTTAAAAATTTTGATAAGTTATTAGGCCAGATTCCAATCATGAATTAGTAAGATCATAAAGTTCTGGTACGAGAATGTAAAAAATGCAGTAAAATAAAATGGGTGATGAAATTTAAGCTAATGATCATAATCGCAAAGTCTTTTCTTGTTCATTTTATGTTCGCTATGGTAGTTGTGTTATTAACTTTATCTTCAACTGATTATTAAATGCGGCTACGGGAACCTTCTTTTACATTGAATAGTTTACGAACAAAAAGTACCTATAAAAGAGATAAGATTTATCAAAATAAATGTAATAAAAAACGTAATAAAACTTACCTGTACTGAGCATGTAATAATAATGACAAAAATTTGACAGACTGAAAAGGTTTGTATGTAGGTATTATTATCAACAACCAAAGCATAATCACGAGCCTCACGATTTCTACTGTGATACTGATAGACCAACATATCATTGATTTTACGTTCCACGGTCCCGATAGTTGCCTAAATATTCATTTATTTATTATCAGTCGAGTTTCTTCTCGTTTATAAAACTAAAAATACTAACTGTGAAGTTTTCCATGTTAAGTTGTAACTCCTCAATCTCCTTGGCGTACTTATCCCAGGCGTCATACTTGACCACAGTAATGTAAATATTCACGAGCTTGCCGGCAAACCGTGAAAATTGATTATCAATACACACTGAATAATAACCACCAGGTGATACTTGATCTGTGTAATCTGCAGTCGCTTGCCACTGGTATGGTTTTACAATTTGACCTGCCGGATTGCGTACAGCAAAACCGGCCATGCCATCACCACCACGAACAACCTTTAATTAAGAAACATATTGCATAAATTAACAAAAATCAGTAGATATTCTCTAAATCCCTTCTGCTACTCACGCTAAATGACACATAGAATGTTGCTCCCGGTTGCACGTACTGGTGGTAGCAATCTTCTTTTCCAGCATCTATGTGAACCTGTTGCATCCGTCCGCAAACAAAAAAATCACAAAAACAAAACATGCATATGAATTGGATGTCACAGCACTCTTGTTGCAATATTTACCTTGTAGTCCATAGCTACAGCCGGCAGATTTTCATACCATGGTTTAGGCACTTCTTGTGAAACAATTTCTGTCGCTACAATTTTAAAAAATATTAAAATAATTGCGCAAAGGGAATTTGTTTGCCACGTCGAAAAATACATTTTGTCTTGCGTCTTGTTTTGATTAATAAACAATACAAAAACTGACTTTCACTGTCAAAATTAAAAAAAAACAACAACAAAAATTAGTTGTATATTAATATGTTATCATATTCAAGTGGATGATAAGAGTGCTGCCAATAATAGCAACTCTGTACAAGTGCTACTGCTCAAACACTACCGAGTGCTAGATGGCGCCCAAAAAGAACAATATACACAATAAACATCTAGTGTTGACAACAACCCAGGAAAATTACCGACGCACTGCTCTACTAGCTCTATGTGGGTGGTATATTATGTCGGTAGTGTCGTGAATTATTTGGAATTACGGTCGTCATTTTGACGATTTTTTGTTCCGAAATTAGCAAAGGCCGATTTGCAGATTTTTTCTAAAAAGTGACGATTTTTTTTAGTCTCCAAATTCTGAATAAAACACTAAATTTTCTGACACGTTCGATTTTTAATCTTGGAATGTTTAACAGCCGTACCTAACAAGAGCTTAAGGCGGAAATTATAAATAAACGCTAGACTGACCAAAAAATGGCTAAATTTGCCATTATTAATTAACAATAGAAAACTCGTGCCGCTTTTGTTTAGGTATGGTTGCAATATGCAAGTCTTAAGAATATCTTTAAATGATTATTTTCAGAGTACAAAAACAACAATGTTACATCTTTTATCTTTCGTCAAGCCATCATCAAATGAACCTTTTACGACTCTCCGTATAAATCATATTTTCAACAATTATACGGCGAACATGTCACGGGTAGTAAGATAAAATCTACGCGAGTCTCATAGGAGTCTTGACATGAAAGACTCGTTAGATAATCTTTACCCACGTCTTAAACGATTGAGGAAGTTCCTTTCGCTGTGCTATAGAAGAATCTCGGTCGTGTTACAGTTTTTCCCATGTGAGGAATATTCTACAATTAAAAAATGCGTTCATCGACGATCAAAGCGGGCCAGAAAATGCATTACATTCTGCTGGTGTCTAATAATTGTAAATTTTTCTGTACATTCAATATACCTCATTGCTTTCCAACGGAAGGCTAAGGTAAAATGTAAAAAGAAAATACAATATAATAGTCTGGTAGTGTATAAAGTCATTTCTGAAAAATTGTAGGAATAGAACTATTACAAAAAAGCTTTATAAAATGCATAACTGAAATTTAGCTCATAGAATAAATTCGAAAAATGAAAAATGTTGAATATAATATAAAGTTACCTTCGGAAGGAAATAATTCCCAGTTTCTATTTGTTAAAATAGTTGAGTTAAATACATTCAATTTTATAAAGTAACACTACCCAGTAAGACACAAAGAATGCTGACGACGGCCGTAGCGGGCCAGAAAATGCATTACATTCTGCTGGTGTCTAATAATTGTAAATTTTTCTGTACATTCAATATACCTCATTGCTTTCCAACGGAAGGCAGTAGTATGTTTTAGCCGGTTTCAACTCACGATTTCCATACAAAACGTAGGATCAATGGGCGTGGCATATTAAAGCTCCGCCCACTTTTTGAAATGGTAATGTTTTGTAGGTGGAGTGAAAGAGATAGATATATGTTATAATGTGTGGTTTTGTTTATTGACCAATGTGGAGAGGGGGGTTTTGTTGATTGATCAATGAGGAGAGGGGGTGATATGTCCATCTGATTGTTATTAGAAATGTAATTAGGGGAGTTCAGAGAAAATTGGATGGAAATAGTGTGTTTTGTTGGTGGAATGTAGTTTGTTTGGGATGTGGTGTGTTGTATGTGGGCTTACTTAATATTTTATGTATTTGTGTGTAAATTTTTGCGGTTTTTGTTATTGATAAGAAAAAAAAATGCAAGTGTTGCCGGGGAGTAATTTTTAAATCGGTGGTTTAAATCGGGGGATCTAAATCGGTGGTTTAAATCGGGGGATCTAAATGGGGGGTTTAAATCGTGGAATGTAAATCAGTGAACTGGAAATTCAAAATCGATTATTAAAAAACTCCGGCAACTCTGTATCGAAAGCAGATCGAAAGCAGATCAGAAGCAGATCGAAAGCAGATCAGAAGCAGATCAATAACAGATAAAAAAGCAAATCGATAACAGATCAGAAACAGTTTTTAAAACATAACACACACACACACACAATCATGAATAAGAATAATAAATTATTAAAAGATATTGTTGAAACCGGAGCGATATTAAAGGAAAAGTTAAAAAACATTAAACTCAATGAAATAGATAAAGTAAATATGTTAGAAGATACCTTTAAGCCAATAACTAAACCTTTAAAACATATAATCAAAAAACTTGATAAAACAAAAAAATCTACTACTAGATCACCATCATATCAATCACTATATACACCATCATCTCCATCACTATATAGATCTAATTTAAATCAAGTTAATGTTTCTAGTAATGCTCCTTGTTATATGGATTATGATGATGATAATAATGAAGCTGGTTTTGCTGGCTTTCATGAAGAAAATATATCTAATCCCAATATGGATTATGATGATATTGATAATGTATCTAGTTTTGTTGGTTCAAATGAAGAAAATAAATCTAACTATGGTATGGATATTGATGATGATGATGATTACAATGATGATGATAATGATAAAAAAGTACACTCATAAAATTATTACAGTAACTGATTGTAGGTTATTAAATTCGTTTTCGGTACTGTTAAAATTGAATAAAAATATAGTTATTTTACGAATAAATTTATTTTTCAACATTTATGTTTGTTATTAAAAAAACAAACTACCAAAAAATAATGTTTTCCGTATTTTTTTTTGTTAATTTGTTTGATTTTTATCGGTTAAAATATATTTTTTAAAAGTAAAAACTATTCAATTTTAACGAATATGATGTTCAATAAATAAAAAACTTAGAAATTACTGAAAAAATCATTTGTTTTAAATGAAATGTAAATGATCCGTTTTTTAAATGAATTTTAATTTGTTTCAAATGAATTTTCGTTTGAATTTAACTACATAATATTTTGAGTGTACAATATGCATCCAACTTAAAACGAATAAGAACATTTAGCAACAACACATCTACTTTACCTAATATAAAGAAAAAGAAAAATACTATGAAAATTTTACAATCAACAAAAAAAACTTTATTAAAATCTAAAAATCCTAAAAAACACATTTCTCCACTAACAACAACAACAACAACTATACCACAATCGAATAATGATAAAATTAAGTAATTCTAAATCAAATGAATCATCAACATCTCTATACGATAATATTTTGTTGTTAATAAATAATAAAATGATTGATAGAGTCTATGGATTTAATATAGATCATGATGGAAATTGGCGATATGGAACAAACAAATTAAAATTTAATAATGATAACACTTTATATATAGGAGATAAAAAATTGAAAATGACACCAGGATTATTTGAATTATTATTTCACTCAAAGCCTTTACATTATAATAAAATAGATTTGAAAAAATATGAAGATATTCTTACAGATACAAATGTACACAGACGTAACTATCAGTCAAACAAACAAATTAAAGGAACTAAAGCATTTAAATATAAACGTATTATAAAAAAATTATTCAATACAAAGAGCAATATTCTCACAAAAGGTAATGGATTATCCTTAAAATCGGTAGAAAAACGTAAACCAAACTATATATATTGGGATGATCCCAATGAATTAGTCAACAGATTACGTTTACTTCTCTCATCGGAAGGAGTGGGACATAACAATCATAAAAACGAAATAATCTCAATTATTGAGGGACTTAGAGAAGCTAATATAATTTATTCATAAACCATGAGTTTTATAAACAAATTTGGAGAAAGCTCTACACCGAAATATAAATTTAACGACCCAAAACTAAGATCAAAGTTTTTAAAAATGCTTAATGTTAGTGTAAACAATCATGTTTTTGATATGCATCAAAAAAGACTTACTAATTTAATTGCACCGATCGATCCAAAGGATGCTGTTACAAAAGCCTATTTAAAACGATCAAATGATCTACTAACAAATAAAATAGATGAAGTTGTTAAAGATTTTGAAACTAAAATTCAATTCACAATAAATGATATTAACCAGGCTATCGTTAATATTGTAAGAAATGAAATTAAGCATGCTAACAAAAATTTCGAAACGAAAATATCAGACTTACAAAATGAAATTAAGAAACTATCAGTCTTAAAAAATGATATAGAAAACATTGCTATTGCCACTCAAAATCATATAAAGAAGGAGGAAAATGTTATTGAACAATCAGTTAAGAAACAAGTATTAACTATAAATAAAGAACATATGAAAAAATTTGAGGAAAGATTTAATCAAATAGAAGAATCAGCCTTATTTCGGTTCTCGATGTCGGTAACACCGTAAGTCGAATTTTGAAGTAGATTAAAGAACTTTAATTTTATTTACTTTAATCTATTACTGAGTCGTTTTCGATATCGAGAACCGAAATAAGGCTGAATATATTTTTAAATGGGTTGGAGTAAATGAACGAATTGACAATCGCGAAGATTATCTTTTTAGAAATATTGGTAAACGTCCACCGGTAAACATACCTAAATACTCATAAAACAACAATTACTTGATTCAGACATACAAAATATTATTCATATTATTAAAAAAACAATATGAATCTTAATGTAGATAAAAGAGAAATAGTTAATGAACTACATAAGCAAGCGAGAAAAAATTTTAAAAGAAGACGAGTTATTGTAAAAGGAATTGATGACTTATGGCAAGCGGATTTTGTAGAAATGGGAAGTTATGCAACACATAATAATGGATATCGTTATCTTTTAACCGTAATAGATACATTTTCGAAAAAAGCTTGGGCTGTTGCAGTAAAAAATAAAAGTGGTGAAAGCGTAACAAAAGCTATAAAGAGTATATTTGATAATAGCCATAGAAAACCGAAAAACCTACAAACAGATGATGGTAAAGAATTCTTTAATAACCAATTTAATCGATTAATGCAAACAAATCAAATCAATCACTACTCAACATATAGCGTCTTGAAAGCTTCCATAATTGAACGATTTAATAGAACAGGGTATAATGTGGAAAGAATTTAGTTATCAAGGAACATATAAATGGATAAACATATATCAAGAACTTGTTGATAAATACAACAATACTTATCACAGAACAATAAAAATGAAACCAAATCAAGTAAATTCATTATATGAAAAATCACTATTGGATACAGTCTACAACAATTTAAAAGTATTTAAAAGACCAAAGTTTAAAGTTGGTGATAACGTCCGAATAAGTAAATATATGTTTTTGAAAAAGGTTATACACCGAATTGGACTACAGAAATCTTTAAAGTTAAAACTGTAAGAAACACAAATCCCAATACATACATACTAAAAGATTATAAGGGACATGATATTAAAGGTGGTTTTTATGATTTTGAACTTATGAAAACTAAATATCCAGAAACGTATTTGGTTGAAAAGGTTATAAGAAGGAGAGGAAATATGTTGTATGTTAAATGGTTGGGATTTACATCAGAGCATAATTCTTGGATAAATGTGAATGATTCGTCTCCTATATAAAGAACATTAAATCGTTTTTTAATTTATTTATTCACCGAACATTAAGATGTCAATAACATTAACAGTAAATGGAGATAGTTCACTTCTAGTTGCAAACTATTTTCCACCCATTCAACTTGATGGAAATTACGTTTGTGGATTAATAAGTCTTGATACATATCATTCTATACTAAATGTTGATGTTGAAAACAATATATTTCATATTGGTGATTATGAAATAGTCATACCTATTGGATCATATGAATTCACAGATTTAGCTGATTTGATTGCAGATAAATATTTGGAACATAAACCGAGAGGAAATCTTAGTATTGAAGCTAATTATAATACTATACAAACAACAATAAAATCTACAACAGATACAATTTATTTTAATAAGGAACGATCAATCGCCCCCCTTTTCGGCTTTAGTAAGAAAATATTGGAAAAGGATCAAGAACATTTTTCAGATAGAACTATAGATATTACAAAAATAAAAAATATTATAGTTGATTGTAATATTGTTAACGGATCCTATATAAATAGCACATCTGCACATACTCTTCATCAGTTTTCACTTGTTGTCAGTCCAGGCTTTAAAATAACAGAGATACCGGCTAATGTAATATATTTACCTGTCAACACTGAAAGAATAAGCACTTTAGATTTAAAAGTTGTCGATCAAGACGGTAATTTAATAAATTTTCGTGGAGAGAAAATATCTATACGTTTACATTTAAAACCAGCCTAAGAATATTCATTATAATAATAATAATAGTATTAATAAAAATACAAGTGATTTGTATAAGCATTCGTCATTCTCACATTCACGTTCAATGGAGCAAGAAGCTGAAAAACCTGTAAGACACAGTCTAACCAAAAATAATCAAGACTTTTTAAAAAACTAGGGATTTAGATTAAAACTCTAAGAAAAGAAAAAAAATTAATAATTTAATTGATGTTTTACAAAAACCACAATTTGATAATTCAATCATCAAAAAGAAGTATCATAGATATTCATCATATTTACAATCGTATAAGAATAATAATGAAATTCGTATAGCCATTCAAAATCGGGATTTGTATGTATTACCACACGAAAGTATTTTATATGTTGAGGGGTTAGCAACAAAGGAAGATTCAATAATCTCACCAAATATACGACTCTTAAATAATTGTATGGCACATTTGTTTGATGAAATTCGATATGAGTTAAACGGTGTAGAGATTGATCGTACACGACATGTGGGTATTGCAACAGAAATAAAAAACTACGTCTCACTTAATAAATCTGAAAGTGATAACCTCTTCAATGCTGGATGGGCACCCTCTAATACTGATGATTTATCACTTGTAAGCGGATATTTTAACTTTTGCGTACCATTAAAAATGTTACTTGGGTTTGCCGAAGACTTTAATAAAATGATAGTAAATTCTAAACATGAATTGATTCTTTTACTTTCCAAAGATGATAAACAAATTTTCAAATCTAACGTTGAAGCCGAAAGAATAAAGCTAACTATACTTAATATTACATGGAAAGTACCACATGTTCAACTTTCTGATACATATAAATTGCATATATTTAAAACAATCAACAATCGTCGACCATTAAATATATCATTTAGAAGTTGGGATATGTATTATTATCCTTCGCTTCCAGAAAGTACAACTGTTTTGTGGAATGTTAAGCTAGCCAACGAAAATGAAAGACCTCGTTTTCTTCTTATAGGATTTCGAAATACTATCAACAACAAGTTTATACATTGTGACTTGGCAGACATAAAAGTTTTTCTAAATTCTGATACTTATCCATATGATGATTTAAATCTTAAATTTGGTAGAAATCGTTTTGCTCTTCTCTACGATATGTATTTGAAGTTTCAACAAAGCTATTATTTACGTAATCCACAACCGTTACTAACACGAGAAAAATTTAAATCAGATGCCCCTTTAATTGTGTTAGATGTAACACATCAAAATGAATCAGTCAAAACTGGACCAATCGATATTCGCATTGAGATGAAAACTTTAACAAACATTCCAGCTAATACAGCCGCTTATTGTTTAATTATACATGATAAAATGTTAGAATACATACCACTTACCAATGAAATAAAAAAACTTATGTAAAATATAAATAAATAAAAAAATTGTTTTCTATTAAAATCTTTTTTTTGTTTTATTTTGTTTATTATTATGAGAGTAAGTAAGTATTTTTATAAATTTCATAATATTATGAAATTAAATATAAATTTCATAATATTATGAAATTAAATATAAATTTCCTTATATTATGAAATTAAAAACAAAAAAAATATTTTTCCTCCAGCCTATATATGTCATGTGCACACTGTGGTGTAGCAAAAAGGGTTGGCAACACCAACTCCGAAAGGAAAGGGACAGCAATAGTTGTAGTTAAGAGAAAGATAGATATAAATAAATAAAGAACTAGAAGAAGAGAAACAAAATAAACACATAAACAAATTGCTGAAAACAGAGTTTATGAAAAATATGGTTGGACGACATTTTGCTTGGCCGAGGCTTCTTGGCCGCCGAAAACCAAAATGTCGTTCCTTTTTCCTTTTGCTTTGACGAATGGTGAGTCCGGTGGCCGGAGTGAAGAAATAATTGAGCAAAGTGGTTTTTTTTTAATACAAATTTTATTGAAAGATTTAAAACTAGAGTAAAAAGTTACATTTTTGTGAATTATAAAAAACGTGAAAGTAAAGTCAAAATCAAAGACATATAAGTAAATTACATAGCAAAGAGTTGTAGCACCAAACCACTGCCGCTTGCCACCGCCAGCTAGTCCGACTCATCCATCGCTGGAGAAGCTGCATTAGCACCATCACGCCAGGGGTGCTTGGTAAAACAAGGTTTTTAGACGTAAGGAAGTGTTAACCTGGACGACTAGACGGACAGGACCGGAATCTGAAAATAAAATAAAATATATAAAAATTTAAATTAAAGGAAATTCTTTTAGGAAATTTTATTTAAAGTTTTTGTTGTTTCGGGTAGCCCAGTCCGTTTTGGGGATTTCGAGCCAAACGTGCGCGGAGAGTAGGGATGAGCTCAGGCCTGGAAATCGTCGGTTAGGAAGACAGAAAGGAACCAGAATTAGTGGTTAAAAATTTTGAATTTTAATAAAATTCCCTAAAAAAAATTAAATTGAAAAAAAAGAAAGTATAAAAAAAAAGAAACAAAAATCAAAAAAAAAAAAAGGAAAAACCTGAAAAGGAAAAGAATTAATAAAAATAAAATAGAAAAAAAAATCAAATACTTACCGGAAAAACGCCTGGACTTCGGACAACAACGGACGACCAAAACCTTCCACCATCAGTGTGCATTCGGCCATAGCAGTCATATCCCGACGGGGAAATAATTAGCAGCTAGTCATCGAGAGGGAGAATAGCCGTTTCTGCCGAAGCTAGAAAAAAGGTGTTTAGCTAGTAAACTAAGAGAATTGTGAAATAAAAAGCAAAAAAAAAAAGGGGTTAAAATTACAAATTGTTTAAAAAATTAATTGTTAAAGTTAAAGTAAAGCCGCCTTAATCTAAATATTTAATTAATAACTACCTTTTTGCTTAAACCTAAAGGTTCTGGTTTTGTAAAATTTTAACATTGCTAAATATTTAAATGAAGTTGTTTTAAAAGGAAAGATTGTGTTTTGCCAAATAAATAATGAAATTTGTAACGTTAAGACGAAATTTTTAAGAAGTGTTGTCATTTAAACATGATGGAGTAAATTTATACAAAAGCGGTGAGTAAGGGAGGAAAAGGAAAAAAAATGTGAATATGGGAAAAGATTAACGCTGTTTAGGGACATCCGAGTAGACCTCAAAGTAGGATGTACGGTGGGACTAAGGATCCCAAAGGGAGGGCAAATATTAGGCCAGTCACCTGCATAATTATATGTATATGTGTGTGTGTCTCTTAGTGTCGCAACAATTTACCGCTTCGGGTCCCAAATATCTATTTGTTTTAGATCGCATGAACAAAAGTTGTTTTGTAGCTGGTATGAATTTTTTGTACTCGGGATTGCTGCCAGTCGGTTGGCAAGAACCACCCCATCCGGCGAGCTTAAGCCGCGCGATCCGCCAGCATACCAGCGCCGCCGACAGTCTGACCATATTTGCTGGTTGTTGTGTAAACCGCAACCAGCTGGTATTTTTCCCCCGTCCCGTGTAGTACAAAATGGCGCCCAACGTGGGCCCCGAAGCAGTTCAATAGCCTGGATTAAAGGAAAAAAAATAGAATAGAGTTTTCCTTTGTGTAAAGCGTAGGTCCAATTAGGAAATACCCAAGAGTCCCTAATTAGTAGCGACGACTGTGGACAAGGGAAATAATTTTGTAGTTTGGTTTTTAGTTGAAATAGGAGGAAGAATTTGGCAATTCGGCGTGAGTCATTTTGAGCTCACATAGGTAGGTCCCGGGTTTAAACGATTACTAAATCGAATCCGCGTTGCACATATGCTGCGGTCAATATGATCAGGCGAATTACAGATTCGGGTGTATTGGTCCTGGACGGACAACTTGAGGCTTATTTAAGGCAGCTTAGAAAGGTTTAAAATAAATTGCTCAAGTAGGAAGTAAGGATAGAAACGGAAGTATGTTAGGTTAAGCTTGAAATATATAAAGGTATTTTATACTTACTTTAGGTTCTCCGGAATTAGTTTCGGATATGTGCTTAGCAGTCAAAAGTAGTTGGGGCGAGTCCTAGAATTATATGGCGTATTTGTAGAACCAAGTGTCTAGAGGCAGCTTAACTTTTTCTTTTGAAGTCAAGTGTTAAGGCTGACCTAACTTCATCCATTCCATTTGTTTTTTTGTTGTTGATTTACCCTGTTACCCATTTAGTTGCGACTCTAAAGAGTAGAGGGAAATAAATTTATTAGAACCTAGTACACACATAAATAGTGACACTATTAAAATACAAGTAACTTACCATTTCACATTTATATTTTTTTTTCCCCCCCGAAAATCACCGCTGAAATTTTAAAAATTATAAAGTTTTCAAAGTTATCCTGTTTTGCAGCCGAATACAATTTTTGATTTGGTTTTGTGGCATTTTTAATACATATTTAAGTTGTTTTTTTATTAAGGTAATTTTTCGTCGTTTTGAGGAAGGTTATCTACGGTTGATAGTAATTGTTTTTAAACAGGTACACATATACCTTTTGATTTGTTTTTTTTTTACTTTTATGCAAATAGTATTGGGTTTTTTTAATATTATCGTTTTTTTTTTGGCGTTGAGTTTTTTATATAATTTTTGGTTTGTTGCTTTAATGGTTTTAACCCGGCGTGCAAGTAAGATCTTGGCAAGCGACATGGCTACAACGAGCGCAAGTACAACTGGTAGTACGTATGCATCTACAGTAGCAACGATTTCTTCTATGGCAAATCCTGCTGTCTACAGTAGTACAACAACAACAACAACAGCATTAAATTTGAATCCGATTGCAACCACTCAATCGTACGATCTATCGCTCAGCTCTGAAGGTCTGGATCAAACTGTGGTTTCTCCTCCCTTTGAAAGTGCCACAGCACAAAACATTCGACGGGAGGTGCGTGAAAGTACGACTGGGGGTTTAGATACTGGTTTCAGGTTGAGTGCAGGCAGTGTCCAACAAATTGTGGAAGCCTCGGTGGGTCTCTGCCAAGCAAGATTTATGAGAGAGGTAGATGAGAAGATACGGGAGGCATTAGCGGAAATTAAAGTGGCATAACGCAGCAAGCACAAGCTACACCTACTCCACCGACCTCCAGTTCAAGTCCCAATTATTGTGGGCTACCACCAAGACCTTCACAAGGCAATTTTGTTCAGAGCCAACAGTTACCAGGCCCGCCGGTTTCAAGAGCATCTCAGTATTCTCAACCTCCACCATTGGGGGCAGCTCCAGTGACGATTGGGTCAGGCCAAGGAAGGCCAAGCGTTTTAAATGTAGCACCGCCATCTATTCCACCGCAACCACAAACCGCTTACCAGCAACAGCAGTACGTGCTACAGCAGCAAAATCCATTGCCGTATCTACAGCCGCCAGTTCAGACGCAGTATTATCAGCAGCCAGTGTTACCACCACAGCCCTTTGGTCAGCCACAAAATGCAGCTAGCTACCAGCAGCCGTCTCGGAATTACCAGCCAGAGTATGCACCAAATGCCTGGACAGCAGCAGCAATGCAACCACCACCTTTTCCACCGCAAAACGCTAGTGCTGGCAATACATGGCCAAGTCAGCCCGAAGCGCTAGATAAATATAAGTTAGCCAAATGGGGAGTAAAGTTTGATGGCACAAGCAAATCCATGAATGTGCAAGAATTCATTTTCAGAGTGGGGGCTTTGCGCCGAGACTATGGTTGTTCCGACACTGAGATGCTGAGGAGTTTTCACATTTTGCTGGATGGTACCGCACTCGATTGGTATTGGGATTACCGCAAAATTGTACATATTAGCACTTGGGAGGAGCTAGAAAAAGCGCTTTTAAACCAGTATAGGCGATATGAAAAAGAATACCAAGTTCAGATGCAAATTCTGAATAGAAGGCAGCAGCCACAAGAGTCCTTTGAGGATTTCTACAACGCCGTCATCAGGTTAAGAAACCAGCAGCAAAATCCATATGAAGAGGAACAGCTGGTAGAAATTATGAGAGGCAATTTAAAACCATCACTGGCACAGGTGATGTTTGCGGTGCAAATAAGAACACTGTCGGAGTTTTGCCGAGAAGTTAGACGTGCTGAAAGTCTAATAACAACGCAAAGACAACTGTACCAGCAGCGAAATTTTGGCCAGAGGGTCAGTGAGATCGAGTTTGTGGACGAGGATTCGCCGTTAGTCAATCTGGAAGTAGATGCCATACGTTCTACCAGTCATTACACTTGCTGGAATTGTAAGGCCGTAGGTCACAGCTTTGTAGACTGTCCTGAACCAATTGTTAGACAATTTTGTTTTAGGTGTGGTAAGGACAATGTTGTTGCCCCAAAATGTCCCAGGTGCCAGGGAAACCGGTCGCGAAACCCGTCTCAAACTGGGGAGGCGCGGTCGACCGAAGTCTAGACCCAGTAGCGATGAAATTAACAACAGAATCTGATGGGAGGGGGGTTAAAGTTTTGAGAAGAGACAATATAGAGTTAAAATGTAGTCCGGAGCCTAGGCTCAGGGAAATTAAACCCTTACATGTACGCGTGCGTGAGTATAATCAGGCGAAGCTTAGAATTTTCGGTGAAGTGAGTAATAGAATTAAAAAGGCGCGCGAACGTTATAAAGTGCGGAAAAGACTGAGGCGCGAAATAGCGGCGGCGACATTGTACGAAGGAGGCGATTCCCGTTTTTATACAAACATAAATATAAATGGTATAGAAATCGAGGGTTTGCTGGACAGTGGGGCGACTATTACATGTCTAGGCCGCAATTGTATGCATTTTGGTTCGGGAAACCGGCCTTGAAATACACGATTTTCGTAGCATGATAGGAACGGCGGATGGCTCTAAACACCATATTGTAGGTCGCGTGCGGTCGGAGGTTAAGTTTCGTGATAGGTCTCAAGTGATTACTTTTTATTTAGTGCCTACTCTGAATCGTGAGCTCTTCTTGGGGATCGATTTTATGAAGGCTTTTAAATTATTTGCCAACATCGATAGTCTTACGACAAATGAAGTAAGTCTCTGTGAAGAGGCAGATAATTCTTCGGATGTCGTAACTCATAATTTGACAGCTGAACAGCGTCAGAGACTGGATTCTGTCATATTGAAGTTTCCCTGTTGTATGAAAAAAGGCCTAGGAAAAACACATTTAGAGACGCACTCAATAGATACCCAGGATGCTAATCCAGTGAAGGATCGTCATTATCCTGTCTCTCCGGCTGTACAAAAGTTGATGTTCGCGGAGCTAGATAGGATGCTTGATCTTGGTGTTATTGAGCTTAGCGAGAATCCGTGGAGTCATCCGGTTACTCTGGTCCGCAAGGGCGAGAAGAATCGGCTGTGTTTGGACGCTCGAAAGCTCAATGCTCTAACGGTCAAGGATGCCTATCCTCTGCCGCACATCGAGGGTTTGCTCAGTCGTTTGGGAGACACGATTTTTATATCCAGTGTCGATTTAAAGGACGCTTTCTGGCAGATACCACTAGACCCGTCTAGTAGGGAGAAAACTGCATTCACAGTGCCTGGGCGACCGCTTTACCATTATACGGTCATGCCATTTGGGTTGTGTAACGCAGCTCAAAGGTTATGCCGTCTAATGGATAAGGTGATTCCCGCGGCACTACGTGATAGAGTTTTCGTCTACTTAGACGATCTTTTGATAGTATCTCCAGATTTCGAGACACACCTGGAATTGTTAACTAAGGTATCTATTCAGTTGCGTGAAGCAGGGTTAACTTTTAATGTGGCGAAATCCAGATTCTGCTTCAAAGAGTTACGATATCTGGGGTACATAGTGGGTGGTGGCAAATTAAAGCCTGATCCGGCTAAAGTGGAAACGATTGCTCGTTTTGCCTACCCTAAAACAGCAAAGCAAGTGCGGGGTTTCATGGGGGCAGCGGGATGGTATAGAAAATTTATACCAGACTATGCTACCATTGCCGCCCCAATCTTTGAAACGCTAAAGAAGGGGAAGCAATTCAAGTTTTCGGAAGAAGCGAAAGTCGCGTTTGATCGCCTCAAGGAAGCTCTGATTACGAGCCCACTTCTTAATCATCCGGACTTCTCCAGACATTTCTACGTTCAGTGTGACGCATCGGATGTAGGCATTGGCGCTGTTCTTTTCCAAAAAGACGATTCTGATGGTGAACACCCAATAGCCTATTTTTCCCACAAATTAACACCAGCACAAAAGAATTATTCTGTCACTGA
Organism: Pollenia angustigena; assembly: GCA_930367215.1. Lineage (NCBI taxonomy): Eukaryota > Metazoa > Arthropoda > Insecta > Diptera > Polleniidae > Pollenia > Pollenia angustigena. The sequence continues at coordinate 232,628,705 of OV884058.1, read as the reverse complement.
GCGAGAATGTCTGGCAGTTGTCTTGGCGATTAAAAAGTTTAGGCCCTATATAGAATTAATGCCGTTTTCAGTTATTACCGATCATAGTAGCCTTAAGTGGCTTATGTCGCATAAAGATTTGGCGGGCGAGGTGGAGCTTGCATCTTCAGGCATACGATTTCAAGATCGAACATAGGCAGGGGAAACAAAATATAGTACCTGATACCCTATCACGCTATGAAATGGATGAAATTTCTACTGATGTATCGGGCCTTATAGATCTTAATGCCGAGGCGTTTAAATCTAAAGAGTATTCAGAGCTTATGGTCACTATTCAGAATAATTCTGAGAATTTACCGGATTTGAAAGTAGTCGATAATATGGTCTACAAAAGGACAAGAGCGTATAATGGTGTTGAGGTTGATGAGGATTTTGCGTGGAAGCTCTGGGTTCCACTTGAGTTAACCGCGGATATTATAAAGCGTTGTCACGATTCAACACAAGCCTCACATGGTGGTTTTGGCAAAACTCTTCGACGGGTGAAAGAATATTTCTATTGGCCAAATCAAAATGTACATGTCAGAGATTTCGTTAAACACTGTCAAACTTGCAAAGAGTCGAAACCAGCAAATATAACTTTGCGACCACCTATGGGTGCAGAAGCCCGTAGCGAACGTCCATTCCAGAGAATTTTTATCGATTTTCTTGGGCCATACCCCCGCTCTAAAAACGGAAATAGTTTTATTTTTATTGCATTAGATCATTTAACGAAATTTGTGCTGTTGAAAGCGATGCCGAAGGCAAGTACTAAAAATGTAATAAAGTTTTTAATTGCAGACGTTTTTTATAAGTTTGGCACCCCAGAAACCATTGTGTCAGATAATGGCAAACAATTCGTTAGCAAAGAGTATGCGGATATGATAAAAAACTTTGATATTAAACATTTAAGAACAGCCACTCATTCCCCACAAGCCAACGCATCCGAGCGAGTTAATCAGTCAATCTTAGCAGCAGTTCGCTCGTTTTTGCAGGAAGATCACACTGAATGGGATAGGCATCTGCCTGAAATAGAATTCTCGCTAAGATCGTCGGTTCAGACTTCCATTGGTGTAACCCCATATTTCGCACTTTTCGGTACAAATATGATCGGGCATGGCAGTGTGTATAAGTTGGCCAGAAAGCTCGAGGGTTTAAGTGAACCAGAGTGGAATATCATACCAAAATCGGTCAAAATGGATCTGTTGCGGCAGAAAATAAGGGAAAGTCTACATAATTCTTATGTTCGAAACGAAAAAACTTACAATACGCGTTAAATTCATACCCGGACAAGAAGTTTACCGGAGAAACTTCCAGCAAAGCGACTTTAAGCGCGGATTCAACGCAAAACTCGCGAGAAAGTTCTTAAAGTGCAGGGTAGTTAGACCGGTCGGTAATAGCCTATACGAAATTGAAGATTTGCAAGGAAAATCGTTGGGGGTATTTCACGCCAAGGATTTAAAGCAGTAATGCTGTAAATCTTTGGTGTACTTAGTCCTGACGTTTTTCACTAGTGCTCAGTGCATTATTATTTGTTTTTTTATATTGTTAGTAATTATTTACGTGAATAGCTACGGTTGTTAATTTTGTGTAACTTCTAAATTTACTTTACTTAACTTCTCTGGAGATTTATTTTTGTCCTGGCTGTGGATGAAGTATGAACAAACTGGGGTTAGTACGCACGGGTATATCCTACTGTCGGCTGATGACTTCAAAGCTGGGATTTGATAGTAGTTCATTTATTTATTTGTCTCAACTATAAGCTAACGTTTCTAAACAAGTTACATTTGTAACCATTATCGTCCTAATAGTGTAACCTCGTCAAAGCCCTGGAGAACTACGCTATTAAGGACTAGAGGTTTTTCGTCACCTAGGACAATAATTTGTTCTGAGTCCGAATCTTACAGCGAGTTGAGATAAAAGTAAATAAATGGGTTTTTGTTATAATTACAGCTTGAGTTAAACGGCCGATAGCGTGGGTATTTGGTGGTACTTAACCGCCAGCTTTGAGTATGGTCTATCCAAGGCTGGGCAAAAGTAATTCTCTTGGAGCTCTGTTAAGATAACGAGAAGCCATATTTATTTATACGACTTTTCGGGATGTTAACAAAGCTCGACTAGGGAAGTAGGTATATACGTAAAATGCGTTTTATTAGGCGATATTTCATTTTATCTAGGTAAATATCTTAAACTTTAATCACTCACCTGAAGATTTCTGTTGGTTGATTTGTGGGGTTAGTTGTTTTTTTTTATGGTGTAGGGGTTGGCTGGATTAGTTGTAGATGAGGTTGGTGATAAGCCTGTGGAAAAATTTTAAATCACCATTAGTTAACGTTAATATTGTTTAATATTTAGTTTTTAAATTTTATTTTATACTTGCCACCCAAGTGTTTTGTTTGTTTGGTGATGGCCAGGTAAATTGTGCCTTAGTGCTCCTGAATTCATTTAGCCTAGGGAGAAAGTAGAATTAATAGGTATACTTGTGTGCAGGAAAAAAATATATAAAAAATCAAAATACAAAAAAAAATATATAATAAATCAAAATACAAAAAAAAATATATAAAAAATCAAAATACGAAAAAAAAAAAAAAAAAATTTATAAAAAATCAAGATACAAAAAAATAAATTCTTTTGAAATCAAAATATAAAAAATTATAAGAATCAAAGTATATATTAAATAGATGGATAAATATTTAGACCTAAATACCAAAAATAGGGAAACCAATTTTTTTTTTTTGATTTATTTATTATATAATTGGTTAAAATATTTCAAAAGGACCAATAGTGAATTAGACAAACAGTTGGCTAACTTAGCCTTATTTACTTTTGAAATGTTTTAATCAAATTGGGTTTTTTAGTTCTGGTTTCTTAATTTTTGAAAAAATCGCAGGGGGTATTGATCGTCAAAGATTTTACTCTTTGATGGCTTTAGTCCTTGCGTTTCTGTTGCTTTTAAAATTCCCATTAAATTTTGAACTTGTCTTAGGGAATGTCGATAGTGGAAAGGTTTTGATGTTAATTTGGCTTAAAATTAAGTTTTGAACATAATTTGAACTGTTTTTTTTCAACTTACCCGTCATAGGTTGGTCATAGCCATAGTTCCTTCTCCTAGGAGTCCTGAATTGCATGCCTGAGCCTGGGGAGAAGAGAATTAATTAGTTTTTATGTTAGTTTTTTAAACCTAAGTAAAATATTCTAAAAGGAATTCTTTGATGATGAATTTCTATGGTTTATGAAATTCCTTTTTTGAACATACCTGTTTTTTTGGATATTCTTTGGGGGGAAACACAAGGGGTATTTCCCGCCAAAGTTTTAACACGTTGGTGGACTTAGTCCTTGGGTTTCTCCCGGCATTGCGTCCAGTACGGATGTGGCCGATGAACTAGTTGCCTGGTCGTGATAGGCGTTTTTGTAAAAATCCTGTTTATTTCTGAAAAGAGAAATAGTAGTAATTAATAATGGTCAGCAAAATTTTTTTTTTGCGGAAATGAAATTTAGTTGTTTTTTTTTGGTTGCTTATAAAGTTAAATTTTGTTTAAAACACTAGCGCTTGTATTTATAAGAAAGATTTTTGAATTTAATGAGGGTTTACAAACAAATTGTGTATGGAAAATTCTCCGTAGTAAACGTTTGTTAGATTTAATAATACTGTATAAATACGAGGGGGGTAGGAGTTAATTATTAATAAGGTTTACTTTCTGTTAGGACTTTACTTTGGTACCGCGCTGGAAGAAGAGGAAATACATTTTCTTTCTATTTTCACTCGCGTTGCACCCACGACAGGTTGATTCACTCGGTACACTTCACTTCACTTATTTTTTTTTTTTTTTTTTATTAACTTTTAGCAGTTAATTTTGCTCTTCAATGTATACTTATTTCAATTATGTTCACTGTGTTTTGTTTTTCGCACTTTTAATCAATATTTAAACACAGCACCAATTTAAGTTAAACTTTTTTGAGTATTTGCATTTTTTTGTTAGTCGTTGTAAAGGCTAAAATAATTCGTTTTTCTTCATGGTACTGGACTTGTAGCTTTATTAATTAAAAGTTTCCTGAGTGTTTGGTCACTTTAAAGGAGCATCCATTGGCTATATTATTGTATATGGTATTTGCCTTATTATTTCTATATTGCCCTATGTTGTTCAATAAGGGGCTCAGTACTTTAAATTAAGTTATGGTGGAACTTTTATGGAGTAATAAAAGGAAAAAAAATTAATTAACATTTAAAACAAAACAACATCATACATTGGGGCCAACACATTGCACAATAAAGAAAAAACATTGCACAATAAAGTTTCTCGCCAATATATAGTGGCACCTTCGAGTATCACATACACATGGGCAATATAAATATATAATACTGAAAGGTTTAGCGAATATAAATTTCACTTTTTTTAGTTTTTGGTTCTGCACTGTGTAACACTTTTAATTCATGCTTGCTTACCTGGTTATCCGGTGGCATCGGTGGGTGCAACATCCATTTAGATCCAAGAATGTTTCCTGAAAAGAGAAGGAAATGGTTCATTAATATGTGTATGTTACTAAAGGCACTAAGGGAATGGGGTACTTACCAATGTCCCTTCGGTGCATATGTAGGTATGTCGCTGCCGTTAGCATAGTGGCCTAGAGCAAAAGGAAATTTTTGGTTAACATTTTTTTTGTTATGCCAGTAATAGTAATTTTGGTTTATATACATACCTTTTTATTTCACCCATCTTGACACCATCCTTGTGGTTTTTCTGCAAGAAAAGAAATATTAAATATCTGTATTTAATTAAAAAAAAAAAATTATATTTAGTTGCCTATTTATTGCAGGCTTACCTTTTTTGTTAGCGGCCGCCATTACGAAAAAATTTACAATCAAGTTGTAATTTTCCCACGCGTACTATTATCGATAGTTTCTTTTGTTCATTTTCCTTCATTCATACAGATGTTCATTACGTTTATTTAGTGCTGCCTGACAGGGTGAAAGATAGGTTCCACACGGTGTATTTATGAATGAGGTTGAAAAGTAGAGTTACCAGACGTTTGTGTTTGTTTAGGGATTTATTAATAATGCCCAAAATACCCAAAATTTAAAAATTGTACCGAATTTAGTTAAAAGCCAAAGAAAGTAGTTTCCCTCCCATTCTGGGTTTGTCATGTGCACCCTGTGGTGTAGCAAAAAGGGTTGGCAACACCAACTCCGAAAGGAAAGGGACAGCAATAGTTGTAGTTAAGAGAAAGATAGATATAAATAAATAAAGAACTAGAAGAAGAGAAACAAAATAAACACATAAACAAATTGCTGAAAACAGAGTTTATGAAAAATATGGTTGGACGACATTTTGCTTGGCCGAGGCTTCTTGGCCGCCGAAAACCAAAATGTCGTTCCATTTTCCTTTTGCTTTGACGAATGGTGAGTCCGGTGGCCGGAGTGAAGAAATAATTGAGCAAATTGGTTTTTTTTTTAATACAAATTTTATTGAAAGATTTAAAACTAGAGTAAAAAGTTACATTTTTGTGAATTATAAAAAACGTGAAAGTAAAGTCAAAATCAAAGACATATAAGTAAATTACATAGCAAAGAGTTGTACCACCAAACCACTGCCGCTTGCCACCGCCAGCTAGTCCGACTCATCCATCGCTGGAGAAGCTGAATTAGCACCATCACGCCAGGGGTGCTTGGTAAAACAAGGTTTTTAGACGTAAGGAAGTGTTAACCTGGACGACTAGACGGACAGGACCGGAATCTGAAAATAAAATAAAAAAAAATATATAAAAATTTAAATTAAAGGAAATTCTTTTAGGAAATTTTATTTAAAGTTTTTGTTGTTTCGGGTAGCCCAGTCCGTTTTGGGGATTTCGAGCCAAACGTGCGCGGAGAGTAGGGTTGAGCTCAGGCCTGGAAATCGTCGGTTAGGAAGACAGAAAGGAACCAGAATTAGTGGTTAAAAATTTTGAATTTTAATAAAATTCCCTAAAAAAAATTAAATTGAAAAAAAAGAAAGTATAAAAAAAAAGAAACACAAATCAAAAAAAAAAAAAAAGGAAAAACCTGAAAAGGATTAATAAAAATAAAATAGAAAAAAAAAATCAAATACTTACCGGAAAAACGCCTGGACTTCGGACAACAACGGACGACCAAAACCTTCCACCATCAGTGTGCATTCGGCCATAGCAGTCATATCCCGACGGGGAAATAATTAGCAGCTAGTCATCGAGAGGGAGAATAGCCGTTTCTGCCGAAGCTAGAAAAAAGGTGTTTAGCTAGTAAACTAAGAGAATTGTGAAATAAAAAGCAAAAAAAAAAAAGGGGTTAAAATTACAAATTGTTTAAAAAATTAATTGTTAAAGTTAAAGTAAAGCCGCCTTAATCTAAATATTTAATTAATAACTACCTTTTTGCTTAAACCTAAAGGTTCTGGTTTTGTAAAATTTTAACATTGCTAAATATTTAAATGAAGTTGTTTTAAAAGGAAAGATTGTGTTTTGCCAAATAAATAATGAAATTTGTAACGTTAAGACGAAATTTTTAAGAAGTGTTGTCATTTAAACATGATGGAGTGAATTTATACAAAAGCGGTGAGTAAGGGAGGAAAAGGAAAAAAAATGTGAATATGGGAAAAGATTAACGCTGTTTAGGGACATCCGAGTAGACCTCAAAGTAGGATGTACGGTGGGACTAAGGATCCCAAAGGGAGGGCAAATATTAGGCCAGTCACCTGCCTAATTATATGTATATGTGTGTGTGTCTCTTAGTGTCGCAACAATTTACCGCTTCGGGTCCCAAATATCTATTTGTTTTAGATCGCATGAACAAAAGTTGTTTTGTAGCTGGTATGAATTTTTTGTACTCGGGATTGCTGCCAGTCGGTTGGCAAGAACCACCCCATCCGGCGAGCTTAAGCCGCGCGATCCGCCAGCATACCAGCGCCGCCGACAGTCTGGCCATATTTGCTGGTTGTTGTGTAAACCGCAACCAGCTGGTATTTTTCCCCCGTCGCGTGTAGTACATATATAAAGAGATAAAATTGAAGTTTTTACATTACTTTAAATTTGTATACGGTATAGTATACATCTCTCTCTCTCTCAATCAATAAAAGATTAATTATGAAATTTCTAATACTTTGTACAGTTTTTGTGTTGAGTACAGTAATTGTTAATACAATACCAATTACTGATAATACAGCTATCCCAATTCAATCGAATTCAAAAAGTATAGAATTTAATTATACACTTCCCAACAATAATATTTAAAAAATTAATATATCATTTCTTATGCTGAAGGAGAGCAAAGAATTAGAAAATAAAGATGAGGAATTTTTAAAGCTAGTGAACGATTATGAATTAAATGATGCTAAAGTGTATTAGAATCCTCATCAAACACAACAACAACAACAACCACTACTTCAACAACTACTACTACTACTACAGCTCCTCCATTGATTACAACAGACGATCCGTCAATCAACTATTTTACAGTAGACGATGCTATATAAGCCTTTCGTAAAGATTTAATTAAACAGGAAGTAAATATTGGTGGTATACTAGATTCTGATCACGCATTTTACAGACATTTTAATCTTAAATATGAAAATTTTGATGTACCAATTCGTTGTACGTATGAAAGTGTTTTCGTGAAAAAGAAATTGAAAATTAGTTGTTTTGAATATCGTGAATTTGAGCAGGAGAGAATTCTAAGTAATGGTGAAATTGAAAAAGTTGGCACTCCAGATTTATCACGTAAATTGCAAGACATTTAAATAATTGATTTAAAAAAATACGAACAAACATATAAAATGACTATTGAATAAGAATATAATGTTTAGTTTATCTCTGAAAGTTGGAGGAAAAAGAATATTAGAATGTTAGCAATATTTCTATATATATTTATTATATTATACACTCAAGTAACACTATGGAACATTTTTGGGATTATTGTCTGGGGGGTGAGAAATTCCAAGTCAGGGTGATGGTACTAGGTCAGTATTGTGACGATGGAAGTCGGTGAACCTCGTTTCCATCTACACCATGGATGCATTGATTAGGTTATTTAGTATTATATTTTTTTATTATTATTATTCTATTATCGTGGAGCTGACATTTCTTTAAAATGAACTTTTGATATGTGTCATTATTATTTTTTATTATTATTTAATATGATGACTGTTTGTAAATAGTTATAAGACAAAAATTAAATTGAATTTGAATTTACTAACGGCCTTTTATGGCGACCTCTAGTGGTAGCCAGGCTACTCGAATTGGCATATGAGACCCCCTAGCGGCGCGTAGCAGTCAACACATGCCGAACAGATGGGCTAAACAGCTGATCCAAACAGATGGGCAGATGCAGCCACCATGTACTTATGACGGCCGAAAAGTATAAAAGCAGAGCAAAAATGAAAATCGTGATCAGTCGGTGCCAAGCGCAGTGGTAGGTAAGTCATATTATACGGTGGTTGTCCCGCTGTATTATGTTAGTAGTTTGTTTAGTAGTGTTTGTGTGGATCAAATTGGAAATTCCGTGGTGGTCCCGCAGGTTTTCAATTTGGTGCTACGCTGACATTCAGAGCCGAGCGTAGTGGTGTGCCCGTGGTTGTTCTGCAGGTACACGACTGCGAGTTACTCGACACAACGTCTCCGTGGTTGTCCCGCAGATTCGGTTGTGTCTGGTGACTTCACTGGGCCTCTTCGTTTGTGGTGTGTGTGTAGGGCCGGTTGTAGATTCCGTGGTTGTCCCGCAGGTCTCCAATACGGTGCTACACCGACATCAAAGCCGAGCGTAGGAGTGTACCCGTGGTTGTCCCGCAGGTTTACGACTACGAGCAACCCAGCGCAACGAATCCGTGGTCGTCCCGCAGACTCGTTGTCGTTGGGCGGCTTCACTGGGCCAGAGTTAGCGCACACCGTACAAACATACCACTATCGTCTGAATCAGGCATACCTGTCGTTCCGCCCTCCCGTGATCGTGTCGCCCGAGGTAACGTGTGAAACCATAATCGCCGTTGTAGTAGAGCTGTAATTTTATCCTGTAAATAAAGTCGTGTGTTTTGAAAAATTAAAAAGGACTGGTGTGGTGTTTTTCTTTCTTTACGAGGTCTCGAATAAATAATAAATTTATTGTGAGTGAACCCTGGTAATCCGGCGAGTGATACCCCAGCCAAGAAGGTTCGTTACAGTATAGTAAAACCCTCAAAGGGTTTGGCGTTCGTATGTGTCAGTTTTTTTTATGACATTTTAAATTTTTTCCTTATCTTGATGTTTTTTTGTTTAACATAACTCGACAACCACTTGTTTGATTTTGCTAAAATAAACTCAAAAAAATTTAGAATTACAATTTCTTTAATCCGTTCACATAACGTTTTTCTTTATAATCAACAGTTTTGCCGGTAAAAATAAATTTGTGGAGAAAAAAAAATATTTTTTTGCCTAAAAATTAAAAATTTTTTTTTTTTAAATTCATAAAAAATCCAAAACGGAAAAAAGGATAAAGTGTTATTAATTTCATGTAAAGTCACATTACCTATAAACAAAATGCGACATAGATCATATAAATCGATTAACGCGTTCTGCTTTTATTTACAATTAAGTGAAGGTATCCCATTTTGACAAGAATATTGATATTTCTTTTTATTCAAAAAAGTGTCATTTATCGCCTTTTTTATAAATTTTCCCCAATAACTCCAGACTTCTGACCATAAAGCTTATTTTGATTTATTAAAATTGGCTCATTGGATACTGATGGCTCATATGGGGGATCATCACGTGCATGATATGTCGGAGCAGTCGTAGAAGAGAAAATATCTGGGCTAGAAGCTTTTGGCACAGGAATGTGGTCCGAATGAGGCAATGGTATTGCGGCACTTGCAACACCAACGTAATTATACGATTTTCTTATCCTTTTTGCGGCTCCTTTATTCGCACATGCATTGCAATTCAATGGATTTTGACCTTCGTCAGGACTAGTCCAAGTCATTGGGATACCGAATGGCATACTTTCACGTCTTCTATTTTTCCAATCCATTAGATGGTTCTAGCAGCTTTTACACACTATATTTGGTACCCAATTTTCGTTCACTATAACATTTTGGTTGAAGTACATCTCGTATGTTTGAACAAAATCAGTACTGAAATTTCCCCTTTTTTTATGTGTTGAGACATATTGACCACAGCAGTAGCAAAAGCTATTTATATCTGCACAGTTCCATATTCTGTTCTCTTTTGTTCACTTTTAAAAAACTGGAGAAAAATCACTTTTACTGTTCGCGTTCGTCGGCACTTGTTGAATGACAAAAATCACAGAACCAGTGTGAGAAAGAGAAGAAGTATAATGACAAGGCATGTTTTATGTGAACATTACAGAACCAGTGTTGCCACTCAATATTTCTCTTTTAGTACAGTAGAAAAATATGAGAGAGTTCGGCTTGCGAGTGTAAATGTTTTCTCCAAATAATGTTGTGCATATCTGGAGCAAATTTTTGAAATTCATACATTTACCTAATTGTGAATAAATGAGAAACGCGTGCATCGATTTTCATGATCTATGCCTTTTTTTGCTCATGAGTTATGTGACTTTACGCGAAAGTAATTAGTTTTGGAACTTTTTTCCATTTTGGATTTTTTATGAATTTAAAAAAAAAAATATTTAAATTTTTAGGCAAAAAATACTTTTTTCCCTTCATACATTCATTTTTAACTTCAAAAGTATTGCACATATAGGAAAACGGTATAGAAACAGATTTGAGAAATTGTAATTCTTAATTTTTCTAAATTTGTTTCATCAAAATCGGACAAGTGGTTCTCGAGTTATGTTAAACTACGTTTTTGCCAAAATGTTACAACTAAGCGAAAAAACATCAAGATAAGGAAAAAATTTAAAATGTCATAAAAAAAAACTGACACATACGAACGCCAAACCCTTTGAGGGTTTTACTATACTGACCTAGTATCATCACCCTGACTTGGAATTTCTCACCCCCAGATTGGCTGTTGTACTGTGTTATCAACAATCTTATAATTCACCTGTTAATATTGAAGGTGATACAAGTAAATATATTAATTTTAAATTAAATTATCTCAACAATACCTTAAATGTCCAAGTACATTTATCACTGCAATTGGAAAACCATGCGTCATCAAACACAACAACAACACCATCATTAAATAATCGTGTAAGAGAACCAAGAAGTTTTAATGATTCACCACAAACGTTTACTATTAACGATGCAATTGAGGCTTTTAGAAAGGATTTAATTGAAAAGGAAATTAATATTGGTGGTATTATTGAGAGTTCTACTGTATTCTTTCGTCATTTCAATCTAAAATATGAGAATTGTGAAGTAAGACTTCGTTGTAGTTACTACAGTAACTATCAATATCGTAAACTTAACATTTATTGTTTTGAATATAACACCAAATTCGAAAGAGATGTATTATATTTCAATGGTAGAAGTAAAGAGTTTGAAACAAGTCCACTATCCGATAGAAATAGAGAGTTTGAAACAAGTCCACTATTCGAACGAAGTCGAAATGATATAAATATAAGAACAATTAATATTAAAGATTATTCACAAACATTACATATGAGCATACAGTAATATTTTTCACATCAACAACAACATCAAGATCAACAATGATTACTAAAGACATTTGTAATTTTTAAAAAAATTTTCACACGTTATTTCTGATAATCATAAAAATCAACTTTTTAATATTCAATCATTTTTGGACGATAGAAGTATATTGCAAACACTAACTAATAAATATGGTGAACATTATAATAATTGTGTTTGGGCAGATGAGAAGAATACGTGCGGTCCAGATACATGTTCCTGTCATCACCTAAAGAAAACAAAAGAAGCTGCCATAGAAGAAGCGAAAGACATCATGCAATACTATTACAATAATAATGTATATAATTTAAGTATGTAAATGTAAAAATTGTACATTTAATAATAATAAAATGTGAAAATATATACATACATAAATTAAAAAAAAAAATTTGTTTTTTATTAAACATTTTTTTTTTCATTTTTCGAATTTATTCTATGGGTTAAATTTCAGGTCTGTATTTTATAAAGCTTTTTTGTAATAGTTCTATTCCTTTAATTTTTCAGAAATGACTTTATACACTATCAGACTATTATATTGTATTTTCTTTTTACATTTTACCTTAGCCTTCCTTTGGAAAGCAATGAAGTATATTGAATGTACAGAAAAATTTACAATTATTAGACACCAGCAGAATGTAATGCATTTTCTGGCCAGCTACGGCCTTCGTCAGCATTCTTTGTGTCTCACTGAATAGTGTTACTTTATAAATTGAATGTATTTAACTCAACTATTTTAACAATTAGAAACTGGGAATTATTTCCTTGTGAAGGTTACTTTATATTATATTAAACATTTTTTTTTTTCATTTTTCGAATTTATTCTATGAGTTAAATTTCAGGTCTGTATTTTATAAAGCTTTTTTGTAATAGTTCTATTCCTTTAATTTTTCAGAAATGACTTTATACACTATCAGACTATTATATTGTATTTTCTTTTTACATTTTACCTTAGCCTTCCTTTGGAAAGCAATGAAGTATATTGAATGTACAGAAAAATTTACAATTATTAGACAGCAGCAGAATGTAATGCATTTTCTGGCCAGCTACGGCCTTCGTCAGCATTCTTTGTGTCTCACTGAATAGTGTTACTTTATAAATTGAATGTATTTAACTCAACTATTTTAACAATTAGAAACTGGGAATTATTTCCTTGTGAAGGTTACTTTATATTATATTAAACATTTTTTTTTTCATTTTTGCTTTCCAAAGGAAGGCTAAGGTAAAATGTAAAAAGAAAATACAATATAATAGTCTGATAGTGTATAAAGTCATTTCTGAAAAATTAAAGGAATAGAACTATTACAAAAAAGCTTTATAAAATACAGACCTGAAATTTAACTCATAGAATAAATTCGAAAAATGAAAAAAAAAAAAATGTTTAATATAATATAAAGTAACCTTCACAAGGAAATAATTCCCAGTTTCTAATTGTTAAAATAGTTGAGTTAAATACATTCAATTTATAAAGTAACACTATTCAGTGAGACACAAAGAATGCTGACGAAGGCCGTAGCTGGCCAGAAAATGCATTACATTCTGCTGGTGTCTAATAATTGTAAATTTTTCTGTACATTCAATATACTTCATTGCTTTCCAAAGGAAGGCTAAGGTAAAATGTAAAAAGAAAATACAATATAATAGTCTGATAGTGTATAAAGTCATTTCTGAAAAATTAAAGGAATAGAACTATTACAAAAAAGCTTTATAAAATACAGACCTGAAATTTAACTCATAGAATAAATTCGAAAAATGAAAAAAAAAAATGTTTAATATAATATAAAGTAACCTTCACAAGGAAATAATTCCCAGTTTCTAATTGTTTAAATAGTTGAGTTAAATACATTCAATTTATAAAGTAACACTATTCAGTGAGACACAAAGAATGCTGACGAAGGCCGTAGCTGGCCAGAAAATGCATTACATTCTGCTGGTGTCTAATAATTGTAAATTTTTCTGTACATTCAATATACTTCATTGCTTTCCAAAGGAAGGCTAAGGTAAAATGTAAAAAGAAAATACAATATAATAGTCTGATAGTGTATAAAGTCATTTCTGAAAAATTAAAGGAATAGAACTATTACAAAAAAGCTTTATAAAATACAGACCTGAAATTTAACTCATAGAATAAATTCGAAAAATGAAAAAAAAAATGTTTAATATAATATAAAGTAACCTTCACAAGGAAATAATTCCCAGTTTCTAATTGTTAAAATAGTTGAGTTAAATACATTCAATTTATAAAGTAACACTATTCAGTGAGACACAAAGAATGCTGACGAAGGCCGTAGCTGGCCAGAAAATGCATTACATTCTGCTGGTGTCTAATAATTGTAAATTTTTCTGTACATTCAATATACTTCATTGCTTTCCAAAGGAAGGCTAAGGTAAAATGTAAAAAGAAAATACAATATAATAGTCTGATAGTGTATAAAGTCATTTCTGAAAAATTAAAGGAATAGAACTATTACAAAAAAGCTTTATAAAATACAGACCTGAAATTTAACTCATAGAATAAATCGAAAAATGAGAAAAAAAAATGTTTAATATAATATAAAGTAACCTTCACAAGGAAATAATTCCCAGTTTCTAATTGTTAAAATAGTTGAGTTAAATACATTCAATTTATAAAGTAGCACTATTCAGTGAGACACAAAGAATGCTGACGAAGGCCGTAGCTGGCCAGAAAATGCATTACATTCTGCTGGTGTCTAATAATTGTAAATTTTTCTGTACATTCAATATACTTCATTGCTTTCCAAAGGAAGGCTAAGGTAAAATGTAAAAAGAAAATACAATATAATAGTCTGATAGTGTATAAAGTCATTTCTGAAAAATTAAAGGAATAGAACTATTACAAAAAAGCTTTATAAAATACAGACCTGAAATTTAACTCATAGAATAAATTCGAAAAATGAAAAAAAAAAATGTTTAATATAATATAAAGTAACCTTCACAAGGAAATAATTCCCAGTTTCTAATTGTTAAAATAGTTGAGTTAGATACATTCAATTTATAAAGTAACACTATTCAGTGAGACACAAAGAATGCTGACGAAGGCCGTAGCTGGCCAGAAAATGCATTACATTCTGCTGGTGTCTAATAATTGTAAATTTTTCTGTACATTCAATATACTTCATTGCTTTCCAAAGGAAGGCTAAGGTAAAATGTAAAAAGAAAATACAATATAATAGTCTGATAGTGTATAAAGTCATTTCTGAAAAATTAAAGGAATAGAACTATTACAAAAAAGCTTTATAAAATACAGACCTGAAATTTAACTCATATAATAAATTCGAAAAATGAAAAAAAAAATCTTTAATATAATATAAAGTAACCTTCACAAGGAAATAATTCCCAGTTTCTATTTGTTTTTTATTTTTCTTTTAGGTTTATTGTTTTTTCAAAAAAAAAAAAAGTGTAAGTTAACGGAAACACAACAACAACAATAATCTATATTTAATAAACAAAAACCACAAACACAGTGTGTGTTAAACTTATATTAAACAGAGTTGCCGGAGTTTTTTAATAATCGATTTTGAATTTCCAGCTCACCGATTTACATTCCCCGATTTAAGCCCACGATTTAAACCCCCGATTTAAACCCCCGATTTTGATCCCCCGATTTAAACCACCGATTTAAAAATTACTCCCCGGCAACACTTGCATTTTTTTTTCTTATCAATAACAAAAACCGCAAAAATTTACACACAAATACATACAATATTAAGGGAGCCCACATACAACACACCACATCCCAAACAAACTACATTCCACCAACAAAACACACTATTTCCATCCAATTTTCTCTGAACTCCCCTAATTACATTTCTATTAACACTCAGACGGACATATCACCCCCTCTCCTCATTGATCAATCAACAAAACCCCCCTCTCCTCATTGGTCAATAAACAAAACCACACTTTATAACATATATCTATCTCTTTCACTCTACCTACAAAACATTACCATTTCAAAAAGTGGGCGGAGCTTTAATATGCCACGCCCATTGATCCTACGTTTTGTATGGAAATTGTGAGTTGAAACCGGTTAAAACATACTACTTTTATGTAGTAATAAAATAATTTTTTTATTCTACTTTTAAATCAAACACTTTACTTTAGCTGCACTTTTGTGCAGGTAACCACAATTGTGTACCTGCACATTAAGACAGGTAAATGCATTTAAGATAACTGCATTTTTGATTTAGCTGCACAAAAAATCGTGCAAAGAAGATTGTGCAGCTAAGTCAAAACTACTGTAGTCACATTAGCGAACGTGGACTATCGTTTTGGTTGCAACTAAAGGATGTGACTATAAGCGAAAAGTACTACAGTACTTTTTTGGAATTTCATACAAATTATTTGTTCTAAGGTCCATTTCGCTTGTAGTCCATTTTCGTTTAAAAGCCAAATTTTCTTAGCATGCGTATATAATTCTTCATGCAAAAATGTTCGCTTATAGTCCACTGTGTTTTTTATATATTTTTAATCAACTGGCGACATGTTTAAATTTACCTTTCTGGCAACTATTATAAATGCCAAATTTCGCAATTTATATTTCATGACATGGTGTCTTCGTCTGACAATTTTTTGTCATAATAAACGTCAAACTTCATAAAAAAAAACGCTAATAAAAATATTAGAGTTTTTTTATATGGATTTTGACGTTTGGTATAACAAAAAATTGTCAGGTGAAAACCCCATGTAAAAATCCTATGAAATTGATATTTATGTTGTGGTTGATTTCGTCATCTAAAGAATTAAAATGAATCTTATACTCATTTGTTTTTATTGAAATCTTTTAAAGCATTTGAATTAATTAATAAAAAAGATCTTTGTTTCAACTATTTATTTAAAATAAATTAATATTTGGTTATGTTTTAATTAAACTTTTCTTTTGTTTAAAAAGAGTGTATTTATTTTAGAAAATAATATTTATATAGTCCAAAATGTGGATTATACTAGGTTTCACTTATTATCCATAAAATGGCTTATAAAAAAAATCGGTTATAGTCCAAATTCGCTTATAGTCCACAAAAGTTGTACAACTATAGTAGTGGACTATAAGCGAAATGTACTGTATATATAATTTTTATGTGTTTAAGTTTTATCAACGTATGTTATTGTTTGGTTGTTTAAGTTATTTTCTCTTGAAAATTTCAAAGCTGTATTCCAAGGCGAATTCAACTACAGGTGGTGTCGGAACTACAACAATCCAAAAACAACAGAAACAACATACGGTTTTTTGCATTGCATTGTTAGTGCCATTAGCTCGAAATGTCAACCATTATTAGCAAAACACTAACAAATCAAAACAAATAAGCCCGAACTGTCAAAATCAGATGCCGTTTCGACACCACCTGTAGTAAATTCGCCTTGCCGTATTCTAACGATCAGTCATTTCATACAAAAATACTTGTAACGCCTTATTTCTTTTTAAATATACATAGCTTTTGAATAAAGTAACGTCTGTTAGTTCCCCTGCTCTCTGTTTTTGGTAAAGTTATATTTATTTAATTTCAAAAGATTTTGTTATTCGTGCTTAATTCCCAGTTTTTATTATTGATAAAAACACTTGAAATTTATTGTTGATGGGATAAGCTATTCCTATGCATTTCACTGGTTGCTTAGGCCAGATCATCAGGAAACTTCATCCATAAAGGTTTTATACAAACTAAAGATATTAAACCAAATAAAACTGTTAAACGTATAAGAATTATAGCAACAGTTCTACTTGTTACAATATCAAAGTTTAAACAAAACACATCAACAATAAACAACAGTGGGTTCATCTCATCTTACATTTCCCCACTACAATTAGTTGAAATTCTCTCAACATTAATTGTAGTTGTAAGTAGGTTAAGAAAAACAAAATGAAAAAAACAACAACTTACAAAAGATGTTGTCAATTAAGTGTTTTTTAGGCCGTGCACTGCCTGTTTATTATCAAAAAGTAATTTCAATTTTTGGGAATACAAAATTTTAATTTCAAAAGATTTTGTTATTCGTGCTTAATTCCCAGTTTTTATTATTGATAAAAACACTTGAAATTTATTGTTGATGGGATAAGCTATTCCTATGCATTTCACTGGTTGCTTAGGCCAGATCATCAGGAAACTTCATCCATAAAGGTTTTAGACAAACTAAAGATATTAAACCAAATAAAACTGTTAAACGTATAAGAATTATAGCAACAGTTCTACTTGTAACAATATCAAAGTTTAAACAAAACACATCAACAATAAACAACAGTGGGTTCATCTCATCTTACATTTCCCCACTACAATTAGTTGAAATTCTCTCAACATTAATTGTAGTTGTAAGTAGGTTAAGAAAAACAAAATGAAAAAAACAACAACTTACAAAAGATGTTGTCAATTAAGTGTTTTTTAGGCCGTGCACTGCCTGTTTATTATCAAAAAGTAATTTCAATTTTTGGGAATACAAAATTTTAATTTCAAAAGATTTTGTTATTCGTGCTTAATTCCCAGTTTTTATTATTGATAAAAACACTTGAAATTTATTGTTGATGGGATAAGCAACCAGTGAAATGCATAGGAATAGCTTATCCCATCAACAATAAATTTCAAGTGTTTTTATCAATAATAAAAACTGGGAATTAAGCACGAATAACAAAATCTTTTGAAATTAAAATTTTGTATTCCCAAAAATTGAAATTACTTTTTGATAATAAACAGGCAGTGCACGGCCTAAAAAACAGTTATATTTATTTATTTTTTCTTTAATATAGTTTTAGCTATTAAGAATTTCTCTGTATATATTGGAGTGAAAGTGATTTGCGGAACCAAATATTGTTAATTTCTACAAATTTTGGGTATTTACACGAAGTTGTTACAAAACTGGAAACAAAAATCTTTTATTGGTTTTCCAAGTGAATATAGTTATAGACGCCGTAAGAAAAATGTCCGGTGTTCGAGGGGATATAGGAGACAAAATTAATAAAAAGTTTAAATCATTTTTTATTTTTTTTTAAAAAATTAAGGACTTTCGGTACTTAAAGATATTGGTGATATTTTGGGAGGCAAGCAGAAAAACACAAAACAAGTATTTATGCATACCCCTCTTTCTGCTCTACACCGTTCCCACCAACCAACAAGAAGAGACGAAATAACGAAGTCGTAAAAGTTCTCGTGTAAATATCAAAAGCATTTGAAAAACGGGAACAAATTTTGGTTTAATATGGCTTGATTTTAATTTAAGCAAATAAAAGTACGAAAAATTTTGCACTCATAAAATTATTACAGTAACTGATTGTTGGTTATTAAATTCGTTTTCAGTACTGTTAAAATTGAATAAATATATAGTTATTTTACGAATATTTTTGTTTTTTTTACATTTATGTTTGTTATTCAAAAAACAAACTACCAAAAAATAATGTTTTTCCGTATTTATTTTGTTACGTAGTTTGATTTTTGTCGGTTAAAACATATTTTTTAAAAGCAAAAACTATTCAATTTTAACGAATATGCTGTTCAATAAATAAAAAATTTAAAAATGAATGTAAAAATCATTTGTTTTAAAGGAAATGTAAATGATCCGTTTTCTAAATGAATTTTAATTTGTTTTAAATTAATTTTCTTCCGAATTTAACTACATAAAATTTTGAGTGTGATTATCTATAAATTCAAAAAATGTTAACAGAAAAGCAATTATTTACCGCTCTTTTTAAATAAAGCGCTAAGGGGAAAATATGCGACTCTTTGACTTATAAAAGGCGCTTAATTAAGCGCCAATGACGTAAGTTATTTTGTTTATGCTACATAATTTTTTAAAAACTAATTTATTTGAGCCCCTATTTAACAGTTGATAGTTGCTTTTTGTTTAGTTTGAAATTTTTAATCAAAATAATTCGGCGAATGGGCTGAAGCACAAATTGATATTGATTTTGAATTTCCATTCAAAATTTTACTTACCGATGAAGCCCATTTCTGGTTGAATGGGTACGTAAATAACCAAAATTGTCGCATTTGCAGTGAGGAGAATCCACAAGCTTTTGTCGAAAACCATTACATCCAAAGTAAATTACTGTTTGGTGCGCTTTATGGGCTGGCAGAGTCATTAGCCCATATGTCTTCAAAGCGATGATGGTCAGAATGTTACTGTCAATGGTGAACGGTATAGGAACATGATTCGAAATTTTTTCGTACCTCAAATACGTGGATTTAATCTTGCTGATATGTGGTTTCAACAGGACGAAGCTACATGCCACAAAGCGGGCGCTACAATTAATTTACACAAAAAAAACATTTGATGAAAAAATAATGCGTCGATAAACCGCAAACAATTGAACACCTGGAAATCAACATACGGCCACAATTCATTGATATTAAAAATATATATCATTGTTTCCTTATGATTTAAACTTGTGTCACTCTATAAAAAAAACACCCTTTACTATGATTTATTTGGTACAGCGTTCTCAGTTATGGGGATTTATCCCCAAATAGGTTTTTTTGTAAATGGGGATAAAAATTTCGTGAAAATCTCCAGGGAATTTTTTGGGGAAAATGCACAAAAACAAAATTCGTTACATAGTGCTGTATGAGTTATGAAAAGCTCTTTTTTAAATAAATACCTTTATTCAATTTGCTGTGACAAATTTATTCTATCTACCTCAGCTAGCATTTGGCTGATTATTTTTTGTAAGAATCACCCAAATGATTCTTTTTAGATCCGATTTGATGATTAAAAACTAATTTATCATTTGAGTGATTGAAAAAGGATTCATATGTGATTTATTTATATGTTTAAATTGCATTATTTGCTGCTTTTACGCCATATCGTTGGCGCATAGTGCCAAGAGTGTTTAAATATTATACTTTGATTTAAACCAAAGTATAATGTTTAAATAATGATTATTAAATATTTGGAATTTTTGTTTTTGACAAAGGAAAAAAATAAAAATAGAAACTTTCATGTTAGCCAAATAAATAAGAGGCTTGGCTTAAATAGAAGTCCAAAAACTATTGACAATTTATGAACATAAATGTAAGTGCAAATTGTTTCTTCTCTTCTTTGCGAAAAACCGACAACTTTTGTTTGGTTTAAAATAAAGCTGGTTCGAATAAAAAAAGCCATAATTAACAGAAAAAAATAAAAAAAATGATAATTAAAAAACGATATGAAATATAATCAAAGACTATATGGTTTACGATTGACAAATGAGACGAAACCGAAACAATAATTATTATAAAAACTTCCACTAAATTGATTAAAAAGGAGTCAGAAAATTGTATCACAAATGATTCTTTGAGGGTACCATTTTCTCACAACGAGAATATCATTTATGATTGAAAAATGAGCTATGCGGGCATTTTGCTCTTGAAGCTGATTCCTAAATGATAAGATTATGATACAAAATGCTAGCTGGGACTCAAATGCTAACTTAAACTTAAATATTCAAGCAACATGTATAACAAATTTGTTGCATTGGCTGATGAACCAGAAGTTTTTGATTCTGAAGTTTTTTAAAATGATAAACATTGATGCTAAGAACACTGTTGCCAATTTGACGGATTTACCGCGATTCTAGCGGTTTTTACGTGACCATCGAGGTAAACTTTCCATTTTGACGGTTAGCGGGAATTCTAGCGGTTTTTTAATATCACTAGAAAATAAAATTTTTATCTCAAAATAAGAGATTTAAAATATTTGTTTTCAATTAAAGTAATTAAGTGATAAGAAAAAAATGTTTTTTGTGGAAATTAAATTTGTTTCCGCAATAAAAACATTTTACAACGTTTTAAGCAGATTTTATAAATTTTCTTATTAGGAAGTTATAATGAAATGTATTAACATAACTGCCTTATTTCGAGCGAAATATTTGTCCAGCCCATAAAAAAACTAGACGTGATAAAAAAAACTGAGAACGGACTTGAATTCATTTAAAACAATTTTTACTGCAGACCAGTGATATCAACTTTTATCGATCATAATATAATCTATAGTCAAAACTAAAATTAAAAGGGTGCTGTCTACAACAAATCAATGTTTATATTAAAGCACTTAAGCAACCAAAAATGAAAAGTATTTTTTATTATCCCTCGGATAAAACTTCTACACGGTTGTCAAACCTAACGCCAAACATCGTACTGTAATTCGAGAATTCAAGAAATACTGTTTGTGATGCTTTATAAAACAACAAGAAAGCGCAATTCTACGCCTTTGCCTGAGTTTATATACGTTTGTTGCTTAGTATAAACAAGCTTGCAACTAGATATACCAAAATTCTTTTTATATCTTCATTTCAGTTAAAAGTAAAAAGAATTTGGATGAATCTAAGCGAAGCCTTCGGTGCGAAACAAAATTATCTATTCATTTGATAGGAGTTTTTAAGCACGATATTTAACATAATGTTTGATATAACGGCCAGCAAAAACTTTAAAAATTATAAACGTTATAAAGCAGTGGTGGCCATGTTATCCATATATATGACGCGCAAAATAGAAAGGAACCTTAGGGTTTTGTTCAGGAGAGCCATTTTATCTTTGTATCTTTGGTCTACCATCACTGAGCGTGTTGGTATTGGTCTCATTTGAAAGCGACACATCTCAACCTTGTTGGTCAACCTTGAAAACGCGCGTAGGTCGTCCCTACCTCTTGTTTTGTGTAGTTGGCTTTTATATTTTTATGTATATGTATATTATATATAAAATAGTGTAAAATTTTAAATCGATTGTCTCGCATTTACTGTCTTTTTTATACCCTACACCACAATTAGTTGTGAAGAGGGTATATTCAGTTTGTCATTCCGTGTGAAACTTTTTTACTATTCATCTCAGACCCTATAAAGTATATATATTCTGGGTCCTTGAGTAATTTTAAGTCGATTTAGCCATGTCCGTCTGTCTGTCTGTCTGTCCGTCTGTCCGTCTGTCCGTCTGTTGAAAACACGCTCACTTTCGAAAAACTCAAAAGAAATCAACAAACTTGGTGTCAAATTGCTTGTAGTTATCCTAAGCAGTTTGGGATTGAAATTCAGCAAAATCGGTTCAATAGGATCTGAGCTATGAATCAAAATGTGGAACCACCACCTAAAAAAAATAGATAATTTTGTTACAAAAACTAACATAAATGGTGGAAAAATGCACAGAATGATATAAGATTTCGCAACAATTCGTTTTATTCAACTGGAAATCACGCTGTGAAATTTCGTGAAGATCCGTCAATAATTTACCCTAGGCCCCATATAAGCCCTACTCCCGGAAAACAGTATATTAAGCCTAAAACCCTAACTAACAATGCTATCATCACAAATTTTGGCAAGTCACAGTTACATAGGACTAGAAATTAAACTGTTAAGTTTCGTGAAGATCGGTCCATAATTTATCATAGGCCCCATATAAAACATACTTCCGGAAAACAACTTAGTACGCCTAAAAACGTAAAAAATAATGCTATCATAACAAAATTTGGTACATCAAAGTTTTATAGGACAAGAAATAAAACTGTGTAATTTCGTGAAGATCGGTCCATAATTTACCCTGGGCCCCATATAAACCCTACTCCCGGAAAACAGTTTAGTACGCCTAAAACCGTAAAAAATAACGCTAGCGTAACAAAATTTGGTACGTCACAGTTCTTTAGGACAAGAAATAACACTGTGAAATTTCGTGACGATCGGTCCATAATTTACCTTGGGCTCCATATAAACCCTACTACCGGAAAACAGTTTAGTACGCCTAAAACCGTAAAAAATAATGCAATCATAACAAATTTTGGCCCGTCACAGTTTTATAGGACTATAAATGATACTGTGAAATTTCGTGAAGATCGGTACATAATTTACCCTAGGCCCCATAGAAACCCTACTCCCGGAAAACAGTTCAGTACACCTAAAACCATAATTAATAATGCTATCATAACAGAAATTGGTGCGTCACAGTTTTAAAGGACTAGAAATGACGCTGTGAAATTTCGTGATGATCGGTCCATAATTTACCCTAGGCCCCATATAAACCCTTCTACCGGAAAACAGTTTGGTTGCCTTAAACCATAATTAATAACAAATCGTCACAGTTTAAGATTATAATAACATCATACAGATATTACTCCTTAAACATTCGAACAGTCGGTGGAGGGTATCAAAGATTCGGCACAGCCGAATATAGCACTCTAACTTGTTTCTTTTACGAATTTCTTTTAATCTTAGTCCACGGTCTAATGCCTGTATTCACAAAAATTTTTTAAATTTAATAAATGTTTAAAGAACAAATTTACTATGAAAATTATCCCTAACAAACGTTTGTTAAATTTAATAATCGCTTATGAATTCGGGGGTTAAATTTTTAGCATCATTAGTGCAATTAACTCTAATGCCTGTATAGATTTCAAGCAATACAAATCCCTGAATTTTATATAAATACCAATATATTTTTATGTTCGCGAGACCAAAAGAGTCAGTAAAATTAAAAACCTTACGATATAATTTTAATTGAAAGACATACACCTTTAAAAAAGCACCCTATATCTAGATTTGTATAAACATTTCACATAGTATTTAGATTTTAGCGATATTTTTAAAACATTTTAAGCTAAATAAAAAATTTAGCGGTTTCTACTGGTTTTTGAAGTGCGATTTGACGGGAAGTCTTATAAAAAAGTTGACAACAATGGCTAAGAAGAAAAAAATACTAACACACTTGCAACAGTTTTATATTAGTTTTTTCATTCTAACATATATGTTAGAGTGTGACAACTAACATTTCATATATAAAGCCATTTTTTAATATATTTTTGTCAAACGTTTGTAAAAATTTGTTAATCAATTAATTTACTTCTATAATTTGTATAATCTAAAATTGCTATACCGCTAGTGGTAAGGTACTAATGGCATCTTCATAGGACGTGGTGGTAGATTCTCTGGAAACAACAGAGGTCATGTACAAAGCGGTAGTTTTGAAAGGAGTGGTCGTCCTACAGGTAGCGACCATGCGGGTGGTGGATTTGACCAGGATAATCGTTTAAGATTTTCCGGAGGTAATAAAGGAACAAATAATGTTATTAAAAATCCTGATAACTTTTCAAGTATGTATGTATGTATATGGTTTTTTTCAATAAATAAAATAAAATTTGATTCAATAAAAAATATAATTAAAAATGAAAATTAAAAAAAATGGTATTATGTATTTTAAAAAGGTTGAATAACTAGTAAGTGCTTACCAATTTAACGTTTAGACTAATTAGTTAGCGTTAACCACTATTTAGGTTACCATTGACTAATAAAAAGCAGCAGAGTAAGCAGTACAGATGTATATTCCGTAGACGGTAGGAATTAATTACTTAGAGAGAGAGGCAAAATCACATGTACATAAGAGTTTCGGTTAGTTTTATTATTTTGCTCTTAAAAAACTTAAAAAAACTTTAACCAATATATCAGTCACCACTACCGGTCATATAACTATTAAAATGACCAGTAGTTTTCTTGTAGGGTATTTTTCTTGTGCGCCATACATACACAGGTGTATAAAAGGAGTAACTTAAAATATTATTATGAATTTAATTAAATAAATAAAAGTATGCATAATATATTATTCCCTTGACATATGTAATATTATTTTATTTTTTAGGATATGTGGGGGTTTTTGGGGATAAGAAAAAAACTGTTTTGGGAATTTTTGGGGAAGAAAAATCGTAAATAGGGGCTAAGGTATAAAATAAAACTATGAACCGTGATTTGGTACAGTTGTTTTCGGTTAATTGAGCCCCGCTTAGTTGAGTTTCCCGTTTTATTGCACTAAAAATCATGGAACGAAATCATTCAGTATAACTGTCTTTGTAGAAATACCCGCTTAAGCCTAGATTACACTATCTCACAAGTCTTACGTATTCCATAATACTTTGTGAGATAGAAATCTAATGAGTTTTGATGCGACTGTCAAAAAATCTAATGTAACAAGACAGTTTGCGTTCACACCATCACACAAAGTATAAACACTCACGCGTGAAAAAAATGCAACCCTGATCCAATGAAAAGTATTATTGTTTAGAAATTTTTCAAAAAACGATGAAGTCGTATGGAATGTCAAACTTTTTTCATAATACTTGTCATTTTCGTGACACATTGCATTCACACTATCACACTTTGTGATATTACTTGAGTTTTTGACATGTATTAATACAAAGTATAGTAGTGTAATCTAGCCTTTAGTTGAGTTCCGTTTAATTGCGTCACCCGCTTAATTATTTCGAAAAATAAGACCGCATTGCGAAAAACAAGTGCAAATGTTTCGGTTAATTGTTTCCGTCTACTTAATGTCTTTTTGCTCCACAAACGTAAAAAAATGATTTTGCGGCAGGAAAGTCATGTATCTGTTATATAAATAAATGTTATATGAAAAAATAAAGAAATGAGTTTTATTTTCTATCTACACATGGGTGTATTGCTTTATTGCACATCTTGCTCAATTAAGCGATTTTCGTTTTAATTGTGTCGGCGATTCAATTAACCGAGTAGTTCTTAATTGAGTTGCGTCAAAAGTCGTGCATTTTTAGAAACTCAATTAAGCGGAAATAACTGTAAAAGAAAAATTAGTCCACAAACAAACAAACATATATGTAGGTATTTTATCTTTGTTTCCAAACATGTGCTTTTTTTTTATTTACCAATCATAAATCTCCTTCTCTTTTCATTTCTTTTTCTATTTATTTTATTTATTTCTTTTAATATTATATAGTTGTTGTTTATTTATTATTATTATTTTTATTTTGTATAATTTAAATGCATTGCTATGTTTTTTTTGTTTATTTATGTATATTATTATTATGTTTTTGCTTTTGTTTTCCTTTTTCATATGTTAAATGCTTTTAATGAGTGAATCATTAATATTTCTCTTCTTTCTTGCATTGTTTTTGTTGCTTGTTTCTGGTATTCTTTACTAAATATTTTTGCTAAATCTTCATTATCATCATCAGTATGATTATGTTGATCGATTAATGAATGATTGAAGTTTATGAATGAAGTTGTTTTGTGGTTGGGGTTTTTTCCTATATGTAGTTATGTATTTTGTGATGTGTGTAGGAGTAAGTAATTGTTTGAGTGTGGGAGTGTGAAATTGTATCCTTGTGTGAATATGGATGAGAATGTTTGTGTGGATGCCAATATGAATGAATGAATGAGGGAATGAATATTTATTTATCTTTTATGTATAAATTTGCGATTGACAATTTGCTGATAATACTACAATTTTGTTTGTTTATTTATTTATTTATATTTGTTGTTGGTTTGGTTGGTGATTGATAATTTTTTTATTTATACAATGAAAATAGTTTATTTTTTTGTTTAAATTTCTATTTCAAATTTAGAAATCATTAGAAAAGCCAATAGAAACAAAGGAGCAAAATGGATAGCTTGATTTTGTAAGACGAGTGAAAATCAATCGGTTTTACTTGATCTATCGTAACGTCTTATAAAATCTGATCCTAATTTAAATGAACGATTATGTATGTTTCCTTAAAGGAGAATTTTAAATTGTGAGCCTTTTTTTTTTAAATTACTTTTAAAAATTTGTTAATTTGATAATAAAATTAATTGAAAAAATAGAGTAAATTTGTATTTAAATTTTATTTAATAAACTGGAGAGAAAATAGGTAAACCAAATAGTTTAGTTATGCTTTGTTTTTATTGTTTTTTTTCTGTTAAGACTTTTTTGGTTAGAAATACATAGAACTCGTAAAAAGGACAAATAGTAAAATAATGCTTGGCTTACGTATTGTTTTTGTTTTTTTTTAGCTTTAACTTTTTTTTTTTAATTTCAATTTTTTTTCAATTTGTTTTTATATGTAAATATATTTTTGTTATAGGTATGTATGTATGTATATAATTAATGTATACTTTATTTTTGGTTTTAATTATAATTTTATTGAGTACAAATGCTAATAATATACATACAATAATTTGTTTTTAATCATTATTTCTTTCAATATTGCCCCTATAACTTTTGAATGACACCGATTTTTGTCCGTCCAACTCATGTTTAGTTTTGGTCAACTGTCCTCAATCTTGTTCATTCATTGAAATTATCTTTTGGAAAAACAAGGAACTTAGGAAATACTTAAGGGCCTTTTTCTAGTAAAAATTTTGATAAATTTTAATAGTTTTTTTCATAAGTTTATTTCAAAAACTGCAATATTCTGTAATAATTTTTTAAAAAATTCGAAAAAGTTAAAATTTTTTAAAATTTGTCTTTGGCTTAGACCAAATAAAATATGTAATTACATTGAAGTCTTAAGTTGGTGTTTTCTAAAAAAATTTTGATAATAAATCGACTAAATAACGGATTTAAGAAAGTGTTTGCACTTTTGTCAAACATTGCTGCTGTCATTACAACTTATTTTGAACATTTTCGTCGTTTTTTATTCGAATGCTCTAGCCACTTCCATAGTCCTTTAGCTCATTAATTAAATTCGTATCTTTGTGACACGGGCAACTTAAGTAATGCCTACCCGCCTGCATTAAATTGATTGTAAACGGTAATGAAGAGGGAATGCAAATATTTTTTGATGAAATATTGCATTGCCTTTAATGCCTTTAAGAATAAACGATTTATTCAAATTGTTATTAAATTATTTTTTAAATGATATAGATTCATATAGAAGAACATTTTAAAAATGTTTCCACAAAGTATTCTATATTTTTCTACTCTCGTTTTTATTTCTCACGATTTAAAAATAAAAAAAACATATTTTTAAATTGGAAAATTTTAAAAGAAAACACAACAATCACAGAAAAATTATTAGTAGTTTTTTCAATTAAAAAAATTATTTAAAAAGTATTTAAATTTAATTAATGTGATTAATGTATCAATTATTTTTTTTTTTTTTGTTGAAAGAAAATTAAAAATATAATTTTGATTTAATTAACATTTTTGTTGTTTTGAAATAAATTTTGAATGAAAATAATAATTAAATAACAAAAAATTATTTCGTTTAAAATAAAATAATTTAAACTTGTGAAATTGTTGTTGGAAATTGTCAAAATTAATCAACTTGAAACGGCAAAGTTTTTTGATAATTTTTTTAATTAAAATTAAAAATATCATTTATTGAAAAAAAAAAAAAAATATTCAAAAAATTAAATTTTTACAATTTTTAGTAATCAAAAGGTGCAAAATCAACAACTGGGTTGCTTGATTCTATGAATTTGGTATACATTTGGTCATTAGAGAAAATTTTTAATTTTTTCTGTGATGTATTTGAAATTCAATTTGTTTGAAAATATAAAAAAAATATTAAACAAAAAAGGGAAGACTTCATAAATGGTAACGCTGCTTTCGAGAACCAACGTCTTTTTGTCAGTGATGACACAAAAAAAAAAATCAAATGATGTAAAATGGAAAAAAATTCACAATTGCATACATTTCGGACGAACGAATGGAAGATGTTAAAAATGTGAAACATGCATTTTTTAAATGTAAAGCTGGGATCACACGATTGCCGAAAATGCGCCAATATGGGACAATTTTGATTGTGCTTTATTGACGCACAATAAAGAAATTGCACCAATCAAATATTCTGAAATCACACGATTGCCCTGTTTTATACAAATTAAATTGCCGCTAGTTGGTACAAAGCGAAATGGGTACAATAATTGCCGCAGCACAGTCACACGATTGTTCTTACTTGACAACTATGAAAACAGCTGTTGTGGTACCTTTTATACAATTTTTTGTTGAATAGTTTTATTTGAAATATTTTAAGAAAAATGTATGAAATTCCAAAAATGAACAGTCTGTTCAACAATTTCGAATGTTAACGTAATAGAAAATTTGTATGAAATAATAAAATTTAAATAATATTATTGAAATATCGGTAACTAAATTCTGCAACTTTATTAATTTTACTACCGATATCGATTAGTAAAGAAAAATCTCGGATACTTTAGCAAATTTTTTATTCTCGTTTTCAAGTTAACAAACATTTTCTTTAAGAAATATCAACGACAAATATCTGTAAAATAAATAATAATTAGTTTTATTTATTAAAATGCATAATAAATAAATACATATTTATCTTCATTACTTGCTAAAGGAAACACAAAAACGTAAAATTTATCAAAAAAAGCCAAAAATTGGCGCGTATTGTGTTGTTTGATTGCTGCACAAGAAGACAATAAATATTGGTGCATTTTTGTTATTTTTATTGACGCGCGGTTGCATAGCAAACAGTCACACGATTGCCGCACCAGGGTTGCATTTGATTGGTAAAAGTAAGCACAATATTGTCCTCGATTGGTACATGAGCCAATTGGTTGTGCAGTCACACGATTGGTGTATTTAAAAGTGTGAAAATTGGTTAATGCGGCAATCGTGTGATCCCAGCTTAAGGATATTTTTAAGTTTGATAGAACTTACAAAGCTGGAGCTACATTGACATGTTTTATTTAAAAAATAATGTTTATTTACTCAAGTAATAATTTTTTCTAAAATTATCGAAAAAAATCTCGTAATTTTTAAAATTTCTGGATTTAAAACTATTCGATTAATCGAATAAAATTTTAAAATTAATCGATTATCGAATAATTCTAAATCCAGAAATTTAAAAAATTAAATAAGTTAAAAATACCAAATATCGATTAATCCTTTAATCGAACAAAAATAAAACCCGATTAATTAAACACCCTAAGTCAGACTAATCTATAACAGACTATTACATCCAGAAAAATGCACTGTTTGGTGCGGCGTATCAGATCTTATTTCTTCTTTGTAGAGAAAGTTAGGGTTTCATGCATTCTTTTATGCGTGCATACGTGTGTGTTTTTTAAAGTTTGTTGTAGATTTACAACAATACAACACAAGTTTGGAAAAACAACAACAGAACAAGACGAAAAGCATACATACATATATTGTTTTCATGCTTAACCCTTCGGCTTACGCATGTTTCGATTTTCTATACACATTGAAAAAAAGTCTGGCCAGGCTCATGTGTACCACAAAGGCTAAAAAATAAATTCAAACTCTCGCTTCTAATTAAGTTTATATTTTTGGTTAAATATGAACATACGATTTTTAAAGTAAAAACCATATCGGGCATGATGTTGGTGTTTTGTGATTCTGTAAGGTGTAAAACGGGAAAGAATATCAATCGTAATAATTTTTTCTTTCTAAAGCCTGGTACTCTGTTCAGTATTTCGTGCGAAATGTTTTCAAACTCAATATAAAAAAAATTTCTGTAAAATACAAACGAAAAAATGTTGATAGAGTTGTACTCTGTTTATATACGAAAAACATGCGAAATGTTTCTAGCAACATTTTTATTTTCCGTGCGAAACAAGTGCAGCTCCTATTATTTCGCACGGAATTTACGCAACAACTAATCATTTTTTGTAATTTTGTTTTTGTGAAGTGGAGTTTCAAAAATAAAAATGTGGAAAAGTCCAAAAATTAATAATCAAATGAAATTTTTTTGTTTTTTACTATAGAAAATAATTAAAATAAAATTGTTTTACTTTTTTTAATGACATTCATCAAAACACATGGTTTTGTCATAGATGGGGGTAGTGCACTTGTGTAAAATTATTGTAATAATTTTGTTAATGTTAAGTGATGATCTGAAAATTTTCAATTTCACTACACATAAGCGACTATAATGTTAAAACATTTTGTGCTAAAAAAATAGTTTGATTTAAAATCAAGCAATCATCAGTTTATTGCAATTGTTTTTTCTTCACTTATTTGACTAAAAATTTTGCACACAATTTAAAATACAAAACTTGTGTTTGCATGATTAAATCCAAGAATTATTCCGTGATTGACGGAATTTCATTTAGTTTAATTTTCTATGATAATGCATATCATCGGAAAACTCGAAAACCATGCAAGTACAAAATTAAATTTGTTTAAATTTTAGTGATATTATGTTTTCGTACAGCTTTTTCATTGCAAGTTCAAATTTTGAACTACAAATTTGGATTGAGTGCAGATTTTATGCAGACAATCACTGTTAGCGATAGTGAAAAAATTTACAATACCAATTAATTTTTTTAGTGCTAGTAAAAAAAAAAAAAATACCAATCATCACTAAAGCTGGTACAAATTTGTAAAAAATAATTTGTTGCAGTTTTATTTAGTGAGAGTGCAATGTTGATTTAAGTAAACATTTATTGTACTACCCCCATCTATGGTTTTTGCTTACATTCAAAAATAATGTTGCATACTTGCAGGATAGATAATATTGATACATGACAAAATTTTCGTGTGAAATAATCAATGTTATTCAACATTTTTCGCAGGTTCGAACAGAGTACTAGGCTTAATTCGGGATAAAATCAACTTTATAATACTTTAATCAAGTGCATTTTAAGATTGGTTCAATATAAGTTTTACTTAAATCAATCTCATTTTCGGATTATTTCAAGTACGAATTCGGGATTGATTATGTATAGGTTAAGTTTTTCGCGATTGAAAATCCGTACTTGAATCAATTATTCTTTACTTAATTCAAGAAAATCCGTACTCACCATACTATAATAGTAAACTTCGGATTGATTTGAGTTTGGATGGATTGATTTTTCTTTTGAGTGTTTTAGTAATATTTTCAGTGACTTTCGCTGAGAAGACTGCATTTTTGGATCAACAATAAATTAAATGGTAAACATTTTATCATTAAAAGCAAATCATTATAGATACTTTTATTGTTTTAAGACGAAATAATTGCATCTGATCTACATCTAGAAGAAATTACCTACGTTCTACCCACGACAAAAAACATTACACCCAATTCGGGTAATTACCCACATAGTGGCAGCACTGAAGAGGTCTATCACGCTCCAAATAGTTAAGAAATTTATTTTTTTAAATTAAGTTTATTAACGGTCCAATATCTGGGTATTTCCAAACATTCCAGGATACAAGCCTCTCCTAATTTAAGGACACCGCAACCATTAATTTTTAATTTAAACTACTTTTTTCTTTGAAACTATAAAATTTTTTTACAGACCTAATTACAATATAA
The DNA here is from genome assembly GCA_930367215.1 of Pollenia angustigena. NCBI lineage: Eukaryota > Metazoa > Arthropoda > Insecta > Diptera > Polleniidae > Pollenia > Pollenia angustigena. Next base: position 232,596,126 of record OV884058.1, on the reverse strand, counting down.
TAACATTTTTGTTAATATAGAGATTTAGGTCTAAAATAATATAAATCTTAATAGTTGGTTTGCACCAGATATACATCTTATTTTCTTTTTTAAGTGTTAAAACTTTCCTAACGAAAGATTTGTAGGGAAACTGGGCTATTAACATTTACAGTGCAGGACACTTTTTCAATATTTCGGTACGCCTGCTTGGGCAGCAAAATTCTGATAACGTAAAGTCGACGAAGAAATGAAAAGAAATTTAAAGAATTTTCATGTTAGCTTTTTAATCACAGACACAAAATTCAGTTTTTGTTAAAGCCTTTTCTTTAGCTTCACTTCGGAAAATCAAATCTTGTACCGTTAATTTAACCGCCTTATTCTCAATGCAAATGGATGAAACTTTGCAGGCATGCATATTCCCGATGACAATACACGAATACATGGGCGTAGCCAGGACAAAATCTAGGGGGGGGGGGGGGGGGGGTTAATATTTTTTTAAATGTTCTTTTTTAAGAAAAGCGTTTCTTAAAAAAAAAATTTTTTTAATGTTCTTGAATTCGATCTTATTCCTTCCCAAAGTATTTCATATATTTTCCTTTCATTAATCGAACAAACATGTATCTAAAGTTTTTTTTAAAAATTATTCAATTTCATACAGTAGAAGTAACTGTATGAAATTGAATATGACGCTTATTATAATTATACCCACACCACAATAGTGGAGAGGGTATTATGCATTTGTGCTGGTGTGTATAACGCCTTAAAATATTGGTCCCAGACCCACTCAGAATCACTTTCTGAGTCGAACTAACGATGTCCGTCCGGCTGGCAGACTGGATGGCTGGCTGTCCATGCACCCTTATGCGCAAAGTACAGATCGCAATTTTGGAGATAATTTGATAAAATTTGGGACATAAGTTCTTATTGGCACAAGGACCAAGCCTGTTGAAAATGGGCCAAATCGTAGGACCACGGGGGAAGATAGGGGGAAATTTCTTCCTCTCAGAAACTATCAAAACGATTTTAATGAAATTTAAAACATAAATAAATCCATATTTATATGGACACTTCGCTACCCTAGTTCAAATAAAGTTGGTAAATTACTTTTTAAAACTAATCTCGTGCACAAAAAGCCGATAATTTTTTTGTTAACCTTCTCCAAGCAAATATAAATCTATATTAAATTATGTTGAAGCTTTCATGGATACTTCTTTAATTCAGCTCACTTTTAGACACACTGTATACAATACCAAACTATTTTTTTAAGCTGTCAAACAATGGGTCCGCCTCTTGGTGGTATTAAGTCAAATTTGCATACAAAACGTACTTTTCAGATTTTTTGATTTTTCGACTTTTATTTTTGGCTTTTCTTCTTCTTACTCAACCATCGCCGTGATTAGACGAAAAAAAACAAAAAAAGAATCATTGAAATCGGTCAAGCAATAATCGATTTTAAGCAGACTAATCCACAGCAATTATCGTACAATGTAAAATTTTCATACAAAACACAATTTTCGCTTTTTTCGATTTTTAACCTTTTTTTTGGGGCTTTTCTAACCTTTATTTTTTCTAAACCTTCGTCGTGATTAGACGAACAAAACAAAGAGAAATCATACAAATCGGTCAAGTAGTTCTCGAGTTTTAGCGTGACTAAGGCACAGCGTTTGATTTTTATACACATACTAGCTGACCCGACAGACGTTGTCCTGTCCAAATTAGGAAAAATGTTTGCGTTCGATTTTTAAAATCCGTTAATAAGATACGAAAATTTAAAAGAAAAATTAGTCAAATCGATGGAGCAGTTTTTTTATTTTAGGTAATTCGAAAAAAGTGGGCGGGGCAAAATTTTTTTTCCGTAAAACCCAAAGTTGGACCATGGCAATAATTTTAAAGAAAAAATCGTCCAATCGGTCAAGCCGTTCTCAAGTTATGCGGTTAATAGAAAAAGTGGGCGTAAAAGTAGGCGTGGTAATTTTTTATTCGATGAAAACTTAAAATGGATTAATACAAACATTTGAAAGAAAAATTTGTCAAATCGATTGAGCCGTTTTCTGATTTTAGGTAATTTGAATAAAGTGGGCGTAAAAATGGCAGTGGCAAAATTTTCCTTTCGTATAAATCTAAGTTGCACCATGGCGATCATTTTAAAGAAAAAATCGTCCAAATTATATAGATGTCATTGGTGGTGCCCCTCCGCCCACAGACCGAAAATCAAAAAGCAGACTTCACAGTGTCACCCGCCTGAATATTCTGAAGATTTCCTGAAAATTTCATCAAAATCGGCCCAGCCTGTTTTATACATATAGAAGAAGATATAGATATTGTTTTGGCTAAAATTTGTAAACGTTTTCTTAATTGAAACTGCGTGTAGTTGCGAAGAAAATTGTTGCTTTATTGTAAACACTGAGTGAAAATGTTGCTGCCATTGTAAACGAAGCTTAAGAAAATACATTTAATCATTATCCACAGAGATCTTAACATCGCTACCATCCAGGAAGAAATTAAAAAGTATTCAGTCAAATATATAGATAAACTAATGGTCCATCCCAACTACCTCGCTCGGGATCTAATAAAGTTCGAAGGTCACCGGAGGCTGAAAAGATCCGACACTTTGAGCCTAGCAGGCTTGACACTTGAATGCAATTAATTAACGGTAACATTGGTAATGGCTAACAAATACAAATAAGAATTAGGATTAAGCTTTGAATACATATTGTAATTTTCGACAAGAAAGATTTAATAAAAAAAAAAAATAAAATAAAAGAAAAACATTTAATCAATTCTTTGAATTTAATTTTTCATTATTCAAAAATTCTACTGAAAAATTCTCGTTACTTGCATTTTTTTAAAAAGTCATGATAGCAATGACTTTTAACAGATAACACCGCGCTACTTTAGTATCTGAAGTGAAAAACAAACAAAAATCTCTCCTTGACCTCTGTAAATTACATGTAAAATTGGAGTAAGTTCCAAAACTGTTTCTTTGCATTGTCTAGTGAGAAACAAAACTGCTTTCTTGCATAGAACAGAACAAAACTCTGCCTATATTGTTCGTTTTTTACCCTTCGCCTAAGGTAAAAGTTTAGCATTCTGCTTGGAATTTCTACAATATTACTTACTTAGACCCTATATAGGTTATATACTTTGGGTCCTTATGAAGAGCGAAGCTTCCGAAGACGCCAGATATGAAAGGAACTTGGTGTCTTTATGTCACATATAGTCCGGTTTTGTTTGTTTTTGAAATTCAGCCTGATCGGTCCACAAATGGCTGAGATATGAGAAAAAAACCACGACTGCCTCTAATTGTATCTAAAAATCCCTTGTTGTTGTTAATTTATTATTTTATTTTTACGTATTTCTAGAGAACGGCAAAAGCCAAAGTTTCCAAATTACGTACAAGCAACTTGGTTATCAAAACACAACACCAGACAAAAATGTCGGCGGGATTGAACAAGTAGGCGCGTCACTTCACATACAAAGACATTAAAGATTTCTGTATGTCTGGAGAACGGCAAGATCCAAGACTTCCAAAAATAAAGAATCTGTTTTTATTTATGTACACATGGTGTGATCATCAGCGCTTAAAAGTTTCTTATGAGATTCCTTGCCTCACTTCTCTTCAACCACCTCCAGAAAAGGGACTTGATGTGCGACAAAACAAAAATTTGACTATAGTTGGAACGTTGAGCAATTGGTTATGAGCAGGGAAACTAGAAATATGCTATCAAAAATGCGTTTTATGCGTATTTAATATCCAGTAAAAACTTGAAAATATGCCATGAGAATTGTAAAAATATGCCCCCAAAAAACCAAAAATTGCTAGTTTGAAAACAAAATATTCAAAAATTTAAATACAGTTCCCCTTTATAAAAACAAACCTAAAATTATAATCGGTAAAGCCCAAACACCAAAGTATTTACAGACGAATTTTCGAGATTTTACCCTATTTGGAAACGATGGGCAGTCATTGGCTCTCAAAAACAAAGTTATGTTAAAAGTATTCAATTCATATAAAAGTTATTTGCGCCAAATATTGTCTAGATATTAACATCCATATGAGATTTTTTGCCTTAAAGAGGATATAATTGACGGTCACTTAATTGCTTATTAATTAAAAAGGAAGTTAAAGGTGTTTATAGATGGGCATCTTTGGTCAAATGTGAACTGATTCGAAAAGAATTTAATTTGCAGTAAAATATTTTTGGGGCGAAATTAATCTAAATTCCTACATAATTTAATGGTTTACGGACACAAAGAGTCTAACTTGGAAATAAGTTTTAATGTGTGAAATTATAGACCGATTCTTACCATTTACATAGACTTCGTCCTTAGTAATGTATTTACCATATTTGATCAAATTAGCTACAAGATTTCAACTTGTAGTTTGCGCACAAGGTTATAATGAACAGGCAAACCGCCAGACAGACGGATGGACATCGTTAGATCACTTTAAAAAGTGATTCTAAGTCGACTGGTATACTAAAAGATTTGTCCGGATTTTTATGCATTACACACATTGCCAAAAACGTTTATAATTATGTTTTTCTTAATTTTTGTTTATATTTAAAATTTTAAAGTTTCGAGTAAAAATTAAATGTGAAACGTGAAGCAACAAGTTGGGTATACAAATTTAACATGTGTCAAAATATGCCTCAAAAAGGCAAAATATGCAGCAAAAATACACTTCTAACTAAATTATGCAAAAAAAAAAAAAAAAGGCTGCAAACGGTAAAATATGCAAAAATATGCATTAACAAATCGATGCAAAAATTCTTAAAAAGCTCTAAAACGGATAAAGATATTGTTTCTGCCTTCATCGGTCGCACGAGGAAAAACATGCAATATATTTATGGTTTCCCTGGTTATGAGATACACAGTCTGGTGTGAAAAAGATAACAAGATTTTTGGGCTTATTAAGAAAAAAAAAGTTGAAGAGGTCGATACTTTGATTAATCCACAAGAGTATCTGAACATATTTTCATAATTCGGAACAGTCTATAAAGTCACAGAGGATGTTGCTGTTAAATTTTAATTTTTTATTTTGTTAAATATATATAATAACTAAAAAGAAACCAAACTTGCTACACTGAAAAAATTTTCTTCACAGATCCAATGAAATTTACATTAAAATTCAACCTATGTAACCCTTCATTGGATTAATGAAGGATTAATAAAATCAATGACAAAATTTTCATTGATTTTATGAATCCTCATTGAAAAAATGGATAAAATAAACGTTTGTCATTAAACTAATGCAAAATTTTCATTGATTTTATGAAACATTTCATTAATCCAATGAAGGGTTACATAGGTTGAATTTTAATGTAAATTTCATTGGATCTGTGAAGAAAATTTTTTCAGTGTACTTGTAGAAAAGTTAATTCCATAACTCTTTTCTTGCAGTGCAGAGCTCCAAAGCTCGCTTCTTGCAATTTAAAATAAAAATAGTTTTCCTTTTGCGAAAATGGACTGGAAAATTCACATTTAGCGTATTATATCTTTTTTGGAATTTGTGAAAAATGACTTGAGGTACAAGTAGCGAGCTTCGGAACTCACCTCGTTCCTCACCTTTATTATTATTAAAAAATCTTGTTAAGCTGATTTAAGCCAATTTTTGCTCAAAATTTAGCAATTTTTTGTCAAATTCGTAACACTGTTCGACTAAATAAACCAAGCCCAGTAATAGAATTGTAATTTCTTGTTTTTGTTCTATTAATTTGTCTAGAATGTTAGCCCATCCCAAACTAAATACATACATGCTTTTTTCGAGTTTAAGTTCATTTAAAGCGTTTTACTAGTTTTTGAAACATTAAACCGCTTTTGTCCCCGTCGCCGTCCCTGTCTTTGGTCGAGTAGTTTTTATTTTCCTAACATTTCCTTTTAACGTTCTTAAAATGTTTTAAAAGAAAAATTATAAAAAAGGGAATTTAAAAAAGGAAGTAAAAATGAAATATTTTTTTTATAATGAATTAATAATTTTTGTTTTTCATAATTATATTTATTAAAGTATTTTTTTTTTGTTGTTTTTTGCCTTATGCACACAAACACACACGCACACAGTTTCTATTTTGGTGTGTGGTGTTTAAGTGTGCATAAATGGTTGGTGTCTAGACTAGTATCATCGTATAAAATTATTATTATTATTATTTAAATATTTGTTTATATTATCATAATAATTATTATTAATTGTTTTTAGGCAAAAATATATGTTTTATGTTGTATACACTATAAAATGAGTATATTTTGGTAGGACAACAACGGAATTTTGCAGTAACCGGCCATTTTGTTTTTAATATTATTTAATTAATTATTTAATCAGTCACTTCCGTGTTGTTTGTTTTTTTATTTTTAATATATATTTATATATATTATGTTATAAATATGTTCTATTTGTTAATGTTGCATTTCTTTTTTAAGAGTAGAAAATTAATTTAATAATTATTTTATTTTATAAATATAAAATTTTTTTTTTTTTTTTTTTGAAAAGATTTGTATGGCCGCTTAAATAAAAAATAAATAAATAATTTGTTTGTTTAAATAAAAGTCATCATGTCATTTAATAAATTGTTTGTTATTTGTTGTATCGCTCTATAGTTTTTGTAACTTTAAACTTGTTTTTATTTATTTATTTGTTTGTTAATTTTTTTTTTGCATCATCGTTAATAGAAGCTCAGCATTTAATTCAACTATATTTTTTTTTCTTACTTTTGTTGTTGTTCGGTATTTGTTCTTGTTGCATTATGTTATGGTGTATGGCTATGTGTGTGTTTATGTATAAATGTATGTATTTATGTATTCATGTATTTTTTTAAATATTTAATTTATTTTTTTATGTATAGATTTAATTTCATTTAATAAATTTATGTATATTTCTTTTAATTTCTCTTTAGAGGAGGGTTTTGTTATTTATTTAAGTCATATTTTTTTAGTAAGCAAAACATATAAAAAAAATATAATAAAATTAAATGTTTTTGTTGAAACTTTTGAAATTTGTTTTGAAAATAAGAGTTAAAGAAAATTCCATACTCTTATTGTTATTGCAGCGGGAGTATTATTGTTGTTATTGTTATTGTGATTTTGTTTCCAAGAGTCATATTGAATGGATATAAAAAATACACTAGACTTATTAGAATCAGATTAAACAGTTGGTGTTGTTGAACATCATTTGTAATTGATGTGGTCGCAGTAGTAAATCATCAGTCGCATTCGGGTCCATCGGAGAAATGACCGCGCACATCGAGCGCTGTTGCCAATTGAAAAATTATGTGCGACAGTGTGGGATGCTCTAGTAAGTCTGTAGATGGCAATGGTGGTTCACAACGTGGCCTCATATGTCGTCCCCGGAAACCACGATGTAATCTTAGTACAACATCACAGAATACAAAACGTAATATCAGCGTGCGAAGAAAATCATCACCAAAGAATTGGACATACGATGAATCTGAAAATGGAAAAAAAACGACTCGTTTTGTTAAGATTCGATCGCAAGGCGAATTCAACTACAGGTGGTGTCGGAACTACAACAATCCAAAAACAACAGAAACAACACAGGGTTTTTTACAGTTCCATTAGCTCGAAATGTCAACAATTATTAGCAAAACACTAACAAATCAAAACAAATGAGCTCGAACTGTCAAAGATGCCGTTTCGACACCACCTGTAGTTAATTCGCCTTGATTCGATCGTAAGATTTGTTAATTGTATAAGTCTTGATATTAGTTTATAGTAAAAGGAGTTACAAATTAGTCTCTCAACAAATATATAATTCCGTCTTAAAATTGCCTTAAAATTCTATTGTTTTAGATATCTCATTTCATTTTTTTCTATTGTCAAAACGATAAAGCCAACACAAGAAGAGATAGAAACTAGAGGTAAATATTTATGATACATAAGACTTGTAAAAGTATTGAAATTGATTAATTATTTATATTCTTTTTTGTTATCTCATCAAACGATGAGATTAGAAAAGAACATTTAAGAACAGCAAAGTTCCAGGTGGTGATGATTTAACCAGCGATATAATAAAACTCAGAGATGAAAATAACCTCAATATTTTATTTTATTACTTAATAATCCCTTAACGAAACACTACAACGAATCGATATTGACCAAATAGACATCAGTTGTATAAAAAACTTGCATTGGCAACAAACACCTCATACATAAGAAACAAGGACGTTATCACAAATGATATACACATAAAAAGCGGAGTTCGGCAAGGATGCATACTCACTCCTCTGATCTTTTAATCTTTATGCAGAAGCTATATTTGATTAAAGGCACAACAATAATATGCATAACCTTGCTGAATCTACTGTCAAAAATTAACTAAAAGTCTTTCAAATGGCAAAAATCAAAGATAAACTCACTGTTTATTGTTGTTGTTTTTGTTTAAGCTTTGATATTGTTACAAGTAAAACTGGGGCTTATAATTCTTATTCGCTTAACAGTTTTATTTGTATAATATCTTTAGTTTTTTTTTAAATCTTTGGATGAAGTTTCCTGAGATGATCTGGCCTAAGCAACCAGCGAAATGCGCATAGGAATAGCTTATCCCATCAACAATAAACTTCGCACTTTGCTTAAGCAATGACAGTTTGATAAAACTTAACAAAATGATTCCTTAAGTTCAATATGGTTTGATTCAAATGATTTAAACGTATTATCACAGTTCCTGAGGCCAACTTAGGTACATTATGGTTGGGCCTTAAGCCTCACATGATAATTTTCACAGTTGCTTAGTTCAAATGATTTACACGTATTATCACAGTTTCTGAGGCCAACTTAAGCACATTATAGTTGGGCCTTAAGCCTCACCTCATAAAGGTATCAAGGTAAACGTAGAGTAGATCAATAACATACGCTATGCCGACGATAAAGCCTTAACATCTGACCACATCCACGACCTTCAACTTCTTCTTTAAGGTGGTAATGCAAACACCAATGCTTATTAGGGATTGCTGTTCGGTTTTAACCGAAATTTAAAATGAGTACTAAGAAGAACAAATGTTTCTTTTTTAAAAAAAGTACCTGAATTGAAACAATTAAAGAAAATTTTATTACATACACAAAAATATATATTTTTTAGTGTGTCCCAAAAAAAATGTGCTAGATTGTGGTTACTTTTGGCACATAGCCAAGCCTTCATATTCCATAAATATATTTGTCGTCTAGAGTCACAACATATTTCAATGTCTGAGGCTGCTCTTACTTTAAAGGAGTATGAATTAGAATGATTTGCATGCAAAGAAAATGTGTTTTTACCATTGGTTATTAAAACCATTTTGGCATAATAAGTACTAAGACGAATAAAATCAATAGGCTGCATAGTTTACAAAAATGTTACATTTTGATTGGCTGAGAAGTGAGGGAAAGATGATATATCAGTGGATCAAATATAGATGCAACATTTTGGCTATTTCAATGAAAAAAAGTGGAGGTAATAATATACCTCCCAACGAAAAGATTACTTTCAATTGCTAATAGTTGTTGGATTATCGAAAAGTTCCAATTAAAAATAGTAACTTAAGAATTACTTTTAATAACAAAGTGCAAATTTCAAAGTACATTTTTTGTTTTTCATGTACTTTGGACTTCAAGAAGAATTCTTGACAAAAAGTACGAGAAAACAGAAGTAAGGAAAAAACATGTAAAATCGATTAAAATGGATAATCATTCAGAAAAGCAAATTTCGATCTACCAAAGGTTAAAATACAATTTGGTTTAAGGATTGATGTTTGACTATTGAAGACAGCAGTCGTCGATGGCTGCGAGTGTAAGACGGCAAATCCATCTGAAGAGATCGAGTGGTTGCGATCGAAACATGTTATGGTAACCTGCCGGCCAGGGTTCGAGCCCCGGCCACGGTCAAGAATGAAAGATTATCAATAACCATTTTAATTAATTTTGATGTTGTAAAATTGCTTTCTTTAAAATAATATTAAAAATATTAAAAAATTTGTATTTAAAACCATAAATAGTTCAACAAAATAACCATAATACTAATTAATATTTTTACTTATTAATTTTTTTTTTGTTTAAAAGACTTTTACGTATTTTTTTCATATGAATTTCTAGGTTTATTTGGTTGATTTTGTCCATAGACAATAAAATTAGTATATGTATCAATAGTAGTTCCACTTGCTTATATCATATTCTTTGAATTATCTTATTAACTATCCAATAACCTTGATACCATTTATCATTGCTACTATATTTTGAAATGTCCTTTTTTTCGTTTGAAAAATATAGTCACCGCAGGTTAAACTGGTATAACTCAGCAAAAGTAAGAGCAAATTCAAAAATATTTGTTTCTAAATTATTAAAAATTAATTGATCTTTCAAACTGCGTTGTTAGTTTCTTTAATCTTCATAAAAATTTTAAAAGTTATAAAGCGTTATTTACGGAATTTATGGAAAAAATACGAAATACGTAATGCGTAAATGAGCAAATGCATTGCAAACACTTATAGTTATTGCACATAAAAATAAAGCTTGGACCTTTTTCTTTTGAACTATTTCCTTAAGAGTGGAGAAAATCGTGGTTTTTGACAAAGGTATGAAGAAAACTCAAAAAAGACCTGCAAACGCGATGTTTGGCAAAACTTCGGGTTGAGCGATTTCTAAACCTCTTCCGAAAAATCTGAAAAAAGTCTTAAAAACTTTTAAATGAAAAAAGACAATTTTTTTTGGGACACCCTAATATGTTTGCAGTTTACTTTACTTGGATATGTTCAAAACCGAAAACCGAACCGGAGCCGACCGGTTTTAATCATTTTAAAACCGAAACCGCGGTTTAACATTTTTACGATTTTGGGCAAACTCTAAAGCTTATGGCTTAAAAATCTACGTTAAGAAAACTAAGATGATGATAGTTAGCAGAAACAAAACATCTTATCGCAATGCCTAATTAATAATAGAAAACACATTAAGGTGCTTGGCTCACTGAAGATTGGTCAGCTGATATGGAAGTTGAATGCAAGATAGAGATGGCGGGAAACAGCATTTCTTAAATACGAAATATTCAATGTAGCCGTGAAATTTCTATCAACATTCGTCTTCGAATGGTAAAATGCTATAAAGGGTTGTTACTACTTCACGCTATAGCATATTGGCCTCTTAAAACACCACATATGAACAGATTAGAAAGTTTCGAAATTTGGACAAACCGGCGGCTTCTTCAACTTATTCTTTAAAGCAAAATCGAAGGAAGGCTGAAAACAGATATTCTGGCTGCGCAATATCAGAAACTGGACTTGAATAATATCAATTGGCAACCTAATAAGAGCGGCAACGCATAGAGAATAATTTGCAATATTGAAACAGAACGTAACATAAAGGATATGCATCGAGAGAGAGATAGATATTTAATAAGAACGTTTATTTTGATAACCCAATGCTAATGCTATTTCGAAAAAAGGATGAAACCTTAATGAAAATATAAAGAGATTATTTTGCCTAGACTTTAAACAAATGTCCAACTTTAGTTAAGATTTTAATAAAATAGGGCTCATGTAGGTTGGGTGAATTGTTTGAAATAAAAACTGGAACTTGTCGGTACTTAATTGCGATAGATTGCTGTAGAAGTTTCAGATCTTCTTCGAATTTTAATTCTTGGTGATTTGAGTTCAAAATAGCCGAAGGCCGGATATGCAGAGAAGCTTAAGTTAGCGAAGCCGGTGTTTGTTATACCATAAAGAAGAAAATCCTTGCGCCCGGCCAAAGGCCGTATATGCAGAGACACTTTAATTAGCGATTCAAAATTTTTAAATTCGGGATTTGGAAAGGGTTATATTTCTTACGCCAAATCACCCAAATTTGTATTGACAACCTTACAACGATTTTTCAAACATTGCTTTGGGTAATTTAGCTGACAGCCAATACTAAAATAAACGTATTAAGATCATAAAAAACAAATTTACACCTTACCTATATATCCTTGGTCAATTTCATCGATGCGACATCTTGTTACTAAACGCGAAGCTTCGGTTATAAAATGATCCACATATGATTGACAACGTTCCCAATGGTGTATGGGCACATCACCAACATTGCAAATATAACACAATGCAGTAAGAGGAGAATGCAGGAATAGAGTAAATAATGAACCATGATGCTGGACTTCAGCTAAAATTATAAATATAAAGTAACATTCTCTTTAAAAATTAAATGGATCTTTAATCATATAAATAACAAACCTTGAAATGCTGGTGGTACATCTTGAGGTGACATGAGAACAACTAAAGGTTGGCCAAAATAACGGGGTATATGTTGAAAAACAAAGGAATTATCGGAATCGATTATTATGAACATCGGTCTTCGGGTAAAAGGATACAAGTCGCCGGGGTATAAACAGTGCGTTTCTTTATAAGATTTCCCTCGACATGCCAAACCACCACCATCTACACCATCACGTTTAACGCTGGTGGCCAAACCGCCCAATTCATAACCATCTGGAAAGTTTTAGCAGAAAGTTAACTACTAAACAATAAAAATCTCAAAAAAAAAATTGGTGTAAAACTTACAATCTTCTGGATGTTTTGTGGTTGAAAAACAACCATCTGCAGACATGTATAAAAGTAATGCGCCTCCTGGAGGCAATTCTTTAAAACCACTAGCTAAGAATACCAGAAGTTGACTTATCGAAGGCTTATACAATAGATATTTATGAGGATTGTCTCGATAATGACGGCTATTTTCTAAATAGCCCTTGGAACCTGGAACACCATATGGCGGTATACGACTGGCCGCCGGACTGGCATCGTGCCCGTGCAGACCATGTGAAGCACTCATAGGATGTGTAGTTTCAGTTGGTTCCCGTTCTAAGGTTTGTAACATTCTGATTTTAAACAGAAGTACATTAACAATATTTCTTTAAAGTAGATCGTTTAAACATTTGTCGGTTTTCTTACCTGAACATGTCCATTGTTAACTCCGAAAATTTAGCTTGCTCACATGCTGATCCCACAATAAGTATTTCTTGCAGACTTAAAGTCATGTGGGGCGATCTTTCACATGGCGGTGTAGTTAACGGAGACAACCTAGAACCGGAACCACTAATCATCAATGGGTGAAGTTTTACTATTCAAAAAAGCTCTTGCAAAGGCCCGTGCTTTCACAGAAGAATTGATTTAATGTGATGCTAATGATATTTGTGATTTAAGGTGGATATGGATTTTCTGGTGAAGTCATTTGCAAAATTCTTGCATTTCACATCCAAAACACACACCTTTCATTTTTTTCTCTTTTCAATATTCTTTTTCTTTTTTTATTATTTTTTTTTTTATTTGTTTTACTTTAACATAAATGAAACATTGAACGTGCAAGAATTTTGATTTTTTTGTTATCGATTCGTTATGTTGAATGTTTTGATTGTGATGCGTTTTTGGAGAAGGTACGAAATAGAAGTTGGGGGTCTGATGTCAATTCTCTTCAGGTATTAGTTTTCATGAAGATGTTTCTTGATTGGTATTTTTTTCACAATAAGTGTTTTATATATACCTATACTTTAATGTGAACGCATGGCCCTAGCGACTTTCATATTCTTTTGATTTTATAGAGAAACAGTTATCAATTTTTCAATATCTGTAATATACAACCTGTAGTACTCGTTGGTAGTTAAAGTATGTATTGATGTCCTGTGGATTTCAAATGTGTTAAATAGGAAACAGAAAATTTGGCAAAATTTGTGTTGATGTTTACAAAAAAAGACTGCATAAATATTATCTCTTATTATTTGAGAGTTTTGCATAAAAATTTAAAAGGAAACGTTAGCACGTCGATGGAATGTATGCTCTGCCAATTAACATAAGCAAACATAAAGATCTTTAACAGCTGATACGTTCAAACGGAGATCATTTTAATTTTATCAGGTTCATCCGCATGAGTATGTCACGTTTACGTATTAGTAACTATTTATACATATGCTTTGAAGGGAAAACGAAAGAGCTTATCAACAACGTATACGTGGACGTAATAATAAAGTTCTCGTTACTGATACGTAAATATTGCGGACACGTAAACTTTTCGTGTGACCTAAATAGTTGGAAGTTACTCATAAACATAAACAAATATAAAATTCTCGAACAGCTAATACGTAAAAGAAGAGTAACATTAGAATTTTATTTTTAAGTCCCGCCACTTGCGAACCTTTTAATATTTACCGCTGGGTAAGCTTTGTAAGGAAAACGATACAGCTAATCCGCAACCTATACGTTAACGTAAGATTAGCGAGGCCTTTATTAACTAAAATGAGTGTTCACGGTTTGGGTAACTACACAGAAAGAAAAACACTCGGGATAAATCAAGTTTTTTATGATTACTTTAAGTACGAGTCGTACTAAAAAATTCAAGTACGAATAACACCAAAACGTACTCAAAACAATCCCAAATGGGATTACTTTCGAAAATCAATCCCGGAATTTCTTGAAATAAGTATTACAGCCTGATTTCGAACGTAAACGTTCGCATAGAAAATTATATTTAAAACAAAATTCTAAAATTTGTTTTTGCTTCAAATGTAATTTTCTATGCGAACGTTAACGTTCGAAATCGTTGAACAGGCTGTAAAATTCTTAAATCAAGAAAAAAAACTATTAAACCTTTCGTTGAGTTTAACCCATCGGCTTACGCATGTTTTGATTTTCTATTCACATTGAAAATAGGTCTGGCCATATACCACGAAGGGTTAAAGAGTAAATTTAGACTCTTGATTCTTATTTACCTTATATTTTTGGTAAAATACGTACATAAGATTTCTTAAGTAAAGACCATATCGGGCATGATGCTAGTGTTTTATCATTCTGTAAGGTGTAAAACGGGAAAGTAATTCAATCATAATAATTTCCAATTTAATTTTTGGTTTTTTCAAGCACGTATTCGGAATAAAGTCAACTTTATAATACTTGAATCAAGCGCATTTTGAGATTGATTCAATCTTAGTTTAACTTAAATCAATCTCATTTTCGGCTTATTTTAAGGACGAAATCGGGATTGAATGTAAATAATTGAAGTATTTTGCGATTGAAAATCCGTGCTTGAATCAATGTTTCTGTACTTGATTCTAGAAAATCCGTACTCAGCGTACTATTAATACCCCTTCGGATTGATTTTAGTACTGATTGATTGATTTTTGTTTTAAGTGTACATCTCAAAAATTTTTAAAACAATTTAAAACTGTCACGAATACATATTAAATGTGACAACATTTTTAAAGAAATGTTTTTGATAATTTTTAGTTTTGTAGTTTCTGAAAATTAATCAACTATTTTTTTTAATTCAAAGTCTATTGTTGCTAGAGTATATTTATTTTACAAATTTATACAAATAATCATAATCTCGCATAAACTTTATTGAAAATTTGCCGCACTTTGCCATCATGTGTCTGTCTAGTCGAGACATTGAAATGTTTATGTTAAAATTAAACGTCTAGGCAGTTTCGACATAAAAAAAAAATTTCAAGTAGCATGCAGACATATGTTCCGACTGGATAACATTGTTTTTAAATTTGTCTGCTATATTTCTTTGCAACAAATATATGATGATGTTGAAGAATATTTCGTACCTTCTCTTTACGTTGTTTGTATGTATTCATGATTAAGGGTAGCACTTATTGTTGTTAAAGAATTTTCCAAACTTCTAAGAAAAAATTATATTCAAGAAAGATTCTAAAGTTGGTCCTTAAGTCATGCAGTGCATTTGGATATATTTATAATAGGGGAAAAAAGTGGATTTGTTGTATATTATAAGTACCAGTGTTGGGTTGTGTAATCAAATAAATAAGAAAGATCAAGAATAAACTTTAAATTCTTATATCCAAAGAATATTTAATAATAGTGAACTGGAATGAAGAGGATTGACATACATAGTCGTTCATAAGATCTTTGTGACACTTAAAATTTTGCATGCTATTGTTATAAATTAAATGTTCATGAATTAATGTATTAACGTGAAAACTTGGTTCAATCAATGGCACAGAACTAGTAACGTAGATTACTTTGGAATAGAAACCGGTTCCTGTTCAAAACACTATGATTATGATGTTGAGACAGACCTGCTATCCGTTATCTTAACAAACTAAAAGGTATGAAGGACTGTTAATGATGATGAATGTAATAAGAAACCGAGAAAATTCGAAAGTATTTAACAAAATTTTTATTTTCAAAATTTATTTGAAAAGATATGGCATACAATTTCATTTGCCAATAAGTGCGACCCTAATAATGACTAAATATCGAGATGTATGCTTGTATGAATATGATCGTTATTTTGACAGTGTTATTATTTGTATTTTTATAATTTGAGTGTGGGGGTGTGTGTATTATTGTACATATGTGTGTATATGTGTGTGTGTGCTTGTGAAAAATCGGCAAATGTTTATTTGTGAATGGGTGAAATTGTTTCAAGTCTTCTGTGATAAGCACAATATTATATACTGCCATTAACAACTTAAAAATAAAAAATATATTTGAACTTAAAATTTATATATAACTAAATAACGAGTACAATATAATTAAATATAGATAATAATTAAGGAACATAAGCAAAACTAGTATACCTCCCAAATCATATTAAAAATTATTTAAATTTAGTTTTTCTTTTTTTTCCAAAATTTCGAAAAGTTTAACGAAATCATAAAAAAACTCATAATGTTTAAAAAAACAACTTAAGAATTTATAATTAAATCGAATTTTTATTTTGAATTTATTTAATTTTTTTTTCCTTCCCAAAGAAAGCACGGGCAAAGTTTTTTGTACATTAAAAACAATGGTCTCAATAAATTATACCTGTGTGAGAGTACGATGGGATTGGAATCCGCATGAAGAACAGCAACAGCAGCCTCAGCCTTAATAAAACCTTTAATTTCCTCCAAAACTAAGGACCATTCTAAATGATCTTCAGGTTCATAACTACAAATAGATATAAATGTATAAAGAGTTTTAGTCTAGTAAAAAGTTTTTTTTTGAAATTTAAAAATGTTTACGTGGTGGTATATTCCTGTATTTGTTTCTCCAGTTCGGTTACCAATTCGCGTACTAATTTCATTTTCTTCAATAACAAACAGACCACTATAAAACGTGCATAATAACGCAACTTTTTCACCATTAAATCGGGCCGATCCTCCTTAATCGCTCGCGAATAATACGCTCTACCTCTAATAGCGGCATAAAATTGATACGCTTCATTCAGGTAATTCGTTTCACTGGTTCTTAAACTGTAATAGAAATAAATAGAAAAAGAAGTTTTAAATTACAGTCGGTCGAAAGTAATAAAAAAGCTTAAATTTTATTCAGCCTTAATGCGGATGTCTATGTCGTAAACGACTGTGTCATTTTTTAGTACTGGATTAACCCTTAAATGCATGAATTTTCCAAATATACTGAAAAAAATATATAGTATAGAATTTTACTTCCTAATGCATAAAAAAATTAAAAAAATTTTTTTTTTTTTTTAAATTTTTATAGTCAAATTTATTAAAAAATCGTATGTTGCAAATCTGCAACACTATGCATTTACACAAAAACAAGAATATGGTTTATAAATGAAAGTTTTTAAAACAATTTTTTTCTTTAGTAAAGCAAAGAGCTACTTCACACTTTTTACACTTTGTTTGTGTGTATCCCTTAGTGCTGGTTCACACACGTCAAGTTTGACTCTTCAAGTCTTGATCTTTTAGGAGAGAAGGGAAAAGAGAATGCCATTTCCTTTCCCCTCTCTCCTAAAAACTCAAGACTTGACGAGTCAAACTTGACGTGTGTGAACCGGCACTTACAGCCTGGCATTTTACAGCGACTTCGCACACAATTATCAGGCTAGTGACGAATATTATCTTGCCGTATATCCTTAGGTGGGACATGTTGTACTGGTCCTCGTTTCTTATTGGCTTGTATTCCATCTTCTATGATATTGTGCTAGGCCTTCCACGTTTGTTACCAACTGGTATTGTGTCGTCTATGCTTCCTAGTACTTCAGCTAATTCTAATCTGTATTTGCATAAATTAAATGTGGGTGAATTCTCAGTTTTATCTTTCAAATCTTTATATACAAGCCAAGAATTAATAATTGTCATGTCTAACAAGTGGTAAAATATGCGCATATACCACTTCCGGCTTCTCATTTTAATGCAATATCTGCCGATAAAACTGTCCATAAGGTCGACTCCGCCCATATGAGCATTATAGTATTTTATAAATTTCGGACAAGTTATAGAAATAATCTTTTTGTTGACTTTGTCAAGCCTTTTTATTTGCGATGAAGGATCAGCTCCAACATATGATGACAGGCAAGTGACAATTTTATTATCCTTCCAAGTAACTGCTGTCAGATCAACTCCTTGAAAAGATGTCATTTGTTCTTCATAGAACCCACGAGAAATACATCTTTTCATTAGTTTATTTTTGTCTGGTAGTTTGCAGTTTACTAATCTGTTGGGCTGAACTGTACCTAGGCTATAAATTCCTTGATGTGCAAGATGAGTTACAAGCGGCACAGAGGTGTAGAAATTATCGAAGTATTTTATGCCTTGGGACATCTCTGGCTAGCAGGATGACAACATTTCCCACTGGCCCAAAATCTGGTTCATTTGGAAGCCGCTTGTGATCTTCACCTGTATATATTTCGAATTTATTTGCAAATCCTTTTACGCTGCACATGACATAAAACTTGAACCCCCATTTATGAGGCTTGTTTGGCAAATACTGCTTCATAAAATATTTTACTTTTGTCGCACACATTTGTTCATCTATTGACAACCTCTGCTCCATTGGTACTGAGCAAACTTGCCATTTAGGTAGACTATCATTGGTCTAATTTTGTGCAGCCTGTCATGTTCTGGGTGACCTCTGGGTAAATAGTTATCATTATTATTGAAATGAAGAAAACTTCGGATAGTTTCGAATCTATTAAAGGACACAGGTTGTGTGTAACTTTAATCTATTACAAAAAAAAAGACACAGTTGTATAAGAAGACGACAACCGCAATAAGGCTGATTATCAGTAAGTAGGGAAATACAATTTTATTGTGTTATTAACTTTTATATATTTATAATTTTCCGTATTTATGCAAATTTGCACGTAAAGAAAAGAGAAAATGTAATTGTTAATTTTAAACCACACAATTATTAGTAGTAGTAGCAAATGTTCAGAGGCAAGTGCTCCATCAAGAAGCCGATAGAAGACTAATTTAACCATATTATGGTTGCCGGTGATGGTAATAAGATTACGCATTTTCGGTCAAAAAAGTTTTGTTGGAGATGCTCATTTGGAAAAATGTGTTTTCTCTGCGTGCATAAATAATTTTGAAAACTTTTTATCCTAAACTAAAATATGGCGGCATGAAATAGCCCCCCCCACGAAATAAGTCCCCAACAAAATTATGAAATAATTCCCAATTTTAAAATAAAATAAAACCCCAACGAAATGACATAACTCCCCAAATCAATATGAAATAAATCCCCAAAAATTGGGGAGTTATTTCCATTAAAATAAATCCTCAATTCCTGAAATGAAATAAATCCCCAAAAAGTATTCAAAACATCCAATCAATTCAAAATATAAATTTGTTTGGATGCAGTGTTATAAAAACAAAGGCAATAAAGGCATATGGCCTTATTTCTCAGTGGAATGAGAAATGAAATCATATGGCTTTATTGCCTACATCCAAGTGCAATATCACCATAATCGTTAAGTAACCAAACTGGAAATAACGCCATAACACTGTAATTGTAATGGTTACAATTGCCAAAAGAATGAGTTACCATTAGGGATGCCAAACGGGAAATCCCGAAATCCCGGGATTTTTCGGGATTGACAAATCCCGGGATTCGGGACTTTTTATATAACATATATTTTTAAAAAAGTAAAATAAGAATTTTTTAATATTTTTAATTAGGCTTAAGTTCATGAAATTTAATTTTTTATTAAATTATTTTTGTGAAGAAAGGAATTTTACAACATGTTTAATTTGTAATTATTATTACAATTAATTAAAATTGTTATTGATAATCTTTCATTCTTGACGTGGCTCGGGCTCGAACCCTGGCCGGCAGGTTACCATGACATGTTTCGATCGCAACCACTCGATCTCCTCAGATGGATTTGCCGTCTTACACTCGCAGCCATCGACGACTGCTGACGTCACTAGTCAAACATCAATCCTTAAACCAAATTGTATTTTAACATTTGGTAGATCGAAATTTGCTTTCCTGAATGATTATCCATCTTAATTGATTTTACATGTTTTTTCCTTTACTTCTGTTTTTTCGTACTTTCCTCAAGAATTTTTCTTGAAGTCCAAGTACATTTTTTGTTTTTTCACTTTGTCTTTCTCTTTTCTGTTGACCTTTTTCAGCACAACTTGAAGGACAAATGTACACATAGAGCTCGTGCCTTAGCTTTAACAATAATTAGTATTGTGGTTATTTTGTTGAACTATTTATGGTTTTTAATCCAAATTTTTAATATTTTTAATTAGGCTTAAGTTCATGAAATTTAATTTTTTATTAAATTATTTTTGTGAAGAAAGGAATTTTACAACATGAAAATTAATTAAAATTGTTATTGATAATCTTTCATTCTTGACGTGGCTCGGGCTCGAACCCTGGCCGGCAGGTTACCATGACATGTTTCGATCGCAACCACTCGATCTCCTCAGATGGATTTGCCGTCTTACACTCGCAGCCATCGACGACTGCTGACGTCACTAGTCAAACATCAATCCTTAAACCAAATTGTATTTTAACATTTGGTAGATCGAAATTTGCTTTCCTGAATGATTATCCATCTTAATTGATTTTACATGTTTTTTCCTTTACTTCTGTTTTTTCGTACTTTCGTCAAGAATTTTTCTTGAAGTCCAAGTACATTTTTTTTGTTTTTTCACTTTGTCTTTCTCTTATTCTGTTGAACTTTTTCAGCACAACTTGAAGGACAAATGTACACATAGAGCTCGTGCCTTAGCTTTAACAATAATTAGTATTGTGGTTATTTTGTTGAACTATTTATGGTTTTTAATCCAAATTTTTAATATTTTTAAGTTTTGCACCGTATAGTGAATTTTCAAGTCTTTTGCTTGAGATTTGTGGTTTTGGCAGTGTTGCCAATTTAGCCATTTAGTGGCTAGATTTAGCCATTTTTCACCCTGTTTAGCCATTAAAAAATGAATTTAGCCATTAGCCATTTTTTTAGCCATTTTTCGACTTGTTTAGCCATAAAATTTTTTTGCCGTTTTTCTTTTAAAAGAATAATTTTTATTTTATTATAAAAATTATAAAAGTAAAATAAACATTTTGAACAATTAAAACTCCTTAAATTTAAAACACAACTTTTAAAAATGTTGAAAATCGCTATAAACTATGACGCTGAAACATCTTTCAAAATAAAGGAACAGTATTCCACTATTAAATTTATAAAATGGATTCACACAAACATCGCTTTTTCTTTCTGGTTGCAAGTATTTCAATAAAGGGATGAAGGCGGTAACAATTGTTTAAGAAATTTCAGAATTGACTATAAGGTTTCTCTCACTTCCATGGTGTAATGCTGAAGTAGAGAGGGTGCTTAGCCAAGTAAACATCGATAAAAGTAATTTGAGAAATAGGTTACATTAAGCAACCGTTAATTCGATTTTATCAATTAGGTAAATATTTTTACCATAACAATATAATATTTATACCACCACCACAACAGTGGAGATCGTACTATGCGTTTGTGCTGATGTCTGTAGCATCCTAAAATATTGGTCGTTAGCCCACCTTTACGTAAACCGATTGGCTTGGAATCTCTTTCTGAGTCGAATTAACGATGTTTGTCCGGCTGGCTGGCTGTCCATGTAACCCTTGTGCGCAAAGTACAGGTCGCAATTTAGAGATTATTTGATAAAATTTGGTACAAATTGTAGGGCATCATAAAGTCTGGTTTAACCGACTATACTTTCTAACTTGTTTTTGATTGTAGATCTGGACTCAAAAGGTTGGGTAAATGTTGTCGTAATAATGATTTACCTTCAAATTATTTAAGACTTATGATTATTTAAAACTAATGAGTGATTCCTATGAGATGAACAATAACGACATCGAATTTTTCGATGATTTAATTCTTTAATATT
Source organism: Pollenia angustigena (assembly GCA_930367215.1). Taxonomy (NCBI): domain Eukaryota; kingdom Metazoa; phylum Arthropoda; class Insecta; order Diptera; family Polleniidae; genus Pollenia; species Pollenia angustigena. The sequence goes on along the minus strand of OV884058.1, from coordinate 232,574,045 downwards.
AATTTATTTTAATATTAATTTACGTTTATTCTTATTAAAGAAGTTAATCTTAACTCACAATTTCATCATAAACAACTTTAAATAGTTTAATTATTTTTTGTTATTGAATTTTTATGCGATTTTATTAAAAAAAAGCTTTTAGCCATTTTTTAGCCCATTTTTAGCCATTTTTTTCCGTAAATTTAGCCATTTTTGGTCACCAAGTTTTGGCAACACTGGTTTTGGGACACTGTTAAAACCAGGAAAGTTGATTAAATTGCATGCGTGTTCATTGACTTTTTACGGTTTTGGGAGGTTTACAATATATTTTTTGTAGATAAACGAATAAAGATTTTACATTGATTTTTTTTTCTGTGAAAGACTATAAAATATATAAACAGCTACTACTGAAAATTTTTAGAAAAATTTTATTAGAAGTTTTTATGATAAAAAAATTAGTTCGAAATTAAAAAAAAAAACGATTTTTTTGTTCACTTTTTTGTAAAAAAAAAATTTCAAAGGTTTTTGAAGGCGAAGCCAGTTGAGTTCTTAAAAATTTTAAATCTCTACTTTTAAACTAAAAAAAAAACGTTGCGCGTTGTTGCGCCATTTTTTTATGATTTTTTGAAAATTTCACCTTTTTTCTGTTTTTGCTTATCTTGCATAGGTACATATGATAGAAACCCTTTCGTCAGTCATAAAATGTTTTGGTTGTACGTAGATGTTTTTTATTTAAATTATTACATCTAAGACTAATATTACCTGTGTAAAAAAAGGGATGTGCGAAACAGTAAGTAACGGGTTTTAACCACCTGTGCGGCCGCTAAATGACGTTATTTTATGGAGCAAAATAAATGTACCTGTTTTGCATAACTTTTAAAATCATTAACAACAAAAATAATATATAATAAAAAATCAAATCTGGGCTCTAGGTTTGGAGGGATACCTTCCCCTACCCATAAAAGTTAAAAAATTTAATTTTTATAGTATTAAGGCGTTAGTAATCTATTTCTTTTAATATTTAAATTTTTTTATTTATTTTATGTAACCGCCCTCAAATGGGGGCGGGGGCGAAAAGTGTAATTTAACGATCTCATGGGTCTAATTTTAGGTTTTTTTTACTTTCGCCGACGTTAAAAGTTGCATTTGCCAAACAAAAGTATGGGAAAACTTAAAAAAAAATTGAATTTTTCAGAGGTTGGATTAGTTCTTCTAGGGGGAACCTTTTCCTCCTTAGTCCGATTTTATTTAGTTTTGAGGTTTACCTGCCTATAATAATATCACATATTTCTGCCAAGTTTTTCATAGATCTAGGGGCACTCAATAACTTTTAAGAAGCAATATAAGCTAAAACAAAACGTAATGTCCGGCTAGATTGGCAAAAAACCCCTATGTGCGCCGTTCCAATATATTGAAACATTTTTGTCTGTTGCTATGACCAAAACTGCAAGTTTTCTGTAATACTGTACTTATTTAGAAAAGAGAAAGTAACGGTGCTGACTATGTATGAAGAAATGTTAGTTTATATCAGCACGTTTTTTGATTATTACATGACATTATCAATTCAATTACTATCCGCGTGTTACAAGCAAACATCATCAAAAAATTAAATCAAATAATAAAATGGAAGAGGACTAAATATACGAATATGAATTAATTCCTGGATTTAGGGCATCCAGCAACAAACAAAATTTAATCAGCAAAAACATCATAATGGCTTTATTTCATTCCTATCCGCAAAATCATTTCTCAAACTAACTGCCTAGTAAGTAAAATTTGACCATTCATTAAAACCAGTTTTGTTTACATATTATAACGGGACATAATTTGCATTTTTGACGATTTTAGAATAAATTTGAAAATTAAGTAAGTCCCCAAAATATTTTTAGGGACTTATTTCATTTCAGATTTTTGGTGACTTATTTCTTATGAAATAACTCCCCAATATGAAAATGAAATAAGTCCCCAAAAAAATGAAATAAGTCTCCAAAAAACGTTGTTGTTGCCTCCCATATATTTTTTGGGGGGTTATTTAATTTCCGTTTTGGGGACTTATTTCGTGGGGCGTTATTTCATGCCGCCCTAAAGTATCAATCACTTATTTTTTTTTTTTTTGATAGATATTAATTACATTTGTTAGCGTTAATATTTTATTTATCCCGATATGAACTTTCATGCAACCTAGATTCGGTTAAAGCTTTCTTTTAATTCCGATACTCGTTAATCCCTCGAAAAACGTTCAATAAAATTAAAAAATGCAATGTAATTTGGTCCTCTCGGTAATTTATACTTATATGAATGGCATTTTACCCTCCAAAGTTTTAAAACACTGGCTTACAGCCAAAAAATACCAAGAACGCCACATGCCTAGATAAGTTAATTGTCGTTCCGTAAAATCCTTAATAAAAACTTTGTTTTTTATCCGATTTTGGTAAAAAAATAAAACATTCCAGGTCTTTACTATAACGTAGAAAAAAAAAACGAAATAAAAATGAAAGATTTTGAAAAAAAAACGTAAAAATAGGCAAATTTTGAAATTTGAGGTGCCATAACTCAGCCATTTCTTATCAGATAGAAATTTTCATCATTACCTTTCCAACGATATGGCATTTATCTCGATCGGACTTTTCGGTTGGGCTCCACAAGGGTTTGAGTGGGACCATACACCGAAAAACACAAAAGTACCGTTATCTAAAAAACGGTACTTAGAAAAAAACTTACAGCGTTTTTCGTGTTAAGGAGGTCCCAATTAACTTATCTAGGCATGTGGCGTTCTTGGTATTTTTCCAAATTAGTAATTTGTAAAGCATATAATTGAAGGTCTAACAGTAGTCCACTACAATCGTTGCACAAATTTTGTGGGCTCTAAGCGAATTTGGACTATAACCGTTTTTTTATAAGCCATTTTATGGATAATAAGTGAAACCTAGTATAATCCACATTTTGGACTATATAAAAATTATTTTCTTCAATAAAACCACTCTTTTTAAACAAAAGAAAAGTTTATTTAAAACATAACCAAATATTGATTTAATTTAAATAAATAGTTAACACAAAATTCTTTTTTTTAATGCCTTAAAAGCGCTTACAAAAAAAAAAAACAAAAATATAAATATTTGCAATGCTTTATAAGCCTTAAATTTGAGATTCATTTAAATTCTTTGGATGACGAAATCAAACACAACATAAATATAAATTTTATTGGTTGTTTACATGGGGTCTTCAATTTTTTGTTATACCAAACGTCAAAGTCTAATAGTTGCCAGAAAGGTAAATAAAAACATGTTGTGGACTAGAGTGGACTAGAATTATAAACGCATGCTAAGAAAATGTGGCTTTTAAACAAAAATGGACTGCAAGCGAAATGGACCTTAGAACAAATAATTTGTATGAAATTCGAAAAAATCTGCATGTGAGTATCACAGTTTTGGCTTAAATCCGTTTTTGGCCTTTAAGCGGAATGGACTATAAGCAAAAAGTACTGTATTGCTAAAATATCGCAAGTAAAGCAAATTGAAAAAATTTGTTAATGTGTTTTTCCCAACATCCCCTTAAAAGATATAAACTATTTCCCATTAGTTTTTTATTTAGACGACTATGTATTAACTTTTAACATTTATACATTTAAATATGTTTTGCTAACCTTAAAATCAACTTCTAAGGCGATCTAACAATGTCTGTCTGGATGCCAGGCTTGTTGTCTATCCATGTAACTTAGTGAGCAAAGTATAGGTCGCAATTTCGAAAATAAGTGGATTTGGTTCATACGTTTAATTATTATAAAGACGAAGCCTATTGAAAATGGTTAGAGTCGGTCCATAATATCACATGGCTGCCATATGAACTTTTCAGCGGAATAGTCTTTGTGCCCCTTAGCCATCTTATTATGGTGGTGTTTCGATTAAAATTTTTCTAAACTAGTTTTAATGCAATCGTATTCATTCTACCTACACCCAGAGAAAAAATATAGTTGGGCATGGTTATGGCAACTACACTATGTTTATTGTAAAAATATTTTGTTGTCGTACACAAAAAATTTTTATTTTTTATTAAATTTACTGTAAACATATCGATGTTTATCGCAATTATAAATTTGAGTATTTGTTGACTGAAAAATCATTATTTTTCCAACAACTAAATAATTATATTATTAATACGATCTTCGTATGACGTGCTAAATTCCCAGTTTTTCATATTTGATAAATACACTGAAATTTATTGTTGAGGGAAAGCAAGCCTCTATGCGCATTTCGCCGGTTGCTTACACCAGCTCATCAGGAAACCTTTTCCAAAGATTTTAGAAAAGCCAAAAATATTAAACAAATAAAACCTTAAGCGAATAAGAGTTATAAACACTCTAAGTCTTACCTGTAACAATATCAAAGCTTAAACATGAAAGCTTTGATATTGTTACAGCTTAAACATGAAAGCTTTGATATTGTCACAGGTAAGACTTAGAGTGTTTATAACTCTTATTCGCTTAAGGTTTTATTTGTTTAATATTTTTGGCTTTTCTAAAATCTTTGGAAAAGGTTTCCTGATGAGCTGGTGTAAGCAACCGGCGAAATGCGCACAGAGGCTTGCTTTCCCTCAACAATAAATTTCAGTGTATTTATCAAATATGAAAAACTGGGAATTTAGCACGTCATACGAAGATCGTATTAATAATAAACTTTGTATTCCCGAAAATAACTTTGATAATAATTATAACTTTGAAGACATATAAAATTTCTTACAACCATAACATGATAACTTTCTTAACGTGTAGTCATAGTATGCTTAAGAAGCAAACAAAATATCTTTACTCTAATAATATTTTGTTAACGCCATTTGCCAAATAATTTAAGATCAGTTCTGTCGTAATATTTTAAAGAAATTAAAAAAAGTTAACGAATTGTTCATTAAAAAAATGTATATATACATATATAAAACAGGATGTGTGTATATATGTATGTATGAAACGTATGGACTCCAAAACGGCTGGGCCGATTTTGATGAAATTTTCATGGAATCTTCAGGCGGGTGACACTGTGAAGTCTGATTTTTGATTTTCGGTCTGCGGGCGGAGGGGCGTGGCAAAATCCAATTTTCATATTGCACCACCAATGACATCTATATAATTTGGACGACTTTTTCTTTAAAATGAACCATGGCGATTCAACTTAGATTTATACGAAAAGAAAATTTTGCCCCGCACACTTTTATGCCCACTTTTTTCGAATAACCTAAAATCAGAAAACGGCTCAATCGATTAGACAAATGAAGCACAGCCGCGAATAACGTTTTAAGTTACAAAATAATAATTTTTCAGGAGAGCAAAAAAACGTTTTTTGACAAGCAGCATTATTTGTTTTAAAAATTTTTTTTTTTCTATTATTAAAAATAATGATAATAAAAACTTTAATGCAAAAGGCTTTTAAAACATTATTCCGCACTGCAAAACCATTTCTGTTTCATCATTATGTTAGTAACTTGCAATGTTCTTCCACTGGCTGACACTTTGTACGCCATTTTGAAGGCGTTAAGGTGCATAGTTTTGGTTGATTTGATGTTTAAACTGTGTAAGAGAGTAAAGTCAACGTTTATCTGCAAAAAAACAGTTTTTGCAAAATGTGGCGTTTACAACGTTTTTCGCGGCTGTGCTTCAAATGTTTCTCTCAAATGTTCTTATTAATCTATTTAAAGTTTAAACGAATAAAAAATTACCACGCCTACTTTTACGTGCACTTTTTCTATTAAGCGCATAACTTGAGAAAGGCTTGAAAGGCTACGAAAAGAAAATTTTGCCACGCCCACTTAAACGCCCACTTTTTTCAATTTACCTAAAATCAGAAAACGGCTCCATCGAGTTGACTAATTTTTCTTTCAAATGTTCGTATCTTTTTAACGGATTTTAAAAATTGTACGCAAACATTTCTCCTAATTTGGACAGGACAACGTCTGTCGGGTCAGCTAGTTGTTCAATAAAATAGCAGTGCTAATAAAATTGTTATATTTTTTCTTGGTGAAAGTGCAAAAAATATTGACCATTGCGAGAAAGTTTAATGTTATTTTAATAGAAAATATTTGCGCCCTACGACAAACGATAACAACTATATTATGCTAACTAACAATTATAATATGATTACAGTAATTATAATATGATTCTTTCAGAAATGTTATGAATACTTTCAACTTATAATGATTAACATGATAATAATATGATTTTATCTTAACTTATAACGATTAACATGATAAGCAGGGAAACCAGAAATATGCTCTTAAAAACGCGTTTTATGCGCTGAAAAATTTAAAAATATGCCTCAAATAAATCAAAAATTGCTCATTTGAAAACAAAATATTTAACAATTTTATACCATTTGCATTCAAAATAATATCCTCAAATTATAATCGGTAAAGCCCATACACCATATTTACGGACGAATTTTCCGAGATTTTACCCTATTTGGAAATATGGGCAGCCATGGGCTCACAAAAACAAAGTTATGTTAAGAGGTTAAAATTCATAAAGCAGATGCTTGTGCCGAATATTAGCTAGATATTTAACATCCGTATGAAATTTTTTGTCTTAAAGAACTTTCAGGTACGGTCGCTAAAATGTCTATTAATGTTAACGTTTAAAAAGAAGTTAACGCTATTTAAGGATGGCATTTAATTTGCAGAAAGAGTCTAAGATGTTTTTATGGGGAATATGCGAAATTATAGACCGATTCTCGATAAAATTATATAAAAAACTAGCTGACCCGGTCCGCGTTGCTGGCCCTAAGCAAATATTGTTGTATTACCAGACGATTTAAATTGAGCTTTAAACGAAATTTACGGCCTTTAAAATGTTCCTTCTGTAAAAACCTAAGTTGGACCATGGCGATGATTTTAAAGAAAAAATCGTCCAAATCGGCCCAGCCGTTCTCAAGTTATGCGCTTAATAGAAAAAGTGGGCGTAAAAGTAGGCGTGATACATTTTTCTTTCGATGAAAACGTAAAATGGATTAATACGAACATTTAAAAGAAAAATTAGTCAAATCGATGAAGCCCTTTTTTTTAGGTAAATCGAAAAAGGGGGCGTGGCAAAATTTTCTTTCCGTAAAAACCTAAGTTGGACCATGGCAATCATTTTAAAGAAAATCGTTTGAATCGGTCAAGCCGTTCTCCAGTTATGCGCTTAATAGAAAAAGTGGGCGTAAAAGTAGGCGTGGTAATTTTTTTTCGATGAAAACTTAAAGTTGATTAATACGAACATTTGAAAGAAAAATTAGTCAAGTCGATGGAGCCGTTTTCTGATTTTAGGTAAATCGAAAAAAGTGGGCGTAAAAGTTGGCGGGGCAAAAGTTTCTTTCCGTGTAGATCTAAGGTAGACCATGGCGATCATTTTAAAGAAAAAATCGTTCAAATCGGTCAAGCCGTTCTCAAGTTATGGTTTTTGCCACGCCCCTCCGCCCCCAGACCGAAAATCAAAAATCAGACTTCCCTATGTCACCCGCCTGAATATTCTGAAGATTCCCTGAAAATTTCATCAAAATCGGCCCAGCCGTTTTGGAGTCCATACGTTACATACACACATACATACACACATCCAATTTTATATATATAGATTGCAACTTGTACTCTGCGCACAAGGTTAACATGGACAGACAACCAGCCAAACGGACGGATGGACATCGTAAGATCACTAAAATAACATGTATCTTTATATAACATTTATCTTAACTGACAACCTGGTTTGCCTTACAATTTTAGAGTAAAAATTAAATGAAGATGGCGAAATTTAAGCAACACGTTGGGTATATCTATATAGATAGATATTTAAGACAGAAAAGCCGTCTGTTAACAAGAATTTCGAAAAAAAAAAATTTTTTTTTATTTGCTAGGAAAGCTCTTGTAGGCATCCATAAAATCTATTCCACATGTATCAAAATATGCCTTAAAAATAAAAAAATGCTACAAAAATGCTCCTTTAAATAAATTATGCAAAAAAATTATGCAAACGGTAAAATATGCAAAAATATGCACTAACAAATCGATGCCAAAATTCATTAAAGACTCAAAACGGATAAATATATTGTTTCTGCATTCATTGGTCGCACAAAGAAAAACATGCAATTGCATATTTATGGTTTCCCTGATGATAAGAATATGATTTAGGAAAAAATAATGTAATATTAGGAATATATTTGGTCATAATATTATTTAAGAATAATCGTAATATGTTAACTACAATCATGAATCTTATTATAATGTGTTGCTCTTAGAATATGTTTACCACAACCATGTTATTTCTTTCCGTGTAATTTTATTGGGATCGTTCCATATTTGCCCATAGCTTTCATACAAAAAACTACTCCCTTATAATAAAATAACGCCCTTATATATGCTGGTCTTGACATACATACAAATTAGCGAAAATAACTTTTACGATAGTCACAAACTGTGGTGGATGGTATTAATGGTCGAGCTTTGCCGACTATACTTTTTTACTTGTTTTAACTAGTGATGGGAATGTGTTCGTGTTGTTGAAACAAAATTAAATTTTTATTCCTCTGCCTAAGTTTCTGCCCTTTATAATTATGTATTTGGTTCAGAAAGTGAGGAAAGTTGATCACTCGAAAAAAAAAATTAGTTTGATTCGTCAAATCCTGAATTGTTGGGAGAGGGGAGAATAATTTGAAAAGGACTACGTACTCGTAATTTTTTTTTCCTTTTGTTGTAATATGCTAGATGACTTTAAGCTAAAGGTAATAATAAGTAAAATAATGACACAAACTGATTGCATATGAAAGTACAAGCATGTTCAAAAGAGAATTATACAGCCATGTCACAGAGTACAATTCCGTTCGGAAACGGAATTCATTCCGTATTTTGGTGCTTCAGAAAATGACGAAAAAATGTTTCGGAATGAAACCATTTTTGTTTTCATGAACTGTATGGGAGTTGTCTGTATCTAAAAGGCCATAAAACTATCAAAATACACTTTCCATCAACAAACAAATATGTTTTCTTCAATTTCGAACGGAATCATTCCGAACGGAATTGTACTCTGTGACATGGCCCATAAAACCTGTTTAGCTCAACCTGACGTGTCTGAAGCAGCACTTGTGAACTTTTTTTCTCATACTTTTGTTTATATGTATATGTTATTATGCACGTACATGCAGAAAGGTCAAAAAATTAAGATCAAAAGTTTCCATCAAACTATTAGTAATTTTAATTTTTCTACTTCTTGATAATTTTTACTCTTGTTAATATGAACTCTAAATTATTTGAAATTTTTCTCAGATCCCTTGCATTTAAAATTATCGTTATTACAACATTGTAATAATAAAAATGATTTTTTCAAATGGATCTTAGGTAGCAACTCGTGATAATAACAAACTGTTCTGGCTTTTAGAAAGTCGTTTGCTGTGATTTAAGACCGTTAAAGAGTGTAATCGTTCTTTTCTTATACGATCAATTATACACCAAAACTTTCAAAATGTAGAAACGATTTAAAAGTTTGTGTACCTTTCACCACTAGTGGTGTATGAGGGTATACTAATACAGTAAAAGTTCTCTTAGGGGACAGCTCTTATAAGCGGACATCTCTTTTGAACGGACAATTTTTGAAATCTTTAGAACCCTTTTTAGTATCCTGAAGAAAATACATTCCCTTAAACGGACACTCTCATGGCCGGTCGCGGACAGAAAAACACCACTTTTTTTGGGAAAACATTTCTAATAAGCGGACACTTTAAAACAAAAATATGTAAAATATTAGAAAAAAAATCTCCAAGTTGGAACCACTAATCCATATTTAAATGATAAAACAGAGTCACATTAGCAGAGCTGCAAGAGTATCTAAAAAAAATTGTGATTCCCCTTTTGAGGTTTCAGATGTGATAAATCTGCGTACATGTTCACAATTAATTCAATTTACTTGAAAGAACTTCGATGCAGAAGATGATATTCCTTTATATACTCTTTGTAGATTGGTTAAAAACAAGGCAGAATGTGTTGAATTTACAACTATTGATGGAAATTTTTTAACAGAATCGGATAACATAAAAATTGTTGATGATGAAGTGGTAATAAGCACATCAGAAAATTGAATTAGCATCGTAGAAGAGGACCACAACAAAATATCTTCTTTTAAAGAAGCCTTAGAAAAAGTTAGACGTTTAGTGAAGTTTGAAGAAGACGACTACACAACATTCGAACACTTGAAACATTTGGAATGCTATTATGGGGATCAATTGATGAAAGAAAATGAAAAAAAAATTTAAAAAAAAAAAAATATTTTAGATTATTTTCCTACTTTGTAGTTCTTCTTTAATAAAATAAAAAAATTAACTCAGATTGCAATTTTTTATTTCTTTCCAATAAAGGGACATCTCTATCTTGCGCAAAAAATCTTCGCCAACGGAATGTGTCCGCCTATGAGAGCTTTCACTGTATATTAGAGCGGGCCGATTTGTAATGACAAACATTTGTCGATGTTGAACCATCGGTTTTTTAAATAGGTAATAAAAAAATAAATTATTTTTTTTTATAAAATATTACCTTTTCTAGGTGAAATTGTACGCTTAAAACGATGGCGTTATAATTTTTCGAATTAAACATTTTTTTTGAAGTTTTGAAGTTGTGGTCGGAAATCTTTAGTAGAACATATATATTGAAAACCTAGGAAAATTCGGTTCAAATACAAAAAAGTTTTGAACAAAATATAAATTGTTTTTAAAAATACCTATTTCCGAGAAAAATAGATCTTCCCGCGTCCAAATTCTATTACAAAAGTAAATGGTACATGTCTTCGTAAAGATGTCGGTATATAAATCTTTCAAAGAAATATAAGATGGATTAGTTATGACCAAAACACTGAAATTACTCTTTATTATATATTGAAGTTATTGTATTTTTGGAGAATTTAAGGGAATAAAGAGAGTAGTTTTTGGAATTTCAGAGTTTTACCATAGGCCCCATATAAGCTCACTCTCGGAAAACACTTTCTTACACCTTAAACCGTGAGAAATGATGCTATTGTCTCAAAATTGTGTACGTCATAGTTTTAAAAGACTAACAAACACATGAACAAATTTTGTGAACATCGGCCAATTATTTACAATAGGCCTTATATTTAGCTAATACTCGAAAACGAACTTTTGAAATACTCCTAAAACGGCACCGATTTTTAATACTGTGAGGTCGGTTTTTTAAGATTATTTCATAACTTATAGATTCTACTAAGTTCAGATTCGGCACTTTTATTTGTTTATTCGTTATTTTGTTTCAATAGGAATGTCCTGATACAACTACAAAGGCAGAACTTTGGAGATTAACAAGCGAGGAACCCGTAATACGGAAAATAAGAAAAAAAAAATGGAGTTGGATAGGACATACTCTATGCATGTCCTACAACAGCATACATATCAAGAACAGCTTTAGAATGGAATCGTCAGGGAGCCATCGACCTGGACGGCCTAGCATTACCTGGCGAAAAAAAGTCGGTAAGCGAATTTCAATAGGAAAATAAATCCTTTGACGAAATAAAATTAATTTGCCGTGATAACAATATAAACAAGACTCTTGTAGAAGCCCTATCTATGTTCCCATGTGGAGTATAAATAAAAGAAACAAAAATGTGTGTCATGCCTAGTACTTTTTCGTCGAGGCTTTATAAGCAAGCTTTTGTGATCTAATACATAACGAAACTTAACATTTTTTTAATTACCTGATGATTCTCAGATTGAAATTCGTTTGCTAATAATTTAATCTTTACGCCCACTTTTATCGATTTACCTAAAGTCAGAAAACGGCTCCATCGATTTGACTAATTTTTCTTTCAAATGTTCGCATTAATCCATTTAAAATTATCATCGAAAGAAAAATTTAGCACGCCTACTTTTACGCTCACTTTTTCTATTTATTTGACCGATTTGGATAATTTTTTCTTCAAAATAATTGGCATGGTCCAACTACCGTTTTTATGGAAAGAAATTTGCCCCGCCCACTTTTTTGGATTTACCTAAAATTGGAAAACGGCTCCATCGATTTGACTAATTTTATTCAAATGTTCGTATTAATCCATTGTAAGTTTTCATCGAAAGAAAAATTTACCTCGCCTACTTTTACGCCCACTTTTTATATTTATTTAACCGATTTGGACGTTTTTTTCTTTAAACTGATCATCATGGTCAAAATAAGGTTTTTACGGAAAGAAAATATTGCCCCGTCCACTTTTTTCGATTTTCCTTAAATCGGAAAACGGCTCCATTGATCATTAGTAATCACCTACCGAGCGAAGCCGGGGCGGCCAGCTAGTTTTTAATGAAAAATTGAAAACAATAACTAAAAAAATTTTAAATTGAATACTTTCAGTGGCCTTACATTAAAGTACTTTAACATGATTTTTACACTCCATTGATGTAGGTTATGCGAATTTCTAATTTTTTTGTGATTTTTTCGAATTCATATTTCACTTACTAGTAATGATAATAAAGCTGTCCAATTTTACTTGCAATTTCTCCTATTTGCCAACGTTTCAAACCATATTTTGAATCTAAAACCATACGATGTTGTTGCTGAAATTTCCATAATTTCGTATAGACATCAAATGTGCGACCAAAATAGGCCTGCCACTGACGATGACCGTACTGGGGTAAATCTCTATAATCAAAAGATAATTCAATTAATTAGAAAACTTTAAAGGTAAAAATTGCAAAAATTCTTACCTCAAACCATTAAATAGTTGTTTCGATTTTTCCAGCAAATGTATAAACTCCAAGACCAACTTTCTATCCTGTTCTTCTGTGGATTCCATTTTCACCATACCGTTCTTTGATTCAGTTGTGTTATGTTGCAGTCGTTAAAGAACTAAAATGATTTTCAAATATAAAATATTGAAATCATAAATATGTATGTTTTATATTATATGTATTTATATTTATTAATAAATAGATGGATTTAAAATAAAAACAACGAATAAAAAGACTGACTAAATGGCATTAACGAAACATTGGCCAAAGTAATTTAATTAAAAAAAAAATTTATAATAAAAAACAACTATAAAAAACAAACAGCTTTTGTTAATAATAAAACAGCCATTTTGATTGAATTTTAATAAAAATTAAATTGATTTCGATTCCCTACAGTCTGTACATCTAGTTACCAAATACATATTTACATAAATTACAAAGTATTTGTTTTACATTTACATAATTCAGACAATCAATCTTGACCGATTATAGATTGTATTTATGGGGGGCTTTTTTTTGTTCTGATTTAAATTGTTTTCAAACATGTTACCACCATATGACTATCAAAGAGCCCCCTAAAAACTCTTGATATTGTATGAAGGAGAATATTAGTGCACTTATTATTGGCAACAAACGATTGAGCGCTTAGAGTATTCATATGCTACGCTCACTCACACAAACATTCACTGGTACTTCTATTATTACTAAGTCCCTCACTAGTTACACTATCGTTGGTGCCACAAAAAATACTAAATAAAAAAACTTACTTACAAACTAAATCAACCAGCCTAGACTAAAATTGATTTCCAACCAAACAACGAACGATTCATTCATTTATCCCCATTGAGATGAAATTAATAAGTTTTTTTGTGTTTTTTACTCGTACTACTGGATACTATAAGCTGTAGAAGAGGATGATGATGATAAAGATGACATCATAAAAAACAATATCAGATTCTTTTTTCCAACAATATTTGTACAATGTGCAAGTACATATTTACATATATTTAAATACATCTACAAACTAAAAAAAGCCCTAAGTCACATAATTGCATTTGTACGGGAGAAGGTAAAAGGACCTAATAGAAACTGTAATTATTCAAAATCTTGTACAATAAGGTGGGTCGGAAAAAAGATGTGCCAGTCAACGCCTAGAATGAAAGATAAGTCAATGTAGTTTCTAAAACATGAAGCCTTTTTTTGCCACGCCCCCAAACACAGTCTTTTTGGTTTGTTGCATGTAGCGCTGCCATTTAAGCATGGCTTGTCAACGGCTTCATTTTCGCACTGGTGACTTTTTAATGCGGCCTCCAATTCTGGACGCCACTTAAGCTATCTTAGCACGTAAAGAAAATTGTATATTTGGGGTAAAGATACGAAATTGCATTCGTGGCGCCCGGAATATGATGTCGGATTAAAAAGTCACCCAAGGAAAGAATGAAGCCATTGTCAAGCCATGAACAATGATATGCGATATGATGAGATCGGACTTTTAATGGCACCGCTACATATAAAAAGCCAAAAGGGCTGTATTTGGGTGCGTGGCAAACATTTTTTTTCTGGGGCCTAATTACCGCATTCGATATCGAGTAAGCTATCGTATCGAGTAAACTATCGTATTTTTCTGCATACGTTAGACACTTACGTATCGAATGAAAACTAGAGAGATGTAATGTCTTTGGTTACTCGATATCGAATGCTATCATCTCAAATTACAATACATTCCATTCGATATCGAGAGTCATAATACCAAAATAAAAAATTTCGATTAATTTTTCTCGATATCGTATGCGGTAATTAGACCCCAGCTTTAAAACTTCATTGACATATCTTTCATTCTAGGGGTTGACTGGCACAATTTTTTTTTTTTGGTGGTCGACTCGTTCTATTGTACAATTGTTTTTAAAACCGTTATTTTTGGTACGAAGGGTATTTGTGTGAAATTTCTTAGAATCACTGAAAACTCAGTTTTGAAAAAAATCAAGTTAGGGCTTTCCTACATGAGACATACATCTGAACAGATACATGTATGAACATTTGAGTACAGCAAATTAATGGAATCGTTTACGAATAATCATGAAATTTGGTAATAAGCCTAATACATACATATTATTCGTATTTCTAAATAGTGCTAAAATTTAATTTTAGAAAAAATCTTTGATACTCCTCCCCTGAAACTCCTCACCCACGGCTGCCATATTTGACGAATTATCGTCATTTAGCCGATTTTGGGGCCCAAAAATTACTCATTGACAATTTATTCCCTAAATTTGACGAATTTTTCAAATGATCAATTTTTGTTGTGATTGGCAAAAGTTTTATGCTCATATTCATAAAAAATTTTAAATTTAATAAAGGTTTAAAGATCAAATTTGGTATGAAATTCGTCCTTAATAAACGTTTGTTAAATTTAAAAATCGTTTATGGATACGGGGGTTAATTATTATTTAATATTTTTCGATAACTTCTTGGATACTTTCGTTTATCATAATATAAATATTATAGCACTGAAACAGAATTTGTAATAAGTAAAATCGCTGTTCGATATCTCTAAGTTCATGCAGTGCCCAATTTTCATACTTTTTTATGATTGAATAAATTTCTTATTCCAGTCACGTCTCTAATTCTAGATATATGTATGTATATGACACCCTGTATAATACCAGACAAAGCCATCTTTTGCTAAGCTTCGAGAATTAAATTATGTGTACTACAAAAATGCTCTTCAAATATTTTGGATTTTTTAAAAAACGCTATCCGCTCTTATTTAAGTTGTTCAGTAAAGGAAGTTAAGACTTGCATTTATAGTCAATAGCTGTGAGAACAACGGTTTTATTTTTAGAGATATGATTTTTTTCAATTAAACGCCATTTGGAATGGTCAATAGGCTTTAGTTCTTGAGTCAATTGAACCTTGCTAGCATGTAAATGCAAGTCTTTATGCATAATGTTCGTCAACGATGAGCGTGAGTGCTGCAATTATTAGGCACGACGTGGAGTTAAGGTTTACGGCTCTTCAGCCACGCTTTCGAAAAAAGCAGCAATATTTTCTGAAGTACGAGCTGTCCGAGCATGTACTGGTGTTTTCACATCTCCTACAGACCCGGTTTGCTCAAATTTTTGCACAATTTTTCCGATTGTACGCACATTTAGACGATTATATTGACCGAAAAATTCACGAAGAGCACGATATTTTGATTTAACGCGTTGCTCGATTGTGTATATTTCCATGGTTCAAATTGAGTTAGTCTGACATTGAAAAATGTCAAATGAAATGCAGAAAAAAACTTGACGTTGAGGTGAGGTTCATATTTAACATCGGCCCTTTAGAAATTCTCAAAAACTAATAAAAGTTAGTAGTATTTAACAATGACGATTTTTCTGACGATTTAAGTAAATCAATTTGACGATTTGTTTTTTTGCCAATTTTCTACACATTTTATCTGGCAGCTATGCCCTTACCGATAGTTAAAATATTTAACGAGTGGGCTTTATATGGAATCTATAAATTATAAAGCAATCTTTGTTATGGATGCAGTTTGGACCTACATATCGCTCATTTGCTGCAAGACCGGCATAACTCAAAAAATGAAATTTTGGAGTTAGTGATGCAGAATTGTTCGCTTTGTTTTTCTTTATATTGTGTATTAAATTCATCTTAAATGTTTTATACTTTCCCAGTTTGAAGAGAATGTGTCTTCTTTTTTTCTAAGTAGTTAGAACAAATCAAAAACTTTAACCTCTTAAGACCCGAACATTAACCCATTGAATTTTTACATTTCTCATATATTTAACTAACTGTATATTTTTTTTTTAAAAATTGTATTTGAATTCTTTGAAATTAAGGGGGCACATATGTGTACCTCAGGTCTTAAAATATGAAAAATTTAAACGTAAATTCTTAATTTCTTAAGATCTGAACTGAACCGATTAAGTAAAGGGCTTATTAACTATTTGTTTTATCTTATGAGGTGTAATTTAAATTTCGGTTTTTATTATTTTTTTAATTTTTTTATTTAAACTGCTAGAAAAAGAGGTGCACATATGTGTACTTCAGGTCTAAGCGATTAGTTATTGAGGAAAAATATCCCAACAGTATGGGTTTTTCAAACTGTTAAGTTCAAATGTAAAAATAATGGCTAAAACTTCTAAACTCTGCCATCTTTTGATATTGTTTTGAAGCGCAGTAGCTTAAAGCAAGAAATAAAGCTGTTTATATTGGTCACACGATGTCGCTAGTCTTTAAAACTTGTAATAAGTTAAGGTACACATATGTGTACCCATGGTCTGAAGAGGTTAAATGCGTTTATCTCGAAATGGATTTTTTCGACTTATGCCGGTCTTGCAGCAAATGAGCGATATGTAAAAATACTGGCCGACAATCAAAAAGTTGTTTACATTTATTTATAGTCAACATCGTGTTTGCCTTCTGTTATACTGTCGATCTCCAAGTTGCTTCTCCACATGTAACTACCGTCTTTATCCCTTTTGGGTCCGAAAATCTTTCTTACAATTTTTCTCTTAAAGATTCTAAGCTTCTCCTTAACTGCGCGTGTCATAGCTCATGTTTTAAAACTGTATGTTAGAATTTGTCGTGCTACTAATTTTTATAATTGTATTTTCAGAGATCGATTTAAGAGTTTGGATTTTAATAGCTTAAAATGCGCATAGAAGGCTTTTTGTTCGGCTTGAATGCATTCGTTGTTGCCAACAACCAAGGTATTTGAAAATTTGTACCTTTTCAAAAGTGTTGGAGTTGTATGTGTTCTTGCGAGTTTGTGCAATGATTTCGAGACATGTGAATGCACTTCGTCTTTTTTGCGTTAACCAACACGGTTAATTTCCACGTTTACGCCTTTCTAGTCATATGAAACTTTATTTGCACCAATTTGAATACAATATAATGATTCGTGAAAGTTTAAGACGTATTAATTTGATTTTCTGGAGAGGAATTTATATTGGACCCATTGAAAATGTTGAACAGTGATTTTTGGTATTATAAAACCTAAATTAGACCAAATTCCAATAGAGTAGTGAAATTTGTAAATTATATTTCGACTATCACAAAATTTAATGGTGGTTTTTCTGTCCACATAAAGTTTAGATCAAATGTTACCTGTTTGCTATGCTTTTATGCATATTTAAATGATTCACCAGAGTGGAATTCATATGAGATCTTTGGTAAAATATGGACCGCTCTTCAAGTATAGAACTGCAATGCGAAAGGTATAACAAAAAATGTAAAAAGCGACCCTTTCGCCCAGCAAAAATTTTGTTTTCGAAACAGTCTGGCAAAAATATAATGTTTATTTATATACATATCGAGCCCTTACCGCAAAAAAGCTTATGGGACATAATTTTCAATTTTCGTTTTTTTTTTTATAAATAACTTTACTGGCAACACTTGCATCATCTCTTTAAATATCATGGTCACATTAGGTACCCATTACCATAAGCGACAATAATAAAATGAAATAAAATAAAAAAACCTTTTCCTGTAAAATTTTGTTTTTGTCACTTAAGCTTTTATTGCGGTTATGGCTCGAAATGTTTATTTCAAAAAGTTTATCAAAATAAAAAAAGCATTATTTCAGTGTTTTTTAAAATTATCCTTAATTTGTCTAATATTTTTTTTTTTTTTTTTGGAAATAACCTTTGCTTTTTTTAATAATCGATTATTTTTCACTCGACTACTTATACCTATGAGATACACAAACTTTTAAGAAATTACTAAACAAATTGACATGCTGGCCTGACTGACTAAGCGTTTGTACGTGTTGTCACACATTTAACGTTTGCCAATTAGTTGAAAATAGTTTTAAAGATCTTAAATAACAATCTAATCACTCACTCATTCATAAAGACCCGCTTTGGCTTAGTGCGCTTTAAGTTTTGTTCTTATTTTCTATATTTTAAGGTTATTATTTAATAATTAACTGTTTGTTATTCGAAGTAATCGATAATTTCAATATGAATAAATTTCAAGGGATGCTTTATCAAATACCGGATGAAACTCTAACGTAAATATTTATGCCACTTTGGCACTAGTTTACTAATTTACATTGAAATAAATTTATTGCTAAAATGAAAAAATATTAATATAAAAGTAGAGGAAATCTATTAGAAAATTTTTAAGAAAAACCTTTATGAAAATCTAGAATTTTCTTTTTAACCATAAGGCGTGTTTTGACTTGGTCTATGAAATCTCTTGTCACCAAAGCGTAATATCGATGACTTTAAATAGTACATCCAAATAATGAAAATTTATTATTCAAATAATTATGCATTAAAAGACAACTCAGCCGGGACGGCTGATTTCTAAAGCCGTGGATAAATTCACAGAAAAAAATAATTTTCATATTTGAATACGAAAATCGCATATTTGATAAAAAAAATTTTTGAATTTTCTGCGATGACGATTTTTGCATTATTGATAAAAAAGTTTGTAGGTATAGTTATTGAATTTTTAGTCAACAACCAAGTTTATTGAATCAATAAAAAAAGTTGTTGCCCAAAATAATTTTTTCAACAAAATGTTTGCGTGATTTGTTAAAATAAATTGTTGGAAATGTTGAATAAATCAAATAAAATGTTTATCAAATCTTTATTTATTAACGATGACGTGCTTAATTCCCAATTTTTTCCCATTTTAAATAAATACACAAAAATTTATTATGGGGGGATAAGCTAGTTCCTATGTGCATTTCGCTGGTTGCTTAAGCCAGATCATCAGGAAACCTTTTTCTAATGACTTTGGCAAAACTAAAGATATTTAAGCAAATAAAACTGTTAAGCGAATGAGAATTATGACCTATTATTAAATGAACAAGAGTTGTAAAAATACTGTTTTAACGTTGATTCAAATATTTGTTTTATTGAATGTCAAGAAATATTTAAATATTTCATTACTAAATATGTTTTATTGAGTGTTATTTTGTAAAGTGTATATTTGATAAATTTTTTCATTGAATCAAACACAAAGTTTGTTGAACAAAAATTATATTTTTAACAAACTGTGTTGTTAAAAATTTTCTTGAGATATTTTTTTCTGTGTTTGGAGGTCTACAACACGCGTTATGTGCGTTTTATACTTTCCTTTTTTTTAAGTTATCCTTTAAGTAAAAGTAATATTTCTTCATTCATTCGATTTTGCTTTCTTTGCAGATCTATAACGAATCAACGCACTCAGCGCTTGGTGTGAACCTCCGGCCGTCCCGAATTTAATCAACAGTCGCTGACAAGCTTAAAGCTAGGAGTTTTCCAAAATTTCTTTGCGTTCTTCGTTTCAAGTAACATTCATGGCTTTTAAATTGGAAATATCAAAAATACAAATAAAATATAATTTGCCATAATCAGCTGATCTGTTCGAACGCCATGCGTTGGACTTTTTTCTAGCATTTCACACGACAAGATATTCTGCGCTTTTCTGTTTAAAACGTGAAACGCATAATTCTACTTTTTTTCGAGACAAAAAAGCATAGACACGGGGGGAGGGGGTGTACGAGAAAATGTGCAGGAGAACGATTATTTTTAATAGAGATGATGTTAACTGCAAATCGGCTATTAATTTCGTTAAAATTAACCCCGAAAATTTATTTCAATAGATTGTTGATGTGTTAAATTGTATTTAAGCTTAATGACGGAAAAATACCAACTTTTATCTATTTTTAAAAATCTCTTTTACGAAGACCATCTTTCACGAAATGCATATCGTCACCTAGAATGTAAACGAACGTAAGTAAACTTTTATTTTTTTAGAGGAGAAACAAAAAACGTTACATAATTCATAATAATAAAATATTCTTGGCGTTTAAATTTCTTATTAATAAATGAATTTTTTGATAATTTTTGATTTACGTGAACATGTAGTTTGGGGAAAAACGGTTCATCCATAACACTAGATATATTACAAAGATTTTGAATTAATTGAATTCTGCTTTCAGTTTTTTCTATTACGTCCCCGTTTTATGGGCTGGACTAATATTTCGAACCAAATATACATTTTATCATAGCTTGACAACTATTTGTCCGATTTTGATCAAAACGCTTACAAACTTTCCCACAAAAGTATACTAAAGCGGAACTTTAGGGGATTTAAATGTTCCACGAATATTTTCTGCATCAAATTTTACTAGGGTCTTCAAAGACCAAAAGTTCGTGCAATGTATGTAAAACGGATTTTCGAAATTCCGGGGCTGGAAATTTTTGAATTTTTCGAAAACACATTTTACATACACCAATACCCCGGCTTGCGAAGCACGATATTCCATACGTTTCTATTGATTTTCATTTAATTAGTTCCGAGATTCATAATTTTAGCTGAAAAAATAAATTTGATTTGATAGACTTTATAACCAATAATTTAATTTAAGATTTTCAAAAAAAGTTAAAGTTTTCTTTTGAATAACCATTTGTTTAAAGGGCATTTATCACTGTCTTTGATCTTCAATTCAAATACATAGTAAGAAGCGGCTCCATTTTTTTCATTAAGACACTTCTCATTTTGGTAACCTGTTTATGTTGTAACGATGTTCCTGTTTCAACAAACTCTTAATTTTATCAGCGTCACTGGAACAGCAAATGGATTCATGGCTTCTTTCAATATCAAAAGCCTTTTTCCCTAATTTATAACGCGTCAAAATGTACAGTTTTTGTTCTAAGCGTATTTGGTTTTTTTGACTCGTTGTTGCAAAAGACGAAGTTGCGTCGCAAACCGAAGCGACGCAAACCGGGGTATTGGTGTTTTGCACGTTTTTTTTTGTCTTACAAGACCACTAGTGTAATTTCGTCTAACATTTTAACCCTCTAAAGTGGGGTTTTAGTATACTTTTGTGGGGAAGTTAAAAGAAAGGAATTAAAATGAGTGTTAGAGGGTTAATATATTCTATGAAAATAATCGCCCTACAATTCTGCTGAAGACATCTGAAATAGTATTTCAGCTCAGCATTACATTTAGTATATTTTTTTTTTACTTATACAAAACGCCTTTTCAAAAAATTCAAAAATTTTAGGGGCCGATATTTCGGGAACCCGAGCTAACTTTTCTAAACCCTTTGGCAGATTTGCTCTACCAAACGTCTAGTTTCATTTCGCGTTGCAAGTATTGAAGCTGGCGGCGATGACCCGAATTATGTTTGCACTATGTAATTTTAAGCTGGAAAACTCATGATAGCTGTTGTTTAATTGAGGGGCCGCCAGCTCTTATAAAGTGCTCACATATATTATAAGAAATTCGAAAATCCTATGGACTTTTAAACTTGGCAACCCTTGCTGTTCACAGTCTACGGCATTTAATTTCTTCCGTTCTATCGAGAGCAGTGCTTTGAACCATTTATGGTAATTTGGTGGTATAAAGAAAAAAAAATTCTGGTGGTTCTTGAATTTGTCGAACTTTATTTGTTTGACGCTATTTTTTGGAGGAAGCTGTATCAGTAACTGCACGTCTCGGCCAACATTTCGAGCTGTCATGTTAACATTGGTGAAGTTTTTTTGCCCATTCATAAGATCATCTTTTTTGCGGATGCCCGTTATAATATTACTCAAAAATATTTGGATGTGCTCTAGAGTTATAGAGTCCTCATTTTGCATTTTCCTTGAATTTGCCACAAGCTTCTCCCAATCATGGACTACATAACTTTGACGAAATATTCATATCGTCGGCTTAGTATGCAAACCTGAAAACTCCCTTTCAACACATTTTAGAGGAGAGAAAAAAACTTTTTATATTTAATATTTGCAGATTGAGAGGAAAACAAAAATATAGTTAGTTTTACACACTTTATGACTGAAATTAAAGAAAAACTACATGCTGGCCTACGAGGCGAATCTTTCTCTACCACACGGCATCAAAATATCAATTTACTTAAAAATTAGATTAAGCAGGTTTGTATATTAAGCCAACATATTGGCGTCTTCCGTTGATAATTTCTGGACACAAAAGTAATATGTCCAAAATTGAAGGGCTTAGTATACTTGAGTGCATGTCATTACAAGAGTTAATGACATTTTTTGCATGTCGAAACAAATTGCCGCATGGGTACTTTAATTCTTTTTTACAAAATTTGCAACCTTATCATTGTCCAGTTCTGCTGCTTCAGCTTTTTTCAAATGCAACTATTTTTCTGTCTTGGCCGCATTTTTAGCAGCGTTTTCCCTATGCTCAATTGTAATTTGCAACTTGTCACAAGGAACACATGTTTCTGTTTGGGTTTGTGGAAACTGTTGTTAAAACATGTGGTAAAAATATGACATATGAAAATATGTAGTAGCTCTTTTCACTGCTTCTGTTTCCTTTTCTGTGTAAAATACGCTGTAAAGTGCATACATCTGTATTACATTTAGGCTGCTGGATGATAACTTTCTATTGGGGGCATAGTTTCTTGAATAATAACTTCACCAACTCAGTCCATGTGAAAAAATAATTTTAATATTGGCCTTTAGCTCAAGAGTTTTAAGTGCTCATTTACCCCTTGTGCTTTGAGCGAAACAGGTATTTTAATGACAAGTGCTAGAATTTGTTGCCATATTTCGCTACCGGATGAGTCTCTTATTCCATATGTAAACTTGAACCCTTAAGCTTTAAGCCCCTAATTTTATTTGTTATCAATAAATAAATACTATTTTATAAAATGCATGTGGCTTTTGTTTATATACGCAAAACAATGTCGCATACTTTGAAGAAATAAAAACGTCAAATTGTTCAAACTCGCAAGATACATAGGTAACATTGTCAATTCTTCCGTATGAAATAAACAGAGTACTAGGCTTTATTTATTTAATTTTAAATTTGCAACAACAAAAAAAAAAATATAGGGAAAAAATGTCACATTTATTATTAATTAGAAAGCCAGGTATATTTCAAATAAAATAAGTCATATCGAGCCCTTACTTAAAAAATAGCTTAAAAGACATAATTTTCAAATTAATTTTTTTTGAATAAACGAATTTATTGGCAATACTAAAATGTCATGGTTACATATGGTACCGTTACGATTTTATATCAAAAACAATTTTAGCTTAAGCGCCAACCTTTATGCAAAATTTTGCTGATATAAAATTGTGTTTTTTTTAATATATTTATTTATTATTCTGTTTTGTCGCTTAAACTTTTTTTGCTGTAAGTGCTCAATATATCATAAAAATAGGAAAATCTGATTCATTTTGGATTCATCATGCTTAACTGCCTGTTTTTAGATAACGAAAACAAGTAAGTGAGTGAAAAATTATATTGAAAAGAACAATAAAAATCGAAAATTTGTTTTCAATACAGTTTTTATCACTCACTCACGAAAATTTGTTTAAAAGGAAGTAAGTCAAAAATTAATTAACAAGATTTTGTTTAAATGTGCTTGATTACCAACTAAAGGGTGATTTTTTAGCTATTATCTTTTTGGCAACACTGGTTTAAACAGCTGACACACGTTACGTGTTTTGTTTCACTGTCAAACATCTTCAGTTTGGTCTATAATTTAACCATTAATCGTCTTGAAAACGAACAACGCTTGCATATTATTGAATTTTATTATCAAAATGCGTGCTCTGTTAAGAAAGTTAATCGCGCGCTGCTTATGTTCAGCGACGAAGCTCATTTTTGGCTCAATGGGTACGTTAATAAGCAAAATTGTCGATTTTGGAGAGAAGATTAGCCAGAAGCATTGCAAGAGCTACCTATGCATCCAGAAAAAGTCACAGTTTGGTGCGGCTTATGGGCTGGTGGCACCATTGGACCGTACTTCTTCAAAGATGATGCGAATCGTAACAAGACTGTGAATGGTGAGCGCTACCGTGAGATGATATCCAACTTTTTTTTTGCCCAAAATGCAAGAGCTTGACTTGCATGACAAGTGGTTTCAACAAGACGGTGCCACATGCCACACAGCACGCTTAACAATGGACTTATTGAGAGGCGAGTTCGGTGAACATTTTATTTCACGTTCGGGACCGGTCAATTAGCCGCCTAGATCGTGCGATGTAACGCCTTTTGACTATTTTTTTTGTATGTTGTGTGAATGTTTTTCTATATGTTAAAACTCATGTCTATACACACATGCCCACTTCAATTGACGCATTGAAAGACAACATTGAAGCATTTATTCAGTGTTCCCAGTTTTGGGGATTTTTTTTGTAATTGGGGATAAAAATTTCGTGAAAATCCCCAGGGGATTTTTTAGGGAAAAGCACTTTTTTCGCTGGGGATTTTTGGGGACAAAATATTATTATAAATTTCATTTTTGCAATGGCAAGACCGTTTTTTCAAGATGTGGGTTCAAATTTCAGTCTTTTTAGCAGTTTAAAATTTTTTCAAGAACTTGTTGAAATAGTTTTAAATATGCTTTTTGTACCAACTAGCATTACTTTTGTTGAACTAGTCTATTTCTGTAATGAATACAACCAAAATCAATATTTGCAACAGAATACAACATAAGTTAATAGAATTAATAAGAATAAATACACACTTTAAAATAATGCCACAAATTTATTTAATCATCTCAAATGCACTTTTTAAACCAACACGTGCACTGGCCGATGAATTAGATGATTTTGATTCCCTAATTTGTTACCCTTGTCATAAAATCAAAGAATAAATAAAGCTTAGTCTACACGATATGTTGAATCAGCAAATTTATGTTGAAAAATTTGCTTTCAGCGCCAACATATCGTGTAGACACCAAATTTTTTCAACAAACGTTGACATGCACATATGACATGCATTTGTTAACGAAGTCAGCAAACGTTTGTTCACAATTATAGCGTCTAGACACAATATTTTTACTTTTCAACAAACTTTCTACGTATGTTGACAAATATGTTATTTGTTGAAAGTCGTATGCAAGCTTTTCAGCATACGGCAAATTTGGTAGCATATAAAATAGATAAAAATTGGTATTCTTTCAATTACTTGTTTAATTTTGTATATAACCCCGGAACTTATCAAGATTTCTAGCTCATCGGCAAACAAAAAATTGCATTTAGAAGTGCTTTGAAAATAAAAATGTTTGTCAACGAACTTTGTTTTAGAGATATAGATCATAATAGTTGAAAAATTCTTTACCAATATCTCTTGAAGTATAAATTTGATCTCAGCAATATGGGTAGCGCTGAAAATATTATATGTATTTTTATTTACATATAATATTTTCTAGAGAAATCTTCAAGCTTTCATATAATATAATGCATGGTACAGTAGCGTATTAAATTCTGAAGCTATTAAAGTTAACCATTTATATTCTAATAAATCTTTTTGTTTAATATATTAGGTTTGAGTATACATGTGGTAATATTTAATTTACTTTATGTAATTGCTTCAATATAGGTATTAACTATATGGTATGACAAACATCAGCTTCGCTTAGTAAATTTTTTCCTTATTGCCGGGTTCTTAATTTAATGGAATATCAAGCAACGACTTCGCTCAGCTGAGTAAATTTTCTTCTTTTTAACCAGAACCCCAACACCCTTAAACATTTATGTTTCTGTTAAAGAAACTAACAAAAATTCGCGACAGAATGAACCGATTGCTATTTAATTTTGCAAGAACTTTATATGACTAGATATCACACTAAGACGATCGTTCCATAATTTACCATAGGCCCCATGTTAAACCCATTCTCGGAAATACTTAAATATGCCTAAGACGTACCTAATAACGCTATTATCTGGGAGATCATTTAAATACGCCAAAACCGTAAGAAATATTGATATTGTGAAAAAATATAGTCCAATTTAGCTTTAAGTGGCTAGAAATAACACGATGCAATTTTGTGATAATCGGCAAAAAAAAACTCACTATAGCTCCCGTAGAAAGCGGGACTTTAAAACGGTTGAAACATACAAGTGTTTTGTATTGAAATTTGGTCTTATTTATGTTTTTAATACTAAAAATTACTCAACCGATCAAGATTTTTAAGGACGTTATGGTATTGGTAATATTTTTTGGGAGTGGTATTTGTATGGGAACAATAGATTTACAATACAACTTTTTGACCCAGATTTAGTCTTAATGGTTTATGAGCGCAAAGACTCTTATTTGGAAAGAAGTTTTTATGGGATCTTTGAGAAATTATGGACCGTTCCTTATCGTTTAATTACAATAAATAATAGAACCAATGTACCAAATTTCATCAAATTATTGCGACAAGTACTTTGCGCACTACAAAGTGGACAGTCAGCCAGCCGGCCGGACGGACATCCTTATATCGACTGAGTCGATCGGTATACTTAACGATGGTTATAGGACCAATATTTTTAGGTGTTACAGACACTATAGTGGTGTGGGTATCAAATAAATCCATAAAACATTCTGGTCTGCACATAATTTACCATAGGGGTAGAACTGAAATAAATTAATAAACTGTGAGACTTTACTTATAATTTTAAGATCAATACAGTCCTTAAATATTTTAATTTTTTGCGGATTTAACCAGCCCAATAAAGCACTCTTCCTTTTTAAGTGTTAATTACACTAAAACTATTCATTTTTGCAATAAAGGCGATAATTGATAACAAATTTTAAATAAAATAATAAAAAAATAGAATTGTCAAATGAATTTTTAAACAAATGTTCTCTTTACTCAACATACATAACAACATACGAAATTCAACATATCGTGTAGACACAAAAATTGTATGCTAACTTATTTGTTGAAATATCATTTGCTAGCATATGATGAATTTGAAAAATTAAGTATTTTCAGCATATCGTCTAGACACCTAGCATATTGCATATGCTGATAGAGACATTTGTTATTATTTTTAAGCATATGAGTATAAGCATACATTTTCTGATTCAACATATCGTCTAGACTAAGCTTTACATTAGTTTTAATAATATTACACAAATGGATTTATTAAAATAAATCGATGTATGCATATTTTTCCTTTGGCATTTTATTACGTATTTTATTTTAAGAAAATGTGGGGATTTTTGGGGACAAGAAAATAGCTATTTTGGGGATTTTTGGGGATGAAAAATCGCAAATTTGGGATAAGGCTTAAAATAAAACTGGGAACCCTGCATTTGTTCATGATATACCGGCCGAAATGTTGGAAAGAGTATGCCAAAATTGGACTAAGCGGATGGACCATTTGCGGCGCAGTCACGGTCAAAATTTGCATGAAATAATCTTCAAACATTAAATTATATGGACCGTAATATCGATTCAAATAAAGATTTCATGCATTTTTCTGAATTTGATGTGTTTTTTTAAACTTTACTATAGCTCTTAAAAAATCACCCATTATTACCATTGATGAACTGAAATTTGTTGTTGGTGGGTTGAGCATTCCTATGCGCATTTAACTTTTTTTTTAGTTTGCCGACCACAATAGGAAACACGAGTTCGGATTTTTGTGTAGTTACGTCCGTCTGCATTTACGGTGACGATATGTATTTGTAATATGTATAATTCTAACAGAGCGATAAATTGTTGGCGCCTTTGTAAAATATTTAAAAAATTTGGCAATATAAAGCTGTAACATGAAAGTGTATTCTTTGTCCTGTGTTCCTCTAAAAAATTCCATGTGTTAGTTTGTGTGTATGATTATTTTAGTGTTAAAGCTCTTAGTGGACACATTGATTATCGTTCTATTGAAAGTGGGTCATAATAAAACCCATCATTGCTATTAACATCAGATCCAAATTTAGCATCACGCAATAATAAAAATGTTCCACAGTATTTGCATAGAAGAAAAACGAAAAATAAATAAAAAGAAAAAAAAACTGGCCGCTTGTTTTATTTTTTATTTTTTTAACTCCACAAACATTTAAGGACAAACTCTGTAGGATACATTTTTACGCATACATTCACACACTCGTATATTAAAAGAGTGAGTGAACGAACAAACAAGGTTTGCATGCAGGAGTAGGAGTGTGTAGATGGATTTCTTTGGATATGGAAATGTAAGTATGTGCACACATTTGTGTATTTTTAAGTATTTATGTAGTAGAGCGAGCTTAAGGCAATTTTATATTTTTAGATTTGTTTGTTTTTATTTTTTTTTTTTTTATATTTTTTTTGTTAATATTTTTAACCAAGTAGCGGATGGATTCAGTAATTGGCTTGTCATTCCTGTTGTAACACGTTCAAATATTTGTGTTTCGTTAAGCATTAAGGAACGTAAGACTCACAGAGATTTAAAATTAGCAACAAATTGAAGTGACTTAACGCAGGTTGATTTTTAATTATTGTTAAGCTCGATCTCTGGATCATGCCATGATTAGTTTGGAGTATAAAAAGTGATCTTGCATCACAGTTTGTGGCTGCTAGACTTTTAGACTCCTTTACATCTTGGTTGTTGGCTATTGTTGTTGTTGGTTGTATCATCTACTCCAACTCGTAATGTTGATTTCTAAATGAGCTCTTTCTTGGCTCTTGAAATGATAAAATAGTTCCATACAAAAAAAAAAAAAAAAATACCAAAATGCATGACTATGAAAGTGTGTCTTTGAATGTACATACATATGTTTGTATAAATATGTGTTGTGTGCTTCTGGCAGATACATTCATTCATCTTATGTGTTGTACTCGTGTTCCTTGTATGTTGTGTGAATGTTTTTCTTGTTTCCTGTTCTGTTCTGGTTTTAGACGTTGTTTTTACTTTTGTTTTTGTAGTTTTTTTTCATTTAATTTTCTTTTCATCTACTCTACCGCCGTATGACAACTAGTTAACTTTGGACGAGATGGTGATGCTGCTGCTGTTGTAGTTGTTGTTAGGGTGTTATCCAGTGGCATCTTAAATGTCAGACAGTTGGGAGTCTTGTTGAAATTGGGTCAGAATTTACTACCAACACACATGTTAAGAATCATTGTAAATACATACATACTTACATATATAAATTCATACAAACTCGAGCATTTTGTTAGATTTGAACAAACTCAAAAGTAAATACATGTTACGGATTTTTTTATTTTTTTTCCCTTCAAAAAGGCTCGTAAAACAAGAGAATAAAAGATGACTGTTTGCAAAATCACTTTAGTATAAATTTTTATTCATTAATGTTTGTATATTTTGTATTATTATAAAATTTGCATACGTTATATTATATTATTATAAAAAAAATATATTGAAATTTTATTTAAACATATTTTTATAACATTATTGAACTAAATCGACTTTATACGAGGGTAGGCTTTTCATGATTACGAAAAGGTTGGACAAGTAACTAAATCCCTTAATGAACTATTTCGATAGCCTTCAGGATCATTTAAATGAGGGGCTTAAAGCACAAGGGGTTTAAGTGCCTTTTTTCTAAAACTGAATTTACATATGGAATTATAGGTGAAGTTCGGACAAGTTGTTTAGAGCACAAGAGGTGAATGTAGGATTCTCATCCGGACGCTAGATATGGTGAACAACCTAACATTAAAATACCTGCTTCGCTTGGAGCACAAGCAAAACAACCGCTTTAATCTCATTATTTAACATAAGTCACTTTAACCCTTGTGCTTTAGGCCCCTCATATCACATCGCTTAAAATTTTTGCCTTTGGGGGTCAATAAAGTTCAAAGTCAACTTAAATTTAGTAACTGAAATCATGCTTCGATCATTTTTAACTTTATTTGTGGGCACCGGTTGGCTAGTTGGTATTGCGGTCATCTATCAGTGCGAGGGTTGTGGTTTTGATCCCCGCCAGATACTCTGGGCTATTTTACTACAACGGGCTGAAGGTCTACGTTAACATTGCTCGGTCAATTAATTTGGAATATAATTTGTGATTGTATTTGTAACATTTCTTAAGTAAGAAAACTGCCAAAAGGACATGCTAAGAGACGTTGCAGACAATATTTGAATTTTATAATTCATTTAAGATGTTGATTTTGAATTTTTTATAAATTCCTCTGTAATTTGTGAGAAATAACAATAATGGATTTTAAAATAATCGATTTTTTACGAGGGTAGCTTGTTGTTATAATGACACCAGTAGGTAGGCGGTAAACTAATGAAAACTGTTTGAAATGCTTTATCGTTTATTTCAGAAAAGTCTAAGATTAAAACCCGTTTTATAAACGTTGTTGCTAGAAGCTCCATTTGTAGTGACGCTCTTACAATTGTAAGATTCGTACTCCCTCTTTCCTTCTCCCCATAACCTATTTTCATAATTCAAACACAATGCATTGTATTAGTAGGGGGCATCCCCTGAGTGTTGGATCATAGTTAAAAAAAACAAAAATATAAACAAATAAAATTGTTTTATTTTTACATTTGGCTCAGTAGATTATGTAAATTTATTTTCCGATACAAATAAAAAAATTTTAAAAGCCCAATTTAATTTACAACATAAGCTGGCCACACACTAGTGATTTGTGCATGGGACTTGTGCAAGCTCGACGTCTTGATACTTGTTAATAGGGCTGTGCGTGCACAAATTGCAAGTAATTGAACATTGTGCGCGGACATTTTGAAATATTTTCATTTTAAAATTTTTTCTATTGCGGAGTTGTTAAGCATACAAAAATTGTCTGTATTCTTCTTAAATATTTTTATTTTTTTTAATTAATTTGTTTTTTTGTGTAAACAAATAAATTTCAAAAGTGCAATTGCATCATCCGCTTAACAATTCATGTTTTCTTTTTGACGTTTTAGGTTACTATGATTTGTTCGTCGTGTGTGGAGAAATGGTACGCTAACAAATCATACGCACAAATCACTAGTGCGTGGTCAGCATTAAGCAACTGTGAGAGTACATGTTTATTATATCGTCAGCTCAGAAATGGCTTGGCGCATATGCTAAATAGTCGGAGTGGAAAAAACGACAAGGAAGATTTACATGATTTACATCTCAAAGTGTAACCGATAGAATTTTTTTATATTTTTGCAACTGCCGGAATATGTTTTGAAGAAATATGTACATTTTTGCACACTTTCATGAATAAAGTTAGAATTGAAAAGTAATTTTCTGAAAATGAA
Source organism: Pollenia angustigena (assembly GCA_930367215.1). Taxonomy (NCBI): domain Eukaryota; kingdom Metazoa; phylum Arthropoda; class Insecta; order Diptera; family Polleniidae; genus Pollenia; species Pollenia angustigena. The sequence goes on along the minus strand of OV884058.1, from coordinate 232,542,436 downwards.
AAATATTGTTTTGTGCCGCATACGCTAATTTTCTAAAAAAAAATTTAAAAAGTGGCTTTTTGTGCTGCATACGTATACTTATTGCGTAAGTGACTGACTCATCCATCCATCATCGTACAGCCTAAACGCCTGAAGCTAAAGACTTGAAATTCGGACCGGAGGTGGATCTCTCCCCAAATCGATCCACTAAGAATTGATTTTTAAAAATTCGAATATTTAGGGGGTAAAAAAGGGTAAATTCGGAAACCTTTTATCTCCAAAACTAAAAGAGATACAAAAAACTGTAAAACATATCGTTGTTCTTTTGAAAAATAAGTTTACAAGTGTGTGGCACTTTTTTGAAATTCGGCTCTTTAAGGGTGAAAACAGGTAAAACTTGAATTTTGGTACGTTTTTGGCAGCCCATATATCTTTTGATCCAATAAACCTAGAAATAAAGTTTACACCACATTCGAAACTTATCAAAAAAATACGAATACAAGTTAGGTACTTTTTCTAAATTCGAACCTTTAAGCAGTGAAAATCGTAACTATTTTTGGTACTTTTTTACAAAATATTTTGCATTTTGCAATTGTTGATACTATAGTGGGGGGTGGGAAATAGTACCAAAATGGAAAATACGGGAAATTTAATATCTTTCTTCAGCTTTTTGGTTATACAACTGGTATTTTTTAATTAATGTTAATATTTGACCTCAAAACAAAAAATTCAACATGCAATGTCCTGATTGAATGCTTTATATCTCAGAAACCACAAAAATTTCGCGAAACAGATTTTGAATTCAAAAAGGGGGTATTTAAAATATATATACCCCATACCTAACTAAATGTTTTTAAAAATGGTCAGTAGGTCAAACCAATTCTGAGCTGACGATATGTGTCAAACCATATTGAATTTAAGGAAACGGTTTGTTAAATTTGATACAACTGTCATTTGCTTAAGCAAAGAGAGAAAACTCTACCAACGGGTAAAAACTAGACTCGCCCACTGGCATAACTTCGTTTAGATATGAAAATAGCAGTTTGGTGACTGATACGGCGAGTGTGCAATAGGATTTGGCAGCAACATTTCTCCAGCTAGTTAGCGGCTGAAAAACTAAGTGAAGAAATGAAACCACAACCAATCATAGATGATGGAGTTGAATGTTCACAACCTAATTCAGTTAAGGCAAAGCAGCAATTGGCCGGCTTAACTGATTAAGATCGGAGTAGAAGAGCTGATAAGGTGCATAAATCATCTTTATACTCCGTTAAATCCTGGAAAAGACCCATGAAAGGCAAAGCGATACATACCACCTCTTCATCGACTATAAAGCTTTCCTAGACACGTTGATAAAAGAAAAATTGTTTGAAGCCATGTCTGCTCATGAAATCCCATCAAAACTTGTACGCCTTTGTATAATGACTCTGAGTGACACTAGGTCCGCCGTACAAATAAGAAGCGATGTTTCCAAAACATTGACCATTACAAGAGGTCTTCGACAAGGTGACAGCTTATCGTATAACTTCTTCAATTTACTGATGAAAAAATTATTGAAAAAGCAGCAGTTAATAAAACAGGCACAGCAAATGCCAAAGGCCACATCCTCCTTGCATATGCGGACGACATTGACATCGTCGGAAAGATAGAGCGAGATGTTACTGGTGGTTTGTCCAGAATCGAGAAAGAATCGGCGACGATGGGTCTGATGGTGATCGAGGACAAGGCCAAACCTATACTTGTAAGTTGCAACTGCTATGAAGGCCAGCAATTGCAACGTCGAAGTAGTAGACGTTTACCTCGGAGGAGCCGATCAATAGAAATAATGATGTCAGCATCGAAATAAGGCGAATGATCGTGCTGGCAAAAAGATGATACTTTGGACTAATCAGACAGTTAAAGAACAGAGACTTCTCTCGATAAACTACCCGTTCATCTTCATTGCGCTGAAACATTGGTACTTGTCATTGGAAACTGAAGTGCTTTATTAAGCAGACTACGACCAGCAACAGGTTGTGTAGACAACTTAAGTAAGTAAGTAAGTACGAAACTGATAGCATTTTTCGTAGGGAATCAAATATTTTATGATTTTTTTTAATTTTTTTAATGCAAGCTCGTGCATATTGTAGTTGGGCCTGACTTTTTGACATAATAATTGAAAAATATTTTCTCCGAGTAGGACTCTATTTCAATCGTAACATATCTATAAATTTTATATTAATTTTTAAGAAATTTTAATCGCGTTTCAATAAAGATAACGTATCGTTATCTTTTCAGTACAAAAAAATAACGTTATCTTTCTAGGGATAGGGGACACTCTAGGAAATTTGTCTCTAAATACTGTGGTGTAGGGTATCATATGATTGGGCTGGGCCGACTATACTCTCTTACGCGTTTAATTAGGTGGCTGTCATAACGTTCAGTGTCATAGTGTCCGTGACTTTATGACACTTTTAAAAGTGTCATAATGTCCATCAGAGCATTATCATAAAGTGCGTGAACGTTATGACATTTTGTAGAGTGTCATAATGTCCACATTATTTTTCGCTAACTAAAGCTTCTCTGTTTAGCCGGCCTCCGGCCGGGTGCAACGATTTTCTCCTCTATGGTATAACAAATACTAGCTTCGCTAACTAAAGCTTCTCTGCGAAGTCGGCCTTCGTTCGGAAACAAGGCAGATTTTAGAAGCTTTACTTAGCGAAACCGGTACTTGGTATACCATAAAGGAAAAAATCCTTGCGCCAGCCCAAAGGCCGTCTGTGCGGAGAAGCTTTAGTTAGAGAAGCCGGTCTTTGTTATACTATAGAGGATAAAATCCTAGCGCCCGGCCAAAGGCCGGCTATGCAGAGAAGCTTTAGTTAGCGAAGCCGGTATTTGTTATTTCATAGAAGAGAAAATTCTTGCGCACGGCCGAAGGCCGGCTATGCCTAGCCGCTTTAGTAAGCGCAGCCGGTATTTGTTACGCCATTGGGGAGAAAATCCTTGTGCCTAAAAGTGTTTTCGTTATATGTTTAATATATCGTTAGCTAAAATGCAAAAGGACGTAACTAACAAAAATATAAATTTACAGGAGAAGCAAAAAACTTTATGTAATGAAAACTATAAACATGTCAGAAAACATGCTTTAATGGGTCATCCATGGAATTCTTTAAACAGTTTTTAAAGGAAACCATTTCATTATATTTTGTTGAAAAAAAAAAATTAGTAATTACGTAGTTCTTCATTTATAAAATAAACACACTTGTAGTTACGTCCCTTTGTTTTTTGGTTAATAAAAGCGCAATTTTTGATCCCAGAAGTGTAAAATTTTGTGAATACATGTAGTTCATTGGCATTTATAATAATCAATCAAAAACACGATTTTGAATTTTTTGTTAGTTACGTCTTTTTGCATTTTAGCTAACGATATGCATCCAGAGAAAAAACAACAAAACTATTTTTAAAAAAATTTTAACCATATTATGTTTAATGTAACCAAATCATTGTCACCGACAACCATATTATGGTTAAATAAGTTTCTTTAAAAATAGTTTTGTTGGTTGTGACCATAATAAAACATGTTTTTCTCTGTGTGTATGTAGATCTTTTTTTGTATTTAACTTCTTTAGTAATTATGCCCCTTATGACAATTTTAAAAATGACAAAATGTCCATTTGCAAAGTGTCTTAATGCCCACGGACATTATGAAATTTTCAAAAGTGTCACAGTCACAGTGTCAATGGAGTGTCATAGTGTCCATGGGCACTATGACACTTGACGTTATCACATGCCACCTTTTATTATGTGGAAGAAAGAATTCGGTTTTTTTATTAATATTTTTTAACTTGATTCCCAGTAATCAAAAGCTGATAATTTTACCAGGTAAACAGCATAATCTATGATTATTGTGTGTGTGTGTTTAGTCGAGCTATTATCGAAATAGTAAATATATATCTGCTTTAAATATGATAATAGATAAAGAGCATAAAATATCGGGTGATTTTTTAGCTATTATATTTTTGGCAACACTGGTTTAAACAGCTGACGCACGTTTCGTGTTTTGTTTAACTGTCAAATATCTTCAGTTTGGGGTATAATTTAACCATGAATCGTCTTACAAACGAACAACGCTTGCAAATTATTGAATTTTATTATCAAAATGCGTGCTCTGTTAAGAAAGTTTATCCATTTTTTTTTATTGAAAAATTGTGTTCAGCGACGAAGCTCATTGTTGGCGCAATGGGTACGTTATAAGCAGAATTGTCGACTTTGAAGTGAAGATCAGCCAGAAGCATTGCAAGAGCTACCAATGCTTCCAGAAAAAGTCACAGTTTGGTTCAGTTTATGGGCTGGTGGCATCATTGGACCGTACTTCTTCAAAGATGATGCGAATCGTAACGTAACTGTAAATGTTGAGCGCTACCGTGAGATGATATCCAACTTTTTTTGCCCAAAATGCAAGAGCTTGACTTGCATGACATGTGGTTTCAACAACACGTTGCCACATGCCACACAGCACACTTAATAATGGACTTATTGAGAGGCGAGTTCGGTGAACATTCTATTTCACGTTCAGGACTAGTCAATTGGCCGCCTAGATCGTGCGATTTAACGCCTTTAGACTAATTTTTGTGGGGCTATGTTAAAGCTCATGTCTATACACACATGCCCACTTCAATTGACGCATTGGAAGACAACATTGAAAGATACCGGCCGAAATGTTGAAAAGAGTATGCCAAAATTGGACCAAGCGGATGGACCATTTGAGGCGCAGTCACGGTCAACATTTGCATGAAATAAACTTCAAACATTAAATTATATGGACCGTTCTATTGATTCAAATAAAGATTTCATGCACTTTTCTGAATTGTATGTGTTTTTTTTTTTAACTTTCCTATAGCTCTTAAAAAATCACCCAATATAACCGAGTTATTGACTGTTCACATAGCTTTTTGTTTTTTTTTGCTGCTGTCTTCTTTATAAACTTTTGTGCTAAACTCAATTTTTGGGGTGGGGGAAAAGATCCACAAATACTAGAAGTAGTACTTAGATGTGTGTGTTTGAGTGTGTGTATATATTAATGCAACCAGTAATGCGCACTCTAACGTAAAATAACTATAATCAAATCGAATGGAGCAGAACAGGAGCCATGCATTTACTCCAACCACAATAACAAAAAGAAACACACAACCTACACTATTGCAATTACATACAGACATACAAATTTTCCAAAAAAGGATTCTGTTAGGAAGTGTATAATTGTTTTTCATTTGTAAGAAATTACCTGTGTGTGGAGCAGTAACTCATGGTTTAATGTTTCTTGGAAGTTCCTTGAAGCGAAACTTTTTTGAAATGATCTGGTATGTTGGTATTGTTGTGCTGTTTCTATTGTGTTTTCGTAGTTGTTGTAATTATTATTGTTGTAATTAGCTGCTTAAGTAAATTAAGTTTTAGTTTAAACACATCATTGCAAATCCAAACTTTGACAGGAGTCAACAAAGTTAATTCATGGCATCCGCTTTTGTTTGCAGACAGTTCACTTGCTCGCTGTTGGTCTGTCTGTCGGTCGGTCGGTTACTCCAACTTCTTCCTTTGTTCTTTTAGTAGATGTGATTGACAATAAAATTGTGTGTGCGTGGCTTTGTGTGTAAAAGTGTAAGTATGTGTGTGTGTGTGAGTGTGATTATTTTTTGTGAGTGTATATAGAAGAAAAATCGGGCAGTTTTATTAAGTTGAGTTGTTGTTTTTCATTTCTTTTCTTTTTTTTCTACTTTTTTTTTTAATTCATATAAAAACACTAATTTTTAAGGTAAAAAATCTTTCTATTTTGATATATTTTTATTATTTATTTTTTTGTTTTTCTTTTAATTTAAATACTTTTTTTTCATTATACTTTTGTTTATTTTAATGCTCGAAACCAATGCGTTTTCTTAATATATTTTTATTTGTATATTTTTCTCGTTGTTGGGATAGAATAAATAAAAGCGTGAAAAAAAACAAATTTAACCACAAAAATGTGTAGAATTAAAAAAAAGCTAGTTGGAATTTATATTAAAACATTTTATTAATCATTCGCACTGCACTGCACTACTTCACTTTAATTTATTTCAAAGATTTTTCTTTTTGAAATTGGTTTTTTCCATTATTTATTAAACTTCCCCGTTTTGTGGCTACTAACTATAATAACATGCATCATATACATATACAATAGTGTATACTCGTTGTATGTGTATTTTTTTTAAATTCTTTCCTTCCTTTTTTCTTGTTTAACAATCTCACTGAGGTTGAATGGTAAAACTGAAGCAGCATAAATTGGCATATGCTTATTTTAAATTATTTTGCCGGTTGTATTTTTTCGTTTTATCTGCTTGTAGCATGAATTTTCATAAGATTTGTGTAATAAAAATATAAAATGGCACTTAAATAACACTTTGAGGGGACTTTTAAGTATTCTACACTAATTTTTCTAAGTGATATTTAATTTTCTTAATGAATTTTTACGTTCTTACGTCTACGTGCAGTCAAATATATTGAGTTTTCCCTTAACATTTTCTAATGAAAGGGTGGTTTATTGATTTTTTTCTGCCACCTGACATTTGCCAACAAAATAATACAGATGGCGCTTTAGTAAGTAAATGGAAGTATGGCAACTCTTCTTCTACTATGACAGTTAGAAAATGTTAGTAACATGGTACTAATACGAATGACAGTAAAGAACGTTAATTTAATTCTAACTGGAAAATTGATTTGAATTGATTTTTCCTTTTTATTCTAAATAATTGAAAACACTTTTTTAGTTTTAACTAATGAACACATTTATGTTTATTATTTTAAATATTTATTTTATGTTTGACTAAGTTTTTTTTTCATTAAATATGCACAGCTTCAAAATATTTGGTTTATTTATTTTAAATAATATAATTAAATAGTTTTACATACTTGCTACAATATTTCTATAATAATTAAAGTACATACTACTAAAGATACGACGTTTTGTTTTTTTTTCTTTTTTTTTTCTTTGATTTGCCAATTTAATAAAGATTTTGTTTATAAATTTCCTTTATTATAATAATTTTTTAAGATTTTGTAAAATATTTAAAATATTTAGGGTCAAAATTTATCTAAAATGTCATTTAAACTCTAAGTTACAATATATATTTTATTTTTAATTCAAGATACTTTCTTATCTAATGTGCTTTCTATATCACAATTGATGTTGTTTGAAATGAAATTGAAATGTTTTAACTAAAATTCTATTAGCAAATTTTCAAATGCCTTCCAAATACTATTTAATTTCTAAAGAAAACCCTTTCAGTCTTAATAACAAAAATTGTAAAGTTACATTCTTTTTTTTTTACTTTTAGATCACTGTCCTATTCTATAATATTGAGTTTTATTAGTGGCATACAAATGTACTCAGCATTTTACTACATATAACCTTTTCAACGACATGGTAAGTTTAAAGTTGTCTTCAGTTTTTTTTTTATTAATTTTATACCCTTCACTACAGATGACCCACCCACAGATGTGCCAATCCGTTGCAATATTAGTTAATAGACCTTATAATGAAAATATACTCTAAGGGATTACCGCGTATTTTGATTCGAAAGAAATCATTTACCAATTCGAACAATTTGTACTGTGTTGTACGATTGATATAAGGCCTTAGCTCACACTAGCAATATTAGAAAATGGCTTTATCTCTCATTTCAGTTCCGGAGACACTAAAGTTAAGTACTGAAATCTGGCTTCGCATACTAAAGATCTTCTGCGTGACGGCCTGCGGCCATGTAGAACAATATTCTGAAAAATATTTCTTCATCTCTCATTTGCGAAAAAAATATGGCTATATCTCTCATTTCGCAAAATTTTAAATATGACCTTACCTCTCAATGATTTGGCAATAAGGCCATTATGGCTTTATCTCCCATTCAATTGAGCAATAAAGCCATCACGGCCTTATCTCACCTGGTTTTAAAGCACCCCACCCCGAATTTAGAAACAAATGGGAAATTTTATAAAATGTTATTGTTCGTAATCAAGAGTTGCTGCTTGAGGAATTTTTTTGGTTTCGATAAGTATAAAAAAACTTCCGTTAATCTGAAACAAAAAGTGGAAAAGTCGTAATACACAGTACAAATTGTCGTACTCGTAAAATACGCAGGCCTGCAAAATTTGGAAAACCTCGAAACCCTGTGATTATAATTTTCTTTGGGTTTGAGTTGCTATGAATCCATATCTGTACTCAGAATTTTTCACTCGTCATTAAAAAAAAATAAAAATATAATAAACAAAAATTAAGTCAAAATTAGAAAAAAATAATATAAAAAATAAAAAAAAATAGCGAACATTTTATGGGATTTCCGCTATTTTTTTATTTTTTATCATTTTGACACCAGGTTTAAATATCTCAGAAAGGGAACAAGATACTACAAAGGCTAATCATTTATTTTTAAGGTAAAGGTAATTATCAGAACTTTCAGATGACATATAAATGAATTCGCGGAGTTATAACGACTCGAATATGGCGAAAAACAGAGTTTTTTTGTGATGGAGAAATTCTCAGTACAGATTCCGATTTAGCATAACTTAAGCCTTAAGAAAAGTATGCTTAGATCGATCTTTGGGTTAAACATTTGTTGGCGTGTGTTATTTTTTTCAAATCAAGATACGCAGTTACCCCTTGTATCCTTATGAGTAGCGGAAATGATTTAACGATGTCCGTCTGTCCGTGTGTTGGTTGAAATAGGCTTGAAGAAGATCCCAAAAATACGGGAACTAGATTGTTGTATTGGTATTCATATCGAAAATAATCCGGAACATTCGCTATTAAAATTGAGCCAAATCGATTTGCAAATAGATTTTATAACCAGTAAAAACTTCGCCTACTTTTTCAAAATGAATAGCTTCGTTCACTCATCATTTATTAGCTTTCTTCTATAACTACTTTTTCTGGATGTGTTTAGGTAAAAAAATAATGACTTGCTTTTCAATGCGTTCATTTTCCCTAAGTACGCCGAGTTATTAACTTCCATTTCCTCCAGAAGTAAAATTTTCTGGAACAATACCTTCTTTGTCACATAAGCTAGGAGAACCAATCTCGGCCTAGATATTTTTTATATGGGCACCATGTTGTTGACATTTTTCCTCTCTTTCACTAAATTGCGCTTAACACCAAAATACAAAAAAAAAAAAATTTTATAATATAAACATTATTCTTTAAAAAAGCATTTAAAATGGTTGGTGAAGTAACGTGAAAAAAGGAGAGATTCCTGTGGAAAAACCAATATATATAAAGAATATTTAATACATATTTAAGTTAACTCGAATCGGTCTATCAGTTCACCCGACCCCATACAAGTGTAGTCCTAAATTTATGGTTTTGGTACGATTTTTAATACCTTAGGGAAGGGTATATTAGATTCGGCAGAGCCGAAAAAAGCATTCTAACTAGTGTTATTTATATTGTTTTAAAATTTATAAAAAAAAAACAATACATTTTTTGAAAAATTCGTTTTTTTATAAGGTTGGCATAGTTGACAAGACTTAAGCGTTGATAATACATTATATATATTTTAATTATTCATATGGACTTATATTTTAATGAATCGATGTATAAGTTTATTATTATAGACGGTAAATTTATTATATGTGTTTTTTTTTAGATGTATCAAATAAAAGCAAAAAGTAAATGTTGCTTATATAAACTATTCAACAAATATCTTGTAATTAGGGTGTGTGTGTGTGCAACGGTAGCATAGTTCTATGGTGAATTAAAACTGTCAAATATTTCTACGCTTATGTCAAAATTTATACTAGCCCCCAGTGCTACTGAAATTTTATTCGCATCAACAGCGTCAAAATTTTGCATCCATGAGAAATTTGCTACCGTTTTACATACACCGCTTGTAATTGAGAACTAAAACTTTTCAATATAATAAAAATTGTAAATTGTTTCTAATTCAAAATTTTTAAATACTCGTATCTCAATCGAAAGTTTAAAAACTTAAAACAAAAAATGAACACACTAATTAAAAGATAACGCTTAATTTGTTTGCAAACTAAATTCACTTTAAAATTACTAAAATATTTTTCAAAATTCTAAAAATTTTTTTTGAATTGTGACAAAACAATAACAAATTTCTTATACTTAGGACTAAGTCTTTGAAATATGTATGTGTATAATTGATTAATTACATATATTTTTATATACATAAATTTTACTTAATTCGTATAACTACCTTGGTCAGAATAAATTTTCGAAGGTAAAATGTTTCTTCCTTTTTTTGCCGCTGCTTTAGACACTAGCGAAAATGCGAAAAAATGTGCTTATGTTGCCCACATCTGATCTTTTAGTGGCGTTTGCGAGCAGTTTTATTAAAATATAAAAAAACCCATGCGACTTTTATTGAAAGAAAAATCACACCCAGAAAAGTGAGTGCAGGGGGTAGAACTGCAAAGAATTCTGATGATGATAATGTGTTTATTGTCGAAACGTAAATTCAACCCGAGTTCGATCCCCAGCTCAGCCAAGAAAAAAAATTATCAATAAATTCGAAATTTTGTTATTTAGTTAGGCTTGAGGTCATCAAATTTAATTTTTATTGAATTATTTTTACTGAAGGAAGGAATTTTACAACATGAAATTAATAAAAATTTATTGATTATTTTAATTCTTGACTTAACTGAGGCTCGAACTCGGGTTGAATTTACGTTTCGAGAAAAGGAAGAATCATGTAAATAAAATTAAATAAAATGATAATTAATTGCAGCAAATTTCGAACCACAAATACAATTGGTTAAAGATTGATGTTTGACTGTTGGCTGGCTGGCACAACAGTGGTGCAGAGGGTAGAACGCAAAGAATTCTGATGATGAGAATGTGGTTATTCTCGAAAAGGAAAAATATTTTAAGGCTACAAGAACTAAAGATGGTTTCTAGAATGAATACGTACTAGACTTCATAGCTATTTTAATTATATAGTTCTAGTTGGGAACGAAATAAATCTTCTTCTGCAACAGCTTCACTAGAAAACTAGAGTAAAAAATCTAAAAACAAATTCTTTTTCTATAGTAAAATAAAAATCTAATCAATTCTAGTGGACCTTATAATGTCACTAATGAACTAGTTCACTCTTTCTCTCTCTCTCTGCCTGAAAAATCAAAAGGCAACATTAGAGTTAAACAATTAAGACTGTTATATTTGGCGTTGATAACCTCCGACGACAGTAAAGCTATTCTAGAAGAGGGTTTTATATGGGAACTATGGTAAATTATGGACCAATTACAACGAAATTTGATAGCCTGCTTTCTAGTCATAAGAAACTATGACAAAACAAATTTTATTACAATGGCGGTATTCGTTATGGTTTTACTCGTTCTAAAGTGTTTTTGGAGAGCGTGCCTTATATGTAACCTATGGTAAATTATGAACCTATCTTCACGAAATTTTGTGGTATGTTTTCTAGTCATATAGAACAAGTTTTTTCAAAGTTTTCTGGCAATATGTGCATTTCGCCACTATTTATATTTGGGGTCTTCACAAAGTTTGCTATCATGTTGTATTGTCATAATGTTCAAACATTTTACAATAGGTTAAAAATATTGTTGTTGCTTTGTTAACAAAATTAATAAAATTTTGCTTGCTATGTTTATTGTGCTGTCATAATTAATCAGAAGAGACCAGCGCTGAGGACTGAGACGAGCGGCTATGATTTTATAGCCGTCGCCGTTGATGGTATAGTTTTATCCGGCTTACATCCTAACTAGCTAGCAGATTTTAGCAACAAAGCACATGCGGCCTCAAATAAGATCGGCCTAAGGACTCTGATGTTTGGTGAACAAGCAAAATAAGATTTATTGGTACTTGGCGTCTGAAAAATGGGAAAAAGTCAGAAAATATCTAATTTAATTTATTAATTCATGGATTTGAATTTAAAAATATTTTGATTGTTGGTAGATATTTATTTGTTTTAAATCAGCTGATTTAAATTCAAAATAGCACACTTAATTAAATTATGAGTCGGAATTATTCATGTTGTTATTTTATAAATTTTTAGGCTGGTGGTTCCTCATTTGGATTCAGAGCTCTTTTCCTACTCAACCGGTTCTACTGGATTTGAAACCCAAAATGCTAAGGATTTTCCCCATTTTGAATAGGGTTGTTCCTTCTGCCAATTTGAACGTATGTACCAAATTTGCGCACACAGTTTAAATGTACAGCCAGCTTGCCATCCAGCCGGACGGACTTTGTTATTTAAACTAAGAAAGTGATTCTGAGCCGATCGGTATACTTTTAAGGTGTTACAAATATCAGCACAAATGCATAAAACCCTCTCCACTATTGTGGTGTGGGTATAAAAAACGGAGTGCAGATTCCAGTTCAACGTTCCAAACAACTTTCATTTCTAGCAAGTAAAAAATGTTGTTTTGAAATTTGTTAACCTGTGTAATTAAAATTAACAAAAAACAAACAATTTTTTGATATCACTGAAGATCATATTATGTCTATCAATGACTCTATCCCTTATCTCCAAGTGTAGACATAATAACAAAAATATATTTAAACTAGTTTAAATCAAGATCTAATAAATATTTAATAATAAAAAAAAATTGGCCTAACTTAAAAAAATAAAAACTTATTAAATGTTCGCTTTATAATATTCTAATTTATATTCTAATCTACATTATAAATTTAAGCTGAACTCTCATTTAGGAGTTTTGGTCATAAATTCTTTGGCTAAATAATTAAATTGAGATCATTACTTTTCGTAAATACACTGCACTAAATGTTCGTTCTTTTCGTATTTTGTCATTTAGACCAATTGCAGTGATTGGCCTAAACAAGCGTTACCTACAACCGTGTTACTTCGGTAACTGTAGAAACATTCGGTCCACTTGCATTTGCTGCACTGCTCGTAGCAACACTTGCGCTGGCGTTGCTGGAGGCATTAACACCAACCGAAGCAATGCCAGTTGGATTCTGTGCAATTGTTGATGTTGTAGCATCTATTTTGGGTTGCGACAAATGGGAATAGTAACCCATTTGACAGTTATTGTGCTGAGAAACTTGTTGATTTTGATTAAGTTGCAATTGAGCAAGTTTGATGGCCTGCTGATGTTGTTTTGGTGTCATACAATCGCAACCACTTTGGGTAGTGGCAATCAGTTCCTCAGTAGATTTGGCGGTAATTGTGGTAGTTGTAGTTGTAACTTGTTCTACAAATTCGGTTGGGGGTGGCGCATAGTTCTCAACATCGGTATAAGTTGAGTAGCGTCCATAGGGATTTTTACGTGGTATGGAGTGGCGTTGTTGGGCTTTTTGCAAGTTGACCACAGGTTTCATAGACACTGTATCCAAATAGCCATAACCGTAGCCATATGCTCCAATATTGGCAGCCGTAAGATTATCCCAAGATTTTGGTTTGTGAACATAAGCTGAATTTGGATAAATTTGAGCTGGTTGGACTTGTGTTGCGGTTATATGATAACGTTGCTGATACATATGCTGCATGTACTGATTCTGTGCTTGTTGTTGCTGAGTTGGCTGTTGTTGTTGGTGATGTTGATGCTGATGATGAGAATGATGATAACTTTGTTGTGGCTGTTGTGCTTGTTGTTGTTCATGGCACGATTGCCTTGATTTAGTTGAATGTTGACGAGAACTGGCTGGATTTTCACTATTCGGGTCGTAAAAAAGAGTATCTGTGCTAATGGAAGTGGTATATGAAGCAGAATCGGCTGGTGCAAATTCGCTTGAAGTACATGAATGTAGACTGCAACGACTTGCCAAGCCCGAGGCAATATCAAAATATCGTGATCGTATACTTCCAGTGTGAGAATCACATCCGTGGGCCTTTTGGTGATGATGATGTTGCGTTTGTTGTTGTTGTTGCTGCTGCTGTTGTTGATGTTCGTAGTAATGCGGATGCTGATGTTGCCCAGTATCAGGAGTGGCATGGTGATGATGGTGATGTCTGGTGGAACCCGAAGTAACATGACTTTGTGATTTTGGTCGGGGTGGTCTCTCTTTAGTTTCATGTTCTCGATCACGATCACGATCTCGATGCTTGTGCTTGTGTGTATGCTCTTTGTGATGATGGCGAGTTCGTCTACGGGATGGCACACAATGTGTATCACAGCAAGGACTAGCCAGATCGTAGGCATCCAGGCTAACATTGTCACCGTTGCCCGTAGCTGCAGCAACCGCTGCTGATTTTTCAGCTGATTTCCATCTGAAATCTATGCAAGGATTACAAGAATGGCCATGGCAATGCTTGCTGGTCTTGGACGATTTGTGTGTATTATTTAAATCCTGTTTTTGGGCTTGATGTTGTTGTTGTTTCTGACACTGTTGCTGCTGTTGTTGATGTTGTTGATGTTGTTGCTTATTTGGTGGTTTATGTTTTTCACATGTTCTCGGAGGTGGAACCGGTGGCTGTGAATTGCTTGAACGTCTTTGACTAGTGAAATGTGTTGACGTAGCGGGTGCTGTTGTAGTATCGCCGGACTCTGCCCTTGTCAATGGCTCGCCAATTGTGACAAAACAATCGCCACTACTATTGGTCGAAGTAGAGGGTTTCATAACATAACGATAGTGTGGATCGAAATAGTGGTACGATAACATAAATTGAGCTGGTGGTGGTATTATTGTCTGTTGTGTTTGACGTGCAATATTTGTTACGTCTTCGGTGGAGAGTGTCGAACGGTAATACGGCAAATTTAAATCAGCATCAGTAGGAGAACTTCCGGCATCAGCGCCGTCTGTAGGCGATGTTGTTGCCTTTTTACGCGCTGGTAAACTATGCGTTTTCCACTTGCCTTCCAAAAGCTCTCTTTCTCTTATGCATATCTTTTCCAGTTCATTCATTTTATTTTGCAACATATTTTGCAATTGTATATAACGCATATGAAGTTCAACCTGAAACAGTTAAGGACATGATGTTAATGTGAATCAAAAAATTGTTTACCCAAAATACCTTGCGGACGCAATCTTCAAAAAGAACAACCATACGCATACGTGTATCGCAACTCTTGATGTAGTCGACTAACGTCTTATGATCGGCTTTCTCCATGTCTCGGCCATTAATCGATAATATAACATCACCCTCTCTCATGCCCGCTCTATAAGCAGGCCCATCATATTCCACATAATCCACATAGGTGATCATTTCAACTTCCTGATCTTTTTTATAATGTATGCCGTAACTTTGTAGTGTAAAGCCAAACGAATCATTTTTCTTCTCGACAATTATAGTGCGTCGTCGCCTATCTTCATCCAGTTTAGAGGCCAAAAACCGTTCGGATTTAACTCTGCCCAGAATATGGGTCGACTGTGACAACTGTAATTTAAAAAAATAAAAATTAGATACTTGTGTTTATGAGTTTGTGTAAATATTTCCATTAAAAATGTCTGTGTGTTGATAGTCCTTAAGGCGTTTTGTGTGGAAACCACAGTTTGTTTATAAACTCTCTGTGCATTTTTAAGAACTGCTCCATGACACTTGTTCTAGTGGTCATTAAGAATTTAAAACTCATTATGACTTTGCTTTATGTTCATTTAAAAGCTAAAGCAACTAAAAACAAACAACTGGAGGCACTTGGCATGTTATCCGTAAAACTGTTTTAATTGCAAGCATATTTTTCTCTCATTTTCTTATTAAACCTAAAATGCTGGTAATTGTAAACGGTCATTATTTAGAAAACATTGTAATATATATTTAAGCTAACTATTTTTTTTTTAATTTTAATCAATATGTGACAGCGCATAGAGAAAGGGACCTGTAAGGTAAAGGGAACAGTAGAAACAAACTACACAAAACAAGAGGTAGGGACGACCTACGCCCCTTTTTAAGGTTGACCAACACGTTCCTGACGTCATGAAATGTGTCGCTTTCAAATGAGACCAATACCAACACGCTCAGTGATGGTACAACAAAGATACAGGTATTTAAATCCTTAAAATGGCTCTCCTGAACAAAACCCTTAGGTCCCTTTCTATTTTGCGCTTCACATATATATAAAATTGTTATATTACTGACTCACTGATTTATCATCGCACAGCCTAAACGCCTGAAGCTAAACACTTGAAATTTGGACCAGAGATTGGGCACTACATAAATCGATCCACTAAGACGGGATTTTTGAAAATTGGAATGGTAAGGGGGTAAAAAAGGAAAAAACGGGAAAATGCGTTAACCTTATATCTCCAAAACTAAAAGAGATACAAAAAAATGTAGTACTTACCGTTTTTCCTTAGAAAAATAAGCGGACAGGTGTCTGGTACTTTTTTGAAATTCGACCCTATTAGGGAGTAAACGGGAGTAAACGGGTATAACCTTTTTTGACACCTCATCTACCTTTTGAACCAATAAACATAGAAACAATTTTTATACCAGATTTGAAACTTATCAAAAAAATACGAATATGAATTTGGTACTTTTTCAAAATTCGAATATTTAAGGGGTGAAAATCGTGACTAATTTTGGTACATTTTTACAAAACATTTTGCTTCATTCATTGACATATTCGTAATAAATTATGGGCACCCATTAAAATACTACAATTTTTGATACTTTAATGGGTGGAAAAAATAGTACCAAAATGGGAAGTACGGGAAATTTAATATCTTTCTTCAGCTTTTTGGTTTTACAACTGGTATTTTAAATTATCGTTAATATTGGATCTTAAAACATAAAATTCAACATGCAATGTCCTGAGTGGATACGAATCTATGAGGAAACTTTTTGGTACTTTTTTGTTCTTTAACTGATACCTTTTGAATTTTCGTAAGTATTGGACCTAGAAACATAAAATTCAAGATACAATGTCCTGAGAAAGTAAACGCGTACATATTTTGGAATTATACGGAAAATTTGCTTTCTTTAATTTGCTTTTGTGTCTTTTATAATTTTCTATACTATTGAACTTAGAAACACAAAATTATAGGTTAAATTTGTTAAAGCCTAGAAACATAAACTTTGGCATATAAATATGTTTATGAAAGAAAAGGCCCGATAACAAAGTAGCGGGTTGAATGCTAGAATTTCAACAAGTTAAAACCAGGAAAAATAAACTTTATATATATATATATATATATAAAGTTTATTTTTTTTAAAATAATTTTTAAGTAAAATTGTCAATATTTTGAGACATTTCTTTACTTATATTATCATAACTCAAAAACAACTTGTCCGATTTTGTTAAAATAAATCTACAAAAATCATGATTTACAATATCTTCAAATGATGTATACAAATATTTTTAATGCGATCAATAGTTTCAAAGTTATGAAACAAATTGTTAGGCAAAAAATAAAAAAATTGGTAAAACAAATTTTTTCGGAAGAAAAAAATCTGGAAAAAATCGAAAACGGCAAAAGGTATTATAATTTATTTATTTGTAGTAAAGCTACATATCATGTGAATTAAAAAAGATATGGATCATGAAAATCGGTGCATGGTTAAGGTTTTTAATTACAATTAATTGAAGCTGTCGCATATTTACAAGCACTGTAGAAAATGGTATAATGAAAATGCAAAACACAGAAACACAGGTGCATTATACGACCCGGATTTCGGCAAACCCTCTTTACATGTAGAAAATTGTTTGGAAAAAAACCTTTATGACATTTTTATGATTTTCAGAATTGCGGCACACACAAACTGTACCCACATGAAGGGTTATCCCAAATTATAGTATCAGTATTTATAAGAGCTCCTTGAGCCATTTTACCTTATTCAAGAATTGTTTGCGATAACGGAAACATCATTTTTCCCTACATAAAGAGTCATTCAGCTTTCAAGTTAAAACAATTTACAAGTATTCATAAAAATGAGTAAGAAAGCCAGAACATTTTTATGTAAAAACAATCCGGATTCATTTTGTTATGTGTGCGGACAATATATCACCGAGAAAAAACGTAACTGCTTCCTAACTTCATTGCAAAAGTTATATGAAGATTGTTATAATATATATCCGCACAATTTGAACCAGCATTGGACACCCAGTACCATATGTATTTCATGTCGATTGAATTTATCTATGAGGTTTTCTAACGTAAAGTAAGTATAGGTTAATACATTTGGAATATTTCATACTTAAAGTATTTCTTAATTAAATTTTGAAATTTTTTTCATTTTACAGACGACGCTTGGAAATTTCGAAGCCTATGCTATGGAGAGAAACAGCGAGCCACGAATCCGATTGTTATTTTTGTTTAAGTGCAAAAACCGGCTTCGGAAAACATATGCGATGGTCTTACCCCACGAGGTCTGCTGATGGGTTTACACTTGCAGTTCTACATTCACCAGAAATGAAATATGCTGAAGATCAGGGTCCAAGCTCTAGTCAAGTGCTTTCATCTTCACCAGGACACTTAACCTCAAGTATGTGTTCCAAATCAGAAAGTTCAAATGCAGCACTGCTATCTACATCTAAAAATGACGAGTTAATCCCATACAAAAATTTCTCGCCGAGACCATGGAATCAAGACCAGCTTAATGATGTAATTAGAGACCTTGGATTGTCGAAAAGGTCTTCGGAATTACTTGCGTCCCGGATGAAAGAAACAAATCTCATAACAAAAGAAACTAAAGTTTGGTATTACCGTACTCGAGAAGAGGGCTTACTTCATTATTTTGTTGAAGAGGATGATTTTGTGTACTGCACAGATATTTCTGGTTCGATGACTGCCATGGGCAGAGATACGATTCAAACGAATGGCGTTTATTTATCGACTCATCAAAACGCAGCTTGAAGTGTGTCCTTTTGCATAATGGAAATATATTTCACTCCTTGCCGATCGCACATTCAACCAAAGTAAAAGAAGAATACTCTGTAATTGCATTGATCATGAAGAAGATAAAGTATAATGAACATAACTGGGTAATTTGTGTTGATCTTAAGATGGTAAATTTCCTCTTAGGTCAACAAAGTGGCTTTACCAAATACCCTTGCTTTTTATGTTTATGGGAAAGCAGAGCTAAAGCAGAACATTGGAAGAGAAAACAATGGCCTTCTAGGGAAACACTGGTTGCAGGTATGCCAAATGTTATAAATGTGGCTCTAGTGCCCCGAGATCGGATCATATTACCTCCTCTTCGCATTAAACTTAGTCTTATGAAACAATATGTTAAAGCACTTAACAAAGATAGTAAATGTTTCCAGTATATTTCAAGGAAGTTTCCTAATTTGAGTATTGGAAAGCTGAAAGCAGGCATATTTAATGGCCCACAAATTCGCAAATTGGTCAAAGATATTGATTTTGGCAGTTCAATGTCAGAAATTGAGAAAAATGCTTGGGATTCGTTTGTATGGGTTATTCAAAATTTCTTAAGAAATAACAAGGGTGATGAATACGTTACGCACGTTGAAGAGATGTTAACTCACTTGCAGAATCTTGGATGCAACATGAGCATCAAAGTACATTACCTGCACAGTCACTTAGATCGTTTTCCTGAAAATCTAGGAGACTTGAGGGAGGAACAGGGCGAACGATTCCACCAAGATATCCGGACAATGGAGGAACGATACCAGGGTCGCTGGGATGCACACATGATGGCTGATTTTTGCTGGAGTATTCAGAGTAACACTTCGTTATTCAACAATAGTAGAAAATCGAACAAAGGAAAATTCCAGAGTTTGTAGTTTATAATAATTATTTATTTATTTTCTTATTTTATTTCTTATTATAAATTTAAATAATAAAATATAAATTTTCTACTGATTAATACATTTAAACTTATCCAATTCAAATGTTTTTCCGAAGAATAGAAACAGTATTGTAGGTAGGGTTTTGCCAAAAAAATACATGAATGTTACTATCTAATGCATTTTCGATGTGAAAATTGTACATAGCATGTTTTCAAAATTCAATAAATCGAAAGAAGAACATTAATTACTAGGGTATTCATTCGGTTAACCGTTAATTGGTTAACCGATTAATTACTAACCGATTAACTGATCGGTTAATTTAAAATTGTCTTTTTTCGATTAACGATTAAACCGGTTAATTTCAGTCGATTAACCGATTAACCGATGTAACAAAATGTTTAAATTGTTGTAGTATTAAACCATATTTTTTTATGTTTTTAGCTATGGGTAAGTTCCAAAACGGCAGATGCGTACCAACTCGCTTTTTTAAAAGCATTCAACAATACAATCATGTAGAATTTACAATGTTATCTGTACCAAAGTTCACCCAAAAAGTTACCAAAGTGCACCAAAAAGTTGTGTTAAGAAATATTTTTTCATACAATATATTTCTTTAGAGAAATTCATTTGTAAAATACAGTACAACAACAGAAATTAAGGAATTCGGAATTGAAATTTTTTGCAGAATGTTTGGTGCTAAGCTTTGGATGATGACCTGCCAACAGAAGAAACTCGATAGTAACACAACAACAGAATTAACCGAAACAATTAGAAGTGTTCAAAATTAAAAAAAAATTAAAACAGGACTCTAATGGCATAATGAAAGATTTTATATGTTAAGAAAACTCTAGTTAAAGGACTGAGAAATCGATTTCTCCAATAGCTGAGATAATTGAAAGAATGTTTAACATCTCAAATTTTATCAAAACTAAAAAAAAAGTGCCAAATTAACCAATTATTTTTCTAAAAAATTATTTTATAAGATCTCCTTAAACTATTGAAATCAAATGATCTCGCAGTTTATTTTTTAATAAATACATATGGGGGATTTCATGTCAAGTGACTTAATTTATAAATCGATGTCTTCCGATTTGGGTGAAATTAGCACCAAGCTTAGTCCTATTAAATAGTAGTTTAGGCACAAATTTTCAACAAGATCGGTTAAAAAGTTTCTGAGTTAGAGGGGGCCAAAGTTTGGCATTTTGTCCATACAGGTGTTGTTTCTCATCCATGTAACTTATTATCTATTGGTGTTAGACAAATTTGTCCCAAGTAGCTTAGATAGCTATTTGATCAATCTTTTTAAAAAAAATATCTTTGTTTTTTTAAATTTTTTTTTTATATTAAAAACTTTTTTTTATTTTTTTTTAGCGGTAATGTTTTTTTTTTTTTTGCTCAAAAGAAAGCTTATGTCTTTTCGTTATGTATAAAAAAAAAAAATTTTAAATTTTTAGCATATGTAACTTATATGGTGTTAGCAAAATTTGTACCAAGTAGCTACGATAGCTACTTGATTAATCTTTTAAAAAAAAATATTTTTGTCTTTGTCACTGGACATGAAATCCCCCATATGTAAAATATGTATAACATAGTTATGAATTACTTTTTTGTTTGCTCGTTTTAGTACAAGATTTGTTATGTTATTGTTTTTTTTTTTACTTATTAACTCCAAATAACAAATAATATTAATTTATGAAATTGAAATTACTTAATTTATAAAAAAAAACTTTATTAATCGGTTAACCGATTAATAACATTATTAACCGATTATTGACCGATTAAACAAAAACATCGATTAATTAATCGAGCGATTAACCGATTAAAGCAAAAGCCCGATTAAATGAATACCCTATTAATTACTCAATTTTATGTATATCGAGAAAATTTTGTGAAAACGAGCGAAATCACTTAATTGTGAATAAATTCGAAAATTGTCAATCAATTTTTATGACCGATATCTCATTTTGTTGCTTTTACATATGGCTTTGTGATAAAACAATAAATCTGCACAATTTTTGCCGTTTTCGATTTTTCATGATTTTTTTAAAACAAAAATATTTGCCATTTGAAACTCGATGTATAAACGGTTTAAAGGCTATGTAAATTTAAATTTTTCTAAATTTATTTTAATAATATTAAAAATTTGAGTTATCATTAATTATGTGAAGAAACGTCTAAAAAAATTTATAATTTTATTAAAATATTTTTTAAAAAAGCCTCTCCATAGAATTTTAAATTTGGACCATATTTGTACTACTGGAACCACAATACATCAAAATTGTATAGTGGTTTTTCAAGCCTTTAAAATTTTGTCGCCTTGTGTAATATATGTAATCCTTTAAACTTTGGCATACAAATATGTCTATGAAGAAAAAGGAGACGCTAACGAAGTAGCGGGTTAAATGCTAGTTTATATATAAAATCATATAAATATTCATTATTTTATTATTTAACTAATTTCCAATATACCCACCCAACTTTTTGTGTTTATATTTTTAAAATCATCCAATTATTTTTAATAATTTTTTTTTCGTAATTTTTAAATCAAACTATGTAATTTATTTAAATCACCAAGCTTAAAATGTGATACCAAATGTATGAGTCAGGAAATTGTAAAAAATATTATTAACTACGGTTTCATCATTGTGCACAATGAACTACAACAATAATGATGGTCAGTAGTCGCGTCGTTTAGGGGTAAATTTTAAACCACAGTCACGGTCAAATGCCTTATGACAAATAAAACCGTAAAATATAAAAAAATGACGAAGTGGAATTCAAATGTTTTTTGTCTACATTTGAATAAGAAACAAAATGCGTTTCACACCAATTGAGAGCACGCAACAATTTTTGTTATTAAAAATTTTGCTGAGGAGTAACATGTTGTATTCTGGTAGAATTAAAACTAAACAAAACAATTCAGAGAATTAAATAGACCATTTCAGAGGTTTATGTAACCCGACAAAGACTAAAGGCTCAACCATAATATGCATAGCCTTGCTTAACCTACTGTCAAAAATTAACAAAAAGCCTCTCAAATGTACTAAAAAAAAACAAAATAAAAAAACATTTGATTCCGTACGGAATGTGCGATTAGATTTGCACCTTGCTTAAGCAAATGACAGTTTCATTAAACATAGCAAAATGTCCTTCCTCATATAATTTACATGTATTCGCTTATTTTCTTAAGCCAACTTAAGCACATTACGGCTGGGCCTTTAAGCCTTGAATAAAATTTGAGATTTCAAAGCATTTTGTTGTCTCAAGAGTTTACCTACTTTGATTTTACACTTGACATTGATTTTTTTATAGAACCGTAAAAGTCTTATTTACCTAGTATGCCTTTCGACAACCTTCTATAAAAACCGCCTATAAAAATTAAACGTCATGCATGGCCCCCAAACAAAAAAGAAACAATGAAAACTCGTTATAGTTAAGGCCGTACCAATTTTTCGCATTATACTTTTTGTACTTTTAAAAACTAAAGGTATACCGAAAAATTGGCATATTTCCGCCCAGAAAACCAAAAATACTTTTCAGACCCTCAATATATTTGATTCAGAAATTCAAAGTACCATATTTTTATAATTATTATAATTCTATAGTTGGAAAATAAACAAGGCAAGATTATGTATATCTAACATTCAATTGAACTTTTCCTACTTTTATATTAATGTATTAATTAGTCAAATAATGTCAAAAGGTCTTTTTGGAAAATATCTTGCTTAAATGAACAAAATTATTACATTTATAAAATACTAATTATCATATTTATGGTGCTACTTATATTGTCTAATTAACACAATTAAGAGGATTCAATGACATCTCATCTCAATTAAGTAGAACATATTAAAGATTATCAATACCGCTGAGCACATAATTGGATTATACATAGAAAGTTTAGCAAAAAAAAAAAAAAAAAAAAAAAAAGCACACAACCTTTTATTTCATCATAAGAAAGAGCACAAACCGCTCTATATAAGTACATACTGACTAGTGATTTTCATACGGGATTTCCCGGTATCCAGTATATTTTTTGGAAAAAAACCCGGGAAGTTTTCGCCAAAATTCCCGAACGATTTTTGTTTATTAAGGGCAACTTTGCTGCTGATATAATTCTAAATTAATAATATCAAGAAATAAATGTAAATTCAAATACGATAAGTAAGGCACTGTTTTTCCCGCTTGCTTCAAAAAATTTTATGATTTTATAAGCAGAGCAGATGAATTAAAGTTTTTTGGATTATAGGTTCTGAAAATGTAGCACCCAACAAACACGAACTCAAACCTTTGATATACAGGGGTGTCATGGAAATCGAAAACGTACAACGAAATAATTTTGCAGTTCTTTTTATTATACTTTTAATCTAATTTTTACAATTTTTGTTAAACAATTCTTTTTAATAGAGCATTATTTGTGTAATAATTGTCAAAAAATTGTTTTATTACATAAATCTTATTGAAAAACGACTCTTTAAATTCTTTCGTTTTACGTTTTCGATTTCCATGACACCCCTGATAAAATGAATTTATCATTTGACATCAAACACAATTCTCAAACGATTTTCAAATGCTTGATTTAAACGTTTAAATTCAAATTGATATTGATGTGAAAATAAACATTTGACATCAAATGTTTTATCAATTTGATGTCAAATTGGTATCGAATGTTAAATTCAAATCAAAACTAAACTTGGCAATACTAAAGCGAAAAATAAATGTAAACATTAAAAATGGCGATTAAAGTTAAATTTTTATTTCGTGGTTGAATGTGTTTTACAAGTGAACGATTTATTTCATGTGAAAAATAAAAATTATTTATGAGTCATTGCAATGATTAAGAATACGAATTAAAAAAATAAAACTTAAAAGTACGGAAATTTTAAGTTTGTTGTATGATCGCGGTGCTTCAATCCTCAAAATAAAAGCAAGTTGAAAATAAAGGCATTATTCAATTTGAAAATAATTTCCCCTTTTTCCTGAGAATGCTATGATTTTTATATCATTATCAAACTGTGTCGTTTGAGAAAACGATTGATTTCAAATCAATGTCAATTTGAAATCAAACCTCCGTGTTTGTTGGGTAAATAAATGAATAAACTATTTCTGTAGAGATGATGACAAAAGTGAAAAACAAGTAAAAGTGCTGTAGTCGGCTATGCCGAATCTTTTATCCTTTCAACATGGTGCGATAAGAACAGAAAGCTATATAAATACCTCTCGTTAGTTATAAATAAATCTATTTTGTGCCACGCCCACTTCTCCAATCCCGCCTACATTTTGTCAGATGTAGTGTATTATTTGAAAACTTTGGCTCTTGCCATTCTCTAGATATCCAGAAATTTATAATTGGGGGATTCACAGGGTGTGCTATCAAGCCATATCCTCATAATGTTGTTGTGTTTCAAACAAAACAAAAATTTTAATGCTGTGTTCATTAATTCGTCATAACTGTACAGTAGAAATCTAAATTATAAGCGGTTGCCCCCAGTAGTCATATATATTTCTTGTAAAGCCATATTCTCTAATACGGTGGCATGTCATAACGTCCAGTGTCATAGTGTCCATGTGCCACAGTGGCCATGGACACTACGACACTTGTAAAAGTGTAATAATGTCCGTGGGCATTATGACACTTTGCAAATGGACATTATGACACTTTTAAAAGTGTCATTAGGACCGTAATTACTAACGAAGGTAAATAAAAAAAAGATCTAAAAACACGCAGAGAAAAACATGTTTTATTATGGTCAGAACCAACAAAACTATTTTTAAAGAAACTAATTTAACCATAATATGGTTGTTGGTGACAATGATTTGGTTAAATGGCTAAAATTTGTTTAAAAATGGTTTTGCTGCTTTTCCTCTGGGTGTATATATTAAATATATAACGAAAACACTTATGGGTGCAAGGATTTTCTACTCTATGATATAACAAACACCGGCTTCGCTAACTAAAGCTTCTCTGTATAGCCGGCCTTCGGCCGGGCGCAAGGATTTTCTCCTCTATGGTATAACAAAAACCGGCTTCGCTAACTAAAGCTTTTCTGCACAGCCGTGCGAAAGAATTTTCTCCTTTATGGTACCGGTTTCGCTAAGTAAAGCTTCTTAAATCTGCCTTGTTTCCGAACGAAGGCCGACTTAGCAGAGAAACTTTAGTTAGCGAAGCCGGTTTTTGTTATACCTTAGAGGAGAAAATCCTTGCGCACGGCCGAAGGCCGGCTGAGCAGAGAAGCTTTAGTTAGCGAAGCCAATCAATGGCAGACTTAGGATTTCTCGGTACCAATTACCGCAGTCTTTATTTCTTTTTATTAAATATCCAAAACCTATTTAGCTTTTGACCTCTGCGTCTCATAGCTTGGCAGTAATGGAACCAGCAACCTTTAAATGACGCATTAGGAAACACATTTTCTAAAGGCTGCACTAAAGTTGCTATAGTCTGTATGAAAAGTCAAAGATTCGTATTGTAAAAAATTTTAACGGTATAAGGTATAAGGACCCAGAATATGCATACATACTGAAAACAAATTTTACACATTTTAATATTTTTGGTTATAAGTTAAGTTGTGGACAGTATGACACTTTGCACAATATATGAGAAACAATAGCAAGGGATTTATGGGTTAAATGAAAGGCAGTCGTGGTTTTTTGCTCATATCTCAGTCATTTATGGACAGATCTGGCTGAACTTTAATTGCATACTTTAACGAAGTGTATTGGACATATACAACTATAAAACAACCGCGTCCCCATCAATTCTGGGGTCTTAGGAAAACACATTTCAACAAACACATGGAAAGTCGGACAGACGGATATCGTTTGATCAACTTCGCTACACATAAGGACCCAGAATATGCATACATACTTTATAGGATCTAGGATCAATATTGTAGAAAAAACCAGCGAAATGACGAACATATCGACCCATTTGCGCGAAATGATCGAATATGCCAATATTTTGGAAATTGATTTTTTGATGCAATCTTGTTCTACATTCAAAGAGACGTCGCCTGACAAAATATTGTAGGCGAATTCCACTTCGTTGCTCCAGAAATTGAATGTATATTTTCATATTTATATTGCAAGTGATAGCAGAGAAAAGTAGAAAAATGGCTCTACTGTAAAATTTGGTTTTTGTAACATACGATAATCTCGCACAAAGGGGTCGATATATATACCTTTCGTTGAAGGCTATAATTAACATCTAAAGAAATGTTGGATGCAGCAATTCGGTTCAAAGAAAGTTATTTTCTTTAATTGAGGAAATAAATCTTTTAAAAAGAAGTGGTAAGAAAACGCAAAGTGCCCATATCTTATATATTTTTTTTTAAAGGGAAACGTGGAAAGGAACGTGTTTTTTCTTAGACAGAACTCTTCTTAATTAAAATAAAAAAATGCTTTGAAAAGATTCTGTAAATTCGAAACTAAAATCATTTTTTCAAAAAAAAAAAAAAAAAAAAAAAAAATTTTAATATTTTGCTTAAGTCATTTATTTAACTATTTTGGTTTTATGTCAGTGGTTTGCATATAAAGAACTGAATTTTTTTACTCACGTTGAATGCATTGATGAACTTATTAAATGGATCTTATAAATTGTTATTTGTTTTTTGTTCAAATAAAATAAATTATTTTATGCATCGTTTTATATTAAGTGGAAATTCCCAGGAATTTGAAAAATAAATCCCGCTTTCCCCGGAAATGAAAAAGTACGGGAAAAGAAAAACTCTAATATTGACATATGCCGTTTATAACCATACATAAATGTGTTCATATTCATTTTTTTTTTGAACGTGTGTGTGTGTTGTATAAATATTCAATTCTTTTTATGTGTATGTCAAAATTAACATAAAAAAAATTATTGTTCAATCAGGTGTGACACCTTGTAAGCAGTATTAGAAACACTGAACAGTAAAATGAGAGGTGGGCAAGAGCGTTGTAGTAATAACCACCCCTAAGAAGCAAATGTCGTTGCTCTAAAAAACAATAATTAAAATGAGTCCATACTAATGTTGATATGTCTTACCTGTGAATATTCCAACTCTTCATCGCTGGCGTCTAGACTTTTATGTTTGTTGTGATATTTTAAACGTCCCAGACTGCCGGTGCCCATGACATAATGGGTAGTATTTCCGTTACCATTACCCGTACGCAAACTTCCGCCTGCAGCAATAGTTGCAGCCGCAACATTACCCAAACTAACGGTGGTAATGCTTTGGCAACTATTACTTATAGGATTGGCAGTGGCCATAGTTGCTGCTTTGAAGTTTTTAAAGTCAGGCAACAAGAAAGAAGACAGACACAATGTAGTGAATGTATGTGTTGGGATAGGATGGGTATGGTTATGCGAAATTGGATTGACTTTGCTTGTACGATGGAAAATTAACACTGTTGATTTGACATTTGCTGTGGCTGAGGCTGTTCGTACATTCACATATTTACCTATATGTGTATAAGTTTACTTACATATTTTGTGTTTAAGTACATATATACTACCTTTAAATGTAAATATATACACATCTATATTAAGCTACAGTGTTTTTTCTAGTTATTCTTTATATTTAGTCTTATATTCCTTATAATGCCATATGAAAATTGCATTAAAAAAAATACATCTTCCATGAATTTATTGATTTATCGCACATAATCCATCCGTATTAAATACTTTGATGCGTTTTTTGTTACTTCTTTTTTAAGATTTTTTTTTAAATATTTTGAATTGAAATAACAACATTTTTGTTTAATAAAAGACATCACCGTGAGATGGATACTCGAATTACATAATAAACAATTTTGAAATTTTTACTAAAAAAGCGTATTTTTTCTTTTAATTTCTATCCTTAATTAAAACGATAATTGTCTACAGATACCGACCGAAGTAGACGATGGAAAATTTATTTTACACCACATTTAACTAATTCTTATTGGGTAGATAAATATTCCTTTTTAAAAAGAAATATTATAGACTTTTACATGAAAATAAATATATTATTTTTTAAATTTATTGCACTTTATAATTAAAATTTAATATAATTTACTTAAATATCTATTTTTTTTTTTGTAGAAAAAAAGTTGATATTTAATATTGTTTGAAAAACGTTCCGCTTTATTACAATTTAGTCGTTTATTTGTAAGAGCTTTCTGTCCAACTGTTTTTCTTTCGTTTGGTTAAATTTATTTGCCTGTCGACCTAAAAACCACCACCAAAGTACTCGTACACTGTTGAACAGTTATTTGTGCATTATGAGCAGTTATGTCTACTTGTAGATAGAATTTTAGAGTACTCTCGCGCGTGCTGGCTCTCTCTATCTCTTTATGAATTTCTCTGTAAACGGAAAAGGAAACTTGTGTGCTTGGCCATAATGTTATGGCTAATGTAGCGGAATATGGTTTAAAATGTAGCCGATTTCTTTCAATTTATTTGATTTTGTCCAAGGAAGCAAAAAATTAAGACGCAGTATTGCCAGAGGTAGGGAAAAATGCCAACACGTGTGTTCACAGAAAGAAAAAACTCAATCTTAATTTAAGTTTTTGCTATTTAATTTTTAAACGAGTCGAACTCAAACATTTAAGTACGAATAACCCTGAAAATACTAAACCTTTTCGGTCCTATTGGGAAAATACAGACAATGTTTGAATGATCCGATTTGTTCTTTAAAGTAAACAAATCACGTTTGCAATTGTCCCAGTCGAACTTTTTGTGTTATTTTATCAAAGAAGTAACGGTTGCCAATTTTGAGCACATTTTTATAAGATTTGTTCATAGTTTCGATTCTAGTGGGACATATTGTCCCATTTGTATTAAAAACCCGGTTGGGACAATAGTCCAAAAAATCCGATTGGGACAACATCTCCGACAATGGGCCATGTCACAGAGTACAATTCCGTTCGGAATGATTCCGTTCGGAATTGAAGAAAACATATTTGTTTGTTGACGGAAAGTGTATTTTGATAGTTTTATGGCCTTTCAGATACAAACAACTCCCATACAGTTCATGAAAACAAAAATGGTTTCATTCCGAAACATTTTTTCGTCATTTTCTGAAGCTCCAAAATACGGAATGAATTCCGTTTCCGAACGGAATTGTACTCTGTGACATGGCCGAATATCTCAGAATTATGAAAGGACTTACGGAAAAACTAATAATGCAAAACATAATAACTTTTTAAGCTTTTTCAATATGTGTAAACAGATTTTTTATTTGCATTGTTGTTTCTCAAATAAAAAGTCGGACCGAAAGGGTTAAAAACAATACAAAATGGGATAACTTTCGAAAACCAATGTGCATGCATACGCGTGTTTGTATTTGTAAAGCTTTGTTGTAGAAACAACAACAAGGTAAAAAATGATTTGCTTGCTTAATGCAGAAACAACACTACAAAAAGAAACACATACATTATTTTCATGATTAAAAAGTAAAATAAGAAGCAGAAATTCTCAAATTCTATTTGCGAAAATTATTTAGGTTAATCCATAAAATTTTCAAAATAGAATGATTATGAAAACCAAAACGGGCATGATACTGGTGTCTTTTAATTGGGAGTGTTCTTTAAACAAAACATAAAGTAAAGGGCGAGGCGAATTGACTAGAAGGTGAGGTCTCTACAACAACACAGCTTCTGTGGCCGAGATGTCAAAAATTTTGCTAGTAAAAAAAAAGGTTTGTTTACATAAAAAACTAGTTTGTATAAAAACTTTGACAAATCGACCACCGAAAAAATACCATATGTTGACTTTACCTCACCTTATAGTGAATTCGCCTGGGTCAAGGGTAAGTAAATTATAATATAATAATCAATCTAATCTCACTTTCGGATTTATGTAGTTAAATTCAAACGAAAATTCATTTTAAACAAATTAAAATTCATTTCATTTAAAACAAATGATTTTTACATACATTTTTTTATTTTTTATTTATTGAACAGCGTATTCATTAAAATTGAATAGTTTTTACTTTAAAAAAATATATTTTAACCGACAAACATCAAACTACATAACGAAATAAATATGAAAAAACATTATTTTTTGGGAGTTTGTTTTATGAATGTTAAAAAATAAAATTATTTGTAAAATAACTATATTTTTAATAAATTTTAACAGTACGGAAAACGAATTTATTCGCCCACAATCAGTTACTGTAATAATTTTATGAGTGTGTTTTCATAAAATTTTAATTAGGAAGTACTTGAATAATTCGTTCTTGCAAAAAATCTATACTAACCGTACTGTTGACAACGCTTTGGCTTGATTTAAATAAGGATGGATTGATTTTTCTTTTCAGTGTAGGTTTTTTAAGCGTAGCATAGGCAAAATCGGTTAGAATTTTTAAGTTGTTAAATTTCAGGTATGTACTTTTGTTAATTATCATTTTGACATTTTGATTGTCCACCTAAACATAAAATGACAAAGACGCGCAAGCGGCTCCCGCTCAGAGTATTTAAAAAGATCAGTGCTGCCATCTTGTTATTACCACAAATAGCTGAGGTAAATTTAATACCATTAATCAAATACAATTTCATATAAAATATAACTTGGACATAGAGAAAATAAATATTGTATTTAAAAAAAAATTAAACGCAGTATCAAAGCGGATAAATCAGTTTAATTCAAAATAAAACTTATCACTAAGTCACCTGTTTCGGAAAGCATTGAGAAAAATGTGTGTTGTTGCTATTTGTTGATTTTTATATCAAATTTGTTGACGCATTTGGTCGAAATTGCTGGACGTTTTCGGACAAAGTAACTTTTTTTGATACAGTGTTATATTAAACGAATTTTCTTCATATTCTTGCTATTTCAATTGAATAGAAAATAGAAAAAATCTTCTTATTAAATAATTCTCTTAAACTTTATTAAGATACAAAAATAGTATGTGAAATCTTAATATAGACATTATTTGCTACGGAGACTTGCAGATGCGAATTATACATAAGTTTTTGTTCTTATTTGTACTTCCATATGATTTTGTTGTGATTTTCTTACGAAAATCAGCTGAATTTGTTTTTAACTCATTTAACAACAGCATCAGCTGTTTTTCGCCAAATAAAAAAGTACTTGCAAAAAGTTAAAAATGTTTATGTTACAAGATATTGGCCGATATTTTGCAGTTATAAAGGATTTGGAGGAAAACTTTTATGGCAAGAAACACAAAATACATATGTATAGGTCCTAATTGTGTAAAACGCTAGGCCAAAATTACATTGAAAGCAAAAACAAAGCCAAAATGTTTTGTAATTCATATTGCGTGTTAAAAATGTTTCAACCTCACAAGATATGCAGTGTTTTATTTATATTTTAATTTTCAATGTCGGCTGCTTAAAGTTGCCACTTGCTTATATTTTGTTGTATGTTGTATGAAAAATATTCTACATTTGAGGTGGCACCCAGTTAAAGTCGGATTTATTTAAAACATACTTCAGTTTCGACTCCCAGCAAATAAAATTGGACCACCTGATCCATTTTGATAAAATGCACTACTCCATGGACTGGTCCGATGTAATGCAAGCATGGACCATGCCATTGTTAAAAAGTGTTTGTAGCGAGACGACGTCTTCGTTTTTTAACGACATGCTTTCGTTTTTAAACGACTTCAAAACTAATCCTCTTGAGTATACCATGGAGTAGTTTTAAAACTACTCCTTTGTAGTCCAAAGCTGGGTTATATGGTGCTCCCCTAGGACATCGTAATGTTAAATAGACCATGTTTTTTCCATACGTTTGGGTTACTTTTGGACTAGTCCTAGGATCTTGTGGGCTACTCTTTACACGCGTGTTTGGACTGGTCCTATTATTTGCAGGGCTATAGTAGAAATATAATTAAAAGAATGTTTTTATTTTAAAGTTGTTTTTAAATAGAACCGACTTTAGCGTTTGACTATGATTATGGGCCTAAATCTTTGCTTACTGAAATGTCAAGAAATAAAGACTTTAAAAATTATAAGAAATTTCACGCAAAATAACCGAGACAAAGACGTCATATAAACATATTGATAGTCTTCCTCAAACCGTAAACGATTTTTGGTAAAATCTAGTATCCAAGACGATGCAGAAACCAAAAATTAAGTTTAATTTTTAAACTTGTTTAAATAAAATAAATTGTTATCTAACCCACTGTGTTAAACATATCTGCCTAATTTTTAACGTGCTTACGCTGGGTCTCCACGTAGCAATTTTTATTGCTAAGTACAAGCAATAACGTCGGCAGAACAATGACAGAACAATGGAGCAATAATTGCTAATTATATTGCTGGAGAACACTTGAAATTGCTTTGCCATAAATTTGTAATTTTCACCGCGAGTAGTTGTATAAAGTTTTGTGGCTGTATTTATAACAAATGTTTAATGTTGTGTTTTAAAGTGGTTGTTAATTTTTTTTTTTTAATTAATAAATTATATTAATAAAATAATTAATTGTAATTGTCATAGCTGTGTTTTGTATTACTTTTTTGTTTATTTGCGTTGGCTTTTGTTGATATTGACGTTTATTTAAAAACATAAATATAAAAATTTTTTCTGTATTTTGTTGAAGTATTTTTTCACTTGGCGGCTTTTTCTTGATTGCTTTTTTAATAAATAAACACACTAATAAATACAACCGTACAGAGAAATGAAATGTCAGATAAATTACAGCTGATTTGACAGCAGATTGCTAGGCAATAATTGCTCAAGCAATAAGAAGAGCAATCATTCCGCAATGGATTGCCACTCATGACAATTTGCGGTCTATACGTAGCAAATTTAATGGAGCAATCAAATTTGACGTTTGCCGCAATAAATATTGCTACGTGGAGACCCGGGGTTATAGCGTATATCCATCCCTGCGATCACGGCTGCCAGATAAATTTAAGGAAAAATCGTCAATTTCCTAAGAAAAAATAAAAAACTCGTCTTTCTCGTTTTAAAAAATCTGACTACTTAAAATTTAGGTTTTTAAAAATTTTTGTAAAATTTTTACTTTGTCGATTTATAAAAAAACATAATTACTTCATGCCCAGCTAGTATTTTTAATCGTGTTGTAAAATCAAACATCCTACCCAGCTAAGTATTTATTTAATTTATCAAACGAATCAAAATATATAAAAAAAAGTTTATAATTTTGTTTGTACCTTCTGCAATATTAACCATGCACCCTATAAAGTCTTGCTTGGAATGGGTTTGCCGAAGACCCCATATGATGGTAACTAGGTTCTTATACTTTAATATCATATATAGTCTGGAATAGTTTGCTCTTAAAACTTAATTAGATCGCTCCACAAGTGGTTGAGGTATTAGCAAATGTTCACAATTGCTTTTAATTGTTACCCATAAATTTATAATGTTAACCTATAAACCTAAACTTTTTGATGTCTACTTATAATCTATATGCTTTATTTCTTATTTTTCACCTGAAATAATTTTTGTAAAGTCCTGATTGTGAAAATTAAGGAAATCGGTTTAAAAATGACCGAGTTATAGACAAATAACTATTAAGAGTTTGGCACAAAAGTGTTCATTTGTGCTAAGGCGATCGGATTTGGCCGACATTTTTTTCTATATAAGGAATAATATATAAAGAGCTCGGTCCGTTATTTTACTTGGTTTTGGTACGACTTTGACTACAATTGTAAAGGGTATATAAGTTTCGACACAGCCGTATATTGCACTTTAGCTTGATGTTTTATTTAAATTGACTTGATTTAAAATTCCCTCCACTGCGGTAACCGTTGATTGTTTTGATTACATTAAGAAATGCATTCAATATCACGCCTATCGTGAATAAAAAGTGAATAGCTTTTTCCCCAAAATTTTGCTTTTCCCCATAAACTTTTTTAAGGAAAAGAAACCTTTAAAATTTTTTCTTTGCTGCTGAATATATAAACAAAAAAAAATTTAAAGTTTTCTTTTTGTGGAGATTGAATAAAATCGTCACTTTTTAGAAAAAAATCCGGATATCGGCACTTTGCTAATTTCGGAACTACCTGCAATGCATACACACCTCTTTTTTGGCTCAGTGCACTGCAGTAGTGCGATTCACTAACTTTTAGCGAACCGACAATCGTATTATTTGTCAACTTAAATGTTCGTTTGCAGTTAACTATGATAGCGTGATTCTTTCTGTAATTTCTTTTATACAGTTGTATTTTAGTTTATGTACAGCTGTATTTTTGTGACATATCTGTCTTAAAATGTTAAAATAAGCGAAAAGCACACAAGAGAATACAATAACACGTTTTTATAGTTTTGTTTTTGGAAACAAATTTTACATTAAAAATTAAGTTTTTGTTCATAATCTGCTTTATTTTATAAATTTTAAATTTTGTTTTTTGTTCATAATTTGCTTTATTTTATAAATTTTATATGTTTGTATGCAAGAAGTCGGGCCTTAGCTATTTTAAACATAAAATACACTTTATCGATTAAATATACACAACGTAAATTTTTATGGTTAAGATACCGAGAAAAACTGCTTAAAGTAACAGAATATCGTTAAAACTTTTACTAAATACCATATTCGAAAAATTTTCGTTATATTTATTTTAACGATACGATTATCGTTATAAAAGTGAATCGCACTTCAGATAATTAGCTTTGAAGATATTAGTTTTTTCGCCAACTAAAGATTTTTTCGAAAAAAATGCTCTTGTATAGCAATATTTAGCGCCCACTGTATTATAAAAAGCTACCTACTTGTCTACGGAGCTTATAGCATACATCATTATCTAAAATATATCCACACATTAATTGTGGATCAGATTTTTAGTTTAGAAGATACATTTTCTTCCGCTAGATGGGCCTTTATAGTGTGCGTTGTAGTATAGCGGACCGGAGTCCCTGGCAGGAACTGTTTATTGAGAAAGTTTTCTAAATCTGAAAAAAATACCTTAAAAATCTTAACACTAATTAAATGCTATGGCAACTCCAAAAATAGCCAAAGAGTTTCACAACTCAAACCTTTCATATGCAATACAAACCACTTTAAGGGTGGAAAATTTTCATCCGTTACATTACAATGTTTTGACTTTATTTAATAAAACACATTTTTCATTTATTTTTCTCAAGTGTTTTCTTTTTTAATCGAACAAAATTCAGCAGATTTTTATTTATATATTTAGTTCATTTCTTTCTTGTTCTCACAATCATTTTTTTCCAGCTTATTTTTATTTTAAGATTTTAATTAATTATTTTAGTTTCTTTGCTTCTTCTTTATCTTTAGACATTATGATTATAATAAATACATACATATATGACATGCGTTTTTATTATCCATTTAAAGTTTTTATAAAAATATGTTAAAAATATTATCGAATAATAATTTAAATTAACATTTACATTCTTAAATATCTAGAAACTAAAAGAACTAAAACTAAAATTAATCAAAAGTGGGCATTTCGTGTGTATGTGCGGCATGGAGTAAGTAGATAGTGTTGGGGGGTATTAATTTATTAAGATTGTTTTTTAATGTGTTTTAAATTAAAAAAAAATTACAATACGTACAAATATTAACAAACGGTTAAAGTTAAAAAAAAATAATAATAATTAAAATAAATATTAATCTCGTACTGTGTAGAGATTCTTAAAAAAAACTGTATTCGAAAAATAAAGTTTTCAATTCAAAAATAAAAAGCTTCTTTTCGTTTTTTCTTTTTTTTAAATAACTATTGTTTTTGTCGTTTTTATTATTTTGATTTTTGCTTTTATTTTAAATATACAATTTAAAAAGTAACTAATTAATTATA
Source organism: Pollenia angustigena (assembly GCA_930367215.1). Taxonomy (NCBI): domain Eukaryota; kingdom Metazoa; phylum Arthropoda; class Insecta; order Diptera; family Polleniidae; genus Pollenia; species Pollenia angustigena. Next base: position 232,506,112 of record OV884058.1, on the reverse strand, counting down.
ATAACATTTTTGGTATGAATTGTGTGTAAATGTATGTAAGTTTGTTAGTGTTTTTTTTTTCTTTTACTATTTTTACTCAACGCATGATTTTTTTTTTTTATTTAATTAAATAAATTAAATTTCATTTTAATTTATTTATTAAAACAAAAAAGAACAACTTTTCAATGAGTGTTTTTTTTGCGTGTAGGTGTTCGTTTACTAGTACGACTGTTTGTGTGTAAGTGATTGCTGCTTATGTATGTGTATCTGGCCATACTTAAGTACAAACTTAAACTAAAATTTAAATTTACAATATTAAGGCTAAAAAAAACATCAAATGATAATGAGAAAATTTAAAACACAACATTAACACTTTTTGTTATATTTATAATACTAACAAATTGAAAATTTCCAAAAAAAAAAAAAATGAAAAATAACATTAAGTAAAGGAATAAATGTGATGTACTTTAAATAAATAAATGTGATGTACATTCTTGTTTAAAGATTTTGGTACGAATAACAAAAACGATTTTAAACTGAAAGTATTTGATCTGAGAATATTAAGAATGCGTTTGCATATTAAAAAAAACCTGTAGGAATAGTTTAAGTTTTAAAGAAAAAATTTTGACTTTTTTAAAAACATACACAAAAATTTTAAACAAAGATCATCTAAAGGTCGATTATTTTTTAAGTTTTTAACTTGGATAAGAGAACTTTATTTGAAGAATTTTCTCTTCTTTTTCTTCTCATTTACTGCCAAATCTGGTTGAAAACTTTTATTATGGATTGATTTTTAAGCAACCAATGGAATTTTTTTAAAGCAATTTATTATGAGTTATTATGGGATTGAAAAAAAACTGTACACTAAGGTTTTTTTTTTTTGAAAACACAAACTCTAAAACTTGTTTTCATGTTTGTGAAAAATACGGTACACAGCGAGACGACATACACAAATACTAAGATATCGTATTGATTTTGTTTTAGCGTACGTGTAGTGTTCTCTAAGTGTACGCGTTCTGAATTGCTTAGGGAAAGCCTACAGGACTTTTAATGTACGTGTTGTCACAAAAGTTGTTGCATGTGAAAGAGGTCGCATGAAAATAACGTGCGTGTATGATTAAAGAACACTACAAGTTCGTTTAAACAAGATCGATACGTTATCTTAGTATTTGTATTCATCATGTCGCCTTTATTATGTACCGTATATTGTTTGTGGACAAGTTTAAAAACTCATAGTTATTCTTATAATTTTGTATAGAATGTGTACACATACTGTTCATAGAAAAGTGCGGTACGGTACACTAACGTGCTTTATCTTGGTGGTTTTCTCGAACCCTGGTTATTGTAACAGTATATTGTAAAATATATAACTTTAACCATCCCTGATGCTTTTACGGCTACACATGTTCAGATAATCAAAAAAGATATTAAGGAAAAATTTTGATTTAAATATTGGTCATCAATTTTCAAATCAATACAATATATAACGTTTTAGAAATACACTATAGGTCAAGCAGCAAACTAAGCAATACGATTTTGATCTGATTGTTAATACGAATAATGAAATAAAAAGTTGCAAAGCTTTGAAATTACATATTGGACATACATCCAACTCAATAAAGGACAAGATTACAAGGCTGACTGTGTCGAGTGTAAAAATGACTCTCAATATTTTCAAATATGGTCTGATTATTTAAAATTTAGTTAGTTTTTTTTGGTTTGAAACAAAAATATATAACTTTTAAATATTTTTTAAGCTAAAAAATTGGTTAATAAATTTCGTAAACTTTTATCTATATTGAGTTTTTTATAACGTCGATTTTAAGCGTGTTTTCTTATGTGGTCTGTAGAGAAAAAATTCAACTTGAATTTTGTTATCGAGAAATCTCCATTATTTGTTTTTTCTTTTTCTTCAACACTTTATCGTCGCAGGAATTAAAGAGCGCTGTAACTGACAAAAATCGAAAATACGTTTTTTTTGCAACATTTTTATCAGAAAAAAAAAACTGCGTCGATTGGTCTCAGTCTCATATTTGTATGATGAAAAAAAAAAAAAATTCACTTCCGCAAAAAAAAAAAAAAGTTTGCTGTAAGCCGCATAATCACCGGGAATAATGGACTTGAGAGGAAATGTCTACAGCCAATATATAAAGCGAGAAAAAAATAAAAATACGTTTTTAAAATCATGTTCCTCTAAGTTGTAGAGTTTTTGTGATACACGCAGTGAAAAAATATGGTTGGGCATGGTGACGGCTAAAACACTATGTTTAATGTAACAATATATTGTTGTTGTACACAAATAAATGATATTTTTTTATTAAATATCAACAAAATTATAGGTACTGTAAACATATATATGTTGATCGCAATTATAAATTTGAGTATTATTGATCGAAAAATAATTATTTTTCTAACAACTAAATTATGATAACTTTCAAAACATATTATATTATTCACAATCATATCATGATATCTAATAGCCATGACATGATAACTTTCTATACATTTATCATATTATGTTTAAGATGCAATCAAACTATTTTTGTTCTAATAATATTATGTTAGCGCCATTTTAAAATAATTTGGAATCAGTTGTGTCGTTTATTTTATATGTGAGCAGTTTATTAATTTAAAGATAAATTCCTTTAAAAAAATAATTTTAAAGAAACTAAAAAAATTAAAATATTAGCGGTGTTCATTCAGTATTAGTGATTTAATAGTGCAAATGCAAAATGTCGGCGTTATTTGTAAAATCCAACAACAAAACACACAGAGATTTCGTTATATTTTGTAAAAGTGATACGATATATCTGTGGTTTTCATGGGCAACCGCGTATGTCTTAAAACAAATTTTTCAGGAGAGCCGAAAAACCATTCTAGATGAAACTATGGGAAACTTTGTCACTGCGTTAAAAAATCAGAATTGATCCATCTTTTTTCAAACATTTTTAGAAACATGTAAAGAGCGTTTAAAATTATGCAATATCTCAAAATCGGAAAGGACATAAGCAATGGTTCTTTTGCAGGCCTTATATTGAACTCCGCTATTTAATTTACATAAAGAAAAATTATAAAAAGCCACAAAATAAAAAATCGATCAAAACATTTTTTATTTATTTTATATCTTTTTGACAGTTTGATTGCTTCTTAATTTATTATGATTAACCTGATAATAATATGATAACTTCTTAGCTTATTATGATTAACATGACAATAATATGATTAATTTCTTAGCTTATTATGATTAACATGATAATAACATGGTTGCCTCTTAACTTATTATCTTTATTATGACAATAATTTCATTACTTCTTAACTTAGTATGATTAACAGAATAATAATATGATTAAGGGAAAATATTATGATGTCATATTAAGAGTATATTTAGTCATAATATGATTCAATAATAATCTTAATATGGTGACTACAATCATAATTCTTATCATAATATGTTGCTCTTAGAATATGTTTACCACAACCATGCTTTTTCCTTGCGTGTATGAGCTTTTTTTCTACTTTCTTTCATACAGGTTGTTTGGATCTGGTAAACAATTTATGTTTTGTCAGTTACAGCGTTCTTTAGTTTCTGCGACGATATACAATTTAAAAAAATATAAATTTCATTAAAATCAAGCAACAAGTCGAAAAATTAAAATGACAAATATGGGCTAGATGATAAATTGATTCACTTTTTTAATATTCTTCAGCCAATAATATTGACTCAAAATATAAAAATTGCTCAAAAAGAAATTTAAAAGTGGATAAATTCTGTGGTCACGGATTTTTCCGTCAAATATTCGCCAAGTCTAAGCATACCTTAAGTGCAATTTTTATAGTTTTCAGTTTTCTAAAATGTCTTTGATATATTGAAAAAAATTTTTAAAAAAGAAATACTTCATAACCCTAGAAAAAACAGGGAAAATTACCTTTCAAATAACATTTCGAATGCTTTTTAAAAAAGAAATAAGCTTATATAACCTTTGCACTAGAAATGTTTGATGAAGAATTCTGCCGAAAGCAAAAAAGACATTAACAAATTGTCCACCAATGATTTTAAAACGACAACAATAATATTTGACAATAATATTTTGACAATAACTGTTGCCAAATTTTCAATAAAATCTTGTCAAATCGAAAGCAAAGATGTAAAAAATACCAATAATGTCAAATTGACAACACTTTGTTGTACCAGTGATGGAAAATTCTGTACTATGGTACTCTTTTAAGTACTTTTTACTTTCGAAAATACCACGGTACCCCCATGTTCGTTTTAGAAAGAGTACTAACTTGTTATGCTTCTTTGTTTAGAAATTTAGCGTTGATATTTTTTTTAACATTGACAACCAGGGCTGTGGAGTCATCAACCCTAAACGCTGAAATTTTAACTCCGACTCCTAATCTTTATGTATATAGAACGTGTCCTTATTTTAATTTTAATGCACTACCTTTTAAATGGTTACATATTTCGAAGAATATGTATTTTTATTTAGGAAATTATAAGAATATTTTTATGCCTGACTCCACAGCCCTGTTGACATTATTGCCTTCACAAAATGTATTCTCATGAAAAAAACGTTGAAATTTCGCCAGCTCGATTCATAAATGGCTGAGGTATGAGCAAGAAAAAAAATAATGTAGTTTATTTTATTATTTTTCAGTTAATTTTCCAAAAAAAAAATATATTTAAAAAATACCAAAATACATATTGAAAAAGTGCTACAGTCAAACCCCGATAATTCGTACCCCGATAAATCGTAATTCCCGATAATTCGTAATAAACTGTCGGTCCCTTGAAAAAATCTCGTTAATTCGTAAAATTTCCATACATTTTGGTCCCCTCGCTAATTCGTAATTTTTTTTCAATTAAAACCTTCTTTACCTCTTATAAATCGTAATTGTTTGCTATTTTCCACTTATAATTCGTAATAAAAACATGGAAAGAATGATTTTTTACCGCTATTTTTTTTGCGTTGGTTTTTGCTTGTGTGTGTGTGTTTATTTTCTTAAGACCAGTTTGTTACATGAATAATTTTTATATATTTTATTTTTAACAATTGGTTTTATGCTTTTTTTCATCGTTTTAGTCAATAAATTGAAAAACCCCGTTAATTCGTATTTACTTTATTTAATCCCCCTTAAATCGTAACCCCACTAAATCAAAAACCCCTTTAATTCGTAAGAAATGGCCGGTCTCTTGCTATTACGAATTACCGGGATTCTACTGTATTTTGCTTGGTGGTCAGTACCATCTAAAGTTTTCAATTTTCCATCACTGGTACATACTGTATATTACCCAACTAACAACTTTTGTATTCTCAACTGAAAAAAATAAAAGAGGACAAATTTTTAAAAGTAAATAAAAAAAAAAAAAACGTGGACAGTGAAAAATATCAGGGCTTAAAAAACTGCAGTCGAAACCAAAAACTGTCAAACAAGATTTGTGTACAACTTTTCGCTTTTTGAGTTTCTTTGACAGCGACTGTTTTCATTAAAGGAATAGAAGTAAAAGCAAAATTTTTTTGGCCAATGACAAATGAAGTATTGGAAGAAACGGCAGCTTTTCTACGCTGACTGCAGTTTTTAAACGCTGCAAAATATAATATTTAAAACATGGAAAGTATTTATGATTATTTTAAAGGTAAGTAAAAATATACAATAATATTGAATATGAAGGACATTTTGCAATTTTTTATTTAAGAAGCTAATTTGACGTATAGAAATATGCGGTATATAAATACAGCTGTACCACACTTACATATTCTCCGTGCTGAACTAAGAGAATTGCTGTTTTCATGGAAAATACAAGCCAATCGAATTAACGCTTTTATTATATATATATTTGTTCCTTTAACTCCTCTGGGGAGTATAGGGCCGCTTTTATTAGCACAAATATATTTGAAACAAAAACAAAGTTTCTAGAATTTGTTTTTCGTTTAAATGAAGTTGTGCGAAAGAAAAAGTTCTTTCGAATTTAATTAAATAGGCAGTTACTAAATAAATATACATCAAATGCTTTTTTTGGTTGGGTCCAGAATGGTTTATACTCTTTTGCACTAAAAACAATCTGTTGTCGAAATGACAACGGAATGTTGTCAATATATCAACCCTGTTCTTATGACCGGCAACCTGACCTTACCTAACGGTGTAGTCGACATGACACCATTGTTGAAATTAAAAATTAACAATTTGTTGTCAGAATGAAACTAAATGTCGACAAAATGACAACGAGGTGATTAAAATAGCTATCAAATTGAAAACAAACGTAGTTGGCTTACTGTTGACAATTAATTGTGTTAGTTTTTGTATTTTTATAGCCGATTTTTTCCTCTGTGTAGAATGTTAGTGATTTCGACTTTATACTATAATTTAAAAACAGCTCTTGAACCCCGGCCAAAACTTTAAACAAATATTAAAATAAGTACTAATTCGGATAATTTCCAGTTTTCTCCCTACAATTATCTTACATTTACTCGTAACAAAAATACATACATAAATTCATCTTATTAATTTAAAAATTTAAAGTCTATAACATTTTTTTTATTTCTTTTTTTTTTTTTTGCTTTAATTTTTACTCAGTTGTCTTTAAAGTACAATTATACTAAAAATAAAAAATAAACTACATAAATACAAATTAAGTAATAATACAATAAAAAAAAATAATAATTCAAAACCAATAATAAGTACAGTGAGTAACATAATAGTAGTGGTAGTAGTAGTTCTAGTAGTAGTAGTTTAAATTATCAAAGGTGTGTATTTGGCCGTAGATTGCAACAAAAAATCTGTGAATAAAAAATAACATGTAAAATAATGTCATTAATTAATTTAAATTGCTTTTACTAAACAAACTAACTAAAACAATTCTTACAATTTAGAAATTCTAAAGGATTTATAATAAAAGCATCCCTTTAAAAAATGTTTTTTTTTCAATGATATTTCAACAGAGTCCCAGTGTGTTAAATTAACAAATAACAAAAAAAAAAAATTGTTAATTTAAGTAAGAAATTGCAATAAATTAAATTAAAAGTTTTATTAAAATACAAACACCATTAGTTTAGAAAAATTTTGAAGAAAAAACACAAACGAATGCATTAAAATGTTTGTTGCATTATCTACAGCCAAATAAAATTAATTTCCAGTTCAATAAACCACAATTACGACTACAGCTACTACTACTACATCTACAGCATATTCAGTTAAATTTATGTATGTATAAATGAAGTAGAAGAACAAATATTTATATCGTCACCTTAAATGCAAATGGATTTAATTATACTTTTATTTTTTTTTTTTTACAGAAAAGGCAATAAAAGTTACAAAGATTATATCAATATAGAATTAAATTTTGTTAAACAAGTAACCGTTTTTGATTGCAGGGTCCTAAGAAATCGAGTAATTATGTAGTAAGATTAAGAATTTTTGTATATTTACGCCCATTTGCATTTTAGCTAACGATATGTTTGTATATGATGTGATGTGATTAAGTACAAATATACAATAAAATATGTATATATTTAAGTAAAATAAATAAATTCAAATGTATTGAATGACAGGAAGAGGAAGTACATAAATAAGAGAAGGCATCTGTAAAATATAAACCATTTCCAATTAATTTCAAACGTTACTACAATCAAAAATTTAAGATTTTACATAAAATTATTCGAGAGTTTTAAGTAAATTAAGTTTTGTTTTATTTTCTTTTCTTTTCTTTTTTCGCAGCAAATCATTCTCCGTATAAATAGTTAATTTTAATTCTAATTAAATATGTTAAAATTAAAATTAAATAAAATTATATTAAATTAAATAATAAATTAACTTTGGATTTTTTCCATTTATACTACATGGTATGGATATTAGTATTTATGTGTATGTGTGTGTATAAGTCTAATAGTTTTAAATTCAAATTTTTTTTTTCAAAACTTTTGCAAAAATATCCGCCTTTTTAAGCCTCATTTCTAAGCCTGGCAAATATATTTTTTTTTTAAATATTTTTTAATTATTTTTTTTAATTTAAATACAAAAAAATGGTGGCGAGAATGAATTTTAAAAATATTGTACTCGTTTTAATCTCTAAAAAAATATTTGTTAATTCCATCTTAGTTAAAAATAAAAAATACGAATTGAGTTAAATAAAATTTAAATTAATTTAATTTAAAATTACACTGTTAAATGTGTTTGTGTGTATGTGTGTGTGGTAAAATAGTAAAAAAAAAACTCTAAGGAACAAAAAAAATGTTAGTGCCCGCTTAGCGGAAAGTAATTATATGTTTAAACAAGAGCCTTTCTATAGCACCTTCAGTTTTGTCAATGTATCTCAATTTTAGTTTTTTTTTTCTTTTCTCTTTACAATATTTTAAAGTTGTTACAGAGTCTACGTGTATTTTCGAGCAATAAGTTGTAAGTGATAAAAAATTCTAAGCGGTTTTTATGGAATGTGGTGAAATTTTTGTTTTGTTTTCATGTAAAACCCCCCTTCTTAAATCTGTAACAAGGGCTTATACTGTTTGTTTAGCGATTTATGTTAAAAATATTTTTTATAGAATAGATATTTGTTAAAGATATGAGAAAAAAAATTAAATAAAACATAAAAAACTTTGTAATTTTGATCATGGCAGCAAAGTTGTATTAAAGTGTTTTGATCAGGGTTTCAAAAACTGCAGTCGAAATTTGTTTAAAACTTTTCGATTTTTGAGTTGGCTTGACAGCGACTGTTTACATATGAATGAATCAGAAGTAAAAGCAACAGTTTCTTTTTTGGCCAATGACAAATGAAGAAGTGGAAAAATGGTAGTTTTCAACTTTGGCTGCAGTTTTTCAAGCGCTGGTTTTGATTTTGTAGTCTAGCTGCACATCTTGCTTTCCATTGATGTATATTTGGAACATATGTATATAAATTGGCACAGGATGGCGCAGCATTAGCTTTATAACTGTTTTTATATTTTGCCTTATTATACCCTTTACTACAGCTGGAAATGGTAAAAAATAAGTTTGACATATTGTTTTTAATTTCTTCAATATTGATCTTAGAACTTTTAAAGTATTTAAATAACAAAGTTGATATAACGATGTCCTTGTGTATGTTTAAATAGGTATTTTGAAGACCCCATTCATGATAGGGACTTAGGTTGTTATGTATATATAACACATATAGACCGGAACGGGTTGCTTTTAAAATTCAGCCAAATCGACTCACAAATATCTAAGATGTAAGCAGAAATTTAATTTTATAAATTTTGAGTTTTACCCAAATACATATCTCAAAAAATTTTCCCCACAATCTTTGGTTTACCCATACCGTATAAGCTGGGGGAACAATTGGCTTTTAAATACTATTGTGAAGGGTATATTAGATTCGCCATAGCACTTTTACTTCTTTTTTTACATTTTATGAATAGGGATATAATGTAGTAATACTATCGAACAATGTACCGAAATTATGCCTTTCAAAAAAGACGCGAAAATTCTAGACGTATGGCCATTTCTTTTATAAAAAAAAGTGTTGCATAAGTGTTACATGTGACTTGGCACAATTTTCAAGTGTTTCATATTTAACGTTTACAAAAGAACACAAATTTCAGCATTTAACAATAAAATACAATTAGCGCAAGGTAAATTAAATTCAATTACAGGTGGTGGCATGACTACAACAATCCCAAGCCAACAGAAACAACAGATGTTTTTGTATTGCATTTTTAGTGTTTACGGCTCGAAACTTGGCACCACCTTGTTTTAAATTCGCCTTGATCTAGTGCTCATGCCCCTTTAATTAAAATGAGTGTAGAACGGCGGGGGGTGCTTTAATACCATGTGAGATAAGGCGATGATGGCTTTATCTCTCATTCAATAGGGAGATAAAGCCTTTTTATTTTTCTTTAATTTGAATGGGAGATAAAGCCATCATGGCCTTAGCTCACATTAGCAATATTGGAAAATGGCTTTATCTCTCATTCCAGTTCCGGAGACACTAAAGTTAAGTATTGAAATCTAACTTCGCATACTAAAGTTTTTCTGCGTGGTTAGGGGTTTTTTCCTCCAGTAGGACGCGGTAGGTGGCTTCGCTGAATAAAGTTTTCCTGCATGCGTCACAAAACCAAAAAAATGTTTTTCAATGAAAACGAAGGATTCCCTTTTACAGAATGTTTACACCATGCATAACAATATTCTGAAAAAATATGGCTTTATCCCTCATTTGCGAAAAAAAATATGGCTATATCTCTCATTTCGCAAAATTTTAAATATGACCTTGCCTCTCAATGACAAGGCAATAAGGCCATTATGGCTTTATATTCCATTCAATTGAGCAATAAAGCCATCATGGCCTTATCTCACATGGTTTGACAGCACTTACTGTCTTTGTGCGGTGCATCATTCTAAAGAATAATTGGCCCATAGTTTCTGATAATGACATCGGAGTTTTAGTCTCTGTTAACGGTGGTGCATAATGGAAAATTTTAGCCAACTATGGAAAGCAATTAAACCATCTTGTAAAGTAACAGCACATACTTAAGGTGCCTCAATGGCTTTGGTAAGGGACATATTGGGCGAACACCTTACTTCGTGCATAAGCGATTTAAGCTGGCTTCCACGTTGGCCGGGTTTATCTTTAAACTAAAAACCAAAATTCAAAATAAAATCATGGATATTATGCTCGAAATTTTGGCGAAAATTTATGGAAAAAAGAGCACGTATGTGTGAAGCAGAAGATGGCCACCACTTACATGATAATAAAAAACTGTATTAATAAAAAATAAATAATAATTACAGACTATATTATAAGGTTTAAAATTTCTCAAATTATAAAGCTAATTTTTCACCACCCTGTATTTTTTAAATATTCTAAGCCGTAAAACTTATTTTTAAGAGCTCATGCACCCAAATAACGAAGAGTATGAGATGTTTTTTAATTTCAAGTTTAGAATTTTTTTTTTACCACTTCTTGAAAGTCTTTTAAAAAGAAGTTTTCAAAATTTTAAAAAACATTTCAATACAACTTTTTTTGCAATCAAAATCATTTCAAGACACAAATTAAGTCATATTTAGTTTAAGTTTTCAATTAAGAAGTGCATCAAAACTTTCTTGTTTTTTTCTTAAAGTTTTTTCATCAAAACAAAATTATATATTTTATTAAAATAAAATCTTTTAAATTCGTTGTAATTTTGAAATTTTTTGCAAAACAAAAAAAAATTTAATTTGGGAATTTATTTCTCATGGTTACATTTATAATATAAATTTTCATATTATTCGAATGCGTATTCTCAAATTGTAATTTGACTCAGAATACACATTCGAATAACATGAAAACTTATAAAAAAAATTCTTTAACAAATTTGAGGTTAAATAGAAATAGTTTAAACAAAAACAGAACCAAAAACGTTTGATGCTATAGAAAAGCCTACTTTAGCAATAATAACTTCCTAAATATTTATTTTCGCCACATTCGTGTTCGTTGCTGTACGTACTAGGGGGCATATTGTTGACTTCTTTCCGGTCACATCTTTCACCAATAAAGCCTTCGGGGCATCTAAAATAATAAAAAGATTTAAACAAATATAATTAATTAAGAACTTTATAATTTTCTAAATTACAAAAAGAAGAAGAGGGAGTAAAATTATACACATATGTAGATCTTAAAACTGTGCAAAAAAGTACCTTTAAAAAGAACCTAAATATATGTACTTTTGTAAAGCTTGTTTTAAAAAAATTTTTTGTAACTAAAACTAAAATAAATATCTTTTTTTAAGTAACTTTTTTAGAAAAAGTACCAAACTTTTTTAACAAAATATTTTTTTCTTAGAAAAGCTAAACTTTTAAGTACCTTAAAGCAAAAAAACCTGTAACATTTAAGTTCGCTTGTAACTACCGCCGTATTTTGACAAAATGTTTCTTTTTGGACCTTAAGTACCTTTCTTGACATACAGTAAATTTTTGCAGAAAAAGTTACTTTTTTGCCAAAAGTACCTTATAGACAAAAAGTACCTTATATATAAAAAGTACCTTATAGACAAAAAGTACCTTTTATGCATATTTTTAATAAAAAATCCTATCTTGGTCTAGTTTTACACGCTGAAAATTTGTATTTCCAACTTTTGAGTTTTTAGGCAAGAGAACAAATGATGTTGGTATGGAGAGGCTTGTACACGTCAGCTTTGTAATTTTATTCGTAGGTATATGCACAAAGATGGCTGCAAGGTGAATTCATACACGGTGGTGGCAATTCTACAAGAAGTACCATGGTGGAATAAGCAGGTGGCATCGTTACGGCAACAAATACAACATTACAACAAAAATGGAAATTACATCACCGTTTAAGTCATTAAATACCTTAAACAAAAATCAAAACGTACCGCTGAACGTGATGAAATAAATAAATTTTTAGCCAATTTTTGTTTAATTATGGTCAATATCTTATTTATTTTAATTTAAAATTATCAAAAACTTTGATAAAATGCAATAATCACAGCACAAAACGTGGACTTTTTGTAAACATAAACAAAACTTTGACATAAACCTAGACAAACAATGCAAGAGCAAAAAATCGTCATCTGGTGTAGTGCTACCACCTGTTTATTCCACCATGAAAAGTACAACACAAAAAACACAACATTATATTTTTTTTGTTGCTTTCCTTTGTCGATATGTCAAAAACACAAGCAACTTTTGACATTTTTCTCTCAAAGTCATCGTTTAGACTTGCAATTTTTTAAAATTCTGCTTTAAAATTGCATTAGTGTCCAGATTATGCAATTCTTGTCTTGCAATATTTGTATTTTTTATCTTGTCTTTACTCTTCTCCTAATTTAGAGAATTTCAAAACAAACCAGAATTGCAGAGTACATAAAATTGTCCAATTTAACGTATTGTACAATAATATCGTCCCAATAAAAAATGGAGCTTCAAACGAAGCAGGTTTGTAATAGAGAAACATAAACGTTTCGTTTACCATTGCGCTTACGGAAGACATGAGTTTTATATGGCGAGTTCCCACTTTGAAGCAATACATTTTTGACACAAAAAGCGCACTATTCAGCGCATATGAAAATTGTTGGATTTAACAGTCAGCCGTACAAACTGAATGTTTTGACACAGTTATTTTTTAGTATTCTCCCTCACAAACCCGCTTCGTAGTAAGGGAATGCCGTAGCACTTCATTTTTTTATAAAAGTTGTTGAGAGTTCTTTCACTTACCTTACTGCATTTCTGTATGTCTTATTGCGTAGCGCATAATTGTGCGCTTATTTTTTTAAATGTACCATTAGTGCATGATACATTTTTTTATTGGGGTAGGTGGCACATATTGGCAACAATCAAAGGACTTTTGATTTTTATTGCACAACGAAAAGAAAGTGAAATGTTTTGGCAACATTGTACAATGTTGTTTTCGTTATTTCTATAGGTTATGTTCACCTTTTTATTGAATGAATGAAACCATTGTGCGCCTAAGTGCAAAAGTACATCTTCTTTTAAAGAACTTTTTTGAAAAATTTTTAATTAAAAACAAATGTTTAATAGCAATTCTAAACTTACATGCAGGAATAGGAACCGATTTCTGAGAAGAATTTGCAAGTTCCGCCATTAAAACAGAACTCGGAGGCATCATCCGGGCAACTGTTGCCTGTACCTCGAGGATTGGGATCAAAACGTTGTACTATAAAAAGTCAAGTGGAAAAATAGAGAATAAAAAAATAAAATTAATTTATTAACGTTGCAAATTTTTTGGCTGTCATCAGTAATAAGTAAAATAAAAAAGAAAATGCTGTGACTATAAATACCTGGATACGCTTTAATTACGATTGCTCTGCGTTCTATATTACGATTAACCTTATTTTTTGCTCGACACTCATAACGACCAGCATCTGAGGTATTAAAAGAACGTATAATAAGTTCAGATCTTTTTCTGCGAAAACATTTTAATAATTGAAAAGAGACAAAAAGGAAATTTTAATAATTAAAAAACTTTTGATTTTATTCAAAAAATTAAACAAACATTTCTCTTTTACATACAACTATTAGGGTGGCCATTTCGTACTCAGCAATACAATGAACAAAACGAACAGTGACAAAACTATCATGACTTTATTTTATATAAATGAAGGCATGTGAATTTGCTTACTAATTAAAATATATTTGATTTCATTGAATTTTAATGATTTATTTCGATAAAAAATAACAGAAAAAAAACAAATTTCAAGGGTACTTTATAAACAAACGTGATTTCTGAAATGTGGACCCACTAATATTTGTATGTGTATGCATTCGAACATGTGTGTATATTATACAAGTGTTATGTTCAAAATCATCAATGACTGACTGACCGAGTGAATGAATCCTTTTTTTTTTTTTTTTTTTTTTGTGACAGTGATGATAATGATCATTTCATTGTTAATAATGATGAATTTAACCTACTTATAGTGAGAAAACTGATACAGTTTACGATTGCGATTTATTGATCGGTGATCCTTAAACCATGTCACTTTGGGTGGTGGTCGTCCAGTAACTTTACAAACAATTCTCAATTCTTGGCCATTTTCCACAGTACGATTACTGGCTGATATTGATTTTATAGAAGCAAGCTGTGCTGTAAAAAAAACAAAACGAATCACATTAGTAGCGTAACATCCTCAACATCATTATCGTCATCATGATAATCATCTTTAAAGACAATCATTGCAATGAATTTAATTTTAAAATAATATATACACTGTAAATAATTCTTAGTGGCAATTGTTTTAAATTGTGTTGAAATTAACATAAAATGTTCGTACAAATTAGACTTAGAGGGAGCTTACACGGTGGTTATTCAGACATGTTTAACAAACACGTTTGTTTTGTTTGTAGGCGATCGGGGTAGAGAAGAAAGAGGGATTGCCAAACAGACATGAAATGAGTTTTCATGTTTGTTTATAAGAATTTTCATGTTTTCAATTTGTATGTATGTGTATATTAGACTTTTAGACATGAAAACAGACATGTTTGGAAAGACATCGTGAAAAGGCAATAGGTTTTTAGAAACATGTTCAAAAGAGAATGTCAAAACAGACATGTCTGAAAAGACTCCGTGTAAACTCCCTCTTACGAAAAAATCACATATTTTATGAATAAATTTTTGAATTGTTTAGAAGAAGTTTGTCGTCCAGTAACGTATAGAAATTTTGCAACTATATTTCTTCTATTAGCTCTCACATGAAAATTATAGCATGATTTAAAGAAAACAGCTAAGCCTATAAAAAATTGACAGACATTTTATTTAGTTTTCTATATCTTTATTTAATTAAATGTTTAAATATTTCTTTAAATAACATTATAAGATTTATTATTTTCTGCCAATACATTTAAATTTTGAGCACTCGATACTAGTAACTTTAATCTGGGCTATATGCTCTATATCTCAACAGCAAATTTATCGAAAAAAGAAAAAGTACCAAAAGTACCATAATTTGTACATTATATACCGCCAAAAAGTACAATGTACGTTAATGTAGGCTATAATTAACTACGGTGAGCATATTTTTAAATGCATAATACGGAACTTTAGTTTTAATATTTGATACAGGCACACGAAAGTATCCTAGAAGAAAAGCAGCAATTTCAAAGACGTCTCAAAATTGTTTTTATACGATGAAAATAAATCCATTGTATTAAGGGTCGGTTAGCCGGGAGTAACAGTAACAGTAAGTAACCTTACCGTAAAAAAGTGATACCAATCTATTTCTTACAGATTGAGATGTAACATCTTATTGCTAACTATAATCGTTCTAATTGCTTTACATACAACAAAATGAAGCAGCTGATTATCAACGTTACTGTTACTCCCGGCTAACTGAGCCTTTAACCCTGGATGGTTAGTGCTCGTCATATAACTTTTATATATGTATTAAAATTACGCTCTTTTTTTAACAACGTTAGCTGATGGCGAAAGCTTTAAAATGTCAAATAATATAAAAAAAACAAAAAAAGAGTTAAAATTCGTATCGAATTTTGAGAGAGAAAAATAACTTTAATTTTTCATGCTTTATTTTATATCATTTTATTTTATTATTTAAAATAATTCTTAACAAAAAAATGTTTTGTTGATTTTTTACTTTAAAAATCGTTTCTCTAGAATTTTTTGTTTAAGTTCGTCGATTCGATTGTTCTAAAATGAAGAGTTGCCTTCTAAGGTTAAATGCATTACGCATTTCTCAACATGGTTATAATCGTCAAAATATTGTTGTGGATTCTGAAATTAACTTTAGCTATTTATATGAACTATTCTTAAACTAATTGGTTTCAGTAACAATTGTTATTTAGTAGCAGTAGGTTGTTAACCCAAGGCTGATGGGGCTGCCATATTCGCTGAAAAGGCACAGCATTTTTTATATTAGCCGTTCGCTACGAGAAAGACGTGTTATTGAGGTGCATAGTTTGGGACGGCACCTACTCGCCTCGTCGGTGAAGCATAAAGCACTCACCCGCTGATTGTCCGGGACTGCTTATTTGAGCTAAAGCACTTATTCGCAGCTAACCTTTATATCTAAAGGCCGTTCCCTGTCCGCAACATGTCACCGGTCTGGTGGCCTTTAGCTCGGCCTTCGCGAAGACATCCTTCAATATTTTTTTTTTTTTGGCACTATGCGCCCAAGATATGTCGTAAAAGCAACAAATAAAAATAATAATTCTTAAACTAAACGGGAGCATGAGTCAAGTAGCAAGTTGGTATGTACAGTGCGCTCGCGGTAACGTGAACTAATTAAAACCTAGGGAGTTCATGTTAGCGAAATTGTTCACGTTAGCGATTGTCGAATTTCATAAAATATATGTCTGTTTTACACCCTTGAACGTGAAATTTTTTCTGGTTATTTCCATTATTAAAATATAAATGTATATCTTTATGTGTTTTATTATTATTTCCATTACTAAAATATCTTATATATAAATACGGGAACAATTTTTTTGTGGTTGATTTCTAATATATTTTTTTTTTCTAAATTTTTTGAATAAAAGTGTTTGAAAAGCGTTTTAATTTATCTTACAGACATACGTACAAAGTTGGGTCAATAGTGAATTTTTGTCGTTTTCTTAAAATGTGTACGTTTTTGTTGTATAACGCACTGGTTTTCTCGAAAGTCAATGTCCGAGTGGTCGAATTTCGAACACCGGGCGATCCTAGTAAAAATAAAATTATAAATTAGAATTCATTACAAACCAAAATGAGATCACGAGAATATATCTATTGAATTACAATAACATTGCAAATAAAATTACTCATAGCATTTAGGCATTAAAAAATCCTTTATCTTTTTCTGCTGCTTTTTCTTTTCTAATAAGTAGTTGAAATACTGGTTTCTCCCTTAAGCGTCTAACTACACTCATGTCACTTTGATCCACCATTGCATCTCCTGCCCATTGCAATGCATTGTTTAAAATTTCAACTGCCTCACTTGCAGCAATTTTTTTAACAGGATCATCGGGAATGCAAACTTTATAGGGTGTAGGATCAATATTGTAGAAATTACAAACGGAATGAAAAAGTTATTAATACCCTTTTACCTTTGGTAAAAGGTATACAAAATTGTTCACGTTATAGAGCTTTTTGAGTTTGTTCACGTTACAGAGTAGTCAATGTAAAAAAAATCGTATTCAAGTTAGGCGGTGTTCACGTTAGACGGTGTTCAAGTTACCGCGAGTGCACTGTATCTATAAATTGGCTTAGTCGCGATCAGGCAACCACGAGCTTATTCTTTTAATTAACATGTTTTAACTAAGAATATAATTTCTTGTTTAAAAAAATTTTCGATTTTAAGGAAATAAACACCGGTATGAACTTAATGTTAAAGGGGTATCAAGGCGACATTCGTCATAAGAGAAAACTAATGATCTTTAACAAGTTATTTGAAAATTATTTTCAAACAATTAATTTGCAAATAGTTCAATATGTATCGGTTGATTTTTTAAGAGCTATAGCAAAGTTAAAACAAAACACATAAAATTCAGAAAAATGCATGAAATCTTTATTTGAATCGAAAGTACGGTCCATATAATTTAATGTTTGAAGATTATTTCATGCAAATGTTGTCCGTGACTGCGCCTCAAATAGTCCTTCCGCTTAGTCCAATTTTGGCATACTCTTTCCAACATTTCGGCCGGTATCTCATGAATAAATGCTTCAATGTTGTCTTCCAATGCGTCTATTGAAGCGGGCATGTGTGTATAGACATGAGCTTTAACAAAGCCCCAAAAAAAAAAATAGTCTAAAGGCGTTTAATCGCACGATCTAGGCGGCCGATTTACCGGTCCCGAACGTGAAATAAAATGTTCACCGAACTCGCCTCTCAATAAGTCCATTGTTAAGCGTGCTGTGTAGTATGTGGCACCGTCTTGTTGAAACCACATGTCATGCAAGTCAAGCTCTTGCAGTTACGTTACGATTCGCATCATCTTTGAAGAAGTACGGTACAATGATGCCACCAGCTCATAAAACGTACCAAACTGTGACTTTTTCTGGATGCATTGGTAGCTCTTGCAATGCTTCTGGCTGATCTTCACTCCAAAATCGACAATTCTGCTTATTAACGTACCCATTGAGCCAAAAATGAGCTTCGCTGCTGAACACAAGAAGCGCGCGATGAACTTTCTTAACAGAGCACGCATTTTGATAATAAAATTCAATAATTTGCAAGCGTTGTTCGTTTGTAAGACGATTCATGGTTAAATTATAGACCAAACTAAAGATGTTTGACAGTGAAACAAAACACAAAACGTGCGTCAGCTGTTTAAACCAGTGTTGCCAAAAATATCATAGCTTAAAAATCACCCGATAGTATGGCGAAATTTTGTGTTGTTAAAAAAATAGTGTTCTTAAACTTGCAGTCCTTAGAACAAATTTGGCACTTACTTTTAGAAATTTTCGAAAATTTTCCAGTAATGAGAAAAATTAGATAAATTGGGAATGTCTTTATTATTCAGTACACTACAAATACAGAAAATTTAATTAATTACAGAACCATTTAAGGTTTTTCACTAAAAATAATTCACACTGAACAAAGCCCTAACAAACAATACTGTTCTGTAAGAAACATAACGAGTGGTCGACGTAGCTATAATCTTTATTCTATAGCCCCCTAAAATTTTAAAGCAAGATGCATTTCGCATTTAAACAAAAAAAAAAACATTTTTAAGAAAAACTGAGTTACGCCTTTTTTATATTAAGCCATCGATATATAAAAACCCTTTTTACAAATTTGACTTCTTTATTTAATTTTTTCCATTTTGTGGTACAAATATCACGACACGTCTAAATGGAAATGCCCATATACAGATTGCATATGGTTGCTTATTGAGTTTAAATTAAAGGGTACTTTTAAAGGGGTAAAGTACCCCTTTTTCTTAAAAATGTTTGTTTTTTGTTTAAATGCGAAATGCATCTTGCTTTAAATATTAAGCCATCGATATACAAAGTAATGAAGTAGCACTATATTCAGAAAAAAAAAATACAAGATTTGCAGATATAAGCAAAAATATGCGCTGGCGTGAAGTTAAAAAAACGGAAGTGGATTTTGACTTGCATTACAAAACTGAATAAGACTGCGAATTGAGCAAGACGTTTTGTATAAAACCTATTTTGGTAAACTTTGGACTTATATAAATTTATTTTTCAAGCTATCAAATTTTAAAATCTTTGCACGTTTTAAGGTACATTTGGGCATTTTCAGCAAAAAGTCTACTTTTTTTAATGTAACGCCAGAATGCAAATAAGATTGTATTTAAGGACCATATTGTTCAACCGTTATCCCTTTTGTTACTTAATGTAGGGCTAGTTGCGCTTTGCACCAAAATATAAAAAAGTAAACTATAAATATAAAATTTTTTGTAAAACAATTTAAATTACTTCTGGCGTTACGTGACAAAAAGTAGACTTTTCGCTGAAACTGCCCATATCAAAATTATCAAGAAGAGAAAAAGACACTAAGAGCCACTTTTTGGGTTAGAGATTAGCGATTAAATTAACTTTAATCTCCGTATTTACTTTTTGAATTGTATTTCTTAAACTTTTTTTTGCTAGTTTAAGCGGCCAACGGTGGTGGTTTAAACTTAAACTGTCAACACTTTTATATAATTTTTCCATTCTATATTTTTTCTTTAATATATTTTTTCTTTAAACACAAAAAATTTCTACCTTGTTAACAATATTAAATTCGTGTATTTTCTTCTTCTTCTTTGAAAACATTCATATTGCTTGATAAAAAGTTGACATTTGCAAAAAAAATGCTGCCATTTATTTGTGGTCAATATGGTAGCGCTACATGGTTTAAACCACCACCCAAAAATATCAAATTCAATTGATACTAGATTAACTTAATTCTCAGATTAGCTAATTATAGAATTAAATTAACTTTAATCTCAAACCCAAAACGTGGCTCTAAAGGGACCAATTTTTTTCGTTTTTTATGTCTTAAAAAGTATACTTTATTTTAATCTGGGCCATATGCGAATCGTTAACCAAATTTCATCCAAATCCATTTAGCGTTTTTCGCTACAAACATGCAAACTAACACACTTACAAACATATAACCTTAATTAATTTATAATAATTTCTTTCGCAATTATTTATAAAAAAGGCAAAAGGTATCGAAACTTTTTTGTAAAATATATGTAAAACTGTTTTCCTCCATTTCGCATAATTTCAAGAAGGCTAGCTAGAGTGGAAATTTTCGGAACTGTATTAAATTTTCGTTATTTTGTAAAATTTGAAAAATGTTTCCCATTTAAAGCAAATTAAACGGCAACGAAATAAAAACTTTTAATGCGATAAGACTTTAACGAGAATTTTACAACCTTATTTCGTAAAAAAATATGTAAAAGCGAATTCACAAGACTAAATCAAAGTGTTAAAGTACACATTTGCTTGTAGTATATACCAAATTATCAACACGACATTTGTTGATATAAATTGTTTTCATTCCTTAAAATAGTTTAAAAAAATTTCGTCGATCAAATATTTACAGTGTATCTTTCAGATATGCATGTAAAGAAAAAGATTTATCTGTTAAAATATATATATGTATGTATCGGTACGTTATGCTTTTGACTTATCAGAGGTAGCGAGGGAGGGAGTGAGCGCAAATGATTGAGTAAGATCGTGTGTTTGTTTGTGCGTTAGAACATAAGGAAAAACATGAGTTTAGTTGTGACGATTACAAAAAATGATTTATGTAGACATTTTGTTTAAAAAACAAAATTAGAAATAAAATATTAAAATTATTGCGTTATAGTTTGTTATACATTTTCGGCCGTCCGTCCGTCCGTCTGTCTGTCTGTCCACACATTGTATCCATTTTTTTCATCTCAAAACCAACCATCTGCCGGCGTTATCACTTCCCTAAAATTGTGTTATTCTGTGTGCTTCTCTGTGACGTCAGTGATATGATTAAATTGTCACTTTTTAAATTGTTTTGTTTCTTATCTAGAATGATACACAAATTTACAACACATAATATACTTTGCATCATCGTACCAGTTGAAATTCCTTTAGTTTCGTTTAATTAAGTCCGGGCGTTTGGGGGTTTATGTGTTTATGTGCTTTTTTGGATTTGGTTTTGTTTTTCATTGGAATTTTAAATTTTTCCTAAATGTACCAAATAACAACATCAGCAGCAGAAGTAGCAACAACAATAACAAGAACAATACCATCGGCAATAACAACTACTACAACATCATTAAAACATCACTGCCACCATCAGCTTCTTAAGTATTCAACAGAACGTCAGTTCGGTAAACATGGACATCAAGACGCGACAATAAATACATCAAAAAGCGACATCCGAAAATAAGAGCAGCAGACAAATGAACTAAAGAAAAATCATCATCATCAACGTGAAAACTTAAGTGAAAAAAAAATACATTCAACAGCAGCATCTGCAAAAAAGAGCACAATAAATATTGGCTTTTGACGAATTTTATGCACCTTATTTTTCAAAACTGATTTAAAAACAAAATTTTAAATGACTTTGTAACAAAAAGAATTATTTATAAAGTCCTCTATTAAGAACCCACAACCAAATTTTGGCTTACTCCGAACATGTGGTGGTCAATAACAAAAATAATTTGTTTACCAAAAAGGTCAACTCGCGATCAATTTTTCAGACCCTTTCGCAATTTGCTCTCTATTGTTTCCGGTCAAATCAACGAGTAAATAAATAAAATCATGATATATATATTTCAGCTAGGTTCCTTTTCAAGAAAAATTATCCTAAAAATCCCATTAAAATATTTTTCAAATTCCCAAAAAATTTTTTGTTTAATTTTTATTTCGTAGTTAAATTTAAGGTTTTCCTACATTTTTAGGCTGGACTAAATAGTAACCAATAAAGGAGCTACATTTGAATCTTGTATTCGTTTATGAAAATTACATTAAGCTTTTAAGCTTCGTTAAATATATAAATATATATGTATACTTACTGACCCGGCAAACGTTGTTTTGCCATATAACTTTTTTATTTCAGATGTTACTGTGTCTGTATGCCAAATTTTAAGAAAACCGGTTGATTAATTAAGAAGATAATACAAATTATAGGCTATAGTTCTGTCAAGATTTTACACTTATTAACCGCGAAATTTTAAGAAAATCGGTTTATTAGTTGAGAAGATATAGGGAGGGGGAGCTTTTAACGCAATTTTCCTATCTCACGCCCTATTCCATATTTCCTTTTACATGTAACAGTGTCTGCATGCCAAATTTTAAGAAAACCGTTTGATTAGCTAAGAAGATATAAGGGCGGTAAGCTTTTGCCCCTCTTGCCCTATTTAACGCCCTCTAGCGATATGAAATATTCTGAACAGCTTATTCTCATAACTATCAAATACACTTACAAAATTTCATAAAAATCGGTCAAGCCGTTTCGGAGGGGTAAAAATAGAGAGCATTTTGTTGATATTTTCATGGGAATATATAGGAAAATCTAAATGCTATATCTCCAAAACCCCTGTGCTGATTTTGTGCAAACTTAACTTACACCATCTACAGACTATCCCCAACGTACCCTGTAATTTTGTTTAAAATCAGTAGAACCGTTTCCGCATTTAGTGGTGACATCAAAGTGTACACTTGTTTTTATATATAAAAAAGATAAGATCTATACATATAAACAGCTATGGGCAAATGCAAAATCAAAATGCAAAAAGAGCGAACGATGTGTATACATACACAAAAAACAAAGAGCAAAAGAGTATAAAACAAACAAATGCAAACGTAAACAAACCAATACAATGCCACACATGCAAAGCTTTCAATGTAGTGGTGCCCATACTTGCATATAAACTACTAGGACAGAGACTAGCGCCGAAGCGGCTTAGTCGGCTGTTAGCCAGCCGCCGATGAAAATATTTGTAGCCACCGCCGCCGAAAATACTTCGGCTAAAAATCGGCTGCAGCTTAGCCACCGTTTACTTTGTTAATAATTTTTATTGTGTTTTTTTAACTCCTTGCCACATTCTTTTTTGTTTGTATATCCTTAAAAAGTGCAATTCTTAGTTTCTTGTTTATATAGCACCAAAATTTCATCAACATTTTTAAAATAACGACATATAGGAAATGGTGCTGTGGTTCTGTGTATTTTCTCGCCGAAGAGTTTTAACTCTGTAAAAATTTGACCAAATCACTTTTGTTAAACAGCCTTAAGTGTTGATTGTTTTTAAAACTATATATTTGGCTGCAATTCATATTAAATAATTATGTGTGAGAATAACAAAATTACAGAATTTTTAAAACATCAAAAGTAATGGAGGATGATACTGATTCCAGCGATACGGTTGCCGAGATCAGCGAGTTAAATTCTGATTTCGTACATTGCGAAAATATGCTTAACAAGAAAAGTGAATTTAAGAGTAAAACACAAATATGTTTGTTTGCGTCACTACTGAGGTATTCGTGTACGCGGTCAACACACCAAGACTATCCTTCAACGGGGTCGAAATTTTGTCCTTTTTTAAGAGACCGTTTTCTAGCCGAACAAAGACAAATACACGCAGAGAAAAAACATGATTAGTGAATGGTCACTATGACCATTTTTATTCATATTTGCCAAATATGTTTACCCTAAAAAATTTATTATAGTCCTAATATAACTTAAAAAAGTATTTTTTGTCCTTCACATTTTTATTATCACTATAATAATATTGTATGGTATTTTACACCTTAAAAGTTACTCTGATCTAGCTAAACATATTAAATTATGTGAAATGTTTGCTACTATAATATAATTTAATATATAATATATATATATAATATAATATAATATAATATATTTATTTTCAACAATACAATAAAAATCACAATATGAGTTAAACACAAAAGGTATGGTTAATACCATAATTTTTGTTTGCTTTTAAACACATTCTATAAATGAGCGAACATTTATTGTCGAAACAAACAGTGTGTGTTTATACAGAAACAATTTTCTTCAGTCCGCGAGCGTCAGTTAATCGGAAAACATGAATAATTACAAAATAATTAAGAAGTTCTTTGGGGAGAAAAAGGCCATCATGCCTTGCAAAACCGACGAAATTAATTATTATACGTTTAATGAAACAGGTGAGTTACTTATATATATATATACATTTTATTGTAATCAAGTATAAAAATTAAATTACGTTGTCTTTCTTGCAGCCAAAAAAACCAACAACATTAAAACCGGCATAGATATTTTTTCAATTGCTGTTTAAGAAAATATTAAAATAGTGGATTTCATAATATAAATAATAGTAAGTTTGTGTTTAACTTTATTTTAACAAGTGTTAAATGTATGTATTCAATTTGATTTTTTAATATTCATGTTATTTTGTATATGTAATTTTATTAATAAAAATTATATTTTTGTTATTAAATTTTTTATTGGTTTTATTGTGAGAACCATGTAACATGTTGAAATAGACATTTTGCATGGTGTTGGGAAATATAGAAACATGGTTTGCGTTTTTCTTCTAAACATAATAATATGTTTGAGACAATTAACTTAAGACGTGTTTGACACAATCATAACCACAAACATTAATGATAGTTTGCGATTGTGATTGTATCAACCATGTTTTTTCTTTGCGTGTAGAAGTTCTAACAAAAGATGGTGTGTTTTATTATAACTGTTCTATATGTAAAAATGTTAAATATTGTACCTCTGGAATAGCTAATTATTCAATTAATGTTTGATTTCCTGTGTCATTGAAAACATGTGATTCTTGTTTAAACAAAAGCATATTTTTATGCCATGAGTAGTAAATTATAGTATGAAAAATGGCTTAAATTGTTTGTTATAATATAAACACGCTGCGGCTAACAGCCGGAGCGAGCCGCCGCCGAGCATTTTTTGCGTCAGCCGCCGCCGCCGCCGCCGATGAAATCCCACGGCGCAGGTCTCTGGCGTAGAATCACAACGAAAAAGCGATAGTTGTTTCTATTTGAAGTTGGTTTCTTCAATTCATTCCGGGATATATTCAATTGATTTATTTCGGCATTAGTGTTGCACCGCCATGGCGTTCTTGGTCGTGCTTAATTCGTAGAACTG
Source organism: Pollenia angustigena (assembly GCA_930367215.1). NCBI lineage: Eukaryota > Metazoa > Arthropoda > Insecta > Diptera > Polleniidae > Pollenia > Pollenia angustigena. The sequence goes on along the minus strand of OV884058.1, from coordinate 232,480,604 downwards.
CTCCCTTCTTTTAATGGCTTATGCAACGCCATTTTTGTCTTCTTATTTCAAGATTGATTTGTATTTCATTTGCTGTGGAAAGTAAATACTTGTTGATAAAATATTGATTGGGGCTCCCAAATTTTAAAATTTTTCGAAGGTAACGGTTCGTGAAAGTCGGCAGTTTCGTAGCTAATACTGATGTTAGCGCCCTGGATTCGCACCCATATAATAGAATCGACTTTTTTGGTGTTAAAAGTTCTAAGCTTAGTTTTAACTGATATTGACTTAGAAGCACACATTTTTTTAAATTGGGAGAAAGCTCCTATGGCGATATTTATGCGGGAAGTTACGTATTCCGTAGTGCCACCAGTTTGCTTCATCATACTTCCAAAAAGCTTAATGGCTTTGTTTGTTTAATGGGTTATTTGAAAATGTTCTAGGAGGGGACATTTCGAGCCATAGTAAGATGTTCTATTTTTTTACATTTATATGTTTGGCATTTTAAGTTAAGAGGTTGAGTATCGTTTCCAACACAGATCTCTTTGACGTCAGAAATACATTGTCATCTGCGTGTGCTAGTTATTTAAGAGGGGATACCCTTATTAACTGCTCAAAATGTCATTTAGAACTACAAAAAAATAGGAGCGGAAACATTAAGCATCGCGCTACCCCGGTCTGGGGTTAAATACCTGAGTATAGAATTTTATTGTGGAGAATTCGGCATTTGAAAATGAAAACACCAGAAAGCTGCTTAATTTAGCAAACATTTGAAAAATGTATCAACAATTTTTAATGCTTAAGCAAATTGCCAAAAGAAATATTAGAAAGTCTTTAATATAGAAAAGAAGTGTATTGTTTAAAATTCTTTGGGCTAAGGTTTCTCAGTAAATTTTAAACAATTTGCCTTTATATTTAAACTAAATACTTGACCGCTTGAACTAGAATATCTCTGGTAATTTTGTTCATCTTTATCGCGTGCTTTGCCTCAAATCTTTTGCGGCATGCGGTGCTTGCAACAAGTACGTTCTTAGAAAGTCTTGTTGGCATGCATTTTAGAACTGAGTCTAACTTTAGTGCTGTTTAATGCTTAAACAGATCCCATGCAACTAATAAGATCTTTTTTGGATAAGGGACACTTTTTTAATTAAAACGGATATAAATTATCCGCAATATCCTTAATCCTAGGTAATTTCCACAATATTATTTTCAAAAAAAAAAAAAATCCGAGAATTCCCTAAAGTAAATAAAATTTTTATACGTTTCCGGAAAAGAAAAAATTACAGGAATTTAGAACCCCTACTGCAAACATATAAAAAACTTGGCGTATGTTCTAGAGACCTCAAAGCAGGTAATAAAGATCAATTGTCAAATCGTCTTCTGGAAAAATTGTATTTTTCACTCGTTAAGATCGCTTTGGTAGGTAGGACCCTGGGTCTGGCATTTCCCCAGTCATGTAACAATAACGATGATGAAGGGTATAGGGAAAAATTTTTCAGTTTAAACTGAACAATATATGGGACATGCATACATACACACCTAGATGTTATATATTTTTAGTAGTTGTTGATTTTTTTCTTATTGTTGTTAGTGTTACTGTTGTTTAATATTGCTGCTGTTGTTGTTTTTGTTGCTGTTGTTGTCGTTTGTTGGTTGTTTTATAAACGTACTACTTGAAGCACCTTCGGTTAAAACGAAATGTAAACATTTGCTGCTGTTGCTTGCGCTGAAAAAATCATGTGAAATTTTCTTTGCTTTCAGTCGCAGTCAGTCGCAAGGTGAGTTATGGGGGCGTGTGAACAAGCAACGTAAGAGAGATAAATATGTTGATAAGGTTGTACAAACTAAAAGAAAATACTAAAAAAAAACAAGCAAACTTGCACAGTGAGGCTGAAGTTAATGCAACAGCCTTAGTTTTAGAATATATAAATGCATATTGTTTATTTATTAATTTTTTATAATGATTTGTAAAAGTTATTTTTACGTATTGTTTATTTATTTATTTTTTTTTTTAAATTATTTTTATAAGTTTTTTTTACGTATTTTTTAAGACTGGTTTGTTCGAAAATATTTAAAAGCCGTTAATTTTAAAATAAATTTGTTTGGTTTAATCCTTTAATATTGCTTCTGATTTTATACAAATTTCTAGACATTGTGATTATTTAAAGATTATTAAAATATTTTAAGCGATGTTATTAGATTTTTTTTTTTTTGTTATAATAATGATCAAGAAATACGTTTAAAATCAATGGTTATACACTATATGATACCAAGGACCCTCGAGATAGAGCTTGTGGAGGTTCTGCCATTTTGATAAAAACCCGAATCAAACACTACCTGATGTGTGATCATCGTGAAGATTATCTCCAAGCAACGAACATTTGTATTAAAGAGCTGAATCGAAACATAGTAATCTCATCCTTATACTCACCACCTAGATTTGCAATATCAGAAAGCCAATATTATAAATATTATAAGTCATTGGGGCCCTGTTTCCTGGCTGCTGGCGATTATAACGCTAAACATACCTTCTGGGGTTCACGACTAATAACACCAAAGGGTCGTGTTTTGTATAATGCAATCTCTAAAATGAATTTAAATGTCGTCGCGAGCGGACAACCAACATATTGGCCTGCTGATCCGCAAAAAATTCCAGATGTCATCGATTTCGGAGTGGTTAAAAACATCCCCACAGAAACGATTCAAGTTGAACCTTCGTTAGAATTATCCTCTGATCACACACCTACAATAGTTACTATAACAAACACCAATAGAATCGTATCTCCCTCTGGTTACATAGCGACAACAGCTACACAAATAAACTGGTTAAAATATAAAAAATATCTCAGTACCCATTGCACAGAAAATATTCCGCTTAGCACACCGGAAAATGTGGATCTCTCTATTGTCAATTTTGACAGTTATCTTAAACTAGCTGTTCAACATTCCAGCAAAACCCTCAAAAAAACCAATTATAACAAAATATATTTTGCAGATGTCGAGCGCCTCTTGAATGAAAAAAGGAGAGTGCGAAGAGAATGGCAATTGCAAAGATCCCCTCAACTTAAAAATGAATTAAAAGAGTGTACAAAAAGGCTAAGAAAATTACTGCAGACTCAGAAAACGGCTTCCGTAGAAAAATATCTTAAGGACTTGGATGCAACTCCACAATCAGGCTACTCATTATGGCGGGCAGCTAGAAACCTCAAAAGACCAGTTATCTCGAAACCACCATTAAGAAACTTGAATGGAAGTTGGGCAAGAAATGATAATGAAAAAGGAAACCTGTTTGTAAATCATTTGAAAAACGTGTTTACCCAAAATATACCTGACGATACAGCGCACGAGTTGCCGCCTGTTAATGTTAGAGCAGCTATCCCCCTAAGATTTGAGATAAGGGAATTAGAAAGGTCTATTTGTGAATTAAACACCAAGAAGGCACCTGGTATTGATAAAATCAGTAACAAAATGCTTTTGGAGCTACCTCGCATAGCAAAGAAAATTATTCTTTATATTTTTAATGCTATTTTACGACTTGAATACTACCCTCAAGAATGGAAGGTCTCCTTAATAACGATGATACCAAAGCCAGGAAAAGATCACACAAAAGTTGAGCCATATAGGCCTATTAGCTTATTATCTAATATATCAAAGCTGTTTGAGAAGCTCTTAGCGTCAAAATTAACCCCAATTTCAATCAATTCGGCTTCAGAAGAGAGCATAGCACAATTGAACAAACCCATCGGATAGTAAACGCCATAAGAAAAGCCTTTGAAGAAAGAAAATATTGCTCCGCTCTTTTCATAGATGTTTCTCAAGCTTTTGACAAAGTCTGGCATGTAGGCTTGTTACATAAGTTGAAGCTAAACCTACCGGTTAATACACACAAGCTGTTAGAAAGCTACCTGGTCGGTCGAAAATTTATTATTAAAGAAGGCGATTTTTTAAGTTCTCCTCAGCCAATTGAAGCTGGAGTCCCTCAGGGAAGCATCCTGGGCCCACTTTTTTACCTTATATATACCTCGGACATGCCAACAAACAATCACACCCTAACCTCAACTTTTGCTGATGATACAGCTTTTCTAAGCGTACACGAGAACAGTCGTGAAGCATCTCGATACCTGCAGAATCATATATTTCAACTAGAACTGTGGTTTAAACAATGGAGAATAAAGGTCAATGAGCAAAAATGCGTACATATAACATTTACCTTGCGTCGGGAAACATGCCCCCCTATTAAAATCAATAATCAACTAGTGCCTCAACAATCGCATGTCAAATATCTCGGTATTCATCTAGATCGGCGTTTAACATGGAAATGCCATATAGATGCAAAATTAACCCAAATGAAACTAAAAGCAATTCAAATTAACTGGCTTATTGGAAGAAATTCTGTTCTTAGTCTCGACTGCAAACTACTACTTTACAACGCTATTTTAAAGCCAATATGGTGCTACGGTATTCAACTATGGGGCACTGCATCGGCCTCAAATATCGAAAAAATTCAAAGGCGCCAAAATAAACTTCTTCGAATAATTACAGCCGCCCCTTGGTATGTTAAAAACTCAAATATCCACAAGGATCTCAATGTGCCCCTGGTAAGGACTATTATTACGAAGTATGCGGTAAAATATTTGAAAAGGCTAGAGTTGCACCCAAATCCACTAGCACGAAATATTTTAAATGATAGCGGCCACTCTCGCCTAAGAAGAAGAGACACTGCAGCACTTACCCATTAAGATGAGCGATAAACACCTACATATGTGAACAGAACCCGTGATGAAGAAAATTTTTGTCTGGCACTGGCAGGACATAAAATAAAGCATTAGGTTAAGATTTGATTAATTATTGTTAGTTCATATTTAATATATGAAGATTCAATAAATAAATAATGAAAAAAAAAAAAAAAAAAAAAAAATAATAATGATATATATATTTCTTATGATATACTGCCTGTTTAACGATTTTGAACGTCAACGTTCGCATAGAAAATTATATTTAAAACAAAAACAAAATTCTAAAGTTCGAAATCGTTAATCAGGCAGTTAATAAACCATATTTCAACGATTTTTACCGTTTTTAAGCGATTTTTTCCACTAAAGAACACTCTCAAAATTTTACCTATTTTTATGTTTTTGTTAATTTTTGTTTTTTTACATGTTAAAGAATATTAATAAACTATGAAAGCTATGAAAACAAATGTGTCTTACGTCGTTGGAACGTAGGACGTATCCCTCCTAAACGTAGTTTGTTTTCTATTGAAAATAATCAAAAGCGAATTCGTAACAGGTAATCTCGGTACTACAAGTACAACTCGTAAAATCACTGTACCAGAAAAAATCACAACGTCAGAAACAAAACAAAACAGAAACAAAGATGAAAAACAAAATTTTGACATGGAAGAATTATAAAGCTAAACAAATTATCAGAAGCGTTTTCAATTCGCCTTGACATAATTTTAGAGAATTCCAAATTTCTTCTATTTATTTTAAAATTTTCCTTTTATTTTATTACAAATATTCAATTAAGGCCGGGATTCCCTATCCTACACAATTCTATCCGACATTAAAAAAATGTTTGCAATATCTTCTGTCAATGCCACACATAGCAATATGTTTGTAAATGTGACACCGACGATGCTGAATGGAAAATAACAAACAATTAAATATGACGGCGAATATTACCTCAATCACACGTATACTAGTAAATTCGCCGTGAAGTCAGAACCCTTCAGTCAGCGTACGACGTAGATACGCATTTACGCATACGGCAGCTATTATTTGCCTTTGTATAAAATATTATACTTTTTAATCTGACAACATATCTAATTCCTATGCTTCTACTTTCATAGAGCGAATTTGTGCTCCAACGGTAAAGAAAAATGACTTGGATAAATATATATTTTGAAGTTCTTTTTATACAATTTTCGCTATTTACAAGGTTTTTTTTAAACATGCTTATTTAGACTAACTCTAAGGACTGTAAGATACATATTTAAAATGTATGGAATAGCATTGGACGTGATTCTTTAAATAGATATAAATATATATATATCATATCCGTTCCCTGGTTTTTACATACCAGCTTAAATATTCACAAAGAGCTCAATGTGCCATCTACTAAAAATTACGATCACAAAGTATTCAATATAAAATATTTAAAAAGGCTTGAATTGTACCCAAATCCACTAGTTTGAATTATCTGAAATGTAGGCGGCCACACTAGCTAAAGGAGAACAGAAAAGTCAGAAATTATCCGATCAGGAGAGCTAAACTTTATGAGAACGGGAACCATGATTGAGAGAATTTTCGTCCGGCAGGATTTAAGCTTTAGAATAAGACTCGATTAATTTGTATGAGTTCATATTTAAGTATGTATACAGTAGGTATGGATATAACAACATCTCACATAAGAAAAAATCTCATATAAGCAAGTATCAAAAGCAATCTATAAAAAAAAAATTTTACATAAATCAATTCTGCTGACTTAAGACAAAACAAAGTATGTCGAAATTTGTAATTTTTTAGGAAAGAAAATATTTGCAGCAAATAAACAAACTTGAATTCCACACTGAAATTTTCTAACATGAAATGAGTCTATTTAGATTTGAAACTAGGCCACTAGATACTCAGTTTTTTATGATCACAATTTTGTAAAAGAGATGCTTTAAAGAAATACACGTATTAATTAAAGAATTAAAATGTTTTGTTAATAATTTTATTTTTGAACTTAATTGTTTATAATTTGTTTTATTAAATTGCAAATTATTTACTGTTCTTGTAAAGTTGAGTTATTGATTTCCAATTCACAAGCTCTGTCGTATGGCTTAAGGTAGAAGTACATACCACGCGTTAGTGCGGGCGCGCTCTGAAGACTTCTGTCAAGAAAAAGTTAAACTGGTGTTTGTTTCATAGTACAAGTTACATGCAAAATATATTGACGCGTCTGCACCAGAAAGTTGGTTAACTTTTTAACAAGTAATCAGTTGAAAATAAAATAGAATAATTTAACAAATTTGTAGATCATGAAGGAAACACTTATTGAAGTGGTTAAAAAACATCCAATATATACTAACAGTCTAATTCATAAACGCATCATTGCAGCTTTATAAGTTATTAATAAGCAAAAGTCGATAAAAGAGTATTTATAAATGTTTAATAGCCTATTAAACGTTTAATAAACATTTCATAAATTTGAAATATTTATAGTAGCCTTTACCCTACTTTAAGCGTTTAATAAAGTGATATTTCAATGTTTGTTAAAATGAAATTTTAATAATTGCACGAAAAATTAAACATTTTTGTTTTCTTCTTTATTTTAATAAAAAATTTTAATACGCATAAAAATTTTTTATAGAAAAACGATAACTAATGTTTGAATTAATTTTAAATATAAACTGCTCGATAGATTTTTTTGTTAAAAATAACGTGGGTCGCGCGATATGTTTTTTGTTGAAAATTAAAGCCGTTATAACTTTTTGCATAAATTATAAAAAGCTATTAATATTTATTTTAAATAATGCAAACCCTATTTAACCATTCATTACACTTATATTTTAGAATGTCTTTCAAATAGGTAAAGTATTTGTTAAAGCAAACACAAAGTAGAAACCATATAGTTTATGGTCTGTTGGTTATTGGTTTGCCGCACGGAACAAAAATGTTTTGTTTTACATGCTTTGAATATATTAACTTTTGCATCGAAATTTTATTCATTGCACAAAAAGTGACGATTGAAGCAAAACAATGTTTAGAGAACTGTAAAATTAAGGATATCAGGCAATGCTAGAACTTGATATCTATGAATATATTTGAGATCTCCAAACAGGTATTAAATGTTAAAAAATAGGGTGCCATTATTATTATAAAGAATTGATTTCAAACTAAATTTTTGACCGATCATCAGAAATTCCACAGCGTCATTTCTTGTCCTTTAAAACTGTGACGTACCAATTTCTGATATGATAGCATTATTAATTATGGTTTTAGGTGTACTAAACTGTTTTCCGGGAGTAGGGTTTCTATTGGGCCTAGGGTAAATTATGCACCGATCGTCACGAAATTTCACAGTATCATTTATAGTCCTATAAAACTGTGACGAGCCAAAATTTGTTATGATTGCATTATTTTTTACGGTTTTAGGCGTACTAAACTCTTTTTCGGGAGTATTGTTTATATGGGGCTTAGCGTAATTATGGACGGATCTTCACGAAATTTAAGAGCGTGATTTCTAGTCAAATAAACCAAATTTTTGCAAAATCTTATCTCATTCGGTGCCTTATTCCAGCATTTATGTTATTTTTTGTAACAAAATTATCAATTTTTTTAGGTGGTGGTTCCACATTTTGATTCATAGCTCTGGTCCTGCTGCACCGATTTTGCTGGATTTCAATCCCAAACTGCTTAGGATAACTACAAGTAATTTGGCACCAAGTTTGGTAATTTCTTTTGAGTTGTTCGAAAGTGAGCGTGTTTTCAACAGACGGACAGACGGACATGGCTAAATCGACTTAGAATTACTCAAGGACCCAGAATATATATACTTTATGGGGTCTGAGATGAATAATAAAAAAGTTTCACACGGAATGACAAACTTAATATACCCTCTTCACAACTAATAAAAAAAAAATACAATTATATAAAATATTACGTTTTAAAAAACAGAAATTTATTTTAATTGTAAACAAAACAGAAATTAACTTAAAATTCGTTCGTTGTATGGTACTTGTATGCACTCGTATCGTTTCATCCCTAGTTGTATGCATCACTATTGCAAAAATTACAATTAAAACAACATGTTGCTGCCAACATAAAAATACAAAAGTAAAATAAACGTTTAATTGTTAATCCACTCCTATTAAGCGTTTATAAATTAGACTTTTTATTAATGGTTTATAAAACAAAAAGTGTTTGATAACTATTGTAAGCATTAAAGCTGAAACAAGAAATTTTTATGAATTAGACCGTAAAAAATAGAGCAGTTCAATAAAATATCAAAAATCTTGATATATTTTCGAATCTTTTTTCAATGTACAAATAAGTAGACAAATAAAAAAACAGCTGACTGGAATGGCTTTTATAACGCGAGTTTTGTAACTTGCTATTTTTCATGCGCTAAAATTTTTAAACGCACGAAACACGTCGATGAATTGTCGCGTGGTATGTATGTGCTTCTACCTTTATCGTTAAAAAAAAAAAACAAATACGATTTTGGGTTTCTTCTTCTTTAATAAAAGTTGACATTCACATTTTTCGGTACCATGAAAAAAACCGGGTATGGGAATTTTAATATGATGTGAAATGGTCATAAATATTTATTGATAAGCAATTAAAATTAAATTCGCAAACAAAATAATTTTAAATGAATTTAACATATATTAATCATGAAGAATAATTAAATTTGTGGTGTAATTATCACATATTAAAACGATTTTTATAAATTCACCAAACAAATCGAACCTTAAAATCAATCGGTTAATTAGACAACACTTTTGTACCACAAACTTCATACAAAAAACAAAAGTTGTGCCAGTCACTCTCTCGAATGCAGGATATGCCAATGAAGTTTTTAAAACAGCAAAAAGCTCTTTGCCATGCCCCAAAACACATAGTATTTGGTTTTTTATATACACCGCAGTCGATCCAATCGTATCACATGTTTTTGTTTAAAAATCGACCGTGGCTAAACAATGATATGATATATGTTGAGATCGGACTTAAAATGATGGGGCTTTAAATAAAAATGGAAAAGTGCTGTATTTGAGGCGTGGCAAATACAATTGTTTTAAAGCTCTAGAAACTTTATTGATATACCTTCCTTTTTAGTGCGTTTTTATTTTGTGTTTTACGGAAAGAATCACCATAAAATATATCAAGAAACAAGAAAATTATAATGGATTTTCTTGTTTAAACAAATAATATTTATTTAAATTAGAAAATAAACTTCTTTCCGTGAATGATCGACCTGGTTTAATGTAACATGTATGTGAAAAAGAAAGGCAACTAAATTTAAGGCGAGTCATAAAAACTAAGTAGTATGTTAAAAGCTTTGTATACTAAGTTTTAGAAAGACCTTCTCGCTACGAGCAAAAAAACTGGTTGATAGGGGGAAGGATCCGAGATGACATAAGTAGCGCCCAGAATTTAAATCCGACATTAAAAAGTCACACAGGCAAAATTCAGCCATACTTTTGCAATATGATGAGATGAAACCAAAAGCGCTGTATTTTGGGACGTGGCAAAACAAATTTTTCCCGTTTCATACACATTTCTTTCATTCTAGAGGGTGACTGGAAAAATTATTTTTTTTTTTTGATCCCCCTTATATTACTTTCACCACTGTGCAGCGACAAACTATAAATACCTAAATCAAATAGAAAACTTAAAGCAGCAACAGTCAGTTGAGACTAAAAGAAATGTGCGCCACCGACGACTAGAGATGGATGAATCACAAATTTAGATTATCATCTATCATAAAAAAAAAAGAAATACATGCTGAAAATTGAAATAGATTTTTTACCAGTAAATATTATTTTAAAAACAAAAATAAAAACGAAAATAAAGAGGCGCATAATAGACGTTTATTAGAGGAAAAACTAACAAACTATTGCAATTTTTCTGAGAAAGACATTTGGTAAATAGGCGCCTGCAAAGAAAAAAAATTTGTATATATTTGTTTTCCTATTTAGAGGAAACTTTAAGAAACTATTAAATTTTTTTTTTAATTATTCTGAAGAAAATTAAAAGTAATTTTCAAAAAATTTCGAAAAAAGTGAATCAGATTTTAAATAGCCAAAACACAAATAAAAAATTAGTGAATATTGTAGAAATCAAAAATATGTTTTGTTTGTTTTCTAAACTTTGTATTGCATTTTCAATTAATTGACATTTTCTTGAGAAGTCTTAAGCTGGTGTGAGCTGACTCAAACCCCCCAAAATGTTCACATTACTCCTGCTTTAACCATCATCCCACACTTGTGTATGTGTGAATAATGTTGGTGTGTTTGTGTGATACATGGCTGTTTTTATTGTAGTATGTATTTTTATTTTTTGTTATTTATTTTTTTTTTTAATTTTTTGTATTTTCTTTTTTTGGGGACAACAAACACACACTTGTTTGCTTCATGTTAAATTTCTCTTATTTATTATTTCATTTTCATTGTCTTTTTTGTAGCATATAGAGGAGGTGAGTGGTTGTGTGTGTGAATGTCTGTAAGCATTAATGTATGTATGTGTGTGTGCCACAGTTATTTTACTTCTGTTTATATTTTTTCTCACGGTGATAACATTATTTGTGTGCGCAAAGCTGGTTTTGCAGCTTCTTAAAAAAGAAGCGACACTCACTCACTAAAAGTTGACATACTCTTTTTCGCCGGTCTCGTATATTATCTTTTTGAGCAATTGCCATACAACAACAACTACTACTACTTGTGCTTCTACAGCTGCTTACTGCCAGCCAGCTTGCCTGCCTGCCTTGCTGCATGTTGCTTGTGTTGCTTACTTTGGTGTTGCTGTTGTTGTTTCTTGCGACTCGTATCGTATAGTGCAATGCTATGCAGAGTGCTTTTAGTTGGCTAACTAACTGAATGTCTGACAGGCTGGCTGGCTGACTTTATAAAAATGTCTTGTCGTTGTCGTTTGTTTGCAGGTTTGCTTTTGGTTGCTTGCTCGATTGCCAACATGCCGGTCTGTTCGCCAGGCTGGCTTTTTGCCTGACTGCGTGTTTGACTGCCAGTAGTATTAACCTTTTGTAAATTAGTTTTGGTTTGTATACATTCTATTTGTGTTAACCGCATTCTATCACAACACGTACTTTGTGTGCGAAGATTACGATGAAAACGACAACAACAGAAACAGCAACAGCAAAATCATACTACTGCAGCAGCAAAAGCTACATCAGCAACAATAACAACAACATCATCACCATCATCGTCGTCGTCTTCATCATCCTCATCATCATCACCGACTACTAAAACGATATACATATACTACATTGCAATGTATAAATTTTCCTTTTTCAGATAACATCCGTGCTGTTCGCGATTCCCATTCTGGTCAACCTAGTGTGTAAAGTTGAAATTGTCTCAAGCATAAATCAAGTTGAATTTAAAATGTTTTGTTACGTTTATTTTTTTTCCACACTCCACTCTACCCAACTGCCTCCTACTCCTCCTTCTGTTTCTCATCTCTACCAACATACCTCCCTCTTATGCACCATCGCTTTCGCAGAAAAACACTCTCACAGTCTGCTTTTGATATATTTTTTTCCTTTTTCATTTCTTTTAGTTTAATTTATTTTACATTCAAATAGGAATCATTTACAAAAAGGTGAAATTCTTAAGAGTTTTGTTTTGTTTTATTTTTCTATATCATCACTAAATAAATAAATAAATTAAGGCAAAATTCATTAAAATATTAAAGTGAAACAAATGCAAACACTCTTGCATCATTACTCACACACAGGCGCACTAATAGATATGCATAAATCTGTTAAGATCCGGAGTTAATTTTAAAAATACATATGGATGTGTGTATGTATGTCTATGCATGTTATATTCATATTGCATGTATGCGTAATAATTTATTGATGTTTGTATTGATGTGTCTTAAATATGTGCATGTATTTCATTTTCCACACAAACTATCCAAGTGGGCGTTAATGCGTTTATTTAAATTGATTTCAATCGAAATTCATCAAAATCAATGATGCATATTGGTTCTCAAAAATTTCTTAATTTCTAATGAAATTAAGAATTTGTGTGAGCAAAACTAATTTGCCATGAACGAATTTGTTAAATTACAAATAAATACTGCTGTGCTCATCGCTCGTGTGTGTTTTTTCTTTTAAGGGAAATTACAAAATATTCTGAAGACTTGATGAAAGCACTAATATGTCAAAAAAATATGAAAATAAGAAAAATATGTTACGTACAAAGTTTTCACTACTTCACACTGGTCAATGCTGGCCATAAATTGATGTCAGATAACACTACATGACAGCTTTTTGACCAAATGTAGCTGACACCATATAAAAACAGAATGGTAAAAAGTAGAACAGTTTTCGAGATATTCCAAAATAACCGTTATTTGCAACATTTAAAAAAGATGATGAGATGTACAAATTTTTATTAATCGGGCGATTTCAAAGTGTATTGAATAAACTCATGACCAAATGGTGATTAAGCTTAAATAACATTTTAGTTGCTCACTCGATGAAAGGAGTATGGTCGGAGTACACAGATTTTCGTTTTGAATACGGTTGTCAGTGTGTAAAGCTGATTGTTACGTCCAAAAATTTTTATATGCGCTGAATAATGCGCTTTATGTGTCAAAAATGTATTGATTCAAAGTGGGAACTCGCCATATAAAATGCATGTCTTTCGTAAGCGCAATGGTAAGCGAAACTTTTATATTTCTCTCTTACAAACCTGCTTCGTTAGAAGCTCCATTTTTAATTGGGTAATTGTATGAGTCCATGTCTAAATTACTGGGTCTGATAGAGTACGAACAGCATAGCTGGAAAATCTGTGTGGATTTAAAAGTTGTTTCGATGGTAACTGGTTTGCAACAAGGCAACACAAAATATTGCTGTTTTTTTTTTTTTGCAAATGGGACAGCCGAGCGCGACATGAACACTATGCCCGAAAAGATTGGCAGGAAAGAGTAAATTTTACGCTTGACCAAGATAATGCCATATTAAAGGCTCCGGTAAAATAAAGAAAATATTATTTTGCCACCGTCAAAGCTTTGCTTAAAAGAGGGTACTGTGTCGCATTCGAGTACCGTTTTTTTTCCAACGCATCAGATGCCAAAATATAAAAAGGCGTTTTTGTGGGATCACAAATTACAAAGCTACTGAAAGATTCCAATTTTGATTTTGTCTGAAGATGAGTCAAAGGCATGGAAGCCATTTGGTTTGGTTGCAACAAGCTTTCTGCAGAATATTAGGAGCCAAAAAAAAAAAAGATCTGGAATGATGTCAAGATTTGTAAAAAAAAAACTATGAGAAGATTGGCACAGTTTGAGTTTTTATTTATTTCCTTTAAATTAACACTCATTTTTATATTTTACTTAAAATAGGAGGTAATGTGTCTTTAAAAATACACCTTCTGTACTTTAATTTCTTCCCAAATAACCCTGGCGATGAAAGTGACGAGCATTTGGCGAAAGTGAGTGCTTTCGCCAACAAATACAAGAAATGGAACCTCATTGTCAAAGGGTGTATGTTGAGGCGATGCACAGAGGGTTGAAATGTACCAAAAGTGAGGATTAATTCAAAAGCTGAACTTTGTGTGTGGTACTGGGTGAAAGGTAATTAAATTCTACATTACTATTTGCCAAAAACTTTTGTTTTGAGTAAATTACTCTATCGACTGTGAGCTGTCAAAGTCAAATAATTTTTAAAAATGTTTCGTGCCGTGCCTAAAACTGAAAATTGAGATATTTTGGGTGCTGATAATTCTTATTAAGCGTTCTAAAAGTAATTTTATTAAAATGGAACCATCAACTTCAGGTATTTTGCTACAAATTGCATTAATGGTTTTTAGATAAATGTTTTGCAAATATTTTTTAATATTTTTTTAAAAAGTGCTCCATATTTGGGGTATTTTCGCTATATACACAGAGTTTCAACAAATTTCTTGCTGCGATCCAGCAAATTTTATTATGTGATATTTTAATATAGTATTTTAGCTTATATATTAAACACCAAACTTTTGCAGAGGCACCGCGTTTTTTACTTATTAAAATTTTTGTGATTGGACTCCAGTTGCTAAATACTTAATCTGAAAAAAAACAAACAACAAATCAACTTGTTTGTTTTTAACTTTCTTTTGTCTTTATTTTCGGTATTAAAGTTATTATTATAAATGAGTTTGGTTTCTATCAGAGATGGTTGCGTGAAGAAGCTCAGGAAGCCAGAAATAAGGATTTTAAAAATTATAGGGAACACTTTGCTCGCAAATGCTGCCGTGAAAAGTCGAATGAAGATATTCTAAATAGATTTTTTTCTCAGTTCAGATCCATTCATATATAGTATAAATAAACAAAATGAGCGGAAAGAAAAGCAACAATTATCATTTTTAATAATATATTCAATATATTTTAATTTTAAATTTTATTTAATCATTTATAGCTTTCTATTTTAAATTTCCAATAAAATTTGTAAATTAAGCCCATTTTCCACAAAATTGAAAAAACGTTCCCAAAAGTCAAACAATTTTTTTTTAATTTTTTTTGTTTAATATGGTTTCTTTTTAAGTGTATGACAATTATTGATAAACAAAAAAAATTATAAAAATTTATTTCGTTACTTTTTTAAAAAAGTTGTAAAATTCTCGAAATCCTTCAAAACCCAAATTCAGACTTTAAATTAAACTTATGTTCATATTTATGCAAAATATATATTTATTTTTTTATGTTTTAGAAAGAAGACAATATAAGCTTTCGTTTGCTTCTCATTTTTTTAAAAAATCAGTTTCCATTTTGAAATTACGGCGAAAATTCTAAAACAAACTATAATTTTCCGAAAAATAAAAATGTCTATCAAATCGTAAAAAAAAATTTTTTTCCGTGTATCTTTTTTTCAGAATATGCCTTTTAATGTATATTTAACGATTTGAAAAAAAAAAATTAAAAAAAAATTTTAATTACGGCTCCCATGAATTAATCGCCACTTTCGGTGTCATCGAACCCACTGTGCGATGTTGCGCGACTATTTTTGGTGCCTTGTGAGAGGGGCAGAAAATGTAATAAATTATTAAATTAATAATATTTATTGTTACTTACATTTAGCTTTGTATATTTACTTGTGTTTTTTTTTTATCAAAATCGAAAAGTGGGATAATTGAATTAATCTCTTGTTACTTTGTCATTTTTGCGCCGATCTAGATCCTATTGGGCACAAAATATTCGTATTAAAAGCAAAAGAGTTGGTCAAGCTTGCAACAAGTTGACGCAAAAGTTGTTACCCAATTTTCATTGACAGTAATTTTTTTACTAAATGAAAATTTTAAGTTTTGCTTCTGATTGTGTTTATTTGATGGCATAAAAAGAAGAAAAAAAGATATTGGCGTTGATGACAATTTGAAACTAATGTATGGCATTTGCCTTCAATCGTGCACGTACTTCCTGCGATAGTTTCAGCATCACTGACTGATATTCTCTTTAGGGGTCAAGTTGCGGTTTCAGAAGGAAGCCTTCGGGAATGCCTTCAATAGGACAACATGTGCCTCAATTTGCCTCCTCGTGGCGACCCCTGGGCATCTGTTTTACAGATGACGACAAATTAAGGCTCTTGGTGAGGCTATCCTAATACCTGCTGGGGTCTAAAAGCCGAATGCTCTTAAAGTTCTCGGACTTTAAAAGTGTGGGGTTCTCACCAGAGTACCTAAGGTTATCTGGTGCCTCGGGTAATCAAAAAAGCCCCCAGTAGCACGGCATCGGTCAGATTGGTTGGTCGCAGGTTCTCCTTACTGGCCACTTCCGGTGGAGGACTCCTAATGACCGAAGGTATCCAGATATTTAGAAAAAATTTCATTTTTAATACATGCATCTTGTGGAATTGATCACGTTTTATGTCGTGATTGTCCATTGTATTTGGTGCTCAAATGCGTTGGAGCCCTTCGGCTGGAGTGAGCTGTGTGCTCTATTGCGTTGGAGGCCAAGGGCCAGGGATGAGCTGGGTGTGAGAGAGAAGCGTTGGATCATCAATGGCATCATGGCAGTTCGTCTGTTTGTGATTGTTATTCCCGTTATATGTAATTTTGTGAACTTGGTGTTCCGTGTTGCATTGGCGTAGTAGTGAGGGTAAGTAGCTCTTATTTAGTTCTCCCCCGACGAAAGCTAGGGTGTGGAAGGACCGATCTACTACCGGTGCTGTAGTTGTCTGCTTAAGCTTAGGTAATGTGTTGAAACGCGTTACGGGACTATCAATATGGAGTTAGTACCCTTCCATGACTAGTAGTTTCATTTGTTAGTCAAGCGGCAGCTCTGGTACGAACGGATGGTTGGTGAACGCTTTACTATTGATGCGTCACGGCCGTATATAATTTTGCTTTGGTTAGTGTTTCGTTTTATGTACTTTGTACTTGTGTCAATTCATTTAAGTTGCACGTACTAAGAATGGAAGAAAGATTTTTTATCTGGAATGCTTCTCTCATTTGGGAGTTGGTAAGGAGATACACGAGGTGGTTGTGTGCTGTTCCTAAATTCGCAGGAGACAAAGCTGCTGGATACATTTTTCTCAAGCAGCAGAGATAGATAGCTCGAATTTCTAAACAAGGAGGTATATATGACCCAGCAGTCCTGTATACATTTGCGACCTATATGTGTATTAGTAGCCAAAGCACATATGGGGACATTTGGTATGTGCTTTATATAACACACCCAAAAGTTAAGCACTTTCATGTAAAGTACCTTGAATTAAATATTCTCTTTAAAGATAAAGATAAATCTGACAACTGATTTGCGACGCCATTATTAAATTTGTATTCAAAATTTTGACGAAACGGCTTAGTTTTGCCTAAGACGTTGGTCTTTAATGAAATAATAAAAAAAAATCCCATTTCGCCGGAAAAATCCGAGTTTCAGACTACGTAAAACTATTTTTAAACTTAGTCTACATCTCAAAAACCCGGCCTTAGCCATAGAGATGGAAATGGGCTTGCCTCTCATGATGATTTTCGATGAAATGTTTCGCATTAAAACAATTACATCGCGTTCTTAAGGAGTATAGAGCATCATTTATTTTTGATGTGCATTTTGTCAAAGCGAAACTTTTACCGCTAATGTCATTGGGTGATAATTTATGCGAACTAAAATTAAGCTAAGATTGCACCAGCGTTTACAAATATTTTAGATTCTAGTTATTTATATCAAAGCATATAATCTAGCAAACACACGAATTATCTCATATCTTTTCAGAGCAACAATTTATCTAACACAATTTAAAATTTTTTTTTCAAGGTTGATATTAGGCCATTTTGTACTTGCTTAAGTTCGAGTACACTAAATTTTAATTAGTTTGTACAAAAATTGCTATTTTACATTAATATTAAGTTAAATCCAAGGGAAAAGATTTTTTTCTTTTTGGGTAATGCCAAATAAATTAGCGAGTGCTATCGTTAAAAAATAACACCCTTAAAAAAAGCAACAAAAAAAAAAATATACAAAAGCGAGAGAAAAGTTTTGTCAAAATTAAAAATTTTGAAATTCTTTCAAGTATCCGCTTTTAATTAATTGCCTTATTTTGTACAATTCAAGCAGCGTTTTGTAATTAAAGCCAAAACAAACCAAACATTGTTAATAAATTAGAAATATATTAATTGATTTAACGAAAACAATGATAATGGGCAACTTCAAACAACAAATTTAAAAAAAAAAACAAAAAAATTAAGCTAAATTGAGTGCGCCATATGACCTGCTGTGCCTCAATGTATGATTTAGATTCCTCTAATTTTTGATCTTTAGATTTTCTCTCAGATTTTTTCTTTCATGCCATTTATTTCTATCGAATGTATCTAAAGCAGTCTGTCAAAAAGAAAAAATAAGAAACTAAGTATTGTGTTAAATATCATTTTGTTAACACATTGTCTGTTGCGTACGAGTCCAAGGAAGGGAAGATAGAAAGAAGATTGTGTTTGCTGAGTGGTTTGCTGGCTGTCTGGCTCTTCATTATTATTGCCCGTGAGATAAATTTATTTGGTTTCGAGTAGAAATTGTTGCCGCCAACGATGATGGTGGCAATGGCTTAGAAGATGATGATGATGATGTTGATGCTGCTGCTATGCCTGATATTATTTTTTGTTGTCGTTGTTGTTGTTAAAGTTGTATTCTGTCGGTTCTTTTCACCTTCCGCGCACTCACAACAAGATTAAACTGTTTGTAAAACACTAAATTTAACGCTATTGTTATCATTGTTGTGTCTTCTCTAACTAATTAATAGGTGTAACACTCTGATAATTATAATGAATATAAATATGGAGCTACTGTTGGCTCTTTATCACTGAAATACCCATCGTCATTATCGCCATCAACAACTTGTTTCATCTTAATCGTACTGCAGATAAAACTGATTGAATTCCTAATGAATGCGGCGATTTTATTTCAATTCGTTTTTTTTTTTCTTTTTTTTTATCATATTTCACATAAATCTTCACTTCGTTATTGTTTTGATTTGGTTTTTTTTTTATTCTTTACAAATAAACTTAAAACGTTTTAGTTTAAAGTTTCTTTAATGTTTGTTTGTTTATATTTTTTTTATTATTAAAATAGTATTTAGCTAATATTTTATTAAACAAAAACAAATAAGAAAAATAAATATACTGGAGAAAGGAATGTGTGAGTGAGTGAACGACGCGTCGTTTGTACAGAAGTAGTTGGAACGTAGTTGGATCGTAGTTGAATCGTAGTTGAATCTAATGTTTGTACATTATAGCAGATACTTAGCAGATTTGTGACGTTTTAACCACACTTCTACTAGTTATAATTATTTAAGATGAATGTACGTATTTGGGCAGTAGCTCTCGCCACAAATGCCATTCTAGTATTTTTCGCAAACAGATCTGTGAAAGTCCATACAACAGATTCAATTAAAGTAAAATTAAAAAAATAAATAAATTTACTTTCTGTAAGAATCGAAGAATTTCAATTTCAAGCATTAAGCAATTGGGTGGGACGATTACAAACTACATACTTATGGTGCTCTGATAAGCCGATATTTTTTTCACTTTGCAGTAGCATTTAAGCTTCATTATAATTTTGCGGAATCTGCGCCATATAGGTGATAAAAAGATATAATCATACAAGCGTAAGTGAACCACATACACAGACAAAATTTTCACTAAAATGCCCAACAAACACGAAGTCAAACCTTTGATATGAAATGATTTTATCATTTGACATCAAACACAATTCTCAAACGTTTTCCAATTGTTTGATTTAACTTCAAATTGATAATGATTTGAAATTTGATTTTAAATGTTAAATTCAAATCAAATATAAACTTGGCAATACTTAAGCGAAAAATAAATGTAATCATTAAAAATGGCGATTAAAGTTTCATATTTTACTTTGTGGTTACATGTGTTTTACTTTTCAAAATAAATGTTAATATAAAGTTAACAGCTTATTTCTTGTGAGAAATAAAAATTATTTGTGAGTTATTACAATGATTAAAAATACGAAAAAAAGGAAAATAAAACGGGCAAGTGAAGAAAGTTTGTTGAACGATCGCGGTGCTACAATCCTCAAAATATAAGGGAGCCAAGTAGTTTGTCTTTCCAAGAATTAGGGTACGGAAAGAACATTATTTCATCTTTTAGCTATGGAGCCGAATTTAAATTAAAACAAATAAAATATTTTTTTTTATATTCCACATTGTATTATATTCCTCATTTGAAAAACATTTGAGAATTACGTTTGAAAGCAAGGGGAAAATAGAGGCATTTTTCAATTTGAAAATAATTTTCCCTTTTTGTTGAGAACGCTATGATTTTCATATCGTTATCAAACGTTTGTCGTTTGAGAAAACGTTTGATTTCAAATCATTTTCAATTTGAAATCAAACCTCCGTGTTTGTTGGGTTAATTCAATAATGCTGTTTGAAACAAATTTTTAATTGTTCCAATTAATTTGCCTTAATTGAAAATAAAAGTTATAATGATTATTTGTATATTTGCAAATATAAAAACATACACACAAACTTTAAAATATTTAAAAGTTTCAAACAATTTTTAATTGTTTCTATTAACTGTGTTGATTAAAAGAATATTTAATTTGTGTTTACGTTTAATTTAGCCTCTTTGGCTGGTGGTCACATTTCAATTAAACCTATTGATTGAAACTGAACAGCAAGAAAAGCTCAAACTTACAAATGTGTTAATTGATATGATCAATTTGTTTGCTGGCGGAAATCAGTACGAAATTTTATTAATATTGGGTATCACAAAGGGACCAATAAAGGACCCAAGTGAGCTGTCTGTTGATAGCTGCCCATGGAACCTAACCTTAATTAATATTACAAATTTCTAGCAAATACGTTAATTAAAGTTGGGTTTTCAGTTTTTTGTGTATTGTGAAAGGCGGAGTCATTTTACGATACCATTTAAGGTGCATGTAGACGACATGTTTTTTACATCTGACTTGTCAACTTTTTAAGTCACATGTAATTGTGCAGGTCTGTCAAAATGGCTGTTTTACAGAAGGTTTATAATATTCGGTCACGAACGTACATGTAATTTGCTTCTGACATTGTCTCTGTTTTCCCCCTTAGTTGTTACAAAAACCAAAATAAAAATGCCGCCACGAAAATTTGTATGTACGCCGTTAAATAATTTAGCCATCTGAACATATTTTTCTTTTAATTCAAAGATACCAATTTAGGATATTATAATAAAACGGTTTATATATATTGATATTAAATTATATATTTACATAAATTCTATTCAATTCTATTCATGCATATCTCGGTATTGTAAAATATTAACTTCAGCCGGCTAATGATTCCGTCAATAGTGGACGCCGCTGCCGGTTTCTTCTCGGCATAGATTTCTGATGTCAGATGGTTTGTCAGAAGAAAATAGAGCGCGCTCTAATTGAAATTTTGTCAGATGACTTTGCATCTGACTTTAACAGAAGCAAAGTTTAAAAGGTAACACACGACATGTATGTATTTTGCAGTGGGAAATTTGGCATGTCAGATGGCAAAAACATGTCGTGTACGGTCGCCTTTAGCTGTATTGGAAAGTGGTATTCCTAGAGATGAAATAAATATTCCAATAAGAATTGTTCATATGTCACGAATACCGTTAGTTACTTTAAAAAACTGAGAGCATAAATAAACGCTCCCAAATAAGGCGAAGTAAATAAAATATTTTTAAAATTATTAGTATTGTGGTTATTTTGTTGAACTATTTATGGTTTTTAATCCAAATTTTTAATATTTTTTTTTAATTAGGCTTAAGTTCATGAAATTTAATTTTCATTAAATTATTTTTTTTTTATGAAGAAAGGAATTTTACAACATGAAAATTAATGTTTGATTATTGACGTGGCTGGGGCTCGAACCCTGGCCGGCAGGTTACCATGACATGTTTCGATCGCAACCACTCGATCTCCTCAGATCGATGGGTTCGAGATTAAAATATTTACAAAAAGTATTTTATTAATAGAGTAATAATAAAAGAAATACTACTTTTCGGTAGAGCGGTTTAAAGCTCTACAATTATTTCCTCGATTAAAAATATGAAGTCTAAAAATTTTCAGTAGAATCAAAACGCTTTTTAATAAAGTGAATATTACGTACAATTTTTTCCAAAAAGTGAAAAAAAGAAAAATGTTAACTTAATAAACTCATGTTGATCAAATGCCATATATTCAGCCATGTCACAGAGTACAATTCCGTTCGGAAACGGAATTCATTCCGTATTTTGCTGCTTCAGAAAATGACAAAAAATGTTTCGGAATGAAACCATTTTTGTTTTCATGAACTGTATTTGAGTTGTCTGTATCTGAAAGGCCATAAAACTATCAAAATACACTTTCCATCAACAAACAAATATGTTTTCTTCAATTCCGAACGGAATCATTCCGAACGGAATTGTACTCTGTGACATGGCCCATTGTTTATTCTAAAAAACCTACAATCCTCACCTTAAGACGATCCCTACCAAACCATGATGTGTCATTGTTATAATTAGTGCGTAGAATTTAATTTAAATTTCGAAAAATTTTCTCTAAACAAATTGTCTTATTAAAAAAAAAATTCTACAGAAATTCAACTAATTCTCTAGGAATTTCATGTTTTACATTTTCGCCCTCTGGAGTCAATCGAAGTCATTTACTGTCCTCAATTTGGAAATTAATTTATAACAATTTTGTTTGAGTGCTTGGTACCACATATGCAAAAATATTATGCGGATTTCTATGCAACTTAAACATGATATGACAAAAAATATGCACTAACAAAACGATGCTATTTTTTTAACAAAACTTATGTTCGGATAAATAATTATTAACTTAATATTGAAGTTTTTGGGAAAAAAATGCATTTGAATGAAGCTCTACGCCCTAGCTATAATTTCAAAAAGGAGAATAACGGCATATTTTTAACACAAGCGGTAAATTTTAAACGATGCAGAAAGAATCTTTTTCACTGCATTAATCATGAGGATATTGCGCATATTTGTTCATACTAAAAATCGTGCTTTGTGAGGTTGAAACTATTGAAAAAACTGAGCGATATAATTTAAAGTACTACCACCTCTTTGGCTTACTGAGAAGCAGGTTTGTAAGAGAGAACACTTTAGCAATTACGATTATAAAAACAAATATGCACGAATTTTAAAAACGTTTGGCGGCTATAAAGCGTGATTTTTTTACCGTTTGGGTTTTGAAAAATTTAAAAGAAATCATAGAAAATTTGCAAAACTGAATGGAATATTTGTTTGGGAGGATAAAAGAATGCCTGCCATTTACTTTTTAAAGATTACTTCACACAAAAAAATCTCCAATCACTTAAAGTTTTAATCAAAAATAAAATCAGTTTAAATTAAAACTTAAATCAAGTGAATTAAACGCTTAATCAAATGAATTTAACGTTTAATAAAGTGAATTAAAAGGTTAATAAAGTGAGGTAAACGTTTAATTTATACTATTTATTGGCTTACTGGTGCAAATTCAATTAATTTTGTAATTAGGATCACAAATTTTTTAATTGAACTCCAGTTTTATTTTTTTCTGTGCATGTAAATGTTGCCCGCGGCCATGAGTTTTAATTTAACCATACTTTTGCCAGCATTTCGGCCGGTATCTCACCAATGCAATGGCAGCTGTAATAATGTCTTTTAGTGCTGGAATTGGTGCTGGCTTGCCCCTCTACACGAGAGACTTCATATAGTCCTAAAAATTCATGGTTCAGTGAAACCACATGTCAATCAAATTCAGTAAACATTGCATGGTATCTTACTCAATTGACTGCAACGATGCGATTTTTATCGTTCTTGAAGATCGCGATCTTCATTGACACTGGCCAATGCAGCAACGAGTTGGTGGATTAATGTCAAAAAAGTAAAACAGTTGGAAAAATTGTTTACAACAGCTTGAATAGCATCAACTATGATACAGTACGAGTTTTGTTCATAGGTTAGTCTTTTCGTGGTCAAATGACAAACATTACTCAGACCCCTTTCACACTCGCCAAGATACTTGCGCAAGTCTTGGTTTGTAGACGTCAGTTTTAAGATCGGGGTTAGGAAACAACAATTTTGTACAGACTTTGTTGTACTCGGAAAGAAACTTGTGCAAATACATTGCCGAGTCTGAAAGCGGTCTAAGCATTTTAGGCATTGCCACATGTCACGAATCTTTTTTTTACAATTAAAAAAAATTTAAACTGAAAACCAAATAACAAAAAAAAGAACGCCATTTAAATAAAATATTTAAATATTTTAACACTGAAATCCAAATAGCAAAACAGTCATCCTTAAAATAATATTTAAATATATAAATTACTAGAAGGGATTCAAATAACATCTCATGTGCTTATAGGTTTCGTACATTTAATACTGCTTTAAAAGGGAAACTCGGCTTACAAAATTCATGCTTATCGTAAATTAATGGTAAACAAACTTTTGTTTGTCCTGATTGGGATATTATTTTATTCTCTGATTTCGGTTTAAATGAATCTTATGGATTTTTTCAGACGAACTAGGCTAGCTAAGGCCAATTTAAGTTTATCTGCCTACAAGGCCTTGTCAACAGTAATAGGCAGAAATAGGCAGAATCTTTCACATTGATAACCTTTAAAAACAAATAACAATTAACAAATATCGCATTTAGTCAAGAACAATTTTTACAATCATCATGACAATGCACTCCAATCTTCTTAAGGACTTTTTCCAAATGACTTTTTTATATTTTTCAAAGGAAAAAAAATTACATATTGAAAGCTACCATATTTTTTATTATTGATCTCAGACCCCATAGATTATATATATTCTGGGTCCTTAAGTAATTCTAAGTCGATTAAGCCATGTCCATCTGTCCGTCTGTTGGAAATACGCTCACTTTGGAAAAACTCAAAAGAAATGAACAAATTTGGTGTCAAATTGCTTGTAGTTATCCTAAGCTGTTTGGGATTGAAATCCAGCAAAATCGGTAAAAAAAATTGATAATTTTGTTACAAAAACTTACATAAATGGTGGAACAATGCACAAAATGATATAATTTCCGTCCATAATTTACCCTAGGCACAATATAAACCCTTCTTTCGGACAATAGTAAAGTACGCCTAAAACCCTACTCTTTTGCAGATGACAGCCACCTTTGCCACTCGTACTCATTCGAATGCAGACCAAGCGTATCCGATGTCGGTGCTATGAGGCAGAATATGAATGATATGCTTGGCCGAGGACTTGACATAATCTCGAAATGGGGTCGTGCGAATAGGGCCGATTTAAATTCCCGAAAAACCCAATGTTGCGTGCTGACGCATAAACGCGCGACAAATCAAGGTGCCTCATCTGTATATATGGATGGTATACTTATTGAGGAATCAGAATCTCTTGATATTCTGGGCATGAGGATGCAATGTGATGTCCGATGGACAGAACATATATTCAAGGTGTCGAAAGAAGCATTCAAGTGCCTCGGTTTTCTAAGACGGTGTAAGATATACTTCACTCCATCTGATCTCCCTACTATTTATACCACCTATATCCAACCGCGTATGGAATACAACTCTCAAGTGTGGGCCGGTGCTTCAAAGTATATTTTGCAGCTTCTCGATCGCGTGCAGGAGAGGGCGAAAGTTCTCATTGGTGACGGTAGGGTATCCAATTCGATTGACTCCCTTGAGCACCGTCGCAATGTGGATTATATTTGCCTGTTTTATCGTTACTACAATGGGATGTGTTTTGACGAAATTAGGGATCTGGTTCCCGAATCCCGTACGTTTGTTCGTAATACACGTTTTTCCTCAAGAGCCCATCCTTATGTGGTCGATTGGCAGGTGAATCGTACAACGCATTACAGAGAGAATTCGTTTTTTTCCCGGACAGTTCGTATGTGGATTAACCTTCCTGCAGAAGTCTTCCCTCTCACTTACAACATGATTAAGTTCAAATCGAATGTTCACAAACACTACTCCCTCTATCCTCCTTTCCACAACCAATTTTCCTAGTTCCAACACAATGCAATGCATTAGTAGGGGTCATCCAGTGAGTGCTGGTCCTAACAGAAAAAAACCCCTAATTAACAACGCTATAATAACAAATTTTGGACTAGAAATTACACTGTGAAGTTTCGTGAATATCGGTCCATAATTTACCATAGGCCCCATATAATGCCCACTCTGGTAAAATAATTAAATATTCCTAAAACCGTAGCAGATATAGATATTGCGGTAAACCTTATTCCAGCTTAGCTTCATATGGTGAAAATTTTTTTTTTCAATTTTGTGATTTTAGCAGCCTTCCGAAATTCACTGCAAATGCTAAAACTAATTGCACCGCTGTAGTGAAATTTATGTTTTTTAATACCAAAAATGACTCTGCATAATTTTGGGATGATTGGTTCTTAGCTTACCATGGCTCCAATATAAATTGCCCTCCTAAAAATCATTTAAGTTTGGCTTAAACTGTTACGAATCATGATATTTTACTCAAGCTATTTAAAATTGCTTAAAAAAAGCATTAAACTTTCTGATTATTGGTCAATAATTTAATATAGGTCTAAACCAAGGCGAATTGACTAGAAGGTAGGGTCAAGTCCACAAATGGTGCTTTTTTCGGTGGTCGACTTGTCAAAGTTTGTATACAAACTAGTTTTTTATGTAAACAAACCTATTTTTTTTACTAGCAACATTTTTGGCAACCCGACCACAGAAGCAGTATTGTTGTAGAGTTGACCTCACCTTCTAGTCAATTCGCCTTGGTCTAAACTGCAACCAAAATAGACATCATACAGATATTACCCCTAAAACATTCGAACTGTCGGCGGAGGGTATCAAAGATTCGGCATAGCCGAATATAGCACTGTACTTGTTTTTCTTTGGTTATTTATAAAAAAAAGTCTCTTGAAATAATTTTAACCATTAGGAAGTATGTATGTACCTAGTTCTCAACTTTAATCTTTAGGGAAGTTTTTGTATATTTTCAGTCTAATCGAATTTCTTTCAAAAGTATTAGAAGAAAGAAATTTATAATCCAGGTACAAAAACACCTTTTAGATCTTGATTGAGTTCTCGAGCGTAAAGAATCGCTTTAAGAACAAATTGCAGGGAGATAAAAAGAGGGTGTCTTAAGTTCGTATTAAAACTTTTTAAGAATTATGCAAATCATAAACAAAGTTTATTGTAAGACAACTTGACACAGCGGAAACGTTAAACGATCCCTCTTTAAGATGATCGTATGGAAGAAATTAAACTAAATTTTAATTTAGCTTAATTTACCGGTTCTATTTGCTGCTCATCTGATAAAATCCATTTTATAATCTTTTAATTTGTTTATTCGCAATTTATTTATTAAATATGTTATAAGTGTGTTACACAGCTCTGATTTTTCATCACCAGCGAGTATAAACGATAGATTTAGTTTGGTGAATAATTGACAAAGTTGTCGTTGTGCTACCAGTTTAATGATGACGTTTCCGGGCATAATATCCAACTAGTTTGTGTTGTTATTGCTGTTGTGGTTATTGTTGTTTCTGCTGCAGTTGTTTTTGTTGTTGTTTTCGCTAAATGTAACCTTGCCATATTGATAACGTATTTAATTATTATGCAAACAGGGGTGCACTATTTGACCAAACATGGAATTAATGACGACTTTAATGTTTACGACTATTCACAATTATATGTACATATAGTACGAGTATTACTACCGTCTACTAGAGTATGGTATAAGTATTTGTGTAGTTAAAGCTGTTTTCAGTAAAGCCATGATATACCACACACATACTTTCATCACTTCAACAAAACATGTATTAAATACAAACAATACTTTCTTACGATTAAATATTTTGTGGTTTAATATTTTTTTTTTTTTTTCGAAGTTAAAGTATGTTTGTGCATCATGATGCATTTGAGCATTGCTTTTTATTATACATTTGTTGTCCTAATTTTAATGTTTAGCTCAATAACAATATAGAAATTTGTTTTTGTTTTATGTGTTTCTATAGACACAAAATAATTTTTGCCACCCATGATGGCATTTTGATGTGCGTTGATGGCATATCAAAAGGCAGAAAGAAGAAGGCTGTAGGTCAATTTTAGCAGTGATCTAAGTTTTTTTTATTTGCTGTGGATTTCTTGGACTTTTTTGCACTATTTCTCACACATTTACATTTGTACAAACATACATGCATATAAATACATACATACATATGTATGTAAGTAAAGATATGACATTTGAATGATCATCAAAAAGGGATTTGTTTGATAACGCATTTGCGCGAGTTGATTGCTTTCAAACTTACACGCATCTTTTAGATTCATACATACATATGTATAACAATATTACATTTTTTATTATTTTAGTTTTATCACATTTGTTTTGTATGTACAAAACACATACATCTGCTTACTTAACTTACAGCATACAATGACACTCAAAAGAACTTTGTGGTAATGACATTTAAATTGCGTCGAAAAGTATTGTTCGCACATGCTCATACCTTCTCAACTCATCTCATCTCTATAACTTCAATTTACTCGTATTTGTTTTATCTACCTAAATGAAACAGATGAACAACAGATACATTTGTGTATCTGCAACCTGGCCATTGCATACAGAGTTGTAGTAGTAAAAAAAGCTCAAAAAAACAACAGCAATAAAAACTAAATAAAATAATAAAAAAAAGTACGTGCAAATGCGTTTAAACAAAATAGTTCTTTTATTGATCGCATTCAACTAAAAATTCTTTTTATTTTGTTTTTTTTTCATTTTGTGTATGTATTTATTTTTTATTTTTGTTTTATGGATTGTCAAGTTTCGATGAGAATTATTTATATTTGCGCTGCACACATGTGATCATGAGAAAATTGCAACCAGTTACATACATACATACATACATATAAATATGTACCAAATAACAGCAACAACAAAAACAACATTAAGCAAAAAAATAAAACATAAGAACGAAAATACAACTAGCCCAGAGAGCAGTGGCACCAACCAACAGTTTTGGCAATTCGTATGAAATATTTCAGAGATGGTTATGTGTTTGGCTTGTATAACCAATGCCAATCGGTCAACCCTATTTTGTGTTGTATTCCAAAAGCTTTTTATGAAATTTACAATTGTTTTTTCTAGATTTTGAAAGCACAATTACATATCTCTAACAATTTCCGAATTTTTGAGTTTTTGGTGTAATCTATTACATGTAAAGCAGGTCCATATCGTCACCTTAAAATTTTACAGGAGACGCCAAAACTTTTAAAAATGGTAAATTGATAAATCGCCTTAAACTGTTTATAAAATATTTTTCTTCTATTTTTCTTGTTAGTCCTTTTAGCATTTACCATGTAATCTTTTGTATACGCAGAGAAAAACATTTTTAAATATGGTCACCTCCAACAAAACTATTTTTAAAGAAATTTTTTAACATATTATGTTTACTTTGACCATATTATTGTCACCGACAACCATATTATGGTTAAATTACCTCTCCATCAAGAAGGCAGAACAATGTTATGGTTGCCTCTAAACATGTTATGGTTAAATATGACAATAATTTGTTTTTAAATTAACAATAATATTTTGCTCTTTTCCAAGAGCAACATGCTGTGGCTGGAACCCAACCATGCTATTACAAGTGTTTAGCATATTTTAGTTAATATGTATTAGCAATATCATATTCTGTGATAACCATAATATGGTTGTGGCTTCTTGATAGATGACTAATTTAACCATAATATGGTTGGTTGCGACAAGAATATGTTTAAAATTTTCTTTAAAAATAGTTTTGTTGGAGGTAGCCATATTTAGAAATGTTTTTTCTCTGTGTGAAGAGAGGGCCTTTTGTTTTTCTGCTAATAAAGTCGCAAATTTTGGTCGAAGATTCCAAATTTTTTTGTAGACAAAAAGTCGATTTTTAATTTTTGGTAAGGGCGTTTTGCGTTTTAAATAACGATATACTTATATGAATTTAAGATATGTCAAAACAAGTTCTATAATTTAAGGCTCCCGCAGGCGGACACCAACCGTAGGCTCAATATTTTCCATATGGGCATTTCCTGGGGTCACGATGTACAAATAATATAGAAAACAAAACTTTTCCTAGCATTTTTTTTTCGATTCGATAGCATTTGGGTAGCTCTATGTTTAGTGCAAAAGATGGAATTCATCGAGTTTAAGTTTTCATAATAAGAGTTATAAACGTGTGGTCACGAACGTACGCAAAATAGAGGTAAACTTTGGCTGACAGTAGTGAAATGTAAAAATCTGCGCAATGGAACGGAATATTCAGAAGTGATTAATTTATTTTAAAAGTGTATTAATGTAGGTCTCCATCCAGTATTTACAAAATACAATATCTCTCTTTGTTTTTATTTAATTGGCTTATGTACCGGTCGCGAACGTACGGATCGCGAACGTATGATTTTTCCATATGTTTTTTTATTATTATCACCATGCATTTTACCATAAATGTCTTCAAATTTCCATAACAAAAAAACTTAATACCCCTTTTACAATTGATTCTAATGGAGAGATTATGAAGAAAGAGTGTAAACATAACATATTTTTTGCATGTAAAATCTCTATATATATAAAAATGAAAAATGTTTGTATGTTTGTTTGTTTGTTGGCTTCTAGACTCCAAAACTACTGAACCGATTTTCCGGAAATGTTTACAGTAACATCGCGTGAGCCCTTAAAATAAAATAGGCTACTTCTTTTTTCGATAGGGGCAGGGGAATTGGTACCCCCATTCGATGCCAATACTTAATATCGCATATCTTAAGAGCCGCTGCACGCATTTTTTTGAACTTCTGTTAGTAGGATCTTCTGAGCCCCAAAATGCAAATAAAATAGCAGCGGGGAAGTGGTACCCCCATAGGACGCCAATGTTTAGTATGGCATATATTAAGAACTGTTATAGTGAGAATGTTCAAACTTAGTAGAAGTCACTCTAGTAGAAGTCACATAGGATGCATATATTAAATATCTCTCAACTGAAGAAGTGGTGAAAGCAGTGTAGCGAAGCGCACAGGGTCAAGCTATTAAGTATATAAAAATGTAATTAGAAGTAGAAAATACAGAAAAATATAAAATTTTCCAGTTTCCAGCCAAATTTTCTTAAGTTAAACAGCTGAGATATGCTATGAAACCATTCTTTTATAAGAACATAGACTTTTTTTCTAATAATAAACAATAAAAGACGATAATAATCAACATATTATTTTTTCATCCCCATTCTGGGGAAATGCCCATATACGGTAGTTTAAATGAATAAAAAGAGAACTCGGAAAACCAATGGGCTTTAGAAGTTCGTACGTCTATGGCAGCTGTCCGGCTGGAAGAGCTGTCCGTAAGAAAATAATGTATTTAGTTATTTTTCAGAATATTTGCATAAGCTTGTTAATCCGTTGCTTTTAACGAAAATAAACATATTAAATTTCTGCGAATACTTATGCATATGTTCAAAATGCATATGCAAATAAATGTTTATTTTTGTATATTTATAATAAAAATAGAGTTGAGCATCGGTTAATAGATTTTACCGGTTAATTGAGGTAAATTGCTAGTATTTTGTATCATAATTGAATCATTTAGGAATCAGCTTCAAGAGTACCTTACCGATGAATCACGTTAATAAATCATATGCGAACCCTTTTTTAATCGCTCACGTGATAAATCTGATAAATCAGTTTTAAACTCAAAATATTTAGAAATCCTTTTTCAAACGCTGAAACTATAAATCAGTTTTGAATCAACAAAAGTGATTTGAAAAGATTCATTTAGGTGATTTTTACAAAAAATAATCACCCAAATGCTAGCTGGGTTACTGGGTTAAGATACATCCTTTAATGTGGTTTGTTTCTTAACCAATATATTTTCTGCCAAAAGCTTCTCTCGGACACGGTTGATTTGAATTTTATGTTTTGCAATCCCGGATAATTGAGGTTATCAATCTCAATCGGTTGAGAAATAAAAAAAATCTTCCTTTCGTTATCAATCCCGGATAATTGAAAAATACTATTTTTTTATTTTTTTTGTATAGAAGCTGCCACGCCCACTTTTCCAACCGACCTAATAATTGACAGATGTTCTGCATTAATATCCAAGCTATTTGCATATAAATTAAATACTGTTACTGCCGTCTAGATATATAGAAATCTATATTGTCTTTATATGGGTTGTGCCACTAACCCAGCCCACATTATGACAGATGTTTTGATAGATAACCAAACTAATTTCTTTAATATAAAAACATTTACTGTAACGTTCTCTAGATACATAGAAAATTTTAATGTTTTTGTATGTAACGTACCACGCCAACGAAAGGTTCTGAGAGGTTAATTGATTATTGATAATTAATTAATGTGAAAATTTCCAGAAAATCGGTTTTCTTTTATGGTCAAAAGAACAATATATAATTCTGGATACTTTACGTTTTCTCGCCATTTTCTTCAAAAACTTTTAATTCCTTTTTTACAGAAAATTATTTTCTTTCAATCGATTTAGGGTTTTCTTTACTTATTACTGCATTCAAAAATTTCAGAAATAAAAACTAATGCATTTTCAGAATCTAATCCAAAAAATATATTTTTCAGCTGCTCTGCGAACAACTTTTTTCCGGCACATAAAATAAGTCTGGGTCCTTAAAAAAATTTTAAATTATGTACACTTTTACTCCTCTTTATTTACTAGTTAAAAATTTCCGAGCACATTAACACTAAATAATAGGTGTGTTCCACAAGTTCTCGGGCAAGTTCGGACTAATGGGAATAAAATGAAAATTACTCTGTAAATTTGCCATTTTAATAGTCTTAACTTTTGCATTTGCATCATAGTAATTTTTTAAATTTTTTTATTTATCAGTTTCATGTGTTGACAAAAACAGCTGTTTGTTTATTCTTGTCCGAACTTTCCCAAAGAAAAAGTAAATTTTTACAGGGAATGAAAAAAATATTATCATACTTTAATAAATTATTCAAGCTTAAGGGGTCTTTTTTATAAAATTAATTAAAATATTTTTATTTTCAATATTTCGATCTCCGTTGGAAATGTTCTTCAGGAAATTTTCTATAATAAAATAAAATTTTGAAATTGTGTTTGATGGAAATGGAAAAATAAAAGATGGAAAAATAAATTTTAAAATTTCAATTAACAAGATTTTCATGATAAACTTAAAATTTCATTCAACAAACTTTAAACAAAAAGACAAACAAGCAAACAATATTTTAAATATATTCAAAGCCTAAAACCCATTTTAATGTCCCTTTCCGTCAATAGTTATTTTCATTTAATAAATGTTCACCACTGAAATTCATTTTACAAACAATCAAGGATAAATACCTATTTATAAATGTCCCTTTCATCAACCTATCTCTTAGTATCAACTTAGTATCACCGGTGCTTTGCGTAGTACACCGACTACGACACTAGATGTGATCCTGGACTTGCAACCAATTCATCTAGTGGCAGAAGGAACTGCAAGCATGTCTGCGATCCGCTTAAAGGCGACGGGACAATTTGCATACGGACTCTATGGTCACGGTAGTATTATAAGAGGAATAGGTTGTAGCAGTGACTACACCATTCCGAGACTAACACTTGGAAGGAAACCGGGAGTTACCTTGGAGGAGGACGACTTATTGGCAGGACTCCGATCTGGCCAGGGGACCTTCAGTTTCTACACTGACGGAGTTGGAGCTTCAGTCTACTGCCGGGAAATGGGTATTCGGGAATCGTATAAGCTTCCCGACTGCTGCAGCGTATTCCAGGCGGAGATTTTTGC
Organism: Pollenia angustigena; assembly: GCA_930367215.1. Taxonomy (NCBI): domain Eukaryota; kingdom Metazoa; phylum Arthropoda; class Insecta; order Diptera; family Polleniidae; genus Pollenia; species Pollenia angustigena. Next base: position 232,446,669 of record OV884058.1, on the reverse strand, counting down.
GGCCAAAATGGCTGCTGATTTGGCACGTGTTTCCAGTACTGTGAACTCTCACGTGACCTTTTTCATTGATAGTCAGGCGGCGATCAGGGCAATATCCGCTGAATACTCATGCTCCTCGATCGTCCAGGAGTGTAGGGACTCGATAGATAGACTCTGTGCCAATAGGAGGGTACTACATATCTGCTGGGTTCGCGGTCACCAGGGGCCGCATTTACCATACGATAGGATGATGGCCATTCCGGCTCCAATTCAGAATATTAGGAGAGATACGGACTCTGCTATACGGAGGAGATCAGAGGCGTTTTGGAAAAACACCAGAACGTGCAGGGTTTCCAAGGTGATGTGGGGATCCTATGATCCAGAGTCGACAAAAATTCTTCTGTCGCTATCGATAAGGGACTGTAGACTTCTGATAGTTTTTATAACGGGTCATTGTTGGACTGCGGTATACGCTAGGAGGGCGGGGCGGCTAAATAGTGACAATTGTAGATTCTGTGGGGTACCAGAGGAACAGGAGACGGTAGATCACTTGCTATGCTACTGTCCGGCACTCATGCGCTCCAGGGCGAACCGTCTGGGAGATCATTACTTCCAAGATATCGGGGAATTGGTTTAATGAGACTCCTGGCATTCTTCAAGAGAGTGTGGGGTACTCTGGGTACCATCACATCTGAATGACGCTAGGGACCTATGTGGTCTATGCGGGGTCTTTTTGACCGGCCACTCTAACCTAACCTATTTATTTGTATTCAATACATATCTTTAAGTGTCTATATAGAACTAAGCCCTCAGTATCTTTTTTTATAATTTACTAAAAAATATTATCTCAATTACTCTCTTAATTGCACAAAAATTGTTATGTGGAACTCTTTTACGTAACTTTGTTCGGACTGTTTCGTTATGCATGTGGAAGAGAGCTAATATTGCTTTACTTATCAGATTTCCTGGCATAACTTATGTATAGCTTTATTAGAAGAAAGTTGAGATAAATAAAAAAAAATCGCATGAATTCCCGCACAAATTTCCCGGGATTTTGTTTCACGCATCCCGGAAAATCCCGTTTGAAAAAAACTAAATTGCTGGAATGATTTTTTTTTTGCATTTTAATACCAACTTAATCAACAAAATTATATTAAAAGCTAAACAAAACTTATTCCCCTTGTGTTATTAACAAATTTAAGCAGCTGCTAAAACTTTAAATAATTTTGGCAAACGGTTTTTTTATTATTTACATATTTGTTAATCAAATAATAAATTCCATCTCTGTGGCATGTTTGCTATAGCAACAACAACAACAACAACAAGGACAATAATAAGTAACAAACTTTAAAATACAGCTTTTATAGGGAGTTTTTTAATTCGGCTTTAATGTAGCAGCTGCTGCTGTTGCTGTTCGCTACATGCCGTCTTTTTGCTGGCCTAAGCAGGACGGCTGATGATGCAGCAATCGCACAAGTAGCCCGTTGGAACTGCACTCTCATTCCTTGCATGGTAATCAATAATCGAATTGATAACGATCGTGTTTAATTTTAATTTTTTGGCGGATGGCTTGTGTTGTGGTTTTCGGTGTTATGTGCGACGGGTGCGCTTTAACCAGCAGTTGCTTTGCAGAAGTGCTTTGCCATGTTGCTGGTTGTTTTTTTATTTTTGGGTTTTTTAGTTGTTGCTGTTTACTTTTTTTTTTGTACTTTTTCTGATTGGTTGTACACTCTAAGAAAAGACGCGACATAAATTATTGCAAAGAGAAACAAAAATTGGAATTCCTAAGTTTAGTTTTTGTTTTATTGTATTAACGATACGAGTATCTGTTGGTTGTTTGTATGTCCAATGTTATTTTTCATTTTCGCTTTTTTGGGGTTTTTCTCATAAAAATTTTAAAATGTACTTGTAAAGCAAAAGATTGATGGTTTTGAGCTGCTTTTAGTTTCACAGGTAGCATTATGAGGGGTGTTTAAATGCTCACTCAGGACGCCAGTTCATCTGCTTGACCGATTACTACTCACTTCAACATACATGCATACTACATATTTCCCAACTTGGTCGTCTTTTACTACGACAACAAAAACAACTACATACTTCAGTTTCAGCAACAACAACAACTTGCAATAATGTTTGCTGGTGGTGCTGCTACAGCAGCCGTTAGTTTGCAAAGATTTTCGCATGCCACTTGAAAAGGTTGTTTGTCATTACGTTACGACTTTGCGACTTTACAACTGAACGTGTATGAAAAAAAATAACAACAACAACAGCAGCCAAAAGATCGAACAGTAACAACAAGGCAAGTAAATAACTTTTCGTCAACCATTTGGTCGGTCAATTGTCTGTGTTTTGGGTGTCTGTTTAGGCCAAACAACCAACAATCCAGCCAGTCAGCCATACAGTCAGTGGCTGGATGGCTGGCTGGTTGTTTGGTTGAGATCTGCAAAGCTGCACTATGCTAATTACGTCATGTGGTCTGCCGCTTATGGACATATTATATTGTGGGAACCAAAAACTGGTATCGAACTGAACTAAACTGTGTTGCTGTTGTTGTTTGTCGACGCCAGCAGTACTCGTCGCACAACAGAGTTTTTAAAGTCACTTTTTTCATTTTTGTCGTTTTTTTTTTTGTCTTTTTTTGTTTGTTTATTCAGTTAGTTGCTCGTACCTCCTTGCCCGGTGAATTGTTGCTACTGTCTTTGTTGTTGTTGCATTTGTTTGTTATATTATTGTTGCAGTTGTTGTTAATATAATGGCTGTTGCAATAAAAAAGCTTTGTCTACTATTTGGCTGCGATCACTACCGTTGCCACCACTTACGATGCAGTTACTATTTGTTAGTGTTTACGAAAAACCTATAAAAAAAATTGCTGCCACTGCTACAGCTGTTGTTGGTTGTTGCTGCTGAAGAACGTAGCAGTATCATTTAGTGGTAGTAAGTATGTTTTGTTTTTGTTGGTGGTGTTGTTGCTGTTATTTTTGTTTTTATTTATGTTGTGGCTGTTATTTAAGCAATGTTACGCCGGCGAATAATGGGATTTTTACATTATGTTTTATGCGGTCAAGTACGGCATTTGTCGATATTGGAATTGGTGCTACACAACTCAACTCCACACTCTACGTTCAAACATACTTACTTAACTACTTACTACCAAATAATATGAGTATTCATACACTTACATACATGCAGACACATTCACACACTAAATATTTAGTGTCTCAGCATTTGCGAACATTGAAGCAGATTGTCAAAGTATTAATACATTTTTCATTACAAGGATCTCTTCCACAGCTTGGTCTATAAACTGAACCATAAGAGATAATTATAAGCATGTTACTGCACTACTGAATTTTGAATATTTATAAAAATATTTTGAAAACATTTTGGTAAGTTATGCTCCAAAAGACTCAAAAGTTTAAAATCTAACCAGTTTTTAATCCTTAATAAACTTTTATAGTGTCTGCTTTTAGAAATTCATGTGTTTTATAACGAATAAAAGATACAAATTTTAAACTGGAAATCCCGTCTCGGCATCAATAAATCAGGAGGATCATCGGCTGACATATCCAATTGGATCAACAGAGTACGTTTGCGCAATTAAGACGAGTCTGGTAGCCATCAAACATATCGCAAAAGAACGAACTGAGAACTTTCAATTCCATTGTAGAGTTCTCTCGGCTATATGGCTGTAAAACATGGAGCATGGAACCACGTGACACACAGAGATTGTGTGTTTTTACTAACAAATACAAATCAACAGTCATTATAAATCGAAATAAAAAAAGCAAATGGAACTGGATTGGACATACTCTAAGGAAAGCAGAAGAATATACTGACAGGAAGGCACTTGGGTGAAACCCCGAAAAAGGAGATGAGTCCCGAAAAAGTAGATGTGTAGGTAGACCTGTTTATGCCTGGAAACGCCATAATATGAGATAATTAGTGGGTGCACAAAGGAACTGCAATAAAGTAATAGAAGACCGCGCAAATGATCGGCTTTTTAGAAAAATCTTTTTATGGCCCTATGCTCCCTGGAGAAGTAAAAGGAGCAAATATAACAGTCAACCGCAAATTATTTTGTGGTTATTTCGCTAGTGTGTAGCATTCCCTCAGGTGCGATAATGTGTAGCGCGCTTAAGATTATATGTTGTAATAGAGTTCAATAGAATTTTCTTGTAGAAACCCCATATTTCCAAATAGACTAAAATAAACGAAGAAGAAATAATGCATTGGATTAGCAGTGTTGTAGATACATGTTAAGTAATAAAGTGTTTTGAACTGATATGGCATACAGGCATTTAGGAAAACATCCTTATTTTTTAAGATATTATGAGTAATACTGTACTTAAATTTTAGCTAACCCGACATTTTCAATTTAATATTTTTTGGATTTTATTTTGCAAATATTTTTTGAGAATTGAAAATTTAGAAAACAGGTTCCCAAAATCGAAACGCCGAAGGCCAATTGGCTTCCCTAATGAAATTTTGTTTACTTAAATTAGATTTCTGTTCTGGGTTTGGCGAATAAAAGTCTCTTAAAACTCTGCAAAATGTTTTATTTGTACGTTCATTCGCCGTTTGTTTGTTGGTGGTATACAGTAGAAACTCGATACTTGCACATACTCGCTACGTGTACACCTTGATTTTTGCGACAAGAACATTTTTATCATTACGAACTTAGTACTTGGAACATTTGAAAATTTAAGCCTCTATACTTGCAGCATCTTTTTAACATGTATTTCTCAGAATTGATTTTTTTTTTATGGCTACTTGCACAATGCATTTATGTATGGTTTTCGAGTTTTGAATTTAATAAAGTTCAGGGCAGTCCCGCCGTAGTATGAAGCAGATGACGAGTTGGACTTAATATGTGTCAGTCTACTGATGCGTGCAGCATGCCAAAGAAGAATTTTACAGTGCTTACAATTAAAGAAAAAGCTGATATTTTAAAGAAATTAAATGCGGGATATTCTATTTACAGGCTAGTTTACACGATTATACTTTGTATTAATACATGTCAAAAACTCAAGTAATATGAGAAAGAAAATAGCAAGTATTATGCAAAATAATTTGACATCCCCTACGACTTCATCCGTTTTTGAAAATTTTTAAAACAATATTACTTTTCGTTATGTTATTTTAGAAAACTCTACACGGGCTTATAAGGTCTTGTGTTCTATGATCAGGGTTGCATTTTAACAAACGCATGTTCCTGTGTGATATACTACGTTTATACGCACCACTTATTCGCAAATTAAATTATTGAGAGTAGAGAATATTGCCTCATAAACAGTGAATTAAATTTTTATTTGCGAATAGCTAACTCATTAAAACAATGCCTGATTAACGACACTATTTGCAAAAAAGATTTTAAACATTGCCACACTTTTAACCGTTTTGCGTTTTTATTTCGATGTGGCACATTCATATGACAACACAAGTAAAATTAAATCAAAAATGTGCAAATAAAGTTAAAAATACACAATAATTGTTGATATTTTTCATTTAAAAAATAATATATACAGTGCTACTAAATGAATAAATTTTCCATCCGGCATCACTTAAAAATAAGAATTTTCATTAAGAAAATTGATGTATAAACAGTAAGTTAGTTAATCGCAAATAATTTTATTATAGTGTGACTAAATACAGTAATGTTACATTCGATCTTTTGGCAATCGCAACAAAACTCATTAGATTTCTATCTCACAAAGTATTATGGAATACGCAAGACTTGTGTGATAGTGTAAACTAGCCTTAAGCAATATCTAATATTTTTTACGTGCATAGAACTACAATAAAATGTATACAGTGCCCATGTTCTGTAACTCTCGCGTCGAGAAAGTTTTCGATTGAAATGTGTGAAATGAAACAAAAATGCCATAAATTGAAACAAACAGCTGTTTTTCTCACTTAACTGTGTCTGTAACTTTTTTGGCGAGTACCAGCTGTCACGTAAGGAAATTACTCGCCAATTTACAGAAAAAGTGTGTCTGTAACATTTTGGTGAGAAAAGTTCCCGCTTTGAACTGTCAAATAAACTCACGAATAAAAATGGGGCGAGAAAAAATTTTAACACAATGCAAAGAATAGTAATAATAATATTTTGTTCTTGGCACATTTTCATTGTTTTATTATTTTGCTTTTAACATTTTAATAAAATATACGAATGTCTTCAAAGCTCGTTTGCAAACAACAAACATTAAAGTCGCTCTTTACACAATTTGGTATAGCCGACGGTTGTATTTACGCCGCCGTCGTTGAAAAATTTGGTCGCCGTCAGCGAAATGTGTTACTGGCGTTCTGAACGTCTGCAATGTCACATCGGCTTCGAGTGCAATATTATGACATTTTTCTCACTTTTCGAGAAACGATGGAATATTTTGTTTCACATCTTTTCGATGCAATAAGTTCTCACTAAAGTTACAGAACGGCGGCATGAAATAGCCCCCCACGAAATAAGTCCCCAACAAAATTATGAAATAATTCCCCAACTTTTGGGGTCTTATTTCATATGAAATAAACCCCCAATTTTAAAACGAAATGAAACCCCAACGAAATGAAATAACTCCCCAAATAAAAATGAAATAAATTCCCAAAAATTGGGGAGTTATTTCATTGGAAATAAGTCCCCATTTCCTGAAATGAAATAAATCCCCAAAAAGTATTCAAAACATCCAATCAATTCAAAAAAGTGGGGGTGCTTTTTTACCATGGGAGGTAAGGCCATGATGGCTTTATTGCTCAATTTTGCGAAGTGAGAGATATAGCCATATTTTTTTCCCAAATGAGAGGCAAAGCCATATTTTTCCAGAATATTGTTACTCATGGTGTAAACATTCTGTAAAAGGAAAAATCCTTAGTTATCATTGAAAAACATTTTTTTATTCTTGTGACGCACGCAGAAAAACTCTTTCAGCGAAGCCACCTGCCGCGTCCTACTATAGGATAAAACCCCTAAGCGCGGCCGCAGGCCGCCAAGCAGGAAAACTTAAGTATGCGAAGCCAGATTTCAATACTTAACTTTAGTAAAAGGGAAAATCATTACCTCTTAATTATAAAAATAAGAAAACTCTTAATTAATGTAAAATGGAAAAGTTCTTCAAAACTGAAATGAGAGATAAAGCCATTTCCTTATATTACTTATGTGTCCTAAGGCCATGATGGCTTTGTCTCCCATTCGAATGAAAAAAAAAAAAAATAAAAGGCTTTATCTCTCTTTTGAATGGGAGACCTGGATTCATTGCATCCAGCAAAAAAAAAAATTTATTTATTTTATTCCTTACCGCAAAATTATTTCTCAAACTAACTACGTAGTAAGTATTATTTTTAATGAATGAGTGGTCTTGACCATTCATTAAAACAAGTTTTGTTTACTTATTATAACGCGACATAATCTGCATTTTTGACGATTTTGAAATAAATTTGAAAATGAAAAAAGTCCCCAAAATATTTTTAGGGACTTATTTCATATGAAATAACTCCCCAATATAAAAATGAAATAAGTCCCCAAAAAAATGAAATAAATCCCCAAAAAACGTTGTTGTTGCCTCTCATATATTTTTTTGGGGAGTTATTTCATTTCCGTTTTGGGGACTTATTTCGTGGGGGGCTATTTCATGCCGCCTTACAGAACATGGGTACAGAACAATGAATTCTTTTCGAACGTATTAAAAAAAAAAAAAAAAACGCATTTAAGTTAAGTGAAAAGATAATGTTCGGTACTTGCAACAACCTTAAAACTTGCACCGAGCCCCGTTTTCATTGCGACCAAGATTCGAGTTTCTACTGTATTTGGCCAATGTCTTTAAGTCTAGCCGTATGTAGTAGTAATAGCAGTAGTAAACAGTAGTAGTTAAAGCACTTTGTTGTTGGTGTTGTTGTTGTAGTAGGTAGTGGCAGTTAAAGTCGTCGTAGTTTTACTACTATATACATAGATTATGTGACACGAGGTTTAAGCTTTTGTGTGTGAAAATATTTTTGGAATGAGCACAAAGTCAATTAAATTTATTTTAAACACTTTACCATTCTAGGGACACATGACTATTATTACTACAACTACTTACTTACTTTACTGTAGAGAAAAAAAAACTACAACAAACACAACAACGGCAACAGCAAATAAACTATTAACTATACTATTCAGCTAAACTTGTTTAAGTTCATTTATTTTGCTTTTGTTGATGTCGTCGTTAATGTTGTTGTTCTTGTCGTTGTTGCTATTACTAATGTTGTTGTTGTCGTTTTCTCTGATTCATTTTGTGCCAATATCAAAATATGGTGAGAATTTTACAAAGATGTTATTGACATCATCAAAATAATACCACTAATAATAATAATAAAATACAATAAAAATAAAAAAGTAAAATAAACAGTATGTTTGTGTGTGTGATAGTATTCAGTTGTAGGTATTTCAAAGTTTTTTTGTTATATTTGTCTTGCATAAAAAAAGCAGTAAAAACAATAACAAATAAATAAATATTGTTAGAATCCTAAAGATTCAAAATTTGGCAAATGTGAAATTAAGTATGAAATGTGTTTTATGTTGGGTTATTGAAAAAATTAAAAAAAACCTAAAAAAAATAAAATATAAAAAAAAACATAAAACAGTTCTTATTGTTGTCAATTAACTGAACGCAGAAGGCCTTTAAGTTGAATGTATAAATAATAAAAGGGGTTTCCGTCAATTTGTTGTTGCTTGTTTGCTGCTTTTTTCAGATGCGTTTTTTTGTTGTTGATGTTTTTATGTTTGTATATCCATCTATACATATAAACACATACATACATACTTAATGTCTGATAGTCACTAATAATAAGGTCGGAACGTGTGCCAGACAGCTGTACATTAATTAAGGCTCCAGCTGAAAAATAGAATTGTAATTTCCTCTCGTGCGATTATCATCACCATCATTCGCAAATAAATGCCATCATTGTTTTAGCAGCCAGAAAACGCAGCAAAAATTACACAAAAAAAAACAACAACTCCAAACATAAAACATAGCTTGTGCTCTCATACACGAGTCCATAACATCGATTTTATAAGTATGTTTGTTGTTCGTTCATGCCCAACAGTGACATGCGAAATTATTAAGACATAGACAGTTTTTTTGAACTGGCATTTAAATTTGCACGTCTCAATTGAAAGCAGCAGTAAATATAGAATATAATCAGCAGTATTTCAGAAATTCCTAGTTGGACTTTACAATTTTAGGAATTGCATTTGAAAATTGTTCATACATATATTAGACCTCAGATACATATTTCGATATTTATAAACTTAACCAATAATAGATGCGTCAAGCATCAAGGTGCAGTCCATTTTTTCATTAAATAATCCAATAATTGAAACAAAGCAGCGAAAAACGTTGTAAATGACAAAATAATTATTTTTCCGAAGAACAAAAAATGAACGGGCAAGATTATTTATTTATTTTAATTATCAAAAATAATCATAATAAAAACTTTTATGCAAAAAATCAGGAGATCAGGATGTCAGTTCAAAAAGTGTTTATACTATGAAAAGCTTCATGACTAGGGGCAAGGCGGATTCATTTTTCAGGTGGCGTTGAAAGCAAAGCTGTGCTACTTTTTTCTTAAATATAGAAATGTCAAAAGTTGCTTGTGGTTTTGACATATCGAAGGCAACAAAAATTTACATTGTTGTGTTTTTGGTGTTGTTACTTGCTGTATTATCAACAACACCGTTTACATGAATTCGCCTTGACTAGTGGCTATAAAAACGCTATTCCACAATTCACAACAGAAAGTTTGTATATAAAGCGTTTTTCCAGTGCTTCTATTTATTCTTGTTTTTTATGCATATAAGCCAATTTTAAAAATTTTATTTTCATTGTCCTTTCGATTTCCCACATAAATGTTTGCACTTTGTTAAACATATCAGTTACTTCCGACAATTTCGTTTATATCTTTTTGTAAGCAGTGCAACGTTCTACACTGCCTGACTCTATGTAATTGCATTTTGACGGCGATAAGGTGCAAAAATAACAAGATTGTCGGCGAACTCGAAATTATTGAATTACTTATGTTTTAAGGATAAATTTTGATATATCCAAAATAGTTAAGTTAAAAGTATTTCCGAAAAAAATATTTTGAGAAGCCACGGTTTATTGAAAATTAACCAGTTTTAAGCCACACTCAGCCACTTCCCAGTAAAAATGTGCTCCAATAGGATCATGTTTTTTGTATGAATTCATACCTCAAACCTGCTTCAAAATACCCAAATTTTTTTTACTGGGTTATCCCTTAAGAGTCCATTCCTTTTTGATTGTATATGTTAAGTCTAGGAAGGCTAGAGTTTTGCGTGTTTTAAAATTAAAGTCTAGCGATATATTAAAAATAAAACAGTTATACAATTGTTTGCATTTATGTTTAATTCTAAAGGGTGCAATGCTAAGATGTAGGTGCACCTTGACTTATACACACAACCACCCTGAGAGTTAAGATCATCATGATCAGAAAAATATTAAGATATTTTGTTTTTCATTATTTATTTCTTGAATCTTCATATATTAAATATGAAGTAACAATAATTAATTAAATCTTATCCTAAAGGGCATAATAAACCTCACAAATGGCTTGGAAAACATGTCAAAATTTTACGCTTGTACAAACATTTTGTGTTGTTAATTGGGGTGTTTGCTGTTTGGACAAACATTTGAAGCAATGTTTGCAGAAATATTAAAAACTTTTAATATTTGGCAGACATGTTGGATATTTGTCAAACTTTTTGTGGCGTCTAATGCTAAATGTATTCAATTCAATTAATTTTTAATATTAAACTAAATTTTTTTAGTAGTATTGCTTGCCACAAAACAGCTCGTTGTTTTAAAACTGTTTACTTAAAATTTTTTGCCTTTATTTTATAATTTCTTCTTCGTTTTAAGCTAGAAGCAATAAAATTGCCGCAGCACTATTGGCATCTGCATTCATTGAAAACAAAACAAAAATGAAAATTAATGTTTGAACGGAAAATATTTGTGTTGTTTATTGACACACCCCAAACGGAAATAATGTGTGTGTTTGCCAAGCATTTTGTGTGGTTTATTATGCCCTTTATACTTTATTTTATGTGATGCAAGTGCAGAACAAAAATTTTCTTCATCACGGGTTCTGTTTACATATATATGTAGGTGTTTATCGCTCATCTAAATGGGTAAGCGCTGCAGTGTCTCTTCTCCTTAGGCGAGTGGGGCCGCTATCATTTCAAATATTTCGAGCTACACTGATAGGAAAATACATCTTTCTATTAGTGATGCCCAATGACTAACGTCTTCGTACAAGTTTGTCATTTTTTACGTGTCATCTATTTTATGACTATAATGACATCAATTCGATGCCACATTTTGTGTATTATTTACATTATTTTCATGATAACAATGTATTATAAGAAGCAAAAATTCCTATATTCTATTTTTTTAAATTATAAAGTTAAGTAAATCAAATTTTTAAAGTAGAATGATTACGAAAGCCATATGGGGCATGGTGCTGGTATCTTGTTATTGAGAGTTCTGCTGTAAACAAAGGTCGTAGTTCAACGAACGTGAAACAAACATATGTAACGGGTAAGTAGATAATAATATTCTCTCACTTTGAATTAAGTCAATTCGAATGACTTTGACTTAATGACATTAAAACGGTGCTAATGTGTACATTCTCCGATGTTACTGCGTCATCGCACTAAGGACATGTTCGTTATTTCTGTGATGCCGATGTGTCATCCCTTTGATAACATAATTTCATTTTGACCCTGATGACACTTTGGCCAAGTGATGTTAAGGTTGACATCACCATAATGAACAGTGTCATGGGGTAAAAACGAAGAATCTTGTCACAGTGCTGATGCCAAAATACATCAGCGTTGCGACGCTTTTTCTATCAGCCTTTTAAGTATTTTAAGATATTGAACAAATATTTTCGTGATCCACTGTTAATCGATGTGAGTAAGTACTTGGCCATATACTTAAACGCTTACAAATCTTGAAATGTATGCCAAAGTAAAATATGATAAAAAAAAAATGCATCTCAACATGTTTATTCAATTATCCACCAGAACTTAAACAAAAGTGACCTCATTGATCTACTATAGTCGGCCATAATCTGATTGTTTGTGTGTTTGTATGCGTGTGTGCGTATGACGTCAGAAATGTCAATTAATAATTTATAGTAAGATTTTAATAATAAAGGAAAAAATCACAATAATTACTATCAATTAGTTAATTTTATGTTCTATTTTATGACAACATGTGCAAAACTTTAAATTTAATGATGTTGATATACATATAACATATAATGTGTATATAGTTACATATGTATGTTTGTATGTACCCAGCGCGAAAAAGAAGGAGTACGGTTGCCTTCTGGAAGGCCTCTATACTCCTTCTTTTGGATATACAAGGCCTGCTCGCTCCATTCCATACTCATATCTTTTTTACACACGTTGTCATTGCGGAAAAGGCCTTCCGCTCTCACTTTTTAAGCAGGTACATAATAAGGCGGCATGAAATAACCCCCCAAGGCGTGGGGCCTTATTTCATATGCAATAAAGCCCAATTTTTGTAAATTAAATTAGCCCCCAACGAAATGAAATAACGCCCCAAACATAAGTGAAATAATTCCCTAATTTTTGGGGGCTTATTTCATATGAAATAAAACCTCAATTTCTGAAATGAAATAAAGGCCCAATATATGTAATACAATTAATTATACAGTTTTGCTTAAAAGAATCACGCGATATATATCATGGTATGATACACCAAACACAAGCTTCGCCAACAAAGGCTTTTCTGCATAGCCGGCCTTCGGCCGGGCGCAATGACTTTTTCCTTTATGGTATAACGAACAACGGCTTCGCTAGCTAAAGCTTCTCTGCATAGCGCCAGGATTTTCTCCTCTATAGTATAAAAATACCGACTCGACCCGGCTACGCAGAGATGCTTTAGTTAGCGAAGCCGGTATTTGGTATACCATATAGAAGAAAACCATTACGCCCGGCCGAAGGCCGGCTATGCAGGGCAGCTTTTTTTTTTATCGAAGGCGGTATTCTGTATACCAAAGTGGATAAATCCTTGCGCCCAAAAACGTTTACATTAGAAATTTGAAAATGAAATAATCCCCCAATAAATATATTGGAGCTTTATTTTATAATGATTTTTTGGGGGATAATTTCATATGAAATAATACCCCAATTAAAAAAAATGAAACAACACCCCAAACAAAATGAAATAACCCCCCAAAAATGGTTTTTATTGTTTTCTGTACAAACTTTTGGAGGGTTATTTCATTATTTTTTTGGGGGGATATTTCATGCTGCCACATAATAATGGTAATGGGATAAAAAAAAAAAAATAATTATTTTGCTTTCGCTTGTGCAAAAAAACAATACAAAAAATGTTACTCACTTTTCATAGAGCCGACCCTACCATGAGGCATTCTCTAGCAGTTAGATAAGAATAGTAATTGAATCAAAAAAATTTTAAAGCAGGCCTTAAAAAAGGCCTAAAGTAAGAAGTTCTTCTGAGTTTTTCCGCTGGGTATGTGAGTGTTTATATTATTTCGTATGTGTGAGTGAATGACTGTTTGCAATATAAATTGCCGATTTGTATTGAAAACTCCTCGATGAATGTGTGACACAATAAATGAATAGAAAAATGTGAAAATGGGTGTGATATTATTTAGTTTTGAAAATTTGTTGTCAAATTGTTAAGTCTTAAATATGAGTTTTTTCATATTCAAGACTTAATATTTCATGAATTATTTAAATTTCTGAGCAAATTTTGCAAAACTTAAATATATTGCTTTTTTTAGAGGAAGGCTCAATATTATCCAAAGTATTGTTATGTTTTACATTTTTCACATATAAATTTAAAAGGAGTATAGAAAAGAAGACCCCTAAAGCTGGAACCACCCATGCGTTCCGAACAATGTTTTTGTCCGGACAAAATTTTTATATCCACAACACAATAGTGGATAATAATAGCACTGCTGGCTGGCAGTCCATGTTACTTTGTGCCCAAAGTTTAAGTCGCAATTTTGGAGATAATGTGATAAAATTTAGCACATAGGTTGTTATTGGCACAAGGACCAAGGCTTTCGAAAATGGGCCGAGTCCTAGGACCACGAGGTGAGATAGGGGGCAATTTCTGCCTCTCAGAATTCGCTTTTTCCGATTAAAATGAAATTTTAAACATAGATAGATCCATATGTATATATAGCTATGCAGTTCTTCAAAAATTGGACCACAAGGAGAGGGGGAGGTAGGGGGCAACTTCTGCTTCTCACAAATTTGAATGAAATTTACAACATAGATATTCCATATTTATATGGACACATAAGCATGATTTCCATGGGTCCCGAATAGGGTGCACTCTCGTAAATGTGTTTTTAAATACTGTGGTGTAGGGTATCATATGGTAGGTCAACCATACTTTCTAACTTGTTTTTATAATAAGTTTGACGTCTTATTTTTGAGAGAGAAAAATAATTTTTTTGTTTGGCAAGTTTTTCTTGAATTGGCTTAATTTTAATTTTTGTTCAGAACATAGTATTAAAAGTACCAGGTATGTTAGGTAGAGTTTTCATTATTTACCCATGTAATGTCAAATTAATGTATTTGATTTTTGACGCTTGTTTTATATATGGGGGGTTTCATGTCAAGTTACCCTATTTTTAAATCGATGTCTTCCGATTTGGGAGAAATTAGAACCAAGCTTAGTCCTATTAAAAAGTAGTTTGGCCACACATTTTCAACAAGATAGTTCAAAAAGTTTCTGAGATAAAGGGGGTCAAAGTTTGACATTTTGTCCATACAGGTGTTCTTTCTCATCCATGTTACTTATTACCTATTGGTGTTAGACAAATTTGTCCCAAGTAGCTTAGAAAGCTATTTGATCAATCTTTTTAAAAGAAATATTTTTGTTTTTTTTTAAATTTTTTTTTTAAATTTAAAACTTTTTTTTTAAGGTAATATTTTTTTTTTTTTTGCTCAAAAGAAAGCTTATGTCTTTTCCTTTAAGGTAGTTTTGGTCGCTTTTAAAAAAATAATTTATTAATTTTTAGCATATGCAGTGTTCTTTCTCATCCATGTTACTTATTACCTATTGGTGTTAGCAAAATTTGTCCCAAGTAGCTTCGATAGCTATTTGATCAATCTAATTTCTAATATAATAATGGGTGCTAATTTCACCCAAATCGGAAGACATCGATTTAAAAATTGGGTCACTTGACATGAAATCCCCCATATGGGTTTAAAAATTGAGAACAAAAATTCTAATGAATATACTTTGCACTTATTCCACCATGCTTCAGAGCAAAACTCAGTTCAGTTGCCACTTTTTTTTAATTTTCACATAAAAGTTGTTTTGGTTGTTTTTTTGCTGAATAATAAAATAAAAAAAATTCATAAAATTTAAAAAGATAATAATATAATAATACGCTTTAAGATAACAATTTAAAATAAGTCGTTTGCTAGTTGTACTGCATAATTGCTTACATCTGTAAACTATATTGTTACAAGTGAAACTGGGGCTTATAATTCTTATTCGCTTAACAGTTTTATCTGTATAATATCTTTAGTTTTTCTAAAATCTTTGGATGAAGTTTCCTGATGATCTGGCCTTAGCAACCAGTGAAATGCGCATAGGAATAGCTTATCCCATCAACAATAAACTTCAGTTTGTCAATAGTATGAAATGGGAATTTAGCACATTATAACGAAACCTTGATAATTAATTTTTGAATCTCAAGAAAAACTTTGATATGGCAGCTTTGTTTTTACGGTCAAATTTTCCGAAATGGGTGAATCGTTCTGCAGAACAATCTCAGTAAACAAATAATTCTCCAGACAAAAATATTGTTCGGAACGCATTGATGAATCTTCTTAAAATGTCAAAAAAAGACAAACTCTTTGAATGTGTTAGTGAGAGTTGTTGAAAAATGTTTGGTAAAATTGGTAAAATTTTTTAGTTCCGTTTGATACATTTACGACTTTGGCCCCAGTTGTCTTTTGTGGCAAAGCGTGATTTGGTTAGCCTTGGACTAAGTCACTCTCCCATTTTTAAAAGAACTTCTTTAAATACTATCAAAACATGGTTTTGATTTAATAAGTGAGTAAATTATTTATTAACGTTTTTTTTCAGAATTAAGCTTTGAAAAAATTGGGAAATTTGTGATGGAAAGACTCAGCACAGAACCAGAACAGAAGTACCAAATTTGTGCAATTTTTTCCTTTTTTTTTTTAAGTCAGCATTCGTTTATTTAGACAAAAATATCATATTGCATAATGAGCGATGATGCCCATTTTTACCTCAATGGCCACGTGAATAATCAAAATTGCAAAGTGTGGGGCAATCCAAGATCAATTGTTGAACATCTATCTAATGCACTTATTTAGATGCACAGTATGGTATGAAATAACTTTAGAAAAGAACATTGAACCACATTTTTTAGAAAACGACGAAAAAGTTGTGGGTAATGTGAGTTGCAATGATTACAAATTGTTTAAGGCCTGAGGTAGATAACCAGAATTGTGGTTCCAGCAAGAGGGAGCCATAGCTTGTCCAACTACTTGATTTTTGGCTACCGAATCTTATAGCGTTTTGCTAATTTCGACGCCCGATTTAACAACGTCCGATTTTTTTCTTTGGGGCTACCTAAAGGATAAAGTGTATGCCAGTAAGACAAGATTCCGTCAAATGCTTAAGGCGAATATGCGAGAATAAGTGAGTGCGCTGGGATCTGAAATTCTAAGAGAATGTATGGGAAATGCTCTGAAAAGAGCAAGTCAAGTCGAAACAAACAATGGGAGCATTTAAAATATATTCAGCCATGTCACAGAGTACAATTGCGTTCGGAAACGGAATTCATTCCGTATTTTGGTGTTTCAGAAAATGACTAAAACATTTTTCGGAATGAACCTATTTTTGGTTTCATGAACGGAATGGGAGTTTTCTGTATCTGGAAGGCCAAAAAATTATCAAAATACCCTTTCTATGAATCAGGCACAACTCAAAAATCAAATTTATAGCGAAAACGAAAATTTCGTTTGAGTCACTGTCTTCTATGGCTTTTCTTCTTCAACATTCTCTCAATTTGATTAAAATTGTTTTTGAAGACAGTTTTCTGCCTTTCCTAAGCATTTTTGAATTTTGAGTTGTTTCTTTTTTTGATTAACCCTTATGTGAATGGCAAGGTATCCGGGTACCCTTGGCGTTTTCAGATTAATTTTTTTTCCAGAAGGAGATGAACCACATAGCTGAAACTTCTTGAGAACTCCTTACTATTAATAAATTTTAAATTATAATTATTTTTTAGCTAAAAAATCATTTTGGAAGGGCTTGGTGTACCAAATTTCATCTTACACCCTTAACGGTATGGCAAGGTACCCGGGTACCTTCATATATTAAGTATCGAAAAACGATTATTGCAAGTATATTTTTAGTAAACTGTTGCTAAAATAAAATTAAAGGAAGTCGTAATGAATATTTAAGAAAAACAAACAAAAAAAATATACATAGATAAATAAAAAATAACCAGAAATGAACACTTAGCTATTTGTTAGCAGTTTGTTGAATTTAATGCTCATTTCAAATTGGTTTGAAACATTTTTGCGAGCACACGCAACAATTCCCTGATACGGGAGTACGCTCGCTTTTATCATTTATTTTGCAAACCGAAAATGTTTGACGTGGATACATGAAAATCTTTCCCCAGCAAACTCGGTATTGCAGATTTGACTGAGATAACTTTTGGGTTTATGATGCGTTGTTGAATATTTACTTACATACTTCAAATATGATCACTTTCAAAAATTGTCTGGTTTTCCATATATATGATATAAGATGATAATGCTGCTACACCTATTGTATTATAAAATCGATTTGCTCTGCGTTTGCAGGAATATTCCTTTTGTTTTGTTGTAAAATGTAAAACTTTCAGGTTAAGCAGCAAAAGTAGATTCTACATTAGGCTTTCTGGCTGGTTGTACTTTACAACTTTCCATGCAAAGGGTAAGAGTTCATGGCATCGCAAGCCCAAGACGGTTTATATCTCTGACGTAAATTCGTAATATGCGGGTTTCATCATTTTCAAAACTTTTGATCAGTAGCATCATTTTGAATCTGCTGACAACGGCAAGTGAGTAGTTTTCCACAACTCTGTTATGAGTTCTCTATTTGTTTTGTGGACGCCAGCGTGAATAAGAATCCCAATTAAGCGTTTAATTATTCTTCACAAAATTACTCAAATGTTTTTATTCCACATAAAAAGTTCAACCTGTGTATCTTTGCAATAAGCGAAATCATCGGAATAACATTTATATTTTTTTTGTTTCACATTTGCATAGAGGAATATTACTTGCGTATCTTACCAGTAATACGTTATTCAACTCAGGGCGCTTACAAGATATTGAAATTTAACTGAAAATGAACTTCTATTGAAAGTCTCAGAGTTATTTTACGTGACAATGCACATATTTTCTTCAAAGAATTTAAGTTTCCAATATTATTTCCATATAGGTACCCGGGTACCTTGCAATGCTGTTAAGGGTGTTTTTTTTTTTTGCCATTCACATAAGGGTTAAGTGTGCGATATTTCCAAAGTATGACCGCCAACGAAGAATTAAATCAGAAACAAAAAACTTATTTATTAGATAAATCATAACGTTACTCATACGCCAGCCTGTATTTATAAATTTATTTTTGAAACATTATTTATTACACATTTTTTGTTAAATAGAATTTCTAAAAAAAAAAATCAATCCAAAGAATAAATAAAAATAATTTTGTTTGTTTTTATAATGTTGAGAATAATTATTGCAACTAGAAAAAAAGCAAGTTAGAGTGCTATATTCGGCAGTGCCGAATCTTTAATGCCCTTCTCCACCCACCTTCGAACACACATTATCAAACAAAAAAAAATATGAAGAACAACAAGTGATTTTATGGGTAAAAATGAGAGGCAGTCGTGGTTTTTTGCTCATATCTCAACAGTTAATTGACTGATTAGCAAAAAATTTCTGACTATATTTGATACAAAATTTTCTGGGGTCTTCGAACGGAAACACGGACAAATGGTCAGAATGACATCGTTTAATCAACTCCGCTACTCTCAAGGAACCAGAATAAAAATACCTGATAAGGTCTTAGATTAATATTGTAGAAATGACAAACGGATTGAAAAACTTTCCACCTGTGGTGAAGGGTATACAAATTATTCATTAGAGTGAAAAACCACATACATTTGTATTTAGATGAGACATTAGCAAGTGCTGCTAATTATTCTATAGAAAATTATAAATTTAAAAATGAGAAAATAATAAAAAATTTAATATAAAAACAGTTGGTATAAAAATTTTAATAATTTCAAGCAAAAAAAATCATACGAAAATTTTAAAAACTTGATTAATGTATTCAAATGTCTGATAAACTTGTGTTCACTATCAATATGAAACAACTTATTTTTAATAATTTGCAAAAAAACACGCTTTTAAAAGCACCTAAAATTTTTAGTAAAACACCATGTTGTCGTTACTGAGGTTTCTCTGTAATTTGCTGTAATAAAAGACGCCTAATCAAGGCTACTAAATTTCTAAGTTACAGTATTAAAGTACGCTTTTTTTATATAAGTATGTAAGAATATAATTTTACGTACATAGTTATATATAATTTAAATTTATTTATTAACAGTGACATGTTGTATGCGAATGTTATCGTCTGTCAGACAGCTGACATTTGTGATGTTTATAAGCAACACAAATGTAAGCTCAGATACAAATAAAATGTTTATTGCTTTGACATCACACACTAACTGAATAACCTTGTTTTATACAAAATTGTTCAATGTTTGACCAACATGTTTAAAAAAAAGTTTAAATAGTAATAAACTTTTCTACAACCCGTTAAAACATTGTCAAACAAAATAATTTTTACAGATGTATATCTGCAAATAGGCCAATTATATTCAGATCCAGGTTGTTATAAATGCCTAAAATGTTCATACTATGCTTAGCTAAAAGTGATACAGGAACTCTAGAAGAGAGAGAGAAAGGCAGTTTTGTTAGAGCTTAAATTAAAGACTTGTCCAGAGTCTAAAGGTCCAACCAGAATATGCATAAACAAGCTTAAGTTACTGTCAAAAATCAACGAAAAAACGCTCAAATTCATTTAAAAGAACAAAAAACATTTGGTCCCGTACGGAATATGCGACCAGTTTCGCACTTCACTTAAGCAACTGACAATTTTATAAAATTTAACAAAAAGTTTCTTTAAGTTCAATTTTGTTTGGTCCATAAGATTTACATGAATTCGCACAATTCCTTAAACAACGTTATGCACATTCTGGTTGGGCCGTAAGGTTGGTCCAACAAAAACGCAAAATGTTAGTTGTAAATAAAACAAACAAATTTCAGAGAATAATCCTAATATGTGTGAAACAAAATTTAGGCTAAATGCTCGCCACGGCTTCGGTAGCATACCTCTATCCGACGGTCCATATTTTCAATAAATCTGAAAAAAAATTAAGGTTCAATGTCTTTAATCTGCCGAATTGTCATCCTTTAGCTCTTCAATTGTTCTTGGCTTATTGACGTTCACTTTTTCTTTTGAATATCCCCAAAGAAAAAAGTCCAATGGGTCCAATCACATGAATTAACATCGCCACCACGTGAAATAGCACGGCCATTGAATTTCTCGCGCAAAAGAGCCATTGTTTCGTTGGCTGTGTGGCAAGTTGGAACCACATATCGTCCAGGTCCATATCCGCAATATATGGCCACAAGAACTCCGTTCTCATCTCGCAATAGCGAACACCATTCACGGTAACTGCTTGGCCGACCTCATTTTCTAACAACAGCAATCTTTTCCGCAGAACAAACTGGGCGAGTATGCACTGGGGTTTTCACATTTCCTAAAGACCAGGTTTGCCGAAATTTGCGCACAATTCTCCCGATTGTGGACACATTTGGTGGATTATGCTGACCAAAAAAATCACGAAATGCATTTTGATATCAACGCCCATTTTTGTAAAACGCTTCAACAATCTTAACGCGCAGCTCAATCGTGTACCTCTCCATGGTTGAATTTGTCAAACACTGAACAAAGAAATGTCAAATCACGGTGAACAAATAACTTGACGTTAAGGCTTGACTCACAATTAACATCGTGCATTATGATTGGAACCACCATAAAGCAGAAACAAAATTTCTTTCTTAGTATTTTCATTACAGACTCTAAAACAATCTAACAGATGTGTTCCAACCCGGTTTCATTTTGAGATGATGGATTAAGGCTATATTTTTTTTTTTTTTAAACAAGGACCACGAGGGAAAGTAGCGGGCAATTAATTTATATAGACACATATGCTATTAATTTTTTTAAAAAATAGGACGACTAGTAGTAATTTCTGCCTCTCCGAAACAATCCGAACATGAAAACATAGATAAATCCTTATTTAGATGGAGGGAGGTAAATACATATATAAACACATGTTTATATGGAAAATTAGTTTATATTTTTTTATTTTAGGTCGGGTATTCCCTACCTTAATGGTGAATGGCGAGCTATAATGAGCCATGCTAAATGTATTTTTGCTCCAAAAAATGAATCAGCTTAACATCAAAAACATTTGGGTTCAACGAGACGAACAAGTTGCGCAAAATCATTTTATTGCAAAATACATTTGGTGACAACTTAATTTTATGAAGAGGCACTGTTCACTTGCCCCCTTGTTCGTTGGATTTAACGCCTATGGACTACTTCTTATGATGTTATATTATAGTTTGATAACGACACACCAGCAACTCTTGAAGCATTTGAAGCCAATATTCATTCATATCACCATTGTAGGGATACGGCAAGATTTATTGAAAAAATTAGTCACAAATTGAACTTATCAAATGGACGATGTAACTCGTAAATGCGGCATATCCCGGAATGCATATTTTAAAAATAAATGCCATGTAATTTCTGTCTCGTATTATTAACTTAAGTTTTAATGCAGCTAAAAACCCCCTATAAAAAGTAAAGAAATCTATTTTCAACTTTTTTTCATTCCATTTTCTCCCCTAAGGTACTTTATTTGGGACTATATGGAAGGGATGGAATATGTTCAAATTTTTACACTTTCATTCAATTAACTACATCGCTTCTACATAGATGAAATTTGCTTAAAATTGGATTAGATTTTTTGGAAACATCAAATCAAAAAATATCAATTAATATAGACAACTAAGAAAATGTTGTAGCATGGCGCAACGTAACGTAATAAGTTAATGGTAAAAAAATATCGTAATTTGAAGAATATTAAAACGAAACATTTCCATAAATGTTTATATAAAAATATGATGAAAACTTAATATGCCGACTCAAAACGCAATTTTTCGAAATCTGTTATTTTTTTTAAATTTAAAGCTGACCTCCAGATAAATGATTTTACTTTACAATTTGTATATGGGTAATTCCAAAGTGTTGAACGTGACAGTCGTACGTACGCATTAAAAATGCAATAACATTTTAAGCAAAAAATATTTTTACGTTCTTTTAACCCTTAAGTTATAGCACTAAAAAACACTGTTATCTATGCTAAAGAGTATGGAGGACGCGATTCTAGGTCAAAGATAATGGCTAAAGAAGTAGTGGTTCGAACGTGAAAAAAACAGAAGTAGTTTTTTTTGCCATGTATAGAAAGGCGTAATTCAGCGAAACCTGGAACAATTTTTTAGTCAAACTACTTTCAGAATTTTACGTAGCAATGTAACATTAAAATGTCTTGGTTTGATTCCAGAATCTTCTGTATTTTCTTTTTTTAAGCCAAAATCTGGGTCGATACGTGACATTTCGAACGTAAAATTGTTTCTGTAATAATTTAACTGCATAATGATCAAAATAAAATAAAAATTTAACGTTAATTAATTAACCTCTTCCGAAGATTACAGACCATGTATGAAAATTTTTTTGGAATAATTTTTATCAAATATCACCTCTTTTCAGGAAGATAATATTAAAGAAAACATACAATAAAACATTCTCACAAATAAGAAATTACGTTTGCACAACTTTGCAGTCTGATTGTTCATCTAAGTGTACATTTATGAGTAAATTTATAAAATTAGTAAAATCTAAATATTTCTCTATAACAATATTGTAAAATAATCCGCTTTTAATAACTTTTAAATTTTCGGTTACGGTGGACCTTTTGACGGAAATGCAATGAAATGTAGTTTCAAGTCAACTATTTTAGCAAAGTACTTCTTTTTTAAAACACTTGTTCAAACAGAATTTTAACGTTTTGTTATGGAATTGGTCTTATAAACAAATTAACATTTAAAGCTTTTTAAATTAACAAATAATTAATGTAATATTTTACTGTACCTACACCCTGCAGGAAACCTGGGAATAAATATCTCAAAGTCACCACTTTTGTCGAATATTTTGGTGACTTTTTTGCAAAGCCTCGACACATTTTTGTCTGCCTTTGAGAAAAAGGACAGAAATTTATAAACATTTTTAAAGCTGAATTCGGTTTTAATAATCTAACACGTTAATAAAGCAATATGGGCATTTCCGTCAAAAGGTCCACCGTGACCGAAAATTTAAAAGCTATTAAAATCTGATTATTTTACGATATTGTTATAGAGAAATATTTAGATTTTACTAATTTTATAAATTTACTCATAAATTTGTTCACTTAGATGAACAATCAGACTGCAAAGTTGTGCAAACGTAATTTGTTATATGTGAGAATGTTTTATTGTATGTTTTCTTTAATATTTATCTTTCTTAAAAGAGGTGATATTTGATAAAAATTATTCCAAAAAAATTTTCTTACATGGTCTGTAATCTTAGGAAGAGTTTAAAGAGAAATATGTTATTCGGATTAACGGTAAATTTTTAATTTGTTTTAATCATTATTCAGTTAAATTATTACGGAAAAAATTTCACGTTCGAAATGTCACGTATCGACCCAGATTTTGGCTTACAAAAAGGAAAATACTGAAGATTTTGGAATCAAACCAAGACATTTTAATGTTATATTGCTACGTAAAATTCTGAATGTAGTTTAAACTAAAAAATTTTGCCAGGTTTCGCAGAATTACTCCTTTTAATACATGGCCACAAAAACTACTTCCGTTTTTTTCACGTTCGAACCGCTACTTCTTTTTCCATTATCTTTGACCTAGAATAGCGCCTTCCATAAACTTTAGCATAGATAACAGTGCTTTCTTAGAGCCAGTTTTTTACATAAAGATCAGCGAATAAATTAGAACTAATCTTTGAAATTCGTTTTTGGGTAGTCGATTATTTCATTTTGTTTCCAAGTTTAAACGCCCAAAGTTGGCGGTTTAAACTTGCGATAGAACTTTCAAAAGTACGAATGCTTATAAAAGGAAATTTTTTTTAATTTTTTTTTATTTAAAGTTTTATTAAATATTCCACCTCGTAAGATAAAATATTCCTTGATTATTTTGCTTCTTTTTCGATTTCATTTATTTTTAAATATATAATATTATATAACACAATACAAAATTCTATCCTTTTCTTCTTCTTTTTCACGTTAAGAACAGTAATTTGATGACAATTTTTGGCATTTGTTTTAAACTGCCATACTTATACATAAAAGTATTGTCAATTGATATGGCAATTCTAAAAGCGTTAATCTTTAACTTAAAAACGACAAAGAGGATTAAGGCTAGATTAATTTTATTAAAAGATTAACAAATCTTACTATTGATCCTGGTTTAAACTCTAAGTAAAAAACCCGCTCTTAGTGCTATAATTTAAGGGTTAAGAAAAAGTAAAAATATTTTCTGTTTAAAATGTTATTGCATTTTTGATGCGTACGACTGTCACGTTCGACACTTTGGAATTACCCATATATATGCTTGTATTTGGATTTTTGTCACAGCCTACTAATCTACTAATATTATATGTAAGTCCAAGCTAATAAACTAATAAATTAAAACATACTGGTCTAATCACCGCATTCTGTATCGAGTAAATTATCGTATTTGGTTACTCGAAATCGAATGCTGTCATCTGAAATTACGATACATTTCATTTGATATCGAGTGTCATGATACCAAAATAAAAAATTTCGATTATTTACGCCCCGGTTGCAATGTCTGCATATGGTCCCACAAGATCTACCTAGTTCTTAGGTCA
The DNA here is from genome assembly GCA_930367215.1 of Pollenia angustigena. Lineage (NCBI taxonomy): Eukaryota > Metazoa > Arthropoda > Insecta > Diptera > Polleniidae > Pollenia > Pollenia angustigena. The sequence goes on along the minus strand of OV884058.1, from coordinate 232,421,518 downwards.
GCTGTAGATCCATGACAAACACATGTTAAAGGTCTTAACGACATAGCATTATCTGGTCTACAGGTGGTCAGTAATACTAGTGATTAAGTCAAAAGTGAATCAGTACAGTTTCACTATTGACATTTCCTACAGGGCATAGAAACATAATTTATTTGTATGGCCTTTAAATTTTTTATTAAAGCATATAAATCTAGATCTATGATTTTATACATATTAAATGACAATAAGTTAAAAAAATAAGTATGTATACATGCATGTCTATAAAGACATTTCAATAAGCTTACAGTGTATTTAATGTAATAATTATATTCATGTCACATTATCAGTACTATTCCATCCATATTGAAATGGGTACTTTTTGGAATTATAAATTTAACTCCGGTAATTCCGCTTTTAAAATTTAAAAACAAATAAAATTATTTATAATATTCAAAATTCAATTGCCCTTCGAAAAAATTTCTTAAAGATATTAAATCAATCTTAAAGATTAAAAAGAAAAATAAATTAAATGCAAAAAAAAAACACTGAACATAATAACGTACATACTAAATTTTCAGAACTAGTGTACTTTTTTAAATAAAAACTATTTTAATTATAACATTTATACAAAGTTAGTTAGGGTATGTGTAAAAGTATGTGTGTGTCTGGGTAATAAAATAATGAATTTGGTGTTGGTTGTTAACGAATTAACTTCATTGATCCACCACAGTTGAGGAACATGAGAAGTCATAAAAAAAGACGAAAAAAAGATACATAAAATTAAACGCTGTGAACCGCAACGTTAAATATTTCGACAACAATAATAGCAACAGCACACAACATCTAATAACAAAACCAACAAAAAAAAAACATTAAAATAAAACTTAAAAACAAAGATAAATAAATAAAAAAACAAAAGTAAAAAATAATGAAAAAAAAAAAAAATAAACAGAAACGTTGCAACAACTTTAGTTTTTTAACAACAATGAGTAGACAAACTGTTGTCAACTGAGAATTGTGGCTATGGCTTTGACTTTGATTGCAGCTGCTGTTTTGTTGTAGTTGTTGATGGCACTGACAAAGGCCGGGGATACGTAAAACCAACAAACAACCAACAGCCAACAACATCAGCAGCAGCCAGCAACAACGAAACAAAACTAAGCCGCACAACAGAGAAAAAAATTGTATAAAATTCAAAATTAATTAATAAAAGCACTGATTAGAGAACTGAAATAAACATAAGAAAATGTAACTAACGACACAACTACAATAACAGAAAAAATACCAAAAAGAAAAACAAAAACATAGTTGCCCTTCCGCAGTACTCATCACATTTACAAACATGCATATACACGTTGTGCATTTGCATTTGTATTTGTGTAAATTTACCTCAAGTGTTGTTTGTATATTTTTTTCCGATTTGCGGGTGTGTTGTGCTGCATAAAATTATTTCGGTCTGGTGAATACTACCAGAGCGTGAAGTTGGCAAAAACAAAAAAAAGTAAAGAAATACACAAACACTCACACACACACAGTCAGTCACTGACAGAGATACAAAATCAACAACAAAAACAAAAGTAATTTTAAATTAAGGAAAATCATTAAAAAATGAATTACAAATGAGTGCTTTTATTTGCGATTTTTATCAAACTCGTCGTAATGCAACAATCATTAAAATAAAACTACAACTACATTACACACCCATACAATGAGCACATTCATGTTACCTGTACACTCACACACTAATGCTTAACAAACTAAACTAATAAAAGACACACACAGCTGGCGAATCACAGATGTTTCAGTAACACACTCGCATACATACACTCCGAAAAACATTCAAGCAAAAATCTCATATAAATAAGTACAAATGCGAATGTACAAACCATATTGACTGACGGACTGACACTTTGCCTATCAGAGTATGTCCGTCCATATATATGTATATCAGACAACACAACAGGGGACATAATTTTACCCTTAATTGTTCCAACCTTCACAGGGTTTTGCAGGCTTATTCAGGAGGGGTACTCTCCAAATGACATTTGGTTCTCTATCGCTAAAGCCAAATAGTGGCACTAAAAGTAAAAAATTGCGCAAATGTACAGCAACAATAACAACATGTCCAAATTTGTAAAGTAAATTTAAAAGTTAAAACAAAATAACAAATTTTTTGAAATTAAAATTTTCTATTCCCAAAAATTTAAATTACTTTTTGAAAATAAATAGTGTTGAGAAAGAAAGTATGGTACCCTGCAAGACTCCTATCAGAAGAGAGTCATACAGAAGGGTTCAGTGGAGATGGCATGGGGAGCATACCTGCTTGATGGCCAGGACTCTATGGCCTGGCTATGACGCCAAATCCCCGGTCTGGGGAACATTAGGTTTAGGCATTTTGGAAGACCAGAATCGCCATGTCTGGACGATGTGTCTAATGTGGGTCTGAAATCGATCTCACTGTTCTGCAGGGAGTCGGGGTGGTTCGAGGCTGCAGTGACCTCTAGGGAATAGTCTGGTTGACACTGACTAACTCTTGTCACTGGCTAAGGGTATCACAAGGGGACCGCTATAAGGACCCAAGTGAGCCGTCGTCGTGACGGCTGCCCGTTGAACCTAACCTATATGATACCCTACACCACAGTATATAAAAACAATCTTTGCTATCGTACCCTATTTGGGACCCATGAGCAATTACGGACCTGCTTAAATGTTATGAGGCTAAGTTTCATGTAAAAGTTCTTTGTGTATAACATTATTTAGATATGTATCTTCATCTATATGAGATTGAGGATATGGGACCTTTGGTTAATTTTGGAAAAAAATTTATCATTACATAGTAGCTATCGTTAGTTATTATTATATTTTTATGTTAATACCAACATTTACCCAGTAAAAAAAAATTGGGATTTTTTGAAGCAATTAAGAGAAAAGACGCATTATCGAAATAGAATTTAATATATTGCAAAGTCGACGCGCCGCGTATGACGAATTCCAATATTGTGTATTTTTAACATACACAAATATTTTCTTATTTTTTGTTACGAATATTAGCGGGCAAAAATGCCACGTTTCTCCCAGATGGTTCCTAGCATAAGTGATAAAACTTTATGCAAAATCGCTGTCAAAATAAAAAAAAGCCCATAATTTAATCAACGGCAGTAACTTCAAATGCTCTCACTGTTCACATTTTTGATATTATTTTGTTCTGAATTTTATGTTCACAAGATGCATAAATTTAATGAAAGTATGGTAGCATTGTTGAGAGGGTAATAACTGCCTTCTTTGCTAAATGCGAAAGAACTCTTTTCAAAACCAAAACAAATTGTAAAAACTTGGTTTTTGTTTCAAATGTATTTGTGCAAAAGAAAGGGTGCTTTCAACATCGAGAAATTGGCAGTAAGTGTTTCTATGTGAGAGCATAAGAAAACATACTGTCAAAATAAAATTCTATTTCACGACAGTTTTCTACGGCAAATTCGTATGTCAATTTGTGAAGTGAAGTTCTGTTTGCTCATTAAATCTCCAAAGAAAATAAAACTCAAAAATAGTTTAAACAGGTAAGAGTGGTATATTCGGCTGTGCCGAATCCTTAATACACTTCACCTAACGTAATACAGCGTCTCACCCACTTAAAAAAAAAAAATATAAAAATAATTTAAAAAACATTTCTTTATCTTAGCGGCAAATCATGTACATATGTATGTATGTATGTATTTGTTATTTATGTGTAAAAAAAGTCTACACATTAAAATCAAAAGAAATTTAAAAGCAACAACAGCAATGGATTTTAAGTTAGAGGCCATCTCTGTCATATATGAACCTAACTGGCTGAATTTTAATAGCAATTATTAACGGAGGAGAAGGAGTCCCCATTATATCTGAGGTCATCGGAAAGCCTATTTTAATAAACCAAAGAATATCGTAAAATTAGCTTCGGTCCCTATAGAGACCCAGAATGAATCTGCTTTAAAGGGTCTTGTAAAAATTGCAAATGAAATAACAAACCCTTCCAATTGTGGTAAATAGAATAATAACCATAAAATTAAAACTCAAACTAACTTTTTTCAACTCTTGGTAAATTATGACAGAACAAGGTTTGTATTTATTTCGCCTGAACACTATTGCTATCGAAATTTTCTGTTGTTCAGTGTTATTTATCAACGACAAACATTATCTCAAGACTCTGGTCAAATTTTTTTAGTTTTATTTATTTGTTTTTCTTTATTTCATTTTATTTTAGTTATTTTTTTCACACACTGTCATGCACTCACAAAAGAGAAAGATTCACACGTTACACTCTACCACAACTATTCACACACAATTAATACACATGAAGAAGTATGTATGTGTCAGATTGGTGTTTGTTTTCGCATCCGTATCCGCTTTGCCCAACTTTATTGCAATTTTTTAACTTATGTACTGCATGCATTATCATTAATATTGTTATTATGATGATGATTACAAATGCTAATTCGCGTGGCATTTGCGTGCACAAAGACCCCAACATTTAAGAAAAATGTTAAATTTTTTTATTTTCGTTATTCTTTTTTTTTTTTTATTGTACATTTTTCATCTGAATGATTTATTCAACAACGAAAAGGCAAACAAGAAAACAAGGTACTAGCATTTTCGTACTATTTAAATATGTAAAAACATAAAAAAAATAATAATAAAATGAAATGTTGCATCATTTACACTCTTTATTCATTAATGTTATGTATGCTATTTCTTAACTCGAGTATTCCACGAATACTTTTCTAATGGACACGAACTTGGTCTAATGTGTGGTTACCCAGCAAACATGATACTATGAACTTAAGTTGTAAGAAATAGTTTCATAAATTTAAAAAGGGTTGGAAATTTGTTTAACTGGTTTAATATTTTACAGATTTTGAAGGTGTTTAGTAATTTAAAAATTTTCAATCTTACAACCAGCAAAAAACGTATTGAAGCATTGTTTAAAAATCGTACAATGGCTTCCGCATTGGCGACAAACCATAATTGGACTTAACAATAAAATGCTTAAATAAAAATAATACAACAACTATATAAAATTTTCAAACATTGTAAGTTTAAACTAAAAAACAATATGTTCTAAAGTAAAACGAACTATGTTAACCATAATATGGGTCATGTTGACCAACTTGCATGTCATGGTTAATTTTAATAATATTTTGGATCATTTTGAAAAATCTATGGTTAATTTCTACCAAATTATGGCTTATTTTGATTAATTTATGAAACATTTTAGCTGTATTATGGTTATATTTAACCACAATTTGGTTACCTACAAGCATTAGTATTGTTAGAATCCAATCAAAGTACTTTGATCTTAGGGTATGGTCACCCATATTTTTCTTTCTTCGCGTTAGATTTCAACTTTTGGTTGATCCAGAACGCACACATGTGCAGAAATTTAAATTAAATTTCTAATCAATTAGCATATAAAATTAACGTAATTACAAAGAATCGGTCCAATTTGTAATGAATCGCAATCTTTAAAATATTGATTTAAGCGTGTTTTCCATTAAGCTGGAGGTCCGCACCACGCGTTACTCGCTTTTTCGCACTATACGCAGCTCTCAAAAAAGTAGAATCTGTGTAGTTATACGTAGTAAGTTACATGCACAAAAGCGTAGATGCCTTGAGGCGAAAAGTACTTCTAATTTTGTAAGCGTCACAAGCAGCGTTCGAACAAATCAGGTGATTTTGACAAATTAAATTTTATTTTTACTTGTGCTGCTGCTGCATAAAAAGCGTTGCATGTAACTTGAAACGTAGAACGCAAGTAAGGTTATAAAAGCATGCGCTGCGTGGAGGCGAAAACGCGTGTTATGGACCTCCAGCTTTAGGATGTAAATGGCGAAACTAAATAGGAGTTCTATTCACTTCTTCCATTAAAGTCCAGAACTTTTTCAGCTTATAATGTTTAAAATATTCGGTCACAAACGTACATGTTAATTGCCTTAAATTTTTCTTTCGCATGGGCAGACACCAAAGTCGTTTTCTTTATAAAAATGGCATGCTACCGCCACAACACTGATTGTTTAAGCCGTAAAAGAGTTAAGCCATTTTCTAAAATTTTTCTTTAAATTCGAAAATATCAAGGATAAAATATAGCAACGTTATTTATATATGTATGTACATAATTGCTATTAAATGGTTAAAAAACATACATATGTATATCAGTATTGTAAACTAGCCACTCCAGCCGGCTAATTCTTCCGTGAATAGTTGACCACCGCTGCCTGTTTCCTCGCGGCATTGGTCTCTGACAACATATTTGTTTATAAAACAGCTGTTGCTAAATTGTTTGGCAGGAGCAAGGCGGATTCACACCAGCTAACCTTAGCTTGCTATGTAAGCAACAGCTGATAACTAACCTTATGTCAAAATGGTATACCGTTCTGGTGGTTCTGAGAAATCTTTCATAAATTCTATAATTTTTATTTATTTTGACACAACGTTCAAGTATTTTACAGTGTTGTATCCGTTTTCAAAATAAGACCACCTTGTATGAATTCGCCGGATAACTTTTTGTCTTTTACAGAAACTTTGTTATAGATGTTATACACTACATGTACATAGGGTTACTGCATGTTTTTGGAACACGAGCGCACGACCAATTTTGAAATTTTGTTTTAAATGTAAGTTAAGCGAACGAGCCTTGCGCTGGTGTTCTACAAACAGGCAGTTAGCTAAACAATTCTCTTCAAAATAAAAATATGTATTTTGAAACCTTAATAAGAATTATCTATTTTCTTAACAAGATTTTGTTTGTCGTTCTTATATCCCAATTTTGTATTCTTCATAGAAGCCCTGAAAATTATTGTTGATGGGATAAGCTATTCCAATGCGCATTTCACTGGTTGCTTAGGCCATATCATCAGGAAACTTCATCCAAAGATTTTTGAAAAACTAAAGATATTATACAAATAAAACTAAAATAAGCGAATAAGAATTATAAGCAACAGCCTTACTTGTAACAATATCAAAACTTAAACAAAAACAACAATAATAAACAGTGAGTTTATCTTTTCTAACATTCCCCACTACAGTTGGTTGGAATTCAACCAACATAAATTGTAGTTTAAGAAAACACAAAACAAAAAATAAAGCAAGTTTAATTTTTTGTAAGCCATGCACTTGCCAGTTTCTTTTATATTATTTCGTTAAATTAAATAAAAAACTTAAATTTAAAAAATTTTCAAGAATGAAAAGGTTGTTTCTGCTAATTTTAATACATATTTTGAAATATTTTTATTTTGAAACAAATTTTACAAGTCAGTTGTAAAAAGCTTGTCGTGCACGGCAGACTTACGTAATAAATTTCGTTAAGCTTTGAAATAAAATTAATTGCAAATGTAAGTTAAATATCAGTTTAGAAGTTTTCCCAAAAAATGTATTTACAATTTCGAAATTACATATGAAATGAAGAACATTTTCTCATATTTCTTATCATTTCCGAGAATGTCGCATTAAGTTCTTGCAAAAGCGGAAATTCATGTATTATAAAATCGGACCTTAAGTTTAAAAACTGTTTGTTTGTCTTTAAATCCTCCATATGATTCATAATAAAACTTGTTTTGTGGGTGTGTTAATGATTTTAGAATAAGTAAAAAGTAAAAAGCACTAATTATCAAACACTTAAAACAATTATATATGATAATTTTCTTTTAAATCAACTACAAATCAAATTTTAATGTCGAACATGAATCTGCATTTAAGAAAAAAAAGTATTTTATGAATAATAACTTAAAACTTTGCAATTAAGATTTCTTATTAAAGGTTCCAACCATTACATTCATTTTAAAAATGCATAAAACTGTATGCTTGTTGGGTTATACACACTTACACACAATTATTTACACAAATGTGTGTGTTCGTTCGCGCTCGTACATTGGCTAAACACATTGTTGAACGTATAAAAGTTGTTAATTTGCTAAATAATTTTAAGTGAAATAACGTGAAAGCAAAGTATTTATTGTCGTCGAAGACAAGTGAAATTAAAATTAATAAAAAGTATTTGTTTATTTCTATGTAACTTTTCACTCACCATAGTTTCCACTCACTGCGTAACGTACTGCTTCTACGACACGTTTTGTCTTCCTTATGGGCTGGCCCAGAATAGTAAAGTTTCCAATGTCAATCTGTTGTACAAACAATAAATACAAGCGTCCTGGTTCGATAGTATCACCTCTGACCAGACCTCGTGGTCTAAGTTGTTCGCGATAAATGTCGCACTCACCGCTATTGTTACGATAAGCGAATTGCAGACGCAAATATTTTTGCAGACGATAACCGATCTGCTGTTTAAACACCTCTCTCACCTCAACTGTGGCCGAAAAGTTTTGCCGACGATCGGGTGTCATTGACACAATTTTTCCCTCAAACACTGTGGGCGCTTCGAATGCCAATTGAGCGGGATCTCTTGCAGAGCAATAGCGCCGCGAGTGTTTGCGCATGCGTAGCTGGTGTTGATGTTGTCTCAAGTTGTGTTGGATGGAGTGAGAAGAGTAATGCAAGTTAGTTGGGGCTGATAATGAAGATGTTGCTGATGCTGATGACGCGGACGATGAAGAAGCTGTTAGCAATCCATTTTCATACTTTTTATAGCGACCACGAAGAGAATCACGTCTACTACGGGCCGCCTGCTGTTGCATTGTACGCAATTGCCTTAAATGTTGTTCGTGTATCAGCATGCGACGCTGCTGTTCTGTTAGTTCTCTTGCCAATGGCAACGAGGCTGGAACCTCGTAGGATTCTATAATGAAGCGAAGCGGCAATCTTGACGACTTAATTTTGTTTACATTGGAGTTATCAATGCCGAAAACATTATCTTTTTCTGGCACTGCCACTGGCAGCACAGATTTATTGTGTGTTGTTGAAAAGATGTTTTTTACGATGTTAAGATTATTAATATTACTATGTATCAGTTCTGGTTGCTGTTGTGCTTGTTTTAAATGGGTTGATGCTGATGCTGTTCGTGATGTTCGTTGTAGCTGCATGAGAGTTTTTGTTGGTGTTGCTATATGTAGTGATAGTGGAGATGGTGCAACACGATGTGTTCTATCTTCTCTATTTGTAAAAAATTGTTGTTGCTGTTGTTTCTGATGTACTGGAAAGTTACGATTTAAATTTGATGTTGTGGAATAGCTGCCCATGAAGTTGGTGGGTCCATTTCCATTGCTCACATGCAACACTTTTCTATCATTGTCTGATTCATAGTCATCGTCATCATCATCTCCACTACTAAAAATACCATCAGTCTTATCGAAGTATGATGGTTTGATGTCTTCGTTTAACGAGCCATCAATGACTGTGGGTGGATGTTGTGTGGGTGTGTGGTGTCTAGGCCACCCTCGTAGTTGCAGCATGTAGCCTAGATGGTCATTATTATTGTTATGTAACTGCCGTTTATTGTCAATGAATTTATCTCTACTATTGCTATTGGCGGACATCAACCCTCTGTTATAAACACCACCACCACCACCACCACTACTTCTGCCGATTTTCTGTGGCGGCATTGTCTGACTGTCATCTGCAGGGTATGCCCCGTAATAGCCCGGAAATGGCTCTCTGTCGGTGTCTGGAGTTTTGACAACTTCTACTGCACTGGATGACGCCAGTCTGTGATTTCTGTTTGGTAATGATGAAAATAATGATGTTAATAAAGTTGATGATGACGACGACGACAATGTTGCCTCCTTGATTACATTTTTTGGCATGTGTGGTAGAGTTGCAGCAAATGATGCGTCTGAACGAAAGTTCATTGTTGCCAATATTAGGGATGGTGCACATGTGACAAGTAGCAGCAGTACAACGACCACAAGTGAGCACACCGAGCAAGACATTAGATTTTTCGTATGTATACTCCATTTGCGCAATATTCGCGCATTCATGGCGTTTCCGCAATTAAAGTAGAATTTTTTCAAAAGTGTTTAAGGTGTGTTAAAAAAAAACTTTAAGATATTTTTTTATTATTTAATTAAAAAGTGTTCTTGCTTTTAATTTTTTTAATATTAGTGTATTTAAAAATAACGATTCTTTGATAACAATTCGTTTCGAATGCATTTATTTAAAAAGGTTTTTTTTAGGTTTAAAACACTGAGGTTTAACACACTTTTAATTTCACTGCATTTTTAATTATTATTTTTATTTAAAAATTCTCTTAACTTTTATTTTTAATGGAGGGGGAGGAATATATTCTATATTTTTTTTAATTTTTTTTCTGGTCGTTGCCAATTGATCATTTACCGATTGCGTTCGTACATTTTTGGAATTTTTCTTAGAAACTGATTGCAATAGAGCCACTTTTTTATATGGAGCACTAGCATCATTGTATCAATTTGTTTAATTCTTACAATATTAAATTTTGTTTATTTATTTTATTTTTTCCTTAGTCGATTTTTAAATCATTTTGTGTGGGGTATTTTTATTTTTCTCCTTTACTCTCTTTGTTGATTTATGATTACTTTGAGAGCAAATATCGTTTCATTTCGTAGAAAATCTTTTAATATTTAAAGTTAATATATTTTGAATTGATTTTCAATTTCTTCATGTCTATATTTTATTTTTATGTTTCAACTAAAACACGTTTATCTAAAATAAAAACTAAATTTAACAAAACAAATTAAAATATATAGTGATTTGGAGAAAAAACATATGGGTATAAGAAAACTTATGGTTAATACCCTACAGTAGGTAATAGTATAGAAATACACTTTGCAACAGAAATTTTAGACTCAATGAAAATTAAGTATCGTTAAGAAGCCCTTAAAGAGTTTTCCAAAGCAGATTCGAATTTTAGTTTTATAATCAAGTCAATTATGAATTAAATTCCCCGGTAGATTTTTCCCTTCTCCAATTATTTCGCCTATCAAAAATATAACAAGGGAAAAAATTTCGGGGAAATTTATATTCATAATTGGGCCGAATAACCATTATGAAAGCAAATCATTTTGCTACTTATCAGATGTTAAAAGTTTTGTGGTAAAAAATTTAAAACATTTACGGCCATTTTCACCAAGTTCGGTTGTAATTAACTTTTGGTTATAGCTGTCAAAACATATTGGCAACCGGAACTTTAATTGAAAGTTAGCTTTAACCGAACTTGGTGAAAATGGCCCGTATACATATTTAATTAATATTAAAAAATAAAAAATTAGTTAAATTTCATGTTTTATAACTAGGCATCGACAGCCTGATCGACATTTCAATGGCACACTGTAGAATTCCCATCAAGCGAATGTTATACAGAATCTCTTCTTAGAGGTGGCAGGGTGAGAATATCTGCTCGATCGCCAAGAATTTATGGCCTTATAATGACAGTGATATCGGTCATTACGGGTTAAAAGGAACCCATGCGATAATAAGGAGCCCAGGTTATAATTAGCTTTCTAAAAAAGAGGAAACGGTGCTTCACTTTCTCTGCTAAGGCCCCGGCTTCGGGGCTATTAGGATGTGAAATTTTGAGAGACCAGAATTGCCGATGCTTCGATGCTTTATATAATGTGGGACTAGGTCGATCTATTTGTATTGCAAATAATCGAAATGGTTCGAGGTCGCAGTTTCGGGAATAATGTAGTAGACATTGAACCCTAACCTAAAACTACGACTTTATTTTCCTAAGCTAATCCCGCGAAGCTCTACGCTTGTATGCAGAAAACAAACTGCAGTCTCTGCCGGGAATAGATCCCGTAACTATGACGCCGATAGACTAGCTCACTACCAGCCAGCCAACCGGTGCACTCAAACGGAAATATAAAAATTAGAACCAGTTTTGCAAAACTCTTAGCGCTGTTGATATACTTTCTTTTAGCATTAGAAAAATTCTAAATGATCATCACCTCTACCTTGCAATGTTTTTATTTTGATTAGATTTAAACTCCCCTGATTTCATTAACTTTTTTATAATAATGTCTTGTTGCCTGTTCATGGATTTCGAACGAAAACAAAATCTTAAAACTTATTATTATTTAAATTAAAATTCAACGAACGAAATCATCGTTCGAACTCGATAAACTGGCAGAATATCAAATTTGGGGTAGAGCATTAATACGTTCGGTCTTTACCAGACACTAAAAGTTTGACTTTGCTTCGATGTTTTTATATTAAGGAGCAGTCATACACCAGCCAGACAGTTAGTAAATCACACGTGCCATACGGACAGTAAGTCATTCAGTCAATCAGTTTCATTATACTATATTTAGTTAGTCAGCCAGCCAGCCCCACATCGTACAAGTTTTAGACACCCTCGTTTTCACATTTTTTGTAAATTCGCTCTTCAAGTAAATATTTCGCTCGCTAAAATATCACAGCAAGATTTTTTCAAATGAGCAGCAGCATGCAGATACATATCAGTCCGTCAGTACTCTGAAAAGCATCAAGAAAAACGACAGAAGACGGACGGCCTGTTTCGGTCTCTGTTACTGTTTTGATTAAGTTTGTTTCTTAATGTTTTTGTAATACATTTGAATGAAGATGCGCCGATGTTGTTGTATATATAATTATGGTATATTTTTCAAACAAACATTACGATTACGTGGAGTTCGTTGGAACGGAGACGTAAAAAGGGAAAACTTTTGGCGAGAGTTGCGGCTGCTGTTATTTTACTTAAAATTTTAAATGTTCCCCCCGTTTCAGTTTTAGTATATGGCTGTGGTGTTGATTGGTTCGTTGGATGGCGGTGTATCCCTAACAGACAAACATAGACGATGTTGAGATATAGGCGAATATAGCTACGTGTGTAAATGTATGTGTTTGGGAGCATATTGTAAATGTGTGTGTGTGTGCCTGTATGTCCGTCCATCCGTCCGTTTGACTTTCTGTCTGTGTGTATACTTTGTGTAAATTTTCGTTCTTCTTTCAACATTAACATGCGGGTATATTTTTATTTTTCTGTATGATTCACAACGATTTTCACGAGTTCAATTTTCTGGCGCAAGCAGTTTTAACTCAAGAGTGGCCGTCGTCGTAACCGAGAATGATGAGGATAATCATGATGATCAACAAACAATATCATCATCATATTTCATCAATGTATGATGATGAGTTTTTTTTGCTCTTGTTGTTTTTGTTTTATTTCTTGATCATAATGTTGTTGTTGACGATGATGATTATGATGAAGAGGGAAAGACTCTTCTTTTTTTTCACTGGTGCTATGCTCGACATACGTTCAAACTTACATACAGACGTGCGAGTTTTGTGCGATATGCCAGACACACACTTTTCTAATTTTAGACAAAGTAATTAAATGAAAAAAAAAAATACACACATACACTCTCGTGCACATCCATACATACACGTATGCATAAAATTTAAAAGAAAAACACACAGAAATGGAAAAAGTATCGAGACATCGTTTCGAGAGTCTACCACAAGTGCGAAGTTAAGTTGGAAAATTCATGTATTTTAATGCCCGTTTTTCTATATTTTTTTTTTTTATAATTATTGAGGAAAAAATTTTGCGTTCGTATTTATGTATCTTTCAATTTCGAAAAGCAATTTTGAAATCATTTTGAAATTTCATTATTATTTTCTTATAGGTATTATTTGTTTCACATTTATCCACTTCACCTCCGTATGATGTACTTATACATAAATAATTTTATACGTTTATGATTTCTTTTTTCCAATTTTTGTTAAAAGAATAATTTTTCTTATACTTTTTTAATGTATTTTTGTAGTTGGTTGTTTTTGTTTTAAATGTAGACATGATAATCCTTTGATGTCAAATAGAAAATTACGAAGGTATTTCGTCGTGGTCTCGGAACACTTGGGTACGCACAGTTATTCTATTCATATTTAACAACTAGACATTAATATTTTCCTGATGACAATAATGAAGAAAAACTTTTAAATGATCATAATGATTATGAAGATGACGAAGAAAAAAGCAAATACAATACATATGAATATATGTAGATATAGAATGTATATAAATAAAATATCTGAGATGATCTGTATCTGTATGTATACATCATCTTCTTTGGGTCTACATAGGTACATGTATTAATGTTTATTGTATTTAATTTTATTTAAATTTATTTTGTATTTATTTTGTGATTTTTCTCTTGTATGCGGAACAATGCCAAAATTTTCACTGAGATAATATTTATAATATATATATTTGCTACGTAACTGTTAAATATTGCATTTCATTAATCATCTGCTTAAGTAGGTATTATAAATTTAATTTATTTATTTCTTATTTTATTTTTTTTCGGTCGATTTCTGCTTGATTTGTCATACAATTGTTGATGTTTCACTTAAGTTTTGTAGAATTTGAATTAATTTTGAAATTCAGACAAATGACAATAATAATAATGATCCTCCTCTTGAAATGATGATGATCTGTCAGAATGATTATTGCCAGACATTCATTCTCTGTGTTGCACACATGCTCACACCAACATGTCCAGTTGTAGGTGAACGTATGTGTATGTGTGTTCCTTAGTCTGTATTAAATGGCGCTACTTTGTGATTTTCAAAATAATTAAAGGTGAAATTCAAAATTTATGTGTTTTATATTTGTAAGTTATTTTGTAATTTTTTCTTTTTGTTTTCAATATTTTGTTTCCACTTTATTATCGTATATCAGAATCATTATATTGTTGTTCCTAAGTAGACACAATTATGTTGCAAAAAAAAAATTTAAATTTACAGTTACTTCAATTATAATTCATACTTTTTTTATTAAAGTTTTAGTTAACTCATCAACACTAACTACACTGTATTACAACACATTTTGTTTTCTTTAATAAAATTTACTTTTTGCAAAGTTTTCTTTTTGTTTGTTATTCAACATAAATTTTTAAAATTTATCTATTTAATTTTGGTTTATTTTTTATTTTCAAGTATGCCAAACATACAAATACGTACGTATAAATACTACTACTGTGTGTATAGAATACACATTTATTTATATGTATCACTTTTATTTTTTATATATTCTTGTCGAAAGAAAAAAGAACTTCTTGATTAATTTATTCCACCGCCTTTGTGCTTTAAAATTTTGCCACCCGGTACGTTTTCGGAAGACGTACGAACTCCACAATTGACGATATTTAACTGAACAAACCTCTTAGGAAACGAACATCTACGCACTTATGTTGCACATTGAATTTATCAGACATCCAACATGCTTGACTGAACGGGCTACAACCAGTCGATAGAGCAGGCAGAGCAAACCGAAAATAATATTTAAAACAAGTACAAATGAATAAACATGAAACCTTAAAAAAATACTACAGTGTAGACGGTGCTCATTTACACAAGATGTCAAAATTGTATCTGTAAGATTACACTGTGCCACAAATTGGTGGTCGTTGCGTGCAGTCTATATCATATTGATTTAATTATTATGTGTAGCGTTGAGAATTTCATGCACTAAAAAATGGAAAATATGCGCTTGAAATATGCACTTAAAAAATTCCAAATATGCACTAAAAAAAATGTATAAAATATGCACTAAAAACTCGTTTTTTAATTTTATTAAAAACAAAAATGTTATTCAAATATCTTATTTAAATTGTTGTTTGTTTGTTTAAATAAATAAGTAATGTTTTATCAAGAGTAAAACTCTGTCTCGTACTTGAAGAATGCCGATGCATTTGGTTAAATAAATTCTCAGATTACACTTTGATTCCAGATCAGATCAAAAATATTTTAAATTTATTTCAGTTTTTGAAATTCTTAATTTTTTGCAAAGCGTTTTGGTTTTTTTTTGTTAATTGGTCGGGCTATTCTTCATTCCACATTGGTAATTTTACCTTCTGCAATATCATTTAATTTGACTTGAGTATTAAGTGAACTGGAAAAACTGCAGTATTATCGAATTGGCTTCGAAACTATTCTGCAAAGCGGTTTTTTTTTGGACAGTTCTAGATAAAATTTTGTAAACCCATTTGAAGCCTTAAACATGAAAGGTGCTGCATCGGCTTGAAAATAGAAGAACTTATGCCGAAATCTTGAAAGTCTTGTATTTTAAGCAAAACTACAAAAGAATTTATTTATTGATTGTAAATTTTTTAATGCATATTAAACAAAAATCACTCAAAATGTGCAAAAATATGTATTTAAAACCTAAATATGCAAAAATATGCCAAAACAAAAATGCATTTTAACGCAAATTTAATGTTTCGGAAAGATAATTGGCCGACATCGTTCTTAGACTATCGACAAAAAATATGCATGGAAATTGCACCCCAATTATATGACAGTATGGCTGTTAACAGCATTATTTTTTCTTTAGGTTAAACTTATTGCCGTACATTTTCTGTCAATATGGAGTAAATGAATTATAACGTCTATTATATATATGTATATATGATATTTTAACACAAATGTTTATCTGTATAGGAATTAAGCCGTCTTATAACTTTTTCAGTCTAATAACTTTTCACCCGTTAAGCTTTAAAAAAAACATTGAGTTTTGAGGATAAGAATATTTCCATCAAAATTGTACAAATAAAATTTTTAGCTGTTTAATTTGAAAATTGATTGAAAAAACTGAAAGTCGTTGAGCATCGCGTAGAATCAAAATATGGAGCTGATCTTGTGGTAGAGTTTTTTACACCTGCTAGAAACCTTTAAGATTAAAGAACTTCAAAAAACGAACCAAAATGTTTCTTTTGAACCATCCATTTTACACACAGAGAAAAAATATGGTTGGGCATGGTTACGGCAACTATACTATTTTTAGTGTAACAATATATTGTTGTCGTACACAAATAATTTTTATTTACTATCAGCATATTATAGTTGTTGTGAACATATCAATGTTTATCGCAGTTATAAATTTAAGTATTGTTGACTGAAAAATAATTATTTTTCTATAAACTAAGCAATGATAACTTTTAAAACATATTATATTGCTCACAACCATATCATGATCTTTAATAGCCATAACATGATAACTTTCTATACCTTTATCATAATAAGTTTAAGATTTAATATTTTGATTCTTTACTTTAATAACATTTTGTTATCTCCATTTGTAAAATAATTTTCAATCAGTTGTGTCGTTTGTTTTAAATATGCCTATCGAATTATTTGTTATTGTGTGGTTCAACAATTAAATAAAATCCATTAAAAAAAAAAAACAATTTAAAAAATATTAAAAAAATAAAAAAATTGTATACACATTAAAAAAAATTGTAAAGTGCCACAAAATAAAAATCGATGCAAAAAAAATTTTTTTTTTCATTGTTGTGACAGCACCACTGTATCATATAAGGATTACTTCTAAATTTGTTATGATTAATATGACAATAATATGATTACGTCCTAGCTTATTATGATTAACATGACCATAATATGATTACTTCTAAAATTATTGTGATTATCATGACAATAGTATTATTACTTCTTAACTTATTTTGATTTTCATGAGAATAATATGATTACTTCTTAACATATCATGACTAACATGACAATAATATGATTACATTTTAACTTATGATTAACATGATAAGAATATGATTAAGGGAAAAATATTATGATGCAACATTATGAATATATTTGGCCATAATATGATTTAATAATAATCGTAATATGATGGCTACAATTATGAATCTTATCATAATATGTTGCTCTTAGAATATGTTTACGTATACATATTAAATCGTTTTAAAACCGTAAATGGTCTTTTATTTCCAGGAATTCGCGAGTTTGTTGCATATTTATTTAATCCCAATAAACGCGATGTCAAACCTTTTATATAAAATTACTTTATTGTTTGATATCAAGTACAGTTTTCAAAACTTTTTCATCTTTGAGTAGCAGCGCTGCAGCCGATTGTTTAAATGTCAGTTTATTTTATTAAATAATGGAACTTAAATTAAAAAGGAAGTATGAATATACAAAAAAAAATATTTTTCATTCATGTTGCACACTGTACTACAATCGAAATCTGATAAAGATTTTAAAAGCAAGTTAAAAATAAATTTAAGCTGTCGTGTTTGTTGGGATTAGATTAAAAATAATACAAATACATTTCCGTAACTCTCTGATTATATGTTTAAATATGAAAATCTTATTTAAATAAATAAGCTTAATACACTTTGAAAAAGGTTTCCTACTTTTTTAAATACACACCAAACTATAACTTTAAGTCTATAAGACTTTTAGGAGACCTCACAAAAGTATAGCGCTGGATTAACTTTTGAAATTAAAAATAATGGTGTATAAACTTCATATAAGTAAAAAGCTTAAGCTTGGCTTTAATATACATATTTACACATAATGAATAAACACACATATTATGCATAAATATTTAGTTAGAGCTTAACTCTTATCCTGTATTCATGGGTCAAAATTGCCTAAGCAGGCATTGTTGCTTATTGTATTCAAAACTTGTAAATGAATTTTTTCGAAATATGGGAACAATTATTTTTCTATTGAATAAAGCGTACATAAGTATGTATGTTCGTACATAAAAATAATATTCAATTTCGTAATGTCTATAACAAAAAAATTACACTTTTTGTACTCATGGGTCAAACTACCCTAACACTATTAATAACAAATTCAAGAAAATGTACAGCATTTAATAAAAATGTATATGGGCATTCTCTGGGGCCACGAACGTACGGTCGTACGCTTTTGATGACGAGGGATGATAAATGAGAAAACCAATATCGTACAAACGAACTTTTGAAATTGTACTCTTTCATTCCCAATAGTACTAAATCTTTTTTTTTTTAACAAATATTTAATACAACAAAAACAAAAGATACTTAAAATTCATTTGTTCATTAATTATACATAATAATAGTGTGGGTAAAATTTTTTCGCGTCAAAAGCACATCGCGATTCTTCTTCTATAAGTCATTCCAATAAACTTTGTAAAAGAAACCATAGGTCAAAAATAAATTTCGAGCCCCGGATTTTTCAAATTACAGTAGACGCTCGGTTATATGGATACCCAGTTATATGAACATCCAGAATAGTGAACAACAAAATTTTTACACACGAGGTTCTAAAGAGTGAACACAACCTATCTCTATTATGTGAACAATTTGCAACCGTAATTATTTGTTGTAAAGGATGTTTTTTAGAGTTTCACAACTTTGAGTTGGCATCACTGCTTTATTTGAGCACCCATTTAACAGCTTATGGTTGCTTTTTGTTTACTTTGCTTTGAAATTACAGCATGAATCGACTTATCGAGCAACGCGCAAATATTTTAAATTTTTAATCAAAATAGTTCGGCAAATGGGCTGAAGCACAAATTGATATTGATTTGAATTTCCGCTCAAAATATTATTTTCCGATGAAGCCCATTTATGGTTGAATGGGTACGTAAATAAGCAGAATTGTCGCATTTGGAGTGAGTAGAATCCTCCAGATTTTGTCGAAACACTATTACATCCACAACATTTACAGTTTGGTGCGCTTTATGGGCTGGCGGAGTCATTGGCCCATATGTCTTCAAAAACAATGATGGTCGGAATGCGTAAAGTTGGTGAAAATTAACGCCTTCTACATGCCAGCCGTGGCGGCCACATGGCAGAAATCATATTAAAATTTCATAAAATGTTCTTTCTAATAAAGCCCGTTTGTATATCTAATAATGATATTTGGCATTGCGAAGTAACAAGGCATTACAGAAATCCCTTAAGGCAAAAAAATATAACCGACTACTTTCATGTACATTTATTATTAACAAGCTAATCTAAAATAAAAACTTAATAAAGTTTACATATGTACACATATTAAAATGATTTGAAATACTTATTTTATATTGTCTCGATTATGTGAACTTTTCCATTAAGTGAACAGGCCCTGTCTGAATTAGTTCATATAAGCGAGCGTATACTGTAGTTAGTTTTCAAAATATTCAAGAATAGAGGCGAACAAATTGTATTTGATCTTGCCAGATCTGTATCATGCGGTTTTTAGAGTTAAAAGAGTATTTTTTTGTGGAAAATTGACGTATATTTCTCAAAATGCAATCTCGAATTTTAAACGAAAGCGTTTTAAGCGTTCATCTTCATCTTCGGATTGCATTTCCAAATTAATTGTGTTTACAATTTTCAATATGTACTGCAGAAACAGGAGAGGAGTATAAAGTCCGAATATAATAAAATTTAATTTAGCGCTTGTAAAATCTCCTTAAAAATAATTTGGAGTAAAATAATGGAGTGGGCTCCCACTATTCCAAAATTCTGTTGATTTATTCTTGTCGTGACAACCATCTTGTTGAAGAATATTTGAAAATATAATTGAGATGAATTTGTCTCTTCTACTATGTAGAACTTTTGCAGAAGAGGTTTCCTATATCTTTTAAGAACTTGTCCATATCATTAGAAAATGCACGCTTATATGCTAAATTTAAATGTGGGATAAGCTATCTTTCAATCAACAATTGCAAAAATCTATTCATAGTAGCGAAGTTAAGTGTTTGGTGCAAATGGTATTGTAAAAGAGCAAAGGCGAAATATCATAGCTGTTCTGTTAAATCCAACAATAAATTCATTTGACAGTTAATACGAGTTGCCATTATATATCAATTATAAATATGTAGCTATGAACAATTTGGAAGTAGTACCAATTGAGTCACGGAGGTACCAGCGTACTTTTCAGTTTTGAATTGTACCAAAAAAAGTACAATTATACCAACTTTATCAACCCTGACAAATAATATAGAAAACAAAACTTTTCCTAGCATTTTTTTGCGATTCGATAGCATTTGGGTAGCTCTATGTTTAAGTTTTCATAATAAGAGTTATAAACGTTTGGTCACGAACGTACGCAAAATAGAAGTCAACTTCGGCTGACAGAAGTGAAATGTAAAAATCTACGTAATGAACCGGAATTTTCAAAAGTAATTAATTTATTTTAAAAGTGTATTAATGTAGGTCTCCATCCAGTATTTACAAAATAAAATATCTCTCTTGCTTTGTATTTAATTGGCGTATGTACCGGTCGCGAACGTACGGATCGCGAAAGTACTATTTTTCCATAAATGCCTTCAAATTTCCTTATCAAAAAAACTTAATACCTACTCCTTTTACAATTGATTGTAATGGAGAGATTATGAAGAAAGAGTGTAAACATAACATATTTTTTGCATGTAAGATAGGTATATAAAAATGTATTTAGAAGTAGAAAATACAGGAAATTATAAAATTTTCCAGTTTCCAGCCCAATTTCCTCAAGTAAAACAGCTTAGATATGCTAGGATAATAAACAATAAAAGACGATGATAATCAACATTTTATTTTTTCATCCTGGTAGACCATTCTGGGGAAATGCCCATATGTCAAAATCGTGCTGAAACTTGCATTGCATGTAAAACAAATAAACAGAATCAATGATGAATGAATATTCTAAATTGAACAAAATTTATTTTTTTAGTACAGAATATGGGTTTAAGCACTTACCAATTAAAGTTTTAAGCGACTATGCAAACCCCTTCAGGAGTTTTGATTGCCCAATGATATGTATACTTTTGCTTTGCCTTGAAATTATTTATCCTAAAGTTTCTTGTTGCCCAGTGTTATCTGTTTGTGGTTTTATCGCACCCTCTTCAACCCCTATGTGATCATGCTTCTTATCTGTATAAATGTAAACAAAACCTATGTCTTGTCAAAATCACTTGAAAGTTGTGAGTTGCATTTATAATATAAACACAACTTGCAAACGATTTAATATTTGATGCCTCACTTCAGCCAGTTAATTGGTCGGTACTCCTTCTTTCAAAATCTTCGATAACTGGAAAAATTAACATAATAAACTATTCGACTCCTTGTCCATTTATTCGTTCGATAAGAGGCGGAGAGGGGAGTTAAGAAAATAACAAAAACAAACTAGGCATTTAATATTAAAAGCAACAAATCCGACACAGTCAATCGGCAGTCAGTTGCAGTAATCGTATGATTCGAAAATATTTTTACTACATCGGCATTTATTTGCAACCTCAAACATGTTGTGTTTACGTTTTATTCAAACATAAATAAGCAATATTGTGTTGAATATTTTGTTGTTGTTGTTCGCACTAGTATTTGCTATATTCACATTGTTTTTATTGTTGCTGCTGCCTCTGCTGCTATTCACTTGTTATAACCGATTTGTGCTGTTGCTATTTTTTTGATGTTGTTGTTTTTTTTTTCTATTATTTCGTTTTTATTGTTTTTGTACGTTATAAAAGAATGTGGTTGTATTGAGCCACACATGGATATTGTATCTACCAGACATAAACTACCGAGATCAATTCACATACAGAATAGAAAACAATGACTTAAAGTAAACAATTTCAGTGACATTACAGACATTTAAAGTTGTATCACCACAGCCAACTCAGTCAGCTCCACCACAGAAAAGATCAATTTGAAATTAAACGACCAGACAAAGCAAAGAAAAAGAAATTTTAATTTATAAAGCGAATGAGTTTCGAAACATGTTGTCGGCAATAAATCTGGTTAAAAATGTTCTTCCAAAATAATGCCGTTTACATATTTGGTTGTCGAATTTTGAAATGATGCCATTTATGATTTTTTTATCAAAATTCTATAGGTTCCTATTTTTCAAATTAAGTTATTTTTTATTTGAAAAGATTTATAAATCGGCATACATTAGAGTCCTTCTTAACCTAGCGTTTACATTTGCCAGTACTGGCAAGACAGTAGCAATACATGCAAAGCTTTTCACTAATACATGCACAGTTTTGCAACTGTCTTGGCTACTGTCTAGGAAATTTTGCAGACAGTTAAATTGGACAGTGATTTGACATTTGCTAACAGTAATCTAAAGTTTTGTGAGCATAAGAGAAAAAAATTAAAATGTAAAAAAAATTAAACATATTTTGCTTTGATTTTTTATATTTTAGTTAAGTTTTATATTTGTTCACACAATAAAGTTATTTTAAGCTTTTTTTTAAATTTGTTTAGTTTATACAAAATACGTTTAGCTGAACTTGCGCTGCAACATTCACGTTTGACATATTTTTAAAAGTGAACTGTCTTAACTACTGTCTGGACGCCTACGTCACGAAGACAGTTAGTAGTGTTTTTGGCAACTAATATGTATTTTCTTACTGTCTTGCCAGTACTGTCAAATGTAAACGCTGTGTAAAGGTATAAAATGAAGATAAGGTGTAGTCTTTAATTTACTCTACATTATTATTGAAGAAGATTGGCATTTTCAACATTAAAAATTGTACCTATGCAATTAAAGCTGACAAAAACTTTGTAAAGCTGTCGATACCGAAGTTGTTTTAAGGACGACGGAACGGCACGATGGAAGTGAAGTTCTCACTGATGCATTATGGCTATTTTACCAGAAATTTGAAACTGAAAGATTAAAATGTATAAAAACGATACCTTTAAGGTAAATTTCTCTAGTATTTTGCTAAAAAAATACGATTGTATCCCTCTTTTTTGATATAAAAGTACATAAAAAAAAGTATTTTGTCTCTTCTGAAAACTTATAAATTTCGAGTTAACCCCCTTTAGAGGAACCGGTGCGATATTCTTTTGAAAAGAGTAACGTGAAAAACGCACGAGAAAAAAACAATAATAATATATCAATGTTTATCATTTCAAAAAATTCGGAATCAAAATCTTCTGCTTCATCAGCCAATGCAATTTTCTTGTTGTTTGCATTAAAAAGTGTTACCATTTGAGAAGATTAAGTAAATTTGTCAAAACAAACTGAATTATTTTTAAAGTGTCTATTAATTCTAAGAAAAGCTTCAAAAGCTCATACTGTATTCTTTTGCGAATTTCGGTTTTGGTTGTAATCATTATATAAAAGACTCGTTGAACACAAGCGTTACTTAACATTGGATTTTACCAATGTTATCACAAGTATAGAAATATTATTTGTCAATACATGTATTTGAATTTAAGAAATAAAAACTAAATAACAAGACCTAAATTATTATATCATCCGAAAAAATCCCCAGCGATATAAGTCCTTTTTCCCATAAAAAATCCCCTGTGGATTTTCACGAAATTTATATCCCCAATTACAAAAACATCTCCTATTTTGGTACAAATCATTAAATATGAGAACGCTGCATACGTTATTCGTTCTCTAATTACAAAAAAATCCTCTAAAATATATTTTGGGACAAATCACTAAATCTGAGAACGCTTCATACGTAATTCGTTCCGTTTATGATCTTATTTCTAAAATACTTTTAATTTTGTGGTTATTGCAGGCCGTTACCATTTGTTAATGACATTTAAATATTGTGGTCTGGTGATTGGCGATCACAAGTTGAAGGGTCGGATGTTATTTAAGGCCGTTATATACTATCCCACAAAGGCCGCTATATACCATCCCACAATGTTTTGCTGATCTAGTTTTTGTTTGGAAATTTTCAAAAAAACAATAACAACTTATCATGGCACGGTTGTATTTTCGTAAAATGTTTAAGACTTTGTGGGATAGTGTATAACGTCCTTAAAGGATACTTTACACTTTTACACAAGTTTTACGTCAATTGTGGAAAATACAAACCTGATAAATCTTTTTTTTTTTTTTCAAAATTTCCAAACAATATTTAGATCAGGGAAGCATTTTCGTCAAAATTCTTAAGACTTTTATTATACCCAGCAAAAACTTTACCTACCTGGTAAGTTATCAAGTAATGTTGGAGAAAAATTAACACTATGTACTTATTTTTCTGCTGAATAAATACCTGCTTAGTTCGACGTGTCCACAGAATACACTTACTAGAAGTCGAAAA
This sequence comes from Pollenia angustigena, assembly GCA_930367215.1. NCBI lineage: Eukaryota > Metazoa > Arthropoda > Insecta > Diptera > Polleniidae > Pollenia > Pollenia angustigena. Next base: position 232,396,839 of record OV884058.1, on the reverse strand, counting down.
ATATCAAGTTATTATTTAACTACGAGTAAGTTGAATTGTAAGTACTTACAATATACTTAGTAGAAGCCAACAAATCACTAGTAAATAGACCTAATAAGTATTAATTGAGTACGTGGCCAGTAAGTAAATATTCAGTACTGAAAACAACAGAACTAATAAAGGCTAGATTACACTATCTCACAAGTCTTTCGTATTCCATAATACTTTGTGAGATAGAAACCTAATGAGTTTTGTTGCGACTGTCAAAAAATCTAATGTAACATGACAGATTGTGTTCACACCATTACACAAAGTATAAACACTCACACATGAAATAAACTGCAACCCTGATCCAATAAAAAGTATTATTGTTTAGAAATTTTTCAAAAAACGATGAAGTCGTATGGGATATCAAACTACAAGCATTGCATTCACACTATCACGCTTTTTCATATTACTTGAGTTTTTGACATGTATTAATACAAAGTATAATAGTGTAATCTAGGCTTAAGTAGTTATTCAGCTGATTATTAGTTAGCAAGCACTCAGTTGTGAAAATAATAGAAGTAATAAGTAGTTACTGAGGTCATTACTTGTTACTTATTGAAGTTTTCAGAATAATGACAATTGTAATGACAACTACTTAAAAGGTAACGTATGAAATAACTACCACCCGTAACAAAAAATTAAAAAGTTTTTCCTGGGTAGTGTACGGCCTTAATCCGAACTTAAATAAGTTGAGTATGTTTTTAGATTTTTTAGATTTAATAGACGTGATATGACTTAAATGGACTTGGAATTGCGAATTTATGGTGCTGTAAGTCAGATGATTATCTCGCTGTTGTTACAGATAATAATAGATCAACTGTCTTTTGAACCTCACAGTGATTGCATATGCTCCAGGGTTTATCTTACCCTAATGTGACTCTACCCTACAAATGTATGTTATATTTTTCGTTATGTTTGCTATATTTACAAAAACCTATACTACAAAGGCATTCGTTAGTTTTGCAAAATTTTCAAAGGAAAACTTTTTTATTTGTGCTACGAAAAATTTGTAAGTTACAGAATTTAAGTATCGGTTGATTTTTAAGCTATTATCTTTTTGCCACACTGGTTTAAACAGCTGACGCACGTTTCGTGTTTTGTTTCACTGTCAAACATCTTCAGTTTGGTCTATAATTTAACCATGAATCGTCTTACAAACGAACAACGCTTTCAAATTATTGAATTTTATTATCAAAATGCGTGCTCTGTTAAGAAAGTTCATACCGCGCTTCTTCCATTTCATGGTCATTTCATTTTTGGTTCAATGGGTACGTTTATAAGCAGAATTGTCGATTTTGGGGTGAAGATCAGCCAGAAGCATTGCAAGAGCTACCAATGCATTCAGAAAAATTCACAGTTTGGTGCGGTTTATGGGCTGGTGGCATCATTGGACCGAACTTCTTCAAAGATGATGCGAATCGTAACGTAACTGTGAATGGTGAGCGCTACCGTGAGATGATATCCAACTTTTTTTTGCCCAAAATGCAAGAGCTTGACTTGCATGACATGTGGTTTCAATAAGACGGTGCCACATGCCACACAGCACACTTAACAATGGACTTATTGAGAGGCGAGTTCGGTGAACATTTTATTTCACGTTCGGGACCAGTCAATTGGCCGCCTATATTGTGCGATTTAACGCCTTTAGACTATTTTTTGTGGGGCTATGTTAAAGCTCATGTCTATACACACATGCCCGCTTCAATTGACGCATTGGAAGACAACATTGAAGCATTTATTCATGAGATACCGGCCGAAATGTTGGAAAGAGTATGCCAAAATTGGACTAAGCGGATGGACCATTTGAGGCGCAGTCACGGTCAACATTTGCATGAAATAATCTTCAAACATTAAATTATATGGACCGTACTATCGATTCATATAAAGATTTCATGAATTTTTCTGAATTTTATGTATTTTTTTTAACTTTCCTATAGCTCTTAAAAAATCACCCATTAGTAGTAAGACATCGGATCGTTTTTTTTTTCAGTGTACGTAATTGTACAATGAAACTTTTTTTATTTTAGTTTTCTTGCTTTTCTTACAATATATGTACATATGTATATAATTTGTTGATGACAAAATATTAACATTAAAACTCATACAATTATTTCTGTATGTTTATGTTTCTCTTCATAAATATATTTATATTTTTTTCGCCTTTTGGTCTTTATTTAGGGTCTTTGTCACTGGTTTCCTCCTTCCGCAGTTTTTAACAGAACAATATTGTATATTTTTTTTTTTATTTTTTCTCATTTGTTTTTGTTTTGTTTTATTTTCTTTCTTACCTAAATCAAACAATTACATTCAAATTATCTTAAGATGTGAAACATTGTGTTGGTCATGATCAATTGCGGGGATCACTACACTTTTAAATTTCCGTTAGGAAAGTCACACAACAGGTAGAGGCAACAAAATGGTGTGTGGTAATAGTGGAAGTTGCAGTTGACTTGTACCCGAAAAAATCATCTTTTTGTCAATAAACAAATTGTTCGTATGTACGAGGTATTTGTGTATGTACATTCAGACATCTTTGCCTTCCTTAAGAAAATAACATTCGGAAGTCTTCTTGAATGACTGCCGCGCCTGCGCAAAGGCCACTACTACAAGAACAATAACAGCAACAACAACGATAAAGACCATTACTATAGTACTACAGAGAAAATAATTATGAATGGGCTGGATGACGTACAAAGTTCTTGACAGCTGTTGTTAGTTGGAAAAAAACATTTGCTTGTATGCTGATGTAGATGTTTATTTTATAGTATTTACACTCGGTCTCTGACAAACAGATCGAGTCATACAACAAACATTAAAACTCAGACGATACGTCAGTTAGAGCAACAGCTAAAACGACTGATTGACAGAAAACAAAGAGATTTTAATGTTTATGGCTTAATACAAGTGGTGAAGTATAAAGACAGAATTATTATAACAACAACTACCCAAAGACGACAAAATTTCATTTTTATTAGTATTTCACATAAAAACTCACACACACATACACACACACACTTACACAGGCAGACAAACAGGGTCATTCACAATATTAAATCTACAGTAACTTTTATATGTATCTTATTGTTGTTACTGTTACCGCTGGTGCTGCCGCTTCTTGATCTGCCTCTGTTTGTATTTGCTCAATAGATAGTGTAGCTTTATTTAGTCTATAATTTTATCTAAAATTTCTCCCACGCTTAACCAAAAAAAAAAAAAAAAAAAAAAACAAAAACCCAAACAAATAGGGATGGATAAGAGTGTGTGTGGTATGAGGAATGGAGTACGATCAGTAACTACTTTTATGGTTGTTTTGGCGATACTCTCGTCGTAGAGACTGAGAATTTAGTATGAATAGTAAACAAAAGCTTATTGTTAGTTATCAAGGGGTTTATACATACAAATACAGCTTGTAAAAGGTTTGTTAAAAATTATCTTTCAAAAGAATAATAAGATTATTTGAACCTTCTTATAAAGAAACATTTATGTTTTGTTAAGAATTAACCCATATTTCAATCGTTTTAACCATATGATTTTTAAACTTTGTTAAACTAATTTTTTTTTTTAATTTCCGTTTATCGCATTGCATTTTAAGTGCAATGCTAATCATCAAAAATAGTTTCCATTCTTGATAGCAAATTTCTAAATCACTAATCTATAAAAACATTAGGGAGGTAACAACTGCCGATACCGAGTACTTCAGATTTTCCGATATATCGGTATCGGCGATATTTTGCTGTCGATACAACGATATTTTTTTTCGAGTATTTTTGAACAAACAATTTAATTTTCTATCATATAATAAATGTATTAGCGGCTAGCTTAGCATTAGCTATAAATAAAAGATTTGAGATTTAAGAGAATAATGAAACTATTTGTTTGTCTACAATTCTTGGCCACCGATACAATGCTCGAATATTTCAAGGACAATCGACTTCAATTACAGTCCCTGGCCAAATTATTAGACGCACTGCAAGATTTCAGGTAAAATATTTGTTTCGCACATCAACATTTTAAATCAACATTTTAAATTGTATTTTTTCATTTTTCTATTATTTTTATTATTTATTTAATTTTACTTGAATTTTGAATTTTTTTAAATGAATTAGTTATTTTAAATTACTGCTTAATTAATTATTAAATTTGAACGTCAAGCAGCTTGGAAAATTATTTCCCAACTGTTATATTGTCAAATTATTAAGAACCATTTTGAAAATAAAATTTAATTCTGTATTATTATTGAAAGCCACCGGTAGTGTATTTTATTTCGAGTGCGATTTTTGATTTTTATAGAAAGTTTAAAACAACCCCAAAAACTATTAATAAATTTTTATTAAAATTCCTTAAAAAATATTAAGGAAAAACAATATTAATTTCCGAGTGATATTGTACCGTTTTATTATTTTAAATTGATTTGTTGTTAATTTTTATATTATTGTCCAATCAATTACCGATTTATTTGACATAAATAAAAAAGCATTAATTGAGAAAAGCATAAGTTTATAAAGTTTTAAAGAAAAGAGAAATTTGGCAGGGAGCTCCATCTTGCATGAAAGTTCCCCATTTGGAAACTTTTCTCTTAAGAAACATAAAATTACTAAAAAAAAATACAGTGCTTCTAATAATTTGGCCAGGGACTGTATTTAAAAAAAAATTGCTTTTTGGGCTACTTAACATGTCTCTGCATTGGTACAAGCTCTGATAAGTCTATATAAGTTGTAAAAGAATCCGAGAAGCATAAGCATCTTTCCATCCTATGCTGTAATTCTGCTAAAGAAGAAATCGAAAGATACCTTTGATCTTCTGTTATTTCTATTAGTTCTTCTGCGAAATTGTCTATCTCCGCAAAAGTTAAAAATACTTTGTTTTTCTTAATAAATAAATAATTGAAATGAAAAATAAAGTGGGGTTGGTCTTATATTCGACCCATCTAGGGGCGTCATAGGCGCTGCAGGGGCCATATTTAAGAATTTTATTAAACCGCCATATATGTATGGTTGAAATTCTTAAATTTGGCTGCTGCAGTGCCTAGGATGCTGCTAGATGGGTCAAATGTATGACAAACCCCACTTTATTTTTCATCTCAATCATTTATTTCTAACATACTTACCCGCTATCTCCAATACTTAAGGGGGCTCCCATACAAAATAGTCAATACAGATTAGAAACATATTAAAAAAAGCCCCATAACCGCCAATGTATCGCGGCTAGGGGGATAAAATGTATGACCGACCTCCATTAGTTTTTGCTCTTAACATTTTTTTTTAAAACATACTTGCCATATATCTCCACCCCTTAGGGGGCTCCCATACAAATATGGGCGTTTAATAAAATTCTTAAATTTGGCCCCTGCAGCGCCTAGGATGCCTCTTAATGGGTCAAATGTATCGCCAACCCCACTTTATTTTTCATATTGGAAAACAAATTTACTTTTCTTAAAGGAAATTTAATTCCGGAATTTCGGTTTTTTTTAGATATTTCAACCTTCTCCATTTTCGAAATAACGGTATATCTCGAAAACCAGAGCCAACCTACAAAAACCGCGAGCACCACTGGATTCAGTGTACCCGAATAATGTAAAAACGCCATGTGCCCGGCTTCTCTCAAAAAAAAAGTGTAAATTTCTTGCATAGTGTAATTAATTTCTTACGCTGTTATTTTTGAAAAAAAAATTTTTTTTCAAGTTTTTGCTTATTTTGTCATGAGTTCAAATTTAATTCTTTATTAAGGCTTCTTTTAAATGTACTAAATTACCATTTCATACAGGGGTCTAATCACCGCATTCGATACTATCGTATCGAATAAACTATCGAACTTTTTTGCATACAATAGACACTGGCGTATCGAATGAAAACTCAATAAATGTAATGTCGAGTTGCTCGATATCGAATGCTATTATTTCAAATTCAATACATTTCATTCGATATCGAGTTTAATGATACCAAAATAACTAATTTCGATCAATTTTGCTCGATATTGCGCCCAGAGAAAAAACATGTTTAAATATGGTCACCTCCAACCAAACTATTTTTAAAGAAAATTTTAAACATATTATGTTTATTATAACCACATTTTTTTCAGCAATAACCATATTATGGTTAAATTAGGACTCCATCAAGAAGCCCCAATCATATTATTGTTGCCTCCGAACATGATATTGTTAATAATAACTATAATTTGTTTAACAGTTATAATAGCATGGTTGGATTTTAACCATAGCATGTTGCTCTTGGAAAAGAGGAAAATACTATTGTAAATTGAAAAACAAATTATTGCCTTATTTTACCATAAAATTTTTAGAGGCAACCATAATATGGTTACGGATTCTTTATGGAGGACTAATTTAACCATAATATGGTTGTCGCTGACAATAATATGGTTATATTAACCATAATATGTTTACAAATTTTTTTAAAAATATTTTGGTTGGAGGTGACCATATTTAAACATATTTTTTCCCTGCGTGTGTATGCGATGATTAGACCCCTGTTGATAAACTGAAATTCTTTGTTGATGGGATTAGCTATTCCTATGCAGATTTCACTGGTTGCTTAGGCCAGATCATCAGGAAACTTCACCCAAAGATTTCGGAAAAACTAAAGGTATTACACAAATAAAACTGTTAAGCGAATTCTTTGTTTTTTTAATCTTATTAAATTTTATTTATTAATAATCTATTACACTGTAATTTTGTGTAATACACAATTACTCTACTTGAGTTTTGTTAATTTTAACTTGAATTCAAATTCCAAATGCATTACGGTATTGATATCGGCGATATTTTAATTTGTGTAAAAGTATCGGTATCGTATCGGCAAAAAGGCGCATCGTTACATCCTTAATAAATATATAAATATGTAAAAGTGGACCACAATTTATGTTCCCGTCCACATCTGTTTTATGATTGTATCTTCAATCAAGTGAAAAAGAACTTTTAAGATTTTTCTCTCTTTTACTATGACTCTTTTTTCCCCCTAAACGTACATACATCGTATGTAAGTGTTTAGTGTGAGTGTGTTTGTTAATAATGTGTGGTACATTTTTTTTGTCACAACCTCATTTATCAGGTTGTTGTGCTTGAAGCTTAAAAAAAGCCTTTAAACTTTAAGTTATAATTTGTTTGTTGGCCACAATCAAACAATGAGTACAACTAATCCAAATAGATAATTTAAACTGGTGGCTGGGAACTAATTTAGATTCTGTTGTATATTAAAGGTTTAAAGCTCGTTGACACATTTCTTACAGGTCAGGTCCGACAAAGTTCGTTTTCATAAATGTATTTTTACTATTTAATATCAAATTAAATCTGGTACTTTATGAATTTCGAAAGACGAAACTTTTAAGTGGAAGTGCTTTGAATATACATAATTTCATGAAAGTGAGAGCATTCGCAAATTAGCTACAAGAACGTTGTTTTGGTACTTTTGAATGATCGTTTTCGAGTTTCAGTTTCATATTTATTGTTGATAAAATAATTTTGTCAGAAGAAACAAACTTCTGCTCAAACTGGACAGAAACTTCCATGGTCAATCCTCATGTGTTAATCTTTGGTGTACATTTTAGTGTGGTGGGGTTATTGATTATTTTTTTTTTAATTAGCTGGAAGTACGCGTATAATAAGTGCATACATGACATGATTTTATACCCTTCACTAAAGATAAAAGGGTATATTGAAGTTTGTTATTTATACTGTTATTTCTTCAATTTTAATCTTAGACCCTATAAAGTATATCGTTGGTTTTCTTCCGCAACCACGTAACTCGATTTTTTGCGATTTTTTGTTTTAATCGGAAAAGTAATCAGTAAATACCGCCTTACAATTTTGCACTTTTTTGTTTGGCGGAATATCGGCATTTTTCCTAATTCTTCGATTATAAAAGAATATAAAGCAAAAAGTTTTAAATAATTGGTAAAAAAAAATTATTTTGTCTCTCCTGAAAAGTAGTTGTTTTTGAGTTACGAGGTTGCGGAAGAAAACCATCGATATATATTATGGGTCCTTGTAAGCAGCGTAGTTGATGTAGGGATCTCCGTCTGTGTGTTTGACCTCTTTCCGTGTGTATGTTAAAATGGGTTTTTCGATGAACCCAGAAATGATGAGGACTAGGGTGTTATCCATTTATGTGACATATACTTCGACTAATTTCGCTATTGAAATGCAGCCAGATCAGTCCACAAATAGCTTAAATATGATCAAAAAACCACGTTCGCCTCTTATTTTACCATAAATGACTTGTTGTTTTATTTTTCTGTTAATAGGAGAACGGCAAGAACCAGTGTTTCAAAATAAGATAGAAGCATTTTGCGCGGGATTGGAGATGTGGGCGTGGCACAAAATAGATTTAAAATATATATTAAAAATAAATTTCAAATTTGGTACACGTAGCTGGGCTGTCAAAACACAAAATCTGTGAATAAGTGGCCAAATCACCGCCCATACAAATACAAAGTGGAACAGTTACAGTAAAACTTACAAAATTTAGTACAAACAACTTCGATACCAAAAGGGGGGGTGCTTTAAAACCATGGTAGATAAGGCCATGATGGCATTATTGCTCAATTGAGAGGTAAGGTCATATTTTAAATTTTGCGAAATGAGAGATATAGCCATATTTTTTTCGCAAATGAGAGATAAAGCCATATTTTTTCAGAAAATTGTTATACATGGTGTAAACATTCTTTAGAAGGGAAAAGAGTTAAAACACGTCAAACCATCACGAAAAAATGGCATTTTCGGCATCATCACCTCCGATTTGAATGAAATTCAACACAAATGTTGTATGTAATTGGACTTTAACAAAACATAATTTTCAGACCCCAGATTCTTTCGGCTGTGAAAAATGTGAAAAAAAACACAAAAGTCTCCTAACAAAAGGAGATATAACTCTTGAACTACGCAAGATAATTTAGTTTTTTTGGAATCGTTTTAAAGGTGAAAGTGCACCCTTTAAAATGATAGGCATATTGTGTTTTTTAAGAAGAGGTCAATGGTAAATTTTTGGGGTCTTGAGTTCAAAGGTCCATATCTGGAAAAGTATATTTTTTAAAATTCTTAAAAAAATATATGTTAAGTATTATACCCTCTTCAACATTTGCAGAAAATTTAAAGGTGGAGACTTTATTGGTGTCAGAGTTATATACCAGAACGTGATTCTAAGTATGTTTTGTGTTCAAAAATCCCCTGTTGTTGTTGTATTTTAATTATTTTTTTCAGTATATCTGGAGAACGGCAGGAGCCAAAGTTTCCAAGTTTAGTGCACAAATTTGAGTTATCAATACACACCATCCCACAAAATGTGGTCGGGATTGGAGAAGTGGGCGTGGTACCTCCCGTACAAGAAATATCAAAAATTGTATAAAAACCTGAATCTTTGGACTGTCATATGACCTATGGTTACGCCGTATATATCAAAAGATCGGAAATCTTTAGTAGAAAACATTCTCTGAAAAACTCGGAAAAATCGGTTCAGATACAAAAAATTTTGATATTTTTTGTACGGGAGGCACCACGCCCACTTCTCCAATCCCGACCACATTTTGTGAGATGGTGTGTATTGATAACTCAAATTTGTGTACTAAATTTGGAAACTTTGGCTCCTGCCGTTCTCCAGATATACTGAAAAAAATAATTAAAATACAACAACAACAAGGGATTTTTGAACACAAAACATACTTAGAATCACGTTCTGGTATATAACTCTGACACCAATAAAGTCTCCACCTTTAAATTTTCTGCAAATGTTGAAGAGGGTATAATACTTAACATATATTTTTTTAAGAATTTTAAAAAATATACTTTTCCAGATATGGACCTTTGAACTCAAGACCCCAAAAATTTACCATTGACCTCTTCTTAAAAAACACAATATGCCTATCATTTTAAAGGGTGCACTTTCACCTTTAAAACGATTCCAAAAAAACTAAATTATCTTGCGTAGTTCAAGAGTTCTATCCCCTTTTGTTAGGAGACTTTTGTGTTTTTTTCACATTTTTCACATCTTTTATGACGTCATATTTCGGAAGCCGAAAGAATCTGGTGTCTGAAAATTTATGTTTTGTTAAAGTCCAATAACATACAACATTTGTGTTGAATTTCATTCAATTCGAAGGTGATGATGCCGAACGACTTAATGGTTTGACATGGATTCACTCAAAATGCTTAGTTATCATTGAAAAACATTTTTTTATTCTAGTGACGCACGCAGAAAAACTTTATTCAGCGAAGCCACCTGCCGCGTCCTACTGGAGGAAAAATCCCTAAGCGCCACACAGAAAAACTTTAGTATGCGAAGCCAGATTTCAATACTTAAGTTGAGTGTCTCCGGAACTGAAATGAGAGATAAAAGCCATTTTCTATGATTGCTTGATGGCATGATGGCTTTATCTCCCATTCAAATGAAAAAAAACAAAAATGGCTTTATCTCCCTATTGGATGAGAGATAAAGCCATCATGGCCTTATCTACCATGGTATTAAAGCACCCCCCCCCCCCCCCCCTACCAAAACAAGGCATCAAAAAAAGTGTGCGTATTTATTTTTAAAACTTTCTGTTCTTATCGCACAATGGTGAAGGGTATATAAGATTCGGTATAGCCGAATATAGCACTCTAACTTGTTCAAATTTGACTTGTCAAATTTACCACTGTAGAGTGTGTTATATTTTCTTCTAACAAACCATCTGGCATAAGGTGCGTTTGAGTACTTTTACAGTAAAATGCAGTAAATGAGTGAACTGAAAAATTTGCTCTCATAAAAAGCTGTTGTCCAAAAAAGTACGCGAACGCAAAATTTGTGAAAATTCTTAAAATAAAGGCAACAGCTGATGGCAAATAATTGAAGTGTTGAAAAATATTGACACTTTTGACTACTTAACTCGTTTTCTTATCGGTACTAGATTAAATACTTTTTATAACACGTACATTTTTGGAAAATACAAACAAACTATTTTATGTAATCTTTCATATTTGTTTGTTTTTTATTTTATTTGATTTTACTAATTTGTAGCGGGTCAAATTATTTAAAAAAAACATGAAGAATTTTTTTGCTATTGATTACTTAAGTACCCAAATACTTCACACTTTTACAACTCTAAAAAAATTAACATAACAAAAAAAATTTCAAAAGTATGTATTTAGCCCAATAAATGCTTCACAAACAACAAGGCGAATTTACACAAGGTAAACTTATCTTGCTTCGTAAGCAACAGCTGATTACTAACCTTGTGTCAAAGTGGTATACCGTCCTGTTGGTTCTGGGGAATCTTAACTAAATTCTTTAATTTTCAATTAAAATTGTGAAATTTAAAACTTTTTTAAGTTATAAAATTTCAAACAAACACAATTTAATATAAAAACAAAATCAAATATTTCTTTGAATTTTTGACACAACGTTAAAATGTTTAACAGTGTTGTAAAACGTTTTCAAAATAAGACCACCTTGTATGAATTCGCCTTGACAAACAAGTTTAATTAATTAATATTTATTCACTTTTTGTTTTGGTTTAACTTTTATTTCAACTTTCCTCTTATTAAAATTTATTTTCACAATTTGTATGCTTTTTATTTGTTTACCTTTTGAAACATATGTTTTTTTGATTTACAAAATTTTACTGCAAAAATTTCTGCAGTAAATATTTATAAATACTCAGACAAGAACTGTCCCTTTACGGTCTTAATTTGTGTTCTCATTTACTGTATTTTGTGTACTCGAACGCAATTTCGTAAAATGTAGTAAAGTTCAGTAAAAAATATTAAAAACTTTTGTGTTCCCGAACGCAGCTATTATCTGTTTCTATTATGAAGAAAAAAAAAATTTTTTTTCAGAAATCTATGTCGTGAGAAAAGAGGCAGCGGCGGTCAATTATTGACGGAATCATTAGCCGACTGCAGTTGATATTTTACAATACCGAAATATGTATGTTCTTTTAATTAATTAATAGCAATTACATATGTAAATCCTAAATTAGTATTTTCGAGCTTAAGCAAAAGTCTTAAAGATAGCTGAACTCTTAACGGTACAAACAAACATTTTTTGTGACGGCAGCACGTCATTTTTAAACCTTCACACAGAGAAAAAACATGTTTAAATATGATCTCCTCCAACAAAAGTATTTTTAAAAAAAATTGTAAACATATTATGTTATAAAGCTAAATTGATAGTAACATTTAATAACATAGTTCGTTACGTGTTCTCATCTCGGCTATATGGCCTTTCTGTAGATAATCTGCTGAGCATTAGAGTTTTAGTTTTTTTTTAAATAAGACAAACCTGATCATCTGTACGGAAAACTTTGTATTTCAGATATAAGCACGGGAAAAAGAATTAGATCTTTTGTATACAAAAGTAAGACTGATTTGTTTAAATATTTTTCGTTTTCTTAAGACTAATGGGCCATCTTAGTAAGAGCTCTAGCAATTGAAATAAAATTTATTAAATGCAAAAATTTTGTATGGTTTTAATCTCCTTGTGTAAATAAACATTTCTTAAAGCACTTAAAAAGAATTATTGAAGCAATGGACTAGTAGGATCGAAAGTGTTTTCTTTGTGATAACTCTTTTTTTTTTGCTGTGAACTTTCACATTCCTTTTTCAAATTATTTAAAAACAGGCAAGAGTGCTATATTCGGCTATGCCGAATCTTATATACCCTTTGCCATGATGAGATAAAAACAAAAAGTAAAGGAATACATATAACGTTCTTTAGATAGGTTTAAATAAATATTAATTCAGCCACGCCAACTTTTCAATTCGTCATGCCGAAGAATATAAATAACAAAAAATAATTAGTATTGTGGTTATTTTGTTGAACTATTTATGGTTTTTAATCCAAATTTTTAATATTTTTAATTAGGCTTAAGTTCATGAAATTTAATTTTTATTAAATTATTTTTGTGAAGAAAGGAATTTTACAACATGAAAATTAATTAAAGTTGTTATTGATAATCTTTCATTCTTGACGTGGCTCGGGCTCGAACCCTGGCCGGCAGGTTACCATGACATGTTTCGATCGCAACCACTCGATCTCCTCAGATGGATTTGCCGTCTTACACTCGCAGCCATCGACGACTGCTGACGTCACTAGTCAAACATCAATCCTTAAACCAAATTGTATTTTAACATTTGGTAGATCGAAATTTGCTTTCCTGAATGATTATCCATCTTTAATTGATTTTACATGTTTTTTCCTTTACTTCTGTTTTTTCGTACTTTCGTCAAGAATTTTTCTTGAAGTCCAAGTACATTTTTTGTTTTTTTTCAATTTGTCTTTCTCTTTTCTGTTGACCTTTTTCAGCACAACTTGAAGGACAAATGTACACATAGAGCTCGTGCCCTAGCTTTAACAATAATTAGTATTGTGGTTATTTTGTTGAACTATTTATGGTTTTTAATCCAAATTTGTAATATTTTTAATTAGGCTTAAGTTCATGAAATTTAATTTTTATTAAATTATTTTTGTGAAGAAAGGAATTTTACAACATGAAAATTAATTAAAGTTGTTATTGATAATCTTTCATTATTGACGTGGCTCGGGCTCGAACCCTGGCCGGCAGGTTACCATGACATGTTTCGATCGCAACCACTCGATCTCCTCAGATGGATTTGCCGTCTTACACTCGCAGCCATCGACGACTGCTGACGTCACTAGTCAAACATCAATCCTTAAACCAAATTGTATTTTAACATTTGGTAGATCGAAATTTGCTTTCCTGAATGATTATCCATCTTTAATTGATTTTACATGTTTTTTCCTTTACTTCTGTTTTTTCGTACTTTCGTCAAGAATTTTTCTTGAAGTCCAAGTACATTTTTTGTTTTTTTTCAATTTGTCTTTCTCTTTTCTGTTGACCTTTTTCAGCACAACTTGAAGGACAAATGTACACATAGAGCTCGTGCCCTAGCTTTAACAATAATTAGTATTGTGGTTATTTTGTTGAACTATTTATGGTTTTTAATCCAAATTTGTAATATTTTTAATTAGGCTTAAGTTCATGAAATTTAATTTTTATTAAATTATTTTTGTGAAGAAAGGAATTTTACAACATGAAAATTAATTAAAGTTGTTATTGATAATCTTTCATTATTGACGTGGCTCGGGCTCGAACCCTGGCCGGCAGGTTACCATGACATGTTTCGATCGCAACCACTCGATCTCCTCAGATGGATTTGCCGTCTTACACTCGCAGCCATCGACGACTGCTGACGTCACTAGTCAAACATCAATCCTTAAACCAAATTGTATTTTAACATTTGGTAGATCGAAATTTGCTTTCCTGAATGATTATCCATCTTTAATTGATTTTACATGTTTTTTCCTTTACTTCTGTTTTTTCGTACTTTCGTCAAGAATTTTTCTTGAAGTCCAAGTACATTTTTTGTTTTTTTTCAATTTGTCTTTCTCTTTTCTGTTGACCTTTTTCAGCACAACTTGAAGGACAAATGTACACATAGAGCTCGTGCCCTAGCTTTAACAATAATTAGTATTGTGGTTATTTTGTTGAACTATTTATGGTTTTTAATCCAAATTTTTAATATTTTTAATTAGGCTTAAGTTCATGAAATTTAATTTTTATTAAATTATTTTTGTGAAGAAAGGAATTTTACATTTGGTAGATCAAAATTTGCTTTCCTGAATGATTATCCATCTTTAATTGATTTTACAAAAAATTTATATATTTACCTAAGCCCGTTTCCTCTTTTGCCAAAGTTGATGTTTGAAATTTGTTTTATAATCTTAAAATCGCTATTAAGAACATAAAAAATTAAATAAAAAAAAAAAAATGAAAAAAAATTCTTTTTGGAATTCGAACTGGCAATATCATCAGTCTCAGGAAAGAACCTAACAACTCGGCTACGAATGCTTTTACTGAAGAAGCGTTAAATTAAAATATATTGAGTCTATGAGTTTGTTTCTTTATTTGAGCGGCATATCATATACATGCATTAATGTGTATGTGTATGCGTAAAATTAAACACATTACAAATAAAATCCACCACTTGTAGTGAAGGGTATAAAAAAACAACAAAAAAACCACATTACCAACACTGTATTACCATAGCCACTGTATGACCGTAGAAATCAAAATTGAATTGGTTTGTATGGTATGTTTATGTCGTTTTGGTAATACAGTGTTGGTATGGTAATGTCAGTCTACTTTGACCTTTAAAGGAAAAACTTTGAGGTAGTCGTGGTTTTTTACTCATATCTCAGCCATTTGCGATCGTGCTGAATTTCAATAGCAAAGAATTCCGGACCATATGTGACATAAATGCATAATAACCTGGCCCCCATCATATATGGGGTCTTCGGAAAATCCATTTCAACGGACAGACGGGCATCGTTAAATCAACTTCGCTCCTCATAAGGACCCAGAATATATATACTTTATAGGGTCTAACATCAATTTTATAGAAATTACAAGCGGAATGACAAACTTATATATACCCTTTTCACCACCTGTGGTGAAGGGTATAATAAAGTAGAGTGGATTCTCTCATCATCGGACATCGAAGGGTCAATTAAAATGTGCTTGAGAAAGGAGAATTTCCTCTTAAAAGAACTCAATGCCTTCCTTAAGAACGCTATTGGGTCCATACAATAGTGTCCGTCCGTTGAGGAAGATTACACTGTATTGCCCTTGATTATTTTCATTACACTTGTTCCAAAACCTAAAAACTGCTAACAAATCTCACTACAATTAAATGCATTGACATAACCAATTTTTTTTCTTAGCAAAGTACTTAGTTTTTTGTCTTAAAATTTACTGTATTCGTCGTTTTTCATCACTTTTGGGGTTACAACAAAGTCAGCGGCAGACCAAACTAACAAGCCAACAGTCAACCAACCTTTATTTTAATAGTTCGTCACGCGTGGGCGCCTTTAAGTAAATTTTTAGCTGCAATTAGAATCCAGAACACATTATTTTCATAACTTCTTCAACTTCAACGTCGTTGATTTTAAGTACATGGTTGGAATGAATGAACGAGTGAGTTTGTTTGTTTTTCGCTGTTAATTTCCTATGGTCACACATTCTACAACATTTTTGTAAAAATTTTTATTAACATACATACGAACTTGTTACATGGACATTCACATAAGCAGTAGATGTGCATATTAAGTTGATGCATACATGTATGTGCATGTGTATGAATGTTTGTTAAAGTTTCTTACCAAAGCAGCATACCATTGTATGGAAGATTGCACTTACACTTGTCTACACTGACTTCTTATCAGCGATAATAGTAGTTCAGTGCTTTATTTCTCTCCTTAACCGTGTGAAGGTGTATAAAATATGTCCGATATGTAAGAGTGTGTTTGTTTAAGTGAGAATTAAAAATTAAGGCGATTTTTAATTTGATCATGTCGTTAATGTATGGGTTCCTGCAATTTTATTGCTTTTTTCGGTTTATTTGCTGACTGCCGATTTTTAGTTTTGCTTTTGTTTTTTGGTTTGGTTGCGTTGCGTTTGTTTTGTTTTATCTGCGCTCCTGAAGCGTACAGTTAAAATGTCTTTTTAATATTGGTAAAAGTATTTGTAACACCTTGATGCAGACATACATTTCTGGTCAATGCCTAAATATTTGTGACTTTTGGGATTTAAAAAAAGGCATTGTTCTCCACAAATTAATGCAAAAATCAGATTATGTGTTCACTTGATACACTTTTCGGTACATTTTGGTTTATTTTATTAAATTTTTTTCCTGCTTCTCTTTTTTTTTCTCTTCGCAGATCCCTATGATGATGACGGCGACTACAACAACAACGAAGACGATGACTACCGTCCTTATTCGAATAACAACAATTTTAAATGAAATAACAAAGGTGACGCTGATTGCTTCAAAGCGGCGCTACAATATAATCCGTGCAAAAAAATTGGCAAAAAAACACACAAAATATATTAAGAAAAAAAAACGGAAAAAATTCATCCAAATAAACTAAAATAAAAACACTGGCGACTTTTTTCAGGTAAGTGTTTAAAATATGTGTTTTAGTCGATGGGTATTGTTGACTTTACCGAAACGACATGTCTAAAATGCCAAACTTTGTGGTGCATTCAATCGAATTCGATTGGTAATGGCACTCACCAAATCTTTGCACAATAAGGGCAACAAGCAGCCAAACAAGGCTGCTTTGATCCTATAGAAGATAACCTACATACATACATGTTATTCGCCGAAGAGGTGCGAGAACGATAAAGTTTTCTGCTGTTTTATTTTTTCTTTCTTTAATTTTCTTTTTGTTCTGTAGTTTTATTATATTTTTTACTGTTTTATAAAGGACTTTAGCAAGCGTATAAGTAAGTAGCTGCACCACATTAACCATTTTCAGAGTTTGGTTTAGAATATTTAAACGTTTAATGGCTTAATCTTATTGATTTTGTAATTCTAGTTATGTTACCCCGTTAGTCTAGTGGAGAAATCAAATCTTTGAATTCATTGTGAGAATTAGAAATATATGCTGTACAAACAAGTTATGTTAGTGATGCCAAATATGTCTATGAAGAAATTTAGGCATCTGTCAATAATATTTAGTACAGGGATGGAAATCATGATACAAATATACTTTTCTTCGTTACACTTAAGCTTTGTTTGTGCAGTGGTACTACTGCGGCTTTTTTGATACATTTAAATATGTTAAATTTTTGTTGAAAAATTATCGTTTATTGAATTGCATAAATGCTAACAAGTTTTGTGGATATGCTACAAATTTCTATCTGATAAGAAATGGCTGAGTAATGGCACCTCAAAGTTCAAAAAATGTAAATTTTTTACGTTTTTTTCAAAATTTTTCATTTTCATTTCGTTTTTTTACTACGTTATATTAAATATCTGGAATGTTTTATTTCTTAACCAAATAATATATTTAATTACCAACAATTTAAGCGTAATTTGAAAAAAATCGGATGAAAAATAAAGTTTTTATTAAGGATTTTGTGGAACGACAATATTTTCATCTCATATAAAATTCCGTGTTTTTTATATACGTTTAAACTGATGGATTTAAAAGACACGGAAAAGGCATTATATAACCTTTCCAACGATATGCCATTTATCTCGATCGGACTTTTTGGTTGGGCTCCACAAGGGTTTGAGTGGGACCATACACCGAAAAACACAAAAGTACCGTTATCTAAAAAACAGTACTTAGGGAAAAAATTACAGCGATTTTCGTGTTTAGGAGGTCCCAATTAACTTATCTAGGCATGTGGTGTTCTTGGTATTTTTTGGCTGTAAACCAGTGTAATAAACCGTTTTGAGTTCTTTTATTGCAATTCAAATTAAACAAATAAACACATCACTTTAATGTATAACACTTATTTATTAAGAACTTACTCACTTTAACAGCCGAAATTTACAGCTTTTATTTACAACCAGGGTAGGAAAAAATTCGACTCGCGAGCACAATTCGAGTCAACTCGCTCGTTTTAAAATTTGTGCTCGCGAGTTTTATTTTCAAACTCGCGAGCACAAATTTTTTTCGACTCGTAAGATTTTTGTGCTCGGCTCGTAAGCATAAAACGACTCGTTTTAAAATTTACGAGTTGAAAAATAAAACTCGTAAGCACACATTTTATTCGAGCAGAAAACGAGCACAACCGAGTTGAAATCGAGCAACTCGTATAAAAAAATTATTGTTTGCTTGTGCGAAGTAAAACACGCGTGTAAAGAAAAAACGTATGGAAAAAACCTGGTCTATTTAACATTACGATGTCCTAGGAGAGGACTATATAACCCACCTTTGGACCACTAAGGAGTAGTTTTAAAACTACTCCATGGTATACTCAAGAGGATTAGTTTTGAAGTCGTTTAAAAACGAAAGCATGTCGTTAAAAAACGAAGACATGACGTCTCACTACAAACACTTTTTAACAATGGCATGGTCCATGCTTGCATTACATCGGACTAGTCCATGGAGTAGTCCATTTTATCAAAATGGATCAGGTGGTCCAATTTTTTTTGCAGGGAAAGTAATGTTCATACACATATATGTTTAAAAATAGGAATACATGCAAAATGTTTAATGATGTGTAATGAAATGTATGCGTTCTTCAACGACTAACATAAAAGTGTTTGAGATTGGTAACATATTTATTTTCATAAAAGCTGCCTTTAATTTGTCCACCGATTTTCATGTTTTATGGCTCATTTTATTCGTAATATACCAGGCTTTCTCATTAATGATAAAAAAAATCGTTACGATTTTTTTAGAGTTTAAAAAAAGTATTATTAACTTACTTTGCATGAAAAATGTCGCCGCTAATTTCTAAATAACTCCGAAACAGCGAAAAACATAAAAAATGTTATTCGTATGACTTAAAGGACACATTAATCCTAATCATTTGTAGGTGTTTTGATGAAAATCGGAGAAATCGTTCATAAATTGTGATGAAATGTATTAGCATAACCGCCTTATTTCGGGTGAAATATCAGTCAAGCCCATAAAAAAAATCCAAAACTGCAAACGAATTTAAATTAACTGCTTTAAAATCTTTATATTCTATATATTTTTATTTAAAGGCTTGAATTTTTTTTGTTTGCTTTTGCACTATTACTCAGTAGTAAATGAATTAAGCGTTTTTATGGCAACTGAACACTTTTCTCTATAAAAAGAATCGTTGGCAAGACGTTTGGGTTGTAAAAGGAATGGTTGTACCCGAATATATGGACTAATGCGATTAAACATGTAGATAAGTGTAGATAGATGAATAATGATATGTAATAAAATGAATGCATTCATCAGTGACTTACATAGAAGTGTTTTCAATTCATAAGAAATTGATCAGCTACCTGTTTCATTATTGAAAATTTTCGTTTGCGAATTTACATGGAAAAACTAATAAAAAAAACCTAAAATTTGTTTTCAATATATATTCCCTAACTTGGTGGCCACACGATCAAGTTTTGCCTTTCAATTCCTTTCAATTTGCAATACACTCTTAGTTTTTTACTAACACACTCACACTTTTTAAATTGACCACGAGATGGCTTTCAATTTCACCTTTCCATTTGTTTGGCAATTTACTTTCAATTTAACAGCTGAGTACACGTTTGTCTATGTTGTTGTTGACATCTTGGAAGTAAATTGCTTACAAATTGAGTGCAGCCTACGTCACAGCTTTCAATTTATGTAAATTTTGACAACCAGTATATGTAAAAGACTATCAAGAACAACTTGAACGTGTGGCCGTAGGGTAACGCACATTTTTATATTTATAACATTAAAAAGGCAGTAAGAGTTTTTAATGTGCACGGCACTATACTTTTAATAGAATTTAAAGAAACCAATATAAGAGTTTTTATGGCTGCAATAGCCATCATATAATTGTTCTGTGACAACGAAATTAGTTGATTCTTATAGATTGTAACGATAGAATTTAAATTATTCCTAGTTTCCTCAGTTTAAAATACTTTTTTTTAATGTAAGCTTTTTCAGTACATTCATATTAACTGTTTAACTCTTTAAAACGGGGTTTCTCTATTAAATGGTACTTATATTATTTGTATACTCCTTTTAGTTTTCTTGTTATGGAGTCTTAAAAATATTTTAAGCACTGGAAAAATGTGTTTTTACTTATTTAATAATAAAGAAAACAATGAATTTTAAAATAAAAACAAAAGTTTTTGCTTTTTTAGGTTTTATTTTTGAGATATTAAGCCTTTTATAGCCATTTTAAAATACCGATTTAGCTTATTTTTCATTCAGCTTTATTCATCACTGATAGTAGCTAACATTTATTTTCAATACTATGTTAGTAAATATTTCCCAATTTAAAATTAAAACTCCTTTACCCTAGTTTTTTTATGTTTTTAAAGCGTATTACATGATTGCATTCCTTTACACGAATTCTATCCTTTGCTATTTCTTCATGATTAGTTATGCTTGTGACATCATAATTTTTGTTGTATCAATATAAACTTTTTCCTTATTTTTTTATAAATATGCTGTTGTTGCATGTCTTCGATGATACATTTATTCATGCATAGCATGCAGGCCATTTATCCACTCATACAAACAAATAAACTAGAAAAAAAAATTCGCTCGCGAGTTTTATATTTTTTACTCACGAGCCGAAAAGAAAAATTCTTCTAAATGTGGAAAATAAAACTCGCTCGCGAGCGAGTTTAATTCGAACATTCTCCTGACTCTGTTTACAACTCACTATTGTAATCAACACACTTCAATGTTTATAGTAAACTTGACAAAGTCTGAACTAATACTGTTTTTTGATGCTAGCCGCCGCAAGTACTTATACTGTAATTCAGCCATCTAGAACATTCGAAATGTTTCTCGAAGGTTCGAGGCTTTACTTATTCACCACTCTATCGTCTATTATGATTTATGGCGGCACTTATGTGTACATAATTTCACCACTTATACTTAAGCTTTTTTAACGGTCATTTCTAGGGCTTTCTGCACATGGGGATTGAAGTGTACTAAGTTATAACAATTTTTAATAACAATATAAACTAATAAAATTACTTATGAATACAAAACAACTAATAAATACAAGATCAATACATAAATTCTTCTAATTCTTAACCAATAATTACGACTAATTCTTAACTAAAGTTACTTTCGTAACAATAGTATAATCATGTTTATCATAATATGTTAAGACGCTATCTTATTATAATGTTAATGATAAAAAGTTAAGAAGTGATCATATTATGATTCAACAACACTTTCACAACAGTAAAAAACATTTAAAATACAAATTCTTTTTT
Organism: Pollenia angustigena; assembly: GCA_930367215.1. Classification (NCBI taxonomy): domain Eukaryota; kingdom Metazoa; phylum Arthropoda; class Insecta; order Diptera; family Polleniidae; genus Pollenia; species Pollenia angustigena. The sequence goes on along the minus strand of OV884058.1, from coordinate 232,375,094 downwards.
TTAACTTCTTTAATCTTGTTTTTTTTAATGGGTATTTTTTTTTAATTGTTGAACCACTAAGTAACAAATAATTCGATAGACATTTTTAAAACAAACGACACAACAGATACAAAATTATTTTACAAATAGCGATAACAAGATATTATTAGAGTAAAGATATTTTGATTGCATCTTAAGCATACTATGACTACACGTATAGAAAGTTATCATGTTGTGGCTATTAAATATCATGAAATGGTTGTAATATAATATGATTTTAAAGTGCTCAAAGTTATAATTGCGATAAACATTGATATGTTTACAGTAAATATAATATTGCTTATCGAGGGTTATTTTTCAAATAGTGCTATCTGAAATTTTTCAAAATTTTTTTTTTACAGAAACGTGTTCACTTACGGAAGGGTCATCTGTCATTTAAATTTGAAAAAAAAAAAATTTGCCCAAAACGTTTTTTTTCATAAATATTTGTTGTGCTATCTAACACACACGTTTTTTTTTTTGGCAAAAAAGTGCTATCTACATAAAAAATATTACTTCATATAATAAAATGATAAAAAGTGTTATTACAAAGTAGACATATTATACATCAAAGGGTTAGGAATTGTGTCTAGATTTCATAAACTAATATAATTTTAAAATTCGTTGTAGAAATTTTGCAAAAAAACAGCAAAAAATTTGTCGATGAGTTTTTGTCTATAGTAAATATTTGTTTATTTATGGAGTTTTTATAGCAACGTGTTCACTGACTGAATTGCCATCTGTCATTTTAATTTAAAAAAAAAAGTATTTGCAAAACGTTATTTTTTCACAAAAATTGTATTGTGCAGACTCTTTTTATGGTTAAAAAGGGCTATCTACATAAAAAATATTTGAGTATATAATATAATAAAAACTGTGTTTGTATGTATATAAATTGAAATTTGTGATCAATCAACATAATGAACTCCCTACAGCGTATTGCAATCGATTATACTTCATCTACAGAAGATGAGGGCGATGTTATAACAGGTTTGTTGTTCAAAATTCGTCATAGCTATAATTTCAACCAAAAATTCATTGTAGATTCAGAGAATTACATCATTAACCGTAATGTAGTCTCTTGGCGTAAAAGAAAACTAGTCCGTTTTTCGGCTTCAAAAAATAGACTAGAAAATAAAAAAAGCGTGTGGAGGGGCAGCAATATTTAGGATTTTCGACAACCAATAAAGTTGTCAAACAAAATATAATAAGAAGACAAAGAGAGATTGGAACCACATGTTTATCGAAAACATGCATAAAAAGTTCTGTAAGACACTGCCAAAAATTTGATGACGCTACTAGAAAAGCAATTAAAGTCTCAAAAAGTATTCATTACAGCTCATTTTATTTTTGTTCAAATAGTGCTATCTGCTTATTTCAATGTTCAAGTCGATAAAATTTTAATTTGTAAATAGTGCTATCAGACATATAAGCGCGAATATCTGGAATTAAAAAAAAAATTAATATATGTATGATTAAGACGTTCATTTTTAATAACATTGTAAAATAAAGTTTAGTTATTACTCCTAGAGTTATCGAAAAAATCAGTTTTTTCGCTCTCCTGTAAAGTTGTGATTTTTCAGATAGCACTATTTGAAAAATAACCCTCGTTATATTAAATAAAAATAACAATTATTTGTGTACGACAACAAACTATTGTTACAATCAGTGATGCCAACTGTAGGGATTTTTCCCTTTTTGTAGGGATTTTTTCGAAAAATTTCAAGCGTAGGGAAAAAAGGACAGATGTTTTATTTTCAGGCAAATGTAGGGAATTTTCAAATTTATATCTCATTTTCAATATATTATCTAAAATACGTAAATATTCATCTAATTTTCATTTAAAAATTAAAATTTTTCATATACAATAGCATTTTAATACAAATGTAATATTCTGCTGGTGTCTAATATTTGTAAATTTTTCTGTACATTCAATATACCTCATTGCTTTCCAACGGAAGGCTAAGGTAAAATGTAAATAGAAAATACAATATAATAGTCTGGTAGTGTATAAAGTCATTTCTGAAAAATTGTAGGAATAGAACTATTACAAAAAAGCTTTATAAAATACATAACTGAAATTTAGCTCATAGAATAAATTCGAAAAATGAAAAATGTTGAATACAAATGTAATATTTTTTAAGAGAAACCATAATGAAACAATCCATATATTAAAACCATGTACCCGAATATTCTTCGAACCCTCTAATATATAATTAAGTGGCAACGTATATTCGCGTTCGCATTGCGAACTATTCTCTTATTTTTGCTATTTGCATTCGCACTCACATTCTCTAAAATGTATGCGAGTATTAAAAGCGAATATCTTATTTCAATTTCAAATTTTTAAAAAATTTTAAATGAAAACCTTTTATGAATATGAAATGATTTACTTTTAAAAGGAACTTTTTTATATTTAAGTTCAGGGGACATGAAGAAAACATTTTTTTTTTTAATTTTACAGAGCCCCCTTTTATTTGGTAAAAATTTACTAAAAATTATTAGATATGTATGTACTTATGTTAAAAAAATTATTAAAAATAAGTATTCTTGAAAACTACTAAGCTCCTTAAAAATGAACAAAAGATGAGGAACTGATAAATCAAATACGAAGTTTGACTCTGTTTTGTTCTAGATTAAAGCATTTATAGAGGCGTTTCTGTCAAAGAGAAAACAATTAAATGTGTTACACAGTGTTATTTCTGAAATTATGTAATTGTTTTTTTAATAAATAAAATTTGTTTGCTTGTCACTAAAAACAATAAATTTTTAACGTAGGGAAAAGTGAAGAGATTTTTTTTTTGGTTGTAGAGAAAAAAGGGATTTTTTTTGACACACGTAGGGATTTTTTGAAATTGTTCCTGGCATCACTGGTTACAATATACATAGTGTAGTTGCCGTTACCAAGCTCAATTATATTTTTTGCTGTGTGTATATTTAAAAACATGTGGCAAAAAATCTGTGCACGTATGTCACATTTTTCAATGTAAACTGCTTCCTTTCTCACTTTGGTGGATTCACCCAATGAACAACAGGCTGAATCCGTCTTAAGTAAACAAATCCATGTTTATAAAAAAGGGGGGAAAATGGTATCGTCGGGGTCTAAAAAATACGTTATTTTTAAAGTTGGTTTAAAACCACCTAAGCCATGTTCCAACCTTTATATTTTTTGATAGTTTTTAATAAAAAATTCTTTGATTCAAATCTTTAATTAAAAAATTTTTATACGTTTTTTATAAAATAATTTTTGGCAGATATGCCCTCTGTAAAATCATTTTTTTTAAACAAGTCGAGTTAGGAAAGCAGGAGATGAAGTTTCAACAGTTTCGAAAGTTTCTTTAAAATTTTACTTCGAGCTAAATTTGACGGCTTCAAATTTTAAATACTGGCGGCCGAAAAACATTTTATTAGACACGAAAGAAGTTTATTTCCAAAGTAATCAATTTCGTTTTCTTAAACAAGAAAATCCAAAATCTAAAAATAATTTCATGGTTTTAAATTATTTTGTTCATTTTTAGTAAAATTTTCTTAAATAAAGAAACATTTTTTTTTCATATTTAGAATAAGTAATTTTTGGCTTGGACGAGAATCATGCAAAATTTTCTTGGTTCAAGACATATTCTGTTAATAATTCTTTCCGTGTACATATTTCTGCACTTATGGTTTCGAAGAAACGAAAGCAACAAAAGCAAATGTGGTAGTAAAAATAAATTAAAAAAAATATTTATGTAAGCAGATTAAGCAGATAATTTAAAAGTCTGAACTAATACTGTTTTTTGATGCTAGCCGCCGCAAGTACTTATACTGTAATTCAGCCATCTAGAACATTCGAAATGTTTCTCGAAGGTTCGAGGCTTTACTTATTCACCACTCTATCGTCTATTATGATTTATGGCGGCACTTATGTGTACATAATTTCACCACTTATACTTAAGCTTTTTTAACGGTCATTTCTAGGGCTTTCTGCACATGGGGATTGAAGTGTACTAAGTTATAACAATTTTTAATAACAATATAAACTAATAAAATTACTTATGAATACAAAACAACTAATAAATACAAGATCAATACATAAATTCTTCTAATTCTTAACCAATAATTACGACTAATTCTTAACTAAAGTTACTTTCGTAACAATAGTATAATCATGTTTATCATAATATGTTAAGACGCTATCTTATTATAATGTTAATGATAAAAAGTTAAGAAGTGATCATATTATGATTCAACAACACTTTTACAACAGTAAAAAACATTTAAAATACAAATTCTTTTTTTTAACTTCTTTAATCTTGTTTTTTTTAATGGGTATTTTTTTTTAATTGTTGAACCACTAAGTAACAAATAATTCGATAGACATTTTTAAAACAAACGACACAACAGATACAAAATTATTTTACAAATAGCGATAACAAGATATTATTAGAGTAAAGATATTTTGATTGCATCTTAAGCATACTATGACTACACGTATAGAAAGTTATCATGTTGTGGCTATTAAATATCATGAAATGGTTGTAATATAATATGATTTTAAAGTGCTCAAAGTTATAATTGCGATAAACATTGATATGTTTACAGTAAATATAATATTGCTTATCGAGGGTTATTTTTCAAATAGTGCTATCTGAAATTTTTCAAAATTTTTTTTTTACAGAAACGTGTTCACTTACGGAAGGGTCATCTGTCATTTAAATTTGAAAAAAAAAAAATTTGCCCAAAACGTTTTTTTTCATAAATATTTGTTGTGCTATCTAACACACACGTTTTTTTTTTTGGCAAAAAAGTGCTATCTACATAAAAAATATTACTTCATATAATAAAATGATAAAAAGTGTTATTACAAAGTAGACATATTATACATCAAAGGGTTAGGAATTGTGTCTAGATTTCATAAACTAATATAATTTTAAAATTCGTTGTAGAAATTTTGCAAAAAAACAGCAAAAAATTTGTCGATGAGTTTTTGTCTATAGTAAATATTTGTTTATTTATGGAGTTTTTATAGCAACGTGTTCACTGACTGAATTGCCATCTGTCATTTTAATTTAAAAAAAAAAGTATTTGCAAAACGTTATTTTTTCACAAAAATTGTATTGTGCAGACTCTTTTTATGGTTAAAAAGGGCTATCTACATAAAAAATATTTGAGTATATAATATAATAAAAACTGTGTTTGTATGTATATAAATTGAAATTTGTGATCAATCAACATAATGAACTCCCTACAGCGTATTGCAATCGATTATACTTCATCTACAGAAGATGAGGGCGATGTTATAACAGGTTTGTTGTTCAAAATTCGTCATAGCTATAATTTCAACCAAAAATTCATTGTAGATTCAGAGAATTACATCATTAACCGTAATGTAGTCTCTTGGCGTAAAAGAAAACTAGTCCGTTTTTCGGCTTCAAAAAATAGACTAGAAAATAAAAAAAGCGTGTGGAGGGGCAGCAATATTTAGGATTTTCGACAACCAATAAAGTTGTCAAACAAAATATAATAAGAAGACAAAGAGAGATTGGAACCACATGTTTATCGAAAACATGCATAAAAAGTTCTGTAAGACACTGCCAAAAATTTGATGACGCTACTAGAAAAGCAATTAAAGTCTCAAAAAGTATTCATTACAGCTCATTTTATTTTTGTTCAAATAGTGCTATCTGCTTATTTCAATGTTCAAGTCGATAAAATTTTAATTTGTAAATAGTGCTATCAGACATATAAGCGCGAATATCTGGAATTAAAAAAAAAATTAATATATGTATGATTAAGACGTTCATTTTTAATAACATTGTAAAATAAAGTTTAGTTATTACTCCTAGAGTTATCGAAAAAATCAGTTTTTTCGCTCTCCTGTAAAGTTGTGATTTTTCAGATAGCACTATTTGAAAAATAACCCTCGTTATATTAAATAAAAATAACAATTATTTGTGTACGACAACAAACTATTGTTACAATCAGTGATGCCAACTGTAGGGATTTTTCCCTTTTTGTAGGGATTTTTTCGAAAAATTTCAAGCGTAGGGAAAAAAGGACAGATGTTTTATTTTCAGGCAAATGTAGGGAATTTTCAAATTTATATCTCATTTTCAATATATTATCTAAAATACGTAAATATTCATCTAATTTTCATTTAAAAATTAAAATTTTTCATATACAATAGCATTTTAATACAAATGTAATATTCTGCTGGTGTCTAATATTTGTAAATTTTTCTGTACATTCAATATACCTCATTGCTTTCCAACGGAAGGCTAAGGTAAAATGTAAATAGAAAATACAATATAATAGTCTGGTAGTGTATAAAGTCATTTCTGAAAAATTGTAGGAATAGAACTATTACAAAAAAGCTTTATAAAATACATAACTGAAATTTAGCTCATAGAATAAATTCGAAAAATGAAAAATGTTGAATACAAATGTAATATTTTTTAAGAGAAACCATAATGAAACAATCCATATATTAAAACCATGTACCCGAATATTCTTCGAACCCTCTAATATATAATTAAGTGGCAACGTATATTCGCGTTCGCATTGCGAACTATTCTCTTATTTTTGCTATTTGCATTCGCACTCACATTCTCTAAAATGTATGCGAGTATTAAAAGCGAATATCTTATTTCAATTTCAAATTTTTAAAAAATTTTAAATGAAAACCTTTTATGAATATGAAATGATTTACTTTTAAAAGGAACTTTTTTATATTTAAGTTCAGGGGACATGAAGAAAACATTTTTTTTTTTAATTTTACAGAGCCCCCTTTTATTTGGTAAAAATTTACTAAAAATTATTAGATATGTATGTACTTATGTTAAAAAAATTATTAAAAATAAGTATTCTTGAAAACTACTAAGCTCCTTAAAAATGAACAAAAGATGAGGAACTGATAAATCAAATACGAAGTTTGACTCTGTTTTGTTCTAGATTAAAGCATTTATAGAGGCGTTTCTGTCAAAGAGAAAACAATTAAATGTGTTACACAGTGTTATTTCTGAAATTATGTAATTGTTTTTTTAATAAATAAAATTTGTTTGCTTGTCACTAAAAACAATAAATTTTTAACGTAGGGAAAAGTGAAGAGATTTTTTTTTTGGTTGTAGAGAAAAAAGGGATTTTTTTTGACACACGTAGGGATTTTTTGAAATTGTTCCTGGCATCACTGGTTACAATATACATAGTGTAGTTGCCGTTACCAAGCTCAATTATATTTTTTGCTGTGTGTATATTTAAAAACATGTGGCAAAAAATCTGTGCACGTATGTCACATTTTTCAATGTAAACTGCTTCCTTTCTCACTTTGGTGGATTCACCCAATGAACAACAGGCTGAATCCGTCTTAAGTAAACAAATCCATGTTTATAAAAAAGGGGGGAAAATGGTATCGTCGGGGTCTAAAAAATACGTTATTTTTAAAGTTGGTTTAAAACCACCTAAGCCATGTTCCAACCTTTATATTTTTTGATAGTTTTTAATAAAAAATTCTTTGATTCAAATCTTTAATTAAAAAATTTTTATACGTTTTTTATAAAATAATTTTTGGCAGATATGCCCTCTGTAAAATCATTTTTTTTAAACAAGTCGAGTTAGGAAAGCAGGAGATGAAGTTTCAACAGTTTCGAAAGTTTCTTTAAAATTTTACTTCGAGCTAAATTTGACGGCTTCAAATTTTAAATACTGGCGGCCGAAAAACATTTTATTAGACACGAAAGAAGTTTATTTCCAAAGTAATCAATTTCGTTTTCTTAAACAAGAAAATCCAAAATCTAAAAATAATTTCATGGTTTTAAATTATTTTGTTCATTTTTAGTAAAATTTTCTTAAATAAAGAAACATTTTTTTTTCATATTTAGAATAAGTAATTTTTGGCTTGGACGAGAATCATGCAAAATTTTCTTGGTTCAAGACATATTCTGTTAATAATTCTTTCCGTGTACATATTTCTGCACTTATGGTTTCGAAGAAACGAAAGCAACAAAAGCAAATGTGGTAGTAAAAATAAATTAAAAAAAATATTTATGTAAGCAGATAATTTAAAAGAATAATTGAAATAAATAAAATTAATCCGATTTAAGGCTACAACTAAATTAGTCTACTTTCAAGCAGTCGCAGAATAAAAGACCCAAACACACACACACACACACATGTTTATTTTGACACGTATCAAAAAAAAAAAATTATTAAGACGATTTTGAACTTGGAAGTTGTTAAAAATCAAAATACTGTTTACTTAGCAATTCCTCAGGACAATAACCAAATATACACATGCATTTCGCAAACCAATTCGAAGAGAATAGAACAGAACGGGAAAGGACAGAACAGGACAGCACAAATAAAACAGAACAGCTGAAAAACTCATCTGCTATTTGATTATTGTTGGTTTTCATTGTCCTTGTACCGAAATGCATCGTTAATATTGAATGAATACACAATGACACAATGGTACGAGCACATCATCCAAGTGTTTGCACAGGCGCAGCAGGTTATATATCCGATTATACGCACACGTCTTCCTCGTTTATACTGAAACTACAAATTAAAAGAAGGAATGAAAAAATTCTTTAAACTACAAAAAAAAAAAACAGGGAAACTAAAATTACAAGGAGTAGAAATATTGAAAGAAAAAATGTTGAACGTGTTTTACTTTCTTCCTTCTTCCTTCATTTAAGTTTTTTTTCTGGTAATTGTATTATCCTACCGTAAAGGACTAAAGGCATTAAGGTATACATCTTGCCTTGCTGGAGTAGAATAATTTTTTTTTTAACACGAGTTTGTATGAATGAATTAGGGACATAAAAGGAAATATTGAAAATGTTGTATTATTTATATTGTTGTACCTTTGAAACAACAGCCACAATGTTGGTTGTTTTTCAGGCAGTCGTTGTTGCCATGTCACATTTATCAATTCATTAAGTATTTGACTCTATGCTCGTTACAGTGATTGTGGCCCAGCAGGTGATCAATTTGTCTGCGTGTACTAATTTAAAATCCTATTAGAAGCAAATTGTCGTTAAGTAATCGCCGTAGAGAGACCGATAAATGCATTTGTGTTTGAGTGTGTGTGCTGTGTTTTACTTCCGTCTTATGCTGCATTAACAAAAGCTACAACAACAATAACATTATTAGTAAACCTTTTGAACATTTTTGTAGCTTCATACCACCAACCTGGAAACTATTAAAAACTCACCTAGTTGCTGCAAGGTTCCTTTTGGGAAAAACAGAGAAATTAGCTGAATAATTTTGTGCTACCAAAATGTGTAAATAGGAAATATCCCTTTTTGAAAATGTAGGTGATCCTCTGAGCTTGTTTGGAATTTTTATTAGTTTAAAAAGTTCGTTGCATTCAACAAATTTCTTATGGTTGCCACATTGCTGATGATGATCCATATCTTTAAAAAACTGACATGTGCAAGAAACAAAATTAAAAAAAAAGGAAAAACAGTAAAAGAAATGCAATAACTAACATTTCAACCAAATGACATAAAATTAAAAAAAGAATAAAAATAAATTTACCGCCAAAAGAATCGTTAATTAATGACCTCATTAGACAGATACATAACACTCACAATACATCATTAATCTTTGACTGCAACCAGAACCAGTGTTGAAAACCTTTTCCGACAGGTATGAATATTTATACCGTACAAAGGCAAACAACATTCGTATTAACATGCATATTGTGAGTGAGTATCCATCCAAATACGCTGAAAATGCAAATTATCAAAAACACAAAAGATGTTCTTATTGTAGGTGTTTTATACAAAGCAAAAATCTGTAAAACAGCCATAAAAAGTGTATAAAAACTATTTATGTAGATATATGAACATATATAATGAATCTTCTGTATGTTGCCGATTGTTTCATGGGACTTTTTTTGCAAACTATTTTAAAAAGCAATTCTTATATGATAAAATGTTTAGACTACAATTTTATTAAGGCCCTTGCGAAGTCTATTGAAACATATTTTAATCCAATTTTATATCACCATGTTACTTAACACTGTCTGTAGCCGAAAAGGGGTTGCCAGCTAGCTATTTAATGGTCAAAGTAAAACGCAAAAAGCAAATAACTAAAATTTATTTATTTATTTATTTATAAAAGAATTAGGTAATACATAAATGTATATGCTAAATATAATTATATTAGCTATAGCAACTAGGCCTTAAGCTAAGTAGTTACAGAATATACTTATGCTTTACAAAAGATACTTATATTACTATAAAAAGATGATGTTAGATTTTCTTTAAAAGTTTACATCTTATATCTTGTTATAAAGGTTAATTCTTTTCAAGTAAGTTATAACTTTGTTAATGGAATGTTCCGAGGGAAATGATAGCAACGAAAGTGGGTTGATATCAATAAATATTTGTCTTCTAATTAGTTCAAATTTAGTGCACCTACTTAAGATGTGTTCAATGTTTAATGGACTACTATTGTCACAATCACAATTAGTTGGGGAATTGCCAGTAATTATGTGGTTATGAGTAGTTCTAGTATGACCTAATCTAAGTCTAAGGAATATAATTATATCCCTCCGTTTAATGTTATTGTTCCTTAATAACCAAGTGTATATATTATTCCTACCCGGGTTAATAGATTTATACCAATTATTCGTATCAGACCAAGTACGGGAGTTCAGGAGGTTAGCTTGTTCTTTTACAAATTTTCTAATATCTGAATAATTTCTGTTAATTTCCATAGTTAATGGAGAAATATGAGCAAAATTGGCTGTACTGTCTGCGAGTTCGTTTCCTGGTATTAGAGTATGGCCCGGTACCCAAATAAGGATAACTCTTGGAAAATATTGGATGAGAAAGTTTCTGATGTGGACCGCATAAAAATTGTTGTTGTTAATATTTTTAATGGCGTGGACTGCAGATAGTGAGTCAGAGCATATAGCGAAATTACCGGATTTTCGACAGTATTCGGTTGCTTTATATATTGCTATTATTTCAGCTGTAAAAACAGAACTGTAGTTGGGAAGTAACGAAGTATAAATAATTTTTTGTTCTAATGTGATCGCAAAGGAGACTGAATCATTAGACTTAGAACCATCCGTGTAAATGAATGTTCTGTCATGATTCTGCTCTTTTATTTCTTGGAAACCTATGCGGTATTGGTCTGGAAGGGTTTCTTCTTTTTTATATTTGGAAAGAGATAGCTCGACGGCTTTAGTTTTTAGATTCCATGGAGGATAAGAAACAGGTCTAGGCTTGGGAATTTTTGTTGGAACATCAAAATTTAAGGAGTTACTAATTATTTCATACAGAGCTGATTTAATTTTTTGTTTTCTATTAATTTTTCCATATTTTTCGATAAATTTTTTTAATGGTGTATCATGGTAGTACATGATTGATTTAATGGCTTTTTTTAATTCTAGATGGTATAAAATTTTTAAGTTTAGGGTATTGGTTTCGAAGTTGATATTTTTAATTGGAGTAGTTCGAAGAGCGCCGAGAGCACATCGAGTTACTGTGTTTATAATTGCATTAATTTTTCTTAGAGAGGTTGTAGAGGAATTACCAAATAAAACTAATCCATATCTAATTTTGGATATAATTAAAGATTTTATTACGTTTAAGAGCGTAATTGTATTCGGATTGAATTTTGAAAAGGACAAACATTTGATGATGTTGATACGATTATTTAAGGATTTTTTTAAGTCCTCAATGTGGCTGTTCCATCTTAGTCTTCTATTGAAGGTAATCCCTAATATTTTTAAGGTATTGGTTTTTTCAATTTGAATAGTGCTTGTTATAATACTACAATTGCAATTGTGTTTTCGGCATATATGTATAAATTTACATTTTGTACTTGACAAAACAGCACCCGATTCATTACACCACTGAAGGATATCGTCAATTATATTACTTATATTAATGTTTGGATTTTTTACATTACCTGATTTAATTATTATATTGAAATCATCAGCATAAGCACAAAAACTAATGTTTTTGTGTAAAGATATAATATCACAAAGTTTATTATAAGCGACAAGAAATAGAACTATCGACAAGGGAGATCCCTGCGGGATTCCATTATAGAGATTAAATGTTTGTGAATATGTTTTTCCCAACCGAACCAAAAATTTCCTGTTACTCATGAAGTTAACTATATAATTTATAATTTTAGGACCAACTTTCCATGACACAAGTTGGTCAATTACAGTGTGTATTCCTATTTTATCGTACGCCTTTTCAAAGTCGAGTGAAACTATGGTCAGGTGATTCTTTGACGCTAGGCTACTAGCAGCCAAATGCTCAAGAAAAAGAAGAGTGTCCGTTGTAGACCTTCCCTTTTTAAAGCCGAGTTGATTATTATTAAGAAGATTGTTGGTAGATATATACCACAATATACGATTAGCGATAATTCTATCTAATATTTTTCCAATACATGAGTTTAGCGATATTGGCCTATAAGACTTGGTCTTGGTTTGATCACAATTGGGTTTTAAGATCGGTATTACTAAGCTTGTTTTATATTGTTGGGGAATTTGTGTTGCAAGAATGTTGTTAAAGAAAGTGACGATTCTGTTCTTAACAGAATTTGGAGAATTTTTTACCATACTGTAAGATATTCTGTCAAGTCCCGGGGATTTCCCCCTGAGTCTGTTAAGAGTTGAGTTAAATTCAATAAAATTGATATTGTCTTCAATAAGTCTTGCCTTTGTGCATGGGTTTATATTTGATAACTGTTGTCTGAAATTTGATTTGTTATCCTGAAATTTAACTGGAAATTTTTGATCCGATGAATTTTCAGACCAATATTGACCCAATTCATTACCTATATCAAAATGATTGGTTAAGTTGTGAAAGGGTGGATTATCACTATGTATTGAATGTATATTAAATGTTGTTTTATAGCCACATAATCTTTTTATATTACTCCAAATTTTCCTTGAGGTGGTATTAGGGTTAATTTCTGACGTAAATTTAAGTAAAGATTCCCGCTTAGCGGTTTTGATTTCTTTTTTGAAAATAGCGTTTGCTTGTTTATATCTTATCATGTTCTCGTTATTAATATTTCTTCTAAAGATATACCACAGTCTATTTTTTTCAAACTTCATATGCTCAAGTCGTTGATTCCACCATGGAACTGGTGTCCGACGATTGGGAGGTTTCGATTGTGGAATAGATTCATTTGAGGATTGTATAATTATTTTCCTTATATTCGCTGCTTCCCTATTAATATTTGTATCGATTTGTCTACTAGTTTCATACGAACGACATTTTCTATTAAAAAGAGCCCAGTCAGCTTTGTCGGTTTTAAAGCGTGGTTTTGTACCCTGAATATTCACACTTTGTTCCTGAAACAGTGACAAAATTATTGGAAAATGATCACTTCCCCATAAGTCTTCTTCTATCGCCCATTTGGAATGGATATACAGTTCAGGAGAACAGAAAGATAGGTCTATGTTAGTTAGTGAGTTTAGGGTGGAAAAATGAGTAGGTGATTTATCGTTTAATAGTATCAAATTATAATTGTTCATAAACTTGTTCAAAATGTTACCCCTTTTGTTATTTTTTTTAGAGCCCCAGTTCTGGTGCCAACTGTTGAAATCTCCGGTAATAAGTGTTGGTGTTGTAAAATTGCCAAAAACGTTCTGCAGGCTTCGATACACCAATTTTACACTTGGGGAAATATATGCCGAGATAAGATTAAATTTTATTTTGGAATTGATTTCTAAACATATTGCTTCAAAGTCATGATTTATAGGTATTTGTTTGTGCTGAATCGAGTTATGGATTAGAAGGGATACCCCACCATAAGAATTTGAGTTGTTATAATTATATAAGGTGAAATTGTTGGGTATAGGAATATTCGTCGGATTGTGGATATGGGATTCCTGAATTGAAATGATTCTAATATTGTACTTATTAATAAGCAATTGTAATTCGTTGTAGTTGATGAGATAGCCTCTGACATTCCATTGTAAAATATTTAGAGATAACATTTTAATAAGATAAAACAAAAAAACAAAAATAATGTTAGTACTTAATAATGTTAAGAATTACAATTGGTGTTGTTGTTGTTTGTTTTTTTTTTTTTTTTAATTTATGTATATTTGGGTTAATCCCTTTGATATTATACTACTCAATATCAAATGACTGGATTGACATCGATTCCGATGTCTCCCCTTCATCGCTGATTGTTTTGGTTTTAGGTTGTTTTGCATTATTTTGCAGTTCTTTTTTGTTCTTTCTTTTCATTATTTGTATTGATCTCTTCGACGTATTTTTTGGTAGAATGTTTATTAATTTTTTTTTTTGCTGTGGTTATGGTAGACTCGATATTTGAGCATGTAGGTGTTTCAATATCATTGTAGTTCACTGGTTCTCTTGTGATAGCTGCATTGTTGGTACTATTAAAGTTCGTTGATTCTCTTTTATTGCTACTAAGAGAAGTTAGGTTATTGTTATTATTAGTTGAAAGTGAGACTTGTTTATTTGTTGTTGCTGTTTTAAGTATAGATGAGTATGATAATTGTCCACTTTGGTGACGTTGTTTGTAGGTTTCGATAGCTTTTTTTCTATCTACTTTTTCTAATGTGACAATTGATTGTATTTCTTTTTCTTTTAAAAATACCGGACAATTTTTGTCCAAAGAACTATGTTGGTTGTTAACATCATTGTAATAAACACAATTTACGCATGTTGATGGATTATTGCAGATTTCATCGTCTTCTTCGAAATGGTATGATAGTGCACAATTTGGGCATATTGCATTATTTACACAATTATTTTTAGTGTGTCCATATTGTAAGCACTTGCGACATCTTAGCGGGTAGGGGATATAGGGACGGACTCTTACTTTTTCATAGCCTATGTTTAAGTACTCTGGTAGGTTAAGAGCGGCTAGTGTGATAATTATTAATCCCGTTTCAGTAAGATCTTTACCAACTTTTTTTAGTATTTTTCTTATTTCAGTCACTTTTTGGTTTTTTAGTTCGTTTAATATTTCATCTTCATCTATACCTCTAAGGTCATTAGAGTAAATAACACCTTTTGAGAAATTAAGAGTGGAGTGTTCGCGCACTTCGACTTGTATGGTGGGTGAAAGGGACGTCAGTGTAATAAGTTTGGTAGCTTGCAAATTGTTTTTGGTTTTTATCAATATGTTACCATCACGAATTTTTTTGCACATTTCGACTTCACTACCGCATGTACAGTCAATTACTTTTTTAATGAGGAATGGAGAGACATTTGACAAATTTTCAGTTGTTTTTTCTTTTGAGTTGTTGTTTTCTTTAGATATTTCACTGATTTTTTTGTTATTGGTTCTACTCATTATTAAATATTTCGGACCATCGGTGAGAATGGTTAGTTTCTTACTTTTGTCCATAGTAAATAGTTGTTGGTTTTGGGAGATCAACCTGTCCGGAGGATCACCCGAACTTCTCTCACCCATCGTGAATTTAGTTATAAAACTTGATTTTTTTTTTTTTTTTTTTATTTATTGTTTTTTTGTTTGAAGTTTGTTTTTTTTTTTTTTATTATTTTTTGATGTTAAATATATGAATGTATATATGTATGTAAATGTTTTTTTTTTTTTGTTTAAAGGTTTTATATTGTTTGGTTTTTGTATTAATGTGAAAGAGAAATATTTAATTCTTACACGGAAAACAATCGAACTAAGGAAACGTCTGATCGCATTCACTGACGAATTGAGACTGAACTAAAATTGACATGCCTGCAATGTTTTATTTATAGCAAAGTGATTTTACAATTTTATGTATAAAGGGTAAATTAAAATTTAAAAAAATTTTAATGATTTGTTAATTATGTATCGTTCATTACAAAATTCAGTAGAGTGATTTCTAGTATTTAAGAAATCAATATAAAAAGTAAATTTTTTTAGAATTCTATGCGGCTTAATGTACTTTTATTAAGGCCGCTTTATATGGGGTCTATGGTAAATTATGGGCCGATCTCAATTAAATTTGATGAAGTGAATTATAATCTTATGAAACTATGATGGACTTAATTTTACTGCATTACCATTATTCGTTACGGTTTTAGGCTTAATTTTTTTCCGACGGACATACTGACGGACACGGCTAAATCGACTTAGAATTACTTAAGGACCCAAAATATATAAATCGGGGAGTATCAAAATGAGAAAATAAGTTACATGTTTCACCCATAAGTTTATCAAAGGGTAAGAAATGCAGCATTATTTAAATTTATTCTTTGTGGTCGTTAAAAATGTAGCACCTTATAAGGGTGTACTTGCTCTTAATAAATGGTATACAACATATTGTTTTAAAAAAGAAAACACTATAAGTTATTTACAAAATTAAAAGTTTTATGACAACACTTTTATCAGATAAAACAAATCAGAAAGAAACAAAAGTTTAGGTCGAGTTTAAGTTTTAAATTTTTTTAGATGTTTGGTATTATGATATTTTAATTTTGATACTTATTTTCGCATTTTTGCCTTTATAAAGCTTCTTTCGACAACTGTTTTTCCATTTTGCCTCAACAACAAGGAAATAACTTAAATGAGAAGAAAAATTTTTAAGGATTTGGTTGTTATCTGCAAACAATTTTGTTCACAAAAATATTTTCAAGATCCGCCCTGCTGGTGGCAAAAGAAATGTGTTTATTTGATTGTGTGATAATAATATTTAAAGAATATAAACAATTTAAAGATTATCTGGATTGATTGTGATCTCATGGTAACCCCTGAGATGTTCCATACTTACAAACAGACATGCACACACATCGTTGTCGCATTAACAAAAAACGAATTGAAATAAATGGCGGTTCGCTGTACACATATCATCCAGACGAGCGAACAATTCAAATGCACAAAACACTTACTAAGAATGTCGTCGTTTTCGTATGTGTGTTGAGTGTGAATGTATATTTTGTTTGGGGGTTTGGGTTTGTACACAAAAAGGACACTACTTCCAATTGGACCGCAATTTATTGACACCAATAAATAATGACTGTATACATAATACACATTCAATCTGCTGACATTGTTCCTTGCAGGTGCGCAGGGTGAATAAAAAGCTGCTGCTGTAGTTGTTTGCCGCTGCTACAGCTACTGATCGTTTCATATTGCTGCTATTTCTGCTACCGCTGCCACATGCTTTTAATAAAATATTTGAATTTAAGTTAAAGAATTCAAAAGGCAAAAAAGATATAAAATAAAAGAAAAACCTAAAAAAGGTTAAACTAAGCACTAGCTTTAACCAGACACCACAAAAGACAAAAATGCAAATATGTTTGTATGTTTGTAACTGGGACATACTTACAAACAAACAGACAAATAAATACACACTGCAGAAACATCCGCACCACAGTCAAATGCTCCCAACAACCGAAAAAATGTGCGAAAATTCAAAAACACAAAAATTTCGCTCCTACTTTATCACGGTTTGAATGCTGCTCATCTCACATGTACATTTAGGAACGAGCACTCGCATGCAACCAACCAACCAACCAGCCAGATAGCCAGCCAGCCAAGCAGGCAGGCAGGCTAGTTTGGGCAGCAGGCAGTCAAGTCAAGCAGTCAGGCAGTCAGGAATAAAATAAAATTATAATAAAAAAATACAAAATATAAGTATTTTTGTATGTTTGTTGTGGCTTAAACCTTAACATACTCTTGTACACCTATGGAACGATAAATGGATGATGTGAATGTTTGTCCGTCTGTCTATCTGTTTTGGACAATATTAATGTATGTATGTTTGTATGGAGGAAGAGATACACAATGTATTTGTGGCGTATGAATACGATGAATGCGACAGATTCAGTGGCAGGCTTCCCACAAACAGCTCGGCTGTGTGGCGTCAAGATTACAGCGATAAGATCAATGGCATGTCGCATAAATGCCCAATAAAATTGCTCCAATATAAAATAGCAATCGATGCCGCCAACTTTAACGTTTATTAGGTGTGAGAGACTTTTTGGTACAACGTCAAAGCACAAAGAATTTTACAATTTACTTTTTTCACCCCAATTTTTTGTTTTTTTTTTTTCATCTTAACTTTTTATTTTTTATTTATTTGTTTGTTGCTTTGTATTCACTTAATTTTACTGAGTTGTGTCTCATGTTTTCTTTTTTCTTCAGTTAAAAACGCAAAGAAAGGAATACAAGAAATGTTTGACCAAGTAAAGTGAAGTAATAATAAGGCTTGTTTTTTGTTGTGCGATTCACATGAGATTTTTATTAACAATTTTTTTTTTTTAATACCCAGTTAAATGTATGTCTGTCTGATTATCTTTCTCCAGCCAGCACAACAGCAAGAAGAAGAAAAATTCAATGTAATCGCGAAAAGAAATTAAAACTGCAGACCAGACCGCGCAATACATTCGCGTTCATAAAATTTGTTGGTTCATTATCAAGGTTTCCCATAGTTGTCGCTATAAAATGAATTGTATTACGTATGAGTGACTTTTTGAATCATTCTGTCCAATGTTTAACAGATTGTGAAATTTTAAAATGAATACATAAGTGCATATCTGATGATAGAAATATTAAAGAAACGTATACGTTCTTGTTTTTCACTTTTACTTTTAATATTTCAATACCATATTTTGTGTATTTTATTTAATTTTGATGTTAAAATTTCATGCCGCAGTAATCGACTTAAGGCGGATTCGCTCATTTGCTCCAAGTGATAGAGAAATGATTTCATTTTATAAATAACGCAAACTAAAATTCTTGTCTAATAAACCCTAGAGCAAGACAGCTTTTTAAAGTTTTTGCAGATGCTAAATAATCTTGAGTTCGCATCCCCTGGACATCATCCATGTCCTTTTTTTAGGGATTTTCTGTAAAAAAACGGCTTTTGAATTTTTTGTTCGGGGTTGTTTGTAATAAAAATGACAAATTAACATATTTAATCTTTGGTCGATTTAATTAAATACGTGTCTCAGCTTTTAAGAAAGATAAATCCTAGAAAAATTCGAAATCCAATAGACTTTGCTATAATTATAATTATTATAATTATAAATACCAATCGAAGCTTGAGATCTACATAAATTTCATCTGATTTATCTTCGATGAATTCCTCAGTTATTGTTAACTATTTTAGGTGAATAAGAAAACCCAGATCAGTGATTTTTAAAACTAAATGGCAAATCCTTGTTAACAGTATGAGGAAGATATAAACAAATGTATTATTGACTTTACATCATTAATGGTTTAACTCATGACTTTCTAAGGGCTAAAAAATCAGAGCAAGTTAAACTCTCTTTTTGGTTTAAAATGTGTTTAAACCAACAAATCTATAAATCACTAAACCATCTTTAAACGCATAAAATTGGGCGTTTAAACTACCAATACAGACCATATGAATTTGATAAGATTTATCGTAGTGCTGCCACATGTTATTTTTTTAACCACATATAATACATGGGAAACTGATTTGCAGTTGTTGAGTTTAAACTATATATAAATTCAGGTTTAGTTCAACTAAACCAGCGTTTAAACCATCAGTGATTTTTTAGCCATAAGTGTGTAAATTTTAAGCCTTCATTCAGAGGAGGATCGCATAGATAAAAAATATATTAAAAGTCTACCCAAACATCTATATTTGGAAGGCTACAAGATATATCAAGCCACCGCCAGAGGCTCAAGGTGTTTTAAGGAAAGCTGAAGTGTCCTGGGCACGCAGTGCTGCAGAGAATGCTGAAGAGTTTTTCTGAGCATTTAAGCACAGGGGTCTAATTACCGCATAAGATATCGAGCAAAATTAATCAAAATTTTTTATTTTGGTATTATGACTCTCGATATCGAATGAAATATATCGTAATTTGAGATTATAGCATTCGATATCGAGTAACCAAAGCCATTACAACTCTCTAGTTTTCATTCGATACGTCAGTGTCTATCGTATGAAGAAAAATACGATAGTTTACTCGATACGATAGCTTACTCGGTATCGAATTCGGTAATTAGGCCCCAGTCTTTTAACCGATTAGGCCAATACATGATTTTAGTTTGGGTGAAGCATTCACAGTAACTCCTACAAATGTAGAGATAAATATTGATTCGGAAGATATTAAAATGGTTATCAGCAGGGAAATCAGAACTATTCTATAAAAAATGCGTTTTATGCGCATTAAATATGCAGCAAAAATTCGAAAATATGCCCCCGAAATTGTCAAAATTATGCCCAAAAAAATCAAAATCAAAATTCAAAAACAAATTATTTAACATTTGCATTAAAAAAAAACAATACTAAAATTATACACTCAGGTCTCGTTTTATGTTGATTCAAATTTATGCGATTTTTAAATTTACGTTTTTTTTTTAATTTTTACGGTTTTTGACATTTTGGATGTTTTTTTAGCTTTTTTAACTTTCTTGAATTAAACCAAGTTTGCATCACTGATATAATCGTTCTAGTTTGTTTTATTTTGTGTTTTTTATATGCATAGCCGATGTGTATGTATGAGTGTTTTTAAACTAATGAAGAGCACGTAATATTAGTTTTGCAACGAAGGCTAATTTCAGTAAAATTTGAATCAAAAATTAGGTGGAAGTTAGAAAAATTTAAATTTAACTCGTTCTTTCCTGTGTTTACGGTACAACATTGTAAAAACCACATGAACGAGTCTAAAGAAATTTGGATACCTTTTAAACTTATAATAAAACAGAAACTGGGAATTATTTCCTTCCGAAGGTTACTTTATATTATATTCAACATTTTTCATTTTTCGAAATTATTATATGAGCTAAATTTCAGTTATGTATTTTATAAAGCTTTTTTTATTCTAATTATAATTACAAATATCGTCACCCTAAATGAAAAAGGCCCTATCTATCATTTTGAAAATTTTACAAGGATAAGTATTGCCTTAAACTATTTACAATTTATTTGTCTTCTATTTTTCTTGTAAAACCTACCAGTTGTTTTGACAATTGACAATGTTGCACATTATGGAAACTCTTAGTTAGGCCTTTTAGTGTTTACTATATAATCTTTTGTAATTAGGGCCTTTTGTTTTTTGCTAATACAATTGAAAATTTTGGTCGAAAGATACTAAAATGTTTTGTAGACATTTGTGTTGATGTAATACATCAGAGTCAATGAAAAAGTCGATCCTTAATTTATGGTTAGTTAGGGCCTTTTGCGTTTTAAGTAACGATATGAGTATGAATGCGTTCAGACATATTGGTAGATCCAAAATGACAAATGATAAAATATGTAACATTTCTTGAAACAGCGCAGAATTTCCTTATGACTACTGCACTGATAAAAATAGTGACGATGAATATTTAAATTCCAAAAGTAGTTTCCTCTAAAAATTAAAATGTTGTCCTGATTGATAATGACTTTGATCCGGAGAAAGGATCGGAAAATATCGTTAGAGTCAGTTCATGACTCGTTTATTACATTTATGAACGATGATAATCTGTTCTCAAGCCCAATACATTTTCCTGTAGCTGCACGCTAAGTACCTGCTAAGGCTAGTACCCTTCTGTATCCTGGCCACGTACAATTTTGTACCTCAAATACTCTAGTACCAAATTTAAAAACGGATACCTTCGACCTATCCCGCGTTTCCAGAAATAGTTTATTATCAAATCCTACTGCATCCAGTTCCTCAACTGCGAGCTTACAAGAGTCGGCAGCTTATCAGTGCTCAATTCACTCACAGGACTTACCATCAAGTCCAACGTCATTTGATTTACTTTCCTCAGCATTTCAAAATGTTTTCCCCGATCCAAAAGCTTCTGCAATTGAAAAAAATATCTAAAAAAACAGGGTAATATGCAATTCGTCAGTCCGGAAGTAGAGTTAAAGGGCGATAGCTCTCTGCCTGATGATATCAAATCATTAGTTACTCCGTATCAGGCTTGTCGTTACTAATTACCTGAGAGATTGGAAAATTATATAATTGAGGAAACTTTGCGATTTGCTATGAAAAATGTTCCTTCAATGTTTTAGAATTGCGAAAGATAATTGGTATTTTACATAATATGAGATATTTCAACATACATAACTCGAGAGAATATTGGTCAAATAATAATAATAGGTCAGTGGCATTATTATAATTTTTAAGATATTAGATGTATTTAGAACTAGCGGATACCCGGCGTCTGCTACTACGTTCCCCCTTCTTGTAGTCCCATTTTGTAAAACATTCATAGCTTATGTGCCTATCTAAATAGGGATCTATTTGATTTAAATTTCATTCGAATCTGTTAAATAGTTTTGGAGAGGCAGATATTTCCCCCTGCCTCCCTCGTGATCATATTTCTTACAAAATGTATACCTAATGTATACATATAAGTAGGGATCTATCTATGGAGAGGCAGAAATTGCCCCCTAACTCCCCTCGTGGTCCTAGTTTTGTTAATTTAAATTTAACTAAATGAATTTGAATTATATTTAATTCATATTAAAAATAAACTGCACTTAAAAAATCCTTTCATTGTTTATGCGTTTCACTTTGTGTGTGGAGTGCGCAGTGTATCTTATGAGACCAACCAGTTTTTCCTTAATAAAACTACAACAAAACAAAAAATTTAAAAAATAAAAACGCAGTTTTTAATTTTTTTCTTATTTAAGTTCAATATATTTTTTTCATTAAGATACAAGACGTTGCGCATTTAAGGGTTAATGCGATTTTGTTTTGATTCAAATTTGAATTTATGCGGTTTTTTCAGAATTTTGGAACGAATATGTAGTTTTTATATGAAGGTAGAGTATCGTTTTATGCGAATTCAATTTATGCGATTTTCTTTGGAACGCATCTATCGCATAAAACGAGACCTGAATGTAACTGGAAAAGCCTAAACACCATATTGTATTTACAGACTAATTCGAAAAAAACTTAATCTGCTGCAACATATTTTTGGTCGAATTAATCTAAATGCCAACATAATTAGATGGCTTACGAACACAAAGAGTCTAATTTAGCAAGAAGTTTTTATGTGGAATATATTAAATTAAAGACCGATTCTCACCATTTACATAGACTTCGTCTTTGGTACAATTAAAATGTAATTACCAAATTTGAACAAATTATGTACAAAATTGCAACTTGTCGAGGGTGGCCCAGAAAGACCGAAGTGGTGTCGCGTAAAAGAGCCATTGTGGCCCTCGCAGTGTGCGCTGTGGCTCCATCCTGTTGGAACCATATTTGCGGATGGTTTTCCACGGCTGGCCTTACAATATTTTCCAACATGGCCCGATATCGATCCCCATTGATGTAAATGGCGACACCTCGTTTATTTTCAGAAAAATATGGGCCAATGATCCTTTCTGAAGAAACACCGCACCAAACAGAACACTTAACTGGGTGTAATTGTCGTTGATGAAGTAGTCTCGGGTTTTCCGTAGCCCATATCCTACAGTTTTGCTTGTTAACGAACCCATTTAATTGGAAATGGGCTTCGTCACTCATGCACGCTGAGTCAACACAATGGACCGTTGATTTGAAAAGTAAATTTCAACGATTTGAGCACGTTGTTCAGTTGTGTATTGCTCCATTTTAAATTGTCCAAGTCTTCTTTACAAAATACTGAAAAGAAAAAAAAAATTATAATAAAAAAGTTATAAGGAATTCACATCACTTCGGTCTTTCTGAGCCACCCTGTACTTTGCGCACAAGGTAAACATGGATAGACAACCAGCCAGACGGACGGATGGGCATCGTTAAATCACTTAAAAAAGTGATTCTTAGTCGATCGGTGTACTAAAAGATTGGTTCAGATTTCTATGTATTGCACACATTGCCAAAAACGAATGTTTAATTTTTGTTTTTATGTAAAATTTGAAAGTTTAAAATAACATTATCTTTAATGAGAACCAGCTTTGCCTTCATTCTAGAGTAAAAATTTAATGTGGATGGCGAAATTAAAGCCATACGTTGGCTAAACAGATAGATATTTTAAACAGAAAAGCCATCTGTTAACCAGAATTTCGAAAAAAAAATTTTTTTTTATTTGCTGCGAAAGCTTACAAAGAGGCATCTAAAAAATCGAATATGCATCAAAATATGCCTCAAAAAGGCAAAAATGGTTTTGTAGCTTTTTCTCTGGGTGTATATAATAAATATATATATATCGAAAATAAGGATTTTGTCTTCTATGGTATAACAAATACTGGCTTCGCCAACTAAAGCTTCTCTGTATAGGATTTTCTCCTCTATGGTATAACAAACACCGGCTTGGGTAACTAAAGCTTCTCTGTATAGCCGGCCTTCGGCCGGGCGCAAGGATTTTCTCCTATACGGTATAACAAACACCGGCTTCGCTAACTAAACCTTCTCTGTATAGACGGCCTTGGGCCGGGCGCAAGGATTTTCTCCTCTATGGTATAAGAAACACCGGCTTCGCTAACTACAGCTTCTCTGTATAGCCTACAAATTGGAAAACTTCTTAAATAATAATTATAACAAAATGATCCCTTATTTAAACAGTAGGAATATTACCCTTGTACATCAATTAGATTGCCGAGAACATCACGGAACTATAGAAAAGGTTAAAAACTTGACTGGAGAGATAAGAAAATCGTTTGAACTAAAAAAATATTGTTCAGCTGTTTTTTTTTTTATTTTATTTAAAAAACAAGTAAGAGTGCTACATTTGGCTATGCCTTCACGATTGTGCGATAAGAACAGAAAGTTATATAAATACCATTCTTAAAATATAAATTAGTTTATTTACAATAAGATTTAAGAAAAGAACAACAAAGTTCAGATAAAGTTTGATTTAAAAAATAAAAAAATAAAGTGTAAGCACCATTATTTTATACATAATACTAAATAGTCAATAATTTTACCATTAAATTGGCTGTCGATATGTTGCAATCTTGTAAAATGAATACGCCTTGCTTCTACATGGTTCTAGATGGCTTGTTCGAAACAGGTGAATCCTACTCTCGCCTTTAAAAATTGTTAATACCATGAATCCGAATCTGAATTCATAAATTTTCCATAACATCAGGTTTCGCTTAAAGTTTCGTAAATCCTGTTTTTCGCAATATTCGAGCCGTTATAACTGCGCGAATTCATCTATATTTATAAAACCTGATGTTGAGCCTTCGTCTTGTCTTGTTTCTTCTCTAAGATATCTTAACCTAAAGTTTGTAACATCCGATTTTTTGTTATATCTATGGTATTTTTGCCATTGAATTTGTTTGTGTTTTTTTATAATTTTAACTTAATTTTTGTATTTTTTAAGATTTTTTTTTAAAAATACATTTAGAAAAGTATACTCTGGGCCATGGGTTAAAAATTTGTTAGCCTGTGTAATCAATTGTGGTCACTTTCAATTTCTACAACGGATTAAAGAGGTTAATTAAGGTAAATTTTGAGACTTGTTTTTACATATTTAACTGCCACTTTAAGAAACCAAAACAAAGTTTTTTATTGTTGTTACAATATAAATTTCCAAACAAAAATTTTATGTGCGGTTTATAGAACACCAGCGTAAAACTCGTCCGTTCAACTTACATTTAAAACAAAAACAAAATTTCGAAATTAATTTTATTTTGAAAAACCGGCAGTAAATATTTGTTTTATTTAATCAATATACACACTTACAAGATATACTACTAATACATTTTTAATTATTACTTATGTAATTAAAAAAAAAAAAAAAATCATTTAATGTGGCTTGCTTGTTTTTCATTTTCTGCCAAAAGCTTCTTTTGGACACGGTAGATTTGAATTTTATCTTGTTCCGCAACTAAACACCAAAGAAAAATAGCAAAACAAGGGCATTCCTCTATTTCGCTTCATACACATGCTCAGTAAGTGTTGCTAACACATTTAAGGCATATATCACCAAAATATATACATGTTTTGCCATCCCGGATAATTGAATTAATCACTGTTAATCGATTGAAATAAAAAATCTTCCTTCTGTTTTCGATCCCGTATAATTGATTCACGGATAAAACAGGTAGACAATTTAAAACTTTTAAAATGTTTTTTTAACCATTCCAACTGATTCTTATGTTTTTTTTTTGGGCATGCTACAGCCGAATATGCGCTCAGTTTTCTCACACCACAACACATTTATCAGAAAACGGTACATGTGTGCGCTGTATACTAATATTTAAGCCAGCGTACAGAGTCCATATCTAAAAAGCTACTAAATTGCGCGTCTAATAGTGACTAAAAGCCTGAGTTATAGTGGATAAAAACTTTTTTCAACTTTTCTGTGAGGTGTCGATTCCAGACGAGTACAAGTATTTCATAATCACACAAATACATGATTTGTTTTCCCATATTCAGACTTATGTTATGACTAATCATAAAATCTGCGCCAATCAGTGCTTCGTTTACAATGTCGGTCACAATAAA
The DNA here is from genome assembly GCA_930367215.1 of Pollenia angustigena. Classification (NCBI taxonomy): domain Eukaryota; kingdom Metazoa; phylum Arthropoda; class Insecta; order Diptera; family Polleniidae; genus Pollenia; species Pollenia angustigena. The sequence continues at coordinate 232,348,794 of OV884058.1, read as the reverse complement.
CTTATGAAAAGTGACAAAATTGGCAATTCTTAACACCACACTTGTTTTGCCATAGACAGTAGCAGGTTCACCTGTAGCTGTTCGCAGGCTCACACCGCTTAGAGGTTCGACAGCTTCCTTTACCAAGTCAGGCCTTATAATTGTAAATCCTGCACCAGTGTCATTGGTCAAAATGCACTTTTTACCATCGATGTAGCCAAATGTCGTAATACTGTTATTGCTCTTTGGCACTACTAAATTTATTATCGAGTCCTCAGATGCGAAAGGTAGCACCCCCTCCATACTTAACGGCGACTTCTGCGATGACTGATGACTAGCCCGTTGGTTGTTTCTCGGTAGCGAAGAAGATCTTGACCCGCAAAACTGCTTCTTTAAGGCTCTTTAATTCCTTTATGATATCTCTATCATCATCAGCAACCACGTTGAGCCTTTGCACCTTATATGAACTCTGTTTTGAAACTATCCTTGCAGTCTCTTGAGCCAGGGCAAACGATACTGTTTCTGCAAACGTTGACTTCAATGATGCGCACACCGCATGCTTAACATCAGCATCTCTTATACCGTTAATGAATGCTTCTGTTTTGAAGCTGTCCAACAATGGATGATTCTCCCCAGGATAAGCTGCAGCCAACGCTCTTTCTAGAGAGCGAAATCTTGTAAAGTTTCGTTTGCCTTTAGCACTCTGCCACGCAACTCCATTTTGTAGATTTCGTTTTTATGATCTTACTTACCATACTTACGTTGCAGTGCAACCATTATGTCGTGATAATTATTTCTGCAACTAACTAGTACACTTTCAAGCACTTTATTCGATGGCTTTTTCCTCACTGTTCCATGCATTTTTGTTGGCAACTGTATCAAACTGGAACTTGAAAACATTTAATGGAACACTACCGTCAAAACAAGGGGTCTTTATTCTACTAGAGACTTCTGGGAAGACTCGCACCGCTGCTTCATGGCATTGAATGTAATTTTACATCAGAAACGAACCGAAACTGAAGGAGCCCTTTCATAAGTCAACTTTGGCTTCGAAGTTGATGGAGAATCGGGGAAATCTGCATCTTTAGACAGCTTTGGCCTTCCTCGTTTTCGAAGGAGATTTTGAGCTGATCCCATTGCTAGAAATCAATCAGCTACATCATTCCGGAATGCCAATAAGTCCATTTTTTGCGTATATTATTATTATCGCAATCAATGCGATATTCTAACCAAGAATTGCATACTGCTAAGTCGACGAAATGGTCGAAAACTTTGAGTGTCCATTTTTTTTGTCCGAATGGAAATTCGATATATTGACAGCAAAAAGTCCATCTTGTCGACACCTCCCATATTTTTATTATAAACACCTACAATGTTGGGTTGAGGCACAAGGATTTTCTTTTTTTGTTCACTACTAAATCTGGTGACCTCTTTTGTGATTTTGTCGCCATAAATAGAAGAAGCCAATTGAACACAGCTCCCATCTTACCGCTTTAAAAGGAAAATATTTTGGTTTCTTTCAATGCAGTAATCATAACTGCCTCCTTCTAACTTTTTTAATTCCTTTTCAGCTGCTAAGTTGGCCTTTCCAACTCTGTTTCCTCGTATGGTACCTGTTGCCCTATTCCCTTTTCTCGCAAATATATAAAATAATTATCAAAAAATATTTTATAGTTCTTACGTTCTGGAATCGTTTTACACAGATGAATGACAATATCCGAGCAAAAGCCCAAATGGGATTCTCCAACAATAGTATTTTTACCTTGGTTTATTTCGAGGTCATATACCATTCTATTAGAGCTACATAGGCAAACAACTTTTATTCCCCATTTGATAGGCTTTTTTGGTATATACTGCTTCAACCCAGTTTTTGATTTGCACGGAATCATAATTTCATCACTGCAACAGTTCTCCTCCTTTAGAATTTCATAAGTCCTTTTTAAAAATGTATTTAAAAGTGGTCGAACTTCATGAAGTTTGTCGTTTTAGTTGGCCTCTACGTCAAACTTTAGATCAGAAATTAAATGGAACCTATTTTTCGTCATGTGTTTTCGAAAGGCTGGTATTTCAGTAGCACTGCCCCAATACATTGATAAACGGGGATATCCGATTGTTCCGATAATAATTTCTAAGCCAATAAATGTCAAAATTTCTTCCCTTACAACATTAAAAGCAGTTCCAGTTTTTATAAGTGAGGCCCGATTTGTTGCTTGAGCAAACAAATTGTATTTGGTCTAGCCAGACCTGTATCATGCGGTTTTGAGGGTCGGGAAATCCATTTATTTTTATTTTTGATAGCCGCCAGAGAGCGGTTTCATACACTTTTTAGAATTTGATTGATTGATTGATTGATTCTTTATTAGATAAGACAGTACAACAAGAACGGTGTCTTATATTACAGTACTGTAGAATTAATGTTATACATATGTGGCACAATAAAATATAATAAAATGAAAATTAAACATATAAATAAATAATAATTAATAAAAATAAGTAAACAAATATAAAAAAAATGAGTATGAATATTTAATTAAATATTTATGCCCGTATTCACAAAAATATTTTAAACTTTACATAGTAAATTTTAAATTCTTAACGATCGTTTATGAAAACGGGGTTAAATATTTATTTTAAGAAAAAGAAATTACAAAAAAAAAAAAAAAATAATATATAAAAAATAAAAAAAAAACAAAAAAAGTTATTAAAATAAATTACGAAAAAAATGTTAACAAAAATGTTTAAAAATGGCAGATTTGAAACAGTTTGCATTGCTTATGAATTGAATATGGGGAGGTAGTCGGTTCCACAGACGAATTGTAGAAACGTAAAAATGTCTAACTGATATAAGGCTACGGCAGCGAATAGAGTTTATATTTTTCCCTCTGTTAGATCTCGAAAGAGTTAATCTTCTGTATAAATATTGAGGTTGTTGAGTAAAAATCAGCTTTTGTAGTAACAACAATGAACGAACTTTCAATAGGTTTTCGAGTGTTAAATTGTAGATTCTTTTTGAGTAATCAGAGATACTATCAAGACGTCTGCGGGCAAAAACATATCTAGCAATATTGTTGAATGTCACATTAAGCCTAGATTTGCAAACTGAGTCACAGTTTGCAAAGAGTTCGCAGGCATATAAAAGTTTTGGCAGGAGGTACGTTTTAGCGATTAGCATTCTAACTTTGAGAGGGGTGAAATATTGCGTCCTCCAAAGATTCCTTAACATTGCGTGAGTAACACCACATATATAATTGATATGATTAGACCAATCGAGCTCAGAGTTAAAGATTACACCTAGATTTTTTGCTGTCTTGACTATTTCAAGTTTTTCGTTGTTTATTTGGATCGGTGGGATAAATGAGGGGATATGAAGTGATTTACCAATGATCGTGGCTTTTGATTTTTTTGCATTTAAACAAAGACCGTTAGTAGAGGCCCAATTGCAAACATTATTCAGATCATGGTTTAATTTGTTGACACAATCAATTATATTACTTGGCTCGCAACTTATGTAAAGCTGCACATCGTCAGCGTACATTTGTATTCCGCAAAACTTTAACTGGGGTGGTAGGTCATTCAAATATATCGTGTAAAGAAGAGGGCCAAGAATTGATCCATGTGGTACGCCCCTCCTTAGTATGCAGGTGGTTGATACATCTGAGCCGTGGTAAGTCGCTTGGGATCTACCACTAACATAGGAAGACATCAATTTTACAGCAGTTTCTGAAAACTTACACAAATACTTTAGTTTAAGACACAAAATAGAGTGATCGATTGAGTCGAAAGCTTTGGAGTGATCAAGTAACACGAGAAAAGAAATCATTTTGGCATCTATATGCTTTCTTAGTTCTTCAGAGACATCAATCAACGCAGAGACGCAGCCATGCCCTGGTCTAAAGCCAGACTGTCTTTCAGTCAGAATTGAATTGCTGTACAAATATTTAGTCATTTGATTATGAATAAGGCGTTCAAAAACCTTTGAAAGGTACGGAAGAATTGCTATCGGTCGGTATGTCTTGTCTGTTTTCGGTATGGGGATAATCTTGGCGAATTTCCATGTAGATGGGTAAGAAGACGTGGTTATTATGTTATTAAAAATATGTGTTATACAAGGTAAGATATGAGGAAGAAGAAGCTTAATGAATTTTGGGTGGATACCATCATGTCCTACAGAATCTGATTTTATGCTAAGAAAGGACTCAACAATATCTTCCTGGGTAAATTGTATAAAATCAAACAAACGTGGCGGATGATTATTATCTGTTACAATGTTGCCGGCTGATATTAAATTGCCTGGCGTACGATTGTTGGTGATATTGCTGTGTTGTGCTGCGAAAAAATCTCTATATACATCAGTCTTAGCATTGGGCATTGGTATATTAACAAAATTCAAGTTTAGTTTATTGACATCAACTGAATCTTCAGTATTGGCCTTACCATTAACAATTCCCATGTTACGAATTTCGTTCCATTTATTTTTTGAGTTCAAAGCTAATATAAATTTTTCCTCATAAAAAGAAGTTTTTGCAATCCTAATTTGTGTATTAACATTTTTTCTAGAGGCTTTAAAAATTTCGTGAAATGTATTAGTTTTGAATCGTTTCCACCTGGCATACGCCTCATTTCTTGTTGAAATAAGCGTTTTAATTTCTGAAGAAAACCAAGGTTGTTCGTTACGTTTGCTAAATGTTTTTATTGGCACATACTTGTTGTAAAGATAAAGCATCTTGTTTTGTAAAAAAGTTAATTGATCATCTACACTAGGCATTAAAAAGATTTGAATCCAAGGAATTGTAAAAATCTCTGACTCCAGTGATGTGTACTCGATGTTTTTAAAATCTCTATAAACAATTTCATGGCTTCGTTCTTCAGTACAATACTCGTAAGATATAAAAATTAAGTCATGTTTAGAAAATAAGGACGCGGAAAGCTGTTCATACAACAATAATTTGGAACGGTTATTAACGAAGCAAAGATCCAGAAGGGTGCTTGAAGTTTTAGTAAAATGGGTTGGAAGTGAAACATTAACTAGATTTAAGCCAATGGCACCCATATATGTAATTAGACTATCATCACACAAAATATCAGAGTTAAAGTCTCCCGTTACGATTACTTCAGTATAACCGACTGTTATATCACCTAACATGTTCAGTAACGGACTAACATCAGTTCTCTTCTTTGGCTTATATACAGTTCCTAGTAAAAGTTAAAGACTGTTAAAGATTTCAACAAATATGTATTCAATATTTTCACCTGCTTTAGACTTGCATTTTATCTTGCATCGTATAGGTAATTTGATATACATGGCTACACCACCGCCTTTTTTGTTAGAGTAAGTAATTAGGTTATCATCATTCTTTTTTTCATTTCTATCAGCACGAAAAAGTCGGTAACCCTGTAAGCGGTAAATATTATCGTGGATTTCTGGCAGAAACCATGTTTCAGAAATACAAATTATATCAATGTTTGATTTTTCAAAAATATATCTGAATTCATCTAATTTGTTGTTTAAACTTTGGGCGTTGATATGGCAGATCTTAAGACCTGAAGTTCTTTTGTAAAGAATTCTAATCATGTTAAACATATTTTCTGAGGAACCACTCCTCGTATTATTTATAGGTCGTAAGACCATAGAAAAAGTTTAAATTCAATTTATTAGCAGTGCAAACAAAAATAATCATGTTAATATCACAAAATTTTGTTTTAGTAAATAAAAGGAAATTCAGTAGATAAAAATAATAAGTTAGAAATATAAAGTTAATAATAATAATGAAGTTATTCAATATGTTGATCAACAAGAAATTCATCTTGAATAGTTGTTGGTAAAATGCTATTATTATTATTGTTGTTAATTCGAAAAAAATGATCTAGTTCATCTGGTTCACTGATGTGAATCGGGGTTTTCCTTCCTAGATGCTTTATATAAACCAAACCTCGGTAGGTATAGGCAGATAGTATCTTTTTTTCCCTTTTCAATCCATTCGCTTTAAGGAAAATGCGATGATTTTCAGGAGTAAGATTCTCGTTAACGTAAAATGGAGTATCACTATCGAAACCAAGTCGGTTTATGCGTAAAAAATCTTTAGTGGATTTGATATATGAAACAATCGACCTAAGTACAAAGTTCCTTTCATACGGTGTTTTAAATTTAATAATAATTGACCCATCTTTAATGTTTTTATTCATTTTTGTGTTTATAACACGGTACGCAGATTTAATTTTAGGTGGCGCAATATTAACAATGTCACATATTTTATAGAATATTTCATGTAAATCTTCAGTTTGTTCTTTATCTTTACAAGGCACTCCATTAATCCTAATATCGGATGCAACTATAAGATTTTCTTGTTTTTGGGCATAAGTTTTTAATTTACATATTGAATCTTTAAGATTTTTATTTTCATTTTGAAGTGCTACTATTTCGCTCATGGCTGTATTTTTAAAATCTGACGCAAGTGTTTCTATTTTATTTACTTTTTCTGAAACTTCATTTAAATCACTCTTTGTTATTTTTAATCTCTTATCAATTTGGTTTAAGAGTCGATCTTCACATTCGAGAAACATTGTATGTATTTGCTCGGTTAACTTTTGAAAGCGCTTATCCATTATCTGTATAAATTTTAAAGGAGATTCGACATTTGTTAACCGCGGTGTTTTTGGCGCATTTTCAATAAAAGAGATGTTTAAACTTTCTCTTAATCTCTTTTGGGCTGGAGTACACATGTTATTTTCCATTACTGTTTTATTTGATTTTTTATTTTGTTTATTATGTTTTTGTTCGTTTTTTTTTTTTTTTTTTTTTTTTTGTTATTTTTTAGTTTTGTTGTTTTTATATTTTAAGAGTTGCTTTATTATGAAATGCGATGAACTGTAGTGATGTATAATTTGCAATAATTTTTGTTTATATTTATTTTTGTTTTTATTTTCTTTCTATTGTAGTTTGTGTTTTTAAGAAAAAGGACAGAAGTTTATATATTTCTATTGTTTGTTTGTTTTGGTAACTTAATAATGTTAATATTTAATAAGTTAAATTTGAATTTCGCAGACACTGTTGTTATTATTGTTATATTGAAACAAAATAATATTGTGTAACAAATTAATTTTGTTTATAGTGGTGTCTATTACTTTAATAATTTTTTACAGAGGAGCTTAATGAAAAACACGTCCGACTCTCATCGTCTTTTTTATGGAAAATTGGCGAATATTTCTCAAAATATTCGCCAATTTTACTTTTTGATAATAAAAGTAATGATATTAAACCAAATAAAACTGTTAAACGTATAAGACTTATAAGCAGCAGTTCTACTTGTAACAATATCAAAGTTTAAACAAAACACATCAACAATAAACAGTGGGTTTATCTCATCTTACATTCCCCACTACAATTAGTTGAAATTCTCTCAGCATTAATTGTAGTTGTGAGTAGGTTAAGAAAAACAAAATAAAACAATAACAACTTACAAAAGCATGTTGTCAATTAAGTGTTTTTTTAGGCCGTGCACTTGGGAAATGGTCATAAAATGACAGCTAAGTGGTTAGAAAATATTGACATAGATGTCTCAATTTTGATATTTTTATCCCTCTATGTATTTGGTAATACTGTTTATTAACCAAGATGTTAAGCAAAAAGTTAGATTTATCGCAAAAAAAATGTTGCAATGACTGGTTTTCAAAATAAATTTGAATAATGTACTATGAACCCTTTTCGATTGGTTGTGGTTTTAGTTGAGCGCTCACTTTTAGGAAGGTTCTCTATCTTTATTACACATCAGTCCCGAATTAAAAGCTAAGCATTTTGCAATGGCTTTAAAACTGTTTCTTAAAATTAAAAAAAAAATTTTTGAATTTTGAACTTGTCAGCGATTTTTGTGGAATTCGAAGTTTAAATAAATCTTTCATATTAATACTTTTTTTTTGTAAAGTATGATTTGTTTTTATTTTGAGGAATTCTTTTTATCATTAAAATATTTATGTAGTTTAATTTTTTCGAGCTTTTTAATATTATTTGTTCACAAAAAATTTTTAAGCTAAAGGAAAAAAAAAAAAAAAAAAAAAAAAAAAAAAAAATACAGTCAAATCCCGATAATTCGTACCCCGATAAATCGTAATTCCCGATAATTCGTAATAAACTGTCGGTCCCTTCAAAAAATCTCGTTAATTCGTAAAATTTCCATACATTTTGGTCCCCTCGCTTATTCGTAATTTTTTTTCAAATAAAATCTTCTTTACCTCTTATAAATCGTAATTGTTTGCTAACTACCACTTATAATTCGTAATAAAAACAACAGAAACATTTTTTGCTTGTGTGTGGGTTTACTTCAGTGATAACCACTCCATAGGCTCGCGAGCAAGTTAATAATCGTATTTTTCACACGGACACGGTCGGCAATTCACATGTATAGAACAACTTTGTTCGTTTCAAAACATCAGGCTATCATCAGTCTCTGCGACCGCACCCAAGTACATAATATCTTTGTTTGCGTGCGTTCGGGGCTTGGTAAGTTCAGGGCTTGGTTATCACTGGTTTACTTTCTTGAGATCAGTTTGTTACATGAATAATATTTATGTATAATTTTTATATATTTTGTTTTTAGCAATTGTTTTTTAGGTATTTTTATCGTTTTAGTCAATAAATTGAAAAACCCCGTTTATTCGTATTTATTTTATTTTAACCCCGTTAAATCGAAACCCCGCTAAATCGAAAACCCCTTTAATTCGTAAGAAATGGCCGGTCCCTTGCGATTACGAATTATCGCGATTCTACTGTAATACATTTTTTGGTAAGTTCAAACACAGTTGAAATTTTACGGACCCTGCAAATAATAAGACCAGTCCAAACACGCGTGTAAAGAGTAGTCCACAAGGGACCAGGACTAGTCCACAAGTAACCCAAACGTATAGAAAAAACCTGGTCTATTTAACATTACGATGTCCTAGGAGAGGACCATATAACCCACCTTTGGACCACTAAGGAGTAGTTTTAAAACTACTCCATGGTATATAACCCACCTTTGGACCAGTAAGGAGTAGTTTTAAAACTACTCCATGGTATACTCAAGAGGATTAGTTTTGAAGTCGTTTAAACACGAAAGCATGTCGTTAAAAAACGAAGACATGTCGTCTCACTACAAACACTTTTTAACAATGACATGGTCCATGCTTGCATTACATCGGACTAGTCCATGGAGTAGTCCATTTTATCAAAATGGGTCAGGTGGTCCAATTTTATTTGCAGGGGATATATATACTAATACACTCACATTTTGCATGCGAGTGGAAATTTGGCTGCATGCAGGGCTGCCAGGTATCAACATTTTATTTGTAGGTTTGAAAAATTTGGAAATATGTAGTAACAAATGAGTCACAGGGGTACCAGCGTTCCTTTTTATTTTTGAATTGTACCAACTTTATCAACCCTGCCATTGAATGTCAAAACGATAAACAATGTTACCCTGTTAAAGATTTATGGTGTTTTCTTTTCTAAAAAATAATAATGCATTAAAATTGTGTAATATATTTATTAGGTTACACGAAGCCTTAGAAAGTGATACATTTTTCTAAATTACAAAAGAACAAAATAATAGCTACGTTTTACACTCAACACTTATGTGTATTTAGTGTGTTATATATTGAAAGCAAAGTTTGTACTAAAAGCGATATACACCACGCTTGTAGCAATTTTAAACATTACATTTTCTTACAATTCCTATAAGCGTTAACAGCACTGATTTTCAATAATTAAAGTCAGCTGTTGTTAAAAATTTTGCGACAAAAAAAATATATAATTATTTTATTAAAGTAAAACAAACGAAAAACAAAAAGTTTTTATATCCATCACAATATAACTAAAAATCACAATATAACGCAAATTGTCCGCAAACACAAGAAAAAAAAATACTTGCTTGCATAAAAAAGTAGTTTACGCAGATGCAAAAAAGGGTATTATCTCACACTCAGTTAAAACTGCGGGTGAGAAATGGAACAAATTTGCCATTTATTGTTGCAACATGTTTAGAAAGGAAAACGACAACTTCTCACATTTTTGCATATGGGCATTTCCACCGAAAGGTCCACCGCAACAAAAAAATTATAAATTCTTGAAAAGACTTTGTTTTATCATATTTTAACAGGAAAACAATCAAATTTAATAAAATTAAAAAAATTTTATATTTATTTATAGCCCATTTCGAGATTTATGAATGCAAAGTGGAACAAGTGCAACTTTTCTTATTTGGATATTTCTATTGTACGTTTTGCTATGATAACAGTTCTTTAAGGGAGACATTATGCATTGACTTTTTCTCTCTAAAACCTTTCGGAAGGTACAAAAAGTCAAAATAGAATGCACAATAAACTATGCGATTGCAAATAACTGTAATTTTTTTCTTTGTATTATCTCATATTTCGATGTCATGTGCGACATTAAAAAACATCATTTTCTATCAGTGCGTCGAAAGTAAATGTAGAAAGCTCATCAAATTATCAGAACAAACAGAGATTTTTTATAAAATTATAATAAAAAAAACCTAACTGTAAAATAGCAAGATTTGTGATCTTGGTATTTATATAAAGTTGTTCACGTGCGACATCGTTAGTGTGAAAATTAATAATTTGAAAATAACAATCATATGCGAAAATGATGAGATTAGGCTTTAAATGACGATGCTATATATGCATATAAAACAAAAAGGGCCGTAATTTAGGGCGTGGCAAAAACAATTTTTTAAAAGTTTTTCAAACTTAATAAATATACCTTTTATTCTAGGGCGTGACTGATAAAAATATTATTGTTGTATCCCAGCTGTAACTAGAATGAGTAAAGAGGCCTAATAGAAGGCCTTATTTAGCAGTCACAAGCAGTCAGAAGCCCTTCTCGCCGCATTCCATACTTATTTATTTCTTACACAGGTTGTCATTGGGCGCAAGGCCTTCCACACTTCCTTTAAAAACAACTTTGATCCCTTCCCAAAGAAGGCAGTAAGGAAGGTCACTAAAAATAAAAAGTAAATTAAACTGAGCACCTTCCTTTTTCCCTTCTCAAAGAAGGGAGTAGCGAATGTGTACTGAATATTTCAGAAGGTCTTTTAAAAATAAGTTTATACCTTCTAGAAGGCATACCTCTGAAGGCAGGATATCATGCGAAGCGAATCTTTTAGAAAGGAGTATACAGGCCTTCAAAAAGGCCTGCCACTTGCGGTCCTTTCAATATTTACCGCTGGGATTGGCTTCTACCTGATTTAATGTAGTATGTGTGTGTAAAAGAAAAAAGGGCGTAATTTGTAGGCGTTTCATAAAAGTGGGCATATTAAAATCTATACATACGTAGTTTTAGAAGGACTTTCTTGGCACGTAAAAAAAATTGGACATTTGGGGGAAGGATCCGAGATGGCATAAGTGGCGCCCAGAATTTGAGGTCGGATTAAAAAGTCACCAAAGACAAAAATGAAGCCACTATCAAGCCGTGAACAACGGTATGCAATATTATGCGATCGGACTTTAAATGGCAGCGCTAAATATAAAAAAACCAAAATGGCTGTATTTTGGGGCGTGGCAAAAAAAATGTTTCCTGTCTTAGAAACTTCATTGACATATCTTTCGTTCTAGGAAGTGACTGGCACTACTTTTTTTTTGTATGGAGGTCGACCCGGTCTAATCAACATATATATATATCATGATGGAAAAAAATGTCATGTGCGACAGATCACGTGCGACAGCGATTAAAGGTAAATAAAAAAAAGTATACATTATTTTTATTTAAAATTATAGCCATATATAAGAGACATGGGTGCATAACATTCTACAATTTTTACCATTCAAATATTGCCTCAGGTTTCGCTGAAATCGGCATTCGAATTAATGGCCACAAAAACCACTTCTGTTTTCGTCACGTGCAAATGCCTTGTTTTTTTGCAATTTTCTTGAAAACGAAACAATTTATCAAAATGTACAATAGCACCAATTATAGGGCTAATTAATAGCTATAACTTGAATCTATTGCCAAAATAAATATACGTTTTATTTTGAATTTTTTTTAACTTTAAATGTGTACGATGGTCACGTTCGACATGATGGAAATGCCCATATATTTTTAGAATGGAACAAAAACTCGCACGAATGGTAGCATATATGGAACATTATTGTCAGAAAAGAAAACACCATTAATGCAAATTCACTGGACTTTTGTCGAATTGTAATTAAAGTGCTGTATTTAAAGTGTAAAATTCTTTATGTACCAATAAGTTCAAAACAAGTTGTTTTTGTGTGCACAGTTCACACACAATCTGGAATTTTAAAGTGAAAATTTGAAAATGGCAGCACTGCTTAGTTTATTGTAATTTCCTTTCATAAAGTTGGCAAAAAATCACTTTCTTGAAATTTTCATTGAAAGCTATAGCTGAAAGTTGGACTGAAAGTTAAAAATAATAAGAACATTTAAAAAAATTTTGCCCGCCCCTCCCCCCTTAGATTTTATCCTGGCAACGCCCATGTATTCGTGTACTGTCATCGGGAATATATATGCCTGCAAAGTTTCATCCATTTGTATTGAGCAAAAGGCGGTCAAAAAAGCATTTTACCCAAAACAATTTTTTTTGCCCCCCCCCCTAGATTTTATCCTGGCTACGCCCATGTATTCGCGTACTGTCATCGGGAGTATGTATGCCTGCAAAGTTTCATCCATTTGTATTGAGCAAAAGGCGGTCAAAAAAGCATTTTACCAAAAATAAATTTTTTGCCTCCCCCCTAGATTTTATCCTGGCTACGCCCATGTATTCGTGTATTGTCATCGGGAATATGTATGCCTGCAAAGTTTCATCCATATGCATTGAGTTTAAGGCGGTTAAATTAACGTTACAATATTTGATTTTCCGAAGTGAAGCTAAACAAAACGTTTTACAAAATTTTGCTCGCCCCCCCTAGATTTTATCCTGGCTATGCCCATATATTCGTGTACTGTCATCGGGAATATGTATGCCTGCAAAGTTTCATCCATTTGCATTCAGTAAAAGGCGGTAAAAAAAAGCATTTTTCCAAAAACAAAAAAAATGCCCCCCCCCCCTCCCCCATATATTTAATCCTGGCTACGCCCATGTATTCTTGTATTGTCATCGGGAATATGTATGTCTGCAAAGTTTCATCCATTTGCATTGGGTATGAGGCGGTTAAATTAACGTTACAAGATTTGATTTTCCGAAGTGAAGCTAAAGAAAAGGTTTTAATAAAAATATAAATGGGTTAATGAAAAACTGTGAGAGCTTTGGTATGTTGGTATGTAAATAAAATATGAATCACATTTTTTTTGGAGAAAATAAAGCACCACTCGAAAACCCTAATTCACCACTAGTTGCGGAGGGTATAAGGAGTCAATTCCCATTAAAAACTCTACAAATATTGGTTCATGGCTTGAATTGTTGTTGTTTACTACTAACTGTAGATGGCCCTGCTGGTGACATCAAAAGTACTGCCATCGTTTAATTTTTCTACTTCTGAATGTGAGTGAAGTCATGAACCATCGTTTGAAAGAGGTTAAATTCAAATAAAAAGAGAAGATACATAATTTTTCAAAAATTAATAAAACAATTGAATATTATTTTTGTCAAGCTAATAGGGCCTAAATTTCTTCAGTGTAAATAAAATTCAATTTTTAATTACAATATTTTGTTCCCAAAAATAATATTCATAAATTCATCACTCTGGCCAAAGAAACAACTACAATAAAACAAATATTTTAGAAAAAACAATATAAAATATTTTAACTTGTGCTAACATTAAATTTTAAAACTCGATGTTTATTTAATTGTTTTTTAAGAAAAAACTATTTTTTATTTCATTTTAGATTTTATGAAATAACTATTTCCCAGCAAACATGCGATAATTTTTTTTTTAAATGTTTAATTATAAATTACGCTCAGGATGTGTTCCTTTTTAAAACTTTTTTAAACAAATAATAAACATTACTGTCCATAACTTCCTGAAACTCATTTAGCGCCAGCATTATGTTAAATGACAAGAAAGTGTCTGTGTCTACTGTGATAAGAAATTTAATTCTATTATTGTCATAATAAAAAAATAAGTATATTTATACATCTATTTGGCGCGCAAATTCTTTTCATAAAAACAGCATGTGTTCCTGCATGTGAAAATGTTGTAAAAAAGCGAAGGTTTATTGTCAAATGTTGAACACAATCTGTTTTCCCTTGGAAAAAAGAAGGTACATTGTGTTGCTTAAGGTTTTTCAGTACATACTTTCCTCTTGCTGTCTTTATTACGGGTATTCTTTTTTGCTAAATTATCAATGTTTGTAGGATCCAATTAATTTTACGACATAAATCTGCTTAAAAATATATAGCAACACATACATACATACATACACTTGCATTTACACAGTCACATAAAAGCAAACATATTTGAATTTATGAATTTTAGGTATGAATTGGGTAGTGAATGTTTGCTAGAGAGAACTTGAAAGCTTTAAGGCATTTCATTTTATATATTTTTTAAGAAAAGAAACTTATTCTTGTTTTTAACTTGTGTGTAACAAAATATTGATTTTTTATTTAAAACTACCATTTAACCCTATACTTCGTGAGCGTCTCCCTTTTCTTTTGCGTACATATTTATATGCCAAAGTTAATGTTTCTAGATTTTATCAAAAAAGTACCAACATTTTTGTTATCCTTTGTGTTTTTAAATTCAATGTTATAGAAAATTCAAAGGCACCACATGAAGACTTTATTCTTCCCCACTCTTTAAAATGGATTTGAAGATTTTGAAACCAGCTTTATCCCCAAGTACTTAGAGCGAAGAGACAAAGAGAGACCATTTCTTGGAAAAAAATAAATAAATTGAAATGATGTGGAACCCTAACAATATAATATTTTATGCAAATATTTAATGAGGAATTAGTAAATTTGTAGAGTTTACAAAAACTAGGAAATTAATTGGATTAAGTTCAAATCATTGTTTTGAAAATGGCATAGTCAATAAAATTAATACATACATAAATGGCGATACATTTTTTTAGATTTTTGTTTTATATATACAAATCAAACCATTTAATGACTCATGTAGGTGACATCAAATTTTCTTTAAACTCATGTCGCTTAAAAGTGACTTCGAAATGTGTCACCAGGATGTGACACACAGTTTTTGCAAAGAAAATGTTTTGAAAAACTCATGTCACATATGTGTGACACATTTTTTTGCTCCTGAGTTTTGACAGAAAACGCAAAAAACTGCTTAGTGGCTAACGTGTTAAGCTTTGAATATCAAAAACGTACCAAATTTATATTTGTATTTTTCAGATAAGTTTCAAATGTGATGTTATTTTTAAATGTATGTTTATTGGTTTAAAAGAAAGATGTGTTGACAAAAAAGTTCCAAAATACAGGTTTCACACCAATGCTCCTTAAAAAAAGTACCAGACACCTGTCCGATGAAAAATAGGTAGGATATTCACCCCATAAACGTTCGAATTTCGAAAAGTACCAAATTTGCATTTGTATTTTTTTTTTTGGATAAGTTACGAATGTGATATAATTTGTATTTCTTGGTTAATTGGTTAAAAAAATAGATGGGATGACAAAAAAGGCTAAATGATACAGATTTTAATAATTTACTCCTTAAAAGTGCATTATTTCAAAAAGTACCAGACACTTATCCGCTTATTTTTCTAACGAACAACGATAAGTATTAAATTTTTTTGTATCTCTTTTAGTTAAGGAGATATGAGGCTAGCGAGTTTACCCATTTTTAACACCTAAACATTCGAATTTTCAAAAATCCTGTCTTAGTGCATCGATTTGGCGAGAGACCAACCTCCAGTCCAAAATTTAACCTTTTAGCTCTTGGCGTTTAGGCTGTGCGAGTATAAAACAGTCCGCCAGTAAGTAATGTTACAGTTGTATATATCGCACACTAAATCATAAACAGGCACAACTCAAAATTAAATATTTTTAGAAAATAGAGAAAACTGGCAACAAAAACATGGTTGCAATGTTTTAATCAAATTGCGTTGCACAATTGTTAAAGAAGAAAAGTGAAAAAGACTGTGTGTGACGCAAACGATTTTTTTTATATTTTGATTTGTGCTTATTTATGATAAAGTGTATGATATATAGATTTTAAATTTACCCCAACTTAAATCAAAATTTCGCACATGTTTAAAAATACAAAAAGGTTAATGGTCAAATGCTGATTTTATATTAAACTAACAAAAAAATAAACGTATTAGAAAAAGTAATACAAATATTGTCCAGTAAAATAATAGAGTAAGTCTTAAGTTAAAGATGGCATAATGAAATCAACACTTCCTGTATTCTCACTGTGTCTCACAACAGGGATGGAAAATTGAGATTTTGAATATACACTAAATTCCTACTAAAGCAAATAACTTTTATGAGGAGAAAAGTATTATGTGTAGTTTATAGAACATGAGCGCCTTACTCGTCCGTTCAACTTACATTTAAAACAAAAACAAATTTCGAAATTTTGTTTTTGTTTTAAAGCTCGTGTTCTATAAACCACACATTCAAGTTTTTTTTTATTTCTTAACTTAGCGTTAAAGGTCTACACTTAAGCTATTGCCACAGACATCAACTTTCAACCGAATCGTTTCATATATATTTGCAATACTATCGTGCAATAATGGATACTGTACAGTTAACTTCGCTGTGTGTATATCATATTAGTAGGTGGCACAATATATTGGATGAAATAAAAAGTCTTTTGATCTATATTACGCAAAAATAAATATTTTTTTAATGTGTTGACGAAAAATGTACCATATATGTATTTGTTTGTAATATTGCCCTACTTATTGAATAATGTGGAGCATATCGACAATAACAGCAGCAATAAAGTACTCAATAATATTGAAAAACTTGTATGTGCTAGTGCTGGGAAACTATCGATAGTACTATCGATACTATCGATAGTCTTAAACTATCGAAAATATCGATAGGAAAAATATCAATATCGAAATTATTATTACTTAAAATACAGATATGAAGACATGTTACAGCAACTATACACACACAGTTTTTTGCCGCAAGTTTTTACTTGCTATTATTAATTCGCTCAGAATTGCAGCAATGAATACAAACAACAAGAATGACAGGTTGTATGGATTGTTTAGCTGTCCTTTATGCTGAAATTTTTATATGTTTACATAGGGACTGAAATGACAGATAATTTTATAATGTAAAAAAAAATCCAATTTAAATGCAATTGCAATTGCGAGCATAGGATACAACAATGAACAACCATTAGAGGAAAAGTCTGCTGGATTGATTACCTTTTGGGTTGAGAATCGAATCCACTGGAGAAAATTATCTAAAGTTGCAATAAAATATCTTTGGTTCCTTCAGAAAGGTGCTTATCAGCATCACAATTTTTAAAAACTGTCATCTAAAATAACGTGCGTACATACATACGTCTCATTGGTTCAACAAAGTGATTAAAACAACGAACTGTAGCCTGATAAAAAACAAGTTTCAGTTTTTCTACTTAAGTACAAACATTCAGTCGATAGTAATATCGACATATCGATAGTGAAATCGGAACTATCGATAGATATCGATAGTAGAAAATATCGATAGTATCCCAGCACTAGTATGTGCTACTAAAAAAACTTAGTGCTTTTCATAGAATTTTTACTACACGTTCAATCACTTGTGTTGTGAAAACAGCACATTAGACTAAGGACTGTTTTAATTTGATATTAAAAGTGATCTCGCAATACAAATTTTTAAACTAATGTGTGGTTTATAGAACGAACACGAGCGCAAAACTCCTCCGTTCAACTTACAAAATTCCCAAATTTGTTTTTGTTTTAAATGTTAGTTAAACGGACGAGTTTTGCGCTCGTGTTCTATTATCGACACATAAGTAAATTCCTGTACAAAATACAAAAAGGATTTTTTTGGACCCAGTCGTATTTGCTACAAAATTTAGTGTAGGATTTTCCATACCTGATCTACAACTCTACTCTATTGACGAGAATATTTTATTTCTTTTAGGAAATATAAATGGATTTTCTATATTTCATTGACATTATGTTGAATGTAACAATTTAATAAAAAAGCAATAAGTAAAATTTGATAATAATACAGGAGTCTCAAGACACAAAGCAGAAAAGAACACACATTATTGATTGGGCAGTAATTCCATTCAGTCAGTCAGTGATTCGGTCTCAAGGGATACTCAGAAGTATCTATCACTTATTGCCCTAAGGTTTATTTTTATTTATTTATTTAGATAAACGGCTGCACAATTATAATTTGTACTTCGATACATTCAGTTTTATATTTGATGCTAAATAAGGGAAGTTGTTACTGTTAAAGTGCCAACTACATGTAAAATATACATTTAACGTGATAACTATAATATTAGTTTCAGATTGCTAGTTTTGATAGCATAAGTAATTAATTTGTTTGAATTTAGGAAATCTTTTTTTGGCAAAGGTCTGCAGTAAAATATTATGGTGTTTGCTGTCGGGAGGGAAGTATTTAAGTGTTACAGACTTAATCTGGCGGACCTATATTTCTGTCAGAAAACGTAGTTAATCTGAGTGCGATCCAAAGAATCAGATTCTCAGAAAATATGCCCGATTCCGCACCTCTACTTCGAAAGTATGCGTAAAGACCAAATTACAAAGTCTTCATATAAGATATGTATCTTTTAGTTCGTTAGTTGTCGTAAGTAACTGGTTTTTCTGAGATAAATAGACTCTTGGAATGTCAGTGTTTATTAAAGACTTGAGAGGTTGACCATGTTTTTCCAGCTAATCTCCAACGGGGCTATACAGAGTGGCTCAGGAAGAGCTAAATGAATTTCTAAAATTTATTTTACACTGGCGAACAGTCATTTTGCGACCTGGAACTTTATTGCAAAGTTTTACTATTTTGAGGTCGCGGATTACAAATCAAATCTCCCTTTTTCTCTATCACCTCGACTTTTCGAGATGTGCCGTTATTTCCAAAATAAAGGCACTTTCATTACTTATATTGGAATAACTTGAAAACGTTTCATCATATTCAGTTATAAAAAAAATCCGAAACTCAGCAACAATATTATCTTTAAGTCGCGCTTACATTGTCTTTAAATTTGCCAAATAGTTTCAGAGATATTGTTGAAGTCTTGAAAAAATAACAATAATGCTATTTTATTTTATAAAAGTTGTTGAGAGTTCTTTCACTTACTTTAATGCTTTTCTCTCCCATACACGTTCAATATTTTGAGAATTTTTTTTTGTTCTTTAAAAATTAATAAATATGCGACAAAATTCACAGTTTTTGTCTTAAAACATTTAGTTAAACATATTTTCATTCGAAATATTTCTGCTTTATTTCATTGCAATCGCCTTCAACTTTTGAATTTTTTTTGCAATTTACTGAATTTATAATTCGATTGTTCGAACATACACATTAAAAAATGTTTTTTTTTTAATGGAATTTGGATTTTTATCAATTCAGTTTTCTCAGTAAATTGTGAACAAAATCAAAAGCTGTGCACCGATTGCAATGAAAACAAGTTAGAGTGCTATATTCGGCTGTGCCGAATCTTTGATACCCTCCACCGACACTTCGAATGTTTTAGGACTAATATCTGTGTGATGTCTATTTATTATTATAATCTTTGTAAAAACACACATCTGCATTAAAATTTGTTGCGGTTTAGTCCTATATAAAATTATTGATCGACAATCAGAATCAATTTTAAAAAGTTTGAGTAGAATATCAGTTTAAGATGAACTTAAATGATTTTCAAGAGAACAAATTATATAAAAGCCATGGTAAGCTATGAACCAATCATCCCAAATTCTGCTGAACGATTTCTGGTATTTAAAAACATAAATTTCAATACAGCGGTGCAATTAGTTTAAGCGTTTGCAGTAAATTTCAAAAGGCTGCTAAAATGGAATATAAGGAAAATTATGGACCGTATATCACAAAATTGCATAACATTTTTTCTGGCCATATGAAGCTAAACTGGAAGAAAGTTTACCGCGTATTTAATTATTTTACCAGAGTGGGCTTTATATGAGGCCTATGGTAAGCTATGCACCGATCTTCACCAAATTTCACAGTGTCATTTCTAGTTCTATAAAACTGTGATGTATCAAATTTTGTTATGATAGCGTTATTTTTTACGTTTTTAGGCGTACTAAGCTGTTTTCCGGGAGTAAGGTTTATATGGGGCCTAGGGTAAATTATGAACTGATCTTCACGAAATTTCACAGTCTTATTTCTAGTCCTGTAAAACTTATATGTTCCAAATTTTGTTATGATAGCATTATTGTTTACGTATTTAGGTTTACTAAGCTGTTATCCGGGAGTAAGGTTTATATGGGGCCTATGGTAAATGATGGACCATTCTTCACAAAATTTTAAAGTCTTATTTCTCGTTCAATAAAACTGTGATGTACCAAATTCTGTTATGATAGCATTCTTTTTTACGTTTTTAGGCGTACTAAGCTGTTTTCCGGGAGTAAGGTTTATATGGGGCCCATGGTAAATTATGGACCGATCTTCACGAAATTTCACAGTCTTATTTTTAGTTCCAAAAAATTTTGATGTACCAAATTTTGTTATGATAGCATTATTTTTTACGGATTTAGGCGTACTAAACTGTTTTCTGGAAGTAGGTTTTATATGGGGCCTATGGTAAATTATGGACCGATCTTCACGAAACTTAACAGTTTCATTTCTAGTCCTATGTAACTGTGGCGTGCCAAAATTTGTTATGATAGCATTGTTAGTTAGGGTTTTAGGCTACCTATACGGTTTTCCGGGAGTAGGGCTTATATGGGGCCTAGGGTAAATCATGGACGGATCTTCAAGATATTTTACAGCGTGATTTCCAGTTAAATAAAACGAACTGTTGCGAAATCTTATATCATTCTGTGCATTTTTCCACCATTTATGTTAGTTTTTGTAACAAAATTATCAATTTTTTTTAGATGGTGGTTCCACATTTTGATTCATAGCTCAGATGCTATTGAACCGATTTTGCTGGATTTCAATCCCAAACTGCTTAGGATAACTACAAGCAATTTGACACCAAGTTTGTTTATTTCTTTTGAGTTTTTCGAAAGTGAGCGTGTTTTCAACAGACGGACAGACGGACAGACATACGGACATGGCTAAATCGACTTAAAATTACTCAAGGACCCAGAATATATATACTTTATAGGGTCTGAGATGAATAATTAAAAAGTTTCACACGGAATGACAAACTTAATATACCGTCTTCACAACTAATTGTTGTGGAGGGTATAAAAAGCTCATATCTTATTAAATATGTTTAACTAAATGTTTTTAGACAAAAACTGTGAATTTTGTCGCATTTTTATTAATTTAAAGAAAAAAAAGTCTCAAAATATTGAACGTGTATGGGAGAGCGTACAGGAATGACACTCAACATCAACAAGGAGACGCCATAATTAACCCAATAAAAAATTTTATCATTTTGCGAAGCACTAATGGCACATTTAAAAAAATAAGCGCACAATTATGCGCTACGATATAAGACATACAGAAATGCATTAAAGTAAGTGAAGGGACTCTCAACAACTTTTATAAAAAAAATAGCATTTCAAGTGCTACGGCATTCCCTTACTACGAAGCAGGTTTGTAAGGGAGAATACTAAAAAAATAATTGTATCAAAGCATTCAGTGTGTAAAGCTGATCGCTTCATCCAATAATTTTTATATGTGCTGAATAATGCGCTTTATGTGTCAAAAATGTATTGCTTCAAAGTGGGAACTTGCCATATTAAATTCTTGTCTTCCGTAAGCGCAATGGCAAGCGAAACGTTGTTGTTTCTCCCTTACAAAGCTGCTTCCATTTTTTATTAGGAAGGTGATCGCTGCAGAGATTTTTGGGGTACATTAGAGTTTTGAGAGAATTACATAAGCACATAAAGCAGGTGCCTTAATGGCTTAGGTAAGAGACATATTCGGCAAACGCATTATTTCGCGAACAAGCTATTATAACTGGCCTTATGTTCACCGGACTTTACAGCTCCTAACAGCTTTCTTTGGGTATATTTGAATGAAATGGTGTATGTTAACAAGCTAAGAGCCATTCTCAAATTAAAAGTTAACTTTCGTTATGAAATACTGGCTATTAAACTCGAAATTTTGCGAAAGATTCTGGAAAAACAGCACGTATGTGCAAAGCAGAAATGGACATCAATTACAGGATAATATTTTTTAAGGCTAATTGAAAAAATTCCCCGATAAAAAAAAATTTATAATAATCGCATAAATAAAAATAAACTTATAACCATCTGAACCATAACGCTCACCCTGTTCGATGTGAAGGAGCTTGTATCTATAAACAGGAGCAGTCAGTACCTGTAGCATGACAGCAGTTTAAAATTGGCAGACTACGTTTGAACGCGGCATCAGAGTCCACGGAAACCAATTACCCTATACAGCTCTGGAAATCTTGGCGACCCTTCGGTGATGGCTGTGGCTTAAACCAAAATTGCGGGAAGGAATTTCTTAAGAATGTTAGAAAAAGTACCAAGTTTCGGCCCTAGCTTGGCAAAAATGTAACCTGTTAGCGATTCTCCCTGCGTGCACGCAGAGAAAAAATATGGTTGGGCATGGTTACTGCAAAAACACTATGTTTAATGTAACAATATATTGTTGTCGTTCACAAATAAATGATATTTTTTTATTAAATATCAACAAAATTATAGGTACTGTAAACATATATATTTTGATCGCAATTATAAATTTGAGTATTGTTGATCGAAAAATAATTATTTTTCTAACAACTAAATTATGATAACTTTCAAAACTTATTATATTACTCATAATCATATCATGATATCTAATAGCCATAACATGATAACTTTCTATACATTTATCATATTATATTTAAGATGCAATCAAACTATTTTTGCTCTAAAAATATTATGTTAGCGCCATTTTAAAATAATTTGGAATCAGTTGTGTCGTTTATTTTATATGTGAGCAGTTTATTAATTTAAAGATAAATTCCTATAAAAAAATAAGTTTAAAGAAACTAAAAAAATTAAAATATTAGCGGAGTTCATTCAGTATTAGTGATTTAAAAGTGCAAATGCAAAATGTCGGCGTTATTTGTAAAATCCAACAACAAAACACACAGAGATTTCGTTATATTTTGTAAAAGTGCTACGATATTTCTGTGGTTTTCATGGGAAACCGCGTATGTCTTAAAACAAATTTTTCAGGAGAGCCGAAAACCCATTCTAGATCAAACTATGGGAGAGGTATTGCACTTTTTAAACTTTGTCACTACGTTAAAAAAATCAGAATTGATCCATCTTTTTTCAAACATTTTTAGAAACATGTAAAGAGCGTTTAAAATTATGCAATATCTCAAAATCGGAAAGTACATAAGTGGTGGTTCTTTTGCAAGCCTTATATTGAACTCCGCTATTTAATTTACATAAAGAAAAATTATAAAAAGCCACAAAATAAAAAATCGATCAAAAAATTTTTTATTTATTTTATATTTTTTTGACAGTTTGATTGCTTCTTAATTTATTATGATAATCCTGATAATAATATGATTACTTCTAGGCTTATTATGATTAACATGCCAATAATATAATTAATTTCTTAGCTTATTATGATTAACATGATAATAACATGGTTGCCTCTTAACTTGTTATGTTAAGCATACAAATAATTTGATTACTTCTTAACTTAGTATGATTAACAGAATAATAATATGATTAAGGGAAAAATATTATGATGTCATATTAAGAGTATATTTAGTCATAATATGATTCAATAATAATCTTAATATGGTGACTACAATCATAATTCTTATCATAATATGTTGCTCTTAGAATATGTTTACCACAACCATGTTTTTTCTTTGCGTGTGATAATGCTATGCAATAACATGCACCGCTGAACTTTTAAAACATTTTTTTTTCGAAAATATACTTTTTTTTGTTCATGTCGCAGCCATTTATGGACCGAGCGGACTAAATTTCAACAGCAAAATTCTAATGAGGATATCTAATATTAAAATACACTAACAAGCAGTGTTGCGCTTTTGATAATAATAAATTTTGTGTAGGCAATGTTGTAAACAGGGCTGTGGAGTCGGAGTTAAGGCTTTTGTACCGCAGTCGGAGTCGTAGTACCCACAACAAATTCGCGACTCCGACTCCAAAATTTTTCGGCATAAAAATTAAAAGTTGACAAAAGCTTACGGTTGAACAACAGCTCGAGTGAATTTATTTATTGTTTACTTTTTTTGTTTTCGTTTATTTATTTTTAAATAACCCCTGAAGATGGTCAACAAAGTTAAAACCAAATATGTTTATATTTTTTATTTAAAAATTTGTTTTAACTCATGACCTTATGCCGAACAAAATGAACAAACAATTAAGAAAATTACTCTAATAATTTCCAAAATAAAAATACTTCGAAATTGGCGATGCAACATTAAAGCTATTGAATCGAAATTTTTACTGAATCCTTTTTCTTGCTATATTAAACCATTTAAAAGGTACTGCATTAAAAAAAAGAGTTAAAAGTTGAAGTCATATATATTTAGCATTAAGATTAGATTAGGAGTTTGAGTTGGAGTTTCAGCGGTTGGAGTCGGAGCTAGTTCTTTTTGTTAACGACTCATTGTTAAAAAAAAAATTAACGCTAAATTTCTAAACATGGAAGAACAACAAAAAGAGTACTGAAACGGACGTGGGGGTGCCGTGGTATTTTGAAAGGAAAAAGTACTAAAACAGTACCATAGTACTGATTTTCCATCACTACTTTATATTCAAACCACCGTGAGGTTAGCCTGACATGCCAGGTACTAACCTTAATATACAACATTCCTGTACCATTAAATGCGATGCTCGTTAGAACTTGTTCTTCCTGCAAATGTATCTCTGCTCTATCGTTCTCCACTATACAATATTTTTAGGCCTATTTAAGGTCTGCTTATTTCTTATAAACGCTGGTTTTAATACTTTTTCAAAGACAAACTTGTTATGTTTTAGAAAATGGGTCGAAAGTGCTTGATATTAAAGTGCGATAAAATAAAACTCTTATGTGCAAAAAGCACGCTAAATTTTGAAGGAGAAAAATCTTAAAATGGCAGAAATAAAAAAAAAATTTATAACAAAAAAAAAAAAACTTAAATCGGAAAAAACGCACAATTTATGGTCATATATGGACCGCTTCCAGTAATATTTGGTATGATGATTTCAGGGACAGTATCAGTTATAAGCGATATCGAAAAAGTTATTTTGTGAATTAAAAAATAAAATTCCATCTTAAAAAAGAGTTTTATTTCGCCGTCATAAAATAAAACTCATTTGAGAGGTTTTGTTTTGACATCATAAAATAAAACTCATTTAAGGAGTTGACGCAAAAAATAAAACTATCTTTTTAAAATTTTTATTCGAGTTATTATTTTTACATTGAAAAATAATTCCTTACGGTGGAGCTCGTTTTTTAAGATCATCACATATTCTGAAAGAGCTCGTCAAGACGAATCTTTTGGTATAGGTCTCCGTTGACTCTAACATGAAGAGTTTTTAAGTTTAAATTATCTGGATGACTGTTATTTACGGTCACTGGATGATTTTGATGGAAATATAATCATTCTTACCAAATATAATCTAAATACCAACTTAATAAGATGTTTCATAATCACAAAGACTCTGCGACTTTAACTTTGAGCACAAGGTTACGTTTGGACAGAAGGACATCATAAGATGGACTCAAAAAGTGATTCTGAGTCGATCGGTGTACTAAATAAAAGCTGGATCTAGAAACAATATTTAAAGATGTTCAGCACAAACCTTCTCCACTATTGTGATGTGGGTACAATTATTAGAATTATAAAATCGCTAAATTAAAACAAAACAAAGCAACATTGTAGATAATAGAAATTATAAAAACTAGTATATGAAATCGCTTAATTAAAACAAAAAAATACTCCAAATGGTAATACATATTTTAAAAAAATATTTTAACGCGGAAACTTTACATTATTTAATCAATTTAAGAACAACAAACCAAATTAAAGAAAGAATTCATAAAACTCTGTTCTTATCCTTATCATATGCTAAATTGTTAAAATTAAATAAATGACTTTTATTCGTTTATTGTTTCCACTCGTACAAAGTTAAATGACTTCAAAACACAGGTCGATTAAAAGATAAAAATGAAATTGTTGAATTATTAAATGACAAACCGCGTTTTCCCCAAGGAACAATCAGACCAATCTATTGTCACACCGCACAAGAAAGAAAAAAACATTTACTGTTTTATTTTTGTTTTTTTTCTGTTTCAATTTCAGCTTCATCTCCTCCAGTAGTAAAACTTACAAATAGAGATAGATGTACATGAACCACAACGGATTTCCTTAACAACATTAATTTGTTCCTTGACGGTGATTAGCAAGACAACAATAAAAATATGAATAAACGAAAGAGAAAAAAAAACTAAAAGAAAACAATGAAATGAACAATTCCGCACAATAAAGTTAAGTGAAAAAAATTCAACTGTGTTTTAAATAATAAAAAAATAAAACAAAACGAAACGAAAATTCAGTGATTTGAATGCAAAGTGACTAATGCTACAATTGTCACGACACGTGCGGTCCTCCGCAGTTACCGCGATAACGCAAATAACACAGTTCTAAATGCGACTACAAAGTTGATGACTTTAGTTGGCAAATAAATTAATGGCTAGCACGTGCTCAGTTTCAGATTTTTTTCTATTTGTGTTGTTGAATCCTCCAAAAGCTCTTAAATATTTTGGTAGAACTGGAAATTCTTGTACATATAAGAATTACCTACACT
Source organism: Pollenia angustigena (assembly GCA_930367215.1). Taxonomy (NCBI): domain Eukaryota; kingdom Metazoa; phylum Arthropoda; class Insecta; order Diptera; family Polleniidae; genus Pollenia; species Pollenia angustigena. The sequence continues at coordinate 232,321,988 of OV884058.1, read as the reverse complement.
CATACATGCAGGCAAAATAAATATTTTGTAAGATTTTATTATAATTCCAAAATTACCCTGCAGGTCGCGTTATTAGATCTATGTATATACAAAGCCCGTCTTTTTTTTGATATCAATACTTTTCCATGATTTTCTTAGAATTTAATTCATATTCCAAGGACCTCAAATTAGATTTTGAGCCAATGAATGAATGCTTTATGTATTTAATTACTTGTTAAAAAGCCAGTGCTGCATATCAGTGGAGATAATAAAAAAATTTGTTTAGTAGCAACAGTACACAAGGAGAAATTTCGGTATTACTTGTAAGGACTTAAGCTTAAACCACAGTCCCAACTTGATTCCTCACCAAAAATCAGTCCTCAACTATAATCTCCAAGTCGTTACTCGATCTTTAATGGACTCCGCAAATATAACAATTTCGGATATCTTTTTCTGAAGGGAAGTTTATTCCAGCAAGAGCGTTCTGCATCGATCTGAAAAAATATTTGTCGAAAGGGTTAGAGTCGGAAATACTTTTTTTCATATAATTTTAAACTGATCTTGCAACCATGCCCGCTTCAAACGAATCAACAAGACACAGGTCCCCTGTAATCGTCTGGCCTAAATTCCTTTCTTAATCGGCTATTACTGATACTAATATTATTGATTCCTGTAGCCTACCATAGAGTAGATTTCCAAGAGCTTCGATCTTCTGCGCCTCTTCTCCAGCTTGTGACATAAAGCTTCGAGGTGACTTCCTCCACCTGATCAACGGAATTTTGGCCTTCTCTTCTGCGTGAGCCGTCACCAGGTTCGTATTCAAATGACCTTTTAGCTTCATTCATTCTCACAACATGATCTCGCTAACGTAATATCTGTAATTTAATACGCCTAACTAGTCAATGCCGCCTTATATCTGGTACAGCTGGTGGTACATATGACATTGATATTATCCGTCAACGCGGATTGGTCCATTGATTTTCGAAGACACTTTCTCTCGAATACTTCACTGCCTCGTCAGCTTTCGCAAGTATCCATGCTGCGTAACCATATAGCAGCACGGGTAGCATCAGTGTCTTGTAGAGGGTATTTTTTGTCTGTCGAGAGATAGCTTTATTCTTAAACTGCTTCCTAAGTCTAAAATAGCATATGTATATTAGCCAGGATTAATATTCGTTTTATCTCAAACCTGATATTGTTTGATTTGTTTTTGGTAGTGCCGAGAAATAAAATATCATTGACTATCTCAAAGTTGTGGTTTTCAACTTCCACTGCTCGCCCGTTTCTGCTGAAAGTCTTGGTGGTAGATTCCCTTTCGATTTTCTCAAAGGTCGCATTTACTGTTCGCAATGTTCAGCATAAGCGAGCAGCATGCGTTCCTTTGTGTATATTGAGCCAGTGCTATTCACATTTGCGTCTCATCTCCAGCAGAATGTTAAAAAGGTCACATGAGAGACAAGCTCCTTGTCTGAAACCGGGCTTTGTACTAGATGGCTCGGACGAGTCCTTTCCTTTTTTAACTGAGGATCTCGTATCAGTTAAGGTCATCCTGCAAATCTGTACTAGCTTTGCAGGAATACCAGACTCAGACATGGCTGGAAACAGCTTTGAACGTATGGGGCTGTCGAAAGCGACCTTGTAATCAACAAATACATGGTAGGTGTCGATCTGCTCTTCTTTTCAGGATTTGGTGTAGTGTGAATATCTGGTCTGTGGTGGATTTTCCAGGGCAAAAGCCGCATTGACATGGCTCAATTATATCACCGACCTTAGTTTTTAATCTCTCACACGAGGTAGACGACCGTATTTTGTTTGCGATGGAAAGGAGACTTATTCCTTTGTAATTTTCACATACTGTTTTGTATCCATGTTTGTGCACGGGGCATAATATACTGAGGCCCTAATCATCGGGTTTGCGTTGTTCTAGCCAGATTCTACCAACAAGCTGAACCTACTCTCTATCAGCTTGTCACCACCGGTCTTTTACAGTTCAGCTGACAATCAATCGGCTTCTGCTGTGTTGTTATTCTTCAGATGCGATACTGATATTTCGACCTCATTCTGGCTTGGCGGTATAGACTCAATACTGTCGTCTGGGATTACTTCTGGGGTTTTTTCGTCATCGCTACTATCGGATATCAACAGTTATTTGATGGTAGCTCTTTCCATATCTTTAGCACACTATATGTTTATGTTACCAGATTACCTTCATCTTTGCAGGAGGATGTGTCTGTCCAAAATTCAGCAGTTTAATATTCAGAGCCATTCTGTTCCCACCAAATACAGATCATTACCTTGGTAAAAATTTCGCTAAAAAAGCAAGTTTTCAATTCACATGATATTATTTTATATGAAAATAATATAATAACTTCTTTAAGAACTAAAGGGTACTTATGTATACTCTAAATACATTTACAAAACTGTTGGTATGAGATTTGTTTATATAAAACGTAAAGCTGATTATAAATAAGTTAGAGAAAACAATTTATTAAATACTAACTAACAACTTAATAAATTCCATTCTATATTGTCTTTTTTATTGTTATTGTCATATTCAATGTTTATATGCTGTGATCGACCACCTGCAGTGGCCACAAGACACAGATATAAATTCATAAAGAGCTTATGTTACTATCACTATCATCACACACATACACTGACACATAAACTCAGAAAGGGAATTAATGTGCATTATTATACAAATAGTTTATGTGTGAAACTTCCTTCCAACCCCCAGCAAACACATCCTTTTTATCACAATAAAACAATTATAACTGCGTATCCGTTTTGAATCACAATTAAACACAAACCAAATGCTTTCTTTTTCTTGTCATCTGTTAATAGAAATGATTTGTAAAAGAAAAAATAAAGTTAACGAGTTTTCAATATTTCCATTTTTTATAATTTTTTGAAAAAAATGTTAAATGCCCACATAAAAAACTATTAATTTTTTTTTTTTGTTACTGATTCAAGATTTGTAGTTTACCGACAAAAAAAGCTTGGAAATCATGACACTTGCTATTTGCTGAATGTTTTGTTAAATCACGCATTCAGAGAAGTGGAAAATTAAATTTGAGGATTTCAACAGATTAAATTTTCCATCAGGCCAACACAACCAACCATCCATCCAACGGTCTCACACACCTTGTCCATAAAAGGGCAAAAATATAAACACATATTAAAAAAAAACAAGACACACAAACGAACAGCTTAAACTGGCCAGTGTGAAACGGCTGTGGTGTGTAATACTCGTAACATGTGCAAATAAGCAGATACAAATAACTTTACATGATGAATTACATTCGAACATACCAAAAAATAATATTTGTCATACTCCATGAAAGGTTAGGGGATATTTTGTAGTAGCAGCTCAATAAATTTCAAATTTAGAAGAGTCTGGTCTGTCAAAAATTTATTGTTTTTATAAATTCTGGAAATTCAGCTGCATAAAATGTTAAGAATTTAATTTAAAGTTATTTTAACAATTTCCGGAAAAATTGTACTTCTTCGTTAAGAAGTGTGTATGTATTGCTCTGCAAATAATTGCACTTTTTATTGGCATATAAAAAAAATTAAGGCGGAGAAATCGTTTATCGGCGTAGTTTAAGCTTTCGAGTATGACTTCAACGTGCTTGACACAACTTTCCCTGAGATCTTAAACGATCATGCGTACAGAGAAAGAAAAAAAAAACATATTAAGCTTCAGTTTTTTCTACTTAAGCTACTGACACACTTGTCAAATCTTTGACGAAAAAACGTGACCGACAAGCAAACAAAATAATCATTTCCTTTAATTCCAATATTTAATTTGATTAAAATACCACATCTTACAAAGAAATTTTTTTTGCTATGTTGAGAAGTAAAGTTTTAGTTTTATTTTGTAATATTTAGACCATGTTAAATCACACTAACTATTTACAAAATAAGTGGTTACGCTTATTTGGTCAAATATTTAATAAGTATTTAACTTTTAGTACTAGTCCTAATTAAAAATTTGAAGTTTAATTTAATAAGTGCTTAAAACAATCAACAAATGGAGTAACTTTCGCGTGCAAACGATGTGCGTTTGTAAAATCTTGCTGCTAAAACAACAACAGCACTACAAGATGAAATACACCATTTTTACGAGTAAAAAGTAAAATAAGAAGCCAAAAATTCCCAAATTCTATTTGTTCAAATTATTAAGTTAAATACATCCAGTTTCCAAAGTAGAATGATCACCAGGACATTATCGGCCATGCTGATGATATCTTATACATAAGTGAGACTTCCTCTGTTAACCAAGGGCGAAATACCACAAAAGTGGAACAAACATACACTAAAAGAATTATGCTTCATATATCTAGTGAATATATTTCATTAATCCAATGAAAAATTTCAATACGGGAATGAAATTGTACAATTATAATGAAACAATTTCATTAGCCCCACGAAATTGAGTTTCGTAATTTCGTTAAAATTTTTCATTAAATTAATTACAACTTAAATCTCTTTCAAAAGAAAAATTCAACTTATTGTTATACATAATTTCAATAGGTTTTTTAAGATTAAAATGAGCTATAATTAGTATTGTGGTAATTTTATTGAACTATTTATGGTTTTTAATCCAAATTTTCAATATTTTTAATCATTTTTCCAGTTTCCAGCCCAATTTCCTCAAGTCAAACAGCTGAGATATGCTATGAAACCATTCTTTTATAAGAACAATGACTTTTTTATAATAATAAACAATAAAAGACGATGATAATCAATATTTTTTTTTCATCCTGGTAGACCTTTCTGGGGAAATGCCCATATAACTAAATAAAATATATAACAATATATAAATGAAGGTATACACAATTTTTGCAATTAAAAAACTGATGAATTAAAAAATAGCCCGTGAGAAAGAAACTCATCTCAAAAATAACAATAAAGGCCATTACACACTATCCCACAAAGTCTTTCGTATTTTATGAAAATGCTACCCTATCTAATTATTGTTTATAAATTTTCAAAAAACAATAACAACTTATCATGACAGGGTCGCATTTTCATAAAATACGTAAGACTTTGTGGTATAGTGTGTAATGGCCTTAAATAACACATTAGTGGTATTCACACCGAGCTGGTTAGTTTGTTAGTCGTAAATCGTTACTTTTTTACATGCATTTTGTTTTTGTATATTTAACGCGCTGCCGGATTAACATTTAACAAATTAACGACACGGCACCCCTGATAAAATAGTTGTTAGTTGGCAACTCACAATCAGCTGTTGCAGTTTCTAAAAAAATATAATAAAAAAGTCATTTGTGATACATTTCTAAAAAAATATTTGTGTTTTGGCAATATTCGTGTACATTGAGCGTAAGTATGTTAATTAAATGATTTTTTTATTTTAAAGTTACCAGACTAACAAAGTTTTAAAAAGGTGGTCGTTCACAGTTGGTAACTTTAACAAATTAACAAACTACCGAGTAACAAATTAACAAGTTCGGTGTGAATACCACTATGGATCAAAAAAGTTTAAATAAAAATAAATAAAAGTGTAGAAATATTTAATGTTGTGGTATTTTTAAATATAAAGCTGGGATCACATGATTGCCGCAAATGCACCAATATGACATAATTTTGATTGTGCTTTATTGACGCTTATTTGAGACCATTCAGGAGTTGTACAGAAACGAAACGCAAACTGTCGTATACTAAACCAAAACTCAATAAGCGACAAAGTTTCTGTTAAAGCGGGTGTGCGTCAAGGCTGCATATTGTCACCGTTACTTTTTAACGTTGTGCTGGACATCGTTATAAAAAATGCAACGGCCAACAACAGAGGCATAATGTGGGGACTTGGCGAGCGTCTGGCCGATCTTGAATATGCCGACGACATATGCCTTCTAACACATAGTCACTCGGACATGTTAGAAAGCCTAAAAATGGTAGAGTCAGAGGCAAAGGCAGGCCTCAAAATAAATATCCAAAACATTCAAATCCAGGATGTTAACACTTTTTGCTACTTGGGTAGCATCATAACAACGACCGGAGGATCTTCTGATGATGTACTGAATCGCACTATGAAAGCCCGAAAAGCGTTCGGCCAACTCAGCACAATGTGGAAATCACCAGTCATCTCCACCCACACAAAAATCAACATCTTCAATGCATGTGTGAAATCTGTTATTCTCTATGGGTGCGAAACGTGGAACATGGCTACCAAAGATGTGAACACCCTGCAAGTCTTCGTCAACAAATGCCTGAGAAGAATATTAAAAATTTTTTGGCCCAACAGCATATCCAATGTACAACTCTGGGAACGCACTCATCAGAATCAAATACAAATCGAAGTGTTAAGAAGGAAATGGCGCTGGATTGGCCATGCACTGCGAAGATCTCCAGATGACGTAACCCGTAATGCTATAGACTGGAACCCGCAGGGTAGTAGAAGAAGAGGACGACCAGAGCACACTTGGCGAAGACAGCTAGACTTAGAAGCTTAGAAGCAGGCAAAACCTGGAACGAAATAAAGAACCTTGCGCCAAGTAGAAACGAATGGCGAAACTTTGTTGAGGCCCTATGATCCTTATAGGAACTTAAGGAACCAATATATATATTATTGACGCACAATAAAGAAATTGCACCAATCAAATATTCTGAAATCACACGATTGCCCTGTTTTATACAAATTTTATTGCCGCTTGTTGGTACAAAGTGAAATGTGTACAATAATTGCCGCAGCACAGTCACACAATTGTTATTACTTGACAACTGCGAAAACAGCTGTTGTGGTAGCTTTTTTATTTGTTTGGATCAGAATGTACTAATAAAGTGACCTCACAAGCGCAGCTGTTTGCAGTGATTTTCTTCGTGTGTGACGTTTGTCGTCATTTTTTTTGTTTATTTACTTAGTTTTATTAGGCATTTTGTCACTTGCCGTCTCAATTCTAGCAACAAAATGCCTGTTGTTTTTTTTATTGTTTCATTGTTGTAGTACTGAGGTCACTTTGTTAATACATTTTGGTTTGGATGTTCTAGTTGGTTTGTTCATTAAAACGAAAAATTTGTTTAAGGTGCTCTGCAATTTTTTGTTGAATAGTTTTATTTGAAATATTTTAAGAAAAATTTATGAAATTCCAAAAATTAGTTCAACTATTTCGAATGTTAACGTGTGCATAGACAATTTTTATGAAATAATACAATTTAAATAATATTATTTAAATAGCAGCAAACTAAAATCTGTAACTTTATTAATTTAACTTCCGATATCGTTTAGTAAAGAGAAATCTCGGCTACTTTAACACATTTTTTGTTCTCTCTTTTAAGGTATCAAATATTTTCTTTAAGAAATATCAACGACAAATATCTGTAAAAGAAATAATACTTAGTTTTATTTAATATCTTTAACCCTCCGTGACACACACTTTTACTTTTTCACATTAGTACTACACTGGGTCTGGCCAGACCCCATATAAATGTTAATATATGTTATAATAGTTTTAAAAACGGGTTAAATTGCATCAAATATAATTAAAATTGCTGGTGGTTTATTAATTTCATTTCTAATTTTATTTTTATAAAGTTTTTAATTCATAAAGAAATGGAATCAAAATTAAAATGCATAGTAAATAAATACATATTTATCTTCATTACTTGCTAAAGGAAACACAAAAACGTAAAATTTATTAAAAAAAGGCCAATATTGGCGCGTATTGTGTTGTTTGATTGCCGCACAAGAAGTCAATAAATATTGGTGCATTTTTGTTATTTTTATTGACGCGCGGTTGCATAGCAAGCAGTCACACGATTGCCGCACCAGGGTTGCATTTGATTGGAAATAGTAAGCACAATATTGTCCAGCCACACGATTGGTGTATTAAAAAGTGTGAAAATTGGTGCATTGCGGCAATCGTGTGATCCCAGCTTAAATTTAAGAAAATATCTACCCAAAGTTGGCTGTTGAGACTGCTTTTGGAAAAATTACATAATATTTTTTTTTAATTCAAAAATTAATCTGAGCTATCGCAACATTCTGTACTAAATATGATGTACATTGTTGCTTTTAAAAGGGGAAACAAGTTGCGTTACAATAAATGTTTCTTTGCATTATTCGTACACAGAAAAAATTATTGCCGAATTATTTTTAAACAAACGCTTGTTTAAAAAATTTTTTTTAATTTTTATAAATTTTTTACTGATTCAAACAATATTTTTGTTTGATTTTTATTTAACGAACAAAAATGTGGTCAACTCTTCAAAAATATAATAAACGCGTTATTATGTCAAGTTTTCATAGTTTTGTATGAAGTAGTTAACGCTCTTTAATGTTGTCGTCTTTTTGCATTTTTTTATTTGATCGTAAGCAACACTTCTTTATGTGAAATAAAAGAACAACAACAAAAAACACAAACAGTCTATTTTTGGACGCTTTAAAAAAGTGCAACTATAAGAAAAACAAAAGCAGAAAAAACATTACAAGAAACGAAATCCCGTATTCAATTTTTTAAAACTGTTTGGTTAAATACATCAAATACAAAAATAGAATGATGACGAAAAACATATCGAGTCGGTCTGCTGCCGTTTTTGGTTACATTTCTTCTTTAGCAAAGGAAAGGATACAGCAACAGAGAGTGATAAAGAAACATTGTGTTGTGTGTGTATAAATAAGACTTCGTTCAAAAATTATTCCAACAAGAAAAAATGTGTCTCAAAGCCAGTCGGCGGCTCTGCTCTGCCGTTATCTTCTCATACAGTGCTTACTTGTGTGCGCGTCATTGCTTGTGCAAAAACTTTTTTTTATTTTGAAATTTAGTATATGAATTTCAGTAAACTTTTTGTTTGATTCAGTTAAATTATTTGTTTGAAAAAATCAGGGTTTTTTCAATAAACAAAATGCAAATAAATTGTTTGAATATGCAAATATGATTATAGGACCGATTTCAGACAAAAAATTGTTTGATTCTACAAATTTTTTGTTTGAATTGGAAAAATAATTTTTTCTGTGTATTAAATTAAGATAAACGGGAGTGAGAGCGAAAAAACTGTTTTTGGAAGTAATAATCTGAAAGACTATTTTGCACTTTAAAAAATTGCAGAAAGCAGATAAATCTGCACATTCCGCAATTCTGGTGATTTCGCAAAAATGACCTCCATAATTTTAATTTTTGAATAAAATACGTAAAAAAAGTTATCTTAACAGAATTCAGTGAACAATACATGCTTCCACCACATTTTGAGGAAATTCCCCTTCGTTTTAATTAAATTTTTTTAATTGTTTGAAGTAACCAAGCAAAAAATTTTTATTCCGGGATAATAGAAGTTATCCCGAAAAATAGAGGTCGTTGCAAAAAAGATTAAATAGATGCAATAATTCGTTTTACTTCCGGGATAATTGATGTTGCCGGTTTATCGAAACACGGTTGATCGTGGTCCTACTGTAATATTGTGGATTTTTGTTTTTTCAAAAAAGAAGGTTACAACTTCGCACGATTGTTTGAGCATAAGCAACCTTTGTGATGGGTAATAGGCTGTTGCAAAAGTACAAAAAACAAATACTTAAACACATTCCCTTTTTTTCGTGTATTTGTTTTATTGTACCTTCTCTTTAGAGAGACAATTGCTGTTCTCTTTTATAAGAAACAAACATTGTGTTTATTGTTTTTGAAAAAAATAAATAAAGCAAGTCTTAAGCATGGTAAGAAGTAAGCAAAATAAAAACAAGAACATGCACATGTTTGGACTTAAGACAAGAAGTTCTTAAACCATTTACTAAAATACTTGAGTATTTTTGTAAGTTTTATTTTGTTTGTATGAAATTTCGCTTTTGTTTAATTTGATGTTATGATCAAATTATCAACATAGCAATAGTTATATAGGTATACCTAGATACGTATGTACATACATATGTATATTCCATAAAATTAACTGCTAAATTAATGCTAAAAATAAAAACCAAGAGAATTTCCGTAAAAATATTTACCTACATATCGTCATTTAAATTTACAAAAGCCATAAGTTGCGTTGGAAAAATTTTACAGGAGAAGACAAAGACTTAAATCAAAACTAGAAAAATTTTTATTTTTATTTTTATTTTATACTGTATTAAAACTATAAAAATTACCAAAAGAGACAAAATATAAATAACGGTAACACAAAGTAATAGTTTTTATTTTAATAATTAGTAATAATCTGCAAATAAGACAAATTAAAAAGCAATAACCATTGCTTGCATTTAATGCTTAAAATACCCACATTGTAAAATAAGAATCTTGCAAAGTACTTACAGAACATTAGCAAAAAAAATGTTTACTGTAATTTATTTATAGTGAGTAAGAATGAGTAAATACAAGAACTCTGAGCGTATAAAGAGAATAATTTCTTTTATTTGTTTTTTTTTGTTTTGAATTTATTTGCTTTGATTCCCTTTTGTACTTAGCTTTACTCTGAGAATTTTTAAAAAAGCAAATGTTTTTGAATTTAAATGTACTTAGTGCAAAAGCCTAATGGGTAACATACACAGAAAAAATTATTTTTCCAATTCAAACAAAAAATTTGTAGAATCAAACAATTTTTTGTCTAAAATCGGTCCTACAAACAATTCGCATATTCAAACAATTTATTTGCATTTTGTTTATTGAAAAAAAACGCCGATTTTTTCAAACAAATAATTTTACAGAATCAAACAAAAAGTTTACTGAAATTCATATAAATTTCAAACAAGTTTTGGCACAAGCAATGACGCGCACACAAGCAAGCGCTGTTGGCGAAGATGAAGCAGAGCAGAGTGGCGGGCTGGCTTTGAGGCACATTTTTTTTGTTGGAATAATTTTTGAACGAAGTCATATTTATACTCACAGTGTTTTTCTTCATCACTCACTGTTGCTTTATCCTTACCTTTGCTAATGAAGAAGAAATGTACCCAAAAACGGCGGCAGACCGACTCGATATGTTTTCCGCCATCATTCTATTTTTGTATTTGATGTATTTAAACAACCAACTTGAAAAAATTTAATACGGGATTTTGTTTTTTTTTTACCAACTTTGAAACCAACCAAAAATTTATTTTGTTTCTTATTATGTGTTTTTTCTGTTGTTTAAAAAAATGAAACGTTTTTTTACCTGCTATTGTTTTTGTTGTTTTTTTACTACAAACCTCGTCATGCTATTTTATCATTTTTCTTATTGCTGTACTTTTTTAAGGCGTCCAAAAATAGACTGCATGTGTTTTTTGTTGTAGTTCTTATATTTCACATAAAGAAGTGTTGCTTACAATCAATAAAAAAAAATACAAAAAGACGACAACATTAAAGAGCGTTAAATATTTCATACAAAATTATTATTAAATTTTTGAAGAGTTGTCCACATTTTTGTTGGTTAAATAAAAATCAAACAAAAATATTGATTGAATCAGTAAAAAAATTTGTAGAAATCAAAAAAATTTTCAAACAAGTGTTTGTTTGAAAATAATTCGGCAATAATTTTTTCTGTGTACATACATATGTACTTATATGTACAATAGACCGACTCACCTTGCATGGAGCTGAAAAAAATGTGTTTGTTACCCCTCTGAAAATAAAGGTTGAGGGCGATTCTATTCTGACGGGTGCAACATTTAGACGCTTTAAACGGTTTTTACTAATAGAAAGAAACACATTTGCAATTAAGTTATTTCTAGAAGGGGTAACATTTGTTTATATGCTATTGTTATCTATTTACAAAAATTTATATGAAACGATCAAATAGCCACGATAGAGCTTTACAGTGCGTGATGGGTGCAACCAAATTGGCCCACTTTCATAAGATCATACCACAAAAACACAAAACTCTGTTAATTTTTAAACTATTATTGTATTATTCTTTTTTATTGTGAAAGATGAGATATCAGACGATGATTATCAAATCAAACATCGTAGAGAAATATAATCCAATAATAAGAAATTTGCTTTTTAAGCCATGACGGGTGCAACATGCAATGAATTTTCTATTCGCGCCAAATCTATGAATCTCAATGATTCGAATTGCACAACAAATTTATACTTAATAAGCTTACGTCTAAAAAAATTATAATATTATAAAATATAGATATTTTACTTTAAATTGGCATCAAAAAAGTATCAAATAGTGTGATTTGAAAATTGATGTTAAAAGTTGTCTACTTTCACAATATTCTGTACGTAAAATTAACTGAAATTGTAATATAAAATAAATGAAACTTCAATTAAAAACCGGTCTACTTATTTTTCATTTATTTTTAACAAAAAGTTCATTTAATTTTTACTGTCAAAAATTCAACACCATATTCCGCAACATCAAATAAATATTCAGTTATTTTGTAAAATTTTACTGTCAAAAATTCAACACCATATTTAGTAAAAACAATTAAATATTCAGTTATTTTATAAAATTCAGTAATTTTCGTTTCCTCCACAAAAGAGCCGAATTTCTAAAAAATACCAGACAGACACCTGTCCGCTTGTTTTTCTTATAAGCGAGAGAGCGAGAATATTATTATTTACTTACCCTGATACACACGTTTGTTTTACTTTTGTTGTACTGACCACGTTCAGGGGTGCCAGATAATTTTGTTAAAAAATCGGCATATTTAAAAAAAAAAATCGGCATTATCGGCACTTTAATATAAAAAAATCGGCAAAAAATCGGCAAATTAAAAATACCTATTTTAAATACAATAAAACATATTCTACCTTACAAATAAGAACAATTCAGAATTATCTAATGTTTATAACTTATGAAATTTCAAAAGAATCAATCAAAATAAACGTTTTACAAAGAAATTGTAGTTAAATATAAAGTTTTTTTATCTTTCTTATAATTAAGTATATTCCATATACATACAAATATTTGAGTTTGACATTTTTAATAAATCCGTTTAAATATTAATATCAAAACAGTTTACATTATCACATCAAAACTCTGTTACATTAAAAAATTCTTTCCACATTTGCGGAAGAATGTGGAAGGACCAAAAATTGTACCAAATGCTTTTCCTAATAGAAAAAGAAATTTTAACTGAATTATTTTGGCACTATGCGCCCACGATTTGGCGTAAAAGCAACCAATTATTATTATTATTATTTTAGGCTTAAACATTATTTCTTTTTTAACTTTGGCCTTTAATTCTTCATAGTGGAATATTTTTCAAATAAAAATGTATTAACCCAACACACATTACAAACATTGCATTTAATATTGAATAAAACTAACCCCTTTTTCTTTAGTAGAAGCGCTGACTTAATAACAGTTGTCTCTTTTCAATGTTACAACTGTTTCAGTATCGCTTAAAGTTAGTGTATTATTATCAAACAAACAAAAAGTAATCGCCTTTTACGTGTTAGTCAAAAAATCGGCATTTTTGGAGCAAAAATCGGCAAATCGGCACTTTGATAATTTAGGGGCAAAAAATCGGCAAAATGCCGATAAATCGGCAAAAATGGCAGGCCTGACCACGTTGTTTACAGAAGAACTCTCAATTATAAGACACCAGCAGCATGACCTATATTATATGGCTTCGCAATTATTTTACTTTTAAAATTTGATGTATTTAACTAAATTATTTTAACAAATAGAAAATGGGAAGTGCTTACACAAAACAAGCAATTCATTTTTTATAGATAAGTAAAAATTAATTTTTGGTAGTTAAGTTATATAAAATAACTGAATATTTAATTGTTTTTACTGAATATGATGTTGAATTTTTTACAGTAAAATTTTATAAAATAACTGCATATTTATTTGTATTTACGGAAAATGTAGTTAATTTTTTGACAATTAATTTATATAAGATAACTGAAAATTCATTTGGTTTTACGGAATTCGTGGTTGAATTTTTGACAGTAAAAATTAAATGAACTTTTCGTTGCTTTAAATTACATTTTTATTTAATTTAACATAAAGAAGAATTTAACTCAATCAACGGACAATATTAACTGCAACTGAAAATCAGTATTAATAAGTACTTAGTTTTTTGAATAACTGTTAGAATCAGTTAAAAATAAATTTGCTTGGAATTTTAAATGTTTATTTATTTAAAAATTACTGAACGGAATATTTCTTAAATAAACCACAGTCCGTTACTGTAATAATATTGTGAGTGTAGAATAGAATCGCCCTTGATATGTTTTATGATGATTCCCAAAATATTTTGGTTCTAGCGATGACCATCCGTGAGCTGGACCATTTAAAAAAAATGACTTTTTTTCAGTTTTTCGCATTTTTTGTACTTTGATTCAGCACGACATAAATAGTTCAGCAGCTATGTCCTAAGATTATTAAATTTAGATGAATCCGACCAAGACTCATCATCATCTGAGGACGATGAAAATGTAAAAGTGCATACAAATTTCCATAACTCACACAACTCCGTAATCGTAATTTAAAAAGCAGAACATTATTTCCACATACGTAGAATTTATATGAAAACCCGAAACGAAAATATGTAGTTAATTAAATATCTCAATTAGTTGGTCGCAAGTGGTCAAGTTATATACCATTGGATGCTGCTTCGATGATACCAACTTTTATTTACGTCGTCTTGGAGCAAAGTAAAAAACTGAAAAAATACCTTTTTTTAAAATGGTCCAGCTCACGAATGGTCAACGCCAGAACCAAAATATTTTGGGAATCATCATAAAACATATCAAGCTTTGTTTTCAGAGGGGTAACAAAATCACTTTTTTCAGCTCCATACAAGGTGAGTGGGTCTAATGTACATCCCAGTAAAAACTTCACCTACAAAATAATGTGTTGAATAATCAGAAAAACATGAAGGCACTACTTACAATTCCACTGAAAGAACCAATGAACTTTACAAGGCATGTCCCAAAATGAACGCATTTAAAAGTAAGTCATTTTTTTACTTAAATACATCCAGAAAAAAGTAGTTACAGAAGTTGTTATACATGTAGTTATAAAAGAAAGCTAACAAATAATGAGTTAAAGAAGCTCTTCGTTTGGAAAAAGTAAGCGAAGTTTTTACTGGGATATAAGTACATATTTTTCTGATTGCTCAACACATTATTTTGTAGGCGAAGTTTTTACTGGGTTATGTATACATAAATATTTTTATACCCTCCACCACAAGTTTGTCATTCCGTGTGAAACTTTTTTATTATTCATCTCAGACCCTATAAAGTATATATATTCTGGGTCCTTGAGTAATTTTAAGTCGATTTAGCCATGTCCGTCTGTCTGTCCGTCTGTTGAAAACACACTCACTTTCGAAAAACTCAAAAGAAATAAACAAACTTGGTGTCAAATTGCTTGTAGTTATCCTAAGCAGCTTGGGATTGAATTCCAGCAAAATCGGTTCAATAGGATCTGAGCTATGAATCAAAATGTGGAACCACCACCTAAAAAAAATTGATAATTTTGTTACAAAAACTAACATAAATGGTGGAAAAATGCAAAGAATGATATAAGATTTCGCAACAGTTCGTTTTATTTAGCTGGAAATCACGCTGTAAAATTTCTTGCAGATCCGTCCATGATTTACCCTAGGCCCCATATAAGCCCTACTCCCGTAAAACGGTATAGTAAGCCTAAAACCCTAAATAACAATGCTATCATAACAAATTTTGGCACGTCACAGTTAAATACGACTAGAAATTAAAATATTAAGTTTCGTGAACATCGGTCCATAATTTACCATAGGCCCCATATAAAACCTACTTCCAGAAAACAGTTTAGTACGCCTAAATCCGTAAAAAATAATGCTATCATAACAAAATTTGGTACATCAAAAATTTTTAGAACTAAAAATAAGACTGTGAAATTTCGTGAAGATCGGTCCATAATTTACCATAGGCCCCATATAAACCTAACTCCCGGAAAACAGCTTAGTACGCCTAAAAACGTAAAAAAGAATGCTATCATTACAAAATTTGGTACATCACAGTTTTATTGAACGAGAAATACGACCTTAAAATTTTGTGAAGAACGGTCCATCATTTACCATAGGCCCCATATAAACCTTACTCCCGGAAAACAGCTTAGTAAACCTAAATACGCAAAAAATAATGCTATCATATTAAAATTTAGAACATATAAGTTTTACAGGACTAGAAATAAGACTGTGAAATTTCGTGAAGATCAGTTCATAATTTACCCTAGGCCCCATACAAACCTTACTCCCGGAAAAGAGCTTAGTACGCCTAAAAACGTAAAAAATAACGCTATCATAACAAAATTTGATACATCACAGTTTTATAGAACTAGAAATGAGACTGTGAAATTTGGTGAAGATCGGTGCATAACTTACCATAGGCCTCATATAAAGCCCACTCTGGTAAAATAATTAAATACGCGGTAAACTTTCTTCCAGTTTAGCTTCATATGGCCAGAAAAAATGTTATGCAATTTGTGATATATGGTCCACAATTTTCCTTAGATTCCATTTTAGCAGCCTTCTGAAATTTACTGCAAACGCTTAAACTAATTGCACCGCAGTATTGAAATTTATGTTTTTTAATACCAGAAATCGTTCTCAGAATTTGGGATGATTGGTTCATAGCTTACCATAGCTTTTATATAATTTATTCTCCTGAAAATCATTTAAGTTCAGCTTAAACTGATATTCTACTCAAGCTTTTTAAAATTGATTCTGATTCTGATTCTGACCGGCTACCCCGATTAACCGTGATGGCCAAAGATCAGTCTATTGTTTTTTGTTTGCAATGTTTTCAAATTGTTTGCTTCGATTAACCGTGATTTCCTCTATTGTCCGTGATGGCAGTTGAAAAATATTAGAAAAACAACATTACACGACTCTCTTTAAGAAATTGTATTCTTTTTTTGCTTAATGTCCTTTTTTTGCCTCATGTTTTCAGTAGAAAATTAAATGAATACATACTTATATGATTTAAAAATGTACATTAAATTATTGAAATAATTTTTTTTTAAAGTTAATATGTATGTACACGAATGTTAACTTGTTAAATAATAAAAATATTAAAAAAACTGTAATCAAAATTGTTTTTCGATTAACCGTGAAAATCGATTTTTCGTAATGCTTCTGGTCCCGACCATCACGGATAATCGAGGCCCGACTATATGTACTTTTCTATACAGAAACATTAAGGTGGAAAGATGAAACAAAATTTAATTCTAGAAAACAATGAAGTATGTATATCAAAAGATTTATTATTTATTATTATTTCTTCAAGTTCCACTATTCCGTAATCACAATTACATTAAAATATTATTATAAATTTTGAAAAATATTAAATTTTGAAAAAAACTAAAGTGTTCACTTCAAAAAAAGTAAACATATATGAAAATATTTTGTATTTAATCAATATTTTGCTTAATTTGAAATGTTTTGATATCCCATCTATTTTTTTGTTCATTTGTTTAGTTTTTTTTTATTGTTCGCCTGCGTATAAAATAATTGATGGTTCAATATTAACATCTTTGACCCGTATAACACTTGAATGAAATGAAACAAAAACAGTTTATCATTACAATAGTCACAGTATTGCAAAGTGTAGTTTTGAAAACATGCAAAAAGAAATATTGAATTTATTAACTCTTAAGATACACACAAACACACACATTCAAGCGAAAGATACTGTTAATGTTGTATTCTTTAAATTTTTGTTTGTACTCAAAAACTCACAAAAGAGCAATTCTTTAACAGAGAATATTTCGAGTAGAGCAAACGCATGCGCTATTAAATCTTTCACCATTTATTAATATGAAGTGAGTGTTGAAAAAGGTGGAGCTCAACTTTTGTGCTCCAATGAGATTTTAAAAATGGAGGAACATCAAATCATTCACATTTAATCGATAAGATATTTTTGGCAAATCAAAAACTCAGAGTTGAAGGATGGGGACGCTAGAGACGCACAGAAACAAAACTTTCCTTAATAAAAATTCGATATTAATTGCATAGTATATACATAGTTTTTTTTTCTTGTTGCTAAATAACACTCATACATACATACCTACTTATATTATGTAAATATTTCATGTATAGATATTTATTTAGTATATAAATGTATGCATCTTTTCTGATATGTGTGTATAAGAATTTGTAAAAATTTATAAACTGGCATTGTTCGTTGGCAGATATTATCGCCTGCAGACAACATACGTGTGTTTTCATAACAACATGTGTGATATGTGGCATGCCGTATGGATGATTTCTTGGCATTCACATATGTAAACTATATACACTGCATATGCGAAAAGTTTGTGTAAAAAAAACTGAATCTGAAAAACAAAAAACTTAAAACGAGTATAAATAAAAACAAGACTGAAACTGATAAAATAATGTTCGTATGAACATGCAAATAAATATAAGAGATGTAAATTCTATATTTATTTTTTAGAGTTAGATATTCTTTTTATACCTACATAGTGCCAAAGTGTCTTGTTAAATTTAAATATATTTGTTACAAATAATTATAAATGTGGGGAAAGTCCTTTTTTTTCTTTGCAAGTGTATCTGATTTCTAGGCCAGTTTAAGTGAACTTGTTTTTTAAACTGTAATAAAAGTTTTTATATTTTAATGATTAATTCCGAAAATGTGTAAAAATTTAATTTTAATTGCACTAAAACATTTCAAAATTATTTTTGTTTCACACAATATATTTTAATTTGTTAATCAAGTCAAATTTTTGCAGTATTTTCGTTAAATATTGTAGATATTTCGTTATCTGAAAAATTTATAGGTATAAAGAAAACGTATAATATTTAAGTAAAAATATCTCATTGCCTACGGCTCAAAAATATGTAAATAAAAGCATGCAAACAAACTTAGTAAACACGATCCAAACTCTTTCAGGAAATTCACCACAAAAGTGAAGAGGGCATTATGCACTTGTGGTAATGAGTATAACACATAAAATAATGCAAATAGGCCCACGTTACAGTTTACAACTTGAGTCAGAATCACGGCGTACGTTCGTCCGGTTAGTTGGCTGATTGTCTGTCTGTGCAATGTAGAGATCGGAATTATGAAGCTGCATAAGCTTCAATTGTCATATGGACCAAGCCTATTGAAACCGGCAAGAAGCGGTCTATAATTTCACATGGAATGGGGGCTATCTTACCTCCTTCTAGAGTTTTGTTTTTGTGTCCATTAACTTTCTTTTTTTGTTTTTATTGAGATTAAATTTGGTCCACATCTATTTTACCCATAAAAATACCACTTCCGAAAAGCTTTAAGTCCCATAAGTTCCTAAAAAAATGTAGGTATTGATATAAATTTAATATTTTGTGCTTGCAGATCCCATAAAGCCGCCTAAATCTCATATAGATGTGGATATCTAGAAAATATTCTGTACAAAGAACTCCTATAAGAATCTTGGCCTCATAACATAATTTTGTTTTGCCGGGTTCATGATTATCCGTGGGTCTCCGATATGGTACACTCTAAAAAATTTTACGGTATATAATGTTTTGTAGTGTAGCAACTGGTCACTGTTAGCCAACTATACTTTTTAAATTTTTTTATTGTGAATAAGTTGTATATATATAAATCCAATTACTGCCTAGGAGTAGCCGTAGGGGGATAAAATGTGCCAACCTCCATTAGTCGTTTTCCTTAAAATTGTCTCAAAACATACTTGCCCCTTATCACCATATGTTAGGGGGGGCTTTCATATAAGTGCGGCGAACTTGTGCAATTCTCAAATTCTTCTTCTGCAGCGCCTAGGATACCCCTACACGAGCCAAATGTTTGACCGACCCCGCTTTATTTTTCATCCTCATCATTTGTTTGTAATATCCCTACCCGCTTTCTCCATTCCTCGTGGCAGCACCAATACAAAATATAGAAATATATTGAAGAAAAAATCTCATAAATGCCTAGGAGTCGCCAATAGGGGGGTTAAATTGTGTAACGACCTCCATTAGTTTTATATATGGCATTTTATGATTTGCGTAAATTTACAGCATGGCCCACGATGTCGATAGACAACCTAAGCGACCGACAACAAGTCACTCATTAGGTCTGTCTGGGTACTTTTCCAGTAGCAAATACTCAGTAAATTTTTTTGGGAGAGTAAGACCAATATTACTCTATCGGCTGAAAAAATCTCAAAAAGTACGCAGACAGTATCCAGTGAAATTTTGCAAGAAAACAGCTGATCGGTGTGTAAACAATTGAAATAACAAAGCAAAAGAATTTTAGCATATATGTAAGCAAAATTGAATTCTCGAGATAAAATAAAAAAATTATTAATTAAAGTGAAGCTTAAAAAGTGTTGTAAATTAAAAAACTTGTTTATTACACTGTTATTAATTCGGGAAATTCAATTTCTTCTTAGTTTTTAGTTTTATTTGTCGGGTTTTTTATAAAACTTCTTTTGCTTACATTGCCCAACATAGTGCCGGCTTACAATGTAGAAAAAGAATGAAATGCCCAATACAGTGCCCTCCAACAGCTTGACAACGGAGAAAAATAATTTGGATGTGAAGTGGTCGCCAGGAACACAATTCCAAATACTCGCTTCTTCAATTGCAAAGTTTGTCCCACAAAGTTCTGCTGGTTCTATCGGTTCTGCCATCTCAACTCCACTTACGCCACGGTCGCACTGTATATTTGGACGTTTCTAGCATGAAGTAAAATGTTTTGTTTATTATAATTTATTATAAACGTTAAAAATCAACACAATTCTAACTATTTTCCTCTGCCATTGTTAAATTTCAATTTTTATTTTCATTTCACAAAAACTTTTTCATTCAAACAGCTGTTCAAACAATTTGCAAAATCTTGCAAGCGAAAATATCTCCAGTAACATTTTGCAAGTTATCCAACTTCCAACTGTAAAAAAATTCTCTTTTTGGCTCTCCGCTGCAAGAGATTTGAAGTACGCAGACAACATTTTGCAAGACCTATTATCGTTCACTTAAGCGGCCCACTAACTATCAACTTGTCAGTTTTATAGGTTTTACGTATTTTATTTATTGTTTATTTTATTTATGACTGTATTGCCACATCAGCAATTCCACAAATAAACCGCTAGTTTTAAAATAAAAATCGGAAAACCATATAAATTTAGCCATAAAAATACAACTCTGAGCTACAAAAAAGCAGAATACAAAAAAATGGAGTAAATAGAAAACAAACAAAGCAGTAAACAAAAAATATAGAATATCGAGGGCCTATATTCAAAACCCTCTATCTTTGATTTTCACGAAAATGACTTTTTAATGGTACAATGTTTAGTAAAGCAACCCTCATCTATGGTGTGATATTCATAATAAACGTATTTCTTTTTGCTTTTTTATTTGCATTTTTGAATTTTCTCTGTCTTATACAATACATTTTTCTGAATGCAAAACCCTCTATCTTTTCTAATAATAAATTTTCAAATATTGTTTTGAATAACTTGTTCCTGCAATACATGTGTTTTACTATTTTTTGCAAGCTGAACATGAATTTGACATTTTTAATGGTTTATTAACCCGAATCAACCCAGAACTTTTTTTTCGATTTTTTCAGAAATATTTAATAGGGCGGATATATAGGTCCTCTAGAGTACAAAGGTGCAATTTTTTTTCTCTTCGATGTTTTGTATCTCGAGATATAGGGTGTGACCATATGGTCACTTTGGGTACGATTAAGAATAATTGTGTTCGTTCAAAGAAGAAAAAATAAAGCAAAATTTTTTATACATTTTATTATTTATTTATTTATTTATATGTCAAATTGGGTATGATAATTAATAAAGCATTTTACGCAGACCCCAACATCGCATTTTGAGCATTCAGTGCGTCCAACAGAAGTACAGTTGTCGGCTGCACAACGTCATATTTTTGCACACGGGCGAACCAGGTGATCTTTTCTATCATAGCGCAAAGTTTCTTGTGAAGATTCCCGGATATTTCTTTTGCGAGGGCCAAGAGATTTTGGATTTTCTCCAAAATGTTTGCAGTAATAAAGAACAATCTGTCGTCTAAACTGTAGTTGTGGCATATCAGGATTAGCCGAGCGGTGTAGTTGCCATGCGTTATGTAGCGAAACATCAACCAGCCATGTGAATATGCTGCTCCACCACTTTTTTCCTCCGACTCCAATCCTGTACATGTTGACGTTCTGATCCATTCGGTCTACACCACCCATAAAGTTATTATATTCTTTAACTACGCATGGTTGTTCAACATTAATTTTTTTCTTTTGTTCTCTACAATACCGTTGCACATTCCAAATAGGACTTCTTCCATATACACTCGATGCTATATTTACAACAGCGTTGTCATTCCACTTTGTTAACACAATATCGGTCTCCTTCACTTTAATGGATTCTAAATAGCCTCGTGCTTTCTTCTGTATGATTTTTTTGTCTGCAATTGGGCAATTTTTGGGTATACGATTTTCCCGGATTGTTCCTGTTGCAGTGTATCCACGGCTTTTTAAATAATGCAGTACGGGAAATCCGGTAAACAAATTGTCAAAAAAAAAAACGAAAAAGGCATGCTTTGAACCTCCGGAGAGAAATCGTCGATCATATTTATAAGAGGTGCGGTGCATTTGCCAAATCTTTCCTCATAGATGGACTTTGACCGAGGATTTTTTCCTTGGTAAATTTCAAAATTTACCAGATACCCAGAAGTCGGACACAATGACCACACTTTAAATCCAAAGCGTAATGGTTTTCCTTTAATAAATTGTTTGCAGCCATGGCGTTCAAAGTATGATATCATACTTTCGTCATACGATAAATGTTGCACTGGATGGAAATTTTTCAGCATATTTGCTTTCAAGTGATCTGTTAAGGGCCGAAGCTTCCACATTTTATCACCATCGTCAACTTTCTTACCACTATCTTCAAAATGCAGAAATTGCGATATCTGCTGAAACCTGTTTCTTCGCATAGCCGAATATATCAACTCGTTTCGCATGTCTTAATCTGCACCCCAGAATGATCTATAACTTGTGCGACCGTCGTAGCCACTCACTATCAAAATACCAATATACGTTTTTAGTTCTGCAGTAGTTATATTTGGAACATTGTTTCCAAGAAAGACTGCGTATTTATGAGATTCGATGATAATGTGATCCAACAATTGCTGATCAAAAAACTTTTCAAACTGTTCGTAAGGTTGCAAGTTCTTGCAATCTTCAAAGCTTGGAGACGGAAATATTGGAGGCAAGGCAATTGAAGAATCTTTAACCCACGTAAATGAAGCGTTCTTATTCGCTAGTGGAATTTCCAATTCTGATATGGTTGGTTTAACCTTTTGTAAACTATTTAACACTGCAGCAGCTGCTGATGTCGATGGCTCAGTCGATAAATTTAAATCCAAAACGGTGCGGGAAGTTTCCAAGGTAATTTCTGAGTTTCTGAGCATTAAATCATTTTCGCAATCACTAACTTCCAGGCCATCAAGCGTATCAATGCGTCTGCCGTTGTTCATAACCAGTTCACAAGATGATTTTAGTTGGCCAACAGAAATGTCAACTGGCATTCCAACATCATCCTCATCAGCATCATCCGTACCACTAAGTACGCCACTTTCAACTTCAGGTGGGAGTATATATAAAGCAACAGGCTCGTTTTCATCTTCATCACACAATTCATTTATGAAATCTATGGCTTCTTCTGTACTTAGCGCCCTAAAAATAATAATAAAGTATTTTTTGAAATCTTACCCAGCGTGACCATACGGTCACAATGATAAAAACTGTTCAAACTAACATGCAAAATGTTTGAAAATTTACAAATCACATTTTTCAATCATTAGTGTAATTCATTGGCAAACAAAATATATTTGTTTTAAACCAAGAATCCCTTATTTCATAAAAATTATTGCTTACTTACTTTTTGTAGTAATGCGTTTTTACGTTTTTTTACATTTTTTTTACACCAAGTTTTAACATCCAATTGCTCTAACAATAATTCTCTTACTGATAGAAAAATGCATTCTGCAGCAGCACACATATTTTATGAAGCGAATAAGCTTAATTTTATTAAAATCGGGGAATCACACGAATTTTTACATTTTTTTTGCTATGCCTATTATGTGTGTGACCATATGGTAACGTTGGGTTGATTCGGGTTAAAATAGCGAAAGCCGATTCTGAACTGAATTATAATTAAAATATTTTCCATGCTTTTTTTTTTGGAAAATATAACGTACGTGGCATACAAATAAATGGTAAAAGTTTTAATTTGCTCAAAAAGTGTCTTCTTTAAAAAGTGTCATCTAATTGTCAAAAAATAATTAATTTATAGGATGTTTAAAATCGTATGTAATTAAAATATTATTATCGTGCGATTAACTTACATAATAGTATCAGCTGATGAATATAATCAACACATTTAATATAAAATAATCTTGCACAGAATGAAAAAAGTATTGATAAAATTTCAGCTGAGAATGGTGTACGTCACGTTTTTACAATAAACGCTTAAGCAGTAAAACTGTGTCCCAATATTTATGCATCAGCAATTTACTTTAAGCAACGCCTTCAGGTACACAGTTTTACTATTTATAATATAGGAACTCATCAGTGAACAAACTATTGGTGGAGCGAAATCAATGGTGATTTGTCCGCGTCGGTATTTGTTTCCTTTATTATTCATCATTTAAGAACGTATTGCTTATCAGATTCATGGCCAATTACAATTTTCTCGGATGCATTTGGCAACAAAAACCGTAACTATTATTTATCTAATGCTCTTTCCAATTTTGCTGCTTAAAATAATAAAGTTATTGAACAGAAGTTCTTAGAGAAAGGCCATACGCAAATGCCCATGCTAAGATAGAGATTAAGTTGAAAAAACAATCTAAACACTTGCCAATCGATTCCGTTAGAATTACAAAAGAAGCCAGAAAGACTGTTAAAATTAAAAATGAGATCGTGAAAAAGCCGTTTGAGAAGAATATTTAAATTATGATTTCTTTAATAATTACAGTGATGACAAACTTTTGCGTTTTTTTTTTCAATTATACCAGAACGAGTAAAGAACGATCCTACAGTGTCTTATTTTAGATCTCTTTTTTATCTTCCAGATAGTAGCGTAAAATATAAAATAAATTTTGATACAGATCACATTGATCTTCCTGTTGGTATTAAACCTTATACAGAAAATATTAAACCAAAACCTCTATATTTTGCTCCACTTTCAATTCAACCAAATAAGGGAAGAATTTGCGAGTTTTGAAGAGCGTTATACCATGGTGAAATTACTAGAAGGTGGCAGCACTAGGAATTGTTGTACAACAATACAACAAAAACAGGCAAATTTGTTTGTGTAAAATAGTTCATTATGTCAAAAATATGGATTTTCACCACACCAAAATATTATTGTTTTTATTGCATATGCTGAATATAAACCTGAATAAAAACTTCGAGAAATTTACAAAGCAAAGCAGTGGAAGCTCCCCGAAGTTTTAATGAACTACAAGCGAATGTTTTCCGGTAACAAAAGCTTACAATCTATGGGCAGGTTGTAAAGCCTAGATTACACTATCTCACAAGTCTTACGTATTCCATAATACTTTGTGTGATAGAAATCTAATGAGTTTTGTTGCGACTGTCAAAAAATCTAATGTAACATGACAGTTTGTGTTCACACCATCACACAAAGTATAAACACTCACACATGAAAAAAAAATGCAACCCTGATCCAATGAAAAGTATTATTGTTTAGAAATTTTTCAAAAAACGATGAAGTCGTATGGGATGTCAAAATTTTTTCATAATACTTGTCATTTTCGTGACACATTGCATTCACACTATCACACTTTGTCATATTACTTGAGATTTTGACATGTATTAATACAAAGTATAATAGTGTAATCTAGCCTTAAGAAATACAGAAAAACTAGACAACAATGCAACAGATCAAGTTAGGGTTGCCATTTTTGAAATTAGAAAAATCAGTACATCGTAAGAAAAATACCAGTACATTCGAAAAAAAAACCATTACACAAATTTTGAGCCATAATTTTATTGAATTCATTAGTTTTAGAAAATTATACATTAAAAATTATTAATTTTACTATTTTTTAAGGCAAGAACTTAACAAAATACATATAATAAAAACATCACGTCAAATTATTAAAAATAGATAGAAGTAATGTCATTGATCGGCACATTTGTTGTAAATGCACAAAAAATTCTAAATTCAAACAAATTATTGTCAATATAATGAGGGTATTCACGAGGTCTCCTATCTAGCCATATTGTTATAGGTTATAATTTTAAATCCACTTAAAATTTTTTGTTTTTGAATTTTGAAAAGCACTAATGACACTTCTATTTATTTGAATACAAAGTATATGGTAAGTTAAGAGTAAACAAAAATAAAACGTAAGACTGAATTTTAACTGGGTGACTCATAACAAATCAAAAGTAATATTGCAAGTAAACCAGTTTTAAACAAGTAAAATTAATTTGAGGCAAAATTTAAAAAAAACCAGTACATTTGCGTACTGATTTGGGTGTTATGCATAAACCAGTACATTGAATAAAAACCAGTACGTGTACTGGTAAAATCAGTACGAATGGCAACCTTAGATCAAGTGTATGTTGAATTTAACTAAAAAAATTTGTGCTGAAGGAGAAATTTTCCTCGCAGATAATTTGGCTCAAAAGAGACGTGAGGATAAACGTAACAAACGTAGGTTTCGCAAAAGTAAGCCCACACACAAAGAGGAAGTCAGATGTTTGGTGGATATACAAATGCAGGCTTTGCAGCAGTAATCATAAAAGATCAGGGTTTTGCAGAAGTTGCAGTGCAGATATTTCAAAAGAAAGATCAAACTACAGAAGAAGTCGCAGTTGTGAAAAGGAAAGTTGTGAAGATAAAAGGAATCTCTACGAGCCTACAAAAGATATTGTCGGCTTAATATGCAAATCTTCTTCTTTTTAACTGAATTGAGATTTTGATGCCGTGTGATAGAGAAGGATACGCATCGTCGACCAGCATGTAGTTTTTATTCAATTTGAGTCGAAATATGTAAAACCAACAATATTTTTGGTTTCCTCTCAAGCAGGAAATAAGAAAAATAAAAATTCACTTTCAATTTTGTGTTTTTATCTTGAAGAATGATTTTTATAATCTAAAAATGTATTTAAGTGACATTACCTAAAAAAAAAAACCAATAATTTTGACATAATGGAAGTTCACCATGCATTGAGCAAAAAATAAATGATTCCGTAGTGCTGCCACCTTCTAATTATTTCACCATGCGTTATACCACCGAAATACCATTATTTTTACGATCATTTACACGAATCAAACTCGAAACATACTTAAAAAAGCAAAAACAAAAAAAAATTGTTGCTATAACTTTTTGTTTAATATTGTTAATTGTTAAGTTTGTTTTATCTTATGTTGTATTATTAGCCATTATCTTAAATAAGACACGTTAAACACTGACAGATGCCATAAATAAATTCAAAATAATTTATTTTTGCTAAAATGCAAAACCCTCTATCTTTTCATTTTTATACATACATATTGAATATTTTTGAGAAGCAAAACCCTCCATCTCGCATAAAGTCCCCAATAATGCAAAATTTTATGAACCAATTGAAGCACAGCCGCGAATAACGTTTAAAGTTACAAAATAATAATTTTTCAGGAGAGCAAAAAAACGTTTTCTGACAGGCAGCATTATTTGTTTTAAAAAATTTATTTTTCTATTATTAAAAATAATGATAATAAAAACTTTAATGCAAAAGGCTTTTAAAACATTATTCCGCACTGCAAAACCATTTCGGTTTCATCATTTTGTTAGTAACTTGCAATGTTCTTCCACTGGCTGACACTTTGTACGCCATTTTGAAGGCGTTAAGGTGAGTAGTTTTGGTTTATTTGATGTTTAAACTGTGTAAGAGAGTAAGGTCAACGGTTATATGCAAAAAACAGTTTTTGCATAATGTGGCGTTTACAACGTTATTCGCGGCTGTGCTTCAATTATCTGCGAGATTCAGTAGCAGATTTCAAAAATATTGTAAAATACCGAATTTTAATAACTCAAGTAATTAAGTAATCCTGAAAAGTAGTTTTTTTTAAGATAGAGGATTTTGAATAAAGGCCCTCAATATAATTTTTTGAAAAATATTTTAAAACCCTACATACATATATAATTCTATAATTGGTAGTGCTGGGAAACTATCGATAGTACTATCGGTAGGAAAAAATCAATATCGATATTATTATTTAAAATACAGCTAAGAAAATATGTAACAGCAGATATAATCACAGTTTTCCGCCACAAGTTTGCTTGCTAATAATTCGCGCTGAATGTAATGTAACAAGAAGTATAGCAGGTGGTATCGATAGCTCAGCTGTGCTTCTTTGTACTCCTAATAAGAGGCCCTTTTTTTAAAAAAGTGTGTCTGTTAACATAGGGACTGAAAAATGCAACCCGGGTTCAAATCCCAGCTCAGCCAAGAAAAATTATCAATAAATTATATAATAAAAGTTCCAAGTTGTAAAATTCCTTCCCTCAGTGAAAATTATTTAATGAAAATTAAATTTGATGAACTCAAGCCTAATTAAAGAATATCAAAAATTAATCTTTAAATATTTTTTTTTTATCAAACATTCCACATTTGTATGTTGCAAGAAGTAAGAAAGTATAGTCGGTCAAGCCCGACCATATGATACCCTACACCACAGTATTTAAAAACATATCATGCTTATGTGTCCATATAAATATAGATTTATCTATGTTTATAAACTTCATGAAAATCGGTTTGAAAGTGTGTGAGAGGCAGAAATTGCCCCTACCTCCCGTTGTGGTCCTATTTTTGAAAAACCGTATAGCTAATGTGTCCATATAGATATGGATCTATTTATGTTTTGAATTTCATTAAAATCGGTTTGAGAGGCAGAAATTGCCCCTAACTCCCCTCGTGGTCCTATTTTTTTAAAAATGCATACATTTTGTGTCCATAAAGATATGGTTCTATCTATGTTTTAAAATTCATTGAAATCGGTTTGATAGTTTCTGAGAGGAAGAAATTTCCCCCTATCTTCCCTCGTGTTCCTACGATTCGGCCAATTTTCAATAGGCTTGGTCCTTGTGCCAATAGAAACCTATGACCCAAATTTCATCAAATTTTCTCCAAAATTGCGACCTGTACTTTGCGCACAAGGTTACATGGACAGCCAGCCAGTCAGCCTGCCAGCCAGCCGGACGGACATCGTTAGTTCGTCTCGGAAAGTGATTCTAAGACGATCGGTATACTTTAAGGTGGGTCTAGGACCAATATTTTAAGGCGTTACACACATCAGCACAAATGCATAATACCCTCTCCACTATTGTGGTGTGGGTATAAATAGAATCAAGTTCTTAATTGGGCTTTATTTCGTTGTTTTATTCAGTTATTGAAATTAATTTTAGTAAATTTAAAAATGTAATACCTAAAAAACGAAAAATATATTTTTTAAGTGACAAAAGTGCAATTTTTCAAAAACTGTCATCTAAAATAACGTATACGTATGTACATACATACATAAATAAGTCTAAAAACTGTAGCCTGCAGATAATTCTCGCAAAGAAAAGATACAGAAACACTTGTGTGAGAAAAAACATTTTTTGTTTCATTTCACACTATTTTTGTTGCAATGCACACGTTTCATGCGTAAAGTTTTATGATGTGAGAAATACAGAAACGGGCCACTAATAAGATATTAGATAAAGTTGTTCTTCTCAAGTGCAAACATTTAGTCGATAGTAATATCGATAGTTAAATCTGAGCTATCGATAGTATCTTAGCACTAATAAGTGGTGGTGTTTAAGCTCAAATTAGACGTGACATATACATAATGCCACAGCCGTATTTATAAACCAAAATACAAACCAATTTTGTATGGTATGCTTATGCCGTTTTGGTAATACAGTGGCTATGATAATACAGTTTTGGTATGGTTATGTCACGCCAAATTGGACCTTTAAAACAATATAATAATGAAAAAAACATATACCCCCATATTCATTAACAATATAAGTTATAAGAGGTTTATTGAACAGATTTCCATAGGAAATTCGTTTAATAAAACTTTTATTAACCTTAAATAGTTTTTAAGGATATTTTATTAGTGTTCCTGTGTAAAGAAAAATTTAGTTTAACAACACAAGAGACTGATTTTGACATTTGTGGTCGCATAATTTTTCTAATTGGGCCGCAAATTTTTATAAAAACTGTAACGTTACCGATCGCTTGCATTGTCGATCGACTTGACGTGCTGAAAATTGTAAGTAGGCCGCAAATCAGCTGTCTGTCGTTGAAAATGCAAGCGAGCGATAACGGTCGATATCGTGGGACAGGCTGTAAAATTTAAAAAGCATTGGAATACTAACTGATATTTTGACACTTGATACTCGTAAAACAACAACACAGATATCACAAAATTATTTTTTATTAATTACACTGTGCTAGTTGAAAAAATAGCCAAGCCGGGCACATGGCGTTTTAATATAATTCGGGTACGCTGAATCTAATTATGTTAACCGTTTTTTTTAGCTTAGCTCTGGTTTTCGAGATTTATGTAAATAAATAACATTTCCTTTAAGAAAGGAAATTTTTTTTTTAATATGCGCAGTCGTTTAAGAAACATAGATTTAAAAAAAAAAAAATAATGTTTTTAATAAAATTTCGAAATTGTTGTTTATTAAAAATTCAGAAAAAACTTATTGAGGTCGGCCATACATTTTATCCCACTAGGGGCGACTCCTGGGCCCATAAATACCTTTTCCTCAATTCAAATTTAAGAATTTTATAAAAACGCCATATTTGTATGGTTGAAATTCTTAAATTTAGCCGGTACTGCGCGTATGATGCTCCTAGATGGGTCAAATATATTTATATATTTATTTATTGTCTATTGATTAATCCAAGAATGATAGAAATAAAGATTACGACATCAGGCAGAATTTTTACTGCGCATGTAGGAACTGTGACGTCACACAACCTTTGTTCTCATTGGCTAATAATTTTTAACTTTCCATCTGTTATGTTTATGTATAAAGATGGCACTGGAACAATTTATTATTTTTCTATTTAAATTATTTGAAAACTGAAAATTAATTAAAAGAAATTCCTTTATTCTTTATAATTTTATTTTTGACTTACATAAATATATATTATCTCTTTATTAGCTATAGTTAAAAATATAGACATTTTATTAATAGGACGCAACACCTTAGTTTTTCGCACAACTTTCCATTTGTTTTTTTGCGGTTAATTTTTTGGCATTTGCCCACTGCCAGTGTTACCGTCGGATATTTTAATATCACGTAATACATACATTTTTTGTAAGAAATTACGATTTACACATATAAAAGAGACTTGGTAATCTTTACAAGGGAACTACTACGTCATCAAATGGTAAAACATGCGCAAGGCTTAATCTTTATTTCTATCATTCTTGGATTAATCCTTAGAGACAGTTAAGACATTTAAATAAAATAGACTATAACTAACATTTGATTACATTACACAAATTTTATCATCAATTAAGAAAAGCAATTATTAATCTACTTATTGACTTTGGATACAATGAATAATCAATAAATCTATATACATGATTGAAAGTGTTACACATTCTTCTAAGTGAGTCAGCATCGCCATAATTAGCTCTAAAGAATTTAATGGATAATGGTATGAAATTTCGAGATGGTCGTTGAGGAATATTGAATGAAATCTCATTAATTAAAAATCCAGCGCAGATATCACCATTAATAATGTTCAAAATAAACGATACATTCAGCATTGTTCTACGACTTTTTAAAGTAGGGAGCTTTATCAGAGCCAGTCGAGATGTGTATGAGGGCAAGGTTAGTGGGAAAAAGTGTTATCCGCGAAGACAGAAGAGCTAAAATTGTTTCTGTACAGATTCAATTAAATTTGAATAAGTTTGGTAAATCGGGTCCCATATTCAAGAATCGGCCTTTCAAGTGCCATATATATATATATGTATATATATATATTACAAAAACCTTATATATGGCACTTGAGAGGTCGATTCTTGAATATGGATCGATTATATGGGACCCGATTTACCAAACTTATTCAAATTTAATTTGAACTCTCTTGCCCAGTGTTTTATATATCCAAGTGTTCCTCTAGCTTTATTTATCATAAACGTAATATGCGAATTAAAGCTAAGTTTAGGGTCAAGTAGTATTCCAAGATCAAGGAAATTTTCAACTGCATCAACTTGAATACCACTTAGGAAGTAATATACTATAGCTGGTAAATTTCTTGAAAAACGCATTAGTTTACACTTCTTTCAATTAAGCTCCATTAAGTTTGCTTTACACCATTCATAAAAACAACTTAGATCATCTTGTAGACGTTGCACAGACATGTATTTGGCCCTAAAAGTCGCTCAAAAGTATTTTTTTTTCATTTACAATTTTATATCAGTATTTTATTGGATTTAAAGGTAGGTTGGGGTATTTCAGTGTAGAAAAAGGCAAACAACATTATATTAAATCTTATTTATTCGTCATTTTTTACAGTATCGTATTTATTTTCAATATTATTAGTACATATCCTTAATTTTAATACCAACCGGTATTCCCATCATTAGTGTTGCCTTAGGTATGTCCAACAATAAGCCCAGTTGGTCTCGAAATTATTGAAATTCTTGATTAACCTAGTTTTCAAAGCCCATGTATTAAAAAAATCGCTAAAAATTTAGGGGTGGATTGGGGTGGCTGTTTTGTGCTTTTTAAATTTCTGGAGGATCTATTCCACAAAATACCACCAAATTTAAAGCTCAGAAATGAACAGAAATAGTTTGAAACCTCTGTGAAATAGGAAGATGTGTGTGTTCTTGTTTTTGCATTTGAAGAGCTTAACCATCAAGGGCAAAAAACTAGTTAATAATTAGAATCAATGTAAAACTTAAGTTTTAGATAAAGCACATACCTGATTGAGCACAATCCATAATAGAAACTAACACAAAATCTACTTTATCACCATAAAATGAATATTTGAAGACACTAAAGTTTTGAGCATATCGAACAAATCATACGAACACGTTTTTCGAATGGTAACTTCCGACTGACTTTATGCAGCTGCTGAAAGGTTGAACTGCGCCATGTTGGTTCTATTGTTTCGAGGGTTTACCTGACTTTTAAAAAATAACAATAAAAAGGGTGTAGTGCTAATATAAAAAAAAAATTAATTTTGAGCGACTTTTAGGGAGAAATACCTGTCTGTGCGTTGGTGATCTAACACATGGTTGTAAGTTAAAAATATCTTAACATCGTCAGCATAATTCAGAACATTTGAAAACTTTATAACTCCATATGACCAACCCCACTTTATTTTTTATCACAATCATTAATTTCTAACATACCCACTCGCTATGTCATTCCTTAAGCGGGCCACCATACAAAATGTTCAATGCAGACTTGAAATATATTGAAGAAAACGTCCCATAAGCCCAGGAGTCGCCCCTAGTGGGATAAAATATATGACCGACCTCAATTAGTTTTTTGTTCTTAACATTTTCTCGAGACATACTTGCCCCTTATAACCTCTAGGGGGGCTCCCATACAAATATTGCGTTTTATGAAATTCTTAAATTAATTTGTGAATAAAATCAAAAGTTGCAAACAGATTTAAATCATTTATGGCTTG
The DNA here is from genome assembly GCA_930367215.1 of Pollenia angustigena. Taxonomy (NCBI): domain Eukaryota; kingdom Metazoa; phylum Arthropoda; class Insecta; order Diptera; family Polleniidae; genus Pollenia; species Pollenia angustigena. Next base: position 232,288,452 of record OV884058.1, on the reverse strand, counting down.
TTGCAGCTTCGTTTTTTATATGTCTGCAAAAAATTGGAAGCCTAGCTGAATTTTTTTAATTTTTTAAAAAACAAAAATTTCTAAAAAAGTTTTTTTTTAGTTTTTTCAATAAGCTAAAGCGTTTTTGAGTTACGCGAACATATCGACCGACCCCTTTGCGCGAAATTATGGTATATGCCAATATTTTTGAGATTGAGTTTTTGATGCAATCTTGTTTTACATTTAAAGAGACGTCATATGACGAAATATTGTAGGCGAACTCCACTTCATTGCTCCAAAAATTTAACGTATATTTTCATTTTGATATTGCAAGCGAAAGCAGAGAAAATTAGAAAAATGGCTGTCCTGTAAAATTTGGTTTTTGTAACAAACGATAATTTCGTGTAGCCTCCTACATTTTCGACACATCGGTATATCTCGAAAACCAGAGCTTACCTTAAAACGGCTAGCACCACTGGATTCAGCATACCCGAATTAGATTAAAACGACAAGTGTAAAAAGTGTCAATTTCTATCACAGTAGCCCAATTCACAATCTTGTGCAAATTGTCTTGCATCGTAGCATTTGCAAAATGTTATAGTGAATACTGTAGTATACTTTTGGGATTATAGTAAATACTATAACATTTTTCAGATCGGTTCACTGAGTGTTAGCTGTCATTTTGCAATCAACTCGAGTAAATATAAACTATTGGTTTTAGGCGTTGCATATTTGCAAAAGAGTAGCAACTGCATTGCTGTATATTTTGTTGGTGTAGAGTAAAAATATACTATACCATTTTGCAAATCCTACAATATATAGTTATGGTTTTAACCATAATCCCAAAAGTATGCTATGGTTTTTACTATTCCATTTTGCAAATGCTACGATGCAAGACCATTTGCACAAGATTGTGAATTGGGCTAGTGTTATTTTCTTTAGACACATGAGCACTCTTTGAAATTCACCAACTAACTTATATGATCGCAAAATTTCAAAGAACAAGAGACCCTAGCTTATTTTTTTTCACTTAAGGCAAAGAACAGAATGAAAACTACAGTTAGCATAGTTCGATAGGTCACAGTAACTGTGATTATGGCCGTTTATAAGAGATGGCCAGTTTGTTGAATATGGTATACATAACTATATAGAAGATGATCAAATTCACAATTAATTAATTATCACTTAAATATTTTAAATCAATATTTGTTTATATGTATATCGTAAAATATTAATTATTGTTAAGGTTTTTCACTTGAGCTGTACACACTGATTGCAAAAATGTTTTTTTATATATAAACCATATTCATCAGCATCCATATGCATGATTGTATTTCAACATATGACAAGTTCCCAATTATGCCTAAATGTATGTTACATTTAGATGATGTATGACCACTTAATAAAATTAAAAATATATTTTGTTCCTTTACAAACACACAAACGCAAATATACATATGAAAGTCAAATGCGTCATCCTTATTTGCACACACACAAATATTGCCACACATACATAGTTACATATGTATGTAAAATTTAAGGATAATGCCATATGCAGTATTATTCACATTTTTAATAAATTAATGTTTCTAGTCACCAACATAAAAGCTTATAGCCGTTAAAATTAAATGACGTATCCATTAATTTTGCAATTTTAGTTTTCAATTAAAGTAAAATTGTTAAACACCATAAACTTCGATTGTTTAAAAACCTAAAAATTGCATGCATTTTATTTATTTGAATAAATAAAAATTCTGAAAATAACAAAAAAAAAAAAAAAACACCGTTAAAACTTTAGTTTGTTTTGTGGTAGTTGTCAACAAAGATTAACTACCTGAAAAAGTTAATTGAGTAAATTGTGTAAAACAACTTTTATGTCAGCCATTAGTCAGAAAAGTTTTCCCGCAAAAATATGAAAAAAAAAAAAAATAATAATGAAAAGAAAAGAATGAACCCATAAAAACTGTTCTCATTAATTATGCTCAAAGTTGCGAAAGCAGAAAATATTTTACCAAAATAAAAAAAGGAAAAAAAATTTAAATTTTCCTGAAACCGTTTTATGTTCATTTACCCATGTTGTAACTATAAATGTATCTGTGAATGTAGTACTAGAATAGTTGCCAGATAAAATTGGTAAAAAGTCGTCAAATTGACTTACATAAGTCGCCATTGTAAAATAACACTCAGGGTATATGCTGAAAGTCGATCGATTTCAAAGCGATCTTTTTTAAAGGTATGATGAATTTCGAGCGATTTTAAAATCCGTTTCTAAATCAAAGTCTTAATTTTTTATATGCAATACAGCTCAATAATCGTAAATATGTACAGAAATAAGTGGAAAATATATAATAAATAAATATTTGAAGATACTGAAAACGATATTAAAGGTTTAAAATCGTTTCGTTTTTTAAATACCTGACCAACTTTTTATTGAGCAAAATGAAAGGTACATGCGTTCATGTAAAATGCAGTGTGTTTTGAATAATAAACTACTGAAACATGAAAAGTACTGCCAACCAAATACTTACAAAATTGTCTAGGAAGTGAATTAGAAGTGTAAAATAATTTGATAAACTTTTAGAAACTGGAATTATTTCCTTCCGAAGGTTACTTTATATTATATTCAACATTTTTCATTTTTCGAATTTATTCTATGAAATTTTATTACAAAAAAGCTTTATAGAATACATAACTAAAATTTAGCTCATAGAATAAATTTGATAAAATTTTTTAAATTAGTACTAAATTTGTCATTGAAAAAAAGAAAATTGCTAAATTTAGGGCATGTCAAACCGTTAAAAGGCAATTTGAAACTCAATAATCCTTAAGTCTGGCAACCGTGCCAACAATAGGGTCTAATGAAGTTCGAAAAGCGAACAACCACTGGTTTTTTTTAATTCCTTTTAATGAATATAAAAGTTTATGCTGCAAATATTTGCAAAACAAATAATGATTATAGAGTTTTTGTTAAATTTCAAAAATTTAATTTTCGTCAAGTTTTACTTTAAATAGACGTCATTACACGGTAGGGTTCCTAACTTCCTATATTTTATTCTTCAGGGAACGTTAAAAGTCTTTATATTATGTTCGAACGGAAAACAATATTCGTGTTCCGCTCTCCCATTCAAGTTTTCAGCCACAATCATTATTGATGAGCTAGCCAGGGCCGGTTCGAACGCCCGGATGGTGTGGGCTGAGTTGGGCCGCAAACAAGTCCCTTATAGGAGACAGGGCTCTACGGGACCATGAAAGATACTTTCTATCGCTTCTTGGAATGCATCAGAATTGATCTCTCCCGGGAATAAAATGATGACGAAGGGTCTTAGCAGACGAGATTTGCGACTGTTGGCGGCTTTCCTGACTTGCTATCACACGGTCAAGTACCACCTTTATCGGATGGGCCTGGCAGAAGATCAGGAATGCGGACTGTGTCTTGATGAGGACGAGTCCACGAAGCATATACTATGTGACTGCCCGGCGCTGGCATCGGTCAAAAGGAGACACTTGGCGCACGGCACAATAGAGTGCATCCGAGTCGGTGAAATATCTGCAAAAAATCTAGTTAGGTTCGTTTGGAAGGCAGAGGGTCTTTTGGCCAACTAAAGGGGAGTGGCTACAAAATACTTAGCTTGCTCGCGGTACCATCTGTCTATTGAGGAGAAACAATAAGTTTCACAATACAAATTTTTTAGGCCGAACCATGTTGTTTCGGTTTGAAACATGCTGCAAAACATATAAAATTTGCTATCATCTCCAATTTTGATAACAAATTATCGAAAGTTTATCTGAACTCGCTTAAAAAAAATCAATATAAAAAATTCATTTTAAATCAAGGCGAATTTACACCAGGTGACCTTATCTTGCTACGTAAGCAACAGCTGATAACGAACCTTGTGTCAAAATGGTATACCGTTCTGGTGGTTTTGGGGAATCTTAACTAAATTCTTTAATTTTCGCTTCAAATAATGAAATTTAAAATTTTTTTAAATTATTACATTTCAAATAACACAATTTAAAATTAAAAAACAAAATTAAATATTTGTTTGAATTTTTGACACAACGTTAAAATATTTTACAGTGTTGCAAACGTTTTCATACCACCTGGTATGAATTCGCCTTGTTTTAAATAAAATAAAGTAATAATAAATATAATGTGTGAATTATTTCTTTTTTTATGTTATTTTTTTATATTAACCATTTTTATTTTTCGAATGTGTTCAATGAATAAATTAAAAAAGCTTTCCAACAAAAGACTTGTCCAAAAATTCTGTCACTTAATTGCATTTTAGGACACACTTTAATAATATTTTGGCACACACGATTTTTTTGCGACATCGTACTATTAAAGGGTAGTTTACACGATCACTCAAGTCATACGTACATATTTTGAGAAAAATACAACCCTCTCATGAAGCATTTTCGTCAAAATAAATATATAGAATATTGAATCGCCGGCTAAAGTACTTTTTGTTAAATAAATAATTTAGTAAAATAATGTTATTTTCCCCACATTCTTAATTTATACTTACAAATTTTTCCCGGGAATTCCGGTTCAAATTCCAGGGAAAACGGAAATTGAAAAAAATTAAAAAGTCTTGTAACAAATACTCATTTAAAAGTTTCCTTTTGGACCACAAACCAAACAACCTTATGCAATACTTTTTTGCAGATTTTTTTATAGTAATTTATCATTTAATTTCCAAAAAGAAAGCTTTTCATTCAATGATACACCGCATCAACCTAAAATGGTCCTTTGTTACTGTTGTTGGTTTTTATTTTGTTCCTTTCGTTTGCCTGTGTTAAAACTCTGATGTATTTTACTCCTTATATTTTACCTCACCCTCAAGTAGTTGCTGTTAAATAGAATTGTTTTGCCACAGTAACTTGTGTAACTATTTTATTGAGTGGCAATGAAAAGCCAACAATGGCGGTAAAACTTCTACAACATTAACACCAGAATATGGCTGACTTTGGGTAAAAAAGATTTTTGAATGTGAAACAAAAACAAATGAGTATCCGGTTATGAAAACGTCGACAATATTAAAACGACAAAGTTCAGAGTTTAAGCGGGATAAACGTCAGTTATTTTAAAGTTAAGTTGGCAAAGCGATGAGAACCGCAATATTTATTGCCACAAAAAGGTATTAATAATGTTTGCACAGCATTTGTGGGCTGTTCAAATGGAAATGGAGGAAGATAATAAATTGACTCGAAATTTTTAGAATGAATTTATATGCAGTGAAGTATTTGGTTGTTGTGTTGTTTTAGATCAATGGTTCCCAAATTGTGGTCGGCAGATCCTTTGGGGTTTGTGAGAGATTTCTAGGGAGATCGCGAGAATCAGTTCTGTACTAAGCTGTCATCAACTGGCTTTGAAAACAAAATGATTTTAGTTTGAAAATTGTCCAAACTGCTTTTATTGCTTATTTTTATCAAAACTAGTCAATGAGTTTTTTCAAACAAATTTTGAAAATTAAAAAAAAAATGTTTATAAAAAATTTACCAACGCGAGTTTTTTTCGCAACGTCTGTACCAAAAAAGTTACGCATTTTGTCAAAAAGTAAATACAAAATATTCGAGCCAATGCACACTGGGAAATTCCGGCCAAAAATCCATAACTTCTTTATGTCTTTACGTAAATGGCGGAAATTTGGTATCCAACTTAAGAATAGCATGTTTGATCGCTAGGTAAAATTTTAGACACGTACATACAGGGGTCGGCCAGATCATTGACGACCCAAAAGTATCGAACAAAATTAAAAAAGGCTTTGGAGGTGTAATAAAAGATGATCATTTGTAGCGATTATATTAGTAGTTTGTCGAATATCTATATATGCTTATCTCCTGTCCCCATCTTTTTTCCTACCTGAGCAAATAAAAGTAGATATGATCATATATGGTTATAATATAATATGTGAACTTATGTGATTATATAATTACATAAACATATGTATATATGTCTTAACATAACTCAGACGTGGATCCCACTTGAGCTCCTGTGGGATGGGTGACGGGGGGAATGGTTAGCAACCTTCAACTGAAACATACCATTTTGCAACATTTCATTTGGAAAGATCATAGAAGTGGTACATATTTTTCCGTTTAGGATGTTTACCAATTCTTTTTTCTTCCCCTGTACTCGCGACTGCATAGCTACATATAAATAACAAATATCTGTTCTTTCAGTAAATAGCTGAAATTTGGCATTCAAATATTGGGCAAATATTCAGTATAAAAATAAAAATAGCTTGGCATAAAAAAGTACCAACGGTATTTATATATTCGAATTTCCAAAAGGTACCAAAATTTGTATAAGAGCTTTTTAAGAGAAGAAATTGTTATCCAAAAAAGTATCAAAACACATGATAATAAAATTTTCGATTCACTAATGATATTTTTTGAATTTTACGTCTACCTCTGTTAGATCACGAGATATAATGTTGCTGATTTTACCCGTTTTTACCCATTTCTAACCCCTTATGAATTTAATTTCCAAAAGTCTCTACTTTTTTTGTTGACACATTGAGATTGGAGTCTACATACAAAATTTCAAGTGTCTGGCTTAAGTTGCTTGGGCTGGGCGATGATCACCCAGTCAGTCACGCTAATCTTATACAAAAACATGTCGTGGTAACCTGCCGGCCAGGCTTCGAGCCCCAGCCACGTCAAGAATGAAAGATTATCAATAACAATTTTAATTAATTTTCATGTTGTAAAATTCCTTTCTTCATAAAAATAATTTAATGAAAATTAAATTTCATGAACTTAAGCCTAATTAAAAAAATATTAAAAATTTGGATTAAAAACCATAAATAGTTCAACAAAATAACCACAATACTAATTATTGTTAAAGCTAAGGCACGAGCTCTATGTGTACATTTGTCCTTCAAATTGTGCTGAAAAAGGTCAACAGAAAAGAGAAAGACAAAATGAAAAAGCAAAAAATGTACTTGGACTTCAAGAAAAATTCTTGACAAAAGTACGAAAAAACAGAAGTAAGGAAAAAACATGTATAATCAATTAAGATGGATAATCATTCAGGAAAGCAAATTTCGATCTACCAAATGTTAAAATACAATTTGGTTTAAGGATTGATGTTTGACTATTGACGTCAGCAGTCGTCGATGGCTGCGAGTGTAAGACGGCAAATCCATCTGAGGAGATCGAGTGGTTGCGATCGAAACATGTCATGGTAACCTGCCGGCCAGGGTTCGAGCCCCAGCCACGTCAAGAATGAAAGATTATCAATAACAATTTTAATTAATTTTCATGTTGTAAAATTCCTTTCTTCATAAAAATAATTTAATGAAAATTAAATTTCATGAACTTAAGCCTAATTAAAAAAATATTAAAAATTTGGATTAAAAACCACAAATAGTTCAACAAAATAACCACAATACTAATTATTGTTAAAGCTAAGGCACGAGCTCTATGTGTACATTTGTCCTTCAAGTTGTGCTGAAAAAGGTCAACAGAAAAGAGAAAGACAAAATGAAAAAGCAAAAAATGTACTTGGACTTCAAGAAAAATTCTTGACAAAAGTACGAAAAAACAGAAGTAAGGAAAAAACATGTATAATCAATTAAGATGGATAATCATTCAGGAAAGCAAATTTCGATCTACCAAATGTTAAAATACAATTTGGTTTAAGGATTGATGTTTGACTATTGACGTCAGCAGTCGTCGATGGCTGCGAGTGTAAGACGGCAAATCCATCTGAGGAGATCGAGTGGTTGCGATCGAAACATGTCATGGTAACCTGCCGGCCAGGGTTCAAGCCCCAGCCACGTCAAGAATGAAAGATTATCAATAACAATTTTAATTAATTTTCATGTTGTAAAATTCCTTTCTTCATAAAAATAATTTAATGAAAATTAAATTTCATGAACTTAAGCCTAATTAAAAAAATATTAAAAATTTGGATTAAAAATATAGGAAATTACTAAAAATGATCTGGCTACTAGGGTGGCAGGTGGTGGCAGCTGAAATTTATAGTACTTACTTTTGATACTTAACAGTACTAGATCTAATTATCACTTAACCTCCCCTAGCCCCACCTTTTTTGTTATGGTCTCTATAAATTTGGCTTACTTTAGGTTTTATTTATTATTAAAGTAACTCACAATCACTTCACTTATCCAAAAAAATAAAGCGTATAAAATCACAATTATCACATGGAATGAATAATTACTAATACGGTTTAAACTTAACGTGCTTATTTTCAAAGAATACTTAAAAGAAAAAATCATAGCTTACTTTTATTCCAAAGCACAAAAATAAACTTTAAAAACCTTAAATTTATAAGAAAAAAATTATCTACTTTGCTCCACTATAAACAGTAAAATAGTTATCTAAGAGCCAAAATAAGAAATGAGTTGTATGTTTTGAAGTGTTCGCTATAATCTTTTATCAAAATTCTATTAAAATTAAAAAAAATTAAAAATCATTTTTTGCCGGAATTTCCCAGTGTGCAATGTACAGAATGTAATTAATTCAAGTAAAAATAATTTCGAAACTTTCCTAACATGTTTTGAATGTGAAAAAAACATTTTATTAACAAATGTATTGCGAACTCCCTATATTGGGCAAAATTTAACCAAAAATTCCACATGCGCTTTATTGTGTTAGTACAGGAAAAGGGTTATTTTCAATTAATTTCTAGAAAAAGTAGTTTCATTTGAAGAGAACGAATATTTGGATTTATTTACTGGAATTGATTGCAATTATGTTATTGCATTCTAATCGATTGCGCGGAAATGATTTCAAAATCATTAAACCATTTTACGATTTTAAATAGATATAATCAAAAAATTGGCAATCAATAACGCAAAATCATGTGATTACAATTAAATTGATTGTAATCTTTTACAGCTCTAACAAGAATAATTTAATTTTTTTTTTTTTTTGTAAACCTTTTATTTGAATTTGCTTAAAGTTCTATAAATATAGAACTTCTAATTCGTTAGACCGTCCAATATTCATATCAAAACAAGAAAATATTGACTAAAAGTAGTGGTAACATTTATTTTGATGAATATCTTGCCAGGGTTTAAAAAACTGCAGACGAAACCAAAAACTGTCGAACAAAAAACAAACATTTGTGTACAACTTTTCTCTTTTTGAGTTGGTTTGACAGCGACTGTTTACATTTAATAAATCAGAAGCAAAAGCAACGTTTTTTTTTTTGGCCAATGACGAACGAAGAAGTGGAATAAATGGCAGTTTTTCTACTTTGACTGCAGTTTTTTAAACGCTATATTTCGCTATAACTGTTGCTTCCAAATTACGCCTTAGTGTCTCTAAAAAAGCTAATTTCAAATGGGGTCCGCGAAGCAAAAATCGATGGGAACCCCTGTTTAAGATTGTAATGAAATTTATTTTATAAATATTAAGGTAAATGTCTCACTCAGGCCGTTAAAACCAGCAAAAAATTCGGTGTATTTTGTTGCATATTTATAAGCAACTAGCTGATCCGACAGACGTTGTCCTGTCCAAATTAGGAAAAATGTTTGCGTTCGATTTTTAAAACCCGTTAAAAAGATACGAAAATTTGAGAGAAAAATTAGTCAAATCGATGAAGCCGTTTTCTGATTTTAGATAAATCGAAAAAGTGGGTGTTAAAGTGGGCGGGGCGAAATTTTCTTTTCGTAAAATCCTAAGTTTGACCATGGCGATGATTTTAAAGAAAAAATCGTCCAAACCGGTCAAGCCGTTCTCAAGTTATGCGCTTAATAGAAAAAGTGGGCGTAAAATTAGGCGTGGTAAATTTTTTTCTCGATGAAAACTTAAAACTGATTAATACGAACATTTGAAAGAAAAATTTGTCAAATCGATGGAGCCGTTTTCTGATTTTAGGTAATTCGAAAAAAGTGGGCGGGGCAAAATTTTCTTTTCGTATAAATCTATGTTGGACCATGGCGATAATTTTAAAGAAAAAATCGTCCAAATTATATAGATGTCAATGGTGGTGCAATATGAAAATTGGATTTTGCCACGCCCCTCCGCCCGCAAACCGAAAATCAAAAATAACACTTTACAGTGTCACCCGCCTGAATATTCTGAAGATTCTCTGAAAATTTCATCAAAATCGGCCCAGCCGTTTTGGAGTCCATACGTTACATACATACATTCACACATCCTGATTTATATATAACTAGTTTAACCCGTTGCGCTTCGCTACAATGCTTTAGCCAACTTTGAAGACTCTCCCTTTAATAGTTCTTCAGTAGAGAGATATTTATTTTTATTTTTAAAAGTGTAGTATACCATAAGAGTGACTTCTACAAAGTTTGAACATTCTTACTAGAACAGTTCTTAAGATAAGAGATATTAAACATCGTAGTTCTATGGGGGGTACCACTTCCCCCGCTGCTATATTATTTGAATTTTTGCGCTCAGAAGATCTTACTACCAAAAGTTTAACAAAATGCGTGCAGCGGCTCTTATTAATATTTCTATATATGAGGGGTACTGCTCCTACTCTGTCTACCCCGCCCATTTTTATATTGAAATTCATAGTTTACCATAAAAGTAGCTTTAACCACGTTTGAAGGCTGTCCCTTTAATATTTCTTCAGTTGAGCAATATTTAATATATGCATCCTACGGGAGGTGTTTTCCCCTGCGCCTTCCCGCTTTATTTTTATTTTCAAAAGTATAGTACACCATTAGAGTGACTTCCACAAAGTTTGAACATTCTCACTACAACAGTTCTTAAGATATGCGATATTAAACATTGGCGTCCTATGGTGGGTACCACTTCCCCCGCTGCTATTTTGTTTAAATTTTGAAGCTCAGAAGATCATACTACCAAAGGTCCAACAAAATGCGTGAAGTGGCTCATATTTATATTTCTATCTATGAGGGATACTGCTCCTTCCCTGTCTACCCCGCCTAATTTTATATTGAAATTTATAGTTTACCCTAATAGTAGATCTTACCACGTTTGAAGACTTTCTCTTTAATAGTTCCTCAGTTGAGCGATATTTAATATATGCATACTATGGGAGGTGTTTCCCCCATGCGCCTACCCGCTTTATTTTTATTTTCAAAAGTGTAGTATACCATAAGAGTGACTTCCACAAAGTTTGAACATTCTCACTACAACAGTTCTTAAGATATGCGATATTAAACATTGGTGTCCTATGGTGGGTACCACTTTCCCCGCTTCTATTTTATTTCAACTTTGGGGCTCAGGAGATCCTACTAATAAAAGTTCAACAAAATGCGTGCAGTGGCTCTTATTAATATTTCTATCCATGAGGGGTACTGCTCCTCCCCTGTCTACCCCGCCCATTTTTATATTGAAATTTATAGTTTACCCTAATAGCAGCTTTAACCACGTTTGAAGACTCTCCCTTTAATAGTTCTTCAGTTGAGCTATATTTAATATATGCATCCTATGGGAGGTATTTCGCCCCCTGCGCCTGCCCGCTTTATTTTTATTTTCAAAAGTGTAGTATACCATAAGAGTGACTTCTACAAAGTTTGAACATTCTCACTATTACAGTTCTTAAGATATGCGATGTTAAACATTGGCGTCCTATGGGGGATTCCACCTCAGAAGATCCTACTACCAAAAGTTCAACAAATTGCTTACAGCGGCTCTTATTAATATGTCTTCTAGAAGGGGTACTGCTCCTCCCCTGTCTACCCCACACATTTTTATATTGAAATTTATAGTTGACCCTAATAGCAGCTTTAACCACGTTTTAAGACTCTCCCTTTAAAAGTTCTTCAATTTAGCGATATTTAATGTATGCATCCTCTGGGAGGTATTTCCCCCCTGCGCCTACCCGCTTTATTTTTATTTTCAAAAGTGAAGTATACCATAAGAGTGACTTCTAGAAAGTTTGAACATTCTCACTATTACAGTTCTTATCGAGAAAATAAGGAGCCTATTTTATTTTTAGGGCTCACGTGATGTTACTGTAAAAATTTCAGGAAAATCGGTTCAGTAGTTTCGGAGTCTATAAGCCGACAAACAAACAAACATACAAACATTTTTCATTTTTATATATATAGATAGAAGATAGATAGATGATCTTTAGCTTCGACTTTCCAAACAGATTAAGCTACATTCTATGTTTATATTATTGAATTTTTCTTACGTTTGTAATTTTAGAAGAACTTTTAATGTATTGAAATATTTGTTTAACATTTTTAATGACCTTTTAACAAAGCGTTTAATTCAAAATAAAAAGGAAGATCAGATGAAAAACACATTATTTGAAAAAATGGAAGATATAAATAACCATAGTGTATTGACTATATAATTGTAATTATCTGACCATAATATGGTTGCTTTCGTCCAAATTTTGAAAAATGTTGACCATATTAATGGTTAGTTTTGAACATAATTTAGTCATTTTTTATCATTAATATGGAAAAGATTGACCACAATATGATAATGTTGACCATATTATGGTTGATTAAGGGAACATTTTTGTTGATCTTAAACATATTATGGTCAAACATAAAAAGTGTTAAAATCCAACCAGAGTATGTTGCTCTTAGAATATGATTACCTCCAACCATATTTTTCTTATCCGTGTGATGATTACATGAAAAATTTAAACATTTTGTAATATACAGTGCACTCGCGATAATATGAACCCCCTAATATATGAACACCCCAAAATATGAACACTTATTTTCTTCCATTGACTGCTCTAAAATATGAACTTGTGCAAAAGCTGTAAAGTATGAACAACTTAAAGTTGTATTTTTAACTGTTTTTATCTACCCACACAGTGTTAAAATCAAAATCAATTTTTTTCAACTGCATAGTAACTTGGGGATTGTCCCAGCTATCGCTTTAAAATTGTCTTCAGTTGTTAATCAAAATGTTTTACATACACTTTTTAGTTAGTTTTGAAGTAAATATGGAATTCTATATACATTTTTATATATAATTTTAGCGTGAAAAGTTCTTAAATATGAAGTTAAAAAAGCATAAGTTTTAACTTTAATAAGAAAAATCAGAAATTTTAGAAAATTTAGAACATATAGAAAAAGATATTACTAATTTAGCGAATAAATTTGTTTTTTTTTTTTTAATGTTCTAACAATACGTTTATTTGACTTGTGCGGTCTTCCGAATACCCAAAAATTGAAAATCGATGGTTTTTGAAAATGAGATACAAAAAGGTCATTGTAAGCGGACACGGTTAATATCTGGAGATTTTTTTTCGCATAACTTTAAGTTTGTTTTTCTTCTTTAAAAATCAATAGTTTTTTAAACCAATGAACAATAAATAAAAAAACTTTAACATTAAAAATTTTTATTTTTATGAAAATAACGTTTTTGAAGGGAGATTAGATGTCATTCGCAAATATGAACAATCTTGCAAAAGTGAACTGGCTTTGTTTTAGTTAGTTCATATTATCGCGAGTGCACTGTATAGGACGATTACTTTTTTTAAAGCCCTACTAAATAGTGGACAAATTCATTGTTTTTAGAATTTTTCTTTTCGCAAACTGAAATGTTAATCAAAAACTATGCACATTAGACTGTACCTCAAAAACAAAAAACCCCTAATAAAAAGTATTTTTGCAAGGCAGTTTCAAAATTTTTTTGCCGAACGTAGGGGTCGCCTTTTTAAAATTTTCTATATAACTTGAGCATTTATAGACGGATCTTAAAGAATGACATATCATAGTTTTGTCTCGAGCAAGCAAATGTTACAGACCAAAAACAATAGAGTTATTCGTTTCGAGTTTAGGCGTACTAAAGTGCCTTCCGAGAGTGTGATTTATATGATAAATTTTGGAGCGATCTTCACGAATTTTGAAAATGTAATTTCTAGACTTTTAAAACTGTGGCAAACCAATCATCAAAAATTCTGATAAAGCATGCTTTAAGATCCATCTGTAAAAGCCCAAGACATAAAGAAAAATTTAAAAAGGCGACCCCTACGTTCGGCAAAAAAAAAAGAATTTTTTTCCAAACCGCCTTTCAAAAATAGGGGTATACGGTGCACTTTTTTTGCTCGTAAGTTGGTACGCTCTAATGCCCATTATTTCTACAAATAGATATCTAAATGTGTATATATATCTATGGTATTCATAATTTTAATACGCATTTCTTACCTACGGGTTAAAGTGTAGGCAAAATTAACGTTGAAAATACCACAATAGCTTTTACCCAGGAAAAACTTTTTGATTTTTAGTAATAGTTAGTAGTTATTTAATACGTTACCTGGTAAGTAGTTATCATTACAATTGTCATTAAATTGATAGAAATGACCTCAGCAACTACCTACTTATTTCTGTTTTTATTTTCACTACTGAATATTTGCTTACTCAGCTCAACAACAACTTATTACCCAGTAAAAACTTCGCCTACTTTTTCAAAATGAATAGCTTCTCTAACTCATTATTTTGTAGCTTTGTTCTATAACTACATTTATAACAACTTCTATAACTACTTTTTTCTGGATGTATTTAAGTAAAAAAATAATGACTTCCTATAAAAATGCGTTCATTTTGGGGCATGCCTTGTAAAATTCATTGGTTCTTTCAGTAGAATTGTAAGTAGTGCTCTTATATTTTTCTGATTACTCAACACATTATTTTGTAGGCGAAGTTTTTACTGGGTAGTTGTGTTGTTTCAGTACTGAATATTTGCTTGCTGGTAACGTACTCAATAACTACTTATAGGTCTATTAACTAGTGATTTTTTGGCTTTTAGTAAGTATATCGTGAGTACTTACAATTCAACTTACTCGTAGTTAAATAATAACTAGATATTTTTTTTCGGCTTCTAGTAAGTACTGGATTCTGTGGACACCTCGAACACTTTATTATACTTTATTGAAAGTATTCATCAAATGAATAATATTCCTAGATCTAATGTAATGTTTCATTAATTACATTTTAATAAAACAGGTTTCATTGATCCAACGAAGCGCTGCATAGGTTCCTTTTTAATGCAATTTTTAATGGGATTAATGTTAAAATTCATTGGTATTGCGAAGAAAATATTTTCAGTGTAGTTATTCAGTCGAAATATAAGTAGTGTTTTCTCCAACATTACTTGCTTACTTACGAAGTAAGTAAAGGTTTTGCTGGGTAGGTATGAACACAACCAGATATCTGTTTGTAGAAATTACGGACATAATTAATGCACATAAGAAATTACATTGATTTTAAATTTTAGAAAGAGTATAATGAAATGCTTCATTTTTTATTGCAGTTTCAAACTTTTTCTATTTGAATTGAGTGCTGATTTGATGCATTCAAATACCATTACTGATAGTTAACAAATTTGCAATACCACTCATTTTTTTAGTACAAGTAAAAAAAATACCAATCTTCACTAAGGCTGGTAAAAAGTAGTGCAAACAAATTTTTTCCAGTTTTGTTTAATGATAGTACAATGCTGATTAAAATCAATATTCAGTGCACTGCCTTCAACTATGATATCAACAAACTAAATTCTTGTAAAACAATGAAAAGGATTTTTAACTTCAGACAACCCCATATATCCGTTTGATATGAAAAACCTCTAAAAACCATAAAAATGTAAATTTTAATTGTAACCTTCATGACCCCAAACAGATTCAACTGTTAACTGTAAAATGTATATTAAAATCGCACACAATAAATAGTAAGAAAACCCGTATGTCAAAAAGTTTTGAATGATTTTTTCCTGCAGAGACAACATCAAATCTACTTGGAAAACATAAAAGAACATTTTCAAACATGAAATTTTTGCCCACACTAAAACAGGCTACAGTTAACCACATAATTAAATTCTAACACTTTCTATATTTAAGTAAAAAATAAGCTGCAAATACACTTGTGTATTTAACTGTATCCGTTTATTTGCATACGGATACAAGAAACCATAATATAAATGTTAAAAATGAATCTAATAAAATTATACAAACTTTTCAAAAGGTACCCTTTTCGTAAATGTACTTGTTTTTTTTGGCTCGTATGTACGTTGCTACTGTTATTACATTGAAAAGTATTGGCTGGAAAGGAACGCCAACGGTAGTCGAAACAGTGCTAAAAGCGTCAAGTTTTATGATGATATTTATGGTTAAATGGAGTCAAAGTATTTGCATACTTTTTAACGGAAATCATTCAGTATCAAAATTAGTTTCTTTTTTTACACTCCGTTTTAAAACAAAATGCCTGTCGGTCTTTGTGAGGCAGTTTTTCAATCATTTTCTGTCAGAATGAAGGGGAAGAATTGCTGGTGATACACTTGCTCTTTATGACTTGGCAATTTGTTTACCATTATAACGCTATTAGCATTTTCCTCGAGAGTTGGGTATCCATGTAAGAGTGTATGGGTGTTTGTGTATACATTTTAAACAGAAAAAAGGAGGCGTTGAACAAGGTGTCTTAAGGGGGGTATAATCATTAAAATAGCTTTGTTATGGCATTTGTGGGAAAAGTATTTGGGATTTTGGGTATGGGTGACCTTATTTGTTTGTTTTTCCAGGATATTAAATAACCCGAGGCCGTATTGTTTATTGTATGAGTGTAAATGCTTTTTAAACGGGAGCCCAATTTGTAACGGTCGAGATGGTTTTGTTTACCCTGCTCCAACCTACACATACAATCACCACCACCAACAATAACTAAAACAATAACAAAAGTTTACCAACATCAGAAAAACAAAATCACGTCAGTTGTTTGTATGAACATGAGAAATGTGGTCGCTCGTTGAGTGGCTGGTTGGTTGTTTGGTTTGTTTATTTGCTTTTGTTTGTTAACAGTTCATAAGTACTTCGTCCCAAATTGGATTGTTGTGGTATACGGTGGGATTAAAATATGTGATACATACATATGAATTGCTACAACATCAGTATCATCATAATTCATACACAACATTGTTCTGTTCCCTGATTCGTATTGTTTGTTTTTAAGCTATTTAACATGATAAAGGGAAAGATTATTTAAATCAATTATTCTACTTCTCTAATGGCCACAAATGTACTACGAGAATTTTTGTTACAATGAATTCTCTACAGTAATTTATTTCAAAATTGTGGTTTTTAATTTTTATTATCATATTAACAAACAGACAAGACTTTAAACTAGAGAAACAAATCTTGTTACTTTAAATTGTATTAATTTACGTAAATACGTAAATAGTACGATATTCGAAAAATAAGTACGGCTCAACAAAAGCTGAGGTCAAATTTATATGGCTTTTGTTTCAGATATACCTATTTTATTTGTATCGTCGCAGGAATTAAAAAACTTGCGAAAAAAAATCGTTTGCTTTAGGCCGCAGAATCACAGGGAATAATAGACTTGAGAGGAAATGTTTGTAGCCGATATATAAAGTGAAAAAAAAAAAAAAATAAAAATACGTTTTAAAATCATATTCCTAAGTTGTATATTTTTTGTGTTATGAATTGTTTTCTACTTTGTTTCATACAGGTTTTTTTTGGCTCTGGTGAACATTTTAAGTTTAGTCAGTTACAGCGTTTTTTAATTCCTGCGACGATATGTTTATTTTCGTAGTTCCAAAGTGCAGCTAGGGACATTATCTTTTCTAAGCTTTTTGTTTTATTTCATTCGAGGACTTCGCCGTTACCGCTACTTCAGAATCCAACGTGTGGGCGTTTCTTTCGATGCGCAGAGGTACTGGATTTGTGGCTTTTTTTTTGAATCCTCCTCAAACATCTTTGACAAAATCTTGAAGTAAAAGTTTACGTCGCAAAGAACGGCGTTCCATGTCTTGCATTCGTACACAGAAAAAATTTTGCGCCAGTAAAAGCATTAATCAAAAACAAAATACATTTTAATTAAAAATTTAATCAAGTGAATTAAACGATTAATCAAGTGAATTAAACGTTTAATCGAGTGAATTAAAAGTTTAATTGATATTATTAATTTGTATACTTTTGCAAATTAATGTCGTCAATTAAACGTTTAATACACTTGATTAAACGTTTAATTCACTTGTTTAAACGTTAAATTCACTTGATTAAATTTTTAATTAAAACTGATTCCATTTTTGATTAAAGGGTAAAGTGGTGCAAAATAGTTTTCTGTGTAGAAGTAAAATTGGGAATTATTCATCAAATCATATGGAATTGAAATTTTCAAAATTTATTATTAACTGTTGGATTAACAAGGAGAGAAACCAAAACTTTTTATTTCTATTTTTATTTTTTTTGAAAATATTCTTTGACTCTATTAAGATCTCTCCAACATTATAATTATCTGGTCGACTACAAAGAGGACTTTTTGATTAAATTTTGGGTTACCTATAAGATGTTACAATATAATGTCCCTTACTGAACTGCTTCCCTAAGCACCCACCTTTCCACGGACACAGTTTCCTGATCCCGACAGCATTCTAAAGGAAGGTACTGAGTTCCTTTGGTTTGGTAATCCCCATTTGCACACATTTTAGTTAACACATCGGTGTCCAGACATGAGAGCCCACTTTATATCTGAATATCTTGGCATTTAAATAAACACTTTCGGCCTCAAATTCAGTGTAAATTAGCCACCAAATATTCAGATATCATTCCCAACAAAGTCCTTACTTGTTTTTTATGTAAGTCCAGAAATTATTCTTTTATAACCCTTGGTTATTATACAAAACTCTGATAATTAAAATGTTATGCATTTTGAAACAAATATATTTTAAAAGATGCTTAATCTAGTGATTATAAAAATGTGCTAAAATTTATTTGCATAATGAAGGTCTCTTTATTTCTAAATTTATTGATCTGTGTGTGAAGGGATTCAAAAGAAAATTCAACACTAAAAATCTGACTTATGTTTTCCTGTTTTCATAAACTTCCTATTCGATTTTTTAGAATTGTCAGCATCTTACAATACTGCCATCCGAGAGAGTGTTTTTTTCTACAATATAAACAACTCTTTAAAATTAAGGGTTATAAACAGGGTAAGTTTTTCAAGCTATTTGTTTTAAAAATATTTTTTTTGCATATTTTCCAATAACTCTTGAAAACACTTTTTAATATATACGAGGATTGATATTTATATTTTAAGCCTTAGCAACACATGGTGTTTACTAAAGCCATCTTACGTTTAGAATTTTAAATTTGGCAGGTTTCAAGCATAACCTTTTTATAGCCTTCACCACAGTTGGAAAGGGTTTTAATAAGTTTTTCAATGCGTTTGTAATATCTACAATATTGATCTTAGTTAGCCCTTGTAAATAAATATATGAGGGATTTCACGTCAAGTGACCCAACTTTTGAAACCGATGTCTTCCAATTGGGAAGTTCAGTTCTAATCTTGTTGACACAATTTTTCAATTTTTTATTTACAGAAAAAGCATATGGCTATTTGCACACAAATGTCAACCACGTGTGAAAAAATAAAAGCTGAAAACCCGTTTTTTTTTTAATGTTTTATTAAAGAACAACACTTAAAATTTATTAAACTAAAGAGTCCGAAACGTATTTTTATTTCCGCGGCCAATTATTGGACTTCAAAGTTGTCCATAGGCTTTAGTCACCTTTTTTGAGTTTTAATGGTACTTTCTCTTAAATATTTATTTCCTTAAAAGTGGTGATGGGAAAATACTCTTTTTGATAACCAGTTCTAATAAAAATAATAAATTAACAACAAATATAAATATCTGAATATAGAGATCAGTTAACGGAAAATTTTCAATTTGTTTTCCTCAACATTTTAGTGTCACACTCGTGATCAGAAAACATCATAAATTGTCACTTCTTCTGAGTCGGTGGTCGCAAGTGTTTCAAACTTTTTACGTTAATAAAGTTTAATGATCTTTATTTATTGGACCATATCATACTCGGTTATATTTGTATAGTACTTTAAACTCCGTCACGTCCGTCACCTGATATAAATTATCGTAAGTGAAGAATTTTGCATAGTGGTTGTTTTTTTTTATAACATATATATTTTACGTAGATGGAAGGATGCCGTGCCAAATATATTACTGGAATACAGAAAACCATTCGTTTTCGTGTAATGAAAAATTTGACATAAAAATAGTATTAACTACATAATCCCCAAAAAGTAATATTTAAATCAAAAAATCATCTACCCCCTATTCACAAAGAAGACAGCAGGACAATTTTAAAAAAAATTTTATAAAAAAGAGCTCAGTTTTAAGTTTTAAGTTTAAGTTTTATTAATTTATTGGTATTCCTATACAACAGGACTTAAAATCTTATAATTATAGTACAGGATAAACAATTCGTAGCAATTTCTTATGTGCCACACAATAAAAGATTTTAGCAATAAACATTAAAATAAAAGAAATTTATACATTAAAGCAATAGATCAAACAATTTTAAACATAAAGACATTCAAAAGCGTACAATAGATTACACATTTTTAAGTACGGGAATAAAAATTAAAAATACATTTCCTAAACTGCGTTGCATTACTAGTAAATTGAACAGTTGCTGGTAGTGTGTTCCAAAGACGAATACTGTGAACGAAAAACTGCCATTCAGAAACTAACTTCTTGAATCTTATCGGGATCAGATTCACAGAAAAAATTAAAAATTTTCTCTAATCACCAATTTTATACCAAATTCATAGAATCAAGCAACTCATTTGTTGATTTTGCACCTATTACCAAAATGATTATATTGATTACTAAAAATTGTAAAAATTTTATATTTTGAAGATTTTTTTTTTCAATAAATGATATTTTTAATTTTAATTAAAAAAATGATCAAAAAAACTTTGCCGTTTCAAACAATGTGTTGATTGATTTTGACAATTCCAACAACAATTACACAAGTTAAAATTATTTTATTTTAAATGAAATAATTTTTTGATATTTGATTATTATTTTAATTCAAAATTAATTTCAAAACAACTAAAATGTTAATTAAATCAAAATTATATTTTTAATATTCGTTCAACAAAACAAAATAATTGATTTAATTATTACATTAATTAAGTTTAAATACTTTTTAAATAATTTTTTTAATTGATAAAAAATTACTAATAATTTTTTCTGTGTTGTTATTTCTTCTTGACTGCGTAAAAGTAACACGTTCAAATAGATAAGTCGGCACGCCTGTATAGATAATTTTATGCAAAAGAGCTAGGCATCGAATATTTGACATGTCAGAAAAACGCACTCCATAAAGTTTACTTTCATAGGGTGTAACATGTGAGAAACGTCCTAAGTTGAAGACATATCTCAGAATGGCATTATATGTAGAAGTTAATTTCCTGCTGCTTTTTTGGTCACAGCTTGCAAAAAGCTCGCTGCCATATATTAAATCTGGAATAAGATAGCCAAAAGCATACGTATGTTGAACGGTATTGAGTGCTGACTTGTCCAAAGCGAACGAAGCATCGCAAATACTTTTCCTGCAGCAGCGTTTATATGATCTGACCACGTAAGTGAAGAATTTCTAGGATGTTCTTTTGAAAATTATATTAATATAAGAATTTTGATATTTTTCTACAAAACTTTTGTAAATGGGTATCCGGAATATATTATTAATAATTTTAACTTCACTCACTGTAACAGAAACCTGCAATTAATATATCCCCGATTTCAATCTGGGATATATGAAAAATCTTTTCAAATTAGAATGTCCAGGATGTGGAATAGCCTTCCCAGAGAGTTGAAATTGTTCTCAGTTTCACCTCTACTTTTTAGGAGAAATCTTGAAAATTATGTCATTGACCATGAATTTCGAGTTTTAAATTTTTGATTACCGTTTTCTCTTTCAATATCTGTTAATTGATTTTATTGCTGCTATAAAGGGAATATAATCTTTAAAATGTGCTAATTTGTTTCCATACAATCGAAATTATTATTATATATTTTTTTTTAAATTTATTTTTTTATTTACTTATTTATATATTAGTAACTTTATTTATTAGTAACTTATTTATTATATATTTATACTTTTCCATTTATTAATTTAAAGTATTTTAATAAGTATTGTTTTAGTAGCTTTTAATAACTACATATGGCCTAAAAGGCTCAGTTAAATTAAATGAAGAATAAATAAAAAAAAAATAAAAAAAAAATAATGCCAAGGTTTTAAGTCTTTTTGACAATTTCTATTTGCTGCGAGTTCAATATTATATTGGGCTCAACAGTTATTTGTGTATTGTTTCTGGAAATTACAAGGCACTTAGATTTAGCGGGATTCAGATAAAGACCATTTGCCTTTGCCCAGGCTTCAATTTTTGATAGATCAGAATTTAATCTTGAAATCAGTCTTAGCAGGTTCACTACATATCGGCGTACATATGAATTTTGCAATATGATAACTGTTTTGGCAAATCGTTTATATATATTGTGAAAAGTAGAGGACCTAATATGGACCCTTGAGGAACACCTTTGACCACAGGCAACGGCAATGATTGCTTATTGTTTGAACTTACATACTGATAGCGGTTACTTAGATATGATGAAATGAGATCAGCCGCTGAGGAGGTAAAATGAAAAAGCTTAGTTAATTAAATATGAAGCATGGCATGATCAACCATATCAAATGCTTTGGAATGATCCAAAAGCACCAACAAGGTAACATTTCCGTTATCTATATAGCTTCGAATTTCCTCCGTCACTCCAATAAGTGCAGTAGTACAACTATGTTTGGGTCGGAAACCAGATTGCATTTTGGTTAATAAATTATTCGTCTCAAAGTAAGCACCTATTTGTTTATGCAAGAGCCTTTCGAAGACTAGATAAATATGAAAGGATAGCTATTGGACGGTATTCATTCCTATTTTTAGGGATGGGAACAACTTTCGGACACTTCCAGTTCTGTGGAAAAATAACTTTTGTAATTATTGTGTTGAATAAGTGTGTGATTTGTGGAAGTAAGTTAGGTAGAAGGAGTTTTAAAACTTTAGGGTGAATTTTATCAGGTACAATTGCATTTGATTTGATATCATGGCAAGCAATAAAGGTATCATCCTGAGAAACACAGCGAAAAGAAAATTGTAGTGCGGAGCTATTAAATGATGAACTGGCACTACTAGAATAAAAGTAAGGAGAAATGTTTAAGTTTGGAATTTTAGTAAATAACGCGTTGAGTGAGTCAACATTCATTTCCGAAGAGTCTGTTTTATTTAATTTTCCGATGCCAATATCACGAATAATTTTCCAATTTTTCTTTGAGTTCACAGCAGTTGAAAATAAGTTAGTAAAGTAAGAGAATTTTGTTCGCTTAATTAGATTATTTACTTCTCTTCTGGCACTAACAAATTGATCATGCAGGTCATCTGTTTTGAAGCGTTTCCAACATTTATATAGATGATCTCGTTGGTTTATTTTAGCTTTAATTGGTTCATTAAACCAAGGCTTTGTAGTGCTTTTCTGTGTGACTGTTTTTACTGGCATAGATTTAGTATTTTTTTCATACAAAATTTTCTCTACTGTCTTGTTGGCTTCTTTTTGAATAAGGCCCCTATTTGTTATAATTCATACATTTAAAAATTATTCAATTCATTTAATTTTAAAAATAAAATCATCGAATAAAATGTATATCCTGGGGCCTGATTCCGGCAGTCGTGATCGAGTACTTTCTCGATTCAAAAGCAATTTAATATCTAATTATTTCAGTCAATACTGAACGAATCGAAATTATTTTTTCGGTGTTGTAAGGCATTCATTTTAGTTTCACAGTACCGAAAAAATAATTTCGATTCGTTCAGTATCGGCTGAAATAAAATTGCTTTCGAATCGAGAAAGTACCCGATCACGACTGCCAGAATTAGGCGTTACATCACGTAACGTAACATACCAAACAACGGGCTGTAGGGGATACTCCCGAAAAGTTTTGTCAGTTCTAAATGTTAAAAAAAAATCATTAGAATATTAAAAAAATTATGGCAAAAATTATTTGCAAAATATTCCGACGAAATTCGCAGAGTTTTGCAATTTTGCTAGCAAGGAAAAAACAAAGTTCTATTTTTGTCACGCCACGTCACCGCCTTTAATTGCTTATATTTGATGAGCTGCATGTTTGATTATTTTTTTCTCTTTTACAAAATATATAGCTTTTAATGCTCCACACAAAACCAAAAAGAAGTAAGAAAATTGTTAACGCTTTCGATGGTTTTTGTCTCATTAAAGCGTACAACTGTCACGTATGTGATTATGGAATTACCCATATCCATATTTTCATTATAAATTTACAAAAAAAAAAAAACAAGTTTTTCAGTAGAGCTTTTATGTAGATTTGCATATCTTTGAGACATTTTTCGTAATTGATTTCTTTGAAGTTTATAAAAATCTGCCCTGATTACAAAAAAAAAATAAATATAAATTAAAATATCACTTATTTCTAAAACATTTATATACTTTCGTATTCTGACATAATTGAAACCTTAGCCTCATTGCACACTTTAATATTGCATCAATAATAGTCTTGTTGTCGGAACTAATGAATGACTTGTTCCCACCATTCAGCTCCTTATTAACTTGTCTATTTTAAATTTTCCCATGATACAATTTCAGGACTTGAATTATTTTATGTGGTTTACTTATATTGTTTAATAGTTTAGTGTAACTAATTCAAACAGACTGTAACAAATTTCATAGCAAAAACTTTTAAATTTGGGGTTGCTATATAACCAATCAGTGTTGCCAGTAGCACTATGAAAACTTTCACATTCTCTACATAATGATCCTTGACAAATTTCAATTATATAGCGTAACAAAAATTGCATTTATGTTGTTCGCAAGACATTGTTGTGTAGACAAGGATAATGCAAACGGCTCGTATCAAATTTTTTTTGGAGTGTAAATTGCTCTTTGAGTAGAAAAATTAGGATTATTTTCATCAATTATTTTATTATTATGACATCTACACTTTGGTATTTTATTTTAACATAACATTCAAACAATATGCGTACATATACTTATATGAGAGTTTTCGACGCTTAAATTGTTTAAATTATCCTACAATTTCGAACACGGGTTTTATTAAACGACGAAGAACACTTCTGAATTTCACGATATAAAGTAAACAGAAAAGTTCTCGCTATTTTTTTTCAATTAAACCATTAATCAAAAATAAAATCAGTTTTGATTAAAAATTTAATCCAGTGTATGAAAAGTTTACTTCAATCAACAACAATACTGCAGAAAATATTGTTGATATCAAAAAATATTTAATTAATACTATTAATTTGTTTACTGGTGTAAGTTTAAATAGTTTTTTTAATTAATATCAAAAATTTCTTAATTGAAATCAATTTTTCTTTACTGTGTAACCTTTAAAACTTCGAACGATTTTCCGATGCATTTTCACAAAATCGGCCTGCATCCAAAAATCTTTATTTGTTTAAGAAATATCGCCAGCTCTAAAACTTTTTGTGTAAATAAGCTCTGTAAAAAATTCCTCAAAATTGCAATTTTAATAGTGTTAACCAACATATTCTTCAACGCATATCGAATATTTCCAATTTAAATAATTTCATTGAACAATTTGTATTTTTGTGACTAGAATTGGGTTTTTTATTTTTTGTTTTTTTTATAATAATTGTTTTATTTTATCTATTAAGTAAGAATTCGTAACTTGTAATTATCTTAATTTTAATTTAATTTAATGCTAAACATTGCACAGCTTAGAGCTAAATTAATAAATAATATAATGGAATATCTACATTAATTTAGTATCACAAAATTTTCAAGTTAAAATACTAAATAATAAAACAAAACAAAAAAGAAAACAAGATTTAAAAATAATTAAAATTGTTTCTTAGTCATTTGGAATATCCGGTTGGCCTTTGGCTGTTATGACGGGAAGAACTATTTCCGGCATAGTTATTATTTGGTGTACCATGAGCTGAGTTGTTAGTCTGGTCACTTTCTTTATCTTGGTGAGCTGTCATGTGGCGCGTTAAATGGTGACGTTCTCTAAAACTCTCCTGGCAGACGGGACATTTTAGTTTTTCCTCCCGTTTTCGGCGATTGGGATCCGTCGCTACTTCACTTTTGTGGTGAGAGCGCATGTGATATACAAGGTCACTAGTCATACGGAAACTGATGTTGCATTTTGCACAGACATTCTGAGCGGTAAGGGTGAACGTTGAGGCCAAGGTAGGTGGTATCAGCGTGGAAAGAATAGCAGCAGCTGCAGGATTTTGAACGATTCTTGGTAATTCGGGATGAGCAATTCCGACAAATGGATGTGGCATAGGACCAGCACCATGTGGAAATGGAAAACCTGGATAGACTGGTAAAAATTCGGGAGAGCTTGATGGTGGTGGAGCTGAAGATTGTTCTTGATTTAGATTCGGACGATACAGAAATTGTTGTTTAAGTCTCTGAGTTTGAAAATTATGGACTGAGTGAAAGGCTCCATTTGGAGGATATTCGGGTCGGAAATTGTGATAAATGACATTGGGTGACATACTGGACGGTGAAGAAGGCATACTATCGATTGATATGATGTCATTACTACTGCCGCTGGCAGATCGGGGGGGTGTTGTTGCAACGGGTGGGCTCATGGAAGAACAGCTTAGTTGATCTGGACTCAAAGGAGGAGCTGGCTGGCCGGGAGACTCTAAACGTGAGGGAACTTTTGTAAATGCACTCCTTAAAGGTGTGGGTTCCCATTCGGGTGAAGATATCACCAAGGTCGGGTCATCATAGATACGGGGAGCTTTAACAGTTATTTGTGGAAAGCGACGCAAATCCTGCTTTATTGTAATTTCAGGTTGCTTATTCAATTGCTGATAGAACTGAGGTTGTGCCCTTTGTTTTTCCATTTGATTGTTTTTTAAACGTTCATCAGGCATCATTAGAAATGCCACATCAAATGAGCGCTTAAGAGTGCTCTTTGTTGGCGTTGTTTGGGTTACCGTTATCTTTGGTGATAACTGATTATTGGTGTTGCTATGATAACAATCATCGTTGGGTGGTGTTGGTGGTGTTGTTGATATTTGTAAATCCTTGGGTTGTTGGCACTCCTGTATAGGCGAGGCCCTTTGGATGTTATGTGAATGTCCACTATCCATAATCATATTCATATGTATGTTAATTTAATAAGTGTTTTAAATTTTTAAGCTTTTATGTAAAATCACTTTAACTTTATTTTTCGTTCTTTTTCAAGTTCTCATAAGTTTCTTGTATAACACTTTTCACTTGTTATGGTTTTTTTATTCTGTAAATTTTTTTCTAATAGGATATTTATATTTTCCGTTTTTATAGCCGTTTAAATTTCATTTATTGTTCCAACACTTTCAAAGTCTAAACGAAAACTGGTACGCCGCGACAATCTGTTTCTCTTTAAGTAGATTTTTTCCAGAGCGTTTAATTCTATATTCATT
Source organism: Pollenia angustigena (assembly GCA_930367215.1). Classification (NCBI taxonomy): domain Eukaryota; kingdom Metazoa; phylum Arthropoda; class Insecta; order Diptera; family Polleniidae; genus Pollenia; species Pollenia angustigena. The sequence continues at coordinate 232,261,228 of OV884058.1, read as the reverse complement.
CAGTCACGCACTCACTCACCACATCTCACCAGCTAGGAAGAATAAAAGCAGGGAATAAATATAAATCTAGTTAGATTCTGGTTTAAATTGTTGCACACAATCCAATAGTACTCACACATCTGTCCTGATTTTTCTTTTATTGTCCTTGTGTTCTTTAGTGTTTGTTTGTGTGTGTGTGAGTGTGTCTGTTGCTTAAAGTGAAACAACACCCCTTATGTTCGTGATGTTTTAGCCTTCTGCATCTTGTTCTCTGTTAAATGTTTTTATTTGAAAGAGGTGCATCTGCTTTGAATGTTGCAAACATATTTTGTTGCTTTATTGTTGTTGAAGAGAGAGATGGAGTGAGCATAAAACGTACGCTGGTTGGCTGAATTGTTTTAGTTTATAAAAACAATAAACATAAGATGTCACAGTGGTTTACGTCGTCTTAGGTTTTTTCGGTTATTATAAACTTTAAATATTAAATTCTATATCATTAAATATTTATTTAATAAAAGTAGGGCGATTCATTCGTTGTCCTTAAGTCCATTAATGGCGTTTACAGAAATAATACACGTTATTTTTTTCAATTAAACCATTAATTAATATAATATCACTATTAATAAAAAAATTAATCAAGTTAATTAATTAAATGATAATAAAAAAGGTTGGCTAAAATAGAAGCCCAAAAATTCTTGTCAATTAGTGATAATATGGTTTCTTTTTTTCTTTTTTATTTGGTTCAAAATAAAATTTGTTCAAATAATCAAGATCCATAAAGGCGCTGGTTTTATCGGAGAACAAATTAAAAACATGACATGGCTTAAAGTACATATAATCAAAAGCTATAATATTAATTGAAATCAGTGTTCGAAAATAAACACTAAATATCGTTTCTTAATGTTCGGTTCGTAGATTTGTGGAAAACACAAAAGCTAATAGTGTTTGTGTAGAAAATCATTAAAAAAATAACGTTTCCCTGTTAGTCATCTTTCGAACACAAAAATATTACTGTTTTTATCAAACTCAACAAAAGATGTGAACATTTATTTCCGTTCGGTTTTTTTTTTGAAAATTCACAAACTTAAATGTGTTCGGTTCGGCTCATTAATGTTCGTCCCTTTTTGCTGGTAAAAAAACCAAAAATTTTTTACATAAACAAAATACACACACGAAAAAAACATTATAGAACATTAAAATATAATGTTTGTCTACAGTATCACTACAATTGTTCTGTGTTCTTTCTTGAAAATAGTTACGAACGGTATTAAGGGTTGTGTATGTCTACACAATCACTAAAAAAATAGATATCGTTCCTGGGTGTGTGAGCCGAACGTTAAATAATGTACTGTTTATTTTCGAACACTGATTGAAATATTAGATGAAAAATACTCACTATTAATTTCAAAAACTATCTCTAAATTGGTGAAAAACAGATTAGAAAATTGCATCAAAAATTATTCTTTGAGGTGATTAATCAGTAGGGCACCTACCATTTTCTCAAAACAAGAGTATCATTTATGATCGAAAAATGTGCTCATATGAAATGATGGCAAGCGATGACTCAAAGAAATTTATTAATTTGTAATGTTGCCGTATTAACAATTTTATTAGTATGCTATCACAATCGAAAAAGTCGAAAATGTATACAGTTTTTCAACATTATTGAAAAGTCCCTACATTTTGATGATCTCAAATCTTTTTTCCCTACGGCCATTTTTGAGATACAAGTCCATACGAACAGAAGTTTTTCCCTAGGTATAACATCACTGACAAGAACTGCCCTTTAACTCTTGTGTTAATACCCAACTTTATCCACATTGTTTAGCACCTGGGGTACCCATATATTTAATTTTTTTAAAAGCGTATTAAATAACATTTATGCAAAAATATGATTTTTTAATTTTGTATTGCATAACGGCTAAAATTTTAAATTTTTTATACAGGACAGTATTTTTAAAAAACCGTTGAACATTTTTGGTCATACATGAGTAAATGAGACTTCCCCGTATTATAATAATAACGCTTCGGGAACTTACCTTAAGTAATTGTATGATACAGAATTTCGTTTATTGAATTCTTTTAGCAGTTTGTGTTATCCCATAAAGTGTGTTGTGTTGGGTACCGGGTTTACCGGGTGCGCATGTTGCGATGGTTAAAGTTTAAGCAAATTTTTTTGAGTACTAAAGGATCAAACAAATAAATAGAATCTGAATTCGCTTTCTTTTAAGTTAAATAACAACGATCCAGAAGCTTGTTAAAAATTGCAATTCTCAATACATTTTTTTCATGTTAATATACCTAGATGGGTACCATGATAGCCGGGTATTAACATAAGTGTTAAAGTGTTTAAAGGATTGTCCTCTGTCCATCTGACGCTGTAGTTCAGCTAAAAAAGAAGTCCAAAAATTAAGAACATGGCGCAGAAATACTTAAGTTTTCAATTGAGTTCTGTCGCATTTGAGGGACTACTTTCTACCGCAGGTCTGCTTCAAATGGATTTGCGAAATCGTCTGATTTTTTTTTAAATATGGAATTATAAATGTTTGGATTATCAATTGTTTTGGTGCGATTACGATTACAATTAATACCCAGGAATAACCTTTTGAGTTTTGGTAATAGGTAGCAGATGTTCCATACGTTACCTGGTTAGTTATCATTACAATTGTCATTATTCTGAAAACCTCAATAATAAGGTTTTGTAGTTTCTTAAAAATGGTCATTTATGGTAAAAAATATTCCAAATTAGTAATGCCAACTTATCTTCTTTCGGGGTAGATTCAGCAAGTTTTAAGTACCTAAAACGCGGAAAATAATTTTTAGCCCTTAACTAAAAAACGAATTAACGAATGGAAAAACTTTGAAAATAGGGTAACGTTTTGGATAGATGTGTATAGTTGTAAAAATGTAATTACATACAATCCATTAATTAGTTTTCTAGTTTTGCTTTAAATATATCGATATATCCGTACTGAAACCCTCAACTTGAGAAGGCTTTGAGTGTCATGATTTTTTTAAAAAACAAAATGTCGTTAAGGGAATTTAATTCATATTAAAAACAGTCTCAACAAAGTTAAAATTTGTTGTTCAAGCTACGAAATACCGGAAGAGTTAGGCTTTAATATTAATTCTGATGAACTATATAAATGACTATTTATGTGAGGAAAATGATTCATGGAATGAAGACGAGGCTGACGAAATTTTTTCAAATTTTATAAAACAATGACCAATTGTGAAAGTTTCTTAAAGCTGTAGTTGTGTCTCAATTTTTTGTTTAAAATTTTATGTATTTTATTTAAAAAAATATTGTTAGCCCTTTTTTGTGCTTTTCAAAAAAATGGCCTTGAGAATATACTAAAACCGTTATTTTCACAATTAAGCCCTTTTTGGCCCGATTTTCAAATTTCTTAACGCGTAAAGTGTTCCAAGAGTTGGCATTACTTTCCCAACTTCCCTTATTTCTGACGGCAAAGGGCTCCTTTTTAGAAAAATACCCAAATCAAGTTTTGCTGGGCGATATCGTTTAGAAAAAGTGATCGGAAGAGAATGAGAAGAAGTATAATGTCTATAAATCTCTTTAATATTTCAAATTTAAGTAAGACTGGTATCGGAACAAGTTTGCTATCAACGTGTATAAGCAAATTTTGTTGGTATCTTAATAAGTAGTGAGTCCTCATCATTATTTTTGATATAGAGCCTTAGTAAGAATTTCTTTTGAAAACGTTACTTAGATTAAAAATTACCAATATTTTTAAATATTGGTTATACCAGAGGTCCAAGTTTAGTATGTATATTCATCTCCTAAGCTAATATTTTAAACCCCTTCCACTAGCAACGATTGTTTGTCATTTCGAATGAAACTTTTTTTTAGGTTTCAAAAGATTTTGTTATTCGTGCTTAATTCCCAGTTTATATTCTTGATAAAAACACTTGAAATTTATTGTTGATGGGATAAGCTATTCCTATGCGCATTTCACTGGTTGCTTAGGCCAGATCATTAGAAAACTTCATCCATAAAGATTTTAGAAAAACTAAAGATATTAAACCAAATAAAACTGTTAAACGTATAAGACTTATAGCAACAGTTCTACCAGTGTTGCCGTTAGGATACGAAAGATAAATTTTTCGTATCTTTTGATGGCTTCACGTACCATGTATAATCCTGCCATTTTTCGTATCTTTTGAATCTATATGCAAAATGTACTAAAACTTATTTTGACTGATCATCAAAACCGACTTAATACTTATACAATAGCAGCTTTCATAATGGTGAAAGAAAACATTAAGGAAGTTCCAACATACGATTCACCTAAATCGTGGAATACAAGTAGTGCGAAGTTGTTCGGAGGGAATATGAACATCTTTTATTTTCAGGAAATTTATATGATCTTTTTCATATAATCGCCTTGGTATTAACGCCTTAAATCGTATATTAATTTTTACAAAAATGAATTTGTTTCGATAAAATCCAAAGATAGTCACATATAATTAATTTTAATGTTTGCTTGTTGTATTTTTAAAAATTACATACCTAATATTTATGACTTAAATAAATATAAAAATGAATTTATATGATATCATTTTCGTAACAATATTCATTTAATATGAAGTAAAAATGTGATGTTAATAAATGTTAAACGTTGAAAATGGACTTAAATTTTTTTTTCAAAATGTATCTTTTTGGAAACTAAAATGTATCTTTCTCGAAATCTCTCTGGCAACACTGAGTTCTACTTGTAATAATATCAAAGTTTAAACAAAACACATCAGCAATAAACAGTGGGTTTATCTCATCTTACATTCCCCACTACAATTAGTTGAAATTCTCTCAACATTAATTGTAGTTGTAAGTAGGTTAAGAAAAACAAAATAAAAACAACAACAACTTACAAAAGATGGTGTCAATTAAGGGGGTAATTTTGTTGTTCACTTCACCTTGCGTTAAGAAAATTTTCATATAAAATTTTTTGAATTTTCAAAAAGGTGAAGTGAACAACAAAATTACCCCCTAAGTGTTTTTTTAGGCCGTTCACTTGCCTGTTTATTATCAAAAAGTAATTTCAATTTTTGGGAATACAAAATTTTAATTTCAAAAGATTTTGTTATTCGTGCTTAATTCCCAGTTTTTATTCTTGATTCTTGATTTTAGGGTGACCGTTAAAATCAAAAGTTGAATTTCTTGAGGTCTCATTCGCAAATTTGGTATTGATAAAAAAAACAACGCTAAAACATTTTAGGACGATCGGCGATGGCTAAGTTGTCTCTCACGCCCACCAAAGTTTGATAAAAATTATATTTTTACATGAAATCTGACTTTTATGTTTCATAACTTAGAAAATATGACTTTTGCAGAGAAGTTGTTAACAAGTTTTTCCTTAATCTCTTATTAAGCAAAATAAACTGAAAAATATCGAATAATATCAAATTATTAATATACTAAATAAACGTTTTTTTACAAATCACGCATCATTAATTTTGTTGAAAAACATTTTTATTATTTATTTAAAAAAAAAAAAAAACGAGCGGCCGGGCACTTGGCATTTTAACCTACTTCGGGTACGCTAAATTGAGTGGTGCAAACCGCAACAAAGTTACCTGTTAGAAAGATTACAAGTTTTTCTAACATGCGCAGTTGTTTTAGAAACATAATTTTATTTGGCAAAAAAAAAAAAATTTTTAGCATAATTTTTGGATTTAACAAATATCATAAAATGCTTATAATTTTGCTAGACAAAGTTGCAAACAAAAAAAAAAAAAGCCATAAGTGATAAAAATCTATTAACAACTTTTGATTTTATTCACAAAAAACGAAAAATTTCAATTAAATTTAAGAATTTCATAAAACGCAAAATTTGTATGGGAGCCTCCCTAAAAAGTGGAGATAAAGGTCAAAAATATTTTAGGAAAATGTTTAAATCAGAAAACTAATGGAGGTCGGTGATACATTTTATTACCCTTGGGGCGACTCCTTGGTAGTTATGGGGCTTTTTATTTAATACATTCCTAGTCTGTATTGACAATTTTGTATGGGAGCTCCCTTCAAGAATAGAGATAGCGGCTGATATGCGTTTGACTATTTATTTTTTTTTTTAAAGCAAACGCACACAAACACAAATATTGAAGCTGAAATGAAAATTCGCATTAGTGCTGCTGTTTGCTTTTTATTTTAGTAAGGTTTTGTTAAATATGAGATTGAGAGAAAACTTGTTAAGACAAAAGTTGTTGGAAACTTCACTAATAACAACTTCTAAGAAAACGATTTTATGTAAAGTTAATAAGTTGTGAGGCATAAAAGTCGCCCTTTACGATTTTTGTCAAACTTTGGCGGGCATGAAGGACTGGTAAGACTTCGCCGATTATCTTGAATTTTTTATTGGCGTCGTTTTTTGTCAATACCCACCGAATTGGAGGGTGAGAGCATGGAAAAATAGAAAAGAAGTAACGAACACCCAAATTAATAAATTATTACCAAGTGTTAACTTTTTCAAGTACCTATTTAAGTTATTCACAGATGATTACTTTCAGCATAAAAAGTTTACACTTAATTATAGATAAAGCTGTAAATAAATGGTAACTAACTAATACATTCAAAGAACAGCTGATTGATATCATTTTATAATTTATTTCAAAAGTACAACATTTTTAAAGTGGTTATAAAAAAATAAATGGAAGCAATTATAAGAGATATTCAAATAATATCAGATAAAATCATGGCAAAAAACAGTTTAGACGTATAAAACAAGCTGCAATCCATTTTAAATGCATTTCTACTGCATCCAAAACAAAATCAATACATAACAAAATAAACTAGAGACGTGTTCTTAATCGATTAAATTCTATTGAATATTTTTATTTTTACAAGTCCTTATTTTAATTGATTTATATACTATTATAACCAAAAACAAGTAAGAAAGTATAGTCGGTCAAGCCCGACCATATGATACCCTACACCACAGTATTTAAAAACACATCATGCTTATGTGTTCATGTAAATATGGATTTATCTAAGTTTGTAAACTTGAACATAAAAATCGGTTTGAAAGTTTGTGAGAAGCAGAAATTGCCCTCTGCCTCCCCTTGTGACCATATTTTTTAAAAACTGTATAGCTAATGTGTCCCTATAGATATGGATCTATCTATGTTTTAAGTTTCATTAAAATCGGTTTGAGAGACAGATATTGCCCCTATCTCCCCTCGTGTTCCAATTATTTTAAAAATTTATACATTTTGTGTCCATATAGATATGGTTCTATCTATGTTTTAAATGTCATTAAAATCGGGTTGATAGTTTCTGAGAGGAAGAAATTTCCCCCTACCTTCCCTCGTGGTCCTACGATTTGGCTCATTTTCAATAGGCTTGGTCCTTGTGCCAATAAGAACCTATGACCCAAATTTCATCAAATTATCTCCAAAATTGCGACCTGTACTTTGCGCACAATGTTACATGGACAGCAGGCCAGCCTGCCAGCCGGACGGACATCGTTAGTTCGACTCAGAATGTGATTCTAAGACGATCGGTATACTTTAAGGTGGGTCTAGGACCAATATTTTAAGGCGTTACACACATCAGCACAAATGCATAATACCCTCTTCACTATTGTGGTGTGGGTATAAATAACCTTCTTAGAATTTGTGTTAATTCTTTCTAGAACAAAAAATGGGGTTTTAATAGTTTGATAAGCTTTTTAATTAATTACAGAATATAATATGCATGGTTGCATTTCTTCTATCAGCTGAGAGCTGTTACTACGTTAGTTATGAATTGTGAATAAGATCTATAACTATCTATGAATTTTTTTTAGTTATTGTTTTATTAGTTACAACTTTAGTTATGATTTCTGAATATGCGCCATATATTCTGGGTTCTTGAGTAATTCTAAATCAATTTAGCCAGGTCCGCCTGTTGAAAACATGCTCAGTTAAATTTGTTATTTCTTTTTTTGCGTCCAGAAATGTCTTAAAAAAATGAACATTTTTAATATCTTGTTTTAAATATACATATATTTCCAATATACATATAATTCTGTGGCCGTATGGAAAAGCTCTTTGCGAAAATTGAGATAACACCAAAAATAGAAAGCGGGTTTCATTTACTCTCAAACTGTCAGATCGAAATTTCGATATAGTTTCTCATTTAATAGTTATTTAAAAAACAAAAATCAGAATTTTCTGAAAAAAAAACAACAAATTAGAAGTTTAAAACGGTGTTGTCTCGAAAACTAAGAGGCAAAGGGCTATATAGAACAAAATCGGGTCAAAATGGTGAGCCTAAAAATTGCAACTCTAGAGAATTCAAAGAATATTATATGCATTTGTTCTATGCATATTATATCTCTTCTGCAGTTTTTGATTCATAGAATACGACTGCCAAACATCCGAAATCTTTCCGAGTAATAGTTTTTAGCCCATGTAGATCTACCGTACACTATGTGGTACAGTAACTTTGAAAAAGTTTTGAACTTACCCATTAATATTTTATATTATTGTTTCTGTTGCAAAAATAATATTAAGGTGTTTTTATGTACAAAAATAATAAAACTACAATAAATTTTTAAATCTGGAAGACAAACAAACTTTATTTAAAAATGGAGTTACCTAGTTTTTATATACGGCCATAGATTTCTTAAAATAAAAACAAATTAACAGAACACTTTTTGTTTAAAATTTTAATATTTATTGAAATAAAATTAACCACAAGGTCAATAGCATTTTTCACCTACGTTAAAGCAAGTATAACGTTAATCCACGTCCCAAAAACTGGCCAATTAATTTCATAAAATCAAGAAGGGTAAACCTTTTAATTATGTTTATGCATAAAAACAGACAAAAACTCGGCTTATTTTTTATATTTAAGCATAAAGGGATAAAAATATTATTTGGAAAAACTGGGTAACTCCATTTTTTCGTAAAAAAACGGGTAAATAAACGTGCTGAGTCAAAAGTTAATGTTTTTCCACAAATCATTACTAAAGATGACTTAATTCCGTAAAATAAAGGGTGGTTAAATTGTAAGGGCCGATGTTGAATGTGAACCACACCTAAACGCCAAGGTTTTTTCCAAATTTTATTTGACATTTCTCTATTTCAGACTTATTCAATTTGAACCATGGAGAGATACACAATCCAACAACGTGTTAAAGTTATCCAGACTTATTATGAAAATGGGCGTTCAAATCAAAATGCATATCTTGCACTTCGTGATTTTTTTGGTCAATTTGATCGTCCAAATGTGCGTACAATCGCAAAAATCGTTGAAAAATTCGAGCAAACCGGGTCTGTAGAAGATGTGAGAACACCAGTGCATGCTCGTACAGCTCGTACTGCAGAAAATATTGCTGCTGTTCGCGATAGTGTGGCTGAAGAGCCGTCCACCTCAACTCGTCGTCGTGCCTAACAATTGCACCTCTCACGCTCGTCGTTGATGAACATTATGCATAAAAACTTGCATTTACACACTTACAAGGTGCGATTGATTCAAGAGCTAAAGCCTCTTGACCATTCCAAACGTCGTCAATGGTCAGAATGGTGGCAAGAAATGGCAACAGTGGATGATCAATTTTCGAAGAAAATGATCTTCAGTGATGAATCACATTTTCACCTCAGTGGATTCGTCAATAAACAGAATTGCCGCATTTGGGCGAATGAGAATCCAAGAGTGATTGTCGAAAAACCAATGCACCCACAAAGAGTGACTGTTTGGTGCGGTTTATGGGCTGGCGGCATCATCGGGCCGTATTTTTTCCAAAATGAATGGTGTTCGCTATCGTGAGATGATAACGAACTTTTTATGGCCCGAATTGGAAGATATGGATGTGGACGATATGTGGTTTCAGCAGGACGGTGCCACTTGCCACACAGCTAACGAAACAATGGCTCTTTTGCGCAACAAATTCAATGGCCGTGTTATCTCACGTAATGGCGATATCAATTGGCCGCCAAGATCATGTGATTTGACACCGTTGGACTTTTTTCTTTAGGGTTATTTGAAAGAAAAGGTGTACGTCGATAAGCCAGCAACAATTCAAGAGCTAAAGGATGAGATAATTCGGCACATTAACGACATAGAACCTCCATTATGCCTCAGGGTCATCGAAAATTTGGACCATCGGATGGAGATGTGCCGCCGTGGTCGCGGCGCCCATTTGGCCGATATTTTGTTCCATACATAATTGAGTACATAATACCAATATATCATAATAAAATAAAATTACAATAATTTCCTAAATAGTTTGTGTTTTATTCAAAATCAACATCGGCCCTTGAAATTTAATTTATAAACATAATTTAAGAAAAAAAATTTTTTCGAAAAAACTAGATAACTCCATTTTTCGAAAAAACAAGATAAGTGACATTGATTTTCGGTTTTAATGTCCAAAAATTAGTTTAATGGAACCAGAAATGTTTAACATTATTTAAAATTATGTTTTGTTAAATACGCATAGTTACATAAATTCAAATTAAATAATTAGCGAAATATGTTAAAAACTTTAAGTGTGTTTTTCTCGTGTTTTAAAAAAAATGGAGTTATCTATTTTTTCCATACGGCCACAGAATTATGATCCACCAAAGATGGTTTTCGCCCATTTTATTATATTATTAATAAGTTATTTTTATTTGCTGTTTTTTACAGTCCAAACATATCAAATTTGGCAGCACAGACTTCTGTTACAGTTGATTTGATAGTTCTGCCCCTCCACTACTAGTGGAGAATTAGGGTATACTAAGTTTATCATTCCGTGTAAGATCCGTTGAGTATAGATATGTTTATATACTCAATGGGTTCTGGAGCAATTCTAAACCGATTTAGCCATGTCCGTCTATCTGTCTGACTGTCTGTTGAAAAAACGCCCACTTCCAAAAGACTCTCTCTAGTTTCTCCAGTACCATCGGTCACAGACCCAAATGTGGACCAACCACCCTTAACAACTAATACTTCTATTTAAAAACCAAGATAAATTGGAGGATAATTCTATTTGAGATGTTCGGTCCATATTTAACCATATCTTCCGAAAATACTTAAGTACTGCTTAAATCGTAAAGAAGTAAAAAATGTAGCTAAATTTGACTTGTCGTAGTTAAATAATAGTAGAAATCACACATCAAAATTTCTAGAAGATCACGAAAAAAAGGAATTTCCGAAAACGTACTTTTGGAATACGCCTACAACCTAAACGAATTTTAATACCGTGAGATCAGATTTTATTAAGCATGTTTTATCAATTATAGATTCCATATAAATCCCTCTTTTGAAATATTCATACTCTCAGAGGAGGCTATTAAAGATTCGACCAGTGATGTTAACCGTACGGTAATTATCCTTTTTTAGGGTAATTTTGAGCCGCTAAAGGTAGCAAGGTAATTTTATTTAAAATACGGTAATTTAAAGATATTTGATTTTTTTGTATAAATATACTTACATTTGTAGGTTTTATAATTTTAACTTTAAAGAAGTAATTTTTAATTTAAATAAAATAGAAAAGAGAATTAGATTATCAAAAAATTTAGAATTATGTTTTTGCAAATGTTTTCATAACACCGAAAAGTACAAAATAAGAATAATGAAATTACTCTTGTATATTATTAATTTTAAATTAAACTTTTTGTTTGTTCAAAAGTCAACAATTTTTAAACATATAAAATGGTCGCAATGTTATAAATTTAACTATAGTTTTCGGATTATTTTAAGGAGGGATCAGGGATTAAATGTGACTAAAGTTAAGTGTTTGGCACTTGAACACCGTATTTTAAACAAGCATTCTGTACTTGATTTAAGAAAATCCGTACTTACCGTATTATTGACACCGCTTTGCCTTGGTTTAAGTACGGATAAGTTGATTTTACGCATTTTTTTAGTGTTCATCACATACGTTAAGCTTATTAAATAAAAATATTTAAAGTTGAATGAACATTCATTATTTTTATTTAATTCGTAAAAATGCATTTTTAGACCAAAATTTCCATTAAAATTTTTCTTTAAACACATTTAAAATTTAAATAAATTGCTTATAAATACTGCTCTTATGTAATTAAAGTTTAGATTAAAAATTTGCGTACGGTAATTTTTTCTCAAAAAAGGTAATTTTTAGAGGGCCGTACGGTAATTAAAAAAAAAAGTTAACATCACTGGATTCGACTTTCGTATTACTAAAAAGTATAACCTACGAATTTCGTTTTTCTTAAAAAATGATTCTTCTGAAATACAAATTCGATTCGTGCCGCAATAAGATCTTTCATCTCGGCAATACATACGTTTTGCAGTTTCCGTATTTCTTGGGTGAATATATTTGGCACTATTTTTTCGAGCAATTTCGAATTATTTTTCGTTGGGTTTAAAAAGACTTGAACCAATTTTATTCTTTTCTAACATAAATTAGACAATAATTTACTTCCTCAGCTTAAATTTTTGCCTTCTTTTACCACTGTATCACAAAAGTAAAACATGTGCACAAATAGACAGTGAAAATATGGTTTGAAACTACCCTAAATAAAATTTAACATGCGCGTACAACATGAAACATTGTATGAGGAAAAAGGCGGAGCACCATGCTACAAATTCTATACCATTCTGCTGACTGCTCTCATCAATTGTTTCACTAACAGGTTGATTGTGTCAAGACTACAAAATAATGGAGTGGGCTTAAGTACAAAACACACACACACACACACAAATTTTGTTTCTACAATATTTTTTTGTTTATTTATATATATATTTTTTTTGTAGTGTTTCCATTGCTGATATCAATACTAAACACTATGTTTTGTATTGAACGAACATTTAAAACCTTGATACGATTGAAATCAGAATTTTGTTGATGAATAGCGAAGGATATGTCCTTATCTAGAGAATTAGTTAGAATTCACAATGAAATCAGCCTTTAAAGTTATAAAATCATAATAAAAATCTTTAAACGAACTCGAATTTTAAGAATTATATTGTAGAGTACATGAGCGAACCTTATTTCTTATTCTTAGGATTTTTAAGGAGTTATTTTTTCAACAAACCCCATAACGCTTTTTGTTATTCCTTTTTTTTGCGAATACAAATCGGTATTTTTACACAATTATGGAAAGAAGAAATTCTCAATGTAGAAAAGTTTAGATGCTTAAAACGTGTGTTTGGCTGTTTGTACTTTTTGTTATTTAATGGTCACATTCAAGTTAAACAAAATATGTGCGAATTTTATTATCAAAACGTTATGTTTATGTGTCCAACGCGTGTCCGACTGCTTTTTCATACTCACACATCCTATCATGTAGATATACATTAGGCGTGGATTAAAGGGGGGTAGGGTTAGTTTCCTTCCAAATGATAAAAATATGTTTTCTTTATTTCGCTAATACGCGATCTGGCTTTAATAACAGTATTGTTTTTAAAAAAATTAAAATTGATTTCAATTAAAAAATTTGTGATATTAATTTAATTTGCACCAGTAAACAAATTAATAGTATCATTTTAATATTTTTTTTTTAATATAAATATACATATTAATTCGAATAATTAGTATTGTGGTTATTTTGTTGAACTATTTATGGTTTTTAATCCAAGTTTGTAATATTTTTTAATTAGGCTTAAGTTTATGAAATTTAATTTTTCATTAAATTATTTCTATGAAGAAAGGAATTTTACAACATGAAAATTAATTAAAATTGTTATTGATAATCTTTCATTCTTGACGTGGCTGGGGCTCGAACCCCGGCCGGCAGGTTACCATGACATGTTTCGATTGCAACCACTCAATCTCCTCAGATGGATTTGCCGTCTAAAGCTAAGATCCCACTATCGGCGCAATGTACCAATTTTTGGCGTGTTTCATGTGCCGATAGTGTGAACGGTCAAAATGTTTTAATATGCGACAATCTGTGCCGAAATTGTGCTGACTGTGGGCAATCAAAATTAACCTAGATGCGCCGATAATGTGAACACTATTTTGCACAATGTGGAGCAATCAAATTGTTTAATATGTACCGATTTTTATCGGTCACTTGTGTGCCGATCACAGTCGCCAATCAGCGCCGATACAAGGGATGGCAAAACGAAATTTTTAAATTGCACAAACTGGCTACTAAAATTTTACTTTTTTGAGCTTAATTGTACTAAAATTACATTTGTTTTATCTATAATTTATGAATTGAAACTTTAAAAAGTACATTTGTACTACTAAATGAAAAAAAAAAAACAATTCGCTTTAACCAAAACATTGCAGTTGTATCGATGTTGCCATCCCTGATTTGTAAACATCTGTTTACAAAACAACAATTACAAAAAAAAAGAGCAAGTGCAGTAAGTTTGAATGAAATTGAATATAAAGGGTGGTTAAATTGTAAGGGCCGATGTTGAATGTGAACCACACCTAAACGCCAAGTTTTTTTCCGAATTTTATTTGACATTTCTCTATTTCAGACTTTTTCAATTTGAACCATGGAGAGATACACAATCAAGCAACGCGTTAAAGTTATTCAGGCTTATTATGAAAATGGGCGTTCAAATCAAAATGCATTTCGTGCACTTCGTGACACGCACTTTAACCTCAGTGGATTCGTCAATAAGCAGAATTGCCGCATTTGGGCGAATGATAATCCAAGAGTAATTGACGAAAAACCCATGCAACCACAAAGTGACTATTTGGTGCGGTTTATGGGCTGGCGGCATCATCGGGCCGTATTTTTTCCAAAATGAGGCCGGTCAGGCAGTTACTGTGAATGGTGTTCGCTATCGTGAGATGATAACGAACTTTTTATGGCCCGAATTGGAAGATATGGATGTGGACGATATGTGGTTTCAGCAGGACGGTGCCACTTGCCACACAGCTAACGAAACAATGGCTCTTTTGCGCAACAAATTCAATGGCCGTGTTATCTCACGTAATGGCGATGTCAATTGGCCGCCAAGATCATGTGATTTGACACCGTTGGACTTTTTTCTTTGGGGTTATTTGAAAGAAAAGGTGTACGTCGAAAAGCCAGCAACAATTCAAGAGCTAAAGGATGAGATAATTCGGCACATTAACGACATAGAACCTCCATTATGCCTCAGGGTCATCGAAAATTTGGACCATCGGATGGAGGTGTGCCGCCGTGGTCGCGGCGCCCATTTGGCCGATATTTTGTTCCATACATAATTGAGTAATACCAATATATCATAATAAAATAAAATTACAATAATTTCCTAAATAGTTTTTGTTTTATTCAAAATCAACATCGGCCCTTGAAATTTAACCACCCTTTACATATTTTTTATTATACATACATATATTAATATATTATTTAAAATTGTTAGGAAGCATAATTTAATATTCGGACGGAGAATTTTGCGAATTTCTAAAGTAAAATTATGTCTGCCAACAAATAAATAAACAAAAACATTTGATTTAATTTGCCCAAATAGCACGATAGTGTGACCGCATTGCACCGATTATTGTCGCAATTGAGTTTTGGCTGATATGAACCGAAAAAAATTGTCACAATGTGCGACGATAATGGGACCACCCAAGAATAAATTGTGCAATGTTTTTAAATGTGCGCCGATATAGCACGATAAAAATCGTCACAGATTGTGCTATTTGAGCCGATAGTGGGATCTTAGCTTTACACTCGCAGTCTTAGAAAACACATTCGAATTAATATCAAAATTTATAATAAAAATGTTACTCACCATGAGAATCAAATTCCCAGATCCTTTTTTTTTTTAATATTAACAACATTCCCTGCAGTGATGTTGTTGATATAGATACATAAGTACACGTTTTATTTACTTGATTAGGTTTTTTATTAAAACGGATTTTATTTCTGATCAATGGTTGAAAAGAATTGAAAAAAAAATATATACGAGAATTTTTTCAAACGTTTGAGTGCGTGCGGTTGAAGGAATTAAAAAATGTTTTTTTACTTTAATCTAATCAAATCAGACTCTCAGCTGTTTGGTATTGAACTCGCGTTATAAAAGTTTACTTGGTATAATTGGGAACTGGTCCACTACGTTGGAAATAATTTTTGTCTGCAGGAAATAAAAATGCAGAAACTCAGGTATGTGTTATACTCTCTTTATGAACAAGTGCGGTATTTTTTTTAATTTTAGATTTAAAAATCGTAAAATAACAACTCGAGAGCAGTTTAAACTTTTACTCCAAGAAATGGAAAATATTAATCAAATTACTCTTGGCATATTTTCTTTTAAGCCAGCACTGAAGCTCCATGGAAGCGTGTCGCAGAAAATTTAAAAGATTTGGACCACAGATTTGTAAAGCTGATGAGTGGCAACGAGTGTGAATACATTTTAAGATAAAATTAAAGAAAAAATGTCTCACAATAAAATATTTAAGCTAATATGTATGTTTATAAGATCGAAACATCCTCTAATATAAAGTATTTTTGTAAGGAGGTTTCGAAAACAAAACTTTTTTTTTGCGCCGAGTGTAGGGCTGGCCTTTTTACATTTTTTACATATCTTAGGATTTTACTGTACGATCTTAAAGTATGATATATCAATGTTTCTGAAGACCAATGTTTTGCCCTCAGGGGCCATAGATCTCAAGTATATCGTTCTAGTATTTTTAAATCTCTGTTTAGTCCACCCTAATGTAGCACCCTAATGCCAGAAAATGAAAGCTTGCAAGAAACTATTAAACTTTTGCAAAGGAAGTTATTCGATAATTTCAGCAGAAAAATTTTTTAATTTAATTATAAAAAAATATATACCGTTATTTTGAAAATTGCACAACATATCGTCGGCTTAATAGGCTTTTTACACTGATCAACATCTAACATCTACCATCAAAGATGTAGAAAATGTGAAACACTCGTTTACATTGCTCACATCTCACATCACAAGTCACCATTTTTGAAAAAAAATATTTTTTTAAATAAGAAACGCTTTTTTCTACAAAATTTAAAAAGGAAACACAAAAATGTATTTGAAGTTCAATATGTTTAAAAATATAAAAAATACTTAACAAATAAACATTGCAATAAAAGAGGAAACTTGACAAATGGTAACGCTGCTTTTAAAACAAACTTCTTTTTGTCAGTGATGCCACTTTTCTAGTGATGACACTAAAATAATCGAAAGATGCAGAATGGAATAAAATGAGTTAGGAACATCTTTAAAATATGTTGGTTTTTAGCCCTATGTATTTCTTATGGAAAGATGTTAACATCTTCGCAAATGGTAGAAAATTGATGGTAGATGTTAGATGTTGATCAGTGTAAAAATGCTATTATGTACGTCGCTCACATCTAACATCTACCATCAAACAAAAATGTCACCATTTGAAGTTCAATATGTTTAAAAATATAAAAAATACTTAACAAAAAAACATTGCAATAAAAGAGAAAGAAAACTTGACAAATAGTAGCGCTGCTCTAAAAAAAACTTTATTTGTCAGTGATGCCACAATAATAATATATATAGTGATGCCACTAAAATAATCGAAAGATGAAGAATGAAGTAAAATGAGATAGCAACATCTTTTAAAGATATTGAAAGATGTTAGTTTTTAGCCCTATGTAATTCTTATGGAAAGATGATAACATCTTCGCAAATTGATGATCAGTGTAAAAAGGATATAATATGCATATCTGCTAAATCCACTTTTCAAGTAAATTGATATTTTGATGCCGTGTGGTAGAGGAAGATACGCTGCGTCGACCAGCAAATAGTTTTTCTTCAATTTGAGTCTGGAAGTGTGTAAAACCAACTATATTTTTGGTGTTCCTTGCAAGCAGCACATAAAAAAAATAAAAAGTTTTTTGTCACTCCTGCGAAATGTGTCAAAACGGATTAAGCAGGTTGCAATGTATGTATGAATAAACGAAAAAAAAAACGGAAATTCCGCAATAAAATTACCTTTAAGGAAGGCTATACTCTGCACACAGAAAACAAATTGGTTGGGAAACGGTTGCAGTAATAAAATATTGATCAAGTAACATGATTTATTATTGCAACTATTAAAAATGTATAGTTCTAACTGATTTTTAATTCTCTTAATTATAAAGATGATGTTCCAACTGAAATATGATTTCTTCAATTCTTTTATTAGTTATGATAACTAATTTAATTTAGTTTTAAAAATTAGTACAAATGGTTAGAATCACAACCGAATTTAATATAGGGCAATACTGAATATTGGTCAATGCAATCAATAATTTGCTGTCGTCAATAAATTTTGTAATATAAATGATTATTCATTTATTGCAGCTAATTATTGATTGTTGGAATAGATTCAATTCGAGTACAACAAATGAAAATATAATTATTCGGAATTCACAACCAAAAAATAGTTAAAAGCCCCAATTGCTTACTAAATTTTCTGTCAAAACATTTGATAGATTAAATTAATTTTTAATATTATATTTAAAAATATATTTGCGGTCAAAAATGGAAAATGTGAAAAACTTAATAAATAGGGGTAAGTAATTTACGTATTCTTATAGGTATGAACATATACACGTACATACATATGTATGTATGAATGTATGTATTATTTGTTATACCCTGCAAATTATATTGGACTTCTTGATCCATTTTGATCCTAGTGCAACTATGGACCATGTCATTATTAAAAAGAGTTTGCAGTGAAACGACATGTTTTCGTTTTTTAACGACATGTTTTCGTTTTGAAACGATATCAAAGCTAATCCTCTGGAGTATACCTTGCAGTAGTTTTAGGACTTCCCCTTTGTAATGCAAGCTGGATTATATAATCCTGCCCTAGGACATTGTACTGTTAAATAACCCATTTTTTCCGTTCATTGAGATTACCTTTGGACAAGTCCTTGCCCCTTATGGGCTACATTTGACCGGTTAAAAAAATATATTGATAACGACAATCAAATATCTTGTTATGAACACCAATTATGTGTTAATTCAGTTGCACCTATCATTTATTCGGGTATAAGCACAATTTTGTTTCTAATAATCATACTAACAGCCACTGTTGCCAGAAGTGCAGATTTCTCTGCATTTTGCAGATTTTTTCGTTGCCAAAATAGCAAAGTGAGATTTGCAGATTTTTGCTGTCAAATTGCAGGTTTTTTAAATTAATTGTGTAGACATCACTTTTCTTTATTTTCCTTTTCGTTTATTCATACATATGTATATATATATGTACATACATACACTTTTGGAAATATATATGTGAAATTAAAAGTTTTGACTCAAGACTTTTATTCCCAAAAATTTGCCTTTTTATTCAAAAAATATTTGTTTTGTCATATTCATCAGCTAATGTGGAACGAATATTTAGCCAAGTAAATATTAATAAAACAAAGCAAAGAAATCGTTTAGATAAAGAATCGCTTGAAGGAATTTTGTACACAAAAGACTTTCTTAAATTAAATAAATCAAATTGTTTTAATACTCCGATACAAAATAAAATTTTACGGCAAATGACTTCTGAAATTTACAATAAATAAATGCATAAATTATTTTAAATACGATATATGAACAATGTATTTGGATATACATTTTTATGTTTTATGTAAAAAATTATAAATATTCAGGTATGTGATTAAATTTATCGATTTCAAAACGATGGTTTTTAAAAGTTGTGATGAATTGCGACCAATTTTTAATTTCATTTCTGAATAAGTCTTTATTTTTTGTTCAAAAATTTATCTAACACGAATATACAAAGAAAGTAAGAGAAAAATTTATTATAAATAATTTTTAAAAGATACAGAAAACGATGTTATCGGATTTAAATCGTTTTATTTTAAAAATATTTTTCCATCAAACACCTGATCGTTTATATACTTATATAATGTTTTTCTTTTGTATATACTAACTTTTTATTTTAACGTACCAAAATGTTAAATACACCTTTTAGTTTGTTGTATGAATTCGAAAATAAGAAAAATCAATCCCAAAATAAAGTATTTTAATTTCCCAGATTTTTTGCAGATTTTTACATTTTTTTTTGCAGATTTTCGAGATTTTTTGACCCAATTTTGAAGACTTTTTGGATACATTTTCTGGCAACAGTGCTAACAGCTAACAATATCTGTTGTTATGACTGATAGTGTACTAAAATTCAAATGTTGCTATCAAAAATATTATGCTAAGCAACGAAATTTTCAGTAATTGGAACCGAATTGTGTGATAGTACATGCAACCGACAAATTCGATTGGCGCCAAATTCGGTTGTGATCACGAATCTGTTTTCTCTGTGTATTCTAATATGCATTTAAGATCGGACTGTAACCGACTTAGATATAACGAAAAATGTAAAAAGGCGACCGTTCGGCAAAAAAAAAATTTTTTTGGAAACCTCCTTGCAAAAATACTTTTCTAAAGGACTGGATTTATCTCTTAAATAACATCTAATATATGCCACGTCAACCGTCTCCTTATTCACAATGGACCGTTTTGGTCTCCGGGTGAAGGTCTTCCCTTAGGCGCATAGCCCTTCTTAACCTAACCGCCTTAGGTTTCAGTAATTTTTCAAAACAAATTTTACTTTAAAGACACATATTTAAACTTATCTCGTTTTATTTAATCTGATTTTTTCTATTGACGTTTCTGAAAAACTGACATAAATTGGCTTAAAATTTCTCCAAAGTTTGATAGGGGCTTAATAAAACAAGTCTTACAAGTTTTCCCACTGGCACTAATGGCAATTTTAAGCGTATTAATGGGATCTATTTGTTTTGTTAAACAAAAAAAAATCCGTAGACAGTTACCCCCCAAACCGCAAAGCTGGATCCGCGCCTGTAATACATACATAAACTCATATGGAAATACATGCATACGTACATACAATGTATTACATTTGTATTCCGTTTATTTTTTTTAGGGTATGTACTACATAAAATGTGAATGTTTGTATGTAATATTTGGAGAGAGAGTATTTGACTGTTTCATACTTGACCATTGAGTTAGTTAATATAAATACATATTTGCAAACAAATTCACATGTACATAATTTCTATACAAATATTTTTATATATGTATCCTTATATGCTCAGAAACATCCTTCTGTCTGCTTTACACAATTGAGATAACATATTTACAAAATGACACACAAGCAAACAAACATATGTAGTGTTTATAAAACATATAAAATGTTCATTTTCATTTTATTTAAATTAGTTTTTGTACGTATGGTTATTTTTTACGATTCTTCTATGAATCTGTGTATATGTGTGTGTGTGTTACTTGATGTCCTTTTGTGTGTGCGAGTGTGATAGTGTGTTTATTTATTTATCTGACTCGTGTGTGTGGTTTTTTAGCATTTTCCTAATTTTTGCATATTTTCAGGTGATAATTGTTCACCAAACATATGAGTTGCATACTAAATTAAATTTATTATATTTTGTAAATATATGTTTTATTTTTAAATACATCTGTATGTTTATGTGCAACAATATGCATTATGTAATTTTTGCCATTCGGTAATTTGTATATTCTTTTTTTTTTATCTTTTATGCAAATAATATAAAAACTTAATTAAGTTCAGTTGTATTGTATACGTTTAAGTCAAGTTACAATAACTTAAACAAAAAAAATCTGTATTATTAATATTAAAAACATTTTAAAATTTGTCACCGTTTTAAAAATTTTGTTACAGTTCCAAACTCGAAAAATTTAAGTGAAAAAAGAAACTTTTATAAAAACTTAGGCTAAAGAAAAGTTTGAACGTTAAGAATCTAAACTTAAGACAATTGTTGTTATACAACTTCTTTAAGACATCTTTAACGACGTTCATAAGAAGGCATACAATGGGTCCAGGGCGTTTGAGGAAATCGTCAATTTCCTGAGAAACAAGTTAGAGTGCTATATTGGGCTGTGCCGAATCTTTGATACCCTCCACCGACAGTTCGAATGTTTAAGGAGTAACATCTGTATGATGTTATTATTATCTTAAACTGTGACGATTTGTTATTAATTATGGTTTTAGGTGTACTAAACTGTTTTCTGGGAGTAGGGTTTCTATGGGGCCTAGGGTAAATTATGTACCGATCTTCACAAAATTTCACAGTATCATTTATAGTCCTATAAAATTGTGACGAGCCAAAATTTGTTATGATTGCATTATTTTTTACGGTTTTAGGCGTACTAAACTGTTTTCCGGTAGTAGGGTTTATATGGGGCCTAAGGTAAACTATGGACCGATCGTCACGAAATTTCACAGTGTCATTTCTAGGCCTAACAAAGTGTGACGTACCAAATTTTGTTAGGCTAGCGTTATTTTTTACGGTTTTAGGCGTACTAAACTGTTTTCCGGGAGTAGTGTTTATATGCGGCTTAAGTTAAATTATGGACGGATCTTCACGAAATTCAACAGAGTGATTTCCAGTCAAATAAAACAAATTTTTGCAAAATCATATCTCATTCCGTGCCTTGTTCCAGCATTAATGTTATTTTTTGTAACAAAATTATAAATTTTTTTAGGTGGTGGTTCCACATTTTGACCCACCCGATTTTGCTGGATTTCAATCCCAAGCTGCTTTGGATAACAACAAGCAATTTGGCACCAAGTTTGTTCATTTCTTTTGAGTTGTTCGAAAGTGAGCGTGTTTTCAACAGACGGACATGGCTAAATCGACTTAGAATTACGCAAGGACCCAGAATATATATACTTTATGGGGTCTGAAATGAATAATAAAAAAGTTTCACACGGAATGACAAACTTAATAAACCCTCTTCACAACTAATTGTGGTGGAGGGTATAAAAATATTAAAAAAATGGTCTTTCACGTATCAAAAAATCGTCAAAAAAAATAGGACAACTTTAAATTTAGTTTTTTTTTAACCAATTTTTGTTCTATTTTTATCTGGCCTATTCTGAAAACCGCTTTTATTCAAATCACATGTACCTTTTAAAGTCACACGTGTGATGTTTTGGTGTTCAGTGTTTTTGTTTTTGTGTTTTTCAACTGCCAAAAGCACGCCGAGAAGCACAAAAACGGTGTGATTTTGAGAACAACACAAAATCACACATGTGTAAGAGATACTGGAAGTCTCATGAAGAGCGTCTTTGATTGTCGATGACCTAATTTTTTAATCGTAGAAGATTCCTCACAAAGGAAAAACTGTAACACGACTGAAATTCGTCCATTTCACAGCGAAAGACGCTTCTTCAATCGTTGTGGGAATGGTTTAAGACGTGTGTAAAGATTATCTAACGAGTATTTCATGTCAAGAATCGTATGAGACTCATGTAGATATTATTTTACAACTCGTGAAATGTTCGCCGTATAATGTTGAATGTATGAAAATTATCCTTTAAAGATTTTCTTAAGACTTGCTTATTAAAGCCGTACCTAAACAAAAGCGGAACGCGTTTTCTAGTTTTTCAATAGAGCGGCCTCAACGCTTTGCAATTGAAAAAACTGAGTTTGACAGCAACGTTGACGCTCTTTCTTTGGTATGGCATATCAGCGTAAAAGCTAAGCAAAAGAAAATGTTCCCCCTTCCGCTCTCGTTAAGGTATGGCTGTTAGACATTTAAAGATTAAAAATCGAATGTATCAGAAAATTTACAGCCGTATTTATAACAAAAAGTTAGCCACAGTTTGTACACGACGTACAACGAGCTGCTAACTAGAATGTCGATTAAGCTTAGCAGCTTGGTAGCACAGAGTTAATCCATAACGAACTTTTCTCCATTTGCTAACTTTTAATAAATCAACTTTGAATTATAATGATGCCACATTATCTTACTCAAAAATCCAACACGTTTGCATAAATCATCGCGGGTTTTGTCATTTTTTTTTATTTTTTCCTCCACATATAAAAATTTTAAAAAGATTTTTTTAAATAAAATAAAAAAACGATAGTTAATTAAAAACAAAAGCGTAAATTAAAAACAAACAAAATTGTTTAACATTAATCAGCTGTTTTTCAAAAGTTGGAAAACGTTTGGCAGCTCGTTAGCAAGAGTTTAGCAAATCGTTAGCCAGAGTTTGGTAAGTGTATTATGAATAAACTTTGTGCTAACTTCATGCCAAATTTTCATTATGAATACGGCTGTTAATGTTTTATTTAGACTTTGGACACCGAAAAAAATTGTAACTTTTTAGAAAAAATCAGCAAATCAGCACTTTTCTAGTTTCGGAACAAAAAATCGTCAAAATGATGATAAATCTTCAAATCTGGCAGCACATTATTGGTCCCAAATAGGGTACAATCTCGAAAATGTGACTTTATATGTCTACTGTGGGTTAGGGTTGCAATTGTCGGGTCGGGCTTGGCCATTCTAACTTGTGTTTCTTTTTTTTTTGCTTTAAATAGTTCATTGAAAATCTTATTTTAAAACTTTGATTTCGAGGAAAATTTAAATCGAATTTTAATTCTTAAAGGCCGATTTCACCCAGTTAATTTAAATTAACTATTAGTTATAACTGTCAAAAATATATTGTTAACTGGAAGTTAAGGTAAGAGTTAGTTTTAACTGAACTTGGTGAAATTGGCCGTTAATCTTTTAAAGAGACCAGAATTTTTTGTAAGTAAATGGCTTCTCCAAAGACCAGAAATTATGGGAAAAAGGTTGTTATATATTTCTGTCACATATGCTCCGTTTAATTTTGCTATTGAAATTCAACCAGATCGCTCCACAAATGCCAAGGTTTGAGCAAAAAACCACGATTTTTACAATAATTTTTTTTTTGTTTTTTTTTTTTTTTAATTAAAAACTACACACATGATTTGCCGCTTAAATAAAGAAATATGTTTTTAAAACGATAGTAATGCACTCATGATATTTTTTTTTTTAAATATTTTTTAATAACACTGTGCAACAAAAAAAAAAAAAACCAGCCTCAACACTTGCAACGCGAAATGAATGTATACTACTAGTAGAGCAAATCTGCCAAAGGGTTTTGAAAATCCCGAAATATGGGCCCCTAAAGTTTTTGAATTTATTGAAAAGGTGGTTGGTATAAGTCAAAAAAAATATGGGCATTTCCACAGAAAGGTCCACCGCAACAAAAAAATTATAAGTTCTTGAAAATACTTTGTTTTATTAGTATTGTGGTTATTTTATTGAACTATTTATGGTTTTTAATCCAAATTTTTAATATTTTTAATTAGGCTTAAGTTCATTAAATTTAATTTTTCATTAAATTATTTTTATGAAGAAAGGAATTTTACAACATGAAAATCAATTAAAATTTACTGATAATTTTTCATTCTTGACTCAATCTGGGCTCGAACCCAGGTGTTTACGAACAGGTTACCCTGACATGTTTCGATTGCAACCACTCAATCTCCTTAGAGGGCTTGCCGTTGTGCTAAAAAATGTAAACAAGAAAAAGAAAGACAAAAAATGAAAAAACAAAAAATATGTACTTTGTTTTATCATATTTTAACAGGAAAACAATCAAATTTAATAAGAGTAAAAAAATTTTATATTTATTTATAACCCATTTCAAGATTTATGAATGCAAAGTGGAACAAGTGCAACTTTTCTTATTTGGATATTTTTATTGTACGTTTTGCTATGATAACAGTTCTTTAACCCTAGTCGAACGGAAGAATATTACAACGTTAAAAGGCGGCACAGGTACAATTGTACCTACATAGAATTTTCACCATAAATAAGACTTTTCACCGTTAATAAGTTAAATCATTTTACACAAAAATTCTTAATAACTCAAAATACAGATTATTTTTTAAAATAAAGTCATAATTTACTTTAATAATGAAATATTTTTAAGCACACATTTTAGAAATATGTACTTTTAAATTTGAATATAGTAACGTAAACTTCTAATAATGTTAAAATAAGGAATGACTACAATAAACTTGTGACAAAAAAGAGTTGTGTTTTGCTTGTACTGCTTACTTTCTAAAAGGGTGGACCTTCAAATAACATTTCAAGTCAATTTTTACTCCAGAAATATATGACATTATATTGAGCGAAACAAATCGAAAAGCAAAAGCAATAAGACAGCAAACATGTTTCCTAATTCTTCTGAAACAGTTCCCAAAAAAACATTTCAGTCATTTACCGAAACTGAATTTCATACATTTTGGGGTATTCTTATCAGCGTTTAAAAACTGCAGTCTATGTAGAAAAACTGTAATTTCTTCCACTTCTTCATTTGTCATTGGCCAGAAAAAAACTGTTTCTTTCCTCTGATTCATTAAAGTTAAACAGTCGCTGTCAAACCAACTTAAAAAGCGTTTTTTGGTTAAAAGTTTTCATTTTCGACTGCAGTTATTTAAACCCTGATTTCTTTTACATCTGGTGAACAGAGAGACAATAGAACTAATATGGCCGTATTGTGCAATCTTGATTCATTGCCTCTTATACGTGCGGAATTGTCTCGCGACCGCTTCAAGATGATGCTTAGATTTATTCGATTTGATAGTTTGAACACACGTTCAGAGCGTATAAAAACAGGCAAAGTTGCACCAATGCGGGACATCTGGACTATGATGAATACAAATTTAGAGAAATCATACAAGCCATGTGAATGCATCACCATCGATGAGCAACTGTTTCCATTTAGATGCCATACTAAGTTAACACAATATATTCCCTCTAAATCGGCTAAGTATGGCTTTAAGATTTTCTGGACTTGTGATTCAACGAATGCTTACCCACTACAAGGCCACATTTATACTGGAAATTCAAAAGACGGTCCACGGCAAACGAATATTGTAGAAAGAACTGTAGTGACAGATAATTTGTTTACGTCCTTAGAATTAGCTAAGAAATTAAATTCTTGAAATATGGTAATAAGAAGTTCCTGCCAAACAATATGCAGCCTACAAAGACCGGCCTATTATTCAACCAACTGTCTACAACAGTACGACAGGAGAAGTTGGAAACACACTATTACCATAATAATCAAATACTTCAACAAAACTAAAGGTGGAGTTAATGTAATAGATAAAACATCATCAAAGGTACAGGGCAAAAGATCAGCATAGATAGTTTGAGAATGATCTTTCCATGCAGCTTCGTATGCCAGCAGTTGAACAACGTAGCAGCAACGAATTAATTGCATTTAAATATTTTGTACAAGGAACTATAGAAATGGTCCTCGTACAGCTAATAGCAGCAGCGCCAAATCTGGAAGCTGGTTCCAAAGTACCTTATGGTAGACGTGTAGCATTTCCAGTTGTTATGTTTTCCAAAGTGAGAAACGTATACAACGTAAGACTAGAAAGAAATGTGTGATCTGCGAGAAACCTGTTTGCGACGAACACTCAACTCAAAATACAACATGCATATCATGCACACAAATTCAATAAATATATTTCTAATTTCTGATGTTAATTTAAATGTTCATATATATTGCAGCGTATTTATAAAATATATATAATAAAATTAATTTTAATTCGCTTTCTTTGTTTATGTTCATATAAGATATATGAAGGTACAATTGTACCTTGTCAGCCTTTTAAGGGTGTGAAATCAACTTATCCTTATAAAATAGGTAAGACATTGACATCTTTTCCTGAAATTTTAAAATATTAATCTTAATCAATGGCTTGAAGATGTCACAGAACTTCAGATATCTTCTATTTGTAGAAAAAAAATTATTGCAATTTCAAAACGGAAAAGGTACAATTGTACCTGTTCCGTTCGACTAGGGTTAAGGGAGACATTATGCATTGACTTTTTCTCTCTAAAACCTTTCGGAAGGTACAAAAAGTCAAAATAGAATGCACAATAAACTATGCGATTGCAAATAACTGTAATTTTTTTCTTTGTATTATCTCATATTTCGATGTCATGTGCGACATTGAAAAACATAATTTTCTATTAATGCGTCGAAAGTAAAACTAGAAAGCTCATCAAATTACCAGGCCAAACAGAGATTTTTTATAATATTAAAATAAAAAAAAAAATTCTGTAAAATAGCAAGATTTGTGATCTTGGTACTTATATAAAGTTGTTCACGTGCGACATCGTAAGTGTGAAAATTAATAATTTGAAAATAATTTTTTTTTTTTTTATGTAAATGATTTATTTATGTTAATATATACATTTCAATCATTCAAATCTAGATGAGCAAAAAAAAGCACTAAATTCAAAAATAAAGCCATATTCTAGCCATTAGCAATGATATACGATACGATGAGATTAGACTTTAAATGACGATATATGTATATAAAACAAAAAGGGCTGTAATTTAGGGCGTGGCAAAAACAATTTTTTTAAAGTTTTTCAAACTTAATAAATATACCTTTTATTTTAGGGCGTGACTGATAAAAATATTATTGCTTGTATTGGCTTCTATCTGATTTAATGTAGTATGTGTGTGAAAAAGAAAAAGGGGCTTAATTTGTTGGCGTGTAATAAAAGTGGGCATATTAAAATCTACACATACGTAGTTTAAGAAGGACTTTCTTGGCACGTAAAAAAATTTGACATTTGGGGGAAGGATCCGAGATGGCATAAGTGGCGCCCAGAATTTGGGGTCGGATTAAAAAGTCACTAAAGACAAAAATGAAGCCACAATCAAGCCGTGAAAAACGATATGCAATATGATGAGATCGGACTTTAAATGGCAGCGCTAAATATAAAAAACCAAAAGGGCTGTATTTTGGGGCGTGGCAAAAAAAAATGTTTCCTGTTTTAGAAACTTCTTTCATTCTAGGGGGTGACTGGCACATCTTTTTTTTTGTATGGAGGTCGACCCGGTCTAATCAACATAGATATCATGATGGAAAAAAATGTCATGTGCGACAGATCACGTGCGACAGCGATTAAAGCTAAATAAAAAAAAAAAGTATACATTATTTTTATTTAAAATGACAGCCATATTTAAGAGATATGAGTGCATAACATTCTACAAATTTTTGCATTCAAATATTGCCTCAGGTTTCGCTGAAATCGGCATTCGAAAAAATGGCCACAAAAACCACTTCTGTTTACGTCACGTGCAAATGCCTTGTTTTTTGCAATTTTCTAGAAAACGAAACAATTTATCAAAATGAACAATAGCACCAATTATAGGGCTAATTAAAAGCTATAACTTGAATCTGTTGCCAAAATAAATATAAGTTTTATTTTGACTTTTTTTTAACTTTAAATGTGTACGATGGTCACGTTCTACATGATGGAAATGCCCATATGCTAAATGTACTGCTGAGCTAAAAAATAATTTCAGATGTCTTGAGTAGAATTGTATGGCGATTCTTTTCACAGAATTCATTAACCCTTTTAACTCTCATTTTAAGGGGCCATTTCCCAACTCTTGCACAAAAGTATACTAAAACGGCACTTTTAAAATGTTCTACGAATATTTTTTGTCATCAAATTTCACTAGGGGTCTTCTAAGATCAAAAATTCGTGTGATGTGTTTAAAACGGATTTTCGAAATTTCGGTCATTAAAATTTTTGAATTTCTTAAAAAGGCGTTTGGTTTAAATTAAAAAAAATATACTAAATGTACTTTGGAGCTAAAAGACTTTTTCAGATGCCTGCAGTAGAATTGTATGGCGATTCTTTTCTTAGAATATATTAACCCTCTAACACTCATTTTAAGGGGTCCTTTTTTTAAACTTCCACACAAAAATATACTTAAACGGCACTTTAGAGGGTTAAAACGTTCTACGAATATTTTCTGCATCAAGTTTCGTTAAGGGTCTTCTAAGACCATAAAATCGTGCAATATATGTAAACGGATTTTCGAAATTCTGGGCCTTGAAATTTTTGAATTTTTCGAAAACCCGATTTACATACATTAGCTATTTTCACTTATATAAGTACATCAATTTTTTAAAATAAAAACGATATCGGGAATAATGCTGGTGTTTTATAATTGAAATTATTTAAGTTGTAAAACGGTTAAGTAAATCAATCTTAATAAAATTCTCCTTTTAATTCTTTTTTGGTTTATAACAAGTACAAATTCGGGATTGAATCAACTTTATAATATTTGAATCACCACACTAAAAAAACTCCTTATCTGGTTTTTGTCTTAAAAGACAGTCGGTAATCAAACAGCAATCCCACTATGAAATAATACGACTAGTCCATACACGCATGTAAAATATAGCCCATAAAGGACTAGGACTAGTCCAAACGCAACCTAAATGTATTGAAAAAACCTTGTCTATTTAACATTACGATGTCCTAGAGCTGGACCATAAACCCAGCCTTGCATTAATTATAGCGGAGAAGTCTTACAACTACTCCATGTTCATACATACTCCCAGTGGATTAGTTTTGAAACTTTACCATGGTATACTCCGGAGGATTGATTTTGGAATCGGTTAAAAACGAAAAATGTCGTTTAAAAACGACAAGCTCTCTGTTTACAATGACATGGTCCATGATTGCATTATATTGAACCATGTTGTAAGTAGTCCATTTTATCTAAAATGGATTAAGTACTCAAATATTATTTGCAGGGAACTGAAATTAATAAGATAACACTCCATTAAATAATGCAAAGTAGAGTGTAAGGACCCAGCGATTACCGAAAAGTTGAGCGGTTTTTCGTTAATATTAGCTGTAAAAAAAACAAAATAAAAACATTTGATTCCGTACGGAATGTGCGATCAGTTTCGCACTTTGCTTAAGCAAATGACAGTTTATTTAACTAAACAAAAAGTTTTCATAAGTTTAATTGCTTGAGCCAGGTTATGTACATTCTGGTTGGGCCTAAAGATTCAAAACATATTTTGTAATATGGGTTCGAAAATCCGCCCGCCATTTGTTTCTTCTTCACGCAAATGTTTATATTCTCATAATAGTCAATTCTCTAATATAAATTAAAAATACGTTCAAATAAAGACTTCCATTTTAAAAATAATGTGTTATTTCACTTAATAAATTTAAGATAAGAAAAAACTTTTCTTCCATATTCGTTACTTGGAAAGTAAAGTTTTCGCTCGAAATTTAAATAGTAAATTGAATTGTAATAAATGATATTATATTTAACTACTTGCATTATATTTTATATTGTTATCATATCTAGCAAAACAAAATTCTATAAATTTATAAACTTGTACTATTTTCTTGGTGGCAGGAATATATGCCTAATAAACGTATTGGTAGCAAGTGGTTGTTACATACTCTTCTTTCTGTCTCTCTCTCTCTCTCTCTTAAGACATTATTTACACCATCAAAACAAAAGACATTTAAAGATGTTTCTTATCAAGACAGGAATTGAGATAAATTTGCATAATTATCTAGTGTTGGTGTAATTGATTCCAAGGAAAACAAAAACAAAAACATAATCATAATTTTACTTAAAACTCATTCCATATTATGAAACTAAATAACACAATAATAAAAATGTATAAATTTGTATGTACACATCTATTTAAATTAATTAAGTCGGCACAACAGATTAGCAAATAAGTGGGTGTGTGTGCAAGGAATATTTGTATTTAATGTTAAGTAAAATCTTTTTATAGATTTAAGATGTGTAATAAATATAAAGTAACTTTAATATTATTTAATGTAAGTAAGTGTAAGTTACTGTTTCCTTGAATTTCCTACACTTATACAAATGTATGTGTGTACTTTCTTTTTAGGATAAGAGTATTTATTAAAGTGTTTGTTTTCAAACACTTTGTCACTTTGTTGGGGCAAATCCCATTCGTAGTCTTTATATTTGACATAAAGCAATTTCACGCCTTTACGATTTTGACAACTGTCTTCCATGTTTGATTGAGTATCAGATAATCACACATCTGTAATTTAGTTAATGTTTTTTGCTTTACACATATCTTGTGTTGCAAATGTCATATATTTTGAACAAAAATATAACTAAAGATTTAAAAAAAAAATAAAAATAAATATGAAATTGTAATAGACTTTTATTATAGTTTTTCAAGTTTTGAATGATGAGTTGAACAATATGTATGTTTTAAAAAAAATAATAAATTCTGGATTGAAAATGTGGAAAAAAATGTTGCATACATTGCGAGCCCTCAGTGAAAATGTTGCTTTCATTATGAATCTGTACCCATGTTCTGTAACTTTAGTGAGAACTTCTTGCATCGAAAAGATGTGAAACAAAATATTTCATCGTTTCTCGAAAAGTGAGAAAAATGTGTGTCTGTAACTGATGTCGAAAACTATCAAAAGATCGTTACGTTATAAATATCATAATATTGCACTCGAAGTCGATGTGTCATTGCAGACGTTCAGAACGCCAGTAACACATATCGTTGACGGCGACCAAAATTAACTTAAATTGAAAATTTTTCAACGACGGCGGCGAAAAAACAACCGTCGGCTATACCAAATTGTGTAAAGAGCGACTTTAATGTTTGTTGTTTGCAACCGAGCTTTGAAGACATTCGTAAATTTTATAAAAGGGTTAAAAGCAAAATAATAAAACAATGAAAAATGTGCCAAAAATAAAATATTGTTATTATTATTCTTTGCATTTTGCATTTTTAATTTTTTTTTAGCGTTAAAATTTTTTCTCGCCCCATTTTTAGACGTGAGTTTATTTGACAGTTCAAAACGGGAACTTTTCTCACCAAAATTTTACAGACACACTTTTTCTGTAAATTGGCTAGTAATTTCCTTACGTGACAGCTTGTACTCGCCAAAAAAAAGTTGCAGACACAGTTAAGTGTGACAAATAGCTGTTTGTTTCAATTTATGGAATTTTTGTTTCATTTCACACATTTCTCGACGCGAGAGTTACAGAACATGGGCACTGGTTTATATTTGGAATTAAGAATTTTGAACAAAAGGTAGGTTCACACTTTAAAAATATTTGAAGAAAAAGTCCAAAAAAGCGTCACCACTAAATTTATATACTTTTTACGTTGTTTAAAAAAAAATTGTTAGTATAACTACTAAAATTGATATGTAAAAAAACTGTATAAGGATGGAATCAATATATGTATTTCAAAATGTTGTTTCAAAAATCAAAGAAATATTTATTTACTTTATTAGTTACGTGTGAGTCGTATAATGTTTGCTAAATACGGTCACAGTTTTTCAAAGTCCACAAATAGATTTTGGCTGACTAGCTTAGCCCTTTTACACTGTATCAAAATTTAATACTTACGAGTTTTCGAGCAAAATCTAGTGGTTTTTGACTAGATTTCCCATACAAAACCTATTACGTTAAGCCTGGTACCACAGAATACACAGAACTGTAAAAAGTGACGTGTGAAAAAGGCCCAAATCAGTTGCGAGGGCAGCTTTCGAAGAAAGAGATAGAAAGCTTTTTTGGTAGTGTAGTGGCAAGGTGTAAAACCAGGCCGCAACAATCAACACAAATGGCGTGATCAAAACAAAAATAGCAAAACACAAACCACGTTTAACAAATGCATTAGTTCAGCAAACGTGTTTTTTTGTGCAAAAAATGTATTTAGTAATATTGTTTTGTTTTATAATGGGGGTATTCACGTCACAAGTTGCACACTTGCAAAAAAGAAAAAGTGCAAGGGTGCAACTTGTGACGTGAATACCTTTAATGTTATTTACTTACTTAAATATTATTTACTCGTTTTGTGGTGAACTTAATTTAATTTTCACAACAGTTTTGCAAATAAATCTTAACTAAATAAATTTGTGTTCATTGTATTGCGGCATAGAAGATGATGAAAAGAGAAATGCAAATGGGCAGCTTTCGTTGAAAGACCCAAAAAAAACGCAAAATCTTCCGTCTCGTGACAGTTCTGTAGTATTCTGTGCTGGTACTCTGTTCAACATTTCAACAAAAAAAAAAAAAATAAATAAATAAAAACAAATGAAAACAAAACAAAAGTACGAGAATACGGAAGTAAGGAAAAACGTAAAATAAATTAAAATAGATAATCATTCAAAGCAAATTTTGATCTACCAAAGGTTATACAATTTGGTTTAAGGATTGATGTTTGACTATTGACGTTAGCAGTCGTCGATGGCTGTGAGTGTAAAACGGCAAACCCCTCTGAAGAGATTGAGTGGTAGCAATCGAAACACGTAAGGGTAACCTGTCCGTAGAAACACCTGGGTTCGAACCCAGATTCAGTCAAGAAAAATGGTCAGTTAATTTTAATTAATTTCATGTTGTAAAATTCCTTTCTTCATAAAAATAATTTAATGAAGATTAAATTTGATGAACTTTAGCATAATTAAAATATTACAATTTGGATTAAAACCATAAAAAGTTCAACAAAATAACCACAATACTAATTATTTTTCACAAATTTAAACAGAGTACTAGGCTTTACTCGATTTTGACGAAATCTATCCAAGGCTATCTATGGTGTAACGAATTTTTTATAATTTTAGCGTATTACCTTCTAGTTAAAGTATAGTGTATTTTACATTATCGATGTTCGACAGTAAGTTCTAAAGGTAAACCAAATTACAAATGTTGCCATATTTCAATAGGAAGTTTAAAGGTAAAAACACGTTAGCGAAATTAACGTTGAAATTACTAAAATAGTTTTACTGGATAGGTAAAGATAACTGTTAGGTTCGAACTCGACCGGCAGCCGTATTCTGTAATTCGCTTAGCTAAAGCTAAATCGCGATGGCTAAAACCCTTTACAGAATACAAAATTTAAAAATGTAAGCGATGAAATTAAAAGCTAAAATTGCCGCGAATTAGTTCAAAAAAAAGAACATTTTAATGAAAATCAGAAAAGAAACCAACATGGCGACATATATATTAAAACTGTAAAAAATATTAAGTTGGTTGTAGATAAATGCAAATTTTTTAATGTCTACGATCAAAAAAACTTCAGCTGTTTTTGTTGTGCGAACAAGATCTCGCTAATGTCAAACAATTGCAATGTTACAACGCACTAGATTTTGTGGAAGATTTCAAAGATTTTGCTTGTAAAATGTTGTTGTAGAAAAAACAACACAACAAGATTTAGGTAAAAAACGACTTGCTTGTTTTGTGTAGAAACACCAACACTGCAAGAAGAAAAACATACATTATTTTCATGTTTAAAAAGTGAAATAAGAACCTAAAATTCCCGAATTCTATTTGTTAAAAACATTTGGTTAAATAAAAAAAGGCGGATTACAATAAAAGTGAAACAAAAATGTGTAAAAAGGGGTACGTATATAAAAAAAAACTTAAAAATAATATAATATTCTTTCTGTCTCTTTCTGTGCGGCTATGTTCAGGTTAGAATCAAATCCAATCCACTTTCGGATTATTTCTTAAGTAAGAATTTTGAAATAAGACCAACTTAAGAAATTACTACATCAAGCACAGTTTGGGAATAATTATATCTTACTTTTACTTAACCCTGTCGCACCTTTTGGGACATATGTATCCCACTGAATGTTCCCAGAGTCCTAGTATTAAGGTGTTTCACTTAAAATGATTAAAAACTGTCTAGACGTTTAAGTACAAATATTAAAAAAAGTCTTGCTTGTTATCATAACACGTGTTATTTGGAGGAGCTGTTTTGATCAGTAATCCAAAATGTATGAACTAGACCGTAAATCACAGAAATGGTGAAATAAAGTTTTTATCGTGGATCATATACATATATGAATTTACAATGAAAAAAAAAAACAATTTCTTCATTTTATATACCCTTTTTTATATGTTTACGACTAATGGGACTTATATGTCCCATGCCAAACTGCTGACGGGACAAATATGTCCCACCCCAAGTCTCTTCCCTGCGTAGGGGCACACAAAAAAAGATAAATATTAGGTTAATATGCATATCTTTGTAAAAATAGTCCATTATAAAAGCTTTAAACTAACTATCGTCTCCCGTACCGAAAGGGTTAAGCTAATCCCATTTTCGGATTATTTTAAGTACGGGGGCACATAATAGGGATGGTTAACCGATTAATTACTACCCGATCAACTGATCGGTTAATTTAAAATTGGCTATTTTCGATTTACGATTAAGCCGGTTAATTTCAGTCGATTAACCGATCTAACAAAACTTTTTTATTTTCTTTTTAGCTATTTGTTTTGTCTCGTATACAAAAGTTATGTGTTTACAAAATATTTGCTTCTTGTAATACGTTATTAAAATACAGAACAAAAACAAAACTAAGGAGTTCGGAAATAAACTTTTTTGGAGAATCTTCGATGCTGAGCTTAGCCAGGATGAGTCAGACAGATGTTGACCTGATAACAGAAAATTTTGTCCATAGTAACACAAGCAATCTATTAACAGAATTTACCGAAACAATAAGATGTGCTAAAAATTTAAAAATAATTAAAACAGGACTCTATTTTATATGTTTAGATTATTTTATAAGGAGATCTTATCAATTGAAATAACTAATAAAATGATCACACAGTTTATTGTTTATTTAAAACATTATATCGTCCCCTCAATATAAAAATAGCGTATAATTTTTTTGGGGTTTGGAGAAAATCGTGTTTAAAGTTTTTGTCAAATTGGATGTCTATTAAAACCTCAATATCGCGGTAAATAAAAATTATTCATATTGGATTTTTCGACGAATACTTAACACCGTTTTTTGTCTTTAAATTGACCAATTTTTTTATTCTACGCATCCTTTAAGACCATAATTATGTCATTCAAAGTTCTAGTCCTCCATATAGGCTATTTTATATTTTAAGGAATTCGTATGATGTATCTGATACACTATTTTATTTTGTATGGTATACGCTGTTTTATTCAATAATTTTACGATATTTTTATTAAAATATTTGATCTTAAAAATATCAATTATAAAACAGTGATTAATTCATAGTTTTGTTAATTCAGTGGCACATATTCATTACTTTCCAATTTGGGTTATTATAAACAAAAAATTATGACAAATTAGGGTATAAATGGCGTAAATCAAAAATAACTAGAAATTCATTCTTCTTCTTTCTCTTCCTCTGCTACATCTGGCTCATTTAAACAATTTCGCTTCTTTCCACCTTGTAAGTTAAAAAAATGACTGCGAGCCACGAGGAATTGCATTCTCCTTGCACACATTTTGGAGATCATGCAGCTTGCGATGGTCGGAATGAAACTATTTCTCAAACAATCTATCTATATATATAAAATTTTAACGTTACTGACTGACTGACTCACTGATTCATCATCGCACAGCCTAAACGCCTGAAGCTAAACACTTGAAACTTGGACCAGAGATTGGTCAGTCCCCAAATCGATCCACTAAGACGGGATTTTTGGAAATTCAAATGTTTAGGGGGTAAAAAAGGGTAAAAACGGGAAAATGCGGTAACCTTATACATATCTCCAAAACTAAAAGAGATACAAAAAAAATATAACACTGATCATTGTTCTTTAGAAAAATAAGCGGATAGGTGTCTGGTACTTTTTTGAAATTTGGCCCTATTAGGGAGTAAACGGGTAAAACCTGAATTTTGGTACTTTTTTGACACCCCATCTATCTTTTGAACCAATAAACATAGAAACAAAGTTTATACCACATTCGAAAAATCGTCGCTATTTTTGGTATTTTTTTTTACAAAAATTTTTCTCCATTCATTAACATACTCGTACTTAATAATGAGCCCCCACTACAATACTGAATTTTTTGATACTTTAGTGGGGGGAAAAATAGTACCAAAAAAAGGAAATACGGGAAATTTGATATTTTTCATTGGCTTTTTGGTTCTACAACTGGCATTTTTTTAATTATCGTTAATATTGGACCTAGAAACATAAAATTCAAGATGCAATGTCCTGAGTGGATAAGAATCTATGAGGGAACTTTTTGGTACTTTTTTGTTCATTAACTGGTACTTTTTGAGTTTGCGTTAGTATTGGACCTAGAAACATAAAATTCAAAATGCAATGTCCTGGGAGGATGAAAATCTATAAGAGTGAACTTTTTGGTACTTTTTTATTCTTTGATTGGTATTTCTTGAATTTCCGTTGGTATTGGACCTAGAAAGATAAAATTAAACATGCAAGGTCCCGAGTGAATGAGAATCTGTAAGAGGGCGTTAAGATATGAGGGAACTTTTTGGTACTTTTTTGTTCATTAACTGGTACTTTTTGAATTTGCGTTAGTATTGGACCTAGAAACATAAAATTCAAAATGCAATGTCCTGGGTGGATGAAAATCTAAAAGAGTGAATTTTTTGGTACTTTTTTATTATTTGACTGGAACTTTTTGAATTTCCATTGGTATTGGCCCTATAAAGATAAAATTAAACATGCAAGGTCCTGAGTGAATGAGAATCTGTATGAAGGCTTTGGTACTTTTTTGTTCTTGAACTGGTACTTTTTGAATTTCCGTTAGTATTGGACCTAGAAACATAAAATTTAAAATGCAATGTCCTGGGTGGATGAAAATCTATAAGAGTGAACTTTTCGTTACTTTTTATTCTTTGACTGGTACTTCTTGAATTTCCGTTGGTATTGGACCTAGAAAGATAAAATTAAACATGCAAGGTCCCGAGTGAATGAGAATCTGTAAGAGGGCTTTTAGGTACTTTTTTGATCTTTAAATAGTACTTTTTGAATTTCTGTTAGCATTGGACGTAGAAAAATTAAATTGAACATGCAATGTCTTGAGTGAATGAGAATCTGCAAAAGCGCATTTTTGAGCTTCTTTTTTTTCTGGTACTTTTTAAATTTCCATTATTATTAGACCTAGAAACATAAAATTCAAGATTCAATGTCCTAAGTGGATAAGAATCTATGAGGGAACTTTTTGGTACTTTTTTGTTCATTAACTGGTACTTTTTGAATTTGCGTTAGTATTGGACCTAGAAACATAAAATTCAAAATGCAATGTCCTGGGTTGATGAAAATCTATAAGAGTGAATTTTTTGGTACTTTTTTATTATTTGACTGGTACTTTTTGAATTTCCATTGGTATTGGCCCTATAAAGATAAAATTAAACATGCAAGGTCCTGAGTGAATGAGAATCTGTAAGAAGGCTTTTGGTACTGTTTTGTTCTTTAACTGGTACTTTTTGAATTTCCGTTAGTATTGGACCTAGAAACATAAAATTTAGAATGCAATGTCCTGGGTGGATGAAAATCTATAAGAGTGAACTTTTTGGTACTTTTTTGTTCATTAACTGGTACTTTTTGAGTTTGCGTTAGTATTGGACCTTGAAATATAAAATTCAAAATGCAATGTCCTGGGAGGATGAAAATCTATAAGAGTGAATTTTTTGGTACTTTTTTATTATTTGACTGGTACTTTTTGAATTTCCATAGGTATTGGGCCTATAAAGATAAAATTAAACATGCAAGGTCCTGAGTGAATGAGAATCTGTAAGAAGGCTTTTGGTACTTTTTTGTTCTTTAACTGGTACTTTTTGAATTTCCGTTAGTATTGGACCTAGAAACATAAAATTAAAAAGGCAATGTCCTGGGTGGATGAAAATCTATAAGAGTGAACTTTTCGTTACTTTTTTATTCTTTGACTGGTACTTCTTGAATTTCCGTTGGTATTGGACTTAGAAACATAAAATTAAACATGCAAGGTCCTGAGTGAATGAGAATCTGTAAGAGGGCGTTAAGATACTTTTTTGATCTTTAAATAGTACTTTTTGAATTTCCGATATTATAAGACCTAGAAGCATAAAATTCAACATGCAAGGTCTTAGGTGAATGATTATCTGTTAGAGGTATCTGTTTTTGGTACTTTTTCGTTCTTTTACTTTATGAACATAAAATAAGACCTGCAAGGTCATGAGAGAATTATAATCTGTAAGATGGCTTTTGGGTACATGTTTGTTTTAAATTAGTACTTTTTGAATTTCCGATAATATTGGACCTAAAAACATCAAATTAAACATGCGATTTCCTGAGTGAATGAGAATCTGTAAGATGGGCATTTTGGTACTTTTTTGTTATTTAACTGATATTTTTTAAATTTCCGTTAGCATTGGACGTAGAAAAATTTAATTGAACATGCAATGTCCTGAGTGAATGAGATCTGTAACAGGGCTTATTGTTACTTTTTTGTTGTCAAAAATCTGTAACAGGGCTTATTGTAACTTTATTGTTGTCAAAAATATCAAACTAAACATGCAAGGTCCTGAGTGAATAAGAATCTGTAAGATGGCTGTTTGGTACTTTTTCGTTCTTTGACCGGTAATTTTTTAATTTATTTTAAATATTGGACCTAAAAACATAAAATTAAGAATGAGAATCTGTAAGAGGGATCTTTTGGTACTTTTTTATTCTTTGAATGGAACTTTTTGAATTTCCGTTAGTATTGGACCTAGAAACATAAAATTAAACATGCAAGGTCCTGAGTGAATGAAAATCTGTAAGAGGGCCTTTTGGTACTATTTTGTTCTTTAACTGGTACCTTTTATATATCCGTATTTATTGGATCTAGAAACATAAAATTAAACATGCAAGCTCCTGAGTGAATGAGAATCAGTAAGACGGATTTTTTGCTACTTTTTCGTTCTCTAACTGGTATTTTTTTAAAATAAACTGGTAATTTTTTTAATTTAATATTTATTTTTGTGCATTGAATAAAAAAGCAAATTGGTGTCTGGTACTTTTACGAAATTCAGTCGTTTTAGGTAGTAAATCTAGCTTTTAAGCCAATACGTTTAGAAATAAAAATTAAATAACCTTTTTTACTTATCTAAAAAATACAAATGCGAATTTGGTACTTTTTCGAAATTCGAACGTTTCAGGGGTGAAAATTGTACCTATGTATATCGATACCGCGAACCTCATACCTCCTAAACTAAAAGAGGTAAAAAAACACCAGCACTTATTCTTGTTTATTAGAAAAATTCGCTAACCGTATATTTCCTAAACAAAAAGAGATACAAAAATTGAATAATAATTATTGTTCATTAAAAAAATAAACGGACAGGTGTCTGGTACTTTTTTGAAGGAAGGCCTTTTTGGGGTGTAAAAGGGTAAATAAATATTGTATCACATTTTTAGCTTATCTAAAAAATACAAAACAGATTTGGACCTTTTTTGAAATTCAAACCTTTAAGGTGTGAAAATCGTTCCTAATTTTGTTACTGTTTTCTCAACATTTTTCTCCATCGCTAAACTCCTGAAGCTAAAAAGCTGACTTTTGGACCGAAGGTTGGCCTCTCGCCAAATCGATTCCGCTAACCTTAAAAATCCAAAATTAATCGTTAAAAAAAATAAGGGGACAGGTGCTTGGTACTTTTTTGAAAATAAACTTTGGCATAAAAATGTATCCACGAAGAAAAAGGAGACGCTAACGAAGTAGCGGGTTAAATGCTAGTAGTGAAAATAATTATAAGCTATTTTATGAGTTAAAGTTTTCAAAAATTTTATTTTTTTTTCTACAGGCTAAAATGGGGTATAAAGCGTATACACTATCATTCTTTAAACAACTTTGGAGTGCCAATTCGAGTAAAATAGCGCATATGAGCTTACACACTTATTGAACGAAAATTTTGAACAAGAAATTATACACTATTTTTTCCAACGACATTTTGACCCACTTTTTGGAAGTAAAATTTGACGAAATTTTGACCAGACATAAAATCAATGATGTAGATTTTAAATATGCAATAAAAAAATAAAAGCGTATGAGCACATACGCTATTCTTATATTAAGGGGATGATATGTGTGTATTAATTAAAAATATGTATTACATATTTATGAATTTTTTTTTTTTTTTTGTTTGTTCGTTTTAGTTCAAGAATTGTTTTGATTGATATTAGGGCATCCAATCGGGATTGGTTTTTTTGAATCCCGGGATTCGGGAGTGAAGAAAATATTTCGGGATCCTGATTTCGGGATCCAGAGATTTTCGGGATATTTAGAATCCCGGGATTCACGGGATTTTTTAAAAATTTTCGGGATTTTTTTTTTTATTTATACCATATATAAATACTTTTTAAGTTGTATGAAAAAAAACTTAATTTTCCAGTAAATACTCATATTTCACAATTCATAAAGATCATGTAATAAAAACGTAACAAAAAACATAATAATTTTATTTTTATCAATATTTGATTATTGATATAAAAATTACACCAGTTCCAAATGTATTTTAAAAAATTATGTACAGGAAAACATTTGGACAATTTTAAAATATTTAAATTTATTAAAAAATCCTTTTAACTAATTTAATCGATATATTTTGAACAAAGTTTTTGGTTATTTAATAGTAAATTGTACATATTTTAATAATTGTTTTCTCAAATGGAAGGTAGCATAGTTTTTGTTTAAGTATGTTTTGTTTATTTTTAAACAACAGGGCGCACAGTGCTTTGTCCCCATATAACGAAGGGACATAAATAGAAGGAGTTGTCAGAAATTTTTGAAATTTGGTACACAAGCATAGAATAGCTTAGTTAAGAAAAATGTGAATTTTTCGACAAATCGGTCCAAGGACACGCCTACCTCCCATGTGTCCTGAAATGGAAAAATGTAATTTTAGCTTCAATAATGCCCACAAAACTACAAAAAATGGTCATACTAATACACACACAACTAGCAACGTATGTGCAAATTTTCACTTAAATCTGAACAAGGACTCAAGGTCCTGCCATATATCCTTTTTCTTAAAAATGTTATAACACTTTCAAAAATTATCCGATCGTAATAAAATTTGGTATGAAAATTGATATTTGTTAGATATATATGTGTGCCAAATTTTGGTAGAATCGGATTATAAATGTGAAAAATACAAAAACATCATTTAATGAAAAATGAGTGAAAAACGCTTAAAATGCTCGTGCAAAAATAACAAGTAAGAAAGTATAATCGGTCAAGCCCGACCATGTGATATCCTATAGCATAGTATTTAAAAACAAAGTTCCTAGATTGTAATCTATTTGGGACCCATGGGCAATCATGGACCCACCAGAACAAAATTATGTTATGAGGTTAAGATCCGTTTCAAAGTTCTTTCTGCCGAATATTATTTAGATATCTTCATCTTCATATATGGGTTTTTTGGATGAGGGTTTATATGTAACCTATGGTTTATATTGGTATGTTACTACATATATTTTTAAGGAAGTTGGCATTAAAAGCTATTTTCGGGAGAATGATTTGTATGGGAGCTATGTTCAAAAATAGAAAGATTCCAATAAAATTTGATAAGCTGATTTTGATTGCAATAAAATTGATTAGAGATGTGCACGTTCATTTTTTGAACCACGCGCCCTCACTTTTACTCGTTTGTAAAAGTAAGTATTTATTAAATATATAAATTGATTTAACATTTTAATAGAAAATTTTTATTTTCTTTTAAATTGAAAACCCTGTATGCAATATTTTCGAACACTCCACAATAGAATTGCTCTTACTACAAACAAAGGCTGTTACCAAAAAAAAACTTCTGTCACGTAACCATCTTCAATTTAAATAAAAAATAACGGCACTAAGTCACATTTTGAAAATATTCTTTATACGATGAAAAACCAACGTCATCTGGGAATTTAGCGCCATCTTGTGTCGACAAAAAGAAACAGACACAACTGTTATACTAATTTTTTTTAATTTATCTTGTCAATTTTTCTAATTCAATAGTATATATATTTGGATTTTTTTCTTATTATGTTCCTAGTTTATTTTTTTTTAACTAATTCAATCTATGAAAGTTTGAGCAAAAATCACGAAAATAGCATTTTTTTTAAATAAATTTTTTTTTAAGTTGTGGTAAAATTTTTTAAATTTTTTTTTTTGTAGTTATTAGAAAACAGTCTAAATATTCGAAATCAGAAAAAAACCCATAGACCATATTTTTCTTTTTTTTTTAATATTCCATCAAAATTAGAAAATTTTTAGAGCTTAAGTAAATAATAAGCATTTTTCAAACCATTAAAAAATATGTATAGGAGCATAATTCCAGTAAAAGTTTTTTATAGATGGTTTAGAATATAGTTAGCTGTTACAGAAAAAAATTTGAATCTCGTAATCCAAAAAATTAATTTTTTACAATTATTTTCTTGAAACAATAAAAAACCAAGGGCATTTGTGATTTCAGCGCCCTCTTATGCCGTAGAATGCAGACAAACACAAACAATTTTTTATACATATTTTGATTTTTGTTGTTTTTTATTGAATGGTATAAGTTTGAATTAATATTTCACAGTATTTGTAGTTAATTGTCTTTTAAACTCCTGAAAACTATCAAAATTTGATCAAAAATCATGAAAATAGCCATTTAAAAAAAGTTTTTTTTTTTCAAGTTGTGGTAAAATTTTTTCAATTTTTTTTTTTGTAGTTATTAGAAAACAGTCTAAATATTCGAAATCAGAAAAAAACCCATAGACCATATTTTTCTTTTTTTTTTAATATTCCATCAAAGTTAGAAAATTTTTAGAGCTTAAGTAAATAATAAGCATTTTTCAAACCAATAAAAAAACACTTATGAGAAAATAAATCAATAAAAATTTTTTACAGTTAGTTCTAAATATAGTAAACTACTACAGAAAAAAATTTCAATCTCGTGCTTTAAAAAACAACAGTTTTACAACAGTTTTCCTAAAGCATGTAAAACTCAAGTAGTTGTTTGGCCATTTTTACTATAAATTCTCAAACTTTGGCGCCCTCTAGCGCCGCCAAAAAGAGTTAAATCTAAAAAATTCTTCAAAATTCATTTTAATTATTTTGTTATCTATCGATCTGTACATTTTTAAGCACAATATAAGACTTGTTTTTTTTTTGATTTATGTCTATGGGCCAAAGCACTGTGGGGCGTATCAAAAACTTTTTGTGTCAACAAATGCACCAACAAACAAATATTTATACAAATTACTAAAAAAAATTTAAAAATAATACACAATATAAAAAAAATCGGGATCCAGAAAATCCCGGGGTTAAAAAGCA
Source organism: Pollenia angustigena (assembly GCA_930367215.1). Lineage (NCBI taxonomy): Eukaryota > Metazoa > Arthropoda > Insecta > Diptera > Polleniidae > Pollenia > Pollenia angustigena. Next base: position 232,216,659 of record OV884058.1, on the reverse strand, counting down.
GAAATCCCGAGATTCGGGGTTCGCCTAATCCCGAAAATCCCGGGATTTCCGGGTCGGGATTTCCCGATTGGAAGCCCTAATTGTTATGTTGTGTTTGTTTTTTACAAAAAACCCCAAAATAAAAATAATTTTTGCATTTTTTTCTTTATTGAAATTTCTTAATTTATAACAAAAATTTTATAAATTGGGTAACCGATCAATAACTAAGTTAACTGATTATTAACTGTTAATTAGTCGAGTGTTTAAAGCAAAAACCCCGATTAAAGGGTACTTGAAACAAGCACACTTTATTTAAGGAAATCCGTACTATTAACACCGCTTGATTTAAGTACGGATAAATTGAATTTTCTTTTAAGTGTAGACCGATTCTCAACATTTTCATTTTCCTTGTAACAATTATGTGCTAATATGACGACTTTTCTATCAGTGTAGCAATTTGGAAGCTTATTTGATGGCATAAGCTCCCAAATTGCTACACTGATAGAAAAGGCGTCATGACACTTTTCATCATGGTGATGTCACCCTTAACATCACTTGGCCAAAGTGTCATCAGGGTCAAAATGAAATTATGTCATCAATGGGATCACACATCGGCATCACAGAAATGACGAACATGTCCTCAGTGCGATGACGCAGTAACATCGGAGAAAGGACACATTAGCATCAATTTAATGACAGTTTGTCATTAAGTCAAAGCCAGTGGAATTGACTTAAGTCAAAGTGAGAGAATATTATAATTTACTTACCCGTTACATATGTTTGTTTCACGTTTGTTAAATTACGACCTTTGTTTACAGCAGAACTCTCAATAATAAGACACCAGCACCATGACCCATATGGTTTTCAAAATCTTTCTACTTTAAAAATTTGATAAATTTAACTAAATAATTTTAAAAAATACATTGTAATCATGAAAATAATGTTAATAATATACAAAATGTGGCATCGAATTGATGTCCCTATAGTCATAAAATAGATGACACGTAAAAAATTACAAAATTGTACGAAGACGTTAGTCATTGGATTGATGTTATTTTTTGCATCATTGATGCCGTTTGTAGTAACATTGATGTCACAATTCTGATGTTAGGGCATCATCAATTTGAAGATGAATTTTTCTAGCAGTGTACTTCAACTTTACGCAGAAGGTTTACATGGAACTTCAGTAGGGTTGCCAGACTAGTTTGATTTCGCTTGAGTGTCAAAACAAAATTTTTAAAAATTGGAAAATGGAGTTTTGAAACTGCCATTAAAAATATAACTTTTTTTCTGTCATACCTGCTAATAAGTTACCAGGATACCGGATACGAAAATTTTACACAAAAATATTTTCAAATATTTCTCAAAATTTAATCTAAAACAAATAAATATTCAAGCTCGAGGTCATAGGTTTTTTTTTATTTTATTTATTTAAATAACTCCAATATTTCGATATTCCTTAAATATCATCATCAGGGATACTCTTAAAACAACAATATACACTCCTGAGTGTACTCCTGATGATGATATTCAAGGATTATCGAAATATTGGAGTTATTTAAATAAATAAAATAAAATCAAAACATTTATTTAAAAAAAAGTCTATGTCCTCGGGCTTGAGTATTTGTTTCTTTAAGATTCCATTAAGAAAAGGTCTAATAAAAAACCAACTTTTATTATTTCTCAAAATATGTTCATTTGAAACGTGCACTTCTTGTTCAAGTAGCCTGAGAGACGTTAATGGCCTCGGCAAATTTTAATTTTTAAACCAAATTGTTTTTTTTTTATTAAGTAAAACAAATAATTTCGCACACATTTCGATTATTTTACATTTAATTGCAAACGTAATTATTTAATGGCAAAATTTTGACAAAAACTAAATGTGTGGAAGAACATTTTTATGGGGAGTTACTGTAGAAATGGGCGAAAAAAATCGATATATATCGCCGATATTTAAAATACCGATATATCGACGTATCGATATTTAAATACGACTATCGAATTCAATATTTTTTAAAGTCAGTTTTCATTAAAAACTCAAAATTTTAGCCGTTTTTCAAACAATATGTATTTAAAAATTGGCATCACTGCAAGCATCATATGTTTTTTTAAACTAATATGAAGAGCTATAACACCCCGTCTACAACTGACATGATTTGCTGTTATAACATGGTTATAAAAGCGTTGTTAAAACATTTGCATTAACAAACGTGTTCTAACATGAGAAAACCTCTTACATGATGAGTTTATAATTAGTATTGTGGTTATTTTGTTGAACTATTTATGGTTTTTAATCCAAATTTTTAATATTTTTAATCAGGCTTAAGTTCATCAAATTCAATTTTCATTAAATTATTTTTATGAAGAAAGGAATTTTACACATGAAAATTAATTAAAATTTACTGATAATTTTTCATTCTTGACTCAATCTGGGCTCGAACCCAGGCGTTTTTACGGACAGGTTACCCTGACATGTTTCGATTGCAACCACTCAATCTCCTCAGAGGGCTTGCCGTTTAACACTCGCAGCCATCGACGACTGCTGACGTCAATAGTCAAACATCAATCCTTAAACCAAATTGTATTTAACCTTTGGTAGATCGAAATTAGCTTTGAATGAGTATCTATTTTAATTTATTTTACATGTTCTTCCTTTACTTCTGTTTTTTTTCGTACTTTTGTCAAGAATTCTTCTTAAAGTTCAAAGTACATATTTTGTTTTGTTTTTTCATTCTTTTGTCTTTTCTTTTTCTTGCTGACCTTTTCAGCACAACTTGAAGAACAAATGCAAACGTAGAGCTCGTGCCTTAGCTTTAACAATAATTAGTATTGTGGTTATTTTGTTGAACTATTTATGGTTTTTAATCCAAATTTTTAATATTTTTAATTAGGCTTAAGTTCATCAAATTCAATTTTCATTAAATTATTTTTATGAAGAAAGCAATTTTACAACATGAAAATTAATTAAAATTTACTGATAATTTTTCATTCTTGACTCAATCTGGGCTCGAACGCAGGCGTTTTTACGGACAGGTTTACCCTGACATGTTTCGATTGCAACCACTCAATCTCCTCAGAGGGCTTGCCGTTTATCACTCGCAGCCATCGACGACTGCTGACGTCAATAGTCAAACATCAATCCTTAAACCAACTTGTATTTAACCTTTGGTAGATCGAAATTTGCTTTGAATGATTATCTATTTTAATTTATTTTACATGTTCTTCCTTTACTTCTGTTTTTTTTTTTTCGTACTTTTGTCAAGAATTCTTCTTGAAGTTCAAAGTACATATTTTGTTTTTTTCATTTTTTTGTCTTTTCTTTTTCTTGCTGACCTTTTCAGCACAACTTGAAGGACAAATGCAAACATAGAGCTCGTGCCTTAGCTTTAACAATAATTAGTATTGTGGCTATTTTGTTGAACTATTTATGGTTTTTAATCCAAATTTTTAATATTTTTAATTAAGCTTAAGTTCATCAAATTCAATTTTCATTAAATTATTTTTATGAAGAAAGGAATTTTACAACATGAAAATTAATTAAAATTTACTGATAATTTTTCATTCTTGACTCAATCTGGGCTCGAACCCAGGCGTTTTTACGGACAGGATACCCTGACATGTTTCGATTGCAACCACTCAATCTCCTCAGAGGGCTTGCCGTTTAACACTCGCAGCCATCGACGACTGCTGACGTCAATAGTCAAACATCAATCCTTAAACCAAATTGTATTTAACCTTTGGTAGATCGAAATTTGCTTTGAATGATTATCTATTTTAATTTATTTTACATGTTCTTCCTTTACTTCTGTTTTTTTTTCGTACTTTTGTCAAGAATTCTTCTTGAAGTTCAAAGTACATATTTTGTTTTGTTTTTTCATTTTTTTGTCTTTTCTTTTTCTTGCTGACCTTTTCAGCACAACTTGAAGGACAAATGCAAACATAGAGCTCGTGCCTTAGCTTTAACAATAATTAGTATTGTGGTTATTTTGTTAAACTATTTATGGTTTTTAATCCAAATTTTTAATATTTTTAATTAGGCTTAAGTTCATCAAATTCAATTTTCATTAAATTATTTTTATGAAGAAAGGAATTTTACAACATGAAAATTAATTAAAATTTACTGATAATTTTTCATTCTTGACTCAATCTGGGCTCGAACCCAGGCGTTTTTACGGACAGGTTACCCTGACATGTTTCGATTGCAACCACTCAATCTCCTCAGAGGGCTTGCCGTTTAACACTCACAGCCATCGACGACTGCTGACGTCAATAGTCAAACATCAATCCTTAAACCAAATTGTATTTAACCTTTGGTAGATCGAAATTTGGTTTATACTTAATACTAACATCATATTAGTGTTAATGGGTAGCATTTCATGTCAGTTGTGGACTGCATGTATTAGAAGAAGAACTAAGAAAGAAGCAGGGTTTTCACCTTGCAGATTTCTAATTAAAACAGTAAAGTCAAACACACTTGAAAAGATTTATTTTATGCGGCTTTAGAACAATATATGTGCCTATATATATTTGGAATAATAAGATTTGTGCATATATATGTATATATATCGATATTTTTGAAATAATAAATATCGATACTCTTAAAAAATATAGTTTCGATATATATCGATATATTTTTTCAATTTGCTCATTCCTAAGTTACGGTACAATTTCGCAAATATGAAAAATAAGTCGCACCCTTTCCACCTTTGGTGAATGGTTTCAAAAAAGAATTAATAAATGAGCACTGGCTATATGATGTACATATCTTAAACCGTTTTTTAGTCGGGAGTTTGTAATAATCATACTTACTTTAAAAATTTATACTGAATTTATTAAAAGTTAAATAATAAAATCTACTTGCTTTGATAAGGATTTGAATTTATTCTATTTTATTGATAAAATTTATTAAACCAACTTTGGCTACAGATGCAAATCAATAAGCATAATAAACATTTTCACTTTTATGTTTGTTTGAAATTCAAATGTTCATAGACAATTTTACTGATGATTTTGAATCATAAACCAATTGATATGAATACAGAATTTTTTTTGTTTTAAGTCCTTAATACATTACAAACGTACGGAGAACAGAAAGAAATGAGTCAGTTACTTGCTATCAACAGTCGTCTTTCTAGAACAATAATCAGTTAAAAATATAAAAGGAAAAATGAAACGAATCAAATGTTATTACTTTGTTAACACCTGCATGAATTGCTAAAGGATAATGGGATTATTTCAATCATTAGGAATGCAAGTAGCTTAAATGTGTAGGAGGAATATTGAGCTAATGTTGGGGAATTAACATATGGGCCTTTCCATGAGAATTTCCACCTTAAAATAATAGTTAAAACTAATCTTTGATTTATTTTAAGAAATTGCAATCAACAAGTTTCCCTTTTCTGGCGATTAATTTCAGGAATTGCAATTATACTTGAAAATTAACCCACTAAACGCCAAGACCATTTAAAACAAAAAAAAAAAAAAAAAAAAAATGGAAATTTGTTTGTTTATACTTAAATACAGTTCATAAATATAGAAAAAACCAAAAATAAAAAAAAAATTTCCTGGAAGTGTGTTTTTAGGGCGTAATGAGTATGCTATTTTTTTAAGTATACAAATTTTTAAAGCATAATTTTTTAATACAAAGAGCAACATCGTATTGCTCAAAATTCCCATATTATTCTGTTAAGACACTCACGACATCGTAAATGATTTTTTCCGTTTTAGGGAAGAGGTTTTCACCGCTAGTTGCAACTCCAGCAGCCTGCGACCGTTTGGAAACATTCACTTTCTGGGTATAGTTTCGCAAATAAAATCGAGCAATATTGCGTTAAAACTCAAGCAAGTCCATTTGAGATCTGTTTGCAACATAATCTAAAGGGTGAGGAACGTTGTCCAAAAAATCAAGCACGACTCGGGATCTAAGTGCGACTTTTGATCTTTCTACACTTATACCTTTGGCCCCACAGTAGGTATCTAATTGGTATAAATAACGGGAGCTAGTCGTTAGCATCCTATTTTTAAAACCATATCTCACTGGTTTAACTCTGAAGAGTGGCTACAAAAAAAAATTGGATTGATGCATTTGAATGTCACAAGGTCTCTTTGTCTACTTAGAAGCTACTTTGCTTGATTTTGAAAACTTTATTGTCGGTCGCAACTGCTCAAGTGGGATATAATTTCCGCTATCACTGCCGAAAAATACTTCGAATTCACCTGGTACATCATTTGGCATGCGATCAAAAGGAATACCCTCAGCCTTCCCCTCCTCTTCATCTGTGTTATAGTCCGGATCTGGTGGAAAAATAGCTATATCGAAATTTGTGTGATCATCTTCATGTAGCTGTTTAAATTTGGAAAAGCTTTACCATAAAAACTTAACGTTTTGATGGCTTGAAATTCCATATTGGTCCAAGAAAACTTTAATTTTTTAAGCGCCAAAAATCAAATTTTACAGGAGAGAGCTTTTTTATTTAATTTCATATAAATTTTGTATTAAAATTATTTTTGCTATAAAATCGTAACGGTACCTTTTGCGACCATGACATTTTAGGAGATGATGCATGTGTTGCCAATAAAGTTATTATACGAAAATTGAAAATCATGTCGCTTACGTTATTTTCGCGGTTAGGGCTCGAAATATACACACAATCACTCTTCTTAAGAAATCTATAAGAAACTTTTGTTTCAACAAAACATTATTTATTCTACGCAGCTCAATTGCTACTGGCCTAGCTAAAAATCACAAAAATTAAAAAGTGTTACAAAATAAGAAAATTTTTTTTGTGTTAAATGCCAAAGCACAACAAACGTCGTCTTATTTTTTTTGTTAAAAAATTTATGCGAACTTAAATATTGCCTTTCTTCTGTACCCAAGCGAGTACAATGCCTGGGAATGGGTTAATATTACAACAATCAACAAAGTCCAGGAGGTTGCAAAAACATACTTTTTTTAAGTCATTTGTATTCGATCAGTCGGAAGTGTTTTAAAATAAAAGTTCAAAGCAAGATATTTGTCGCAAACAAACATTAATCGACATTTTTTTTTCAATTGGCATATTAAAATAAAATAAGCTTTAAAAGGTCTTCACGTACGATATTTTAATATTGTAGGTACTGCACAAGGCGAATTCATACAAGGTGGTCTTATTTTGAAAACATTTTACAAGACTGTAAAATATTTTAACGTTGTGTCAAAAATTCAAACAAATATTTGATTTTGTTTTTATATTAAATTGTGTTTTTTTGAAATGTTATAACTTAAAAAAGTTTTGAATTTCATAATTTTAATCGAAAATTATAAAATTTAGTTAAGATTCCCCAGAACCAACAGGACGGTATACCATTTTGACACAAGGTTAGTAATCAGCTGTTGCTTACGCAGCAAGATAAGTTCACCTGGTGTAAATTCGCCTTGGTACTGCATATACAAATAGATGTATGATCTTAATATGTTGGTATTTTGATTAAATTTGTTTAAAAATGTTTTAATTGCTATTTAAATTATAATTATCTTAATTTTTTAATTAATAATTAATTAATTAATTTAATTATCTTAAAAATTTTAGTGTTGACATATAAATTGGCAACAATTACTTTAGGTTCATAGGTCATTAAGTTATTCACTGAAAAGACGAAGATTCGAATATTTAATTCCAATGTAAATCAATGTTGCTGTACGGCTGCAAAACCTGGCTGGAATCAGAAGAAAACTTAAATCTTTTATTATCCGAGGCTTGAGGATCATTCTAAGACTATGGTGGACACAGGCTATTGGATCAAAAACTATATCTGAGGTGGAAGCAAATACCAGTAAACCTAGTAAACTTAGAGTTAATAGGAAGAAAATGGAGATGGATTGGGCATACCCTACGAAAGCCCAACAGCGATATGTAAAATGTATGTAAAATTGGAATCCACAAGAGGCCGACCTAGTGGATCTTGGAGGAGCAGTTTAGTGAATGATATTGTAAGGCAGAACAAATATCTTACATGGTCTCAAGTTAGGGCTACGGCACTATGCGCCAATGCAACTAATATTAAGATTGGTCCCATATAAACCTCCACCTTAAAAGTAAATACTTAAAGACTAACAAATCTTAATAGGTGAATGAATATATCAAAATAATAGTGGGCACAAATAAGTTTTATATGATTCTAAGCCTCATAATATAATTTTGTTCTGGCGGGTGCATGGGCCCCAAACTCTCGAAAATTTGTTTTAGAATACTGTGGTGCAGGGTATCATATAGGTGGCTTAACCGACTATACTTTCATACTTGCTGTCTAATGTTTACAAAAATATATTTTATATCTTATAAATACTATGTATTTAAAAAAGAAACATTTGCCACGTACGGTATGTTATGAACGATATTAAATTGTTTTTTAATATAAAAGAATAAAAAAAAATGTTAAATAAGGAATTATGAAGGTAAAATATTTACGGCTAAAATTTAGTAGTGCTACCATACTTTTACCTCAATAAAAATCAATCTGTATTTAAATACGCTTTAAGTTTATATAAAAATTAACTGAATATAGACACAGAAAAAAATACCAATGTTAAAATAACGCGAAATAATGGCGAAATGTTGATTAAGAATCATGGTAATTTTCTGCAAAAGTATGCCCATTATTTAAATTTATCATTATTTCATATAAATTTTAAATTAAAAATATTAAAATAACCTTAAATCACGTTTATTTAATATTATTCACTGTTAAAATAACAATTTTCAAAATTGAATAAATAAAAACCTGTTTTATATTAAAATCAAAAGTTTAACTTGTTAAATTAACATGCATACATACTTAAGTATGTAAATTTTTTTATTTTCATGCTTAAAATATGTTATAAAAAGAAGACAATTCCCGTATTCTTTTAATTAAAATTATTTAGTTAAATAGTACATCAAGTTTTCAAAGTAGAATGATGACGAAAACCATATCGGGCGATTTTGCTGATGCTTCTGTTAACAAAGGAGATACAAAAAAAGTGAAACATGTGTTACAGGGGTAAGTGTTTTGCATTATTCTTACATAAATGCATATGTTGTCTTCACACTGTTACATCACACTCCAAACAATTTGATTCTATCTGAAATTCACGTTTCAACTTGAAATAACTTTCATTCAACGTGATTCAGATTGTTAGTTCAATATAAATGACATTTACTGCAATGTTAAATTAATATGAATTATAGTTAATTTAAAAAAAAAGTGTTGTTCGCAAGTTATTGTAAAATCATGTTAAATTAACATGCAACAACAATGAAGCAAAATCACTACTGAAAAATGTAAAATCAACCTTGTTTTGAACGAATTTATATTGATTTTTTACTGTGTGTAGATTTAAATAATATCCTGAAAATTGAGCATTAGTTTAGTGTAAGTCTGGGTTCACACTATGAAAGTTTTCTTTCAGAAAGTTTGAGTTTATGGGTGAGAGGGGAGAGAAGAATAGCCTGTTCTCTTCCCCTCTCACCTATAAAGTAAGACTTTCTAAAAGAAAACTTTCACTGTGTAAACCCAGACTAAGAATAAAAAAAATATAATCACCTCCCTGAATTCACAGATTTAGGCATATTTTTAGTATCATATGTTTAACGTCACATACGATATTCAATTAATTGATGATTTGTATTATTCGATAAATCGCGCGAATAGTTATTAAAGGTAAAAATTTTATCAAATAATAATCGAACAATTTAGTATTATTCGGTTAAACGAATAATGTTAATTTTGTCTTGTTTAGAAGTTTAAAAATAACACCAAAAATTTAGTTTTTTACATAAAAATTAAAAAAGTAACAACCGTTTGACCTATTTAAGACTCGGAAAGTTAGTTGCGCAAGTCACTTGCCGAACACAACAAAATCTGTACAAAATTGTTTTCAACATTTTTTATTTTTCGAATTTATTCTATGAGCTAAATTTCAGTTATGTATGTATTTTATAAAGCTTTTTTGTAATTTTGTAATACCTTAAATTTTTCAGAAATGAGTTTATACACTACCAGACTATTATATTATATACGTAAGTTTTCCTTTAGACAGCAATGAAGTATATTGTATGTACAGAACAATTTACAATTATTAGCCCCAGCAGAATGTAATGCATTTTCTAGCCCGCTACGGCCTTCGTCCGCATTTTTTGTGTCACACTGGATAGTGATACTTTATAAATTGAATTGAAACAATTTTATCAAATAGAATCTGGGAATTATTTCCTTTCGAAGGTTACTTTATATTATATTCAACCTTTTTATACCCTCCACCACAATTAGTTGTGAAGAGGGTATATTAAGTTTGTCATTCCGTGTAAAACTTTTTTATTATTCATCTCAGACCCCATAAAGTATATATATTCTGGGTCCTTGAGTAATTGTAAGTCGATTTAGCCATGTCCGTCTGTCTGTCCGTCTGTTGAAAACACGCTCACTTTCGAACAGCTCAAAAGAAATTAACAAACTTGATGCCAAATTGCTTGCAGTTATCCTAAGCAGTTTGGGATTGAAATGCAGCAAAATCGGTTTAGTAGGACCAGAGCTATGAATCAAAATGTGGAACCACCACCTAAAAAAATTGATAGTTTTGTTACAAAAAATAACATAAATGCACGGAATAACACAAGGCACGGAATGAGATAAGATTTTGCAAAAATTGGTTTTATTTGACTGGAAATCACTCTGTTAAATTTCGTGAAGATCCGTCCATAATTTACCGTAGGCCCCATATAAACCCTACTAGCGGAAAACAGTTTAGTCGCCTAAAACCATAATTAATAACAAATCGTCACAGTTTAAGATAATGATAACATCATACAGATATTACTCCTTAAACATTCGAAGTGTCGGTGGAGGGTATCAATATCGGCACAGCCGAATATAGCACTCTAACTTGTTTATTTTTCGAATTTATTCTATGAGCTAAATTTCAGTTATGTATTTTATAAAGCTTTTTTGTAATAGTCCTATTCCTTCAATTTTTCAGAAATTTAGCTCATTGAATAAATTCGAACAATACAAAATGTTGAATATAATATAAACTAACCTTCGAAAGGAAATAATTGCCAGTGTGACACAAAGAATGCTGAGTAAGGCCGTAGCGGGCCAGAAAATGCATAACATTCTGCTGCGGCTAATAATTGTAAATTTTTTTGTCCGAAGGAAAGCTATGGTAAAATGTAACAAGAAAATAATAAAATAGTCTGGTAGTGTATAAAGTAATTTCTGAAAAATTGAAGGAATAGGACTATAACAAAAAAGCTTTATAAAATTCATAACTGAAATTTAGCTCATAGAATAAATTCGAAAAATAAAAAATGTTGAAAATAATATAAAGTAACCTTCGAAAGGAAATAATTCCCAGTTTCTGTTTTTCAAATTTGTTTTCCTTTCCCCGACCTTACCGCTGACGTCTACATGCCAAGAGTTGCGCAAGAGACTTGCGCAAGTAACTTGCCGAGTGTGAAAGGGGTCTTTAACAAAAGGTACTTTATGCAATAAAAGAGGAAAACTTTTTAAATAAAAACTAGCATCAAAATTTAAGCTAATCTTCTAAAATTATCTTTCGAAAAGAGTTTACAGCTTAAATGTTTGTGTTTCAAACGATTTCTTTCTTTTGTTTTGATAAAACTTGATTGAGAGATTGAATGTAAAACGTAAAAAGGCATATCCAATTTCTCCATTAATTATTCCCAAACTCTTTGGTTTCATTCTTTGTATTATACGATATTTTAAAAAATTGTTACTCGAAGGAAAAGTTCCTGAACTTAGAAATAATAAAAGGGTATTTTAAACGTTCCAGCTTGTTTTTTACATTAAAAAAATAAACTAATACCGTGAAAAAAAATTTTCGATTAATCGGCATAAATTAATCGAATTATTCATTAATCGAAAATAAGCAATCTTTAATTAATCGAACAGTTAATCGCCCAAAATTAATCGATAAATCGAACAACAAGAATACGAATTTGAGATTTTTTTCCAGTTATTACTATTTTTGCCAAATCTCTACCACTCTAAAGGACCACCACCAATGTCACGTACGATGACATGGAAATGCCCATATACAAACATAAATATACTTTATATGTATATGCAGCATACTCCTTAATATATGTATAAGCTTATCTCGAATGCTTACGCTTGAAATCGTTCATGTACGAATTATTTTATATTTTCCGATTGAAAATTTTGTAAGATACATATTTTTGAATGTGGCGATGTAGAGATATTTGTGTTTGAGATGCTAGAGTATGTAAATAAATAAATTCAATTTAAAAGTTACCAAGTCGAAGCTCATTCGAAATATATTTTCATTTAAATTCTCACATTGATGAGTTTCGTTTTTTGTTCAAGGACAAAAAAGATGTACTTGTTTGTATTTAGCAGATTTTCTTGTTCGTATGGACGTACTTGTTGTTCCATTTAAATGTAACAAATACTTTTTACTAACATACGAACTTAATTGAGCACACTTAATGTGGTGGTTTTTGTGGCGAGTTTAAAAGAGTATAAAACCATAAAGAAAACAAGGATGGTTTGTATTTAAAAATCGGCATATTGTTAAGCACACTCGACAATAATGATGAATAAATTCTCTCCGCTATGAAATCAGAATCAAACTCACCCAGTAATTCATTCATTCGCTCACTTGACAAAAGGAATATGGTACCGTATGTTCATTCATGTTAAAGACTGCCACGTATGTTTACGGGTATTAAAAACTCTTTTGTTTTCCCTGGTACCCTACATCCGCTATATACATATATATATTTCTATGAACTTAGAAAATAATTCGTTAAAAAGATAATTTTGTTTGATTTACTTCCAAGGAAAATTCAAAGTAGTGAAGTTTTCAGGTTGCTTTAGTCGTTGCAGATTGCTTTTGGTTCCACCACCTTTTAAGTTCGCTGTCTAAATAATCAATATATCAAGTAAGTCATAATCTACCCTTGTAAATAGCTCGACAATACGTTTTTTCTTTTCATTTTTTTGAGAGTGAATTGTTCGGCCGCCAAATTAATGTACGCACATATTGTGTAATTCTATTAGACTCGTATTGTTGTAATAGGAACTACAGGTTTCTTTTTTCGATCAGCAGGTTTTTGTAAAGTATAGTTGTATTTTAATTCATAGTGGAATTCAAGTAATTCGAATTCGATTGTATTTTACAGTGGGCTGGTTGCATACAAATTTTTGGTAAAAAAGTTTTATGATTTGGTTGAACATTTTATCCCGAGTCAGAAGATTAAAAAGGGTCAAAAATATTAACAAAAGTAAAAGAAGGTGCATATTTGCTGTTACACTGTCTAACCTAACAGATTTACATAAATCAGCGCGTAAGGCGTAAGATTTTCTAGCGCTTAGCCTTAACGCTGCAATGAAAAATTCAATTAATGCTGTCTTAGGAACAGTAATGTGAGCTTATCTGGCTTAATAAAACCTACAAAATATAAATAAAAATTGAGATAAATTACATTACTTTTTGACAATAGCAGCCAACTTCACTACTTTACACGCTGTAAAATTGGATATTTAAATTGCAATGACTTGACGCCGCGCTACTTGGGTTAATTTCATATATTTTGTGTGAACATGAGTACTTTTGACAGATAGAAAACGCTTTAGGCGCTGATTTAGGTATGTGTGTAATAGAGAACTACAAACATACATATGTGTGTCGTGAACTGACAATTACATATTTAAGAAGATCTGATAAATACTGCAATTTATTCCCAAGGATCGATATGTTAGTGTTTTTGAAATAACTTTTATCTTAGACGACAGAATGAGGTAAGTGTACAATTATATAACCAAAATGACCTTTGGGCCGATCTGAGTATAAACTTGTAAGCAGTGCTCAAAAATAATCATTGAATATCGTTCCTTAGTCTTCGGCTCGCTAGATTTGTGGAAAACACAACCGCAAATAGTTTTTGCGTAGTAAATCATTTAAAAAAACGTTTCTCTGTTTGTGATCTTCGCAGTGATGCCAACCCTTGGAATACTAAACGAAAGAAAGAATTCGAAAAACGGGCCAAAAAGGGCTAAATTGAAAAAAATTACGGTTTTATCGGGTGATTTTTTAGCTATTCTCTTTTAGACAACACTGGTTTAAACAGCTGACGCACGTTTCGTGTTTTGTTTCACTGTCAATCATCTTCAGTTTGGTCTATAATTTAACCATGAATCGTCTTACAAACGAACAACGCTTGCAAATTGTTGAATTTTATTATCAAAATGCGTGCTCTGTTAAGAAAGTTCATCGCGCGCTTCTTCCACTTTATGGTCAGTTTAATCGACCCACTGAATCGGCTATTCGGGCTATTGTGACTAAATTTCGCACCAAATTTACATTGTTGGACGTTAAACCACCAACACGCTTCCGTAGAGTGCGAAGTGAAGAAAATATCGGAGCTGTATCGGCCAGTGTTAATGATGACCATCAATTATCGATTCGTCGCCGCAGCAATTGGGCCTCTGTTACTCAACAACGTGGAACATTTTGCGGAAGGATTTAGGTGTGAAGCTTTTCAAAATACAGCTGGTGCAAGAATTGAAGCCGAACGACCTACCGCAACGTAGAATTTTTCGGTGAACATTTTATTTCACGTTCGGGACCGGTCAATTGGCCGCCTAGATCGTGCGATTTAACGCCTTTAGACTATTTTTTGTGGGGCTATGTTAAAGCTCATGTCTATACACACATGCCCGCTTCAATTGACGCATTGGAAGACAACATTGAAGCATTTATTCATGAGATAGCGACCGAAATGTTGGAAAGAGTATGCCAAAATTGGACTAAGCGGATGGACCATTTGAGGCGCAGTCACGGTCAACATTTGCATGAAATAATCTTCAAACATTAAATTATATGGACCGTACTATCGATTCAAATAAAGATTTCATGCATTTTTTTGAATTTTATGTGTGTGTTTTTTTTTAACTTTCCTATAGCTCCACGACTTTTTGGCGGCATATTTTTTCCGCAAATTAAAAAAAAATTCAGGTCTTGGATCATTTCTTTTTTTCTTTCTTTAGTCCTATTTTCATCCATACATGATCTAGAAACTAAATCCGTTATCATATTAGAGTTACTACAAAATCGCATTTATATATATTCCAGAGCACCGTGTAAAATGCATCTAATTTGCACAAATCTAAATTATTTACATACAAAGATGATATAAATGGCAAAAGATAAAATTTGATACCCATATTGCCCTATTTAAAACAAAGGGTTACCACCCCATTGCATTTTAGTCAAAACGCGAACTAGTACGAATTTCAAAAAAAGCTGAGACACGTATTTAATTAAATCGACTTAAGATTAAAATATGTTAATTTGGCACTTTTTTTACAAACAACCCCGAACAAAAAATTCAAAAACCGTTTTTTTACAGAAAATCCTTAAAAAAAGGACATGGATGATCGTCCTTGGATAAGTTTTATATACAGTTGGACGCGCCTTAAAAAAACCTTTCTTACGATACCCAACTTGTATATGTTGGTAAGGAAACAGATTCTTAAAGTAACAAAACATGCAAAAATAGACCCTTTTTCAAACTGGTCCAGATCACGAGAGGAGCCGAAATATTTAAAATGAAATCTTAGAAAAGTCCAAGGTTAATTTTTAGGAGGGTACATCGAGCACTTTTTTTGGTGAGTCTCTATTGTACATCCTTTTATAATTGACCATAACCCTTGAGTTTAGCGAATTGATATTGCAGAAGAACAAAGAATATAATCATATTAAACTAAAAGCAAAAACGGACTAAAAGGGCTGAATAGAAATAAAAAAAAAATGCAAAAATTGCGAATTTTTTAAGTTTAGGGCTAAAAAATTTTTCCGCATTTCATGTACTTAAAAAAGGGCTGAATTAAGACCGAAAAGGGCTGAATTTAGCCAGAAAAGGGCTAAGTTGGCATCACTGGATCTTTGAACATAAAAATAATACTTTACTTTTCAACTCAACAAAAAGATGAGACGTTTAATAGTGTTCTGTTTTTATTTAAAATCCACAAACTTCGTTGTATTCTGTTCAGCACATAATTGTTCCTTCCTTTCAGTTATGCTTAGGGACCTTTTGGCTGGTAAAAAAGCAAAATTTTTAAAAGAACAAAATACATATACGAAAAAAACCCAACGGAAAAATTTTACGCAAACAAAACATATGCACAATATGCAAAAACAGACAAGCTATTCGTGCCGTGTTCGTTGCTAAAATTTTTTGTTTGCTCACTATAGAACATAAAAATATAATGTATGTCTACAGAACCACTACAATTGTTCTGTTTTATAATGAAGATCAGAACACCATATAATTTTAGTTACTTTCTTGAAAACGCTATTAAGCATTGTGTTCGTACACTTAAAAGTAGATATCGATTCTGAGTGTGTGAGCCGTACGTTAAATCATGTTTTGTTTATTTCCGAACACTGCTGGTAACACGCCAACCAGTATCCCTAGGATTATAATTAACTGGTGTGACTCCTTCTGGTATAAAATGATTTCCATAGTTAAATGCAGCCTATTACAGAATACCACCAAAATATGTACCTCAAAAATAAGAGGTTTCTAAGACGGTTTTTTTTTGCTGTTGTTTCGAAAAATTTTAAGATCTGTTCATTTGAATTGTACAAAACTTTAACTATTGCATAGATATGAATATTTTCTCTTTGAGCCAATGACCTTAGAGTCACAGACAGACCGTAACATATGAACAAAATCCGATTTTTTAATTGTTGCCGTTGTTTCTTTGGCCAGAGTGATGAATTTATGAATGTTATTTTTGTCAAGCTAATATTTTTTAAGGTTTTTAAACATCCCCATTTCTATACAAGGCGAATTCAACTACAGGTGGTGTCGAAACAGCATCTGATTTTGACCGTTAGACATTATTTGTTTTGATTTTTTAGTGTTTTGCTTTAAGCACTATCAATGCAAAAACCCCTATATTGTTTCTGTTGTTTTGGGATTATTGTAGTTCCAACACCACCTGTAGTTGAATTCGCCTTGTATAGAAATGAGCTAAAAGAGCAATAACACATCTTTGTAACAGTCTAAAATGTACGTAATATAAATATAAGTAGTCAGTTCTTAAGAGTTAAAGAAATAGCTTTATAAACTCCTTCTAATAAAATTTACAAAAATAAAATTTTTTCTAACAAAACATAACAGCAAGCCAGTCCCCATATTACCAGTATTTGACATAATTTTTTGGTGACCTTAGTTTTAATATGTGTCTTATTGAATGACATTTAAATTTCGAAAATCGGTGATAAAAAATTTTGGCCAATAACATTTTGAAACACGGGTCTCCCTGTGTAAATTTAAATTTAATATTCATAGTCAATCTTAAGAAACGTGTGTTTTAGAAATTTGGAATAAAGAATTTGAAGTTTTAATTCGAGTTACTTAACAACTCGCACCACTGTGCATTAAATACTAAACAAATAGTGTTTTTATTTATTGTTTTAGAACGCAAGCACAAAAATGTACCTCTTGTCATCAAAACTACCCTTTTATTGGAGTGAGTAGTGTTGTTGCAAGGCATTCGTTCCCTAAATAATATGACATCTGTGCAGATTCTTGCATTTATTTCATGTTAAACAATCCTTGTAGCATCGCTAAGCAGCATCGTCTTGATGGAAATGTTAACTTTTCGATTATTGTTGCAAGGGGGTGATTTCACATCAATTCAAATCGTACAATAAATACACCAGTTTCGAATGGTCTGTAATTATAATCAAACCACAAAAGAGTGTCTGATTTGAAATTTCTTGTTATCAAGGACCTATTTGAGTGACCGAAATGTTGACATATGTGTGTTAAACGTCGACTGTTTAAGGTCCTTATGTTTTGTGAATCTGATTTGAATGTTGTATTTTTTTAATAGCGAACAGAAAGAGAGATTGCTGGTTGACTGTATTTCTAGTTGGTTGAACTCTAAATGCCGATTGGAATCTAAAAGTGGGTTGAATGGTGTGAGCTATTAATTTTCACGGTATGTGTTAGTTTAGCAAAGATGTTTATCTAATGTGGCATCAACATATGTTGCATTGTGGTGGCTTGTCTATGCATTTAGGGGTGGTGGCTCATTAAAAGGTAAATGCATTGCGATGACTTTGAGGTTATTTACTAATGCCGCAAAGCCGACTAACAAGGTTCATAAAATCCAACTACAATATGTTTAAATAAAAGTCTAAATGCAAACATTTTTATCATGCCAAATAATTTGATACGATTGACAATGTTTCACTATTTTAGCAAGCACATAAGCTGATAACTATTTGAACAATAAGTAGATATAAAGATTATGCTTATGAACATTGCAACGTTGCAACATTTTACGATTTTGTTAATAGTAATTGTGTTTAAACATTCTAAATAAACTGCTTAATGTATTCATAAAACAAACCAGATTTTCATTCCTTCAATATATGTAAATACTTGTGTACAATAAAAATGATTGTAGGTCAATTGTTTACACCTTATTACCCATCATCTTCCGTTTTAGTAGTCGTAAATATTAAAATTGGAAAAACATGCCAATCAAAGATTTTATTTGTGTAAAACATTTTAAATCAAATAGTGCCCCCAAGCCATACAATTTTATGGCTGGCTAATGCTTCAGACTAATAACCACAAGTATCTAAATTGTATTCTTCCGTAACCTTAAGTTAAAAGGGACAAGCGCTTCGACCGACCACATTATCATACCTAATGATTCTGAACAGTTAAGGACTAAACGGTGATAAACAAATATTTATCTGCTCTTTTGTTCTTAATGGCCAACAAATATTTTTATAATATTGGTTATTGGTTTTTTTCTATTCTATTCCGTTTGATTTTGAACATCTAAATTGGCACTTTAAATAATGATGCATAAATATTTTTTTACAGGAATAAATTAAATCTGATTGCCTTTTTATAAATGCAGATATTGATTGGCCTTGAATTCTTTGATTAAAACTACAATACAACATTTTTATTTTTAAAATTAACTTATAAAAAATTCTCGAGTCGAAAAAGGACTTTAAATAAATGGAAAAGTAATTGTATAGAAATTCGACGTTCTAACGCTTTAACAAAATCGTTTTGAGCTTTCTTGCTCATAGATTTTTTTTTTACTGTTAGAACCAGCACTCAGGGGATGACCCCTACAAACGCATTGCATTGTGTTGGAACTAGGAAAATAGGTTGTGGGAAGGAGGATAGAGGGAGTAGTGTTTGTAAACATTCCATTTGAACTAAATCATGTTGTAAGTGAGAGGAAAGACTTCTGCATGAAAGTTATTCCACATACGAAAAGTCCGGGGAAAAAACGAATTCTCTCTGTAATGCGTTGTACGATTAACCTGCCAATCGACCACATAAGATAGATAAAATTGAAACAAAAACAAAGTTTTTGGAACAAACAAATCATGTAAAGTTCTATTATTTGCATATATTTCACATCGATCTTTAATAAAAACAAGTTTAATTGATATATTCGGGTGTGCCGAATCTTTTATACCTTTCACCGACAGTACGAATATTTGAGTAGTGATCTGTATCAGAGAACGGATTTGTGCGATTGCAAAAAATCGCATTAAATGAACACCAACAAAAACACTCGCTTGCGGTCATACAATCAAACTTGCGCAACCGCAAACATTCGCTGCTGGTTTGCAGTCATTCAAATAAAGCACATCGTGCTTTGATATTCATTCCATCGTTAAGCTTCGTTTGTCAATTAAGATGTTTGTGTGTTTGGTCCGACAATGATTGTTTTGTCAAAGAAAAAAAATACAAACAAAAAAGCCAGAAATCAAGCAATTATTACTCATGTAGGCATTCAGCAGTTACTACACTGAAAATATTTCATGAGTAAAATAAACAAAAACCTTTGTACATTTTACAAAACTATTAATTGTTTTGCCGGAACAAAACATTTTGTAATATGTACAAATGTTATTTTGTAAATGTTGTATGTAGCATTCTTTTTTTGTACAATTTACAAAATTTTTGTTTCAGTACAAAAAATTATTTGTAAATAGTACAAAATTAATGGCAGTTTATTTAAAAATTTTTTGTACCATTTACAAAATTTTTCGTTTCCATACGCAAATTTTTTTGTAAAATGTGCAAAATATTTTGTAAAAATTTTTGGAAATAAAAAAAGGTTTGTTTTAAAATTTAAATAAAATATTTTTTTTTATAATTAGTATTGTGGTTATTTTGTTGAACTATTTATGGTTTTTAATCCAAATTTTTTTTTTTTTTTTTTTATAATATTTTTAATTAGGCTTAAGTTCATGAAATTTAATTTTTATTAAATTATTTTTATGAAGAAAGGAATTTACAACATGAAAATTAATTAAAATTGTTATTGATAATCTTTCATTCTTGACGTGGCTCGGGCTCGAACCCTGGCCGGCAGGTTACCATGACATGTTTCGATCGCAACCACTCGATCTCCTCAGATGGATTTGCCGTCTTACACTCGCAGCCATCGACGACTGCTGACGTCACTAGTCAAACATCAATCCTTAAACCAAATTGTATTTTAACATTTGGTAGATCGAAATTTGCTTTCCTGAATGATTATCCATTTTAATTGAATTCACATGTTTTTTCCTTTACTTCTGTTTTTTCGTACTTTCGTCAAGAATTTTTCTTGAAGTCCAAGTACATTTTTTTTTTTTTTTTTTTTTTGTTTTTTCACTTTGTCTTTCTCTTTTCTGTTGACCTTTTTCAGCACAACTTGAAGGACAAATGTACAAATAGAGCTCGTGCCTTAGCTTTAACAATAATTAGTATTGTGGTTATTTTGTTGAACTATTTATGGTTTTTAATCCAAATTTTTTTTTTTTTTTTTTAATATTTTTAATTAGGCTTAAGTTCATGAAATTTAATTTTTATTAAATTATTTTTATGAAGAAAGGAATTTTACAACATGAAAATTAATTAAAATTGTTATTGATAATCTTTCATTCTTGACGTGGCTCGGGCTCGAACCCTGGCCGGCAGGTTACCATGACATGTTTCGATCGCAACCACTCGATCTCCTCAGATGGATTTGCCGTCTTACACTCGCAGCCATCGACGGCTGCTGACGTCACTAGTCAAACATCAATCCTTAAACCAAATTGTATTTTAACATTTGGTAGATCGAAATTTGCTTTCCTGAATGATTATCCATTTTAATTGAATTCACATGTTTTTTCCTTTACTTCTGTTTTTTCGTACTTTCGTCAAGAATTTTTCTTGAAGTCCAAGTACATTTTTTTTTTTTTTTTTTTGTTTTTTCACTTTGTCTTTCTCTTTTCTGTTGACCTTTTTCAGCACAACTTGAAGGACAAATGTACAAATAGAGCTCGTGCCTTAGCTTTAACAATAATTAGTATTGTGGTTATTTTGTTGAACTATTTATGGTTTTTAATCCAAATTTTTTTTTTTTTTTAATATTTTTAATTAGGCTTAAGTTCATGAAATTTAATTTTTATTAAATTATTTTTATGAAGAAAGGAATTTTACAACATGAAAATTAATTAAAATTGTTATTGATAATCTTTCATTCTTGACGTGGCTCGGGCTCGAACCCTGGCCGGCAGGTTACCATGACATGTTTCGATCGCAACCACTCGATCTCCTCAGATGGATTTGCCGTCTTACACTCGCAGCCATCGACGACTGCTGACGTCACTAGTCAAACATCAATCCTTAAACCAAATTGTATTTTAACATTTGGTAGATCGAAATTTGCTTTCCTGAATGATTATCCATTTTAATTGAATTCACATGTTTTTTCCTTTACTTCTGTTTTTTCGTACTTTCGTCAAGAATTTTTCTTGAAGTCCAAGTACATTTTTTTTTTTTTTTTTTGTTTTTTCACTTTGTCTTTCTCTTTTCTGTTGACCTTTTTCAGCACAACTTGAAGGACAAATGTACAAATAGAGCTCGTGCCTTAGCTTTAACAATAATTAGTATTGTGGTTATTTTGTTGAACTATTTATGGTTTTTAATCCAAATTTTTTTTTTTTTTTTTTAATATTTTTAATTAGGCTTAAGTTCATGAAATTTAATTTTTATTAAATTATTTTTATGAAGAAAGGAATTTTACAACATGAAAATTAATTAAAATTGTTATTGATAATCTTTCATTCTTGACGTGGCTCGGGCTCGAACCCTGGCCGGCAGGTTACCATGACATGTTTCGATCGCAACCACTCGATCTCCTCAGATGGATTTGCCGTCTTACACTCGCAGCCATCGACGACTGCTGACGTCACTAGTCAAACATCAATCCTTAAACCAAATTGTATTTTAACATTTGGTAGATCGAAATTTGCTTTCCTGAATGATTATCCATTTTAATTGAATTCACATGTTTTTTCCTTTACTTCTGTTTTTTCGTACTTTCGTCAAGAATTTTTCTTGAAGTCCAAGTACATTTTTTTTTTTTTGTTTTTTCACTTTGTCTTTCTCTTTTCTGTTGACCTTTTTCAGCACAACTTGAAGGACAAATGTACAAATAGAGCTCGTGCCTTAGCTTTAACAATAATTAGTATTGTGGTTATTTTGTTGAACTATTTATGGTTTTTAATCCAAATTTTTTTTTTTTTTTTTTAATATTTTTAATTAGGCTTAAGTTCATGAAATTTAATTTTTATTAAATTATTTTTATGAAGAAAGGAATTTTACAACATGAAAATTAATTAAAATTGTTATTGATAATCTTTCATTCTTGACGTGGCTCGGGCTCGAACCCTGGCCGGCAGGTTACCATGACATGTTTCGATCGCAACCACTCGATCTCCTCAGATGGATTTGCCGTCTTACACTCGCAGCCATCGACGACTGCTGACGTCACTAGTCAAACATCAATCCTTAAACCAAATTGTATTTTAACATTTGGTAGATCGAAATTTGCTTTCCTGAATGATTATCCATTTTAATTGAATTCACATGTTTTTTCCTTTACTTCTGTTTTTTCGTACTTTCGTCAAGAATTTTTCTTGAAGTCCAAGTACATTTTAAAAAAAAAAAAAAAATTTGGATTAAAAACCATAAATAGTTCAACAAAATAACCACAATACTAATTATTGTTAAAGCTAAGGCACGAGCTCTATTTGTACATTTGTCCTTCAAGTTGTGCTGAAAAAGGTCAACAGAAAAGAGAAAGACAAAGTGAAAAAACAAAAAAAAAAAAAAATGTACTTGGACTTCAAGAAAAATTCTTGACGAAAGTACGAAAAAACAGAAGTAAAGGAAAAAACATGTGAATTCAATTAAAATGGATAATCATTCAGGAAAGCAAATTTCGATCTACCAAATGTTAAAATACAATTTGGTTTAAGGATTGATGTTTGACTAGTGACGTCAGCAGTCGTCGATGGCTGCGAGTGTAAGACGGCAAATCCATCTGAGGAGATCGAGTGGTTGCGATCGAAACATGTCATGGTAACCTGCCGGCCAGGGTTCGAGCCCGAGCCACGTCAAGAATGAAAGATTATCAATAACAATTTTAATTAATTTTCATGTTGTAAAATTCCTTTCTTCATAAAAATAATTTAATAAAAATTAAATTTCATTTTTTTTTATTTTATTTTGAAAAATGAATTCAGTTATTTTAATTATTATTTTAAATAATGTTTGATGATACATTTAATGTAATAATAAAAAATTTAATACAAAAAAATAATAAAAGTAAATGTTAATTCATAAATTTCCACATTTAAAGGTTGAATTTCTGGAAGAAGTATAAATGGAACAAAAACTTTTATGGATCCGAAGTTAAACAGTCAAAACTTTTGGTATCTAAAAGAAATAGACTTTTGTAACCATAAGTTCCATTAAATTTTGCGTAGTCGGGTAGACACCGTATTTTCTGCATTATAAAATTGCAAGCTAATGAAATCCCACATATGAACGCAAGAATCTGGGTATTTAATATGGAATAAATGGTATGCCTTGAAGCAGATGTCAATAGCTTTTATTATACCAAAAACTTTGTATTTGAAATTATCGAAATCAATAAAAAATTTGTCTGCACTATATATGTATGTCTCCTATGGCAGTTACAACAGGGCGAATCGAACCTTTAAATTTTGCTTTTTTATCCAACTGTTCCTTATAGTCTTTGCCTGTAGGTGCAAATGAAATAAATAAAAAACGTCTCCATATTATTTAAAACTTATTTCCCGATTTTGTTGATTTTAATTTGAGTTTTGAAGGTGGAAATAACGATTGTATGAGTATTAATACAATAAGGTATTTTGTATATAGAAAAATTAATTAAAGAATTATTAGTTAATATAAAATATTAAAAAAATAAATATTTACGTACTGGAATCGAAAAATTTGTTTTCCTTTACAAAAATTCAAAGCTTATGCTCTTCATCGTCTTTAAATTTAGATTAAAAATGTGGAAACACCAGATTTATTAATAATAAATTGTTTTTATCGTTTCTTAACACATGTTTTACTTATTCTTTTACAAAAGGTTCGGAAAATTTTTAAACAACAAAAAACCGTGTGAAATTTACTAATAATTTGTTGATTGCAGTCATTCTACGTTTCAAAATCTGTTTTGTATATTTTACAAATTTTGTATTTTAACAAAATTCTTTTGTGCAATCGAAATACAAAAACTTTGTAATATATACAAAAATTTTGTTCATTGCACAAAAAATAATTTACAAAAAAATATTTTGTATTTTTAGTCATGAACTATTTTCAAGAAAAAAAAATTCCATAGAAACAGAAAAGTTTTTTTATCATCTTTAAAAGTACAGTAGTTCTGTAAGTACAATGTATTCTCGTTATTGTTGTTAATTTTAACAAAGCGTCTCATCGAGTGGTTTATTGTTGTTAATGTTAACAAAGCGTCTCATCGAGTGGACAGTGACTACTTGAATGCAAAAGTATAAGAATGTGTGCCTTTGGAATTTACACAATTGTGTTATATTTTTTATTTAATATGTTTAGAGAAATCCTGGAAAAGGACTGAGAAATTAGATCTACGATAAGTAAAATAATTTTTTCCAAGTCAAGTTTTGTCAAAACTAAAGAACAAATCCTAAAAATTTAAGCCAAATTCCTTTTCTAAAAGATTATTTTATTAGGTCTCCTTTAACTATTGAAATTACAAATAGTATTATCTCAGTTTATTTTTTTATTAATACATATTTTGGCGATTCACAAGGTAGTCATGAAGTCTTATGTCTTAAAATAATTACAAGAAATATATCTCGTCGGCTTAATATGTAAACCGGCTAAATCCACTTTTTATGTAAATTGAGATGTTGATGCCATGTGGTAGAGAAATATACGCCTCGTCGAATAGCATGTAGTTTTTCTTCTATTTAAGTCTTGAAGTGTGTAAAACTAACTGTATATTTAATTTTCTATCAAGCTGCAAATAAGGAAAATAAAAAGTTTTTGTCTCTCCTGTAAAATATGCTGAAAGTGAGTTAGCAAGTTTGCATAATAAGCCGACGATATGACTGTTGTGGGCTCCCGCTTATAATTTAGATTTCTCCTGTACAGTTATGACGAATCAATGAACACAGAAATAAAATTTTTATTTTTATTTATTTTAAACAATTGTAAAATATTATTTAGGATATTATGACGGAATGACTTGATAGCACACCTTGTGTATTAATTGAAAAAATGCATATTACATATTTATGAATTGTTTTTTTGTTTGCTCATTTAAGTTCAAGAATTGTTATGTTTGGTATGTTATTGTATTTTTACTAATAAATTCCAAATAATAAACAATTAATGCATTTTTATATATTGAAATTACTTAATTTATAAAACAAACTTGAATTATCGGTTCATCGATAAAAAAAAACTAACCGATAAATAACCGATAAGATAAATTTTGGAACGAATATCACAAGATTGCGTAACAGTTTTTCTGGCCATATGAAACAAAGTTGAAAATTTTTTTCCACAATGTCTTTATCTGCTACGGTTTAATTAATTTCCCAGAGTGGGCTTTATATGAAGCCTATGGTTAATTATGGACCGATCTGCACGAAATTTAAACATATGATTTTCATGATTTCGTGCATTATTTCACTATTTATGTTAGTTTTTGTAACAAAATTATCAATTTTTTAGGGTGGTGATTCTACATTTTGATTCATAGGTCTGATAATACTGAACCAGTACTGCTGGATCTCAATCCCAAACAGCTTATGATAACTACAAGCAATTTGCCACCAAGTTTTGTCTTTTCTTTTAAGTTTTTCGAAAGTGAGCGTGTTTTCAACAGACGGATAGACGGGCGGACAGACGATCGAGCGGACAGACAGACGGGCATGGCTAAATCGTCCAAGTATTTCTCCAGGAGCCAGAATACATACATATATACTTTATGGGGTCCTGTATAATAAAAAAGTTTCGCACAGGATGGCAAACTTAGTATACCCTCATTCACCACTAGTAGTTGTGGAGGGTATAACAAATAAAAGTACTATATTCAACTGAGCCGAATCTTTTATGACCTTCACTATAGCGTTGGAAAGCCAATTGTACCCTAGCTCATATGGTATATTTGTTATCTTGTCAAAATCGTAATTCCGGGTGCATATTTGAATGGGCACGAGGTGAAATAATAAGTCGAATACGCTGATTTTAAAATGTCATATACCCAACAAACACGGAGGTTTGACTTCAAATTGAAAATGATTTGAAATCAAACGTTTTCTCAAACGACAAACGTTTGATAATGATTTGAAAATCATTTGAAAATCATAGCGTTCTCAACAAAAAGGGGAAATTATTTTCAAATTGAAAAATGCCTTTATTTTCAACTTGCTTTCAAACGTAATTCTCAAATGTTTTTCAAATGTGGATTACAATACAATGTGGAATATAAATAAAAATATTTTATTTTTTTTAGTTTAAGTTTATTATTTATTTAAATAAACTGTGAGATAAACATTCAGCACCATAGCTAAAAATGAAATAATGTTCTTTCCGTTTCTAATTCTTGGAAAGACAAACTACTTGGCTCCCTTTTATTTTAAGGATTGTAGCACCGCGATCGTTCAACAAACTTTCTTCACTTTCCCGTTTTGTTTTCCTTTTTTCGTATTTTTAATCATTGTAATTACTCACAAATAATTTTTATTTTTCACAAGAAATTAGCTGTTCACTTTATATTAAAATTTATTTTTAATAGTAAAACACATGTAATCACAAAGTAAAAATGTAACTTTAATCGCCATTTTTAATGATACCATTTATATTTCGCTTAAGTATTGCCAAGTTTATTTTTGATTTGAATTTAACATTTGACAAACATTTGACATCAAATTGATAAAACATTTGATATCAAATGTTTATTTTCAAATCATTATCAATTTAAATTTAAATGTTAAATCAAACAACTGAAAAACGTTTGAGAATTGTGTTTGATGTCAAATGATAAAGTCATTTCATATCAAAGGTTTGACTTCGTGTTTGTTGGGTATAGAGTATAGTTAAGCTGAATTTTTTTTATCAATATATGTTGTTTTGCTTGGACTAAATCGTACCACAACCCTTATGGCCTGTTCGTCGATAACGCATGAAGACTTCGTTCGCTTAACTTACATGTAAAACAAAAACAATATTTTATAATTTGTTTTTGTTTTAAATGTTATTTAAGCGAACGAAGTCTTCTTTCGTTATCGACGAACATGCCCTTAATTGTATGGGTTTCAGATGAAACAATATACCGTTTTGGCTCATTTTCAATATTAAATACTTCTAATATTTGAAAAATTATTAATATATAAACCGAACTGTTGGATCTAGTCAAGACATCCTTAGCCGAATTAAAAAAAGCCACTCAATCTTTTGGTCAGCTTACTAAATATGGGAATTTTTCAATATCACGCCGCGTTAAAATAAACATTTTCAACACCAATGTTAGATCAGCATTGATTTATGATAGTGAAATCTGGAACTCTGCCTCTCGAGCCATTACCGCTTCGAAAGTTTTCGATAAGAAATAATTCCGAAGAATTCTACAAATTTAATACGAAACATCTCAAACAATGTATTATAGGGTGAAACGCACCAAATATCTTTGTATGTGGAAATACAGAGAAGAAAGTGAAACTGTATTGGATAAACACTGCGCAAACCAATGCTTGATATTGTCAGAATTATTATCGAGTGGAATCCTCAGGGAAATCGCAGAAGGGGCCGAGCTGCGAGTATATGCCCAAGGCAAATTAATAGCGAGGTAAGGAAAATGAAAACTACCTGGAGAGAAGTAAAGAACATTGTGGTGAAACAAATCTTAAGAAATTTTTATGGGATCGACGGGAAAACATGTATTATAAACATATCTTTATTTTAGAAGAATAAAGTAGTGATTTGTCTACCAAGTTAACTATCAAGTCAATTTGGAAATTTTGTTTTTGCTTTAAATGTAAGTTAAACGGACGAGTTTTGCGCTCTTGTTCTATAAACCAAACAGTAAACTGTAGTTTTTCGTAATGCTAAATTGAAATTATTTATTTGGCGTATTTTCCTGCAGAGCAGTGATAACGATAGTAAGCAGTTGTGCTTGACTTAAGTTATTGATACCAAACGAAAGAGAAAAAATGGAAAATTGAATTGGAAAAAATTAATTAAAGCCAACCAAAAACTCTTTTAACTGACTACCTTTTTGCTTAACTTCAAAGGACCGATAATTGTGAACTTTCACAATAAATATTCTACTGAGCTTGTTCAAGGTAAAAGTGTAAAATAAGAACTTTAAAAAATAAAGGTTTATGTGCAAAAATTAGAGATTCATGTACAAAAATTGAGTTTTCTAGCTAAATTTTAATAGCAACCTATTGCGGACTATATATGAAATAAAATTGTATAAAACAACCTAGTTCCAGTCGCACCTTGAGGCTTCGAAAAATTCCTTCCAACATACATACGAACAGATGAACATCGTTAAATAAACTTCGCTACTCATAAGGACCCAAAATATACTGTTTAAGAAATTTTAGATATTACAAACCTGTGATATCGCAATATTTGCGTTAATACAACACAGGCGGTAAAAGCATCTTAAAACTGTCTTCGAGTGCTGAATTATTCCTGTTTCGCTTTAAAATAGTGAAAACTGGCTTAAGATAATACTCTTAATCATTTTTTATACACCCAACACGTTTTGACAAATCGTTTGTCAGCTGTAATCAACCAAGTACAAAGAGTTGACAAATTAGCATCGAAAATTATTTCGAAGATATTTTTTTTTTGTAACTATTAAAAATCTCATTTAGAATTAACAGTACATAGAATTAAAGAAAAAATGTACAATCTAAATGAAATAGTTAGTAAAGGCCGTCATAAGGTTTAAGTGTAACAACTTTACTCCCCTTGTCGATGGTTGTATTCACCTTATGATCGTAAAAACACTATTGTTTGCTTATTGTTCCATTATTGTTCCATTATTTGACCATTTTTTTATTATTGTGTTAAGGATTGATCTTTCTTAGCGTCCTTTTAAGAAAAAAATTTATATAAAGCAAATGTTTGAGCAAGTTTTCATAAGGTATTTGCAATAAATTGTTTTTTATTTTTGTTATAAGGACGTTTATTAAGATTCTTCTTTTAACGAATCTTTAGACATTTCTATAAAGCGTGCAGATAAATGTGAGGATAGCGATGACAGAGTTGCTCATCCCATTTATGCTTACGATAACATTTCGAGACCGATAAATTTGGAGAGGATGCATAACAGGCATTAGCAGATATCACAGATGCATTTGCAGAGGCAGTAAATTTTCACAGAATTTCTGCACAATGGACACAATTAACAAAGAGCAGATGGGCTTTTATGCAGAATACATACCGAATTCCCTGGAGTCAATGTAAACACTGAAATCGACATGTTTCAGTATTGTACGCTTCGGAAGAACTAATCCTGATAAATAACAATCAAATGCTCCTCGGTTTAATAGAAAGCATCAAAATCAATTATCTGAGAATTTTCGAGATTGTACCCTAATTCGAACCGATGGGCATGCATAGGCTCACCAAAACAAAGTTATTTTGTCTACATGCATACATATTTACATACATATTAGCATCCATACCCAACAAACACGAAGGTTTGATTTCAAATTGAAAATGATTTGAAATCAAACGTTTTCTCAAACGACAAACGTTTGATAATGATTTGAAAATCATTTGAAAATCATAGCGTTCTCAACAAAAAGGGGAAATTATTTTCAAATTGAAAAATGCCTTTATTTTCAACTTGCTTTCAAACGTAATTCTCAAATGTTTTTCAAATGTGGATTATAATACAATGTGGAATATAAATAAAAATATTTTATTTTTTTTAATATAAATTTATTATTTATTTAAATAAACTGTGGGATAAACATTCGGCACCATAGCTTAAAGATTAAATAATGTCCTCTAATTCTTGGAAAGACAAACTTCTTGGCTCCCTTTTATTTTGAGGATTGTAGCACCGCGATCGTTCAACAAACTTTCTTCACTTTCCCGTTTTATTTTCCTTTTTTTCTTATTTTTAATCATTGAAATTACTCATAAATATGTTTTATTTTTCACAAGAAATAAGCTGTTCACTTTATATTAAAATTTATTTTTAATAGAAAAACACATGTAACCGCAAAGTAAAAAATTTAACTTTAATCGCCATTTTTAACGATTACATTTATTTTTCGCTTTAGTATTGCCAAGTTTATTTTTGATTTGATTTAACATTTGCCAAACATTTGACATCAAATTGATAAAACATTTGATATCAAATGTTTATTTTCAAATCATTATCAATTTGAATTTAAATGTTAAATCAAACAATTGAAAAACGTTTGAGAATTGTGTTTGATGTCAAATGACAAAGTCATTTCATATCAAAGGTTTGACTTTGTGTTTGTTGGGTAAGAGAGTTTTGGCTCTAAGGGATTTTAGGGAGGGTCGCTAAATTTTATAATAATATTAAATTTAAAAGGTAGTTAAGGCTATTAAGGGATGGGAGCTTGGGAAAATGTGAGCCGATTCGAAAAAGAATTTCATTTGCAATAAAATATTTTTGGGGCGAATTAAATCTAAATACCGATATAATTTTGGAAAGAAGTTTGTATATGAAATATGTGAAATTATAGACCAATACTTACCATTTACAAAGGCTTTTGTTCTTAGTACGTACAATTAAAAAAATTCAACGCGTATAGAATATGCTTCAAAAAGATAAAATAAGCGGTATATGCTTTAAAAATGCTGCAAAAATGCTCTTTAAGCCAGTGTTCGAAAATAAACACTGAATATCGCTCCTTAGTGTTCGGTTCAGTAGATTTGTGGAAAACACAAACGCTAATAGTGTTTGTGTAGAAAACCATTAAAAAGAATAACGTTTCCCTGTTAGTCATCTTTGGAACACAAAAATAATACTGTTTTTACCAAACTCAACAAAAGATGAGAACATTTAATTCCACAGCTAAATAATTTTACACAAACAAAACATATTACACAACACATATTTTCGACCACTGTTTTAAACTAAATAATAGAAAAAGTGCTGCAAATGGTAAAATATGCAAAGGTATGCACTAAAATATCGATGTTAAAATTCGTGAAAAGCTCTACAACGGAAAAATATATTGTTGCTCATTTCTTTCTTTATTGATCGCTCAAGTAAAAACATGCAATGGCAAATTTACGGTTTCCCTGGTCATTACTTGAATAGTATAAGAATTGAAGTAGTTCAAATAAAAGAACTTATTTCTTGTTGCCAATTCGTATTGTCAAAATTTTTAAACGATTTTATAGAACTAAAGATTTTCTTCTTTCTATCAGATGTTTGTAAATTAATTTAAAGTCAGTTGTGATTTACTGGATAAGCCATTTTATATTAACTAATATATTTGCTTTGCTATTAATATGCTTATTAAATGTTATCATCTATTTTACATATGGTAACATAACAATAAAGAATATAGTTTATGTTACACTTGTACACTTAATAATATTAATTGAAAATATCCATTAATATTCAATACTGTTGGTTAAAGGAATCCATAAACACAATTTAAATTAAGTATTTAAGCAAATACAGAATGTGGCCAATTTACTAGCGACAGCAAAATTATATATATTTACGTAAAAACAAGCGTTTTTAAATCCCTTTATAACCTTTATACACGCATACTAAATGACAAATAGTTACCAATAACAATTCAAAAATATTTGGGAGAGACAGAAAACTCGCTTAAAAAATGGTTGAAATATTTTAATCAAACTGAGCGTCAAAACACTCGTATACACACTTAGTTTAAAATTATAAATATATAAATTCCTATTTATAATAAATTTTATATTAAAAAACATTTAAAATATCTTAATTTTATTGTTTTTGGAACTAATAAACAATATAATTTTAACGGTAGATTAAATAAAAAATAACATATAAACTGCTTTAAAAAAAAAATAAAAAAATAAATTTCGTTCTGTCAACAAACGTGTCGAAAAAGTGTCTTCCTAAAGAACTTCTTTCAAGAATACTAAATAATTATATAAATATCAATTTGGTGTTGAGCCGAGTTCATATTCTTGTTTCAAGCAGATTCTTTTCTATTAAACAAAAAAAAAAATTTTTTTTCTGTTTTGTAGTGGACAAAAATAGAAATTAGTTTAATTTGACTACAGTGACAAAATAACAACAGACAACAACCTGCACCCATGTAGTCGTGTCGTCGTGAAAATAATCATATTCTATTTTTAACATATTGAAGTTGGTAGCCTGCTGTCTCGAATGTGTGTATAAATGTAAAGTGAAAATGCGCTCCACGTCTAGCTGGCATGCATGAGCACGGATTTGACACAGGTCCCAGTAAAAAACGTGCTCCAAAAAGAGCAGGTTTTTTGTATGAATTCATACCTCAAAACGCTGACTTCGTTGTCAGCACTAAAATAGCAGCTTTTTTGTATGTTTTATTCGTTATCATTTACTGCTTTATAAGAGCTCTCTAATTGAAGCGGTGAGTATGCGCTTTTTCTCTGTAGTGCTTCAAAAAACCCAAATTTTTTTTACTGGGGTGTTGATCAATTTCA
This sequence comes from Pollenia angustigena, assembly GCA_930367215.1. Classification (NCBI taxonomy): domain Eukaryota; kingdom Metazoa; phylum Arthropoda; class Insecta; order Diptera; family Polleniidae; genus Pollenia; species Pollenia angustigena. The sequence continues at coordinate 232,183,594 of OV884058.1, read as the reverse complement.
TTTCGGTGTTTAAAAAGATGACGGCTGTTTTCCATAAGCGACTTCTTAAAATGCCGAATGTTTTATCATTGCTAGAGCCGCCAACGTTCGTAGTAATGCTAACAAGGTGGTGAAAGGTATGTTTTTACTTTTGGTGACGTTTACTTAAGACCAGCTTTTGATACTTCAATCTCTCTGTGGATATCTGACAGCAAGCAGAATTCCTCTGAATATTTGAGGCATTCAAGGTGTTCATTAAGTCCTCATCTTATTCCTTTGCTAGCATCCCAGTAAAAACCTCGCCTACAAAATAATGTGTTGAGTAATCAGAAAAACATAAGAGCACTACTTACAATTCTACTGAAAGAACCAATGAATTTTGCAAGGGATGTCCCACAATGAACGCATTAAAATGTAAGTCATTATTTTTTTTACCTGCATACATCCAGAAAAAAGTAGTTATGGAAGTTGTTATAGATGTAGTTATAGAAGAAAGCTGCAAAATAATGAGTTAAAGAAGCTATTCATTTTGAAAAAGTAGGCGAAGTTTTTACTGGGATGAGTTGCATTACGTATGATAATATGCATCCTTGCCTGACTTCTGCCACATCGAAGCCGTTGCTCAGGCCATTGCCATGCACCACACGACTGCAAGCAAACTATAAAGCGATAAGACTTATAAGTTTTGGTGGAATACTTTACAAGCAAGAGGCGCTCCATACCGCATCGTGCCTAAGGGAATCGAAAGCTTTCTCAAATTCGATAAAGACCATATTAATATATGACTGTTACTTGGTGGACTGTTCTGCATCTGCAAGGTGTTAATATGATCAATATGAAGCTTCTGCAGATGGAAGCCAGCTTGATCCCGCCGGAGTTTCGCAAAGTAGCTTGTGATAATCTGCTATTTCTGATGTGTGCTATTATGATATTGTTTAGTGCACCGGTTACACCTCTTAAATATTGACATACGGTTAGGCCTCTTTTATGGTACAAAAAAATCATAGTTCATTATCTTGTCTAATCTAGTTACGAAACTTACCATGCCACACGAAGACTCAAATAAAACTATACACACACCACCGACCTGCCCTGAATTTATAACTACACAGGAACAACTTTTTGATTTCAAGTAATAGGTGGTAGTTATTTCATACGTCATGGTAAGTACACAGAAAAAAATAAAAATTTATTTCAATTAAAAAATTTGTGATATTAATTAAAAAATTAATTAAATTTGCACCAGTAAACAAATTAATAGTATCAATTAAACCAGTTAATAGTATTAATTAAACGTTTAATTTACTTGATTAAACGTTTAATTCACTTGATTAAATTTTTAATTAAAACTGATTTTATTTTTGATTAATGCTTTAATTGGTGAGAAATTTTGAAGATCTGTGTAGTTTTCATTACAATTGTCATTATTCTAAATACTTCTGTAAGTACTTACTAGTAATGACCTCAGCAACTACATATTACTTCTATTATTTTCACTACTGAATATTTGCTTACTAATAATCAGCACAATAACAACTTTTTAGTTGTGTTGTTTTCAGTACTGAATATTTACTTACTGGTAACGTACTCAATAACTACTTATTAGGTCTATTAACTAGCGATTTTTAGGCTTCTGGTAAGTATATTGCAAGTACTTACAATCCAACTTACTAGTAATTAAATAATAACTAGATATTTTTTGACTTCTAGTAAGTGTATTGTAAGTACTGAATACTGTGGACACCTCGAACAAAAATAGGTAGTTATTCAGGCGAAAAATAAGTACTGTTTGCTTTTCTCCAACTTTACTCGCTAACTTACCAGGTAAGTAAAGTTTTTGCTGGGTAATCTTAACATCTATTTGTTTTCCGAACTTTTCGCAATTAATCTCTATGTAAAATTATAACATATTTGTACTATGAAAAATGGCTAAATCTAGCGAATAAAGAGGTAAATGGGCAACAAGGACTTACATAATTCTTTTAGAAACTATAATCTAAATTACATTTAAGGAATTCTATCCATCATCCCGTTGCAATTGGCCAACTTCTGTACACAATTAATATTTACATAAATAAATGTTTTTATTCATTTCCATAATTCATTCCGGTTAACAAATTTGTTTGTAGTTGTAATCAAAATCATCCCTTTTATTACACTTTAATCGCCAAACAAGCATAAATGCGAAATATTTGAAAACAAAGAAATCGAAAAAAGCAGCAGCAGAACGTTAGAATTGCGAACTTCTTTTTTCTCATTATAATACTCAATAGATTGAATACATTTAAGTTTATAACAATATTCATTTCGGGTCAATTTATGACCTCATATTTTATAACATTGCTATCATGCCAAAGTTGCCACCATAATAAACGCCATTAAATGAACAAAAACAAGTGGATTATGGGGTTGTATTTGTATTTGTAGTTGGGCTGTGTACGAGTTTGATTATGTTTAACGAATGAATAAATGAATGAATGAATGATACTTCTGCCACCCCATTCATATTCTACATTTGTTTTTATGATTATTGTCATCATCCTCATAATCGTTGTTTTCATACTCATCCTTTAAACTCATTGTGAAGAGTTCCCTTACAAATGCCCTCATCAACTCGTTCCAGTTTGGATTCCTAATCAGTGAAATGCGTTTTGCGTTGTCAGTTGAATTGATTTTCGTATTTTTTTCCTACAAACTTCTTCGTTTATTTTATCATCTTTTTGAAAGTCTGTTTGTCTGTCAGTGTGGCTGATGGCTTGGCTTGGGTGGGCTGTTTGCCTCGTCGCTTATAATTAAATCAGTGTTCAGTATCTTGAGCACCCTATGTTTTGTCAACCGGTCTGAATATGCATACATACAAACATACATACTCCAACTATTATAACTGCTTCCATAAAAAAATACTTTCAGTTACTACTGCTTGTTAATTCGGTTGAGGGGTGTGTTGGACACTCATACAAGGACCCTCACACAAAGGACGACTGTGGTGGTATGTCTATTTATTTCCATATAACAAACAGTTGTTTGCGATTATCATTTTGACAGTTGTTTGTGTTCATTTCGATTGTTTTTTGTTTTATTTGCGTTGTTTTCAGTTGTCATCTTAGGATTAATTTTTGATTTATGCATTTTTAAAAGTTGCTTATTGTTTCAAACCATAAATTGTTCTTAGTTTTTTTACAACTTGATGGAGAAAAACCTTAAAACCCTTTTTCTCGAAAAGTCTTTGCCGTGTGATTTATATTATTTTAAATTTAGCCATACTTTTTGTAAAATATCTCTGTTAAAGTGTTTAAATGAATTAGGTTTCGTTTATTTAGTGTTGAAGTTTATGTTGGTTAAGCAATTTGAAGATAATTTATCGAAAATTTTAAATGGTATTTGAATGAATTGAAACTGTTACAATTTACATTTGTTAAGGATTTTTGGAAATCAAAGAAGCGTTTCTAAGAGATATTGAAGCTTTTGGAGAAATCTCTAAAAATTGGGATAAATTACAGTGTTTAGTCGATCTTTTACAATGAAAAATTTAAAGAAATTAAAGTGAAAGCGAATGAGGTAAAACTTCATGTCAATTTCTCTAAGTTCTGTTAAAACTAACTATCGTGTTACCTTCCAGTTAACAGTACGTTTTAACAGTTATAACTGGTAGTTAAATATAACTGAATTTGGTAAAATTTACCGTAATAATATTAGTGGTATTCACACCCAACTTGTTAATTTGTTACTCGGTAGTTTGTTAATTTGCTAAAGTTAACAACTGCGAACGACCCCCTTTTTAAAACTTTGTTAGTCTGGTAAATTTAAAATAAAACAAGTTAGAGTGCTATATTCGGCTGTGCCGAATCTTTGATACCCTCCACCGACAGTACGAATGTTTAAGGAGTAATATCTGTATGATGTTATTATTATCTTAAACTGTGACAATTTGTTATTAATTATGGTTTTAGGCGACTAAAGTGTTTTCCGGTAGTAGGGTTTATATGGGGCCTAGGGTAAATTATGGACCGATCATCACGAAATTTCACAGCGTCATTTCAAGGCCTTTAAAACTGTGACGTACCAATTTCTGTTATGCTAGCATTATTAATTATGGTTTTAGGTGTACTAAACTGTTTTCCGGGAGTAGGGTTTATATGGGGCCTAAGGTAAATTATGGACCGATCGTCACGAAATTTCACAGTGTTATTTCTAGTCCTAAAAAACTGTGACGTACCAAATTTTGTTACGCTAGCGTTATTTTTACGGTTTCAGGCGCACTAAACTGTTTTCCGGAAATATTGTTCATATGGGGCTTAGGGTAAATTATGGACGGATCATCACGAAATTTAACAGCGTGATTTCCAGTCAAATAAAACAAATTTTTGCAAAATCTTATCTCATTCCGTGCCTTGTTCCAGCATTTATGTTATTTTTTGTAACAAAATTATCAGTTTTTTTAGGTGGTGGTTCCACATTTTGATTCATAGCTATGGACCTACTGAACCGATTTTGCTGGATTTCAATCCCAAACTGCTTAGGATAACTACAAGCAATTTGGCACCAAGTTTGTTCATTTCTTTTGAGTTGTTCGAAAGTGAGCGTGTTTTCAACAGACGAAAAGACGGACAGACAGACGGACATGGCTAAATCGACTTAGAATTACTCAAGGACCCAGAATATATACTTTATGGGATCTGAGATGAATAATAAAAAAGTTTCACACGGAATGACAAACTAAATATACCCTCTTCACAACTAATTGTGGTGGAGGGTATAAAAATCATTTAATTAACATACTTACTCTCACTGTACACGAAAATTGCCAAAACACAAATATTTTTTTAAAAATGTATCACAAATGACTTTTTTATTTTATTTATTTAGAAACTGCAACAGCTGATTGTGAGTTACCAACTAACAACTATTTTATCAGGGGTGCCGTGTCGTTAATTTGTTAAATGTTAATCCGGTAGCGCGTTAAATATACAAAAACAAAACGCGTGTAAATAAGTAACGATTAACGACTAACAAACTAACAAGCTTGGTGTGAATACCCCTATTAATTTATTTTTTTAACAAAACTTTTTTAATCAAAACTTTGAATTCATCAATTTTAATTAACATATAAGATGAATGGGTTAATCTATCTACTAATTGGCTAAATTTGCCATGCTTATGGCCATTTTCTCAATGTATCGACAAACTGCCTGTTACTTAATGTCAACATAAATTTATTGGACCGATAAACTGTCCGTTAACGATTTTGGTTTTCTCAATATACCGACAAAAAACATTGTTTTCAGCTGGCAACGCCACACAGTGTTGTGAGCGTGGCCATAAATAGAAAAATCCAATTATGGAAATTAAAAAAATGGCTAATGGCATTTAATAAAAGATACTTTTACTAATAAGCGTAAAAAAAATTAGATTGAAATAATAATTTTTTCTAAAGATAATGGCTCTTCAAAATTGTGGTTTGAAATAACTGCAATTTTGTATAAAAAAGGAATAAAAATGAGCATGTACTTCATAGGGTTAAATAATTGAATTTAGTTGGCAAATAAAAAAAATTTGTACTAGATTAGTTGTTGTATTATGTTTTAAGTATATAAACGGTATTTTTAATTACATATGTCGATAACAGTGTATGCATCATTATTAGAATGATATTAATAAAACAAAACAAAACTTGTTGTGATAAGCAAACATATAATAGTGAATAAAAAATAATTTTCAAGTATTACCGGGATAAATTTTGTTTCATTTTATAACAAAAAGTATGTTAATTTATAAAAATAAAAATTTAGCTGCGCTTAAGTGCGCCAATTTAAATAATTCTTATTTTTTTAGTGTCGATTCAAATGAAAATGCGAGACTTTTTTAATTCTTGGATTGAGTTAAAGAAAAACAAAAATGTAGTTAAAAATTATTAGGAATTGTGGGAGCTCGAATAGGGAAATCTTTGGAAGCGAAAGACGTTCGAAAAATATATATCGTCGGTCTCATGTAGAAAGGCCCTAACTCGATTTTTTTCGAAATTGAGTTTTTTAGTGATTCCAATACATTTCCCACAAATACACCTCGTCACAAAAATTTAATTCAATAGCATCAAAAATATCAGTTTAACAAGCAATTGAAGAAGCCATTTTACATTAAGATACATACAATTTCTATTATGTTTTTGCCTTCTACTGTAAAGTTGCATTTATGTGAGTTAGGGCCTTTCTATATGAGACCAACGATATGTAATTTAAATTCAAAATTAAAGCGGATGTGGTCCGATTGCAACCGAAAAAGGGACCGGTTCGAGTGTGAGTTCGGTGACTGGCTAAATACCGATTTGCCAATACACGGAGTAAATTTGAGTGATGTTTGTATTTTTTTAAATTAGTTACTATATTGTGAATGCTGCGAGTAGGTCAAAAAGAAGAAAGGTACAAAAATTAATTTCAGCCAACTCTGCGGAGGCAATTAAGAAAGCAGCAACAAAGGTTGATCCCTGTATAGAAAAAACAATTTCTGTAGAAAAAGCTTTGGCTTTATACATTGATATGAACCTTTCATATCGACAATATAAAATGATGAGGTCTGTTGTAAATTCCGTTCATAAAAATTGTTTTCCGTCATATTACTGTATTGCTAATGCAAAGAAAAATTTTATACCTGATGATATTGTTGCTACAGAAAAATCCGCAGAAGTTCCCCTCCAAAGCATTTTAAATATAACTGCAAAAAGTATTTTGGATTTACATAATTTTGATTTAAAAAATGATATACTATTAGAGTGCAAATGGGGATTTGTTTACGCTTATTAGTAAAAGTGTCTTTTATTAAATGCCATTAGCCATTTTTTTAATTTCCATAATTGGATTTTTCTATATATGAAAATAATATTTTTTATAATTTTAGAATTTGATTGATGCAGTTTTATTAAATAACAATAATCAAAAATAAGTTTTAAAATATGTTAATATATACTAAAGTTAGAGCTAATCAAATTTGAATGTTTTAGGTGAATGTGCAGCATGCAAAGAAAAATTTAAAATAGTGCGAATATGCTAAAGGGTTAATATGATATAAATTGTCGATAAAGCCGGCAATATTTACATTTATATTATAGTGTGATATTACTAAAATATGGTAAGGCACTTTTTTATCCATTTAGCTATCATATGTATGTGTTTTACCGTTGTTCTGAATGTGAACAAAAGAAAGTAATAATTATTTACAACTTGCAAGTTAACCTGGCAATTGAAAGAAAACTATAAAAACTCCTTTTTTTATAATTTAGTATAATATTAATTCAAGTATTTATATTATAAAAAAGTATGTGACATTTGCGAAACGTTGCGAAAATTTAACTTTTTTCATTTTTTCAGTGTCATCAAAGGTACAAATTAGAGAATTTTCAATATTTGACAAACAAACATAATTCTTACAGAGCAGCCCATACTGAAATAATTAATTTTTTGGAAAAGAAATTTAAGACTAAAGTGGAAAAAGAAACAAATACATTTTTATTTTATTACTGTTTTGAATTTTATGAAAAAGGACATTTTTCAGCTAGGCGTGTCCATGTTCCGATTTGGATAAAATTTGATCAATCAAATTTGGTGTATCAAGTCCAATAACTATACGAAATTTCATGAAGTTTGAACTCTTTGTCTATCTTTTATGACATTTTTTATTTTCAGGATATATGGGAAGGACATGAATCCTTGCTCCGAAAATTTAGAAATTTTAAATTTTGTTATCTTTTATCAATTAAAACATTTGTGCCAAATTTCAACTCTTTACAATAACGTCTTCTATTTATGGCCGCTCGTTATATGAAAACACGACACTGTGCGCCACTCAAAATACATGTAAAAGTTGGGAGTCAGCTGATTGAATTTATCTGTACGACAAATAAAAGGAAAATAAATAATTGGCAGATGAGTGCTGGTTAGCTTTGCGACAGAATGGAAGCAAATTAGACATTGAGAAAACCAAATTTCTTTAATGTGCAGTTTTTCGTTGGGAAAAAAGATAATTGCCTAATGAGAAAATGGCCATTAAAGTTTCAATTTGGTTGCCATATTCCTAAAAATTATGGTCCATTAATCCAAAATTCGTACCGCAACCATATTAAAATTGAATCAATATCATATACAATCACTGTTGCCAATTTAGCATTTTTCATGCTAGATGTAGCATTTTTAAAAGTCATTTGGCATGAAAAAAACTGATTTAGCATGTAGAATTTTTCTGGCATTATTTAAAAATTTTTTAGCATTTTTTAGCTCTTGTGATATTTTCAATATTTTCCATTTTTAAAATACAAATATAAAAGAAAAAAACGGAAGATTCTTACATTGAATTAGATCTAAAAAATGCAACAATGTAACAAATGCTTAAAAACCCATTCACAAAAGTTTCGCAAAGATTGGGGCAAGCACCTGAAGTTAAAATAATGGGTGAAAGAAACACACACAATTAGAAAAAATCTTTTGCAATTACGATATTGTTTAAAATTACTTAGTGGCCCGGAACAAAAAGCAGAAAAAAGGAAGCACAAAAGTGTTCGGGCATAACTAAAAACAATCCTTTCCCTTTCTAAAGAATTTGTTACAAAGTTCTGCAGAGGCGACATTAAGTTTATGTGCTGTTCGTCGTTGAACCTCAAGATCAATATGCAGCATATTAAAACAAATTAATTGGCCCTTACTTTAATTACCCGTACGATGCATACCCAACTTTTTCTACGAGAACACACACCCGGGATACGTTTGTACCTACTAGCTTATTTTGGCTTTTTCTTATGTTTAAAAGGTCCAATTTAATTTTTATTTTTAGCGTAAATAAATATTTAAAAAATGTTTTAGTTTTGTTTAATGCAAATATTATACATGGTTCAGAAGATATAAGCAAAAGAGTGCATGCATGCAACTATTATTCAAGTGATAAACAAGTGTTTGTAGTATTTGGATATTTTAACGGTTGCTTTTTGATGTTGTTGTGAATTCGCCATTATTTAGCGGATCACCAATACCGAGTGCACAGTAATTCATAATTTTAATTTTTCAAATAAAATAATATAATTTAAGCACACTATAAAATGATTTGTTGCCTTTTATTTTGATATAAACTGGTGTGGCACAAACGTATCCCGGGTGTGTGTTTACGTAGGTGTCGACTTTGGAAGCTCGTAGCTCCTGAACCACTGATCCGAATTGCATCAAATAACATTTAAATAGAAATTACTTATGTTTCCCAGATCGGAAACCTCTATTCCTTAAGTTAAGCCGTTCCTGAGTTACAGCACTGCAAAGTTGCAAGTGGATTCATTTGTACCCGGGTGTGTTTTCTAGGATTAAGACATACAACTTTTTTTTAGCATTTACTGTAGGATTTTTTTTAGCATTTTTCTTTACAAAATATTAAATTTTTTTCTCAAAAAGTTTTGGCAACACTGTATATAATGTATAATGCAAGAATGATAGAAATAAAGATTACGCCTTGCGCTTGTTTTACCGTTTGATGACGTAGTAGTTCCCTTTTAATGATTACCAAGTCTCTTTTATATATGCAAATCGTAATTTCTTACAAAAAATGTATGTATTACATGAAAGTTGGCAGCACTGCAATATATTTACTCAGAGAGTTCAAATAAAAATTATTATATCAATTGTCAAAAAACTAAGAACTAAGAACTATTACAAAAAAGCTTTATAAAATACATAACTGAAATTTAGCTCATAGAATAAATTCGGAAAAATTAAAAATGTTGAATTAAAATGTTATATTAAAAATATTATTAAAATAAATAAAATTTTTAAGTGTTCAAACGTGTGTTAAAAGTAGCGCAATAAAGAAAAATAAAAAATAAATAAAAGTAGAAGAGAGCAGAAAAGAGTACAAATATAAAGTGTGCAGTGGGCAAATGCCAACAAATTAACCGCAAAAAACAAAGGGGGAAATTGTGTTTAATTAAATGTCTATATTTTTTACTATATAAATATAGAGATAATATATGTTTATGTAAGTTAAAAATAAAATTATGAAGAAAAAAGTAACTTTTAATAAAAAATTTTCAGTTTTCAAATAATTAAAATAGAAAAATAATAAATTGCGCCAACACTTTGAAAGCTTAAAATTATTAGCCAATGAGAACGAAGGTTGTGTGACGTCACAGTTCCTACATGCGTAGTTAAAAAAATTGTATACCTGCCTGATGTCGTAATCTTTATTTCTATCATTCTTGGTATAATGTACTTTGCTGAAAGAAGTTACATATCGTCGGCTTAGAGTGTAAACCTGCTAAATCCACTTTTTAAGTAAATTGAGATTTTAATGCCGTATGGTAGAGAAAGATATGCCTCGGCGACCAGCATTTAGTGTTTCTTCAATTTGAGTCCTGAAGTGTATCAAATGAACAATATTTTTGGTTTTCCTCTCAAGCAGCAAATAGGAAAAATAATAAGAACATTTAAAAAAAAATTGCCCGCCCCCACTAGATTTTATCCTGGCTACGCCCATGTATTCGTGTACTGTCATCGGGAATATGCATGCCTGCAAAGTTTCATCCATTTGCATTGAGTATAAGGCGGTTAAATTAACGTTACAAGATTTGATTTTCCGAAGTGAAGCTAAAGAAAAGGTTTTAATAAAAAGTTTTTTGTCTCTCCTGTAAAATTTGCTAAAAGGGAGTTAGCAGGTTTACACTCTAACACTCTAATAAATAGTATTTTCTTTTTTGTATCATATTTTAAGAGCAACATGTTAGGGTTGCTTAAGCAATCGTACAATTGTTAAAGGTTAATTAGACATAATATTGTTGCGGTGGCCCTATTGAGGAATTGTTAAGTTGCCTGCGACAATTAGAAAAACATTTCGTCTCTGCAACTCTTGGTATCTTTTTGCCCAGGATATTTTGATAATAATAAATTTATTATACAGTTGAATTTAAAGAGCACTAGCATCTGAGGCCATCAGCTCTCAAATAATCATAATATGTGCATTTCCAAAGAAAAAGTTGTAGTTAGACTCATCTTGTTAAAATTTTTCCTTTCTTTCACTAAATGTAAAATAAGTGCCGCTTTATACCAAAATACAAAAAAGTAAATAATATCTACCTATATAAGAATCACACTGAAAAATTGCATTGATGAAACCTGTTTCATTAAAAGGATTTAATGAAACATTACATTAGATCTATGAATATTATTCATTAGATGAATACTTTAAATAAAGTAAAAATTTTTTTTTTTTTTAATTATTTAATTTTTTTATTTTTTTTAATTATTTTTTTTTATCTTTTCTTTTTTTCATTTTACTTTATTTTATTTTTAATTTTTTTCTGTCTCTGGCGGGATTCGATCGCTCAACCTCGGTGCTGATAGACTAGCTCGCTACCAGCTAGTCTACCGGGGCAGTGCAGTTTTAATATTAAAAAACTATGTTTTTTACTCAATTAAGAGCGTAAATATGAGATTAAATTGTCCATAATAACAATAACAACGTTGATTGAAAGTGGATTGAAAGTTTTTGTTTCATTACTATAATGACATTTTTTTTGTCATAATGAAAATTTAAATTTATGAAGGCAATTATTGAAATATGTTGCTTTTATAAAAAAAATTTTTGATTTCATAAATTTAGTGGCATACATGTAACATTCGATGTATGAAATTATTAAATCTTACATTTTTTAATTAACAATTAAACATTTTTTTAAGGAAACTATAATTTTGTATTAATTTATGAATATAGTTATGTTTGTATATTGTTTTTTTATGTTCCCAATTAAATTTTTTTTTTTAACTTGGACAAACTTAAGTTTTCATATATCCAATGAAAATTTTTAACGTAATTACGAAATCCAATGAAGCGATTTTAACGAAAATACTTCATTATAACTATGAAATTCCATTTAGACAATGAACGTTTTCATTTACCCAAGGAAAGTTTTTTTATGAAAATGATTCATTTTATATATGAAGCATTTTTCTTTCAGTGCAGCTAAGGCAAAACAGCTAAGAACACTTTCCTCTTCTGTTTGTTTGCCCAACGACTAGAACAAAAAATACACCATTTTTAAGGTATTTACTTACAGAAGTGCACAAAATATATTTTATTAAATTCAATATTTTCGGAGTGACATGCGTTTAAATTTGCTACTAACACATATCGAGCCCTAACCGCGAAAATAACGTAAACACCAAAAATCAAATTTTACAGGAGAGAGTTTTTTTTATTTTATTTCATATTAATTTTGTATGAAATTTGTCGCTTACGATAAAATTGTTCCTGCCATAAAATCGTAAGGGTACCTTATGTGATCATGACATTTTAGGAGATGATGCAAGTGTTGCCAATAAAGTCATTTATTAAGAAAATCGAAAATTTAAAATGATGTCACTTACGTTATTTTTGCGGTTAGGGCTCGATATGCAAAACACATAAATAAGATTGTTTTTTTTCCTATTGCAAAAAGTTTTTTCAATCGTATAAAAAAAGGTTGATTTTCATTTTTCAGAAACCGGTTTTGGAATATTTCAACTATATAAACCTTATATATAAATCGGCACAGGCAAAACAGTTAAGAATGCTTTCTTCCTTTGTTTTTTAACCGAACCAAAATGAGGAGTAAAAGTATAAAAGGGGAATATGGAAAAATAAATTTCTTTCTTTTACTTTTCCGTGCTGCATGTGGTAATTTTTGAATTTTCTATGACATTGAGCTAAGAAACATATTATTATAAGTGCAGGGTCCTGAGTGAATGAGCACCTAGAAAATGAAAAATCTTGGTACTTTTTTGCTTTCCATTTGGTATATTTTGAATCTTTGTTAATAAAGGACGTACAGAGATAAAATTAAACATGCATGGTCCTGTTTGTATAAGAATAAGCTAAGGGAGCTTTTTGGTACTTTTTCGTTCTACATCTGGTTCTTTGAAAAATTTTCGTCAATATTAGACAAAGAAACATAAAACATTAACCATGCAATGTCCTGAGTGGATGATAATCTATAAGATATTATTTTTTTATACTTTTTAGTTTTTCATTGGTACTTTCTGATATTTTTCATATTGAACTTACGAAATTAAGTTAAACATTCACGGACACACGAACATATGGACTAGAGCTTGATCCCTCGCCAAATCGATCCACTAAGACAGAAAAATAAATGCTCGGAACATGTTAATTCATAAATACTTAGATGTACTATGTTCTCTTTATTAACATAAGCATTTATGTTCGAATTTCAACCATTGGGAAACAGTACTATAAATTATTTCTTGAGATACAATTTTAAATGCTTAGTGGCGTTACGTGACACAATGTAGAATTTTCTGTGGAAATGGCCACATATTAGATTTTTTCTAAGACCAAATGCAATGTAAAAACTCGATGTGGATTGGAATCAGCATTTCTGATCATATTGCGCACAAATTTGTTTTAAATCCTCTGACGTATAAATTTACTCATGCCGGCCATACACTACTTAAGTTCAGTGCTCAAGTCTGGTACTGTGAAAATGAAACTTGTGACACACACTATGCAAGTAAACTGTACAAGTTTTATGTCCACACAACAATAGTGGAGAGGGTATTATGCGTTTGATCTGATGTTCAAATATCGGTCCTAGATCCACCATTTAGTATACCGATCGACTTAGAATCAACTTCAAAATCGAGCAAACGATGTCGGTCCGTATGGCTGGTTGTCCATGTAAACCTTAAGGTGCATGTAGACGACATGTTTTTTAAAATCTGACTTGTCAACTTTTTAAATCACATGTAATTGTGCATGTCTGTCAAAATGGCTGTTTTACAGAAGGTTTATAATATTCGGCCACAAACGTACATAAAATATTAACTTCAGCCGGCTAATGATTACGTCAATAGTGGACGCCGCTGCCGGTTTCTTCTCGGCATAGATTTCTGATGTCAGATGGTTTGTCAGAAGAAAATAGAGCACGCTCTAATTGAAATTTTGTCAGATGACTTTGCATCTGACTTTTACAGAAGCAAAGTTTAAAAGGTAATACACGGCATGTATGTATTTTGCAGTGGGAAATTTGACATGTCAGATGACAAAAACATGTCGTGTACATGTCGCCTTTAGCAATTTTGGAGATAAAGCATGTTATTTATGATGGTATTTAGATAAACAATACCATACGAATATTTAATACTGAAGTAAAAAACTTTCTTATAGAACATAAAAATTTGCGACAATAACTATTACGATAGCTTCTCTGTTATGAAAAAATGTTGTGATAGTAGGTTCAAAATTAACTATATGTCCCATATAAACTCCCTTCCAAAATTGCTAAAAGGCGAACAAATATTATGAAGATAGAGATATCTAAGCAACATTCGGCAAAAAGAACTTTTACAGGAATCTTAACTGCCGGTTCCACGATACACTCTCGAAAATTTTTTTTAAAATACTGTGGTGTAGGGTGTCAAAGGGACGGGTTTAATTCACTTTACTTGCTTTCTTTTTTTATTTTAAATTCATAAGTGAAGAAGACAACATGTGCAAATCGGTACCACGGCAATCGGTTCTACGCACCGGGACCACGCGGAGTTCGACGAACACCGATCAAGGATTGTCAACTCAACAACAGCTGCACTTCAGGTCTCGCTGCTACAACAGCAGCATGTGCATATAAAAAAATAAAAAATAAAGATTTAAAAATTAAATTTAAAAATCTAAACTGGAATACAAGCACACATTCAAAACTTGTTTAGGAAAAAACCTTGTGTTTAAGACATTACAAATATTTTGTTTAGCAGATTTGTTAAGATCTATGTTCCTTACCTGATTTAGTTCCTTTAAAACTCTGAACTTGAGACAGTTTCTAAAAATAGCCATTATCATTAAAATAACTCATACTCCTAAAAATGGCCCCATAATTTCTATTGTTTTACAAAACTCGAATTAGGTTAGAAACACTTTAGCGCCTCTACATACACAAATATATAAATTTATAAAAGTTACAAACATACATTCCAACGAATGACTGAATAATTTAACTAAATTTAATGTATAAATATTGTACTAGGTGGTGCAAAAGTTGTGGATGTCTTTGGTCTTAATTTTTTTTTTTTTTTTAATTAATGAAAAACTTCAAACTATGCACACTATCGAACATGAGTGACAGTTTTGCTCAAATTTTCGCTTGCTCAATAGTGTGGCCACTAACAAAATAATTTGCGGTTGACTGTTGACTCGCGAAATTTTTGACTGTCACTCAAGCTCGTAAGTTTTGACTTCGATTTACGGGAATACATGTCTTGCGGGTTTATTTTACTATGGATCCCAACTTACCAAATGTCCTGTCCGTGTTAAGGATCTTTTGTACAAACAGCTCGCAGTTCCACCAAAAATTATGCACCCAGCACTTGTTTAGGAGATGGAGCTATCTATCTAACCTCCTCTGTTATTCATCAATCTCAGCAGCATCTGTTGAATAGCAACAGCACCTAAGTATCCACAAGGGTGAATATCAGCCTTCCATATGAGCCTCGTCCTCCTTGCGATTTCAGGTATACATGAAAGCCACAACGTAATTCTGGAGTAACACATCAATAGAAAGTAACTTTTTAAAGATCACATACCCTTGACAAACGCACATCATCTGGGAATAGTCTATGTGAACATCAACGTCCTTCATCACCTCTTTTTCATTTTCTAAATCATCTTCACATAACATCCATCTAATTATTCGCTCTTCATACATGGACCGGACGAAGTCTTCATTCATACATGGTTCTTTCTGGCTAAAAATACATTCACAGATTACTCAGTCTTTATACAGTATACAAACTTCACATACACCTTCTTCATCTTCTTCCCCATCATCGTCTCAACTTTCTTCATCACCTAATAAGCTTCTCCTGCCACATCTCCTCATTTGACTATTTCATCCAATGCAACCCTCGTGCGAAGGTACCTCTCGTGTGTAAAAAACATGTTTCTTCTGATCAGGGTTGCCGAACATGGTCTTTTTGGTCGGATGGTAAGCCAAACCTAATATTGGTCTTTTTTAGAAAATTGGACGGATACAGACAATTACAAATCTCATAGCTTTTTTACTAAACACAAACATTTTTTTTTTTTTTTATTGTTGATGAAACTATGGATATGACCAGAGTTCAGAGAAATTCAAATGTGAACGCTCATATTCAACCATTCTTGAATTTTTTCATAAATGAAAAATGTAAAATATGTAACTTTTTTTCACAGTCATGAATGAATTGTTAATATTTCGCCAAATTCATTCATGTTTTTGAGGAAAAATCCAATTTTGCCTTTCTTCAGTCATGAAAAATGAGGGAAAAAAAAGTTTTAGAAACGATCCTCACTAGTAGTGTTGTTGTTGCTTGACAGTTTGCATGACCACAGCTCGAAATGACTGTGTGTATTTGTTTGTGTAAAATATTTTTGGTATAGGCAACCAGCCGAAGTGTCTGTTGGATTTTTTGTAAGAAAACATTATTGCAAAAAAAATTAAAAGAACTGCAAATATCGTCCGTCATCTTGAATGCAGAATAATATAACATCACATTTCATAATTTTACATGCAAAGCAGACAACTTTGTAAAATGTTTATGAGATTTATAAACAATTTTAAATATTTCAGCTAAAAATGCGATTATTATTATTTTTTAAGTTGTGTATGTTGCGTTATATAAATTTGTAATTTTCAGAAACAAAAAGACGTATCATCAACGAAAGTATACATATTAGTATTAAGTAAAACAAACATTTAAAATATTAAATAATTAAATATTTGTGTTAAATTACCGGAAAAATAGGATATATACATACCTATGATAATTTTTTATTGATTTTTTACTAATAAGTAGTGGTTTAAATTGGAAAATGTATCTTAATTTAATTTAGCTATGATTTGATTTTAAAAAGCCATATTTTTCATTCTAATTAAAAAGTAAAATTATTTTTTTTACAATGAACAAATTTAGCAAATAAAAATTTGACTCATATAACATAACATGTATGTATCGAATTATTTCAAAAGAACTCCGTATCGCATTCTAACAACGCTATGTACGTTGCAAAAAGTAAATTTTAATTAGGTGATTTCTGAAAAATAATAAGAAGAAGGAAAGCGTAGTGTTGATAGCATATTAAATGTTGGACAAAGTAGTACTTCTCCAAAGAAAGATATGATTACAATTTAATAATTCTAAAGGATTAACACAAAATAAAGCTAAACAGTCTATATTCCACTACTTTATAAAAAAAATAAAAAAAGCAATTATTCCAAAAATTAAGAATAACTGTCTTTTTCAGGATATTGATGAAGGGCCACTTGGAAGAATGCATTTCTAATAAAAAACAGATTATTTTAAATAAACTAATAAAAATATTTCTTTTGAATAATTAGTATTGTGGTTTTTTTTTGTCGAACTATTTTTGGGTTTTTAATCCAAATTTTAATATTTTTAATCAGGCTTAAGTTCATCAAATTTAATTTTTCATTAAATTATTATTATAAAGAAAGGAATTTTACAACATGAAAATTATCAATAACAATTTTAACTCATAAGGATACTATCATAATAATGATGACAGTCTGATGGAAACAAAAATCTGAGGACCTGCAGATGTTGCCATTTATTCTTAGAAATTTTAAGCGTTTGGAAGTGCAATGGGGTAGGCTGAAAAATTTCAAAATTTCTGACAGTCCTATATGGAGACGGCTTTTATCATTTTACAGCACTTTTATTACTTTTTCTTCTGCAATAATTTTTAGTCTGATCACTAATTCCACTAACACCCTGGTAACAGTTATAAAACAAATTACCCAGTTTTGACTTTTAAAGATATTAATGTGTTCTTATAAAAAGAATTAAAAACTTTGCTAATTTTTTTCTTGAGTGTGATTATACATTATGTTGTTAAAAAAAAATTATATTTTTATGAAACCTAATTTTTAATTTTGTAATTAACTTGGATATTTTTTTAGGTAGCAGTTTAAAATTTTATAAAAATATTTGATGTGAATCGTAATCAACAAAAAAGTTCAATTTTAAATTTTCTAATAATTTTTAACCTAACGATATGTTTTTTGTTTGTGTAAACAATTCTTTGGTGCCTTTAAAAAGGGTCACTTTTTCTTTCGTTAAAAAGACGTACCTTTATGCAGAAATTATTGAGAAAAAAATAGACACAAGAAGTTGTTGGTATTTTGTGTTTGTAAAAATATTTTGGTTTCTGTTCCAATCGCGACGATGGGTTTTTATTGCTGAAAACAGTTTTCTTACGTAGGTAAAGTTATAAGGAAAACACTAACAAAGTCTTGTTTCGCCACAAGCAAAGCGACAGTAAGTATGGTTGATGAGTAAAAAAATTTGTTTTATTGTTGCATTAATGCAATTTTATTGTTTCGCGCCAAATTATGCCAGTTATTGTAAATTCAATGTAGTGTTTTCAATACCGTTGCGCTTGGACCACAAACAAATTTTTTTCACGAGACCAAATACGTGTCTTCAGTTCTTGCAGGTAGTAATTTTTTTTCAATATTTTTTTGCCTTTATGTCTTTTAAACGAAAAAAAACAGACCCTTTTAGAGGCATCACAAAATAAAAAAAAACACATTTTAGTTTACCAGCCAACAAATAATTTTACAAGACACAAACAGGCTATCGTGCTGCCTAGCGGGAAAAATTGCGAGGGCTTTGACTTTTCAGGCCTTAAAGAAGGTTTACAACTAGATTTTCAATAAACTTTTACTTATTCCGCTCTGCCTTCTTCGAAAAGGGGTTTAAGAACGGGTTTTATAAAATATTTTACAAATTCAAATTAACTTTTCTGAGATAAGGCCTGTCGAAATAGTTTTATTAGCAGTAATGTTGGAATGTGTAGCAAGTTTAGTTATTAATTTACTAACTTCGCGTTATTAGCAACAACAATTTGCGACCTTAGGACAACAATGATCTATATGCACCTAAACAACGTGTAAGATAGAACCTTGTTGTTCTAATACAGTTGGAATGCGACTGGAAAACTTAATATTGGTAAAAAGGCCTTCTTTAAGGCCTCTTTACAACTTAATTTTCCCGCTGTTAATGGTCAGGCAAATCGCGTTTTTTTCATTATGAGGAATTTGATTGTGAATTTTTTTAAATTTTTCATATCTGACAAATTCATATATGAATTTTTTTGTTTGCTCATTTTTCATGAATGAGGAAATTAAAAATATTTTTTTTCCTCACCCTCATGAATGTGAAGAAGCAGTTCAATTTAAAATTTTTCACACTCGCTCATGACTGAAAAATGAGCGAGCGTTTCGGTACTCTGGATATGACATTGATATTACGTTAGGAGCAAGTTACTTTGACGGTGTTAGTGTTATAATGGATAGCTTTGTCATCTTATTCGAGCTTACCAAGTCAGATGCCGTTTAAAATTTTCTTCTTATAAAAAACTTTTTATCAACAAACAATATTCCTATACAAATTTTGATCGGATTGGCAACAAACGGCGCGCCCGCCATAACTGTTGGTAAGCTTATAGCCTATTCATCGATGTCGAACGTAGACTTCGTTCGCTTAAATTACATGTAAAACAAAGACAATATTGTATAATTTGTTTTCGTTTTAAATGTAAGTTAAGCGAACGAAGTCTTCGTTCAGAAATAGATGAACAGGCAGTTAATCCTACTTAGCAATGCAAAAAATATTAAGGTTCTTTGTGGTATTATTTAAAGATTTTCAGGAATTCTGTTCTGTATTAGGTAGCTCTTATACCAGATGGACTTCTTAAAGGAAGATGTTGTACGAATCGTAGAACAGTGGGATGATTTGATACTGTATTTTGAAACATAGTTTTATAAACGCAATGGTATAAGAACCGCAGAACTTGCAGAAAGTATGGATGAGTTCCAAAACAGAGCAAGTTATCAACTCGTATACAATATGCCAACTATGCATTGTTAAACTCTTTGATACATTTTTTACGTCAGCCTATGTCTTATAAAGTTTAATACTTTTTTTTTTTAAATTGTACAAACTTAAGTTAATAAATTTTGATTTATATTTCATTAGTGGTCTAAATGTGTTATTGCATACGACCAATGAATAAGTCTAGTTTATAAGCGTTATTAAATGAATGTGTATATGGGCATTTCCCCAGAATGGTCTACCAGGATGCAAAAATAAAATGTTAATTATCATCGTCTTTTATTATTTATTATTATAAAAAAGTCTTTGTTCTTATAAAAGAATATAAAAGAAAGCATATCTCAGCTATTTTACTTGAGGAAATTAGGCTGGAAACTGGAAGATTATATATTTTTCTGTATTTTCTACTTCTAAAGACATTTTTATATACTTAGTTTACATGCAAGAAATATGTTATGTTTACACTCTTTCTTCGTTATCTCTCCCTTACAATTAATTATAAAACGAGCATTAAGTTTTTTTGTTAAGAAAATTTGAAGACATTAATGGAAAAATGCGTGGTGATAATAATAAAAAAACATATGGAAAAATCGTACGTTCGCGATCCGTACGTACGCGGCCGGTAAATAAGCCAAGAAAGATATTTTGTTTTGTAAAAACTGGATGGAGACCTACATTAATACACTTTTAAAATAAATTAATCACTTTTGAATATTCCGTTCCATTGTGCAGATTTTTACATTTCACTAATATAATTGTTTTAAAATATTTAAAAAATTTGGTCGGTTTCAAAGGATTTTGGTAGGTTTTGCAGACAATTTTGGTGGGATAAAAATTTTTCAAACGGCAACCCTGCTTCTGATAGGTAAACTTTCGAAATCCTCCAGCAATAGTCAGCCCGATACCAAAGTAGCGGCGGGTCACTGACCCCAGTAATTCTTCGAGCACGTTTGAAATCATAGATCCCAAAGAACCCTAGTTTGGTGGACTCTTCAAGCTGCTTTAACTACGCCCCCTAAGAGTCGCAGCACATCCCCCTGGGGGGAAAAGCTCAAAAGTGTGTATTCTTGCTTTTGAATTGTGTTTATTTGGTGTCTAAATTAGTTTTCTCATTACGCTCAAGTTTTTCTTGATAGTATTTTACATACATATACTGTTTGTTCCAAAATTTGAAAGTTGTGACGTAGGCTGCATTAAATTTTTGAGCAATTAACTTTCAAGAAGTCATGTTTTTTTATAAAGACAAATGAAAAATTTGCTCACTAACCTTGAAATTAGCTGTTTTCTTGAACGTAAGTTGAAACACTCACTGGAAAGAGAATTTGAGGGAGTTTACACGGAGTCTTTCCAGACATGTCTGTTTTTGACATTCTCTTTTGAACATGCTTCCAAAAACCTATTGTCTTTTCACGATGTCTTTCCAAACATGTCTGTTTTCATGTATTATAGTCTAATATACATATACATACAAATTAAAAACATGGAAATTCATATAAACAAACTTGAAAACTCATTTCATGTCTGTTTGGCAACCCCTCTTTCTTCTCTACCCCGATCGCCTACAAACAAAACAAACGTGTTTGTTAGACATGTCTGAATAGACACCGTGTAAACTCCCTCTTTTAAAGGCAAGTTCTTTTAAATTTTTTAAAGTACGAGTGTATTGGTAAAAAAGTGTGAGTGTATTAAAACTTGATAGGCAAAACTTGATCGTGTAACCCTCAAGTTAAGTAGAAACAATTACATCCGGCGAGTGCCGCCACCAGAGTTGACGCTTATACGGGCCCGAATTATGGCCTGACCGTTATTCTTTTTGAGGACTTCAAAAGTCTCAGACTTGCTGACATAGACTCGTGACTTTAATAAGCCACCCAAAAAGAAGTCTAGGTGATCTTGCCAGCCAGTGAAAATCACAAAAACGAGAAATAAGGTGAACTGGATTGCAGCCCTCGGAAGAGTAAAACAATTATTCCGGGTTTTTTTAGGAATATAGAGCTCTATTTTCTACTTAACGTATATTTTGCATCTGTTTACTTCACAAATATCAAAGCTAAACTAATATTTACCTCCATTTGCAAACATGGGTGCTAACTTTTGCGGCACCTTGTACATTAACACACATATGAACTTTCAACCACACATGTACTCGTCCATACGATTATTTTGATTGTACAAACTTTTTCGAATACACACAATCATACATACATACATACATCTGCTAATGTGACATTGTTGCCCTGCAAGTGTCTTGAAAATTAAATTGAAAACGTGCTGAAGCGTTAAACTGTTTGTCACTGCTTGTCAATCTTAGGACATATGAAAATTAGTAACCTCAGCAAGATGTCCACAGTTGTTAGTTTTGTGAAAATGGACGTGATTGAAATAATTTGTATACCTTTTTGCTTGCATGGGATGAAAATTGATTTAGCTACATTGACACATAGTTTAAGATGTTGGGCGTTTTGATGGAGTATATTAACAAGTAAATATTTGCACAAGTATGTTGATTACTTTGAAATACTTTATCTTAAATTAGTAAACAATTCCGGTTAAGGCATATGCATTTATTCCAAAGATGTTTATCATTTAAGTTTAGTATGTAGTATCTGCTTAAATTAACTATTTAAGTTGTGATGAGTTTAGAAAGGGTAGTTTTTATTGGAGGAATATATTTGTTTATTTCTTTAAATGAAACGAGATTCAGTTGTAATCGATTTATTTAATTATTTAAACACAATTAAGTAAAAAAAGAAATAATGAAATGTTCTTGAATAATCTAAATATTTGAATTATATAACCAACAAGTGTCAAGCCTCATCAAGGTTTCACTGTATAATTAGGGCTAATATCTGCCCAGCACTACTTTGTGTTTCTCTTTTGCTATAACGACAAAAGTGGGAATTCTGAGCTTAAGTAAATCCCATAAATTTTATAATGGATTTAGATTTGGGCAGCCGGGTTTTTCGAATATTTATTATAATTTAGACTTTTAAGTTTAAAAACTGTATTTGAAGTAAAAAAGAATGGTTCTTTTATTGTATCTACATATCGTCACCTTAAATGCAAACGGACGTAACAAAACAAAAATTCAAAATGGAGTTTTTAATTGATTCTGGTTCGTTTGATCAAACTACACGCTGACGCAAATTTTTAGATCACTGCGGTGAAAAAGGCGACGTTTTATAGAAATTTAAACTCCAAGAACACTGTATTATTATTGATTTTGTAATGTTTTTTGCTTCTCCTGTAAAAAACCATTAAAGAGAAGTTTCATCCGTTTGCATTCAAGGTGACGATATATATTGTTTAATAAAAGTTTTAAATAAAATAAACATGGTAGAATTTGTGGCTTCAGCCAGTGATGGAAAATTTAAAAATTTAGATGGTACTGACCACAAAGCAAAAGAGTACTTTTTTCCACATTTTGGCACTTTTTTCAAACATATGTTCTGGAAAACAAACTTAAACATAAAAAACTAAAATACATAATTTTTTTTTTTTTTTTTTTTTTTTGCAAAATTTCAACAGCAAAATTCTGATGAGATTATACCAACAAGCAAATATACTTTTAAAAAGAATAAATTTTGTGTAGGCAATGTTGTCAACAGGGCTATGGAGTCGGAGTTGACGTTTTTGTACCGGAGTCGGAGTCTAAGTACCCACAAAAAATCCCGATTCCGACTCCAACATTTTTCGGCATAAAAATTAAAAAATCGCATAGAAAATTATATTTAAAACTATAACAAAATTCGAAAATTTGTTTTTGTTTTAAATGTAATATTCTATGCGAACGTTAACGTTCGAAACTGTTGAACAGGCTGTCAATTTCCAAAATTAAAATATTGATTCGAAATGTTAACTGAATCCTTTTCTTCACAACCCTGGTTGTCAATGCTAAGAAAAAATAAAACGCAAAATTTCTAAACAAAGAAGCATAACAAGAAAATAGTACTAAAACGGACGTGGGGGTACCGTGGTATTTTTGAAAGGAAAAAGTACCACGGTACCATAGTACTAAATTTTCCATCACTGCCATCACCATTTCATAAAACTTTCTATTACTTTTATTTACATAAGAATTGTATTACTATTTTCAAATAAACGATTTTTAAACGACCTTATAGCAGTGTTCGAAAAAAACAGTACATTATTTAGCGTTCGGCTCACAAACCCAAGAACGATATCTATTTTTTAGTGATTGTGTAGACGAACACAACCCTTAATACCGTTCGTAACTATTTTCAAGAAAGAGCCGAACATTATATAGTGTTATGTTCTTTGTTACAAAACAGAACAATTGTAGTGATACTGTACAGGTAGACAAACATTATTTTTAATGTTCTATAATGTTTCTTTTTTTACATTGATAAAGAAATGAACAAAAACAAATAATTTTAGCAACGACCGCACCACGAACAGCTTGTTGTGGATATGTTTTGTTTGTGTAAAATTATTTTGCTGGCTTTTTTTTTGTATGTGTTTTTTTGGTTTTTGTAAAAAATGTTTGTTTTGTACCAGCCAAAAGAGACGAACATTAATGAGCCGAACCGAACACAATGAAGTTTGTGGGTTTAAAAAAAACAGAACGGAATTAAATGTTCTCATCTTTTGTTGAGTTTGATAAAAACAGTATTGTTTTTGTGTTCGAAAGATGACTAACAGGGAAACGTTGTTTTTTTAATGATTATCTACCCAAACACTGTTAGCGTTTGTGTTTTCCACAAATCTATCGAACCGAACACTAAGGTTCGATATTTTGTGTTTTTTTTAACACTGCTTTCAAGTGCAATCCTTATTTGTATTATTCACAAATTTTATTTTGTTTTAGTAATAAAGTAATTTCTGTTTAAACCATGAAACAGCATACTCCATTAATGGTGAGTAATTCTGAAAAGAAACGGTTGTTAGAACGCAGAACAAGTAAGTAAAGGATCACAACTATTTTCATTATACTACTTTATAAAACTTTATAAAAAAAAACATTTATTGTGAACTGTGACGACGAAAGTATGGGCGCTGCCGCACTCTGCAAATAATATTGCACTACTTGATCCGTTTTTATCAAATGGACTAATGGACTACTCCCAGGGCTGGTCCAATGTAATGCAAGCATAAATCATGTCATTTTTAAAAAGAGTTTATAATTAAACGACGTTTCTTCGTTTTTTAACGACATGTTTTCGTTTTTAAACGATTTCCAAGCTAATAATTATAAGTATACCATGGAGTAGTTTTAAGACTACTCCTTTGTAATGGAAATCTGGGTTTATGGTCCTGCCCTAGGACATCGTAATGTTAAATAGACCATGGTTTTTCCCCACATTGGGGTTACCTTTCGACTAGTCCTAGTACCTTATTTGCAGGACAGAGGCTACCACTAACACCAACAGACAACAACATGTTGATTACAATGCCAATAACGAAGCTGCGCTAATCGCAAGTGTGTCAGTATGGGCAGTGATGCCAGGAGAAATTTAAAATTTTCCTACAAACAAAAAAAAAAAAAAAAAAAATTCCCTACACTTTTTCCTACGTTAAAAATTAATTGTTTTGTTAACATTTTAAAAATATTATAATAAAAGCATTAATTAACAACAAGAAAAAACCAAATAAATACGTAAATGCCATACGCACACATATAAAAATGCAATTTCAAAAATAACACTGTATGACAAATTAAATTTTTTTCTTTTTAGGAGAAACGCCTCTATATATCCTTTAATCTAGAGACAAAATGTAATCACTTCCCCATTTTTGTCCTTTTTAAAGAGCTTAATATTTTTTTCAAAAATACTTATTTTAAATATTTTTTTATTTTTTATTTTAAATACATTTTAGTAAATGTAAGCGCGAATGTAAATACAAAAATAAGAGAATAGTTCGCAAACGCAAACACGAATATTCGTCGCCCCATAATTATATATAAGGGGGCGACGAATACTCGGGTACATGGTTTTGGCAAGTGCTAACGGTTGCCAGGCTGTTAGAACTCACTGTATATGTTTTCTGTTAAAAATACAACATTTGAACTTAAATACTATTGCAAATATCTAAAAACAATTAATTCTAAAATGAAAATAACACGAATATTTACGTATTTTTAGACAATATATAATGTTTATTCAATATAAGGTGAACGTAAAGTTGGAATTTAACATCAATAAAAAAACAGAAATTGAGTTTCTCTGCAAACAAAGTTTGATATTGTATTAGGGACAATATTAACATAATTCTTAATTAGCTAATACTTTCGTTATTTTACCTGCAAACAAAGAAACGACATTTAAAGTTTATAATTCAATGTCAATTCCTCTTGTTTTGCTATATGGGTGTTTCTCTGGTTATGCACGCGACATTTGTACACGTTTTATTGTGTTTGAATATTAAAAAAATAGAAGTGGATTGGAATTTTAGAATGAATTCTAGAATCGTTACATTGTTTGTGATGAGTTCTTTCTAAAAAGTATATATAATGGTAAATTGAGCACTGGCATGCAATCAAAGTTGACTCACTCACGTGACAAAAATAGAAGTACCTTTTAGGACCGTAAGAAAAAGTGCGAAAGTAAGTGAATTGTAGGAGGTTTATAAATGTCTTAAAATTTGCTTAACAAAAAAACTTAATACTCCTTTTACAATTGATTGTAATGGAGAGATTATGAAGAAAGAGTGTAAACATAACATATTTCTTGCATGTAAAATAAGTATATAAAAATGTCTTTAAAAGTAGAAAATACAGAAAAATATAAAATTTTCCAGCCCAATTTGCTCAACTTAAACAGCTCAGATATGCTAGGAAACCATTATTTTATAAGAACATAGAATTTTTTTCTAATAATAAACAATAAAAGACGATGATAATCAACATTTTATTTTTTCATCCTGGTAGACCATTCTGGGGAAATGCCCATATGCAATAATTTAAAAATTAATTTTACTTGATTTTATGTATCAATTATTTCAAAACTTCTACTTTTCCTTTTATAACAGAAGCTTGAATAAATGAATTCTTATCGTAAAGTCAGAAACTTAAATAAAGGAATTCAATTCCTTGACAATCAGATAATATACTGAAAATTCCCTACATTTGCCTCAGTATAAAAAATCTGTCCTTTTTTCCCCACGCGGGAAATTTTCCAAAAAAATCCCTACAAATTGGCTTCACTAAATACGGATTCCTCCATTCTGTCATGCCAAGCCCGCTTTATGGATAGTACAAATAAAATTTCGGTTTTCTTCCGCCGGTATAACCAACGACAACGAAAGCGTATTGTCACAAATTAGTGATAATGTGCTAAATCCACCTGTGGATATCATGAACGACACATTAATGGCAAGACTCTCTCAGAGCACAAACGCATAAAAAAGCTTTTACAGGATTTCGAACTTGGCGACATGCGTCCAACATAATTGCCTCAAATCTGTCTGGATGAGTCGAGTCGCTGACAAAATATTAGAGGTAAGCAATTTATCACACTTTCAATGCAGTTTTTGTGCCACAAAACGTATCTTTAACATAGTCAACACTAGAACACAAATCAGCTTACTTGTTAAACAGGTGGCTGAGTTAAAAACAAACTTTTACCAACGTCCAGACAGCAGACCCCGCTCCTGTGACACCGAATCAAATGAAGTATGCTGGTACCACAGCAAAAACGGCGACAAAGCAAAAAGTGTCGTCAACTCTGCAGAAACGCGAAAAATCAAATAGTCTGTCCGATTTAACGGCTACCGACAGACAAGTTACAAATAATTTCCGCTTAATTATAAATGACAAAAACTCGCAACTTTAATTCCTAATTAAAACTGGTGCTGAGGTAAGTGTGGTTTCTCCTTCACCCACACAACCAATATATCCACAAACAAATTCGCATCTATATGCTCCTAACCATTCCCCAATAAAATTGTTTGGTGAGAAAACATTTACACTGAACTTGAGTCTTCATTGTGATTTCAAGTGGAAATTCATAATAGCAGATGGCACGTAACCAATAATCGGTGCAGACTTTTTGTCGTTTCAGACTTGATGGTCAACTTACGCCAGCACAAAGTCGTAGATAGTTTAACCAACGTTCAAGCAATTTGTTCAAAGACATCACTCAAGCTAATTCGACTACAAAACCCATAAGGCATATTATAATACACCGTATATAACCACTACTGTCAACTTTTTTTGAAAATGTCCCGCCAAATCAGACTTCAACTCCACTAGAAACCGCTAAATATTTAGATATAAGCTGCTTTTTCAAAGGTAAATGACTCTTAACTACGTTACATACTATGGTTTCCATCTACCGTAGCTATTTTATACCAACAAAAAAAAAAAAAAAAATTTCTTTGGCCGAGGCCACGCAATGAGCGGCTAAGCGTCAAGCGGCTGAGCGATGAGCGTCAAAAAATTAAAACATATGAAATTCTATTGAAGTGGCCACGAAATGAGCGGCATGCGAGCGAAATTTTTGAGCGGCTAAGCGGCGTCGCTCAGGAATAAAACTTGCTCTATTTTTTAGTTGTTTTCTGAGCGTCAAAAAATAAACATGGCAAAAGTAAATATGGAGCTTATGATTTCATCCGTACAAAGCCGACCGAATTATGGCAAGACAGATTATCAAATTTTAAAAATAAAAATATAACCGCGAAATTATTTTTTTGTTTTGTCAATTTGGTGTTAACTTTTAGCAACAGCAAATCAAAGCATTTCACAGACATACGGCAGTATTGTATTGGGTAGATTTATATATAAATGGCTTAATTCCCCTTGCTTGATAAATATGGACACATTAGCATGATGTGTATATTAATACTGTGTTGTAATGTGCCATATGGTCGGGCTTGACCGACTATACTTTCTCACTTGTTCATAATTTGTTTTCAATGTAAGTTAAGCGAACGAAGTCTTCGATCGAAATCGACGAACAGTCTGCAATTTTTTTTTTTCTTAAAAAACGCATAACATTTTTATGAATACGATTTTCGCGTAATAACATTGAACAAGCCACTCTTTACAATGGCATTTTAACAACTAACCACTCAGAAGTGACGCTCAGTAATAAGCCACTTGCCGCTCAAACTTGACGCTTTGACGCTCATCGCTCAGCCGCTTGACGCTTAGCCGCTCATTGCGTGGCCTCGGCCTTAGAGTAATTAATTGAGCTGTGCCGAATCTTTGATACCTTCCACCTTAAGTTAGAATATTTCCGGAGTGGTCTTTATATGGGACCTTTGATAAATTATGGGGCGGGCGATCTTCTCGAAATTTGAACAAGCAATTTATATTGTTATAAAACTATGACTGACCAAATTTTATTATAATAGAACGCAGATTAAGAGCGTTACGGTTTTATGCATACTAATATATTTTCCGAGAGTAGGCTTTATATGGGGCCAATGGTAAGTCATGGACCGATCTGTACGAAAGTTATTTCTAGTGAAATGAAACTGTGACAGACCAAAATTTATTACAATAGCATTATTTGTAACGGTTTTAGGCGTACTAAGTGTTTATAAGTATGATTTTTAGTTAAAAAGAACGAATTTGTGCAAAATCTTATATCAATATGTGCATTCTGCCACTAGCTATGCTAGTTTTTGTAACAAAATGATGAATTTTTTAGGGAGTTTGTTCCACATCTCAGTTTATAACTATTTTCCTACTGAACCAATTTTACTGAATTTCAATCCTAAACCGCTTAGGTGAACTAGAAACAATTTAATACCAATATTTATTTTTTCTTTTGAGTCGTTTGAAAGTGAGCGTGATTTCAATAGATGGTTAGATACACGGACATGGCTAAATCGACTTAAGGCCCAAATACATTCATCAAAATACTCATCAAGCATTGTGGTAGTTTTAGTGAAAATAAGTTTGTATGTGTCACACCGACGATGCTGGATGGAAAATCAAATAATTTAGATATGACGGCGAATATTACGTCAAGCACACGTACACGATGAATACGCCGGCTGGACAAGCATTTGACAAGTGTATTTGGGCCTTTAGAATTACTAAATGATATTGAAAATATAAATTTTTTAGGGTCTTAGATAAATATTAAAACAGTTTCTTAGTTTCACACAAACTATGTTGTGGTGGATGGTATACAAATTTAGATCAATACCTTACCTTTTGCTTAAATTTTTTTTTAGCAAAGTTAAAGTTGTGAATTGTCACATACAGCCCTAACAAAATACTTACTGAAAATCGAAAAAAATTTCACATACAATCCTTAATTAAAACTAAAAAAAGTACAGTAATTAAAGTGAGTAAAACCGTGAACATAAACAAGTAGTTTTTAACCAGAAAAACAAAAAATCTTAATAAGAGAAAGTATAAAATCTGTAAATTTAAATATTGAGAAATGTTTTTGTAGCGTAAATGAGCCGCTGAGAGTTGTTGAAAAACGCTAAATTTCCTGCTTACCGCTAAAATGTATTTTTTCCCGCGGGAAAATCTCTAAATTGACAACAGTTTTTGGAAAACGAAGACCACTATCCCCGAAACGTTGAAAGTGGATTAATTGGAAATACAAACCCTTATGGAAGGAGGTATGTGTCTCCCGTCACGAAGTCCTTGGGCCTCACCTTAACACATGATTCAAAAAAAGAATGGGCGTTGTAGAAGACAAGCACTAAACGCCAAAGGATTCGTACAATCCTCGAATGGATAACTGACGTGTGAAAGACATTACCAAACTAAAACACTATTTTAATTGAAAGTGAAATCAATATTAATTCTGTATAATGAAGCTTCTATATAATGAAGTGATTTTATGATCCCATGACTTCATTATAGGGAAGTTCGACACTACCTATAAAGAAGGTATTCCCAGGGCTGGGCATTATTTGAAATGAATGTAGTTGAAATACGTATATATATTTTAAATACATGACGTGCAAGTATTTTGTATTTTAAATACATGTCCAGCAAGTATTTTGTATTTTAAATACAAAATGGGAGTATTTTGTATTTTAAAAACATAGTTTAAATGAATTATTGGGAAAGTTAAGTAAGCACTTTCGCGGCTATAGAACTGGAATATTTACAGGAATTCATTGTAGTTTTAAAACCTATTGTCTCTGCTTTAGATTACCTTCAGGGTAACAACGGTTATTACGGAAAACTTTTGCGGACTTTAATGTCTGTTAGAACCAGATTAAATCGGTTGAATGAAAACAATTCAAGATATTTAAGTCCTATTATACCACTTCTAAAAGAGAGCTTGGAAAAAAGATTTAATATGTTTTTTAAACTATCAGCGGAAATAAATAAAGCTATTTTGGGCTCCTGTTATCATCCTGGTTATAAGATGCGTTGGCTGCCAGAAAACATCACGATAGAAGAAAGCCAAAGAATCCAAAATCTTGCAATTTATACTCTGAGAAAAGTTACAAAAAACTTAAAATGACACCTGCTGCCGTATTCCGTAATTCTCTTAGCTAAATCTCGATCGCTAAAATTCCTTAAAGAAAGCCAAATTTAAAATTTTTAGCGATGACACTAAAAGCTAAAATTGCGGCAAATTAAATTTGTATCGCACTGCCAAATTTAGCAATGCACGTTATTGAATTACATTTGTAGCCAAAAATTGCTAAATCAACTTTATGGATTTTTAGCGATAGAGATTTAGCTTTAGCGAATTACGGAATACGGCTGCTGGAATTATCAAAAGTAGAAGCACCAGTAAAGAAGACGATGATTTTGTTGTTTCCGTAGATAGGGATGATGGTGAATCTAGGACATCAAATTTGGAGTTGGAATTTGTCAGTTTTCTCAGTGACAAGAGCAAAGACATTATCACTCTTGACAGCTATCCAAATATAAAAAGAGTATTCATAGAGTTTAATACAATTTTGTGCTCATCATAGAAAGATCATTTTATCCAGCAGGTTTTATTTATTCTCCAACAAGAATCTGTTTGTCTGATGCTACATTCAAAAATCTGATATTTATGAAAGGAAACAATTGTTTTGTTAATTAGTTTTATCAAATGTATTTTTTTGTTTGAATAAAAATGGTGTATTTCGTATTTTAATTACTTACATGTACATGACGTGGAAGTATTTTGTATTTAAAATACGTATGTACAATAAATGGAATTATTTTGTATATGAAATACATACAGATGTATAAGTATTTTGTATTTTAAATACATGACCTGAAAATATTTTGTATTTTGTATTTTAAATACATGACCAGCAAGTACTTTGTATTTTAAATACCGCAAACCATGTATTTCGACAACACTGGGTATTCCAACAAAATTTAGCAACATGTCAAAACCGAATACTGGCCTCATGATGTTCGTTGATGATGGGTTGGTAAGAATCGGAATGTTGAATTACTACGACATACCGAATAATCAAAAACTATTATGTAATACCATTGATTGTTTATGGAATAGAAATTCAGGTCTGGCAATAATGTTTTCTTAGCAAATATTCCAATATTTGATTATCAAAGATACAAACCATGTAGTGACACCAATTGGAGACAACTGAAAATTAACCAAACTCATTAATTTCATGCATGGAGAGTTAAAAAAATGTGGTGAAAAGTATATACCAATTTGACATTCAGGTTTGTGACAATGATAAAAGAGGGGAATTTCGACATATTTTAATAAAAACATGGTATAATAAGTACAAGGTACTTATCTGTGACATTTTGACAAATCATCTGAAAACTAATTTAAAAAATTGAAAAGAATTTTGTTCATACGAATGTTCATTTAAATAACATTTTTGTTTTGTATTTTGTATAAAAACTATTTTTTCACCTCAGATATAATCATAAGAAAATAAGTTCTCAATTTTAAAACCCATGTAATATCAAACAAAGGAAAATAAGAAAAATTTAAAAAGCGCCAAAAATCAAAAAAAAAAAACAAAATAATCTTATCACTATTACTTAGGTTTTTATTTTATTTTAAAATTTTTTAATTTAAAAGTTCTTAAATTCCAAACTTTACCCAGAAATTAATTTCAAATAAACAATATGTTCAATAAAATTAAGTTATATTTAAAAAATTTAGTTTGCAATATCTAAAAAGTGCAATATATGTTTGTATGTTTAAATATAAATATTTGCAATATTTCGTTGATCAACATTACATTCACTGTTGCCAAAAAATTTTTCTAATAAATCTGAAAAATTGGACTAAAAAATCTGGAAAAAATAGTTAAAATCTGCAAAAAATCTGGGAGCTTAAAAATATTTATTTTGGGGTTGATTTTGTATTTAGTTTTGGATTCATGCAACAATCGAAAGCTAAAGCCGATATTTTAATTTTTCTTGGTACAATAAAATTAAAAGTTAATATGTTAAGAAATTAAATTTATATAACTAGCATAAAAATGTATATTCAAATACGTTTGGGGGATTCACAAGGTATTCATAAAGTTTTAAAGTCATATGTCTTAAAATAATTACAGAAAATATATATGACTGCTTGTAATTTAGATATCTACTGTACAGTTATGACGAATCAATGAACACAGCATTAAAATTTTTATTTTGTTTGAAACACAACAATAATTTTTTCAAATACATAATTTTAAAATATTATTTAGGACATTATGACGATATGACTTAATAGCACACCTTGTGAATCCCCCAATTGTGTAAACACAGTATCATATCATCGTAGATATTTCAAATAATTTAATGAATTTATTAATTGTAAATTTCAGAAGTCATTTGTCCTAAATTTTTTTTTTGTATTAGAGTATTTAAATTTACTTGATATTCGTTCCACATTAGCTGATGAATGTTTCAAAAAAAATTTTTTTTTAATAAAAAGGCACAATTTTCAGAATAATATTCTTGAATCAAAACTTTTAATTTTACATTTATTTTTGTAAGTGTAAAGTGTAATTAATTGTTTTTTTTTTATTTATAAAATATTGGATACCAAGATTCAATTGTTTGCATATCTTCGTCGGATATTAAATTTGCAAACTGTTTATAAGGCCCCTATTGCTGTTTTCTTAATTTTTGTAGTATGGCTTACAACTTTATTAAATTGCGGTGAACAAAAACATAACAAAAATTACAACTGATCACAACCAGTTGTCTTTATTACAACTCAACTGAGTTGAGTTGTAAACCGCAATAGGGGCCTTAAACTTCATATATTGAGTTTAACTCACCATTTACTTAAATATTTGGATTTATTCCTTTTAAACATTTTAATTCAACTCCTAAATCCAATCTTTTAAAAAGTTGGTCACAAATTTAATATAAAAGTCTTTAAAATTTCTTCAATTTTGAAAGATCTGCAATTTGACAGCAACATTCTGCAAATCTCACTACGTCATTTTTGCAATGAAAAATCAGCAAAATGCAGAGAAATCTGCACTTTTGGCAACAGTGATCCCTACAGATAATATTGGACTACGTGGTCCATTGTGGCTTAAATGGACTTTTTCAACATGGTCCAATGTACATGTTATAAGAAATTAACATGCAGTGCTGCCAACAACTGCATGTTGTATACTTTTCTATAGTTTACAGTATTACACATTGGTAGCCCTGTTGGTTTCCATTGTTAATTGTTTATTTAAAAGTAAAAGTTTGTGATATTTAGTACTCCATGGAGTAGTTTAGGGACTACTTTGGTGGGTTATATGGTCCCCTCCTAGGTAATCGTAATGTTAAATGAAACACCTTCTGCCCATATATTTGGAGTTGTTTTGGAGTACTCCTAGTCCTTTATGGACTACTCTTTACATGCATGTATGGACTAGTCTCATTATCTGCAGGGATTACATGGGTAAATAATGACAACTCTCCCTAATGAATGTAACTTGTACTTGTTATCAGTGTTCCCAGTTTTGGGGATTTACCCCAAAATTGGCGATTTTTTTTAATTATTGGGCATACAAATTTCGTGAAAATCCTTAAATTGATTAAAACAGTGATTGAATTTTTGCATTAAATTGATTAAATTTTTAATTGAATAAATTAAACAGTGTATTTGAAATACAATCTAAATTCAATTACGCAAATTATTCAATCAAACAATTTGTTAATTGAATAAGGTTGTTAAATCAATTCAGTTGATGGTTAAATGAAGCAAAATAATAATATTTAAAATATATGTTTTATTTAAATATGGTTTAAAAATTACTTGTTTTATTTGTTTAATTGTAATAGCTCATGCTTAATTGCACAAATTTTGGAAGATTTTTTTGACAAAGGAATTTCATACATACAACTTTGTATAAAATTGTAGAATAACTCTGATTCTTCAGGGTATTTAAGATTGAAAACAAAAACTGTTTTTGTTGTGTAATTTGGCTGTACTTTTTTTCACCTATTCACTTTAAACGCACAACATGAAATGACGCCAAAAATAATTCAAGAATTAACAAACAAAGAAAATAAACACCAAATTTCGATAACCACCGTCAACAATGTGGTCAGCCACAAGGCGATTTTTTATTTTACGCATAATATACATATGTATGTATGTAGGCTCATTATTGACATTAGTGGTGGTCATAATTGTAATTCGTCTATAAAAAATCTCAGTTAATTTTTTACTTGTTGATAGTTTTTTTTTGCACTCGACGCTTAGTCTGTGTTCATACGGCTCATGTCTTATTGACAAGATTGCTACTTTATAGGCGAGAGGGACGAGGGGAAAAGAAACGAGTACACAGATGCATGTACTGTCTTTACGTTTTGCTGTTTCATTCGTTGTTTAATTTTGTTATTGTTTTCAATATCAAAAAAGCACATGTCGTCAACATGACATGAATCATTTGAACACCAATTCATGTTCAAAGAAGAAAAAGGAAGAATCTTGTCAATAAGACATGAACCGTATAAACTCAGACTTAGTGTTCTTTTTTTTTGATGACAAAAACATGTGTGTTTGTGTGTGTGTAAGGGCAAAGACAATAAATTTATAAAGATGTTGGTTGCATTTGTAAAATTTTTCGCAAACTGTTGGTGAGGGAGGAAAGCAACAAAGTGTTCAATTCAAACAACAGAGTTGATTGATTCAATTAAACTTATAATTAAAATTAAGCTAAAATCAAGTAAAATTTTAATTGAAAAAAAAAATATTTTTTTTTAATTCAATCAATTAAGAACGTAATCAAATTTATTTTAAAATTCAAAAATCACTATTAATTGAAAAAAACTGCCAATAATTTTTTCTTCTTACAACCAAAATCAATATATGTAACAGAATACAATATGAGTTATTAGGAGCTCTTCCTAGAATAGAAGTGTGTACACTTTAAAATAATGCAGCTTGCTGTGACAAATTTATTTAATAATCTTAAATGCACTTTTTAAACAAACAACATGTAAAACAAAATTGCATTGGCTTATGAATTAGAAGATTATGGATTCCCTAGTTTTGGAAATGATAAATATGTATTGACGCATAATTATTTTTCTTTTGCGTTTTAACGTTACCCTTATAACATACTATACATGTGTACATCGATACGTAGAACTCAAAGAGTTTTAATTGTATTACACAAATGGATTTATTTAAATAAATCAATGTTTGCATATTTTTCCATTGACGTAATATTCAGGCATGTCACAAATTCCGATCGGAATGGTTTTAATTCCGTATGTTCAATTCCGATCGATTTAGTTTTAGCTTCTTAAGATTCCGATCGATTTTGCTAAATGTGTTTTTTTATAACAACTCTGGTTTTACAATTGGATATGGCAACTTTACATAAAAACCATATGATTTTTGTGTTAAAGGTGCTATCAGATGGGATGTATTTTACATATGTACTGTCACTTTTCTTACCCATATGTAATTCCGTATGTATGTCAAAATTTCCAGTTTACATACGATTCATAATTTTTGCTATCACACCTGCTTATGTTTTTCCTTATGACATAACCTATAAATGTAAACAAAAGCTGACTTTTGTTTACGTTTCAAAACAAACCAGCTGTTTTGTTTATGTTTGCCACAGGAAAATAGAGCGTGTTCTAATCGAAAAAGTTACATTTCCACATGTATTTCACACATGCAAAGTTTCATATGTATCACACGATATGGACAACTTTTACATATGGAAAATTGGACAGTACATATGTAAAAAAACATCCCGTCTGATAGCACCTTAAGTATTGCAATGTTCAGCGTAGAAATGAGAAAAGTGGTTTGTGAGGAAAAAAAGGTAGCAACGCAACGGTAAAGAATATAAAGTAAAATAAATAAATCAAAAGTGTGTTATTTCTTCAATCTTTATCATTAAAAACATTTATTTATCCATAAAAAATAGTTCTAAGTAGTTTTTTCGGTTATAAAATACTGAAACAATCAATTCCACTTAGAAAACCAAAAGTGGTTTCATTCCGAAAAAATTTTTCGTTTTTCGTTTTCTGAAGAAGCAAAATACGGAATTAAAACCACTTCCGATCGGAATGGAATTCTATGACAGGGGTGATTATGTATTTTATTTTTAAGATAAGAAAATGGCTATTTTGGGGATTTTTGGGGATGAAAAATCACAAATTGGGGATATGGCTTAAAATAAAACTGGAAACTCTGCTTGTTATATGCAGGGACCGTAATGCTGGGTACACACAGTGCAACCTACATGCAATCTGTTTCAATGCAACCTCAAAATATCAAAGCGTTTTGATGTTGATGCAATCTGGAATGAATGAAAATGAATTTAATTCACTAGATTGCGTAAACGCGTTGCATAGTGTGTACCCAGCATAACAGTTATGCCTTTTTTCATAAAAGTCAGATGAAAACAGTTATTTATTGATTTTTATTTTTTGGAACAAAAATAACTGTTATTTTTTGATTTTTATTTTTTTGATTAAAAATAACAGTTATTTTTTGATTTTTATTTTTTAGATTAAAAATAACAGTTATTTTTTGATTTTTATTTTTTTGAACAACAGTTATATATTGATTTTTATTTTTTCGAGCAAAAATAAAAGTTATTCTCTAAATA
This sequence comes from Pollenia angustigena, assembly GCA_930367215.1. Lineage (NCBI taxonomy): Eukaryota > Metazoa > Arthropoda > Insecta > Diptera > Polleniidae > Pollenia > Pollenia angustigena. The sequence goes on along the minus strand of OV884058.1, from coordinate 232,145,759 downwards.
AATTTACGTGTTTTAATAATTAAGATGACTTTAATAATTATTTTAATGTGCATAAGGAATTCCAAAGATAATTTCACACTAAAATGAAAATTTTAAGTCAACTAAATTATAAAATCACGTACATTTATTTAGAGAATAACTTTTGTTTTTGATCGAAAAAATAAAAATCAAAAAATACCTGTTATTTTTGTTCAAAAAAATAAAAATCAAAAAATAACTATAATTTTTGATCAAAAAAATAAAAATCAAAAAATAACAGTTATTTTTGTTCAAAAAAATAAAAATCAAAAAATAACTATTAAGTTTGATCGAAAATATAAAAATCAATATATTTTATCATTGACAAGTGCATGAGGAACAATATGGTATACTTGAATCAGTTTTTCGACATTTAATTCTATATGCTTTTTTTGTTTTAAAATTCCAATATAACTGTTTTTTTCGGTCCCTGTACCGAATGAATAAAAATAATATTTATATATCTCAATTGTTTTTAATTATTTATTTTTATTGCTTATTACATGTTGCGTAAATCTACTTAAACTATATTTGTGTTATATATATATACTATACATTTAAATTTATATACAAAATTTTATAAAAAAAATCTTTAAAAGGTAGATAATTATGTTAATATTTATATGGGATAAATAATTTTTATTTGTCGAGATTTTATTTTTTATTTCTACAACTGGCATTTAAATTTTTTCTTGTTTTTAATCTACTTTAGCTTTTAAAATGAATATTTTTTTTTTTGTTGTTTTGAACAAATAAATGCATGTTTAATTTAGAATTTAAATATTGATTGTAAAGTAAATGATTTACTTTCCTGAGTCAAACGTAACCACATTTTGTTGTTTGTGCCTCTTCTATTTCATGTAGCTTAATGAACGCACACATACATACATACATATTTGAACGGGTGGTAAGAATGTGTTTTTCGATTATTTATAAATACTGACTAAAAAAATTAGAAAACTAATTTATTCATAAACATTTTGGCACTGTTGTTTTTAATACATATTGAATTGGTTTACTGATTCTTGAAGCACAAAGAGGTTACTGGCCAAATTAATAGTTAATCCCCTACAATGCATTGGTCGATTATAGAAATATTCGATCAATTTTTGAATTCTCAAGTGTTTGAGTTACGCTAATTAAGTCTATATAATTCTAGAATATTGTTTTTAAGTTTTGTAGGCAACCTTTATTGCTTTATTTGCAGTTAAATATAAAGTACTAAATGCTTTTAAATATTATTGATGAATTTGTTTTTCCTTTTTAAAATTATAAATTTTTTAAGTGTAATTTCTTTTGCCTTAAGATCCCTTTCTTTCAATATTTTGGGATTTCTATGTTTGGTGTAACACATTGTATTTGTTTAAAATCTATCGATGTAATGCTTGAAAATAATTTCCTTAATGATTTAAAAAGAAGTGTGCATAAACAATATTTCTACAAAAGTCTGCACATTATGTAGGTTCGTTTGTATATTGTCATTGACTAAATTCTAGCATATTTAACTATTTCGATCGCATATACAATATTAAATAATTCTTGTGTGCCACATAAAACTTACAGTACATTGTTTTATTGTTTTTTTTTTTTTTTATTATTTTTAAAGCTAAACTAGACCAAAATCCGTACATACAGAAGTGGGTTGATTATTTTGTGGTTTTTCCATTGCTGACGCATTTGTGGTATTGGCGGCCGCAGCAGCTGCAGCGGCAGCAGCTGCTGCTGCCATATTTAATTCCACTAACGTATCGATGCTGTTTAGACTGACACCTTGTAATATTTTCTGCGCTGCCAGAGAAGTGAAATTAAATGATAAATCCGTTAAACTGGGAAAGTTAAATAGATCCTCGGCTTCGGCTTGATCTTTGGAAAGGCTGAGACGACGATCGAGCGCCTCTTTGCGTATCGATTTATCCGTTGTTGTTGTACAATTGGTGTCTTTTTGTGCCAAATTGGGTTCACTGCCAATGGAAATGCTATTCTTCTGTAGTATTTGCACCAAACTGCCACCACTCAATGATGTATTTGAATTGAGATTGTCATTCTTTGTCAAAAGCGTTGACGAATCATAGCGCAAGTTATTTAATTCACAATTAGAGTTGATAGCTTTGGCCAATGTATCCTTGAAGGTTTTCTCATAAAATCGTAAGTTGCCCACTGAACCTGATATTTCCGCTTTTGGTTTGGAGAATTCTACCGCTGAAACACTTTTCTCTTCAATTGGTGACTGAGCTGGAGTATCACAATTCTTGAGCACATTGTTTTTGTAAATTAGATGACCAGTATTTGTAGGGGGTATGGGTAAGCCGAGGTTTCGACTGTTGTTCATGGCCGTGGAGTTATCATTGTAGATATTTTTGGAGAACTTTGGCAATTCATTGGCGTCAGTAGACTTGTCGTTCGATAACGTACTCATGTACGACAAAGTATCAGCATCAGATTCCCGGCAGGAACCATTCTCCGAAGACTTTTGCTCGCTTATAGTTTCTGGTGACTGGTGATTACTTCTCTCTTGTCTTTCTGCAGAGGTGTGTTGCATCCCTGGCATTTGTTGCTTAGACAAGGTTTTTCTAATAATTTCTCCCCTTTCATTGCTTGTGGTCTCGTTGTTTATTATGAAAACATTTGAATTTTCTGTTAGCTTGCTGTTTTCAAAAGTTATCACACTGTGTGCCGGAGTATTTTGTACCACAATTTTTGTATTTGGCAGATTATGCTGACCATCATTGGAGGTGGTTAGTTTTAAGGTTATGGAATTATTTGAAGTAGAATTCGTAATTGCTGGTGTATTTTCCGTGTTGTCGGAAGTGGAGGTATCGTTGCTATTTGTTGCTCTGGATTCAGAAGAGTTATTGGTAGTTGAAGACTGATTTCTCATAACCTGTTCGGCATTGCGAGCTCTAAGTATTTGATGTCTAGGTGTTCCTCTTGGCGAACCATTAAGCATGATTATAGATCTTGGCTGTATTACTGTTGAGCTCGTCGAACGTTGAGATTCAAGACTAGAATGACCGCTTGTTCTACAGTAGGATACTTTGCCACTTTCAATGCTGGAAGGACCTGATGGATAAAGAGAAGTTTTGCCGGACTCTAAACTGGAGGGACCACTCTGCCACATGCGATAGTCATTTCTAGTTTCTTGGCTTCTTCCTATTGAGTTCGAAGACTTTTGTGAAGAATTGGCGCTGCGGGAAGGTGAATGCTCTAGCATGTGCCGGGCGACAGAACCACTTTGTATGGACTTTTGTGAGCTTTTGTAGGGCGTACTTGTACGGGCAGACGATAATGTGGCAGAAGATTGATTACCTTTCGTCGTTGTTACAGAACTATTATTTGTGTTTGCCGTTGCCGGTATCGATTGCGTTGATCTGGGCAAGGAACTACTACAGTATGCGGGTGATCGTCGTCGTATTGGTGAACAATCTCGCGACGATATCAAAAACGTTGATTCACTGGATAAATTCCGCCTGTGTCGTCGAGGAAGTGTTAATGAGCGTTGACTCAATTCGGAACCATCATAGAAAGTAGAATTCGATAGTGTGTGTATTGTGGGCATGTCCTGCAAAATTGTAAATTATTATTAGAACTGTATTACTTTATAAGTGCTTACATGATCTTGTGTTTGCGTGCCAACACTGTGCAAGTGAACGGCTTTGGAGTTGAACCATTCTGCTGGAGGAAATTGTCCGGAATACGTTTCAAGTTGGCGCGCCTTATTTCGCCCACTGCGGCGAAATAGACGTGATAGCAAAGATCCTTTTTCTGGTAAATAGAAAAGTCAGTGTTTAGCAAATAACAGAACTTTTAACTAGTGTACATTTTAGGATGATATTAAGCGTTATATTCCTTATAACGTTCGTATAGCTGAATTAAAATGTCCACAAAGGAATCCTCTCAATCCAAGATAATTTGTCTTTTTTTATTGAATACATACAATTTTCAAAAAACGGCCTGTTCGGAAATTTTAAATCACGATTTTGAAATCACATGCGTTATTTTGTTAACACTGTTTTTGCGTTTCTCTGTGAGCTTTCGGTAAATCAAAATCAGACCGAAAAACACAAAAACATAACACCACAATATCACACGTGGAGCTTTAAAAAGCCCGTGTGATTTGAGACCATGTGATTTGAATCAAAGTGATTTTCAGAACAGGCCTGTATATCGCTAGCTTAAATGCAAAAAAACGTAACTAACAAAAATATAATTTTACAGGAGAAGCAAATAACTTTGTAAAGTGAAAACTATAAACATGTCAGAAAAACATGCATTGATAAGTCGTCCATGGAATTCTTCAACCAATTTTTAAAGAAAACCATTTCATTATATTTTCTTAGAAAAAAATGTGTAATTACGTCGTTTTGCATCAACAAACAAAAAAACTTGTAAAGCGCAATTTTTGATCGCAGAAGTGTAAAATTTTGTTAAGACATGCAGTTTTATAGCATTCATAATAATCAATCAAAAACTCGATTTTGAATTTTTTGTTAGTTACGTCTTTTTGCATTTTAGCTAACGATATGTATGTAGCATTTATAATCTAGCTAAAAGTTTCTTACGTTTGTAAGTTTAAATGTTACTTAAAGAACCGTGTAGAATACTTACTTGGCGATGAAGAATCTGTGCTTTGGTATTCCGAACTGCTACTATCCGTATTTAGGGCTTGTGCATATGTTTTTGAAAGACTTCTTGTTGAGGCACATCTTTGTAATCGTTTCGAAGATCCAAAAAGCCTTAAACTATGTCTTCGTTCCAGACTGCGAGGCGTTGGAAATGAAGAACTTCTTCGTTTTGATGTTCGTGGATACAAAATTTTGTCATTTGAATTGCCTTGAAAGAATATTTTTGAAATACGTTAATGTTATGATTAAAGCATTAAACAAAAAAAAAAAAGAAAAAAATATTTACCACCGCATATAACGTCGGCTAAGTTAGTCTGAATGCATTGATGTGTTAAATCTCCATCACGTTCTGTAGAAATTTCGCCATATAACGAGTGCAAAGCTTCGGCATTAGTCATCAACATAGTGCGGGGTTCTTGGGGAACACTATCAGTTGATTCATCTAAATCCATATAACCATTATGATGACTACGTGGACGTGAACGACTACGACGGCGCCTGTTTAATACAATTTTTTTTTAAGTATCTTGAGTTAATGCAATATTTAGAATGACTTACTCTGGAGTTAATATGAAGTAACCCTTTGATGTTTGATAGATTTTTTGTTCTTGCATCAATTGAGCCAAAGAATCGTAAATCACTTCTATTGAGGGTGGAGTCATATGAGGAAAGCGCACTTCAATTCTTGTGCGTATATTTTCAATTGTAGCCGAATGACCTTCTGCTGTCAGATCCATAATGACATCACATAGAGCTTCAGGTAATGGAGTAAACTGGCCTTGTATAATTGGTGTCACAATGCAATCGTCAATGTCCCCTAAAATTAAAAAAATTTATTCACTTTTAGTTAACATTAACAACTTTCTTATTTTTTATTTTTTTATAAGTCTAGGAATTAATTTTTAAAAATTTATTTACGTTATTTTTAAATTCAATAAAGTGTTGTTTTTAAATATTATTCACAAATTCTTCGGGGATGATAAGGTCGATTTGGTTTTACTCTCAGTGGCGTTTTCGCTCTTTGGGCAGAGACAAATGGACATCGTTTAACTGGCAAACGCATTTCTTGTGGTGGGGAAATATTCCCGATATCAAATGAATTTTCTGTAGCACACCGACAGTTTGATAATTGTGAGGGCGAAACACTACGTTTACATTGTCTTATACAACCGGATGCCAAATCGGGTGGTGATACATTGGACAAATCTAATCGACTTGGTGATTTGCGAGACCTATTTCGGTTTAATTTATCTAATTGATAAGAGCTTGGCGAATATTGGACATTCCTTCTGCAACAAGAAGCCAATACAGGAGGCGATATATTCGATAGTTCATTGTAAACTCCTTGACGTCTAATACAACCTGATGCTAGCGGTGGTTGTGATACATTTTCCAGATTATTGTCTTGAGCCAGTGGTAGCCCTCTTGCGGCACGTTGCAAACATCCACTGGCTAGTGTTGGGGGAGAAATATTTGACATCTCTAAAGCATCTGTCGGATTAGTAGCTGGTGGAAGCGAAAATGTACGCGAAGAAGCTGATACTTTTCCAGAACATTCGTCATAATTTTCAACCGAAATACTATTGGCAGTTTCTTCAGTTCCAGTAGGACTATACTGTATAGAATAGTCTGTATAATTACGAAATGTTGGAGATTTAGAAACTCCGGAAATATTATCGATATGATGAATTTGTTGTGGCGACCAACTATCCTTTTGATTACCAGAAGGAGGTGAAGGGTCCGCCAGCATAAATCCCGATCTATAAGGGGAATATTTCCGACTTTCCATGCCAGCTGGTGGTGTGACATCTGATAATTGAGAAGAAGTTTTAGGACAATTATATGTTACATTACGCGGGCTAGCAGGAACATTATAAGTCTTATTATGAGCTGCAACATTAAAAGTCGCATCTGCATTGGGCGCACAAAATGCATCATCTAACGATAACTGACGACTAGGACAAGAATTTTTTTGAATACTCGAAGGAAGTGAAGTGTCTGCCAGCATAAATCCCGATCTATAAGGGGTATTTTTCTGACCGCCCATACCAGATGGTGGTGTAACATCTGATAATTTAAAAGAAGTTTTAGGACAGTTATAAGTAACGTTACGCGGGCTAGCAGGAAAAATAAAAGCCTTATTAAGATCTACATTATTGGGCCAACAATATGTTTTTTCTAATGGTAACTGACGTCTGGGATGGCATGGTGCCGAAGCCTTGTTTTGATCAACATTGAATGAATAATCATCCAATGTACTTTCATAACTGGCCTCTTCATCACTATATAAACTGTTGCAAAACGGTGTCTCATCAGTGGTGTCAAACGAACTATCATAAGTCATTTCCCCACTTTTATCCAAATTCCCACAGCAGGAGCCGTATATATGTTCAATATCCTCGGCTGCTCGAGCTAAAATTTCCCACAAATCTGGTCCAGCACCACCTTTTAATCGATCTTTTTGCTGGTTTTCTATTAATTTCCTTTTCATTTCGCTTAATTTCTCCCAACGCTCACATTGTTTTTGTTTCTCTTGCTGATTATTTTCGCCGCGAACAGCGTTTTGCATAATCTCATCTAGTTCGTTTTCAGACAAGCAAAATAATTGCGAAGGAGTGAGTTTGAGCTTATGGGACCAAAAAACTATTTCTTGTTTGGTAAGATCTGAGAATTCATCATCTTTTAGAGGATGTACTGGCAATTTTGAAGAATAATTAGATTGTTCCGAAGACATAACATGAAATTTGGATTTAACTTATGTAAATTTATATTTATTTAGAAAATTTCAGTTAAATAATTTTTTTTAACAATTTTTTTTTTAAACAGACGATTTTAATCAAAAATGACAGTATTTTACTAACATACTCATATAGGGAAATTTAGAATTGTTGTGTTCCCATATTGGCTTATAGCTTTTAGCCATGTTACAAAAACGTTTTATTAAAACAATAAATAAAAAAAACCGACACGTATCTAATATCCATATCTATCTGCCGTAAAAATATCGCGCTATTTGGTAATGAAACAATTTTTTGGTAATGAAACTATTGGCTTAAAAATCTTATTCATATGCCTTTAATATTAAATTAAAAATTGTTTTGCTTCCACTGAGAATTTGTAAGGTTTGAATTAATACCCTCTTTATGATCAAGTGCGATATATTGAATAATCTTTCATGTACTTATTGGAACTACAGCAGCTCATGTTTACAACAAACTCGTAGATACCAAGAATTAAATTTGTTATTTAACAAGTTAGAGTGCTATATTCGGCTGTGCCGATTTTTTGCTACTTTCTACCGACAATTCGAATATTCGATCTTCGCGAAATTGAACAATGTGATTTCTAGTCTTATGAAACTGGGACAGTTACAATTTTTATGCGGCAATTTGATTCGTTAAGATTTGACGCGTACTAAACTATTTTCAGAGGGAAATTTTTGTATCGAGCCTATTGTAGATTGCAGACCGATCCTCACGAAGTCGCCAGTATGGTTTCTAGTCATATAAAACTGAAACCGTTTTCCGAGAATACAGTTTATATTGATCGATCTTCATGAAAGTTGACTGTTTGATTTCCAAGGTTTCCAATTAAGCCATTTTCCGGCTAGATCTGGCGGTTTTTTTCATCTACCGATAACAAAAAAATAGATAGTTTTCATCTAGCCGAAATATCTAGCCATTTTTATTTTAATTTTTGTATTATTTTTAATGAAAATTTTTTGGCGCCCAGTGCCCAATGTTCCGAAACTCCAGCGTCGAAGAAAATTTCGATTGAAACGTGAGAAATGAAACAAAAATGCTATAGAACAAACAACGGGGTTTCTCACATAACTGCGTCTATAACATTTTGGCGAGTAATAGCTCTCATGTAAGGAAATTACTCGCCAATGTACAGAAAAAGCGTGTCTGTAAAATTTTTGTGAGAAAGTTGCCGGTTTGAACTGTCAAATAAACTCACGAATAAAAATGGGGTGAGAAAAATGTTGTTGCAATGAATAATTACACGATAAATATAAGTTTTTTCTTCTTAGTTGATTTTTTTATTGTTTAATTATTTTGCTTCTAACATTTTTTAAAAATATGCGAATGTTTTCAAAGCCATTTTGTAAACAACAAACATAAAAGTCGCACCTTACATTATTTGGTATAGCCGAAGGTTGTTTTTTCGTATCTGTTGTTGAAAATTTATTAATTTTATTAAATTTTGGTCGCCGTTAACGTATGTGTGACTGGCGTTCGCAACGTCTGCAAATTCACATCGGCTTCGAGTGGAATATTATGGCATTTATAACGTAACGACGTAATCTCTTTTGATAGTTTGAGACACACTTTTTTCACTTTTCGAAAAACGATGGAATATTTTGATTGACATCATTTCGATGCGAGAAGTTCTCACCAAAGTTACATAACATGAATACAGAGCTAATTATTTGCCATCTGATACTTTTACAATCATGCGAAATTTCAGTTCGAAAGTCCGAATCAAGTTGCAATGATAATTAGGAATATGTAGAAAATTTATAGACTCTTCTGATAATCGTCTAAAGAATCTCCAAAAATAAATGTGTAGTGTTTGAAGATTTCGCGTATGCAGCAGTTTGACTCAGCCTCCATTTCCACAAAAACAGCAAGACCATTTGTATCGTCTTAAAAACATAAACATAAACATGATGTATGGTGTCAACGGATATTACCTGAGCCCAAGGCGAATTCATCCCAGGTAATCTCGGTACTACAACAAGTACAACTCGTACAAAAACCACAAGCAATTTGTTTTTGTAAAATCAGTGTACAATGTCAAAAACAGAAATAAAACAAAACAGAAACAAAGATAATAAAAGAGAATAAACAAAATTTTGACATCCAACCGTGATTTTAGCTAATATCAGCAGGGCTTTTAAGACCACCTGTAATAAATTCGCCTTGCCTGAGCCCGACTTTTCTGATTGCACTGACAGCAATCTACGTGCAGTTTGAACAGTTTTTGAAGATGAGTTAAAGCAAATGCTATGTAACGAAAATACCAGTAAAGCGGTGCACGCAGAAAAGGCTATATTTGAAGAAAATCACTATTTAAATCAGAGCAATAAAATTATCTTACGTACAAACACTTTAGAAGTGCGTAAACAGTTTTATATATTTTGGACCAAAATTTACATGTGACTTTACTTCATTATTTCAAAGACAAATAAACGTTTTTTTGGAATACTGTTTATGGATTCTTCATACTGAATCAATTTTCTACAAAACTGCATCATTACATTTTTAAAGTTTATGTGTCGAAAAAATGACTTATTGCACAAAAAATCCCACTGTGCGGTGTATAGTTGACAAGAGCACGTAAAAAACCCGATGAATGAAATGGGAGTTTTTCTTGGTATCCTAATTGTTACAGATTATGCTTGAGTTCCTTCAAAGAGAGATTATTGTTGAAATAAAAGCGATCTTTAAAATTAAATGGTTTCGGATTCTATTCTTAGAAATTGTTTTGATGCGATATTTCGTCATATACATATATTTAATTGTGAATCTACACCAAAATCCTGATAATGATAAAATCTAGAAACTACTTTATATTTTTTTGCATAAAACGCATTTAGTAAAAAAAAATATTTTCTGTTACCTTTTATGTAATAAATAGTGAAAAATGCAAGGCCCAAAAATTTTATGGACTAAACCGATTCTAGGTCAAATGGAAATTTTTTTTTAAAAAGGTTCATTTGACAAAAAAAAAAGCAAATTGTTATCCAGATCGCTGTGAGCATTAATGGGTTAAATTAAAATATTTCTAACGATTTTTGGTTTCAATTCTAGCCTTTTTTTTGAACTGTCGAGTTGGCAACCTTGCTGATTTCTAGTCATATGAAACTATCAGGGATGTGCTGGAAATCGAAAACGAAAAACGCAAGAATCTTTAAAGTCGTTTTTTAATAAGTTTTCTGTAATATAAGAATATTCTGATAAATACTTTACAAATATTTCTCTACTAAACAGAATGTTATAACAAAAATAATAAAAATTAGGTTAGAAGTGTATTAAAAGCAACTTCCAAATTCTGGCGTTTTACGTTTTCGATTTCCAGCACACCCCTGTATGACGGAACAAATACCATTACAATAGCGTTATTCATTACGGTTTTACGCATACTATAGTGTTTTTCGAAAGTGGGCTTTCTATGGGGCCTATGGTAAATTATAGACCGATCTTAGTGGTATGGTTTCCAGTCATATAGAATGAATTTGTGCACAATCGTATATTAATATGTGCATTCCGCCACTATTTTTTTTAGGGTGGTGGTTCCAGATTAGGATTCATAACTTTTATCCTACTGAGCCGATTTTGCTGGATTTCAATTGTTTAGAATAACTAAAAACAATTTAACACCAATATTGTTCATTTCTTTTCGAAAGTGACCGTCGACTTAGGATTAGTATAGCCTCTTCACAACAAGTTGTGGAGGGAATAAAAATATGTATCAAACAAATTGAATTGGACAAAAGAAGGTATTCGCTATAGACATAAGTCGTTTTTATCGAGTTCTACTGTATAGCATATTTTTGATTGGGGAAAAAAATACCTGTAATTAAAACTTACCAACAGAACTGATGACATATGTAGCTGGCGGCTTTAGCACACTTCGAGCATATGCTCCTCTTACAACTTCTAAAGCGCATGGTTCTCCGCTGACTAACAGCATTCCTGGCGCTACATGGCCCGCATACTTAAGCGCTCTTGTAGCCGCAGTTAAAGGAGCATTCCACCAACATTGTGCGTTTGCAGACAAAAAATTCTGAAAGAAAATTTTATAAGTTTAGTTTGTATTAGCTTCTAAAAACAGCTCTAAGTAATGATCGTTTATATCTTGGAATTTTAGAAACTTAAATTTTACGGTTTAATAAATTCTACAAATTTTTTTTAACTCGTCCTTTATCTGCTGAACAAAATTGTTTGACTTACTTCGCTATAAATTTATTGAAATACCCCGTATTTATAAACGATTATTAAATTTAACAAACGTATAGTAAGCAGAATTTTCATTTAAAATTTGTTTTGTAAACCTTTATTAAATTTAAATACAGTATATAGCTGCGATACCATTATATCGGTGATACTTTAGATTGGCCTATATGTATCGCTTATTTGCTGCAACATCGTCATAACTCAAAAATTTTAGTTTTACAGAAAACGAATTTAAAATTTTAAATTTACACACAACATAATGGAAAAAGAAAATTTTTTTTCGTCTCTTTAGAGTTAAGTTGAAGCCAATATCGTTATTCTTCATAAAACACCTGATTTACTATGCATGAGTGATATTCCGATTTTTACCTATGAAGTTGTTGCAGCTAATGAGCGATATCTGTAACGGCGATATGTTACTGTCGATACTACGATAATTCTTAAGTGTTTTTTTAGAGCTTTTTTAACAAACAATTTAATTTCAATGCTTATTTTTTATTTAACAACTACATAAAGCGGCCCATCCATTATACAATATTATTGTATCTGTTATTTCCATTATCCCTATAATAAGTGACACAATTAATTCAATTATAATATGGTACAACTGTCATAAGCAAATATTTGTATAAGCAAAACAACATTGTACAATGTCGCAAACACATTTTACAGTTGATTAATTCCATGTCAAATCGACCAAGAGTGGAACCCGACCCCATTCGATTTGAATGAAATTTGGTTCCTTTTATCCTATGAGAAACATATATAAACGAAAAAAATTAAAAAATTTTTTTTTCAAAAGTTATCATATAAAAAATGTCATAATTTTGCCGAATTAGCCGAATGAGTTGAGCTTATTTCTTTACTTTACATATGATTTTAATGTCATTTTAAGGAGAATACTTGGGGCTACAAACCATATTAAATTTTAAAAACGGACTTAGTCAAAAATCTCTTTTTTTATTTGGCTGATTTTTTTTATATAAAACCTCTAACCGTTCATTAAAAATCCTGAAACATTGAAGGAGGTGTTTTTATACCCACACCACAATAGTGGAGAGGGTATTATGCATTTGTGCTGATGTGTGTAACGCCTTAAAATATTGGTCCTAGACCCACCTTAAACTATACCGACCGTCTTAGAATCGCTTTCTGAGTTGAACTAACGATGTCCGTCCGGCTGGCAGGCAGGCTGGCTGTCCATGTAACCTTGTGCGCAAAGTACAGGTCGCAATTTTGGAGATAATTTGATGAAATTTGGGTCATAGCTTCTTATTGGCACAAGGACCACGCCGAATCGTAGGACCACGAGGGAAGATAGGGGGAAATTTTTTCCTCTCAGAAACTATCAAACCGATTTCAATGAAATTTAAAACATAGAAAGAACCTTATCTATACCCAGTAAAAAATGGAGCTTCCAACGAAGCAGGTTTGTAAGGGAGAAACATAAGAGTTGCGCTTACCATTGCGCATACGGAAGACATGAATTTTATATGGCGAGTTCCCACTTTGAAGCAATACATTTTTGACACATGAAGCGCATTATTCAGCGCAGAAAAAAATGTTGGATGTAACGATCAGCTTTACACACTGAATGTTTTGATACAGTTATTTTTTAGTATTCTCCCTTACAAACCTGCTTCTTAGTAAGGGAATGCCGTAGCACTTGAAATTTTATTTTTTTTTATAAAAGTTGTTGAGAGTTTTTTCACTTACTTTACTGCATATCTGTATGTCTTATTGCGTAGCGCATAATTCTCCGCTTATTTTTTTAAATGCACCATTAGTGCTTCGCAATATGATAAAATTTTTTATTGGGTATAGACAAAAAATTTATGCATTTTTTAAAAAATAGGACACCGAGGGGAGATAGGGGCAATTTCTGCCTCTCAAACCGATTTTAATGAAATTTAAAACATAGATAGATCCATAACCATAGGGACACATTAGCTATACAGTTTTTAAAAAATAGGACCACAAGGGGAGGCAGGGGGCAATTTCTGCCTCTCACAAACTTTCAAACCGATTTTCATGTAGTTTATAAACATAGATAAATCTATATTTATATGGACACATAAGCATGATGTGTTTTTAAATAATGTGGTGTAGGGTATCATATGGTCGGGCTTGACCGACTATACTTTCTTTCAGCAGCATCGTTTACTACAGATAAGTTTTGACAAATTTTAGATGCTTGAGCATAGTCAAATCTTTCATTCCAATCCGATGGATCGACTTTTGAAATTTCTAAACGACCAAAGAACGCGTGTGTGTTTGAATTTACAAAATCGCTTAAATCTTTTTGTGAATATGTTTGAAGGATATTTATTGGATTAGCTATGATCCGCTTGCATTTTTCTTTACTTTCTTGAACATTAATTGCTTTAACCATTTTTCTCGCAATATCAACACTAACATTAGGATCGAAGAATAAAAGACCAACTGCTTCTTCGGACAAATACCATAAGTGATTGCTTACTTTTTGTAACAAAGCAAAAGCTATAACTTGTTCAGGATAAGCAATTATATTTTTTATTAAATTTAGTTCTTGATTTGGTGCTTCAATTGCTTTGGTGCATCCAAACCAGGCTTTTACATAAATACGAACTATGAAAAGACAAACACTACGTATACCGTTCAGATCTTTTTTTATATTAAATTGATTACGGAACAAATAAATTTTAAGTGTATAATTAGCTTTTGACATCCATCTAGCATGAGAAGTTGCACCAGGTATTCGAAAGCTGTTAAAATTCGGCACCGTACCGCCAAGAAAATTAATAACTAATTGTAATAATTCTTTGTAATCGCGTCTACTTTATGAGTTTTGGTTTGTCTAAAAAGTAAAAAAGCAAAACGCGAAATAATTTTTTTTAGCTTTTGCTTTTTAGGTGGTTGATCATTTTTGTCGCTGGCTGGTTAAAATGCAATTGTCAAAAAATAAAAATATACAAAGTAGGAGATTTGCCTTTTTGCACAAACGAAAAACAAAACATTGACTATTGGAAAACATTTAAAATTTCAATAGCAGTGACAAAAGCAAAAATAAAACGCATCCAGCTGATGAGTGCTTTTAAACCCTGACTGACACCTTTGAATACTTGTAAGATGGATAAAATTGTATTGCAGTTGTATTAGTGTAAAGTTTGAACAATATTATTTAGGCATCCACGAAACATGTGGGATCGTCGCTGTTTCATTAACGACTAAATGAAAGACAATAAGAATTATTTGACTCAATAATTGCAAATCAATCCATGTGAAAATAAAGAGTGCTTGGAGGCAGAACTAAAAATTGTCCTATCGTGCTCAAATTTTTTGTGTGTTTTTTTGTGACAAAATAAAATGTTTTTAGTGCTTGCCGTGATACAAATTAAAAAAAAAATAAATAAGGACCGGTCTACATATATGGGCAAATCCTGCGTGACGAACGCTACATTCGCACGCGTTTTCTGATTGAAATATACACAGTTTTTGGTCTTTCAAAAGAGATAACTTCAACTTATATATGAGGGGCTTAAAGCACAAGGGGTTTAAGTGCCTTTTTCTAAAATTGTGTTTACACATGGAATGATTGGAGAAGTTCGGAGAAGTTGTTCAGAGCACAAGAGGTGAATGTAGGATTCTCATCCGGACGCTAGATATGGTGAACAATTCAAGCACTTGACATTCAAATACCTGCTTCGCTTGGACCACAAGCGAAACAACCGCCTTTGTCTCATTATTTAACATAAGTCACTTGAACCCCTTGTGCTCTAAGCCCCTCATATAGTATTTACTGACATTAATATGTACTTACGAATGGTATATATCATAATTTCTTAGCAAGTATTTGTTGCGAAATAATTGATCACAAAGTTTTGTGACGCACGCTACAAAAAGTGGAAGTAACTTCAAAGGTTGAAGTGCGTTTTCCTAATTTTTAGCGAATTTCGCATGATAAGGTATACAAAATCTGATTCCTAAATAAAAGATGAGTATAAGTGAATTCTAAACGCACTTATTTTCAGCCAAAAAATGTTGTGATTTTTTGACAAAAGCCGTGAACCCTTTGTGACGCACGCTACGTAACGCACGCTACAGTTTTTCTAGTAGTATTTTATTATTATATTTTATTTATTTTAACAAAACAAATTATATTTTTATGAATTGCATTTCTTAAACTAATTTTTTAACTAATGAATGTCAACTTTTTTTTTAACGAAATTTGTATTTTGATAAGTCTGCTCTAAGTGCTATTTTAAGCACAAAAATCACCTAAAATAATGCTAAATTCACGTATTTTATTAAAAAATCAGCAGTGGGGTAGGATTTGGTAAAAATTATTGCATTGATGATCATTGAAATACTTTTTTTTTAATATAAAAATGAAATTAAACATCTAGTCTTATATTCCGTTAAAAAAAATTCATTTGAAACATTTTTGGTTGGTGGACTGTTTCTGGGATTTGCCCATATGTATGTTCCTTATTGGATAAAAGGAACCTGCTCCTCAAATTTCATTAACATCGAAAGGGGTCGGGTCCCACTCTTTGTCGATTTGACATGGAATTACCCAGTACATTCCATTTCTTTTTGTTGGTTAATAAAAATCAAAACTCTACTGATTGTTGCCAAAATATTGTGCCAGCTTCGAATATCACATACACATTGGCGATATAATTGGACAATACGAAATATTAAACAATTATATTGAAAGTGTAAGGGCCGTGATTTTAAAGTCATGTCTTTTTTTGATTTAAAGGTTGAATTTTTCCCGTTATCGGTAATTCTTCTTTACTCGCTTATTTAAAAATGCAAACAATTTTTTATTATTTAGTATTGCAAAGAGATTTTGCCACATTGAAATAAAAAATAAAATGAAGCAACATATCAAAAATACGAATGTGTGCAAAGCAAAAAATAAAAAAAGACACAGAGAACAGAAACATTTATTTTTCTCAGCCCCAATTGCTTCTCTACACCGTGCGCCTACAAACACCTAAAATCATGTCTTAAATATCATGGAAAAAAATCACCGTCTGAATCTAGTGTTAAATCCATATGTAATTTATTTATTATTTTTGCTTTCACACGTTCGTTTTTGGTTTCATCTGACAAAAAAGGCCGTTTACTTTACAACGAAGTCTAGTAGATTCGAGTTGAAATCTTCCTCAAAATCTAGTGCGTTTACATTGTACTTTTTTGACATTAGCGAGATTTTGTTTGCATTAAACGGTGACTGTAAGTTTTTTGTGTAACACATACTAGACTGCTTCCTGGTGTTCATTTTATAGATTTATCGATCTGCGCAATCCCTACGTCTTTATCTTTTGTGGTTTGTGAGATATTACACTGGTTACAGTCAAAAAATACCAAGAACGCCACATGTCTAGATAAGTTAATTGGGACCTCCTGAACACGAAAAACGCTTTAATTTTTTTTCCTAAGTTTCTTGTTTCGATCGAGGTTTTCGGTTGGGCTTCACAAGGGTTTGAGTGGGACCATACACCGAAAAACACAAAAGTACCGTTATCTAAAAAACGGTACTTAGGAAAAAAAATTACAGCGTTTTTCGTTTTCAGGAGGTCCCAATTAACTTATCTAGGCATGTTGGGTTCTTGGTACTTTTCCAAATTAAAAATTTGTAAAGCAGTGTTATGGAGGCGTTCTGACCCAATAAAAAAATTTATAATTTTGAGCAGCACTAATGGTACATTGAAAAAAAATGATCGCACAATCATGCGCTACGCAATAAGGCAAACAGAGATGCAGTAAAGTAAATTTAAGAATTGTCAACAACTTTTACAAAAAAAAAAAAAAAAATAGCATATCAAGTGCTACGGCATTTCCTTACTACGAAGCGGGTATACTACAAAATAAATGTATCACAACATTCAGTGTGTGAGGCTGATCGTTACATACAACAATTTGTATATGCGCTGAATAATGCGCTTTATGTGTCAAAAATGTATTGCTTCAAAGTGGGAACTCGCCATATAAAATTCATATCTTCCGTATGCGCAATGGTAAGCGAAACGTTTTTGTTTCTCCCTTACAAACCGGCTTCGTTGGAAGCTCAATTTTTTATTAGGAATGGCCTGCACAGTACAAAAATATACATATCTCAAGAAAATTTTTAACAGCACAGCTTGTGAAAATTAAATTTTAAATCAACAAACTTTTTATTTGATTCAATAAAAAAATTTATCAAAATTGCGCTTTGCAGAAAAGCACTCAATAAAACATATTTAATAATGAAATAATTAAATATTTTTTTCATATTCAATAAAAAAATATTTGAATCAAAGTAGAGACAAGACAGTATTTTTACATTTGTCCATTTGTCCATTTTTTTTTAATATCTTTGAATATCGTTGCAAGTAAGTAAGTGTTTGTAATTCACATTCGCTTTACAATTTTATTTGCATAATATTTTAAGTTTTGACAAAGTCTTTGGAAAAATGCTTCCCGATGATCTGGCGTAAGCAACCAGCGAAATGCGCATGGGAACTAACTTATCCCCCCACAATAAATTTTAGTCTATTTATCAAAGAAAAAAAAAATTAGGAATTTAGCACATCATAATTAATAAATAAAAACAAAAAATTCGATAAACATTTTGTTTGATTTATTCAACATTTCCAACAATTTCTTGGAAAAAATTATTTTGGACAACAACTTTTTTTATTGACTCAATAAACTTTGCTGATGACTGAAAATTCAATAACTATACCTACAAACTTTTTTATCAATACCGTAAAAATCGTCAACGCAGAAAATTCAAACATCTTTTTAAAACTTTCGTATTCAAATATGAAAATTATTTTTTTCTGTGTATCTATTCCTGAAATTCCTACAAGAAACATATGACCATTAATATATTGGTAGAGCTCGAGCATCATTTTTCATTCTGAAAATTAAGCTTAAGCTTCGCACAGACGTTGGTCATATCTAACAATATTGTCATTAAGATTTGTTTAAACTGTTTTACAACCAACGCAATTTTTAATCCAAATTTTTAATATTTTTAATTTAATTTTTGTTTAACAACGTTGTCAGAAAAAGCATTGACAGTCCATTAAATCAGCAAAATGTTTCTTTGGCAGTATATTGTCAACACATTGCCACCCCTAACATTATTGTAAGATCTAACCACCGTCTGTACGAAGCTTAAATGTACGTTTTACAAACTAAATAATTTCAAAAAGAATTTCACATCACTTTCTAGAAGATAAGCGTATAAAATTTCAAGATGGGATTTTGATATCTCTTCGTATACAAAATTTGGAAAAATCCGAGATTACGACTACGTTAAACTAAGTTTAAACTTAATACACATCTCGAAAACCCAGCTTTACTATCTTTCTTTATTTCTTTAGAAATATTTATCTTTGTGGTTGTACTTATTTCTTTATTCAAAAATGTTTTTATGAGATAGATAGATAAGATCCTCTGACGTGATAATAAAAATGCACGTAACGTAAGTGTTAATTGTGTGATAGTTTTTTTGGTATCGATAGCGCGCATGTACGTGAGCGAAATCCCAGCGGGAAAACCTAGAAGATCTTTTAACTTCAGGCCTTTTTAAAGGCATGTTTAAAAATCGTTTTGATTCAATTACACTCAAAATATTATGTAGTTAAATTCAAACGAAAATTCATTTTAAACAAATTAAAATTCATTTAAAAAACGGATCATTTACATTTCATTTAAAACAAATGATTTTTACAGTCATTTTAAAATTTTTTATTTATTAAACAGCATATTCCTTAAAATTGAATAGTTTTTACTTTAAAAAATACATTTTAACCGACAAAAATCAAACTACATAAAAAAATAAAAACGAAAAAACATTATTTTTTGGTAGTTTGTTTTTTGAATAACAAACAAAAATGTTAAAAAATAAAATTATTCGTAAAATAACTATATTTTTATTCAAATTTAACAGTACGGAAAACGAATTTAATAACTCACAAACAGTTACTGTAATAATTTTATAAGTGTACTATTCTTATCTTACAGGCCTCGGCTCTTTCGTATAAAAGATAAGATGCGCATTAGACTGGTCGCATCTTGTATGGGATTTTTTTTTTAATTTAATTGTTTGCGCTGCTTAAAATATGAGGTTTGTTGTAAGAAATCATGATCTAATTTTTCAGGTCAATCCGACGGTGCCTAGCCGTGCCGGCTGGGGCCCAAAGTTCCCCATATTATAAAAGAAAAACATCTTTTCTATCAGATCTTTATTGTTATACTAGTTGAAAAGCCGAAAATAAAAAATATGGCTTCGGTACGATCTTCCGCAGAGAAAGTACTTCAAGTGTGCCAAATTTGAGCTTCTTATGTCATCAGATGGCTTCAGAAAGTTGCGGAAAGAATAGGACATACATGCAAACATCCTGACATACTAAGAAATTATGTATTGTATAGATAGATTAACATATGTTCGCGCAACTCAAAAACGCTTTAGCTTATTGAAAAACTAAAAAAAAACCGAAATTACCCAATAAAATTTACTTTAAGAAAGTTAAAACTTTTTTCTTTATGTTGGCTTTGGTTTTCGAGATATACCGTTATTTCGAAAATTAAGGAGGTTGCACAACATATGTTACGATCATGATTTCTTACACCAAACCTCATATTTTAAGCAGCGCAAACGATTAAATTTAAAAAAAAAAAATTGCGACCAGTCTAATGCACATACAACATTCGCTTCTATGAGAAGGGAGCAGAGAATAACCAATATTTTTTGTATTGTTTTTTTTTGCATGAGCAAAAACAAAATAATTATATTCTTTTTATCCCGTTACCATTCTTATGTACCTGCTAAAGAAGCGAGAGCGGAAGGCATACTCCGCAATGACAACGTGTGTAAAAAATATATGTGTACGGAATGAAGCGTGCTGGCCTTGTATATCCAAAAGAAGGAGTACAGAGGCCTTCCAGAAGGCATCGTTTTTCATTCTGAAAATTTAGCTAAAGCTTCGAACAGACAGTGGTGCCTTCTAGAAGGCATCTGTACTCCTTCTTTTCCCGCTGGGAAATTGCTTACAACCCCTACAACCCCATCTACAGTGCTTAATAATTGTAACGTAGTTCGCCGCCTGTAGTTATCAAACGTGAAGATATATTTGGAGATAAATAAATAAGCGTGGTTTTCAGTTTATTTTCACGTTTGGACCATAAAGTAAAAAGTATTTCCCAAAAAATGGAGTATACAATGAAATGTAGAAATATTTTCGGAGGTGAATGTGGCTTTATCTTAAAACATTTCCAATCCTTTATTAATTAATAACCATAATAATATTTAAGACATTTTCTTCATGACTTTGGATATTTTTACAAAAATCGATAGAGAACTTCAAGTACAATATCTCACGTAAATTTTTGCGTATACAATGTTTTACATTTTTAAATGTATGTACGTCAAAAAAACTCCGGCACGACGACATGTATAAGTAATATTAATTCATGTTTGTAAAATAAGGCTTAAGGTCCAATTTTAATAAAAAGCCTCATTTATTACCCTCTTAAAAATGCTTCACAATGGAATTGTGTAATATTGGAATTAAGAATATTTAAAAGTGTCTTATTAAAACTGGACCTTAAGCTTAATTAAATATATAAATATGAACACAATGATTACTTAAATAATTAACAATCATTTTAAGTTACAAAAAACATCAATTTTATTGCAGAAAAATAAGAAAAAAGTGCACTTAAAACGATAAACTTAATTGTTTTATTTTTGTCATTCGCGGTTTTTTAGTGTTTTGACTTTGTATCTTTTTAACACTAAAAATCAATTAAAATTTTACCTTAGTTTGTAAATAATCTTATCTTATATTGTGCAATACAAGAAAGCAACTTTTTACTTTGTTTTTATTTTATCTTCAGTAAATTTTTTTTTTTAATTTCTATGTACTTTTTTGCCAAAAGCAAGAGATTGTATCGAAGGATACTTCGATAAGAGCTGCTCATGTGTTAATAAATGGAATTTGTTATAAAATTGTCATTCACACATATAAATTTATAAGAATGTATGTATGTTCATCCGTGATACCATTTCTTTACTACTTAAAACGGCTAGATTTTTAGTAAACTATGGCTAAAAATGCCTAATAAATAGATAAACAAAATTTTACTACAAAAAACCCATCCCGTAATATTAAGACTTTTATTTGTTTCTGCTTTGTAATATAGTTTTTTTATGCGACAGGCACCTAAAAATTTTTTAAAAAAATTTCTCTATTTCTTAACTTTGGAGGTTTTTTTTGCAGATTTTTTTATTTCGCAACCGTATCATTTATGAATTTGTCATAAGTTATAAAAGATTCAATTACTATTCTTATCTAAATGTTAAAGAAGGCCTCATAGAAGGCCTCGGCTCTTTCGTATAAAAGATAGGGGAGACTGGGGCAGCTTCGGCACTGAGGTACATTCGTCAATGATGTTTTCGAAAATATATCGAAAATCAAAATAAATAACTCCCGGAGAGTTTGTCATCTCTAGCTAACCAACGGAAAACCAACGGTACACGTTTAAGTGTTTTTCCAAGTGTTTTTGTAATATTTTGATTACATTTCGTAAGTATTTGAAATTTGAAAATTATCAATATTTAAAATAAAAATTACAAACCAAAAAAAAAAAAAATAATTAAATCTAAATCTTTATTGAAGAATAAAAAAAAAAAAAAAAAAAAATAGTGTAAATAGTCCCAGCGGGAAAAAGGAGTACGGATGCCTTCCAAGGCCTTCTTTTGGTTAAACAAGGCCTGCTCGCTCCATTCCATACTCATATCTTTTTAACACACGTTGTCATTGCAAAGAACCCCTTCCGCTCTCGCTTTTTTAGCAGGAACAAAAAAATGGTAACGGGATCAAAAAAATAATTATTTTTATTAAAATTTTAATAACTCGGAAATTTTTAAGGAATATTTTAAAACAAAGTAGCATTTAACTTATAAATAAACATTATTTTATTATAAATTTATAAATGATACGGTTGTTAAATAAAAAAAATTTGCAAAGAATCTCCAAATTTAAAAAATAGAGACATTTTTTAAAAAAAAATTGACTTTGGTGTAGAAATTCGTATAGTTGCCTCAATATTACTTAAATATCATGTTCACATCTTTAAAAGGCCTTAGTTTCTATTTTTTAATCCGCTGAGCAATTCAAAATCGGTTGGCATTTATCAAAGTTACTAGCAAACCGGTTTTTACCTGTAACTCTAGACTTTGAAGGTGTTTCGCAAATTTCATGTACATAGTCTTATTGTACTCGAGAACACCTACCAAAAAAAAAAAAATTATTGCATCCCAGGTATTTCTGTTTCATTCTTTTTTGTAACATTTTGTAATTATTCGCGCCATTAGTCTCCCTAATACAAAAAATTTGAATAACCTAGTTCTTACCCACCTTTGGGTAAGTACCAATTTTTCCTAATTACCGGGTATTTATAAATTGGATATTTATCCTTTTCTCATCTATAAAAACATAATAATGTTTTTAAAACTATTTCGTAAACAAGAGACATTATAGTTGCGCTTTATATTATTTGGTATAGCCGACGGTTGTGTTTTCACCGCCGTCGTTAACCCTTATGTGAGTGACAGGGTACCCGGGTAACTTTGTAAACTATAATTGCATTTTTTGTTTGTTTAAAGTTTCTAAACGGAGTGGAACCTCTTGAGAACTCTTATAATTGTGTTTTAAATATATTTAAATAAACATTAGCTTAGTTTCTTAAGTTGAGAGGATCCTGTACGTCAATTTTTATTTTGCACCCTTAACGGGGTGACAGGGTACCCGGGTACCTGAACGAAAATATTTAAAATAACATATATTTTTTAGTATTTTCTAATTTATTGTATTGAAAATCAGCTTAAAAGCATGTTGAATTGAATAAACTGGAATATTTTTTACTTTTCACATGAATGAAAGTTTAAAATTTAAAAATAAAAAGACAGTGTTAGTTATTTTGTAAATTTCGTTTATATTGTTTATTCAAACAAAAGACTGAAGAAAGCACAAAAAAATAGAATGTTTATACACTTCACTATATAACAAATCAGAAAAACAAAAAAAAAAAAAAATAGTGTACTGAGATCCTTGGAAGAAGGATTCACACAGCGGACGGTGAATTGAATGTTCGTTACAACTTGCGCACGCCTTCCGAGTTTTTCTATTTTTTTTTTGCAAATAGAGCAACTGCCGACAACACTGAAATAACTATTACTTTCACGCAAAATTACTTACTGGAAAATAAAGTTTTGAATATGTCCTTAGGTGTTCCTATATTTAAGCCAAGAGCAGGACCTCTGCGTTGTCATAATTTCTGTTGATGTATTGGTATTCCGGATAGGGATCAAGACGCCAATGCAGACCATCCTAGCCATGGACTTCAGTTGTTTCTTCACTCTCGCCAGAATCATATGAATCCTCATTGTCCTCTATTTATCTCATATGTTCTGCATCGGTAGCTTCTGATATTATATCGCAAATGTTCAGGATATGTTCACATTCGTTTTATATCTCATTTGCGTCGGTGGAATCTAAGCGTGCTTGTTTAGAACAAGAAGCTAATTACACTTTCTTCTTCTTATTGCGCTCACCGAACTTATTCATGTATGAACTAAGCAAAGTATGAAACCAGTAGCATGTAGATGAATTTGTCGATCAATCACAAAGCCAAAGGGAAATCCCCCGATTCGTGTTTATGTTAGACATTGCAAAAACTTCTATTTTACATTTTGTTAAATGAGTTTTCTTATATAAATTGTAATATAATGTAAAATTTTCATATTTATTGTTTGTGGTGCCCGGGTACCCTGTCACTCTGTTAAAGGTGTTTTTTGTGTCACTCACATAAGGGTTAAACATTTTTTAAATTTTAGTAAATGTTGGTCGCCGTCAACGATATGTGAGTTGGCATTCAAAACATCTGCAATTACAAATCGGCCTCGAGTGAAATATTATGACATTTATAACGAAACGGCGTAATCTCTTTTGATGGTTTTCGACATGGGCTACAGAAACACTTTTTTTCGCTTTCACATCTTTTCGATGCGAGAAGTTCTCACCAAAGTTACAGAACATGGGTACTGATATCTGTTAACTAACATTTTTAGTTAAAAGAAGTAAGAAGCCATAGATACAATACCCCACAGTATTTACAGGAAAATTTTTAAGAGTGTACTCTATTTAGCCCCTTGCGTAATATTGAACCCTCCAAAACAATATTATATTATGATATTAATCGCCGACTTAGACAAACGCCATGGGAAAATGTATTTATGATAAGGAAGAAGGTGACGTGTTTTGTTAAAATCTCAAAATTAATTGACAACCAAATTTTACGATTTATGGTAGAAATGATTATCAGCAAAAATTAACTAACAATTATTTTACGTATATTGCTGGCAATAAATACATATGTATAAGTTATGTGATCATTAAAGATAACATAACTTTGACAATTAGGACGGTAAGATTCATATAATGCTATGTTCATACGACGATATAAACCACTGGTTTCGCTCTCTGAAACTAGATTGCCAAACATGCTGTTCATACGGTCTATTCTTGTTTCATTTTGACATTTTTTAAAAAGATAAAAAAGTAAATAAAACTTAAAAATAAATTATTTTATACTTTTATTAATATTATACTAATAATTTTATCACTTTATTTTATTAAACATCAATTTTTATTTTGTTTTTTTCTTTGTTTTGATTTTTTTTTGAGAACTAGTTAAGAGTAAAATAACGATAAATGTTATCGAAATTGGAGATGATAGTACATTTTTCCTGTTTCGCAGCCTGTGTCAAAATGAAACGACCTGTTTCGCTCTTAAAATTTTGTATGGGGAAACAAGTCGTTTTCTTCATGTTTGGCGCGGGAAACAGGAATAAGAGAGCGAAACACGAGTATTGCTGTCCGTGTGAACATGGTATAAGAGTTCGTTCTGCCTAATATCGAGCCCAATATTATTATATCGTAAGCGACAATTTATCGAAACTTTGTTTCTTTCTTGAAAATAGCTTATAAGTACCCAGTTACAATGACGAATAAAATCATAAACTTTGTTTTTGTACCATTACGGAGATTCAGCGCATCTAAATCCAAATAAAGCATTGCATTGCTTAAGAAAAAAATAAAAAAACTCATCTCCTGTAAAATTTGCTTACGATATAATCGCAAAGAGGGCTCGATATTAGGCACAAAGAACTCTTATATGAATCTTACCGTCCGAATTGTCAAAAATATTGTTATCTTTAATGTTTTATTAAATAGATATTTTCATCTGTATGAGATTTCTTCGGCTTAAAGTGTTTTTACGGAGAAGATGTGTATCAGTTTTAGACCTTAAAGAATAATTTTGACATGACATAAAAGTTATCGCCAATTATTTTTATCAATACTAAAATTTAAAGAGCATTGAAAATAATATTCAGAATTTATCGTAAGCGACAATTTATCGAAATTTTGTTTTTTCTTACAAATAGATTATAAGTACTCGTTACAATGACGAATAAATTTATAGAATTTGAATTTATACCGTTGCAGAGAAAAAGCCCCACTAAATCAAAATAAAGTACAGTGCACTCGCGGTAACTTGAACACCGTCTAACGTGAACACCGCCTAACTTGAACAAGATTTTTTTTACATTGACTACTCTGTAACGTGAACAAACTCAAAAAGCTCTATAACGTGAACAATTTTTTTTACCTTTTACCAAAGGTAAAAGGGTATTAATAACTTTTTCATTCCGTTTGTAATTTCTACAATATTGATCCTACACCCTATAAAGTTTGCATTCCCGATGATCCTGTTAAAAAAATTGCTGCAAGTGAGGCAATTGAAATTTTAAACAATGCATTGCAATGGGAAGGAGATGCAATGGTGGATCAAAGTGACATGAGTGTAGTTAGACGCTTAAGGGAGAAGCCAGTATTTCAACTACTTATTAGAAAAGAAAAATCAGCAGAAAAAGATAAACGATTTTTTAATGCCTAAATGCTATGAGTAATTTTATTTGCAATGTAATTTTAATTCAATAGATATATTCTCGTGATCTCATTTTGGTTTGTAATGAATTCTAATGTATAATTTTATTTTTACTAGGATCGCCCGGTGTTCGAAATTCGACCACTCGACATTTACTTTCGAGAATACCTGTGCGTTATACAACAAAAACGTACACATTTTAAGAAAATGACAAAAAATGACTATTGACCCAACTTTGTACGTATGTCTGTAAGATAAATTAAAACGCTTTTCAAACACTTTTATTCAAAAAATTTAGAAAAAAAATATATTAGAAATCAACCACAAAAAAATTGTTCCCGTATTTATATATAAGATATTATTATAGTAATGGAAATAATAATAAAACACATAAATATGTACATTTATATTTTAATAATGGAAATAACCAGAAAAAATTTCACGTTCAAGGGTGTAAAACAGACATTTTTTTATGAAATTCGACAATCGCTAACGTGAACAATTTCGCTAACATGAACTCCCTAGGTTTTAATTAGTTCACGTTACCGCGAGCGCACTGTATTGCATTGCTTAAGCAAATAAATAATAAAAACCCTTTTTCTGTAAAATTTTCATATTCATGTCTAACCGCTGTCAAAATATCACGCTATTTTGTCTACTTTTTGTAATGAAACGTTTGGCTTAAAATTCTTTTTCATATGCCTTTAATGTAAAATTAAAAATAGTTTTGCTTCTACTAAAAATGTTTAAATATTGAGTTAATACTGTATTGTTGAACAAGTTCGATGTGTATTAACAGCCAGTTT
This sequence comes from Pollenia angustigena, assembly GCA_930367215.1. Taxonomy (NCBI): domain Eukaryota; kingdom Metazoa; phylum Arthropoda; class Insecta; order Diptera; family Polleniidae; genus Pollenia; species Pollenia angustigena. The sequence goes on along the minus strand of OV884058.1, from coordinate 232,118,357 downwards.
TTGTTTTAAACATAATTTTCTATGCGAAAGTCGACGTTCGAAATCGATAAACAGGCAGTAAATTTCATTAAATTATCTTCAAAAACGCACAGGTAGCTTTGCGAACAAGGTTTACACGGACCGACAACCAGCCAGCCGGTCTTCATTTAAAAATTCCGATAATTGACAAAACTTACGAATGATTTTATTAGCATAGTAACGTAATTGTGTTTTTTGGTACATACATATTTTAAATAATTGTTTTGGAATCCCAAAAAACTTCTTTTAAAATATCGCTCATTTGCTGCAAGACCGGCATAACTCAACAAAATCCATTTCGAGATAAACGCATTTAAAGTTTTTGATTTGGCACATTCTCTTCAAACTGGGAGAGTATAAAAGATATAACGATGAATTTAATACACAATATAAAAAAAAACAAAGCGAACAATTCTGCATCTCTAGCTCCAAAATTTCATTTTTTGAGTTATGCCGGTCTTGCAGCAAATGAGCGATATGTTTTTTTTTTTGGTTACAAGAAGCAAGAAATGTGTACGTCAAAATCGGGATTTAATCTTTATTAAATTTATGTAGATTTTGTAAAATCTTTATTAAATTTATGTAGATTTTGTAAATAATTTTTTTTTTCAATAATAAAGGGTGGTTAAATTGTAAGGGCCGATGTTGAATGTGAACCACACCTAAACGCCAAGTTTTTTTCCGAATTTTATTTGACATTTCTCTATTTCAGACTTATTCAATTTGAACCATGGAGAGATACACAATCCAACAACGTGTTAAAGTTATCCAGACTTATTATGAAAATGGGCGTTCAAATCAAAATGCATATCGTGCACTTCGTGATTTTTTTGGTCAATTTGATCGTCCAAATGTGCGTACAATCGCAAAAATCGTGGAAAAATTCGAGCAAACCGGGTCTGTAGAAGATGTGAGAACACCAGTGCATGCTCGTACAGCTCGTACTGCAGGAAATATTGCTGCTGTTCGCGATAGTGTGGCTGAAGAGCCGTCCACCTCAACTCGTCGTCGTGCCCAACAATTGCACCTCTCACGCTCGTCGTTGATGAACATTATGCATAAAGACTTGCATTCACACGCTTACAAGGTGCAATTGGCTCAAGAGCTAAAGCCTCTTGACCATTCCAAACGTCGTGAATGGGCAGAATGGTGGCAAGAAATGGCAACAGTGGATGATCAATTTTCGAAGAAAATCATCTTCAGTAATAAGGCACATTTTCACCTCAGTGGATTCGTCACTAAGCAGAATTGCCGCATTTGGGCGAATGAGAATCCAAGAGTGATTGTCGAAAAACCAATGCACCCACAAAGAGTGACTGTTTGGTGCGATTTATGGGTTGGCGGCATCATCGGGCCGTATTTTTTCCAAAATGAGGCCAGTCAGGCAGTTACTGTGAATGGTGTTCGCTATCGTGAGATGATAACGAACTTTTTATGGCCCGAAATGGAAGATATGGATGTGGACGATATGTGGTTTCAGCAGGACGGTGCCACTTGCCACACAGTTAACGAAACAATGGCTCTTTTGCGCAACAAATTCAATGGCCGTGTTATCTCACGTAATGTCGATGTCAATTGGCCGCCAAGATCATGTGATTTGACATCGTTGGACTTTTTTCTTTGGGGTTTTTTGAAAGAAAAGGTGTACGTCGATAAGCCAGCAACAATTCAAGAGCTTAAGGATGAGATAATTCGGCACATTAACGGCATAGAACCTCCATTATGCCTCAGGTTTATCGAAAATTTGGACCATCGGATGGAGGTATGCCGCCGTGGTCGCGGCGCCCATTTGGCCGATATTTTGTTCCATACATAATTGAGTAATACCAATATATCATAATAAAATTACAATAATTTCCTAAATAGTTTGTGTTTTATTCAAAATCAACATCGGCCCTTGAAATTTTACATACATACATACATACCGAAGTAGTAGAATGGAACCTAATTAGATTCTTATACCATTGAATATATTTTGTTAAATCTCAACCCGTTTTTGCGTCACGTGGTAGACTGGTATTAAACTAGTTTAATTCGATTAACGGAGATATCCACAAATAAAAAATTTAAATTTACATAAAACAATAATTTGCAAAGAAATGCAAATTGAAATAGTGTAGACATAAAACAAAGTTATTACTATGATTGATAAAATCAATTTCAATATTTGTATATCGTTAATAAATTCACTCTGAATCATAAAATGTGGGTTAAAATAATATTAAAAAAAAAAATATTCATTTAAATTTTGTTGTTGTTGTTTCACCTGTTTTTTTTTTTAAATTGCATTAATGTGTGAAAACATTGTGTTAATTTTGCTAAATCTTTAGTTTTCCAATAAAACGTTCCCAAAACGTTTAATAATTAAAGTATCAAATAGTGTGAGAATTTTTCAAACGTTTAATAAAATCGCTGTCATCGCTGTGAATGAAATCTCTTTGTAGTCATAGATAAAGGTTGTTTGTATTTGTTGTATTGACGTTGTATGTTTTTGTTAATTAAAATTTAAAAAGATTTACCTGAAAAACCATGTAGCCGGAATCGTACATCCAAAAATCATCAAGTGTATGACCTGGTTTCGATAATTGCACTGCAATACATTGTTTAAGTATTAAACGACAACGTTGAGGTCCACCCGGTGATTTTGTACCCATTTTATTTATTTTTATGTTTTCGCTTTAGGCAATTTTTTTGTATCCTTTTTTATTTTTGGAAAAGGAATTTATTTAGAACACTTGTTGCACAATTGATTGTAAAATCAATTTGAATCACACTTCAAACACTCCGCTAATTACACGAATAGCGAGAAAGCTCTATACTTTCGACAAATCTAAAGCTTTAAATAGCAATATGTAAAAAAACTAATAGTTGTTCTTCCGGGGTTAAGTCGAAAAAATACTTGTCAAACTTCTGTTCTTAAAATTTGTTTTTTTTTTTTTGGTGTATGAACATTATCGCGTACTTGCACACGCGCATCACCTTGACATCATATACGAAAATTATGGGTTTGACGTTTTGCAAACAGCTCGCGACGGTGGATGACAATCAACTAACGAAGCTAGTTTTTGTTTCCTTTTAGCCAAGTCGTCGTCGTCGTCGTCGTTATTGCTGTTGCTGTCCCAGTGATCGCTGTTTCTGTTGCCAATATTTTTTCAGTTATCAGCAAGATGTATGAGTAAGAGTGCGAGTATGAATACGAAAACGAGTGTTACTGTAAAAACTCCCAACTCCAAACACTCTTCCATTAGTTTTTGTATACATTTTCGCTGTCTATCTTTTCCAAGCACTGAAATGAGATACAAGAATAATAAAATAATAAGAGAGCGAGCAAATAAGACAAACAAAAAAGAAAAAAAATGTTTTCATCATTCGGAGTATGTGAGATATTTACAAGCCAGTCTGCCAGCCAGCCAAACAGACAACCAACTAGACATACAGACAGGGAACATTAAAAGATTTAGATTCAGAAGAAAACATTTCAACCAAACTGGTAGTGCTGAAACTTGTATTGCTTTTGTATGCGTATTTTGGAGTTAACTTTTGTCTGTGTGTGAATATATTTTACGTGCATGTAATTATTAAAAAATATACCCAACTTCGCTTAAAAGCAATTGTCGTAAGCAGACCTTTGAAGTGCAAAATTGTTTTATAGTTCTTATGTCAATAAAATTCTTATGATCTTGTGAATCATTAACTCGTAGTTTTATGCTGTTTTTAAAGTTTTCTATTTCTTTCAGTTTTAAGTATTAAAGTAGAACTCAAAGTAGAATAAGTGCTATCGTGTTAAAATCCTTACTTCCGGAGTATATTTGTATGGGTGATAGGTGAAGAAATAGGTAGAATTTACTGATATAGAGAAAAGCTTAGATTTTTTCCATCACTCTAGGTTGCTTTGTATACTTAAAGGCAGAATTCTGGAGAACATTATGGAAACAAGGTTAAATATTGGATCGATTTTAAATATCTAATACTCCCTACATATAAATACAAAAATATCTGAGCTTAATTTTGTACTCTGTATGTGCACTATTGTATCAAAACCATTATTTGTCTTTAGCTAGGCCATTTGTAAACCGATTTCACTACTAGTATTCCACTCAGTTTATTCTTGGTGAAAGTAAAGACTACAAAAGTAAAGATTTTTGGTTAAAAATTATAGGTGTCGTGATTGTTTGCTCATATCTCCGTGATTTGTAGACCGATTTCGCTAATTTCGAGCGCAATGTATTTCAAACCAGTGTTCGAAAATAAACAGTACATTATTTAACGTTCGGCTCACACACCCAGGAACGATATCTATTTTTTTAGTGATTGTATAGACATACACAACCCTTAATACCGTTCGTAACTATTTTCAAGAATGAACCGAACATTATATAAGGTTCGGTACTTCGTTAAAAAACAGAACAATTGTAGTGATACTGTAGACAAACATTATATTTTAATGTTCTATAATGTTTTTTTCGTGTGTGTATTTTGTTTTTGTAAAAAACGTTTGGTTTTTTTTACCAGCCATAAGGGACGAACATTAGCGAGCCAAACCGAACACATTGAAGTTTGTGGATTTTCAAAAAAAAAAAACCGAACGGAATTAAATGTTCACATCTTTTGTTGAGTTTGATAAAAACAGTAATATTTTTGTGTTCGAAAGATGACTAACAGAGAAACGTTATTTTTTTTAATGATTTTCTACACAAACACTATTAGCGTTTGTGTTTTCCACAAATCTAACGAACCGAACATTAAGAAACGATATTTAGTTTTTATTTTCGAACACTGTTTCAAACTATAAAACAATATAAAAATATTTAACCATCTTGTGCCCATCATATCTGGGTTCCTCGGAAAACTATTTTAAGACAACTCACAGACAAATAGACATTGTCAACTTCGTAAGGCCCTATGTTCCACCTGGGAACTACGGGAATTTAATAATAATAATAATAAATCAACTTCGCTACTCATAAGTAGCCAAAATGGCGGCATGTAATAACCCCCCCAAAAATAATGAAATAATCCCCCAAAAGCTTGTACAGAGAACAACAAAAACGATTTTTGGGGGCTTATTTCATTTTGTTTAGGGTGTTATTTCATTTTTTTAATTGGGGTATTATTTCATATGAAATTATCCCGCAAGAAATCATTATGAAATAAAGCCCCAATATCTTTTTTGGGGGATTATTTCATTTTCAAATTTATAATGAAAACGTTTTTGGGCGAAAGGAATTATACACTTTGGTATAAAGAACACCGGCTTCAATAAATAAAGCTGCTCTGCATAAACGGCCTTCGGCCGGGCGCAAAGGTTTTCTTCTCTATGGTATACCAAACACCGGCTTCGCTTACTAAAGCTTCTCTGCGTAGCCGGATCAAGTCGCTATTTTATTACTATAGAGCAGAAAATCCTGGCGGTATGCATAGAAGCTTTAGTTAGCGAAGCCGGTGTTTCTTATACCATAGAGGAAAAAGACATTGCGTCCGGCCGAAGGCCGGCTATACAGAAAAGCCTTAGTTGGCGAAGCTTGTGTTTGGTATATCATACCATGATATCTATCGTGTGATTCTTTAAAGCAAAACTGTAAAATTAGTTGTGTTACATATATTGAGCTCTTATTTCATTTCGGAAATTGGGGTTTTATTTCATATGAAATAAGCCACCAAAAATTAGGGTATTATTTCATTTATGATTGGGGCGCTATTTCATTTCGTTTGGGGCTAATTTGATTTTCAAAATCGGGTCTTTATTGCATTTGAAATAAGGCCCCACGCTTTGGGGGGTTATTTCATTATTTTTTTGGGGGGTTATTTCATGCCGCCAGCCAAAATATCTATACTTCTTCAGGTCTAACGGCGATATTGAAGGAATTTTATACGGAATAGCAAACTCTTACCCCTATGATGAAGGGTAGGTTAGGTCCCTTGGTCCTTCAGTGGTCTCTTTGTGATAGATAGATATGTAGAAGACCATAAGCACCGTGACCCAACCCATTTATCTCACCAAAATTTGCTGGACTGTCTTAACCCAGAAGTGCACGTCCATGTGAAAAAGAATTCATGTTCGGACCAAGTTTGTATCGTCCCATTAATGTCACCGACAGGGACGCCAAAGAAAGGCTTGGAACTATAAATGGACGTCGAGCGACCCTGTTTGTCAAGCAGTCAGCCCTTTCGTTGCCCACATGGCCGGGTATCCAACACAAATTCAAATCATTGTGTTTCCCCAGATATACAACAGTCAATGACTAATTTGGACTTCATCTCTTAAGAAGGTAGTGCTCTAAGAGCGTCCTGGCTAGCCGACATAATAAATAATATAAAGAACATATGAGGATAATGTAGAATAACAAAATACCCAGAACCATTGGAATCGAAATAATTCGTCTTTCTAATGACGAAAAGAAGCAACCTTAGATCTATCTTAGACAGTTTTCCCAAACAAACAAATACTGATTTGCGTAGGTATGTCTCCGTAATGTTATGAATTTCAGGACATTGTTACAGAAAACAAAACATTCTCCTCGCATAAGTTCCTACCGGCCAGTGCCCAGTTATCACCGATATCACTATCCTAATATGTTACCTGTTGAACCGATGTGAATCCTCCGTTCATCATAGTCAGGCCACAATGGCCTGGATACGGGGCAGGTCAACCCCAACTGTGCGAGTCTAGAAGTTTCATCTGTTATGTGGAAGCCTTTTTTCAAAAACCAAACATATCTGTCACCCAGATAACTATTTCACCAGACCTCATCTGCATAAAGATCTAATTACACGTGACATAATCATAATGCCATAGCCGTAATGATGACCATGAAAACCAAAATTCAAATGGTTTCTATGGTTGTGGTTATGTCGTTATGGTAAGTCACCTCTAATTAAATAAATAAATAAAAATAAATAAGTAAATCCCATATGGTAAAGAATGTGAATAAAGTATTAGAAAAATGCTAAAAATTATGCTAAATGCAATTTGAAAAATTCGCTGCTAAATCAAAATAAATAATGCTAAATTTAGCAGTGAAAATGCTAGAAGGGTCATACTGCTGATGACAGGTATGGCATGATCGTCTTAAAATTTAACAAGAATCCTGAATAACTATACTTAATAGGCTCTCCGATAATTATTTCGATGAGTTGCCGCCCACCTTCACCATTCTCGTAATGGATAGAAAACAAATTTCTTATATTATTTTTGAAAGAAAACAAATAAAGCCTATAATTATGGGTAAATGAAGCCTGTTTTAAGAAGTCTTCCTTTTATGTTCTTACGACGCGTCGTACGATCCAACTGTATTCCCAGCATTAACATAACTAGAGAAAATAGCTTAAAATTTTATAAGACTTTACGAACCCATAGTAAACCTTATTAAAACAAGTAAGAGTGCTATATTCGGCTGTGCCGAATCTTATATACCCTTCACCATTTTGCGAGCAGAATACAGAGCAACTAGACAAAAACTAAATTATTTTTACATATACATACATATTAAAAAAACTTTAAATTTCATTATAAATTAAATTTAAATAAAATGCGAAAACTGGTAAATATTTTTTTTAAATCGTTTTTAGAACATAAAATAAAAATATTTAAAAAAAACTTCTTTTTAATAAACCAAGATTCGAACCAGGTAGCTCACAGTTTCTAACTTAACACACCCCCTAGACAACTGAACCATGCCATAGGTCATATGATAGTCAAAAAATTCAAGTTTTTATTCAATTTTTGATATTTTTTGTACGGGAGGTACCACGCCCAATTCTCCAATTCCGCCCACATTGGTGTGTATTCATAACCTTAATGTTAGTACCTAGTTTGGAAACTTTGGCTCATGCCGTTCTCCAGATATACAGAAAAAAGTAATAAAATTACAACAACAACAAGGGATTCGTGGTTTTGCTCATATCTCAGCCATTTTTGGACCGATCTGGCTGAATTTCAATAGCAAAATTATAATGAGAACACCTGACAGAATGATATCCCCATCATATCTGGGGGCTTCGGAAAACCCATTTCAATAGACAGACAGACGGACACCGGATTTTTCATAAGGACCCAGAATATATATACTTTATAGGGTGTAGGATCAATATTGTAGAAATTACAAACGGAATGACAAAGTTATATATACCCTTTTACCTTCGGTAAAGGGTATAAAAAGTAAAACATATTTTAGCAAATTTTATGATAAAATTTCGAAGATATCGCTGGATATCGAAGATGTCATGGCGAATTGACTAGAAGGTGGGGTCAAGTCAACATATGGTTTGTTTTTCGTGTTTCGATTTGTCAAAGTTTGTATTCAAACTAGTTTTTTATGTAAACAAACCTTTTTTTTACTAGCAATATTTTTGACAACCCGACCACAGAAGCAGCCCTGCGGGAAATTTGTGTCGATTGTTCTGCATGTACCTATCCCGTGACCAGTGAACACAATATTGAAATAAAAAGGAACGAATTGTGATAGGTGAAAACAAGCAACATCACCTAACTGATGATAATGTGTTTAAAGAGTAGTTACTCCATAGGAAAGGTAATTGACACAAAACTAGTCACCTTCTAATCAATCCGCCTTGGGGTTGGTCAAAAGCAATAAAAATTGATTTTCTTAAAAATGTAAATTCGGTGCAAGCATTTGTGCTGGTTCACACTCTTAAAGTTTTCGCCGTCAATTCTTAGGTTTTTAGGAAAGAGAGGACAACGCCATTTGTCTTTTCCCTTCTTTCCTAAAAGCTCAAGACTTGACGGCTAAAGAAGAGCACAAACGTTTCCATTTCCAATATTTTTTGTTTGCTTTTGTTATTTTATTCTACAATCACTCCTTACGGATTGAATTCCTTTAAAACTCTGTAATCATATTGTTACAAAAATTAATAAACCAAAAGAAAGAAAAAAACTGCCAAGAGTGTTCGTTTAATAGAAATCTCATGGAAATGCGTTGTCGTCGATGCTGTTTTTGTTGTGTTTATTGCTGTCGACTCATGTGCAATTGCAATTTAATTTGCTGTTATTGTTTTTGTTGTTGCAAGTTTTTCATTTATGGCAACACGATCGAATTTGAGCAAATAAAATTCAAATTAAAATATGCAATTAAATATTATTAAACGTATTAACAGTATTTATAACAATATAATTACAATTAGTAAAATTAAAATTTTCTAAAACGTTTGAAAATATGAGGAAATAAATAGCAGTATGTGATGAGATGTTCTTAAAATGGAAATGAAATTGATTTTATTAAGGATTTATTTTTGCAAAAATGGTCATGTTACGTTGTTGCTTATAGAATGGAAAAATTAGCCCGCTTTTTATAGTTTTTTTTTTGGAGTGTTGACTTTAGCTTTGAAGTTTTTTTAAATTAATAAAAGTTATGATCTCATCACCTACATATCTCGTTTTTTTATTATATTTTTTTTCCAATTTATTTTATACAACATGTATTTCATTATATTTTTAAGACGAGAACTCATTTTATATTTCACATTCTTAATTTTGCTTATTTCGTTATTCATTTCATTTTCTGTGTGTTTTCTTGATTTAATTTTTTATTTTGTATATTTATTTTTTGTAAGATATGGTACCAGCTTTGACCACTTCTCAGAGGTTTAGTTTAGTGTGTATCTTGTCCATCCGTCTTTCTGGCTGTCCGTCCGTCCGTCCGTTTGTTGGCTGTTTCTTTGTTTTGTGATTTAAAGCTTAACAATATAAAAGATATGCCAAGATACTATTTACAAAATAACAAAAAAAATAAAAGACAAAATATAAGAAAAATATACCTTTGCAGTGTTAGCAAAAAAAAAAAAAAAAAAAAGCAAACAAAAGGCGGAATGTGTGAAAAAAATGTACTGTTTTTAAGAGCCAGTCAATTTAAAAGACAAACACTCGAATACTCTTGCAAACAACCACACTCACAAATGCACAGTTCTAAAGTGAAATTTTGTGGGTAAAATATAAACAAAGCAAAGAGACACTTAAACCATTAACCCTTAAGCTGAACCATTATTTTTTTTGGAATTTTATTATGTTGATTGTTAGAATTTTTGACCAGAGTCTTGATAACGAAGTCTGCAATTAAACAGTTATTTATATTATTTACTAAATTTTACACATTTATTCGTAATAATTTTTATAAGGGCAATCCGGCCCTCCTTGTTTGTTTGATTCAATGGCTTGGCGTCGCATAACTGTAGCGTTTCAGTATTTCCAGGTTCAACATTAATCATTTGTTTTTAACTTAATTTTTCACGCTGTCGTGGAGTACCAACAACATATTTGTAAGTAGCGGACTTTAAGAGTTTCCTACATGAAATTAAAGGGAGCTCTAAACATTGTGGAGGAGGTTCATTTGGCGTAAGCTGTAATTTGTATTGACTATTGACATTACGTATGTATGTGTAAGCTTAACTCTTACAAATAAAAGAAGCCACAAGCTTACACACATATTATGTCAATGTATTCAAATAAATGTATGGACATTCAATAATTCAAAAATTATTCGAATATTTTTTGTAAACTTGCTCTCTCTAACGGGTCATTCCACTGTTTTGTTATTTATGAATGACTCTCAAATTCATTTACAGTAAACAAGTATTTTATTCAATTCATTCTCTCTTATTTTTGTATATGGTTTACTCTTTTCTTACATTTTTGAATGTTTAATATTTGAGTAAATGTTGTGCACTTTGAATAAAGGCAAACAAGTGAATTATTCAAAGCAGACCTCTAGTTTGTACGTATATGAAGAATTACATATGTATATTTAAAATTTAAACCATTATATTTCAAGATTTAAAATCTAATTTAGGTTGAAAACTTAAACAGTTTTCTATAAGTGTTTTAAAAAAGGACCTATCGATTTTGAAAAGAAATAAAACAACCTCATGTTTTAAGAAATTTAGGAGTGGTACATAAATTATATTGTACATATTTTTTTAATTTCAAAAATATTTGAAATTTATTTTAATTTTTGAAATCCTCTTTTTTTTGCAAAACGCTTTGCATTTTTTTTTTAATTTGTCGGGCTTTTCTCCCTTCCACATTGTTAATTTTACTTTCTGCAATATCAGTTAATTTGACTTGAGCATAAAGGGAACTAAATCCCTCCTAATTACGTAGCTATTGTTTCACCAATATATCGGTAATTAGAAATTACAAATGCCAATTGGCTTCTGATGTTATCTAAGTTTAATATTTCTTTTAGTTTTTTAATTGCACAATTATCGACATCAACAAGCTCATCTAACATTCTTAATTAGATTTTAGAATAGAATTCTAAAGCATCTATCCAGGTCCCCATTTTGCAACTACTGGCTGCGGTGGAAGGGAAATCAAGGGATACATATTATCGAATTGGCTTCTAAATTTTCTGAAACAGTTTTCGATAAAATATTTTAAGACCATTGGAAGTCTTAACCATGTTAGATGCTGTATGGGTTTAAAATAAAAAAAATATTGTATTTTAAGCAAAGCTCTAAAAGAATTTATTTAACTACAACTGAAATTGTAATATAAAATAAATGAAAATTCAATTAAAAACCGGTCTACTTATTTTTCATTTATTTTTAACAAAAAGTTCATTTAATTTTTACTGTCAAAAATGCAACACCATATTCCGTAAAATCAAATAAATATTCAGTTATTTTTTAAAATTTTACTGTCAAAAATTCAACACCATATTCAGTAAAAACAATAAAATATTCAGTTATTTTATAAAATTCAGTAATTTTCGTTTCCTCCACAAAAGAGCCGAATTTCTAAAAAATACCAGACAGACACCTGTCCGCTTGTGTTTCTTATAAGCGAGAGAGGGAGAATATTATTATTTACTTACCCTGTTACACACGTTTGTTTTACTTTTGTTGTACTGACCACGTTGTTTACAGAAGAACTCTCAATTATAAGACACCAGCAGCATGACCGATATGGCTACGCAATTATTTAACTTCTAAAATTTGCTGTACTTATTTATTTAAATTATATTAACAAATAGAAAATGGGAATTGCTTACACAAAACAAGCAATTCATTTTTTATAGATAAGTAAAAATTAATTTTTGGTAGTTAAATTATATAAAATAACTGAATATTTAATTGTTTTTACTGAATATGGTGTTGAATTTTTGACAGTAAAATTTTATAAAATAACTGAATATTTAATTGTTTTTACTGAATAGAGTGTTGAATTTTTGACAGTAAAATTTTATAAAATAACTGCATATTTATTTATTTTTACGGAATATGTAGTCAATTTTTTGACAATTAATTTATATAAGATAACGGAATATTCATCTGTTTTTACGGGATTCGCGGTTGAATTTTTGACAGTAAAAATTAAATGAACTTTTCGTTGTTTTAAATCAAATTTTTATTTAATTTAACATAAAGAAGAATTTAACTCAATCAACGGACAATATTAACTGCAACTGAAAATCCGTATTAATATGCACTTAGTTTCTTGAATAACTGTTAGAAAAAGTTAAAAATAAATTTGCTTGGAATTTTAAATGTTTATTTATTTAAAAATGACTGAACGGAATATTTCTTAAATAAACTACAGTCGGTTACTGTAATAATATTGTGAGTGTATTATTTAACAATTTTTTTTGAATTTCTTTTTGTGTACTTAAAAATATTTTTAAGAACTTTTTTATAATATGGAAAAAAAATCCCATGAAAATGTAAAAATATGCATTTAAAACCTAAATATGCAAAAACAAATAAATGCCATTTTACCGCGAATTTATTGAATTGGAAAGATAATTGGTCGACATCGTTCTCAGACTATCGACAAAAAATATGCATTTGCATGGAAATCACATCCCTAGTAATAATACGTCTGCCGTAATTTGTAATTGCTACCTATACATACATATATGAAAATTTGGAGAACATAATTCTTCTTCTGTACAATTTAACAATGCAGATCAAAAATGTATTATTTTTTTTAAGGGACACGGCTTACCCGCCTAAACTTTTGCTGTTCAACTTTTCAGTTTTTGAGAGAGGGAGTGAGAAGAAAGAAGAAGGGTGTTGGGATAGAGATGCGTCTACTAGTCAGCAGTTTTTTTTTATTCGTAATAAAAATTTGGTTGCAAGTGAATATCATAGAAAATTAGAACGGAAAGAGAGAGCAAATATCTTACACCATGATTGTATTAGTATAATATGTGCTTACTTTGTTGATGTAACTTCACACGAGAGTACCCCTTCTAGTCATTTGCCTATAGTCAGTATAAGCACAAAAGGCTAAATAAACCACACAAACGGTTATACAAACATCTTATATTTGTCAAACTGCTATTAAATACTTTTTAAAAACTGGATTATCATTTATTTTGGCATTTCAGCTTCAGATGCAATTTATACCAAATTTAGATACTTCTACTATTATTCTTCTTAAGATATATATTTCGACATTTAAATTGTGCTTGCATTGTATGCGATAAAAAAGGGATGCGTTTTTAATCCAGCCCTCTTTTTGACCGATGTTTTGTATTATAAACGAAACTAATCGTTCTTAATATAATTAAGATTTCTCATAATTTTAACCATATTTTATTCGTTATATATTTAATGTGAATCTTAAAAAAAAAAATTAAATATTGCGATGCATTTTATCTCGTTATTATGGAGTATTGTTTACTGAAGTTTTTAGTGGTATATCAAAATATGTTTGAAATATGTAACAATAGTAAAATTGAAGAGGATTAAGTCGTAAAACTAGATTTTTTATACAAATTTTCAACAGTATTTACAAAATAACCTCTTAATGGTACTTAACACTATTATACTTTGTATAAAGACATGTCAAAAACTCAAGTAATATACAAAACTTTGAATGCAATGTGTTATGCAAATGACAAGTATTACGAAAAAAAAAAAAAATTAACATTCCATGCGACTTCAGTGTTTTTTGAAATTTTTCTAAACAATATTAATTTTTATTTGACCTGGGTTGCATTTAAATTAAAGCAAACAAAATTATTTAGTGAAAATATAGTGAGGCAAGGCTGGCTACCGGGTCACTGCAACATCACCGGTAGTGAAATTACCAATGAGACTGGGCTAGGAAATGGACGATCCTGGGTGGAGACAGACTGTGTGAAGGCGGGCTTTTAAGTGGGACTAATCAGGTTTGGAGTCATAGAACAGGCTTTAAGGTATCGAGGACGTTATGGCCGGTGCTTCGGAAGACCGATTATATCTCACTACTAGGCAAGAGCAAGGTCTGCGTAGAATCATTATTACGGAACTCTGGTTAATAGGCAGGATGGCGGTGTTAATGCGATCTGACTCGTCGGATAAACGTAGGTTTTTCGAAGAGCTCGTTCTGTGTCACTGTCCTATACAGAACAGCCGGCTGAGATGTCTGGGTAGAAAGCTGGGGAGATGTCTCAGGATGGTATTCCTAATAGGCGTGACATAAGTAACTGTATATCAGAAGCCAAATTACCGCATTCGATATCGATCGATATTCTCATTTATATTGTATTAATTGCGATCGATATCCAATGCCGCAGTTGGGCTCAATTGTGTTTATTAGGATTGTTTTTCTCTGGTCCGATATTATCTTTCACTAGGGGCCATAGGAATCTTCTAAAGGATAATTCATCTTTTGATGTTACATCCTGCCTGACAAATCTGGTGTATGCAACTTGGGATGCGACAAAGATTCAAACGGCAGATCTCATGAAGTCTTCGGATTTCTGGAGTTCGAAGTACTCCACAGGGTATTTTTTTCAGGTGCTGTGGGAGTCAGAAGGCCCCGATGAGTGTAAGGCTCTAGTCGGAATATTGGTTAAGGCTTCCGTTAGTATGCTGCTTCTTGTAAGAAATACTTTCTAACTTTGGGAAGATTGTCTTTGCGGAAGTCTTACTCTTCTGATGGAGTGTAAGTTGTCCACCCTACGATAGGGGAGTACCATATTCAAGAGCAGTTTTTTTGAGGGATACCTTTTGGCATCACGTGGTTTCTGTGCTTTATATGTCAAAACCGTGTTCACCTGGATGGCGGATTTTGTATCATTGTGGGAATGTGCGGCATGAGGAGGTGCCCTAAGTCCTGTAGCCCTTAAAGATAAGCTGCTGATATTTAAGGTTAGACAGCTCCGACTCATGAGCAAGAGGCGAGTTTATAAGTATTGTCGTATTATCCACTTAAATTTCAACCTGTAAGGGAAGTATCCGTGCACATACAGGGGCACTTGGTAAATGCTTTAAACGATTCAATGAGATGTTAAGATCAACCATCAGGTGAGGTCATTTAGCTCCTGTATTTGCTTTTAAGTCTTCTTTTATTACCTACCCAAGCTAACCCAAAATACAGGGTGTTTTCTAAAAACTTGAAATTAAAATATTTAAAAAACTGACCATGCGATTAAGAAAGTTAAGAGTCTTTTATATAATTTATAAACTTTATAAATTAAAAAATGCATTTGTACCTAACAGACGTAAAGCGTGCTTGAGCGCTCATTTAGAGACATTGTATTTATTTATATTAAATTTATTATTAACAAGTGTTTTTTATGGTATAAATATCTGTTATATTTCCATTCATTAAATAAACAAATAAAAAAATGTTCAATAACTGTGATCAACGCTACAAACTTGTATAACAAAACTTAGTATTGCGAGAGGAGTTTTTTTTTTAAATGTTAGTTTGTAGAACAGTGTAATTTTGTTTCTAATTATGAATACGAAATTTGTTTTAAACTGCTTAAAAGCTTACAAAAAAGCACATGTTAGCAACGCAAATATTACGATATCTTTATATGTAACTAAGAGGAAATTGAATTTAAAAGTGTTTAACAAGAAAAAAACTATTTTTAGAATTAAGTCACACTCACTCATTTTGAGGTAATTAGGAATAAACAAAACTTCAATTCTTACTAATTGTCTATTCACTTTGTTTATTAAAGGGTTAATAAATGCTAATGAATGTAGATATGATCAAATTGAAAAAGAATAGAGGTAATTTAAAGTTTTAAGCTGCCTTTTTTGTTGCGAAGTTGTTTTTTTTATTTTTTTAATTTCTAAATAAACCACAGATCAGCGGTTCTCAGTTGGAGGTAAGTAAACACAAGTTAAGTTTGTTAGTTTACAATGTTCTTAAAGAATTTAAAAACATAATACAATACAAGGGAACATAAATATTTACACACACACACACATTAATTCATATAGATATACTGTGAGATATATTTATATGTAAAACAATTTCAGAATTTGTTTGTGTCGCATACGTTTTATGAATATGAAATATTTATATTGTTTTTTTAATTTAGCAAAATTTAGCTAACTGTTACAAAATTTTACAAAGTCATTTGAGATTGTATCTATGTATGTATGTATGTATATCACTGTGAAGACTAAAATAAACTAAGGTCACTGAAACTTTAAATTATTAAAACAAAAGATCTGTTAACCCTGTATACGGTGGCTTTGTCTAAGGCCGTTTTACACTAACGCACAAGTCTTAAGTATTTTAAACGAAAATGCTTCCCTAATCTAATTTTTGTTTGAATTTAAAAAAAAAAGTAATAATCACTTATCATGACAGGGTTATATTTTGCTTAAAATACTTAAGACATGTGTGATAGTGTAAAGTACCCTTTAGAAACATATTTATATAAGGAATGATATGAGTAATACTTTAAATATTTTACGGATTTCGTACACCGAAAGAAAAACAATCGTGATATATTAAGTTTTTTATAATTACTTTAAGTACGAGTCGTACTCAAAAATTCAAGTACGAATAACACTATAACGTACTTAAAACAATCCTAAATGGGATTACTTTCGATAATCAATCCGGAAATTTTTTAAAATAAGTAAAAAATTCTTAAACCAAGTAAATAACAGCCATATTCATAGCAAAAAGTTAGCCACAGTTTGTACACTACGTACAACGAACTGCTAACTAGAATGCCGATTAAGCTTAGCAGCTTGTTAGCACAGAGTTAATTCATAACGAACTTTTCTCCATCTGCCAACTTTTAATAAATCAACTTGTTGTTTTTCACAAGTTGGCAAACGCTTGGAAGCTCTTTAACAAGAGTTTAGCAAATCGTTAGCCAGAGTTTGGTAAGTGTATTATGAATAAACTTTTTGCTAACTTTATGCCAAATTTTCATTATGAATACGGCTGTAAATGATTAAACTTTTCGTTGGTAGTGCCACTCTAAGAGTTAAATTACAAAGTGAGCGTTTTAATCTCATTTAATTTATCAAAGTTTGTTGCAGACACTACAACAACACCACACAAGTAGTTAAAGAACGATTTGCTTGTTGTGTGTAGAAACAACAGAAGAAGTCGAAAACACATTATTTTCATGTTAAAAAAGTAAAATTGAGTACTCTAGCTTCTCATTAAGTTTATATTTTCAGTTGTAGTTATACATTAAGTTTCTAAAGTAAAAATCATATCGGGAATGATGCTGGGGTAAGTAAATCAATCATAATAAAATTCTCCTTCTAATTATGATTTGAAGATAATTTAAAAATCATAGTAGCATTCTCAACAAAAAGGTGAAGTTTTTCTCAAATTGAGAAATTCATTTATTTTCAACTTTCTCAAGTGTTTTTCAAATGTGGATTTTAATACAATATGGAACAAAAACGAAAATTATTTTTTTTTAAATTATATTCATTATTTATTTTAATAGGCCCACAGAATGAATAGATTCAAGAAGAGTGTAAGTTTCCTACTCAAATTCTTGGAAAGACGAAATACTTGGCGTAGCACCGCGATCGTGCAACATTCTTACATTTTCTTCACTTTCCCGTTTTTTTTTTTTTTATTCTCATTCTTACACTTTGTAATTAATTTCTTACTCAGAATTATTTTCTACTTTTTTCACAAGAAATTAAGGTTTTCTAAAGGCGAATTCACTTCACGTAATATATATATATTTTTTTTAATTGTAAAATGCAATTAACTTTAATCCAGCGTTTAAAAAACTGCAGTCAAAGTAAAAAAAACTGTTATTTTTCCACTTCTTCATTTCGCGACCTTAGGACAACAAGGCTCTAATTGCACCTAAACTACATGTAAGATAGAACCTTGTTGTCCTAAGGTCGCAATTTGTCATTAGCAAAAAAAAAAAAAAGAACTGTTGCTTTTACTTCTTATTCATTAAATGTAAACAGTCGCTGACAAACCAGCTCAGAAAGCGTAAAGTTGCACATACATTTTCTTTTATTGCTTGGCAGTTTTTGGTTTCGGCTGCAGTTTTTTAAACCCTGCTTTAATCGCCATTTTTTTATTGTTTAAATTTATTTTTCGCTTCAGTTCTGCCAAGTTTATTTTTAATTTGACAAAAGCATTTGATATCAAATTAATAAAACATTGTATGCCAAACGTTTATATTGATATCATTATCAATTTAAATTCAAATGTTAAAATCAAACAATTGAAAAAGGTCTGAGAGTTGTGTTTGAGTATTGTGTTGGATGTCAAATGAGTCATTTAAAATCAAAGGTTTGACTTCGCTTTTTTTGGGCGGTGGTCGTGACCGATGTTATGTTAACTCGGCATGTGTTTTTTTTATTCCAGAAAGTGTAGAAATGTACCATATTTAAAGACTTTTGCTTGGACAGGAGAAATGTTATGCGAAAAAATCGTTTTGGTTTGCATGGGCGGAATGCGGTGGGGACATGGCCGGAGTGTAATTAAATGCGTTCTTTTTTTTGAAAATGTACCTTTGTACAAAATTTCAAGACATTTGCTTGAAGAGGAAAATTTGGATTACATGGGCTGCGGACGTGGACGAACTTAACAACATTCATGTTTTTTTCTTCATTTAGTCAATATAAAGCTCGATATTAATTTTCAATGATCTACGACTACTCCTTATAGTTTTTGAAACAAAGATGCATGCAGCCATCCCAATGTGCGCAGAATTGATATTCCTCTATTATCACCAACACTGTTGTTCACTTCTTCGGTATTGACATTTCACAGCTTATTTTGTTATGCTTACGGTTGACGAAGATAAAACACTATTCTACACAAATTTTGTATACATTTTTACAGTTTATTGTAAAAGAACATATGTAATTCAGTATTGATTGTTAAATGTCAGTAGTTTCAAAATAACACTAACGCATTAAATACTTTATAATTGAATGTGGGTTTTCTAAAGCCAAAAGTTTGCAATTTCATGAGCTGTTTATTTAGCAATCAAAAATTTGCATTTTTATTAATTCAACGAAAAAACTCTGATTAATTATCCGTAATATACATTTGTATCTCTATTTGTACATGTTCGGTACAACAAAGAACGTTAAGTTCTCACACCCTCCATTTGTAGAGACAATAGTTGATCAAACTGACAGGTGAATAGTTGTTCAAGGTGTCATTCAAAAAAATGTAAATAACATGTGAAACTTTTAAAGTTAATGCTATCATACAGCTATAGATCCCATATCTAAATCATGGCCCTGATATGCCGTTAAAAAAAGCGACGCACCCATTTACACGAAAGTGTCTCTCTAAATGTATGAATCAGATTTAAGTTTTTATACCCTCCACCACAATTAGTTGTGAAGAGGGTATATTCAGTTTGTCATTCCGTGTGAAACTTTTTTACTATTCATCTCAGACCCTATAAAGTATATATATTCTGGGTCCTTGAGTAATTTTAAGTCGATTTAGCCATGTCCGTCTGTCTGTCCGTCTGTCCGTCTGTTGAAAACACGCTCACTTTCGAAAAACTCAAAAAAAATCAACAAACTTGGTGTCAAATTGCTTGAAGTTATCCTAAGCAGTTTGGGATTGAAATTCAGCAAAATCGGTTCAATAGGATCTGAGCTATGAATCAAAACGTGGAACCACCACCTAAAAAAAATTGATAATTTTGTTACAAAAACTAACATAAATGGTGGAAAAATGCACAGAATGATATAAGATTTCGCAACAATTCGTTTTATTCAACTGGAAATCACGCTGTGAAATTTCGTGAAGATCCGTCAATAATTTACCCTAGGCCCCATATAAGCCCTACTCCCGGAAAACAGTATATTAAGCCTAAAACCCTAACTAACAATGCTATCATTACAAATTTTGGCAAGTCACAGTTACATAGGACTAGAAATTAAACTGTTAAGTTTCGTGAAGATCGGTCCATAATTTACCATAGGCCCCATATAAAACATACTTCCGGAAAACAACTTAGTACGCCTAAAAACGTAAAAAATAATTCTACCATAACAAAATTTGGTACATCAAAGTTTTATAGGACAAGAAATAAAACTGTGTAATTTCGTGAAGATCGGTCTATAATTTACCCTGGGCCCCATATAAACCCTACTCCCGGAAAACAGTTTAGTACGCCTAAAACCGTAAAAAATAACGCTACCGTAACAAAATTTGGTACGTCACAGTTCTTTAGGACAAGAAATAACACTGTGAAATTTCGTGACGATCGGTCCATAATTTACTTTGGGCTCCATATAAACCCTACTACCGGAAAACAGTTTAGTACGCCTAAAACCGTAAAAAATAATGCAATCATAACAAATTTTGGCCCGTCACAGTTTTATAGGACTATAAATGATACTGTGAAATTTCGTGAAGATCGTTACATAATTTACGCTAGGCCCCATAGAAACCCTACTCCCGGAAAACAGTTCAGTACACCTAAAACCATAATTAATAATGCTATCATAACAGAAATTGGTACGTCACAGTTTTAAAGGACTAGTAATGACGCTGTGAAATTTCGTGATGATCGGTCCATAATTTACCCTAGGCCCCATATAAACCCTTCTACCGGAAAACAGTTTGGTTGCCTTAAACCAAAATTAATAACAAATCGTCACAGTTTAAGATAATAATAACATCATACAGATAAAACTCCTTAAACATTCGAACTGTCGGTGGAGGGTATCAAAGATTCGGCACAGCCGAATATAGCACTCTAACTTGTTTTTTTTTGTTTTCAGTTTTAATATCTACTGCTTGACAACCTCATTAACACTACATTTGTTTTTTATGTAAATTGCCACATACATTCAAAATAGATGTGTACGTGATTTTCATTTCATAAATATAATATCGATTTCATGCATAAATTTCATCAAATCTTGGTATCATTCCTTTTATTTAAGATCATATGATTAAAAGGAAAACATAATGTGCAAATTATATATACGAGTACATGTTACAAGAAGCACAGACAGACATATGTATAGTGGTATATACCCAATCGAATCTTTTGTATAACTACATACATGCAACATTTGTATTTTATCTCCCCCACGACTGTTGTAGGTTATAGTGAAATTATTTTTAATGAGCTGTCATCGGTGGCAATGTTATTTCAACTTCTTCTCTCCTAAACGTGGAATAAAACATGTTAAAATTAAATGAAGCAACAACAAAAAAATCCACTAACAATAAAACACCACCAACCAACCTCTGCAGCAAGAAAAACCAACAACAAAGACACAAAAGTAGCTGTAACAGATACAACACCTTACAACTTCTATAGAGCCCCGCATAGTGGGGAACTTTTTTGCATCATTTTGGGATTTTTTTCTTTCATATGCAGAATGGGGCAGCATGCTGCATTGGTTGGGATATTAACAAAAATTTTTCGGCGGGAAATGCCACTCAGAGTGTTAGTGGACGCAAAAACAAAAATTTAATAAAAAAAAAAAAAAAAACACTTGAGTAAACTATTTGTTTGTTGTACATGCAACATTGTCCAAGCATGACAAAGACAGTAAATAACTTAAAACCTGCAATACCTAGTTTGTTTTTATTATTTGATTTCGTTTTTTATTGTTTTTTTTTTTCTTGTTGATGTTGTTGCAGTTTTTTTCCTAACCCGGTGTCAGATGCAATGCGGCAAACAAATGAAAAACAACGAGTGCAACAATAACAAGATTTTGCTCTGGTTTGTTATTTAAGTGCTGACTGTGGCACTTTAGCAATACCGGTAAACAATAATAAATCAGCTTTATGAATACAACAACAACAGTCTTCTTCTACTTATGAGTTGAATGTGTATTTGTTGTTTATTTGTTTGGCATTTACTCGTAGTAAGCACTTTTAGTATCCAGTAACTAAAATATCCATCCATTTAAATGTTCACATGAATGGGTGGAATGATAAATCAGCAAACATTTTATGACGTTGAAACTAGTTATTTTTGGATATTTGGATATATTTGCAACCCTGCAAATTAAAGGTTGAAGTTCTGTCTGCATGCAGAAAAGGATAATAATGAAGAAGAAGAAGAAGATGACTACTTCATAGAAATGCACTATTGCAAAAAAGAATGCTCTTAAACAGAAAGATACTTTTTTTATGAGGAGATACCTTCGGGGTTCACGTGGTGGCTGTGGCTTAAACCCAAAGTCGTGGGAAGGGAGATCCGGAAAAGCCCACTCAAGGACTGATTTTTCCCCACTTGTATGAGAGTTTGGCCAAAGGGGAGGGATCTGCCCAAGGTGCTCTTGGTATCCAACAGATTCTGCCGACTATTCAAATGCAGCGAAGATTCGATAACCCAAGCTCTTAAACGGGGGGCGAGTGTATAATCTTGCCGTGTTGTACATTCAAATTGCTACTTGTGCATGTTGGTTGTTTTCACACCCAGATGCGGATGCTAAACGCACTGTTTGTTCACCTAGTGGTAAGGACCACCTTGAGATTAGGCCAACACGGCAGTTGCTCAAGCAAATCTTTCTACTGCAACCCTTGAAACAAATCAAGGATATATCAAGCTGAAGCTAAACATAAAGAGAGCGAAACTAAAGATCTCATCGATTTTCTTACGGAGTGAGTCTTAAAATATTATAGAAACATCAAAACTCCAATTATAAATATTATAGTTGGTCTTTATAAACTCATCCCCATATTCATAAAAAACGTTTCAGATTTATAAAAGGTTTATGAATCGAATTTTCTATGAAAATTTTTTCAAATTAAGGTTCATAATAGCTGGAAGGTTAAAGTAAAGTATACGGCCGATAAGATCCTATCGGTAAGTTGTGAAAACGGGCCTAATTCAGACAATGTTTTCATCTTACAAATTATAAGAAGGATTGGATCCTTAAAAAATAATACTAATGAACTATAAATTGAATCTATGAAAGAGTAAAAAAAAGGAAGACAGATGTCACTAAAAGTCCTTTATGGACTGAGTTTGCGAAAAAAATTAATAAGTAATCATCCATAAGCAATAGCTAAGGTTAGGTTAAGTTAAGAAAAAAGGTTGGAGACCAATATGATCCATTGTGACTCCTTAATTTGTGATAGAATACTAACTTATAAAGAATAGGAGAAATTAAGAGAATAGCGAAAGTAGTGGTAGTTAAAAATCGTAACAAACAAGCGAGAGCAACTCTACTAAACAGAAAACTGCCCTTTATGTACCCAGTCCCAAGTCTTCTGCTGCGCAGTCAGAGACATCTACCAATTTGATTTAGAATCGTCTACCTAGCCATCTCAGCCTGCTGTTCTGCAGCCTGAGACAGTGACACAGAATCTGTTCAACTGTCGCCAACTCCTCTAGGTCCTCATAACCTGCATATATCCGAGAAGAAACATCCCATTCTTACCGCCAACCTGTCTATCATACAGAGGTAATACCTTTCATTGCCCTAATGCTGTCGCTACTCCTGCCCAGCAGGGAATCCGTTAGCAATAATTTCTTCTAAAAATTATTTTTCATTCATAAAATTTATTAAAAATAAAGTGAAGGGTTAATTTGGTACGTAAATGCCGCATCTCTGAATCCAACTTATTGCAGTTCACAATGACGAAACGCTGTCTTATTGTTTTCAAAAGTTGGAATTATTGAAAAAAATGGTTTGTGAAAAACGAAAAAACCGTATTGTAATGAAATGAAATTGTAACATAAAATGTAAATTTCATTTTCATGATGAGGGTTGGTGATGATGCAGTTGCAGTTAAAGTTGCAGCAATTGTTTCAATTGTGTTGTTTTTTTTTTATTTTGTTTCCTTCAAAAGTGATGCTGTTTTAAAAAACTCTGTTAACTTATGGTTTATTCGCATCTTACAGGTAGTGCTTTTGAAATGCATGAAGATGTGTGTGTGATTACAAGTTAAGTACTTGAAAATATTTACGTATGCCAGTATATGGATAAAAATAATGAACGTAAATACATACATACTAAGTGCATTCATATGTATGTATTTGTGTGAATTGCGGAATGAATAAATATGTTCGAAGGAATGAATGAATGAATGTATGAATGAATTTATGTTATCTAAACACATCTGATGATGCGAAAATCCGACAAATGAAAATGAAAGTACTTGTTGTATTGTAAATACATTTTGCATATTTTCACTGCAATTATTTTAAATTTTTCCAAGATCTCTTATCAACTACAAAACTATTTAAATTATCATATTTACATGTAATCATTTGCTTAATTTTCTTTCAAAAAATTTCCTTATTCATCAACTCAACTTAAAAAATGCATCAATCAACTTTAAAATTAATTCAGTTAAACTGTACACCATATAACTCACTTGCTACTAGACTGTCATAACTGTAAAACTTGTAATTTTTTTGTGACTTGGCTGTAAATGTGTTTTAATTTTATTTAGATGTAATAGGGTTTTCTTAAGTTTCTAAAGATCAAATTAACAAAATTTGTGTTATGAAATTGTTTCGTAAGGAAAATATCTCGCAGCATTTATTTAAGAATTCCCAAATTCTGTTATATAACGGCTAAGTTGCATATAGAGTAGAGTCTTTCATTTATTACCTAATAAAAAATGGAGCTTCCAACGAAGCAGGTTTGTAAGGGAGAAACATAAAAGTTTCGCTTACCATTGCGCTTACGGAAGACATGAATTTTATATGGCGAGTTCCAACTTTGAAGCAATACATTTTTGACACATAAAGCGCATTATTCAGCGCACATAAAAATTGTTGGATGTAACGATCAGCTTTACACATTTAATGTTTTGATACTGTTATTTTTTAGTATTCTCCCTTACAAACCTGTTACGTAGTAAGGGAATGCCGTAGCACTTGAAATGTTATTTTTTTTTAATAAAAGTTGTTGAGAGTTCTTTCACTTACTTTACCGCAACTTGTGCATGTCTTATTGCGTAGCGCATAATTGTGCGCTTATTTTTTTAAATGTACCTTTAGTGCTGCGCAAAATGATAAATTTTTTTATTGGGTAGTATCTTATTATTAAAAATTATATAAAATTTAAAAAATGTTAATGACTTTTTATAAGCCCGACCATGAAATAGTTATTGTTGAAAGCAAAAGCAAAAACAAATTCAAAAATATTGTATAATTTTGTTATTGCTTTCTACAGAAATTTGTATTGTTTTTTAAAATTCTCAACGCCAAAAAATTTCAAGTGTTTGAAATTTAAAAATTTAATATGAATTCCATGGCCCAATTAGTAGGACTGCGCGCAACTACAACAATCCAACAACAGAAAAAACAACACGCATTTTGTTTGTGTAAAAAATGATAAAGATGTCAAGAACAAAAGCAATTGTTTGTGTAAGAAATGGTGGAAATGTCAAAAGCAATTGTTACAAAAACAATTGCACGTATAAAACACAACTCTGCAAAAAATCAGCAGGCGTTTCAAGCAGACCTACTAATTGGACCATGATGAATTCCTATAGAAAGCAGAAACAAAACTATAAAATATTTTTGAATTTGTGTTTGCTTTCAATGAAATTGTCGGCATTAAGGCAGAATTAGTCTTTACTTTCTGTTTCTGTTCTGTTCCGTGCCGTTTTGTTACGAAATTGTAATAGTTACTTTTTCTGTAGCAACTTATCAGCCATTTATGACAAATTTATTAGTTTTGCACCGTCCATTGTTTAATTTCAATCACTTTAATGCAAATAAATTTGAAGAAATAAATTTTTATGAATTCTTAAAATCAAAAAATTCAATATAACTTAACAAGTTTTTGATTTTAACAAGCTGAACCGCAACAGAACAGAAAAACAGGTTTTTTAATAACAAAAACAAATCAGCTGATTCGTGACAGAACAGAAAGTAAAGACTAACTTTACAAGTCTTTAACTTGACTTATGATGTTTTTTTTTCTACAAAAAAATGTGACGTTTTATTTAAAAAAATGCAGTTTGGTGTCTGTTTCTTGAAAATTTTGCTCCCGAAAAGGGTGGCTAGTTTTATTCTAAAAAAATCAACCTTTTCGGGAGCAACATTTTTCAGAAACAGACACCAAATTGCATTTTTTTAAAATAAAATAACACATTTTTTTGTAGAAAAGAAAACACCATTAGACGGTTATACAAGTGGTACGTATTTTGACGAAAATGCTTTCCTGATCTAATTATTGTTTGAAAATTTTCAAAACACAATAACAACTTATTATTACAGGATTGTATTTTCCTTAAAATACGTACGACTTGTGTGATCGTGCAAACTACCCTTTAATTTTTAATTTTATTCGATTTGTAAGAATACAAATTATTATTATTATAATTAAAATATTTTTTTTATAGCCTACTAAAAAACCTTAAAAAAAGTTAAGAAAAAGTCAACAAACTAAAAATCAAATGAAATTTCGGCGCCTCGAAAATGATTTTGTTGATAGGTCGTAGTGGAACTTTTTTTCCTCATGCCAAAAGCTATCGAAAAATCGAAGACACAATATGATTGCTAAATTGGTCCACCCTTATTTGTACCCACCCACGCCACAATAGTGGAGAATGTATTGTGCGCTTATGCTGATATTTTCAGCAGTTTAAAATAATGGTCATTAAAATATACCGATTGATTCAGAATCAATTTTTGAATCGATCTTAAAATGTCCATCCGCTGGATGGCTGTCAATGTAACCATTGTGCGCAGAGTACGGGTCCCAACTTTGGAGATAATTTTATAAAACTTTGATCATAGGTTCCAATTGGACCAAGCTTATTGAAAATCGTTTGAAAAGGTCTATAATTTCACATAGTCTTCTTCCGCAATAGAGTTCCTAAACAATATTTGTATGTGTGTTTTTAGATAAAATTAGGTCCAAATTTATTTTATTGCAATCTAAATTATCTTACCAAATTTAATTGAAACCGGTCTTTATTTGACCATAGCTCCCATACAAATACTACTCTCGAAAATAGCTTTAAATGCAATGGCTTCCCTAAAACTGTTGGTATTAAGCAAACAAAAAAAGCAAAAAATCCCATATAAATGAAGAAGGTTGGTTGGTTAACGTGGTAGCACGACTCCGTTTTGGTTAAGAGTAGGAACTCCGAATAAAGTGTGGCACCAGTGCAATACTGAGGTGCCAAACGCCAGCCCGTTGTGTTGCGAAATATCCCAAAATCGCCGAGTTGTACCCGCGATATCTCAGAGCGTCATTGTAGAAGGTAATACGTGGTATCCCGGTTTAACGTGTACACAGTTTAACGCATTCGCGATTTAACGTACGTTAATGTTTTTTTTCCATTGAGTACCTTATATTTCAAACAAACCGCAAATTTTTGCACTATATATCGGGTAATTTTTTTAGCTATTATCTTTTTGGCAACACTGGTTTAAACAGCTGACGAACGTTTCGTGTTTTGTTTCACTGTCAAACATCTTCAGTTTGGTCTATAATTTAACCATGAATCGTCTTACAAACGAACAACGCTTGCAAATTATTGAATTTTATTATCAAAATGCGTGCTCTGTTAAGAAAGTTCATCGCGCGCTTCTTCAGCGACGAAGCTCATTTTTGGCTCAATGGGTACGTTAATAAGCAGAATTGTCGATTTTGGATTGAAGATCAGCCAGAAGCATTGCAAGAGCTTCCAATGCATCCAGACAAAGTCACAGTTTGGTGCGGTTTATGGGCTGGTGGCATCATTAGTACTTCTTCAAAGATGATGCGAATCGTAACGTAACTGTGAATGGTGAGCGCTACCGTGAGATGATATCCAACATTTTTTTACCCAAAATGCAAGAGCTTGACTTGCATGACATGTGGTTTCAACAAGACGGTGCCACACAGCACGCTTAACAATGGACTTATTGAGAGGCAAGTTCGGTGAACATTTTGGCCAATTGGCCGCCTAGATCGTGCGATTTAACGCCGTTAGACTATTTTTTGTGGGGCTATGTTAAAGCTCATGTCTATACACACATGCCCGCTTCAATTGACGAATTGGAAGACAACATTAAGCGGATGGACCATTTGAGGCGCAGTCACGGTAAACATTTGCATGAAATAATCTTCAAACATTAAATTATATGGACCGTACTATCGATTCAAATAAAGATTTCATGCATTTTTCTGAATTTTATGTGTTTTTTTTAAATTTTCTATAGCTCTTAAAAAATCACCCATTATAACGCATTTTTACAAAAAAATTTAAAAACAAGTTAGAGTGCTATATTCGGCTGTGCCGAATCTTTGATACCCTCCAACGACACTTCGAATGTTTAAGGAATAATATCTGTATGATGTTATTATTATCTTGTGATGTGACGATTTGTTATTAATTATGGTTTTAGGTGTACTAAACTGTTTTCCGGGAGTAGGGTTTCTATGGGGCCTAGGGTGAATTATGTACCGATCTTCACGAAATTTCACAGTATCATTTATAGTCATATAAAACTGTGACGTACCAAATTTTGTTGCGCTAGCGTTTTAGGCGTACTAAAGTGTTTTCCGGGAGTAGTGTTTATATGGGGTTTAGGGTAAATTATGGACGGATCTTCACGAAATTTAACAGCGTGATTTCCAGTTAAATAAAACAAATTTTTGCAAAAGCTTATCTTATTCCGTGACTTGTACCAGCATTTATGTTATTTTTTGTAACAAAATTATCAATTTTTGTAGGTGGTGGTTCCACATTTTGATTCATAGCTCTACTGAACCGCTTTTGCTGGATTTCAATCCCAAACTGCTTAGGATAACTACAAGCAATTTGGCACCAAGTTTGTTCATTTCTTTTGAGTTGTTCGAAAGTGAGCGTGTTTTCAACAGACGGACAGACAGACGGACATGGCTAAATCGACTTAGAATTACTCAAGGACCCAGAATATACATATATTTTTTATGGGGTCTGAGATGAATAATAAAAAAGTTTCACACGGAATGACAAACTTAATATACCCTCTTCACAACTAATTGTGGTGGAGGGTATAAAAAAACAAAATAGAATGAATGCAAACATATTTGCATCCATTCTCTTTTGTTTTTGTATACATTTTTCCATATTTTTAGAGCGATTTTACTGAAAACAACGAGTTAAAAGAAGTATTTTCTTTTCTTACAAAGAAAGCAAAGAAAATACTTGCTCTCTAAAATAAAAAATTGTACGTTGCAAAGTAATTTTTACTTTTGTTTACAAAACAAATGTTTGTTTTCTGTTTAAAATTTTACGTAATTTTTGTTAAGTTTTTGTAAAGTTGACATCAAAATGCCCAAAAGAAAACGTTTAATTCTTAAAGAAAAATTAAACATCATTGACGACTATGAAAAGGGCCTGCGACTTATTTAATTAATATCAGCAAAGTCATCAATATGCACAATTAGAAAATCAAAACGAAAACTTTTGAGCGAAATGGAAAAGACTAATTTCGGATCAAAGAATAGAAGGGCCTTAAAAACAGGTGAGTTTCCCAGAATGGAAACAGAGTTGTTGAATTGGTTTCAAAACCACTATGTACTCATTTAATTGAAAAATGTATTAAAAAAACTTCGGGATTTAACGAATTTTTCGATATAACGAAAGGGCCTGACAAGATATAATTCGTTAAAACAGTATACCACGGTATTCCCAAGTAATCCAAGTCAAGTTAAATTCAACACTGGGCAATCATATAGGAGATGAAAGGGTCTCCTCAGTTCCGGGCTCTCTGCAGCTTCGGAAGCATTCATTAAGAGGGAGACCGGGTCTCATACTGATCGCCCAGTGTCTAGTGAGTACGTATACTATTTTCGAAATTTTCCTGTTAAGAAGTCGCTTATAGCGACTCATGTCGTTTGTGGGCCATAATACCATGGTGGCACTGCAGACATCCAGTCTTTTTCATCTATCTTTAGCCAGATCCGGATAGTGTCTAAAGCAAAAGCAGCTCTAGTCTTGTTCACTGCCGTCATGCTCCTTATGCGCAGGGACCCACATTACGGTAATGTTAGATGGACTGCCCAGTCTTGATAGTTCTTTCCTACACTGGTTAACCAGAATGGACGCTGATAAATGAAGATATCTAAATATTCGTCATAAAATTCTTTTAAATACAGCTTAACCTCATAACATAATTT
Source organism: Pollenia angustigena (assembly GCA_930367215.1). NCBI lineage: Eukaryota > Metazoa > Arthropoda > Insecta > Diptera > Polleniidae > Pollenia > Pollenia angustigena. Next base: position 232,088,093 of record OV884058.1, on the reverse strand, counting down.
TGTTCTGGCAGGCCTATTATTGCCCTTATATTTAAACTTATATTTGAAATAAGTGACTCTAGCAAGAAATTTATACAGGGCAGTCTTGATCGCATACTTTTTCGATTAGCAAGCAATTTTATTTTTAATTTCTTGAGTCGCTACTGAACGAATCGAAATTATTTTTTTAGTGTTGTGAAAACTCTAATAAATGCTTTACAGCAAAAAAGAAAAAATAATTTAGATTCGTTCCGTTTCGTCTTAAAGAATTTGAAATAAAATTGCTTTCGAATCGAAAAAGTATACGATAACGACTGCCAGAATTACCCCCCAGGACTTTTTTCTATTATTCGTCATAAATTCTCTTTCAATAACTTTAAAAAAATATTATTTAAAATTTAATATTTATATAATTGTGTAGAAATGTAACAAAATAAAAATAAGTATTTTCCTAGAAGATGGCTCATAAAACTCCTACTTGTTGTTGTAATGGCGCCACCACCGATCAACATTTTGTTTTACGTGCATAACAAATAATTATAATGTTGCCGTATTTACGAGTAACTTCGAATGAATGAATTAATGAATGTTGGATGTCAGTTAATGTGTGTTTGAGCGAGTGTTGCTTTGTTGAATGCATCATTTTTATTATTGTGTACTTTTTTCGTTTTGTGTTGCATTTAATATTCAATTATGTGAACAATGTGGGGGCGCTGAAGTTGTTTTCTTTTCATTTAATTTAATTTTTTATGAGAAAAACAAAAAAGTTTTTCATTTTCGTCTTTTGCTCTTTACCAAGTTGTAGTTGAGTTGTTGATGAACCTGTTCCATTAGTTGTATGTACTTTATTGAAATTTATTTGTATGTCTGTAGATGTAGTTGTTGCGGAAGGTCGTTTATTGACACCAACCAGCCAACTGTTTGTTGTAACGAGTATTGTAGGCAGGCAGGGTTAGATGGATGGTGTTGTTTGCTTGGTTGGTGTATTCGCAGATTTTACAACTTTCTTCTTCTGTTGTGGCAATAACATTTTAAGTGTTTTGTTTTTTATTTTAATTTTTACGAATAATTAAATCCTTAAGCTACTGCAAATAGTGTTGCAAAAATAACTTCTATAAGCCGTTGCAATACAACTTAGTAGACATGAATTTCATTTTGGTTTCTGTTGGCATTTTAAATTGTTAGAAAGTATTTTATATATTTTTTAAATACATATTATTCAATATTTATCATCCATACTTGTGTACAAAGTACTATTAAACTGAAAAGTTGTTACTTGAAAAATAGAAATTATAAAATTTGTATGTCTTGTTAATTGTAACATGATGTTACGAGTTTAAAAATAACATTTATGTTAACATAGATAAGTACATGTTGCAAGTACTAGTCATACATTTTGAGTTTATATGGGATGGCTTCATATGCTACATACTACAAACTGTAGTACCTACATACTTATTTATACATGTTTGTACATAATTGCATGCTGAGCTTCTTGTACTACCAATGTAGGTTAAGATGTTTTACACAAATGTAAATTAACACTTTTTCTTGCTGTATTTTTGTACTTTATGTTTGCTTGAATGTAGATACATTTGTATTTAAAACACGAACAATACACAAAAAAATAGATTCATTATTTTCATTTCTTTATATTAAATATCATCTTAAAGTGGTGCTCTCACTGATCGTCTTTTCTATTCCGTTTTATATTCAGCACAACAATAAACACATGTTAATGGTTGTTTTCTTTTATCTCAGTTTAGTAAAATAATTTGAAGTATTTCACGTACAGTAACAATATTTTCCCCAAAAGTTTAATACAATTCTTTTAGTGCTTCCTGAATTTTTTTTAACCTAAAAATTTGTCAACAAATATGTCAGGCCAAAACTTTCATCTTTCAACACAACGAGTATGCCTTCTTGTGTTAACGATTTTCAAAGTTTATTAAATAGGATTTCTTTTTTTTTAAACTTCCCTAACTTACATACACATGTGGACAGAGAAATAGGTGTGTGCATAATTTTTTTTTTTAATTTTAAAAATCCTAAAAATCTATTTTCAGAAGAAAGTTTAACATTTTTTAAAATTTGGCGATATTTTTTTAAGAGTCCAAAACAGGAAAATCCCACTGGGAAAAAAAATTATTAGATTTTTTTTTATTTTATATTGCTTTTACAGTTAATCATTAAAAAAGGTTTTATGATGTTAAAATTCGTTTTATTGTAAAGAAAGTTTAATATTAAGTGAAATCATGTTATTGTGAAACAGTGTTCGAAGATAAACAGTACATTATTTAGTCATCGGCTCACACACCCAAAAACGATACCTATTTTTTTCATTGATTGTGTAGACGAACACAACCCTTAATACCGTTCGTAATTATTTTCAAGAAAGAACCGAACATTATATATTGTTCTGTTCTTCGTTAAAAAACAGAAAAATTGTAGTGATACTGTAGACAAACACTATTTTTTAATTTATATATATATGAGGAAGTGTACACTTTGATGTCACCAATAACTGCGAAAACGGGTAGACCGATTGGGGATAGTCTGTAGATGGTTTATGTAAAGTTTGCATGAAATCGGCCCAGTGGTTCCGGAGATATGGCATTTAAATTTTCCTATATATTCCCATACAAATATTTACCAAATGCCCTCCATTTTGATCTCCTTCGAAACGGCTTGACCGATTTTTATGAAATTTTGTATGTGTTTTTCTTAGGTATGAGAATAGGTCGTAGAGTATATTTTATATCGCTAGAGGGCGCAAAATAGGGCATAAGATCCCCCTCCCTATATATTTTTAGCTAATCAACCTGTTTTCTTATAATTTGGCATGCAGGCACTATAGCATCTTAAAGAAAATAGGAAATAAGGTGTTAAATAGGGCAAGAGGAGTAAAAGCTCCCCCTCCCTATATCTCCTTAACAAATCCACCGATTTTCTTGAAATTTTGTGTGACATCTGGAAAGAAATAGGGCAATAAGGTGAAAGCTCCCATTCCACAATCTTTTAAGCTTATCAACCGGGTTTCTTAAAAGCATGCAGACACTGTAACATCTGAAAAATATAGGGAATAGGGTCAGATAGGGCAATAGCGGTAAAAGCTCCCCTTCCCTATATCTTTTAAACTAATGAGCAGGTTTTCTTAAAATTTGGCATGCATACATTGTAACATCTGAAAGGAAGTAGTGAATAGGATGTGAAATAGAGCAAGAAGGGTAAAAGCTCCCCCTCCCAATATCTTCTTGAAATTTCGTAGCCAAATAGTGTTACAGCTGGAAAGTACTATAGCCGTTAGTTTTTAAAAGCTCCCTTTCCTATATCTTCTTAACTAATCAACTGGTTTGCTTAAAATTTGGCATGCAGACACTGTAACATCTGAAAGAGAAAGGGCATGAAATAGGGCAAGAGGAGTAGAAGCTCCCCCTCCCGATATCTTCTTAACTAATCAACTGATTTTCTTGAAATTTGGCGGGCAAATAGTGTAACATCTGGAAAGAACTAAAGCCTATAATTTTTGTTATCTTCTTAGCTAATCAACATGTTTTCTTTAAATTTGTCATGCAGACACTGTAAAATCTGAGAGAAATAAGTTATATGGCAAAACAACGTTTGCCGGGCCAGCTAGTGTTCTATAATGTTTCTTTTTTTACATTGATAAAGAAATAAACAAACAAGCACTTTTAGCAACGACCGCACCACGAACAGCTTGTGTGTGTATTGTGTACATATATGTTTTGTTTGTGTTAAATAATTTTGCTGGTTTTTTTTTTGTATGTATATTTTGTTTTTGTAAAAATTTTTTGTTTAATTTTACCGAACCGAACACAATGAAGTTTGTGGTTTAAAAATAAACCAAACATAACTATATGTTCTCATCTTTTGTTGAGTTGGATAAGAACAGTATTATTTTTGTGTTCGAAAGATGACAAACAGGGAAAAGTTATCTTTTTAATGATTTTCCACACAACCACTTTTAGCGTTTGCGTTTTCCACAAATCCAAACCGAACCCTAAGGAACGATATTTAGTTTATTTTCGAACACTGTTGTGAAATAATTAAAGTACAGTCGAAGCACGTTATAACGAACACGCGCTTAAACGAAAATCCGATATAGGGAATAAACAGAGTTTTCCTATAGCTGCTTTAAAAATACAAATCCAAGTCATTTAAAATGCTGTAATGGTTTTTCCTGATTTGCAATTTTTCTTTAAAGGTGACTTTTGCACAATGGAAAAAGTATTGCATAGCACTACACAATCATACACAATTTCTGTTATAGAAACTCTGTTAAAAAACAGGAGCACTAGATGATGGCTGGCATTTACGTTTAAAAATGCCATATTCAGCTCAAAAAGATTTAGCTCGACATGATTTTGTGAAGAAGTTAAAAAACTAATTCCCTGGAAAATAATTTCTTAAAAGAAACTGGGCTCTACTGACTGTAGAATTTTAAATTTATTTATTTATTTTGTATGTTTTAGCTTATTTGGTAAAATTTCAAGCAACATTTAACGTAGACAGTAGTGGTATTCACACCGAACTTGTTAATTTCTTGCTCGGTAGTTTGTTAATTTGTTAAAGTTACCAACTGTGAACGACCCCCTTTTTAAAACTTTGTTAGTCTGGTAACTAAATAAATAAAAAATCATTTAATTAACATACTTACGCTCAATGTACACGAAAATTGCCAAACAACAAATATTTTTTTAGAAATGTATTACAAATGACTTTTTTGTTATATTTATTAAGATTGTAAGTTACCAACTAACAACTATTTTATCAGGGGTGCCGTGTCGTTAATTTGTTAAATGTTAATCCGGTAGCGCGTTAAATATACAAAACAAAATGCGTGTAAAAAAGGAACGAATAACGACTTACAAACTAACCAGCTCGGTGTGAATACCACTAATGTAAACAATTGGATTGAGGTTGCTATTGAATATAACTTTATTTTATGGTGTCATTATAATAAAAACAAAATAATTACGAAAATCTTGAGTGGTAAATTTCTGAGATAATAAATAAAAATTTAATTATCTAAAAAAATTTATTCGGAAAAACAAAAATCCTAGCTTAGCCAATTAGTCCGATATTAATCATTAGTTGTAACGGGCTTCGACTTGGCGACATTTACACAATGATTTTTAAAACATGCCTTTAAAATAGGTTTTTATTACTTGTCGACGAATTCGATAGAGAAGAAAGAGAGGCAGAAAAAAGACTTCAATTCTGTCCTCCGTGTATTACTTTCAGGGCTGCCAGATTTGACGATTTATCGTCATTTGACGATTTTTTGTTCCGGAATTTGCAGAGTGCTGATTTTTTTCCAGTCTCCAAAGTCTGTGTAAAACAAAAAATTTTCTAAAACGTTTCTTTTAATTTTGGAATGTCAGGCGTACCTCAACAAGAGCGGAAGGCGGAACGTTTTCTTTCACTTAGCTTTTACGATGATATGCCATACCAAAGTAGTAGCGTTAACGTTGTGTCATGAACAGTAGTGATAGCTTTCTTGTTTAATAAAACACACACATTATAAATAAAAATAGAGACAAAAACGCTAGATTGGCCGAAAAATAGCTAAATTGCCATTATTACTCAACAATAGCGGCAAACTTCACTATTAAACAAGCTGTCAAAACCGGGTTTTTCAATTGCAAAGCGTTGAGGCCGCTCTTTTCAAAAACTTGAAAACGCATGCCGATTTTGTTTACGTACGGCTGTAATATGCAAGTTTTGCGAAAATCTTTAAATGATTATTTTCCCGAGTACAAAAACAACAATGTAACACTTTGTTTATGTTCTTCAAACCATAATAGAATGAACATTTTACGGCTACATGTATAAATCATATTTTAAACAATTATACGGCAAGCATTTCACGAGTTGTAAGAGAATGTCTACATGAGTCTCATACGATTCTTGACATGAAAGTTTCGTTAGATTATTAGGGAGTTTACACGGAGTCTTTTCAGACATGTCTGTTTTTGACATTGTCTTTTGAACATGCTTCCAAAAACCTACTGTCTTTTCACGATGTCTTTCCAAACATGTCTGTTTTCATGTATAATAGTCTAATATACATATACATACAAATTAAAAACATGGAAATTTATTTAAACAAACATGAAAACTCATTTCATGTCTGTTTGGCAACCCCTCTTTCTTCTCTACCCCGATCGCCTACAAACAAAACAAACGTGTTTGTTAGACATGTCTGAATAGACACCGTGTAAACTCCCTCTATCTTTACTATCTTTACCCACGTCTTAAACGATTCACACAACGATTGAAGGAGCTTGTTTCGCCTTGCTTTTGAAGAAGAATCTCAGTCGTGTTACAGTTCTCCCCGTGTCGGGAATCTTCTACGATTAAAAAATGCGGTAATCGACGATAAAAGACGCTCTTCATAAGACTCCCAGTATCTCTTACCGGATTTAAAATGTTAGCTGGGTATGAAGTAATAATGTTTTTGTTTTATGGGTTTTTTATATAAAAATATTTTTTTTTTTTTATTTTTTCTCAGGAAATTGACGATTTGCTCACAAATGTATCTGGCAGACCTGGGGTCTAATCACCGCATTCGATACTATCGTATCGAATAAACTATCGAATTTTTTTGAATACGATAGACACTAACGTATCGAATGAAAACTGCATAAATGTAATGTCGAGTTACTCGATATCGAATACTAGTAGTTCAAATTCAAAACATTTCATTCGATATCGAGTTTCATGATACCAAAATAAAAAATTTCGATCAATTTTGCTCGATATCGTATGCGGTGACTAGACCCCAGATTACCTTTTATTTTCAAATTAATTTATTCATACAAAAACATATTTAAAAAAAAATTACATAAAAAAAGACATGTCTCAAAAGTCATTATGGAAATGTAAAAAGATTTTGGCCACAGCTTTCAAGGAAAATTCATTCTTGCAACATAAAAAAGAAAAAGTTTGCTGTTGCAATTACAAATCATATTCATATCAAACTTATAAAAGACCTAAGTATTTTACAGATTTAAAGGGTGTCCCAAAAATAACGCAATATTTTAAATAAATAGAAAACACAGTTTTAAGTCGTTTTAGGGTGGCCAACACTTTACTGCACAAATGGCGACAAATTCATTTTCGTTAATTTTGGGACACCCTTTAACTGAAAATGAAGTTGTTTTGCTATAAAACGTTATATTTATTTTGTTTAAAAAAAAAAAATATTTTATTTTAAGTTTTGATTTACTCCAAAATTAAACGAATTGATAATAAAACAAATTATTTATTAAATATTATAATTACAAACCATTTAGGCCCTAATTATATAAAAACGCAACGCAGCGCCAAAGAATTACATTGAAAGCAAAAACAAGTCATATATATTTTGTAATTTTGTTGTTGCTTTCTACAGAAATTCATATTTTAAAATTTATAACGCCACAAGTTGTGAATTTCTGTAGAAAGCAACAAAATTACAAAATATTTATGACATTGTTGTTGCTTTCAATGTAATTCTTTGGCGTTTCGTTGTGTTTTCCATACGAAGGGCCTTATTATAAAATTTAAATATTCTTTTTTGATTTAAAATTTATTGCGCCAAGTTTATTCTTTTTTAATGTGTTTTTTGCTGAGTAAAGCAACAGATTTTAAAAGTTTTTATTCAAATTCGGATTTTTTTTCACTCGGCGTTTTTGCCCTTTTTTCGTATTTTTTTTTTTTGTCTATTTTACTGATGTTAACAATACGCTTGACGCTTTTATTCATTTCTATTTTATGATTTTATAGTTTAAATTAGAGACAGTCGTTTTTATTTTTTTTTTTTTTTGCTTATTTTTTTGCTAACTTTCAATACCAAATTCCGGACTATGTGTGATATACATACATAACACTGTGCAACAAAATTCAGGTCATCGCCGCCAGCCTTAACACTTGCAACTCGAAATGAAAGTAGACTACTAGTAGAGCAAATCTGCCAAAGGGTTTTGAAAAGTTAGCTCGGGCTTTCGGAATATGGGCCCCCAAAGTTTTTGAATTTTTTGAAAACGCGTTTGAGTGTTAGAGGGTTAATATATTCTATGAAAAGAATCGCCATACAATTCTACTGAAGACATCTGAAATAGTCTTTTAGGTCAGAAGTACATTTAGTACATCTTTTTGACTTGTACCAAACGCCTTTTCAAAAATTCAATGCCCGAAATGTAGAGAATTCGTTTAAGATACGTTGTACGAACTTTTGGTCTTTGAAGACCCCTAGTGAAATTTTATGCAAATAATATTCGTAGAGCATTTTAGGGTTAATAAATTCTAAGAAAATAATCGCTGTACGATTCTACTGAAGACATCTGAAATTATTTTTTAGTTCAGAAGTACATTAAGTATGTTTTTTGACTTATACCAACCGCCTTTTCAAAAAATTCAAAAACTTTAGGGGCCCATATTTCGGGAGTGCGAGCTAACTTTTCAAAACCCTTTGGCAAATTTGCTCTACTAGTAGACTACTTTCATTTCACGTTGCAAGTGTTGAGGCTGGTTTTTTTTGTTGCACAGTGTAATATATGTATAACAACCTAGTGGTCATCATACCTGGGGTCTTTAGACTACACATATCAATGGACACATGGACAGACGGACGTCAAGCAACTTCTCTATAACAATTAAAATACATTCTTTTTTAGAGTTCACGGTATATTATTTTTTGTTTTTTTTATAATGTTTTTCCGGTGAATAAAATTTTAAATTAATAAAATTGTATTGTTTTAACAATAAATATGCAATAAAATTGTGAAATATAAGAGAATCTTAAACTATTTTCAAATAAAAATTTCAGAACTATTTTTTTGCCCATATGTGTATATAGTTACTGTAAATTTATGATTTTATGTGCATTTTAATACAAGTTTGAAAGGGGTGTATTTCACACAGCACAGGGTGAGATCTATTATATTGTAAAATTTTATGTTTTATGCATTTGTTTTGCCTTCTTCCAACACTTTTACTGCAGTTTCAATAAGCTAATTATTATCAAAGACTTTCGTTGGGGATGAGCGCGTGAGTTAGAAAGTTTTTTTTTAAATCATTGGCTCGACGTAAATCTAAATGACTGATTATAATCGGTAATTACCGGTCAAAAGATCCATTGCGGTATTCAAAAACATTTGTAATTCTCTTCACACATGTTTTTTGCAATTCAAAAATCATATAGAGTTTTCGTCAAATCGGATAAAATCCGCGTAAAGACCAGGAATGCTTAACGGTTAATCAGTTTTTCGATTTTCGGGTTATTATCTAAAACGAAATCGATGATCTTGGACAAAAGTTTAGCTTTATTTTTTTTTAAATTTTTATTGAATTACTAAACTATATTTTTAAAGAGATACATATTTGTATAATTTAATTTAGAAACTGTTAAATTATGTTTAATCTAGCCAATGCTTTGCAAAAGCTAATAACTTTTTAAAAAAATCTAGTGGTTAATTGTAGGACGTCAAACATGTAACAGGTGTGAACATAGCTTAAGTCAATCTGCTAAACTTTTCTATCAAAGTATCAAAATAATTAGAAACTACAATTTTGAAATAGTTCAGCAGTTTTCGGCAACAAAACGGCGTTTCATAATTTTCTAGGAATATTGCGAAAGTCAGTTCAGCGAAAACGAATTCTACGTGTTTTAATGAATTTAAGGAGTGGAAAAATATTCATGTACTCGTACTATTAAAACCAATATATTTAATTTTTTTGCCAGTTGGTAACCTTTTGTGACATAAGTTAAGTCACGTGAGTCTCTAATTATCCTTATCACGCACTCTACTCTGCTGACGCTATTGTTGTTAAATAAGAAACAACCTGCAATTTTAAAATCAGAAATAAAAAAATTAAAAAAGTTATTGGGTTGTGGTCTTGCACACAAACAAACGTACATACGAAGCCCAACCGTAAGTACGAAAGTTTGCTGATTTTGTTACGCTTTAAGCTTTTCATGTATGTAATTATGAGTATGCATACGAACATAATGTTATTTTCTTTTCATAATGATGTTAAAAATCGTCATCATCATCACTATGCTTACGATGATACAATATAAAGCGAAAAAGTTACTTTAAACTGTTATCGCTTTTGTTGTGTTATTGTGTAATACGAATTTTAACACCGTGAAACATTTCCAGAAGTTGACTGAAGAGACAAAACCAAAACATTGTAAAAGACTTATTTTGGGTAATGAATTGCGTAGAGTCATGAATTTATATATGTATGTATGTATGTTTGCCTGATGAATAGTCTGTGTCAGATTAAATCTTTAAAGTTCTTAAATAATGACTACAATTTTCTATTCAAAGCATGACAAGATTTTAAAACAAAAACACTGGGGTGTTTTCTAGTTTTTAATTGGGAACATTTATTAATTAATATTTGTGGAGAAAGCCAGAATTTTAAATCTTTAAAATATTATTAAAAATATTTTTAATTACAACTGCTTCCTCTGTTTTAGAATTTAAACATTTATATCTGAAACTTTAAAACTTTTTAAAATATATTTAATCTACAGCTAAACACTTGCCTGTTATAGCATAAAGAGATAATGATACTAGTGTTAGAGAACTTGACCCAGAGCAACAATTTTAAATAAAATTTTTTTTTTTTTATTAACAATTATCTTAGCTCGTCATTAAAAAAAATAATTTGATTGCCATGGTAAATTGATTTTATATCCAATATGTGTTAATAAATGATACGTTTTGTTTGTGATTTTTTCATAGCAAAACCATTCAATCGATTTATATGGAATGTGGCATGTGGATTGGAAATTATATTAATTATGAACTTGAAACTACGCCCCTTTTTCTTCCATGGCAAAAATGTGGCCGTAAATTAAAAAAAAAAACATTGGAGCATTTTTTCGGATATTAATCTTTAGGGTTTTACGACCACTTTTAACTTACAGACTTCCCGGGATTTCAATAATTATATTTCCCACTTTCCCGGGATTTTTCATGCGGGATCCCGGGAAATAAAAAATTCCTCATAGTTTAAGAAAAGAGCTATTTATACTTTGAAATTTAATTTTCTGTTCTCTTAAAATAAGCATCTGTGGATGGGTTGTCGATTAGATCAATTACAAGAAGTGAGTACATTTGTACGTAAATCAATGTCTCCTGATGCAATAGATCTACTTAAAGCAGAATAGGCAGTGCCACAGTTGATAATTAATAAATTTAGTGAAGTGAAAAGTTAATAAAGAACATTAATTCAAAATAAGATGCAGGTAGTAAAGTTTAATTGTCCTAGGACAAGTCTTTAAAATAGCAGATACCTAAACATATAGCTCCTTTATTGTAACATAGTCATATCTACAAAAACAAATAAACTTGGCAAAATGCGATTAAAGTTTTCAAAATGTACCGATTTAAAGATATATTTTGCTATAACTTCGGTTCAGTTTGAGATAAAATACGAGAAGGCATGAAGGAACACTTTGCTTAAATAACTTACAATTTTTGATTTTTTGAGATATGACTATGTTGCAATGAAGGAGCGATATGTAATTTAGGTAAACACAATTTTTTTTCAATTTGTGTTGGTTTATATACCCTTGAAGAGCGGGGAAACCGAAATAAAAAAAAAAATTTGGAAACTCGTGTAAGATACTACAACATACAATTTGAAAAACACATTGTCCTTAAGATTACAGATAGACCTAATGAAATGAAAAGGTTTGTAAGAGGTTGATGCTATTTTTGGCATGAACCTTGACATACATTTGACTGATATAGACGTTGGTTATAAAAAAAAAATGCTTCTTATTGTGAATCAAAAGCCTTCTACAACGGTGCACTTTTAACTATTTATCCAACCTCGGTAAAAAAATGAACGAAATTTTTCGGAAACATGGTAATTAGTAAATAAAATAATCAATATACTTTTTGACGTCTTACTAAGCGCTTTGAGTGTGTCAGAAAGTTATTTCCTAAGCCGTTAAAAAATGTAAATATATTTATTTAAAATATTTTATCTATTTTATGAATTAACTTTTTGATCTCATATCTTGAGTACCTCAATTTGTGTTTGTTTTTAATATTGTTTTATGAATTAAATTGTTATGTTTATCTTAATTTTTTATCTTGTATCTAGACTCTAGAGCATAATAATAATACGGAATTTACATATAAAACCGTAAGGTAATAATAATTCAAGTTCCTCTTTTAATCTTCATTTAATTTTGCAGTATTTAAGGATTTCTTTTACTTACTTTGTAAACAAGTTACCTTACGTTTTTTTAAAAAAGTTTTTTTTCATTATTTGAAACAAATTTACTGTGTATTATTTATATGGAGCGGGATCCCGGGAAATTCAAAAAAATTTTCCGCTTTCCCGGGAATCGAAAAACTCCGGGAAAAAACTCTAATCATATTGCTTAATTTTAATTGCATGGTTATACAAATTTATGAAAATAATGGACCAACTCCGATTTTTTAAAGTTCAAAAAGGACAATGCCTAGCCCATCGTTTTATCTAGAATGGGGTTTCGGCTCTCCTAAGACTAACCTGATATACGCGGTTGCCAATGAAAACCACAAATTAGTTCTATAGCGAACAAATGTTGGTAATTTTTGATTTAATACTTGTGCTCATATAACAGTTAGTTGAACATTTTCATTAGATCAATCTTCTACAACCCATGAACAAATATGGTTAGATTTTAATTTTGGTGGTGGGTTATTATGTGATTACGGCAGTGCTTGAAAATAAACAGTACATTATTTAGCGTGCGGCTCACACACCCAAGGACGATAATTATTTTTGTAGTGATTGTGTAGACGAACACAACCCTTAATACCGTTCGTAACTTTTTTAAGAAAGAGCGAAACATTATGTATTGTTCTGTTCTTTGTTAAAAAGCAGAACAATTGTAGTGATACTGTAGACAAACATTATATTTATACCCACACCACAATAGTGGAGAGGGTATTATGCAATTGTGCTGATGTGTGTAACGCCTTAAAATATTGGTCCTAGACCCACCCTAAAGTATACCGATCGTCTTAGAATCACTTTCTGAGTCGAACTAACGATGTCCGTCCGGCTGGCTGGCTGGCTGGCTGGCAGGCTGGCTGGCTGTCCATGTAACCTTGTGCGCAAAGTACAGTTCGCAATTTTGGAGATAATTTGATGAAATTTGGGTCATAGGTTCTTATTTCCACAAGGACTAAGCCTATTGAAAATGGGCTGAACCGTAGGACCACCAGGGAAGATAGGGGGAAATTTCATACTCTCAAAAACTACACAGTAAAAACTTCGCCTACTTTTTCAAAATGAATAACTTCTTTTACTCATTATTTTGTAGCTTTCTTCTATAACTACATGTATAACAACAACTTCTATAACTACTTTTTTCTGGATGTATGCAGGTAAAAAAATAATGACTTACTTTTTAATGCGTTCATTTTGGGACATCCCTTGTAAAATTCATTGGTTCTTTCATTAGAATTGTAAGTAGTGCTCTTATGTTTTTCTAATTACTCAACACATTATTTTGTAGGCGAAGTTTTTACTGGGTATCAAACCCATTTGAAATGAATTTCATACATACATAGAACCATATCTATATGGACACAAAATGTGTGCATTTTTTTAAAAAAAGGACCACGAGGGGAGATAGGGGCAATTTCTGCCTCTTAAACCGATTTTAATGAAATTTAAACCATAGATAGATCCATATCTATATGGACACATAAGCTATACAGTTTTTTAAAAATAGGACCACAAGGGGAGGTGGGGGGCAATTTCTGCCTCTCACAAACTTTCAAACCGATTTTCATGAAGTTTATAAGCATAGATAAATCTATATTTATATGGACACATAAGCATGATGTGTTTTTAAATACTGTGGTGTAGGGTATCATATGGTCGGGCTTCACCGACTATACTTTCTTACTTGTTTAATGTTTCTTTTTTACTTTGCTAAAGAAATTAACAACCAAAAAATATAAGCAACGACCGCACCACGAACTTTTGCTGGCCTTTCGTTTTTTTTCGTATGTTTATTGTGTTTTATTTAAAATTTTTTTTCCAGCCAAAAGGGACGAACATTAATGAGCCGAACCGAACACAATAAAGTTTGTGGATTTAAAAAAAACCGAACGGAAATTAATGTTCTCATCTTTTTGTAAGTTGGGTAAAAAAAAGTATTATTTTTGTGTTCGAAAGATGTCTAACAGGGAAGCGTAATTTTTATTTAATGATTTTCTACACAAACACTATTAGCGTTTGTTTGATTTTCTACACAATCACTATTAGCGTTTGTGTTTTCCACAAATTTACCGAACCGAACACTAAGGAGCGATATGTAGTGTTTATTTTCGAACACATTGGATTACGGTAGACATGCATAAAGTCTACGGCAAAAATCTTTAATTCGTTTGTTTGCATTTGGCAGCAGCTGTTTAAAAGTATGAAATACAGTCTTATCTCCCTCAACGTACACCTTTCTTAAACGGACATCTCCCTTCAACGCATACAGCTCCCTGGTCCAGGCAGCGTACTTAAGGAAGCCATTTTAATGGTCGCTTCAGTGTCCGGTCATGAGATATTCCACAGCAAACCCATAAAAAAAATTTTATTTTGGTAATTTCTGCAACTTGCGCATATGTTAGAGCCTTGGTGTATTCAGAGACTTAAAGTAAAATTTTGTGGCACATATTTTTGTGAAACATTTTAATCCATTATATCCCTATAAAAGGGAACATTTAAACCCTGATTAAGAAAGGAACAATTAAGACCCATACGTTGAAGAGTAAGAGGGATAAAATGCTCCATAAAAATGTGACTTGTAGGCAGGGTTAAGCTGATGTGTTCGATATACAAAATACATTATGTATTTTAAAGCAATGTACAATATGCATAGGATTAGCTGTCAACCAAATGACATTTGTAATCAGTAGGATTATGATCTCTAGGAAATCATAATGAATAGATTCATGATTGAACAACGCTACCAAATTACACAAATTTACTTTGAAAATGAGTCATCGATTCGCACAACTTACAGACGACTTCGGAGTTGTTATGGCTCACGGCTCATGTTTCTATTAATAAGATTGTTAATAAAAGAAATTGTCGCATATAAAGTGAGATTAATTCATAACACCCCTACGTACAGCAAAATTCACCGAACCCTATTTCTTCAAAAGTAAAGAAAATTGGACGTCCAGTCCACCTCGGTGCAAATATGCCTGAAATATTTTTTATAACTTGAAGTATTGATGGTGGGAAAAGCAAGGTACAAAAGAGCAATCCAGGTTCGACCCTTGGCCGAGAACGAAACATTTTACCACGGCTTTCGAGTCTTAAAATTAAGTGGCTTCAGCCCCCTAAAAAAGGACATTATCATGGTAAAAGACAGGCAGCCACCACCCCCATGGGGAAAAAGGTAGTAATCAAATATTAGCATGGTTGACCCACTTAGCTGGAACAACAACTGATTAATGAAACTAACAGAATGCTAAAATAATAATTCTGAATGGTTCGATACTCCAAGAACATGGACAGCGAAATTTTACATGGAGAAACGCAAACACAACTGCAACAAATCGTGTAATATAAAGATGCTTTGGGGAAGCCAAATGCTCCCAATGAGGGTAATGGAGAAAAAATTGGACTTAAAAAACATCTTTAGTATTAGAAAAGCAGTTCCTTGTTGAAGAGTTAAAGAATCAGCTAAAAAATGCCTTCTGCGGTTCCAGATAAGCTCAAGCTGGTGTTAAATTGTTTCAATATGTTTTGTAAATTTGGATAGCATGTCTAGTAGTTTTGTCAATTAAATAACTTTTTCTTCACTATTACTGCTGCTCCCAGACATTCGGCCTTATTATGAGCATCACTCGTTTTTATAAATTCGTATTAAAATTTTAAGAGATTAATGGCGATTTCTTTTCTGAGAAATATGTTGCATAAATGTTACATGCTCTACACGTAAGAGATAGAGCATGTAACATTTATGCAACATATTTATCAGAAAAGAAATCGCCATAAGATTATTTCCTGTATTATATAATATTCCTGTAAAGCAACAAGTATTTGAATTACTGATCAACCCTGATTGTAGGATTATACAAAAACCTTCCGAAGATATCGAACTCCTAAAATTTTACCTTTGTTTTTACGCCGAATCATTTTAAGAATGTGCTAAAACTTAACCATTTAAGGGCCATTATAACAACTGGCTGTTAGCTAAAGTACGGATTATATTGACAGATAGTAATGTGTTATATGTCAGTAAGCGTCTGTTATCTGTCCGATAACAGCTAACGCCAAGTTATAATAATGTGCCTAAGTACACTCCCGAAGTAAACTTTTAAAATACTGATACAGGTACATATCCAGCCCTAACCGCGAAAATAACGTAAGCGACAAAAGTCAAGTTTTACAGGAGAGAGTTTTTTTTATTTTATTTAATAAAATTTTGTATGAAATTTCTCGCTTACGATAAAATTGTTCTGGCTATAAAATCGGAACGGCACCTTATGTGAACATGAGATTTTAGGAAATAATGTAAGTGTTGTTAATTAAGTCATTTATTAAAAAAAAACGGAAATTGAAAATGAATGAAATGATGTCGCTTTCGTTATTTTTGGGATTGTAGACATAGGCTGACTTCCAAAACGTACTAATACAAAGTTTGTATACAGTTTTACTACAGTATTTTTACGATGCACATGTACAAAGTGCCGAAACAATGCAACTATGTGTTCTGTTTATTTAAACTTTTTGAAATGTAAGTGATGCAATGAATAATACATTAAAATAAATCTGCATTGCTTGCAAATTAAATGTCAAATATCACAAAGCATCAACTTTGAAACCGATGCTCTGATGGTTTTTTGCTGCGTTACTAATACACACCATTGATGTTTTGGAAGGGTTTGCATTGCATATATATTGTACTGCGGCGTAATGAAACATTATACTTTGTTCTTATACAAAGCATTTGACGTTTTGGAAGTCAGCCATTCTGCTCTATAAAAATACCCAACTTGTCAAAATTGTATAAAACAAAAACAATTTAACGCACACGGAACAAATTTTGGCTCATACATACGAATTTGACGATTGGGGTTTATGTCTGGACGCTAACGAGTCTACCTTTTTTAAATTTACCTTGATAAGAACGTTGTTGTTCTTTAAGTGGTGTACAGTGTATTAGAGCATCATTTTAACAAAATAGCCGAAGAGCCTCAAACTTAAATCTCTGGTAAACATCCATACACTAATAACTTTTAAGTTAAAACTCAATTAAACTGCGATTTATAAAGTGGTAAAAATTTTGTTGGACATAATGCTGCTATTATTATTAAGATAAATAGATGGGATACTCCTATTTGCTTTGAAATAGACATCAAGCTGTTATTTTCTTAAAAAAAATTAAAACAATATTAATAACAAAAATTCGGGTGATTGAAATCTTTTAACCCGCAATCAAACTTTGGGTGTAAATAAATGTGTTGAATAACAAATTAAAATTAATATACTTTACGATGTACTGGTTTTGACTATAAAAATAAAATTATTGTTAATAAAAAGCAGAAAATATTTTGTTTACAGCTTACACAAATCATAATAATTTGTCGATTTATTAGGGGAGTAAATTTTGTAACACCAAACGAGTCAGATAATTTAACAGTTTTTTTTTTTTAATTTGTGTACAGAAAGTAATTTTCATACAACTCGAATAAAATGTTTAAATCTTATCAGAATGGCTGATTGACCATTCAGTCCTGAAATTATTTTGATTTATATATTTTACTTCAATCGCCAATAAACTCATTGCCTCCCTCCCTAATTAATTTTAAGATGTGCATCTCGTTTAAAAACATGTATTTAAAATTCAAAAGCAGACATAAATAGAGCACGTATTTATTAAAATGTATTTTTAAAACTTAATAATGGAACAAATAACGACTTAATGAACAATATCAGTGTAATCATTATGTTTGTTCAAAAGTTTGGCCAGACAAACTCAACCAACTACTGCTGTCATTTACCTCTGTAATGGGGTTTTAATTTGACAGCGAGATGAAAACAAAATAAATAAAATGAAGAAAAAAAACAAAAGAAAAACGAAATTTAAAATATTTAAATATCAAAAAGAGTGAACACACTGGGTGCAGAAATGAAAAAAAGCAACAAAACCATCTTTGACATAATGACCATAAATATCTGAGTTATAGCCGAACATTACCAGAGTAATTGCCCAATGATTAATCACAGCACACGTACATAGTTGGAACGAAGATTTGGAGTCGTTGTGTTTGTTAAGATGGTATAACCCAATTAACTAAATCAAAGTTCATGGTTTGAAATTAACACAAACTTTAAGACTTGTTGCGCTTAAATCAATTGGAAATGTAAAAGAAAGTTGTAAGAATGAAAGTTTCATTGGATTTATTAAATTAAGTTAAATATACATTTAACTTCTTTCAACAGCAACATTTCATTTTCCACAAGATTTCTCTTTAGGGAAATGTTGAGAATACTACCACCAGCTAAATTCAAAACTACACTAAAAATAAAGCAAAGTTACTTGATTTAGGCCCCTTGTTACGCCTCCCACTGGGAAAGAGGATAACGTCATGGGAAAGGTCAGGCAGCTGCCTTGCCCTAAGAGAAAAAGATAGGAATCAAAGATAAGCAAAGGAAGGCACCACCACTACACCAAATACATGGAGGGCATTGTTTCTAGGCAATGACAGATGGTAGCCCCATTATTTTAGGACCTGCAGACCAATCATCTACTTAGCTAGAAGCACAACCGATTAACGAAACTGATACAAGGCAAAATAACAATACTGAATGGATCGATACTTCAAGCACTAGGACAGTGAAATCTTATATGGGAGGACGCAAAAAACAACTGTAACAAATCGTGTAAGATGGCGATGCTTCGTAAAAGCCATATTCTTGCAAGGAGGGTGATAAAGAAGAAAAAACTTCCACATTTGGTTGCAAATATCGTGGAAAGGGCGAACTTCTTGAATTTGCAGGAGAGGACATTGTCAAACACATAAAGGCATGTTGCACGAATGTATGACAGAAGACCCCAGAAGGGACTGTTAAAATATGACATCAGGTGCTCTAGAGAAAGACAACAGTCAAGAACTACATGATAAAATTGCTTCAAAGAAGACTTAAGGCTTATAGGTACTATGGTAACTGCAAAAAGAAAGCCAAGAAGAATGGATGAAAAGTAGAACAAGCTTAAGCTCACCTGCCGAGCTTTAACGCAATTAGAAGTATAAGAAGATATATAGGAGAGGTTCAAAATGTTCCATTCTATAACTTCTTTCGTAAATAAAATTTCTCTAACACTGGGTCTCCACGTAGCAATTTTTATTGGTAAGCACAAGCAAAAACGTCGGCAGAACAATGGCACAATAATTGCTGATTATATTGCTGGAGAACACGTGAAATTGCTTTACCATAAACAAACGTACAGATAAATGAAATTTCAGATAAATGACAACTGATTTTACAGCAGATTGCTGAGCAATAATTGCTCAAGCAATCAAAAGAGAAATCATTGCGCAATGGATTGCCACTCATGACAATATGCGGTCTATACGTCTCAAATTTAATTGAGCAATCAAATTTGACGTTTGCCGCAATAAATAATGCTACGTGAAGACCCGGGGAAATGGTTTCAAACGACAGTCCGTTTTTCAAAATTTTACTTCTGGTACAGGCCTGTATTTTTCACTTACGTTAAAACAGAAGTATCTGCATTTACAACGAACGAATTTAAAATTACACGTGAACTACACCTAAAAGAAATCTCCCACGACAGTAAAAATAACACCCAAATCGGATTATTACCCACCAAGTGGCAACAATGGAAATTGTAATATAAAAATTTCAATCTAAATCTTTGATAAACGAAGATTTCTCTTATTAATTTATTTCCTTATTAATTTCCCTTTTTCAATTTGTCATTTATTGCAGTGAATATTATAATAATTTCCTCAAAGGCAATCCATTTAAGAACTTTTGAAAGTAACAATATTTTGTAATGTTCTGACCCAGCGTAAAATAATCGTATTTAACCTTTTCTAGAAAATTTAAAACGTAAAACATTTTTATGATGTCTAAAGTGAGCACTTTAGTGTTAAAATAATCACATTTCAGTGGGGGGTCATTTACACAACCTGTGGGTAATTTTTCTATGATCTACTCGTATAAGTAGATTTTTGAAAAATTACTGTACGTTTATGTCTTAACCCGTTAAGAGATTTTATATTATCAAGAATACTAAGCTAGAATATACATAAACAGCAAATTTAGTCAATTAAGTTAGGGAACAAATTCTTAACAAACTAAAAAAAATAATATTTAAAGAACTACGTCATTTCCTGACTACGAATAAAGCATATTTCAGAATAACTGTAAGTACAAAAACTTCTGTGTGTAAAGCTGGCCATTGCTCGTTAATTCACCAGATTTTATTTGTACGCATTGAACAAAAAGCTTTTTGTGTTAAAAATATTGTGGTTCAAAGTATGATATCGCCATATTAATTTCATTGCTTTTGTAAGTCTAAATTTACACGTTTCATCTTTTGATGCTCAAATTCTTTTCAATTCCCTTTTAAAGATGCCAACATAATCACACGCAGCAATCGGTTTCAACTTTTTTCGGTTCAAAACAACAACAATTTTATTAACAGCGAATCAAAGAGAAAAAGAAAAGAAAAAAATTACATGCATCCATCGCTGTGCTTATACCAACGAATAAAAACACAAAGCGTACTGACCGAGTACAGGCATCTCCGTACTAACCCCCTTTCTTCTTTCTTCTCTCACCTAAAAACATACGAGTTGAGCATCAAAAGATGAAAATGTGTGAAAGCAGACTAAGCAAGATGGTAAGCGGAACTTTTACATTTCTCCCTTACAAACCTGCTATATTTAAGCTCCATATTTTTATTTGGTATATGGGCACTCCACAAAAAAGCTCTCTATTTGTCACGTCACGTCACCTAGCAATTATTCTTGTATTTAAGAACCACGTTGTTCAAATTTTTCCTCTCTTTCACTAAATGAAAACCTAGTTGAGATCTACACCCAAATGCAAAAAAGTTAATAATATTTTCAATATTCTTTAAGAAACAATTAAAATGGTTGGTGACGTTACGTGACAAAAAGTAGACATTTCTGTGGAAATACCAATATTTAGCTTATTTTTTTAAATTTGGCGTATAGTACACATGAAAATAATAGACAAGTGAGTTTACATGATGGTAAGAATTATTGCCCTTGAAGAATGTTGTCCAATTCTAATATTTATTTTTAAGAAATTTATATTAACCTTGGCAGTAGCGTTAAAATAGAAAAGCTCAAATTAGACGTAACATAAGCATAACCATAGAAAACAGGGGGGCTACTTTTTCTTGCGATGCGAATACAATTTCGATACGAAAACTAAATGCGACAAAAGGCCGATACGGTACTCTCTATCGACTTCGCAAACTAATCTTATGGGCAACACTGTATTTGATTTTAGATGATTTACCATAACGCCGTATACTTAACCCTAGCAACCAATTGAATAAAAAGATTTTACGGTTATGGCATTAATTGAACGAAATTTCCTTCAGTATAATAGCGCGAAATCGATTAAAGTTTCTATTGTGATGTAGGTTATTCCCAGTAGTAAATTTCTATCAGTTGGCACTTTAAATAAACAATGTTTAACAAATAGAATCTGGAAACTTATTTCTCATGGTGAGTAACATTCATTTTATAAATTTTCATATTTATTCGAATAAAAAGTCAAATTAGAAAATTTAAAGCTTTTATACTTTAATAGTCTTATTCCTCCAATATTTTTCAGGAATATTTTCTATGCACTATCAAAATTTTTGTTTATATATGGCTATTTCCAAAAAAACGTCAACCACAAAAAATGAAAAAAAAAATTTTTCTTTTCAAGATTTATTTGGAGAATTGCTTATATTTTTTTAATATATGCGTATAAATTAATTGATTCGAAAAAAAAGATAAATGGTAAACGAAGTACTACAACTTTTAGCACATACTTGTGTACAAAGAAAATATGCATTTGAAACAACAATACTCTAATCTAAGGCATATTTATGATCTGAAAAACATTTTTTATTAAGTTTCTTATATAAAGGATTATAAATAGCAACATAAAAAAATTTTAAATCATGGTGGAAAAATTGTCCCGTTTACTATGTCCCGTTTACAATTTCTTTAACAATAATTAGTATTGTGGTTATTTTGTTGAACTATTTATGGTTTTTAATTCAAATTTTCAATATTTTTAATAGGCTTAAGTTCATCAAATTTAATTTTCATTAAATTATTTTTTATGAAGAAAGGAATTTTACAACATGAAAATTAATTAAAATTGTTATTGATAATCTTTCATTCTTGACGTGGCTAGGGGTTGAACCCTGGCCGGCAGGTTACTATGACATGTTTCGATCGCAACCACTCGATCTCCTCAGATAGTTTTGCCGTCTTACACTCGCAGCCATCGAAGGCTGCTGACGTCAATAGTCAAATATCAATCCTTAAACCAAATTTGTATTTTTAACATTTGGTAGATCGAAATTTGCTTTTCCTGAATGATTATCCATTTTAATTGATTTTACATGTTTTTTCCTTACTTCTGTTCTTTCGTACTTTGTCAAGAATTTTTCTTGAAGTCCAAGTACATTTTTTTGTTTTTTCATTTTGTCTTTCTCTTTTCTGTTGACCTTTTTCAGCACAACTTAAAGGACAAATGTACACATAGAGCTCGTGCCTTAGCTTTAACAATAATTAGTATTGTGGTTATTTTGTTGAACTATTTATGGTTTTTAATCCAAATTTTCAATTTTTTTAATTAGGCTTAAGTTCATCAAATTTAATTTTCATTAAATTTTTTTTTATGAAGAAAGGAATTTTACAACATGAAAATTAATTAAAATTGTTATTGATAATCTTTCATTCTTGACGTGGCTAGGGGTTGAACCCTGGCCGGCAGGTTACTATGACATGTTTCGATCGCAACCACTCGATCTCCTCAGATAGTTTTGCCGTCTTACACTCGCAGCCATCGAAGGCTGCTGACGTCAATAGTCAAATATCAATCCTTAAACCAAATTTGTATTTTTAACATTTGGTAGATCGAAATTTGCTTTTCCTGAATGAGTATCCATTTTAATTGATTTTACATGTTTTTTCCTTACTTCTGTTTTTTCGTACTTTGTCAAGAATTTTTCTTGAAGTCCAAGTACATTTTTTTGGTTTTTTCATTTTGTCTTTCTCTTTTCTGTTGACCTTTTTCAGCACAACTTGAAGGACAAATGTACACATAGAGCTCATTTCTTTAACAATTTATTTAAAAAAATGTAATTCATATTTTATTTTGAAATCGAAACCATTTTTAGGGCACATTAGTACGCAACATTTTAAAATTAATACCAATAAAATATTGTGTCAGGTTTCGCAGAATTCACTGTTTACCCCTTAAAACCCACTTCCGTTTTTTGTCCCGTTTACAATCACTGGTTTTTTGCAATTATCTCGGAAACCACGACAGTAAGCGAAAAATTTCATTTGCGGAAATTAAAGAGCTAATTGAGAGTTAAAAGAATCATTAATTTTAAAAATGAAAATCAGGTTGTTTTTTACAGTTTTGTCAATATAAACGTGTGCGAATGTCCCGTTTACAATCTTGGAAGTGCCCATATTTCTGTTAGTGCATAGAAAATATTCCTGGAAAATATTGAAGGAATAATAAGACTATTAAAGTATAAAAGCTTTTAAAATTATAATTTAACTTAGAATACCCATTCAAATAACTAGGAAAATTTATTAAATAATGTTTATTTAGAAAAGGAACAATTGGATTAGACTCAAACAATTTAGCTTTTGCGAGGTTTTATCATCCTTTTTTACAAGCTAAACTTTTATGCAAATCGTTTTTGCTAATTAAGTATTACTTCATAGCGAAAACGAGTTATTCCAACTTACTTTTTCACCAAGTTTTTTAAAGCAAAATTATTCGATAGCCAGCGAAAATCGATTTTCCGAATGCAACTCACACTAGGGGCCGATAACTCGAAATAATGTGATTTTTCTCAATTGGCTCGTCTTGCTAGAACGATATTATCGATTTTAAAATGAGGAATCAATTATCACATTAATTAAATCCGGTTTCGTTTAAAACGTAAAACAATTCCAAATTCAATATTTTTAAATATCGACAAAGCAGCTACAAATCAAAAAATGCCTATCAACCCATTATAAATTAATATCCCCGGGAGCTTTTTTCCATTACAATTGAATTTGAATATGAAAAATGGGGAAGGGAGGAATAAATTCCCAGGAAATTTTTGTTTTAAATTGGTTGCATGTCTGCAGTAATAATAAAAGTGAAGGCAATGATGTTTGCAAAGCTTTTTGACAATAATTGTGTTATGGCAAGCACAGGTGGACTTAAAAAATAAAAGCAGATCTGGAGCCAGATTCTGGCATTCGTGATCGAGTACTGTCTCGATTCGAAAGCTATTTAATATCTAATTAGTTCAGTCAATACTGATCGAAACGGAATTAATTTTTCAGTGTTGTAAAGCACTAACTTGAGTTTTACAATACGGAAAAAATAATTTCGATTCGTTCAGTAAAAATGGCTTAACAAGATTTTATTATTATAAATGTTTCAATTTTAATAAAAAAAAATTTACAAAACTTCTTAATTACAAATAAGAGATTTTTTGTTTGCATTAATAAAAAATAAATAATCACAAGAAAAATCGGAAAACGGAAAACTCAAATAATCGGTTAAAAGAATTTTTTTTTCTCTTTCTAAAAATTGAGAAAAGTTCAACGTTACAGCACAACTTAAGGCCTCGTTTCTCGTTCGTTAGCGTATACGTTGCGGGTCAGCTGTTCCATTTAGCTTACTAATCTTAGGTACTTTTATGTTAACGTGACGTTGCGTTGCGGCTGAACCTGTTAAAATTAAAAGTATTCCATGCTTACGTACCAGCTGTTTAAGATTTAATGTTTATTGATAAAGCGAACATCGGCTTTCGTGATTAAAAACCTAAAATAAAGTTTTTTCAACAAATACGCCGACTACGATTTCCTGTGCCCATGTTCTGTAGCTCTCGCGTCGAGAAACTTTTCGATTGAAATGTGTGCAATGAAACAAAAATGCCATACGTAACGCGAAAAATAGAAAGGGACCTAAGGGTTTTGTCATTTTAAAGATATAAATACGTGTATCTTTGGTGTACCATCACTGAGCGTGTTGGTATTGGTCTCATTTGAAAGCGACACATCTCAACCTTGTAGGTCGTCCCTACCTCTTGCTTTGAGTAGTTGGTTTTTACTGTTGCCTTTACCTTATTGGTCCCTTTCTCTATGCGCTGTCACATATATTGAAACAAATAGCTGTTTTTCTCACTAAACTGTGTCTGTATTTTTTTTTGGCGAGTACAAGCTGTCATGTGAGAAAATTACTCGCCAATTTACAGAAAAAGTACGTATGTAACATTTTGGTGAGAAAAGTTCCCATTTTGAACTGTCAAATAAACTCCCGAATAAAAATGGAGCGAGAAAAAAATTTTAAAACTAAAAAACAATTAAAAATGCAAAATGCGACGAATAATAGTTTGTTCTTGTCACATATTTTCATTGTTTTATTATTTTTCTTTAAGCAATTTTATAAAATATACGAATGTTCTCAAAGCTCGTTTGCAAACAACAAACATTAAAGTCGCACTTTACACTTTTTGGTGTGGCCGACGGTTGTATTTTCGCCGTCGTTGAAAACTTTCCAGTTTTAGTAAATTTTGGTCGCCCACAACGATAAGAGTTACTGGCATCCTCAACGTCTGCAACGTCACATCGGCTTCGAGTGCAATGTTATGACATTTATAACGTAACGACGTTATCTATTTTGATAGTTTTCGACATGAGTTACAGACACAGTTTTTTCTCACTTTTCGAGAAACAATGGAATAAATTTACAGAACATGGGCACTGTTTTCTTTTTAAGACGGCTGTAGGAAATATCGCCCAAAGAAAAATGGCCCAAAAAAAAAAATGAAAAATCGCCCAAGCGAACATGAAAAATGACCCAAAAAGGTAAATATGAAATTTTGCCCAAAAAAAACGAAAAAGGGCCCAAAAAGAAAATGAAAAATGACCCAAAAAGCATAAACGAATTTTTTCCCAAAAAATAAAAAAAAAAAATTACTAAATTTGCAAAAAGTGTTTATTATTCATATAAATTTAGGTGACATGTCATAACGTCCAGTGTCGTAGTGTCCTTGGACACTTTTAAAGTGTCATAATGTCCATCGAAGACGAGGGCGAGGACGTTATGACACTTTGCAACGTCCGCAACTTAACTTATAATCAAAAATGTGTAAATTTTTTTTTAAAATACCGTTAAAATTTCAAGTGATTTTTTTAAAGATACTTATTTAACCATAATATGGTTGTCGGTGACAATGATTTGGTTAAATTAAACATAATATGGATAAAATATTTTTATAGCTCTTACTCCGGGTGTATATATTAAATATATATATCCAAAATAAGGATTTCATCTTCTATGGTATAACAAATACTGGCTTCGCTAACTAAAGCTTTTCTGTATAGCCGGCCTTCGGCCGGGCGCAAGGATTTTCTCCTCTATGGTACAACAAAGACCGGCTTCGCTAACTAAAGCTTCTCTGTATAGCCGGCCTTCGGCCGGGCGCAAGGATTTTCTCCTTTATGGTCTAACAAAAACCGGTTTCGCTAAGTAAAGCTTCGAAAAACTGCCTTGTTTCCGAACAAGGCCGACTACGCAGAGAAGCTTTAGTTAGCGAAGCCGGTGTTTGTTATACCATAGAGGAGAAAATCCTTGCGCCCGGCCGAAGGCCGGCTATACAGAGAAGCTTTAGTTAGCGAAGCCGGTCTTTGTTATACCATAGAGGAGAAAATCCTTGCGCCCGGCCGAAGGCCGGCGATACAGAGAAGCTTTAGTTAGCGAAGCCAGTATTTGTTATACCATAGAAGAGAAAATCCTTATTTTCGATATATATGTATATATTTAATATATACACCCAGAGAAAAAAGCTACAAAACCATTTTTAAAAAAATTCTACCGATATTATGTTTAATTTAACCAAATCATTGTCGCCGACAACCATATAATGGTTAAATTAGTTTCTTGAAAAATAGTTTTGTTGTTTGCAACCATAATAAAACATGGTTTTCTCTGCTATGTAAGATTATGGTAGAATTTTAAAAATAGCCCATTTTTTTGGGCCATTTTTCATACAACATTTTTTCATAATGAAAAATCACCCAAATTTAAAAAACGAAAAATCACCCAACAATAACGATAAATAGCCCAAAAATTTTGGGCCATTTTTCATATGAAATCAGGCCCAATTTTACATGCAATTTTTTTGGGCGATTTTTCATTTATTTTTTTGGGCGATTTTTCTTTGGGCGATATTTCCTACAGCCTTTTAAGACATTTCAAAACGTTTCCGTCTTCCTAGTAACTACCAACCGTTGAAAACGACCGCAACGTTTACGTATCCACAAAATTTACGATTGTATGAGTTACTGAGCTACCTAAATAAGAGCGGCAAGCGTCTATTTTATGTCAAAACTTTTCGTTTTCATACAGTTTATACGAAACAAACCTTTAGAACGCGAATTTAACACCACCCGGCTGGAAAATCTTATTTGATAGTTCGCTTGGTCGTTTTATTTTATTGAAAATGTTTTGGCAATAGAATTTGCATGTTAAAAAAAACGCTTGCCGCTTTTGTTTAGGTAGCTCTATTATGGGACCTAAATACACCATTTATAACATTTTTCGATCTACAAATTTTAAAAAACTTGAAGGAAATTAATAGAACAATTGATTTTTTCAAGGCTGAATAAGATTGAAAATGACAAAATCTATCAATAAAATGGCAACATTGGCAACACTGCAGGAGATGTAAGATTTAAACAAAACGTTCAATTAATGAGCCTTTTAGTTTAAAAGTGGATAAAATAATTTGCGAACTTCTTAATTTGCAATTATTTTTTTTTTTTTGTCAAAAACTGTATCATTCGAAGTTTCCTTAAGTTAAATTCAAGGTGGTTCGAGTTATAGAAGTGCAACTGTATTAAGTATGAATTAATCGATCACAAAATTGTCTTAATTTAAAAAAAAAAACAAATTTATCAGGCCTATTCTGAAAATCAAGTGATTTCAAATCAGACCCTTTAAACGTGTGATTTTGTGGTGTTCTTTAAATTATACCGTTATTTTGTTTTCGGGTTTGCTGTCGGCAATTGAAAATCACACCGAAAAACACAAAAACGGAACATCACACATCTGATTCGAAATTAGATGATTTTCAGAACAAGAAAATATAGTTTTCTTTTGTAAAATCTACACACCTTAAAAGTCGTTCTGCTTTAGGGTATAAAACGGGTTAATATCTTGCGTGGATCAGTGAATTTTCTCTTAACCCAGATTTTGAGATAATTTTCAAAATAATAATAAAAAAAATTACAAAAAAGAAGAACTTATTTTGTTGGTTTCTAGTTATTTGGAAAAGTAATTACCTTTCAGAAAAAAAATACAATTTTAAAGAAGTTTTTTCATATTATTGGACAGAGAAAAGGCAAACATATTAAAAAAAAGATTTTTGGAAGTAGGAAAATGTTTAACATTTCCCATAATTAATTTCAATTAAGTTAAAATGTTTTACAATTGTACGCACACAAGAGCTCACAAAAAAAGAAAAAACCGACGTAGTTGTGTTCGTTTTGTGCATTTGTTCAACATAGAAACTTACAACAAATTAGAAAATAAAGAATAAAAATAAAATTTAATTGTGTCTTAGTTGGTTGGAATTTTCTGCTGTCATTTAAATGTTTCATGTGGGTTGGTTGGTTGGTTGAATGGTTGATCTAAAAAAAGGGTTTCTTTTTGTATTTTTCTTATTTCTCACTCATTTAATGCTAAAAAAATATTTATTGTTTAGTTTTTTCTATTTTTATTGTGAATAAATTTTTCTTTAATGTTAAATTAAAGATGATTTTTATGCTAATCTTAGTCAATTGATGTCTTTTTTCCTTTATTATTTTTCTTCTTCTGTTGTTGCCTTTTAATAATTTTATGGTAGTGGTTTTTAAGCTTATTATAGGAAAAACAAGACAAGCAAACAAACAAAAAAACAGCACTAACTACTTTGAATTTCTGCTTGAAAAAATTCCACAGTTTCACTAAATGTGAACTAAAGAAGGAAGATCTTTAGGCTAAAAATGCAACATTAAAAAGAAAAAAATTAAAAAAAAAGAGAAAAACAAAATGAACGAATGTTTTATAGAAACTGCTATAAAATGGAAGTCGTGTCATGATCATTGCAACAAGATAAAAACTCCACAATTGACTCAATTAGCAGCAATAAATAGGTGAGTTAACAAATATTTTTCCACTCAATAGTTGCAAAAAAAAAAATAATGAAAAACATTAAAAGCAGCAGCAAAAAAAATCTATAAAAATTTAAAACTAAAGTTAAATTGTCATAAAAACTGTTGTGAAATAAAACTTACTTTGTATTGTGTGCATAATGATGAAGAAGTTTCAGCAAAAACTATATAATGACATCATTACATGGTAATGATGAAGAGAGCAACTTTTTGCAATCTGTTTTATTTAAAGTCATCATCGTATGATGTGTTTTATATAATTTTGCAATAACAAATGCCACATAAATGAGTTGGCCAAATGAAACATGAAATTTTTAAGCAGAAAATATTACAATTATATTAAGCGGTTTAAGTTTTAATCGAAAACAAGCTGGAAGTTAACGTTTAAATTGAAATCTATATACAGTAGCTCGGGTCTACATATACCCTTTTTATACCCACACCACAATAGTGGAGAGGGTATTATGCATTTGTGCTGATGTGTGTACCACCTTAAAATATTTGTCCTAGACCCACCTTAAAGTATACCAATCGACTCAGAATCACTTTCTGAGTCGAACTAACGATTTCCGTCCAGCTGGTTGGCTGGCTGTCCATGTAACCGCAAAGTACCGGTCGCAATTTTGGAGATAATTTGATGAAATTTGGGACAAAGATTCTTAATGACACAAGAACCGCTGATTATTCATACTCTTCGATCGTCCAGGAGTGTAGGGACTCGATGGATAGACTCTGTGCGAATAGGAGAGTTCACATCTATTGGTTTCGCGGCCACCAGAGCATAGAACGCAACGAGGAGGCGGACGAATTGGCGAAACGGGGGGTCCATTTACCATACGATAGGGTGATGGCCATTCTGGCTCCAATTCAGAATATAAGGAGAGATACGGACTCTGCTATACGGAGGAGATCAGAGTCGATTTGGGAAAACACCAGAACGTGCAGGGTTTCCAAGGTAATGTGGGGATCCTATGATCCAGAGTCGACAAAAATTCTTCTATCGCTATCGAGAAGGGACTGTAGACTTCTGGTAGGTTTTATGACGGGTCATTGTTGGACTGCGGTATACGCCCAGAGGGCGGGGCGGTTGAATAGTGACAATTGCAGATTCTGTGGGGTACCAGGGGAAAGGAGACAGCATTCATGCATTTACTCTGCTACTGTCCGGCACTCTTGCGCTCCAGGGAAAATTGTCTGGGAGATCATTACTTCCAAGGTCTCTGGAAAGTCTCCGGAATTGGATTAATGAGACTCCTAGCATTCGTCAAGAGAGTGTGGGGTACTCTGAGTACCATTACATCGGAATGACCTTTTTCTAACATTCTTCTGTGGACTATCGTACAACGTGGTAACGCTAGGGACCTATTTGGTCTATGCGGGGTCTTTGTGACCGGCCACTCTCACCTAAACCTAAGGACCAAGCCTATTGAAAATGGGCCGAATTGTAGGACCCCTAGGTATGATTGGGGTCAAATTTCTTCCTCTCAGAGTCTATCAAACCGATTTTAAAGAAATTTAAAACATAGATAGATCCATATCTATATAGACACATAAGCTATACAGTTTTTCAAAAAAAGGACCACAAGAGGAGGTAGGGGACAATTTCTGCCTCTCACAAACTTTCAAACCGATTTTAATGAAGCTTATAAACATAGATAAATCCATATATATATATGGACACATAAGCATGATGTGTTTTTAAGTACTGTGGTGCTGGGTACCATTTGGTCGGGCTGTACTTTCTTACTTATTTCAGTAAACAAATGAGGGGTATAGATGCAAAGGCTGCGATTTGGACTTTTTTTACAAACGTAACTAATAATACCTCATAGTTGTATTTAATGAATGCTTCTGATTAGTGAATATGACATAACCCGATACCCTTTTATCCCATAAAAAAGTATGTTCAAAAATTAAGAATTGATGCAAAAACGGCAATGTCCACTGGAGATAGTCGTTTTTGCAATATGTTATCACAGTTTTTAAAGCTCTTTTTCTCCCAACTATTTTCGAAAATGCATGCTATTTTTTTAATTTTGTTTCTTTTTTGCAAAACAAAACTAAAAAGAAATGAAAAAATATAACAAATTTTTTATATGAAACAGTTAGTTTCTTTGTCATTAGTCTTAATTATGGAGCTAAGTTGTTATGAAGTTCCTCCAAATCAATCAAGAAAAAACTAAGCCTTTATTAAATTAAGAATTTTATAACTACTGATTTTTTTAACTACACTCATAAAATTATTACAGTAACTGATTGTAGGTTATTAAATTCGTTTTCGGTACTGTTAAAATTGAATAAAAATATAGTTATTTTACGAATAAATTTATTTTTCAACATTTATGTTTGTTATTAAAAAAACAAACTACCAAAAAATAATGTTTTCCGTATTTTTTTTTGTTAATTTGTTTGATTTTTATCGGTTAAAATATATTTTTTAAAAGTAAAAACTATTCAATTTTAACGAATATGATGTTCAATAAATAAAAAACTTAGAAATTACTGAAAAAATCATTTGTTTTAAATGAAATGTAAATGATCCGTTTTTTAAATGAATTTTAATTTGTTTCAAATGAATTTTCGTTTGAATTTAACTACATAATATTTTGAGTGTACATTGTCGATGCGAAAAAAGCAGCAATGTCCATTCGATTAGAGCAAACACAGCAATCTTCAATTTTATTATTATAATTGCCAGCAAAACGCTATATCGATTTGGTTTAAACTTGCGTCATATATTTATCATATTCATATTTACTGAATAGTATAACATACAATAAATAACTATGAATATACTTTGAGCTAGAGGTTTTTACTATTTATTACGAAAACTATAAATGTGGAGATTGCAGTGTTTGCCTCTATACCCCTTAAATGTATGTTGGCGGCATATTAGTTAACCCTGAAAGGTTACTCTTCATCTTACTACATTAAAATCATTCTTTGTCGGATCGACGAACTTTTAAAAAAATTCTAGCGGAACGATTTTTAAAGTAAAAAGTCAACAATATTTTTGTTAGTTAAACAATTTTTTAAAAAATAAAATTAACAAATAGAAACTGGGAATTATTTCCTTCCGAAGGTTACTTTATATTATATTCAACATTTTGCATTTTTCGAATTTATTCTATGAGCTAAATTTCAGTAATGTATTTAATAAAGCTTTTTTGCATTACATTCTGCTTTATAAAATACATAACTGAAATTTAGCTCATAGAATAAATTCGAAAAATGAAAAATGTTGAAATAAAATTAACACGTTGGCTGCCACCATATAAAAAAAAAGTCATTCCAATAATTTTTTTTTTTTAATAACAGTTTCACGGTGATTGTTATTGAGTTATTTCGTGTTCTTACCTTGTCTTTAGTAATTTTCGACGATTGGTGAGTGTTTTTAGCCTGTGACCACCGGTGGTTCACATGGCACTATACTCATAAGTGTTTTAAAGTAATGCCATGTGTACCACCGGTGGTCACACATGTATTGAGATTTTTAGTTTTATTATTGTTGGAAGAAGCGCCGCAGTAAAAAAGGCTAAAAAAGTTACAACATATTGTGGTCAAAGCAGTGGTGAACCTGCCTTATGCCTGGAGTGCTTCAATAAAAATCATAAATATTGTGACTTTTCTACATTTTTTTATATTTTTTCTTTCTTATGCATTTAATTTTAAGTTAAAAATGAAATAAAATGTCCAAAAATGAATTAAATATAATAAATAGTTAAATAAAATGAAAAAAAAAAAAAAAATAAAATTAAATGAGTTTAAAAATTCGACTTGTGTGAGCAGAGCTCTAAAAAAATTTATACAGTAAAAAGAATATAGTTTTACCAGGGTGCCACTGCATTAAACTTTTATCTATTATCACCAGGCCGAAAATTATTTGATGAACAAGTAAAGTATACATGTGCACCACCGGTGGTACACATGGCCTCATAGTAAAAAAAAATGTGACCCACCGGTGGGTCAGAAAATAAAAATTCTTATTCTCTCTTATAATTTGATACGAGTTTTAAAACGCTTTCGTGTTTTCAATTAATTATTAATTATATTTTTAAAGCTTTCATCATCAACAAATGTTGTTGAAAACAAGAGCGTTATTTGAATACACATAAAAAAGTTATATGATAAAGTGTTAATGATCTTCGACGAACAGTAACCATCCAGGGTTAAAGTACATTAGTTTTCCGGTTAATCAAACATTCGATTCTACGAACATCGCTTTTAACGAACAGGTACACAGAAAAAATTATTAGTAATTTTTTATCAATAAAAAAAATTATTTAAAAAGTTTTTAAACTTAATTAATGTAATAATTGAATCAATTATTTTTCTTTGTTGAACGAATATTAAAAATATAATTTTGATTTAATTAACATTTTAGTTGTTTTGAAATTAATTTTGAATTAAAATAGTAATCAAATAACAAAAAATTATTTCATTTAAAATAAAATAACTTTAACTTGTGTAATTGTCTGTTTGTAGTTCCTTCTTAAGCTAATACGGCCTATAATATTTAATGTAATTAAAAACACAATTTTAATACATTTTTTCCCGACGTTTCGTCGATTTTTTGTCGACTTCTTCTGGGGATCGTCTATTTAATTAAAGCATGACATTAATTAACAATTATTTACCAAATAACATTTAGAACTTACATTTTTTATATATTATTACATTAAAAAACAAACTTTAAAAACAAAAATTTTTACATTTAACATATATAATACAAAAAACATAAAAACTTCGAATTATTTTTAAACACATAATATTTAACAACAGTGATACAAGTTTATTTGATGGCTACTCTATAACTTGCACATATGTTGTTGGTGTCTTCTTTCAAATTCATTGTCTTTTTTATGTTTTGCTGAATTCTCAAGCTTTCCTTCGTAAATCTCTTTCTCATATTTTCCTCCTTGTCTAATATTCTAATACGTTGAAAATCTGGTGCATGGTGTGAACTAATCATATGCATTGCTAGTGCTGTTGTTTCTTTCTGCCGCGTAATATCCATCTTGTGTTCTCCTATCCTTGTTGATAAAGCTCTCTTTGTTGTTCCTATATACACCTGATCACAGAGTTCTTCGTTGTTTCCTTTACATCTTATTTCATAAACAACGTTATTTTGTTGTTGTTTTTCTACTGGCGCCTTTATTTTAGTGAATATTGCATTTGTTGTTTTGTTAGGCTTATACGCAAAACATATGTTATTTTGTTTCAGTGTTATTATCATGTTTCTGTTGTCAGTAAGGCCAGGGATGTATGGTACACTGTAGAATTTTTTGTTTTCCATTTCATCAGTGTTGTCAATTTTCTTATTTTCATTTAATCGTCTAAATACGTCGTCTATTAAAGAATTTATTAATTTTTTAGGGAAACTATTTTGTATCAATATTTCTTGTATTATGTTTATATTTTTGTTGTGGAATATTTCGTCACTAATTTTCAGTACCCTCTCTATTAAATTTCTCGCTGTATTTATAATCTGACTTCTGGGTTGTGTGGCGTTAAAATTCATAAGTCTGCCTGAAGCTGTTTCCTTAGAGTACCAATTAAAAATAATGTTGTCCTTATTTTTCCGTAGTTTTGCGTCGAGGTTTGCTATTTCATTATTTTTTTCTATTTCGATGGTGAATTTAATTTTTTGATGGTGAGAATTTAAAGTTTTAAGAATTTCGTCCTTATCGTCATTATTTATGATAGCGAAAATGTCGTCTACATATTTTGCTATGTATTATCAAAAAGTAATTTCAATTTTTGGGAATAAAAAATTTTAATTTCAAAAGATTTTGTTATTTTGTTACTGATTGTAGTGGGGAGTGTAAGACGAGATAAACCCACTTTTTTATTGTTGATGTATTTTGTTCAAGCTT
Source organism: Pollenia angustigena (assembly GCA_930367215.1). NCBI lineage: Eukaryota > Metazoa > Arthropoda > Insecta > Diptera > Polleniidae > Pollenia > Pollenia angustigena. The sequence goes on along the minus strand of OV884058.1, from coordinate 232,052,734 downwards.
TGATATTGTTACAAGTAAAACTGTTGCTATAAGTCTTATACGTTTAACAGTTTTATTTGGTTTAATATCTTTAGTTTGTCTAAAATCTTTATGGATGAAGTTTCCTGATGATCTGGCCTAAGCAACCAGTGAAATGCATAGGAATAGCTTATCCCATCAACAATAAATTTCAAGTGTTTTTATCAAGAATAAAAACTGGGAATTAGGCACAAATAACAAAATTTTTTGCTATGTATTTAATATTTATATTTTTATTTTTTAATTTTTTTATTGCATCGTCCAGTAAATTATCAAGAACAATATCCGCTATTGTAGGAGAGAGCGGGTTGCCCATTGGCATACCAAATATCTGATTAATTACTTTTTTACCATAAACAAAGTAATTATTGTCCGTAAGACAGAACTTCAACATTTCTAAAAATGTCGGTCTAGGAATGTTTGTAAATTTCCTTATTGTTAGCCATTTTTCCATAATATTTTTAATGGCTGTGTGTACCGGAATATTTGTGAAAAGTGAGATGACGTCAAAAGATACTAATATATCATTAGGCTCAAGTTTTATATTACACAGATGATTTTTTAATTCAAACGAATTTTTGATGTTATATTCCCTAGATATAATATGTTTAAGGATATTTCCTAAATATTTAGATAAATTGTAACATGGTACTTGTATTGATGACACAATTGGCCTAAGAGGGGTTTCCGGTTTATGGATTTTTGGTAATCCGTATATTCTTGGGGCAACAGCCGCATGACAAGTAAGATTACGTTTTTGCCACATATCAATGAATCCATTCTTTTCTAAGTTTGATATGATGTTGTTATTTTGTTTCTGAAGTTTTTGAGTCGGGTCAGTTCTAATTGTTCTGTAGGTATCTTTGTCTTGTAGAAGATTTTCCATTTTTTGGTCATAATCCTTTTTGTACATGGCTACCGTTCTGTTGCCTTTATCTGCCTTTATTATGATCATTTCTTGGTGCTTTTTTAAAAATTGTTCAGTTTTTTCAAAAACAGTTGAAATAAATTTTTCCCTGGGAGTATTTTTAATTTTTCTTTTAAACCCAGTTATACTATTTGCCACCTTAGTTCTTGCTATATCCTTTTCTTTGTCTGCATTTTCGTCCATGTCTTGGATGCATTGTTCTATATCCGCGATTATATTTATTGGAGAAAAATTTTTATCAGTTACTGGTAATGCAAACTTCTTTCCTAACGAGAGTATCCATTTACATTCCATAGGTATATTTATTGTTGTTTTATTTTCAAACCAATGATTAATAAAAATTAGTCCGTGTGATTTAAACTGTTTTTCTTTAAGTGTATTTAATTTAATCAGCTGTTTTGTCCTCACTTCTTCTCTTATGTGTTTTGTTCTGTCCATTTGTTTGCTAATGAAATTTTTGTAGTCATCATCTGTTACCATTTCTTCAATTGTTGTTGGAAATTGTCATAATCAATCAACACATTGTTTGAAACGGCAAAGTTTTTTGATAATTTTAAATTAAAATTAAAAATATCATTTATTAAAAAAAAATCTTCAAAATATAAAATTTTTACAATTTTTAGTAATCAATATAATCATTTTGGTAATAGGTGCAAAAGCAACAAATGGGTTGCTTGATTCTATGAATTTGGTATAAAATTGGTGATTAGAGAAAATTTTTAATTTTTTCTGTGTAGTTTGCTTTATATTGAATAAAGCGTTTTTTGTTATTACTTCATTCGTTACTCATCGTCCAGACTTGATTTTATTGATGAAAGGGGTAAGAAGATTGGGGAGGGGTACTCAGTTTCATGTACTCTGCAATTCTGTTTTGTTTTCTGAATCTCACACTTTTCAACTTGAAGTTGGCTGTAGGTGTATTATTTCATATAAAAAATATTAAAAGTACAAGTTAAAAATACAAAAAAAATTTAAAACATAATTTAAGAAAATTGTAGCAACAAAAATTGCAAGTCTGGACGATGACTAAGTGAGATGGTAAGCGAAACTTAGTGCCGATTCACACACGTCAAGTTTGACTCGTCAAGTCTTGAGCTTTTAAGAGCGAAGGTAAAAGAGAATGCCATTTCTTTTCCCCTCTCTCTATTAAAAACTCAAGACTTTAAAAATAAAATACAAATTGTTGATAGAAAGGCTAGCGAATTGTAGATTTGTGCAAAAACTATGTTCTAGAAAAATGCACAGTATGTATGATTTTAAAATCAAAAGGAGTTACTATTTTAAAAATGCAAACTTTGGATCCAAAAATAGGAAAGCCATTAAACAAGGACATTTTCCTAGAAAGAAGAAAATACTTTTTTCATGGTGCCTACGACAGCGAAATTTATACATGCCTGTTTCTGGCGCAGTCCTTCGTTAAACCGGAAAACTACGGTATGTTAAAAATTTGAAGTACTCGGTTAAAAGATTATTTCTCAAAAATATTGCGATATGCAACCAGTGTAAGCGTCTTTCTGTATACATTTTGCAAAGCAAATTTCACTTTATAGACAGCAATTTTAACTCTTCATTTTTTGCCTATTTGGACAATTAGTATGGAAATTTAAGGATACGTTTGAAATCTAAACTATTTTTGTATAACCGGCAGTTATTTATTAAAAAGCCTACGCACTTTAAGTATACAATAATTGATAACAGAATCCACGATGCTGTTTTTTAAATTTTTTGTTCTTTTTTAACAATTTTGCAAGCAAAAAACGGATTTGGTCCGACCTGGCCAATAGGTCAATTTCATCGGCTCTAATTTCATGAAATTTGAGTTTCACACAAGAGACCTGCGCCGTGGGATTTCATCGGCGGTGGCGGCTGATTCAAAAAAATGCTCGGCGGCGGCTCGCTTCGGCTGTTAGCCGATGTGGCTGTCAGTCGATGGGATATGTTTATTAAAATTATATGTATGTATATGTAAACATATTTGTATGTGCTTATATAATTACAAACAATTTAAGCCATTTTTCATACTATAATTCACTACTACTCATGGCATAAAAATATGTTTTTGTTTAAACAAGAATCACATGTTTTCAATGACACAGGAAATCAAACATTAATTGAATAATTAGCTATTCCAGAGGTACAAAATGTAACATTTTTACATATAAAACAATTTAAATAAAACACACAATCTTTTTTTAGAACTTCTATTTATCTTTGTTCGGCTTGAAAACGGTCTCTTAAAAAAGGACAAAATGTGGTACAGTGACACACCAAATTTCGACCACGTTGAAGGGTAGTCTTGGTGTGTTTACCGCGTACACGAATACCTCAGTAGTGACGCAAACAAACATATTTGCGTTTTACTATTAAATTCACTTTTCTTGTTAACCCTTATGTGAGTGACAAAAGAACACCTTTAACAGAGTGACAGGGTACCCTGGTACCACATACAATAAATACGAAAATTTTACATTATATTACAATTTCTATAAGAAAATTAATTTAACAAAATGTAAAATATAAGTTTTTGCAATGTCTAACATAAACACGAATCGGGGGATTTCCCTTTGGCTTTATGATTGATCGACAAATACATCTACTTGCTACTGCTTTCATACATTACTATGTTCATACATGAATAAGTTCGGTGAGCGCAAGAAAAAGGTAAAGTGCAATAACAACATTGGCTTCTTGTTCTAAACAAGCACGCTTAGATTCCATGGATACAAATGATATATAAAACGAATGTGGACATATTCTGAAAATGTGCGATATAATATCAGAAGCATCCGATGCAAAACATATGGGATAAATAGAGGACAACGAGGATTCATATGATTCCGACGGGAGTGAAGAAACAACTGAAGTCCATGGAAAGGATGGTTCTCATTGGCGTCTTGATCGCTATCCGGAATACCAATACATCAACAGAAATTACGGCAACGCAGAGGTCCTGATCCTGGCTTAAATATAGGAGCACCTAAGGACGTATATAAAACTTAATTATCCAGTGAGATGTGCGATATAATTTTGCGTGAAAGTAATAGTAATTTCAGAGTTGTCGGCAGTTGCTCTATGTGCCAAAAAAATAAAAAAACTCGGAGGGCGTGCGCAAGTTGTATCGAACATTCAATTCACTGTCCTCTGTGTGAATCCTTCTTCCAAGGATCTCAGTACACTAGTTTTTTTTAGTTTTGTTTTTTCTGATTTGATCTATAGTGAAGTGTATATAATTTCTATTTTTTTGTGCTTTCTTCAAGCCTTTTGTTTGAATAAACAATATAAACGAAATATGTATATGTACAAAATAACTAACACTATCTTTTTATTTTAAAATTTTAAATTTTCATTCATGTGAAAAGTAAAAAAATATGCCAGTTTATTCAATTCAACATGCTTTTAAGCTGATATTCATTACAATAAATTAAATTATACTAAAAAATAAATGTTATTTTAAATATTTTCGTTAAGGTACCCGGGTACCCTGTCACTCCGTTAAGGGTGCAAAATATAAATTGACCCACAGAACCCTTTCAAATTAAGAAACTAAGCTAATGTTTATTTAAATATATTTAAAATACAATATTAAGAGTTCTCAAGAGGTTCCACTCCCTTAAGAAACTTCAAACAAACAAAAAATGCAATTAAAGATTAAAAAGTTACCCGGGTACCCTGTCACTCACATAAGGGTTAAGCATATTTTCGTAATGCACGAAATCTGAATTGAACTCGCTGATCTCGGCAACCGTATTGCAGCCAAATATTTAGTTATAAAAACAATCAACACTTAAGGCTGTTTAACAAAAATGATTTGGTCAAATTTTTACAGAGTTAAAACTTTTCGGCGGGAAAATACACAGAATAGTTTTTACAAAAAATAATCAACGATTGCATCAGTGTTCACCCATTTTCCTATATGTCGTTATTTTAAAAATTTTGATGAAATGTTGGTGCTTTATAAACAAGAAACTAAGAGTTGCACTTTTTAAGGATAGACAAACAAAAAGGAATGTGGCAAGGTGTTAAAAAAAGAGAATAAAAATTAATTACAAAGTAATTGGTGGCTAAGCTGCAGCCGATTTTTAGCCGAAGAAATATCGGCGGCGGTGGCTACAAATATTTTCATCGGCGGCTGGCTAACAGCCGGCTAAGCCGCTTCGGCACAGATCTCTGTTTCACCCCACTAATTTCATCCAATCGATTCGAATTAAGTTTGATTCGGTTCAGCACAAATTATTTATAGAATTCACGTTTCTAATTCTTTGATTTTTTGTTCTATTCGATGAATATTGCAAACAAATCACAAATTTTATCTCACCAGACCAAGAGGGTAATCCTAGGGTTAATGAAAAGCTTTTTCCCCATAATTAAATTCAAAAATATCTTAGACCTAATTTTAAACAATTTAACACATAAAAATGTCTCATTTTAAAAGAATTTAATTTTGTTTTAATATTTTAAACAAAAAAGAATTCTTTAAAAGGAAATAACCGTTTTTTGAAAAACCATCAAATAGTTAAACAACCAATTAGCCAATTTTTGTTTTAACACAAAGCAAAATATTAGGTTAATACTATTATAATTTATGTATAAAAAAATACATTCAAATGTTAACGGCTTTTTATTGAATAATCTACAAACGTTTTCAATTAAATACTTAATTAATAACGCATTGATGCTAAAAAAAAACTTAATACTTAAGTAGACTTTTGACCATCAATCTGATGGGTTCAAAGCGACAATTATCTCCTGCAATTACTAAATGTTATTGGGTAATTTTAAGTCTTTAAGATTACATACAGATGTACATACTGAGTTGTTGTTTTTTAGTACAAAGAAACTCGTATTAGACATTAAAATCTTTAACCTTTAAATCGAACTTAATAATATTTATATAGACCGGTTATAAAACTGCAAAATTACGTCATTATTATATGTGTTAAATATAAATCCATATGTATGTGTATGAAAATTTACGAGTACAAGCGAAAAAGGCAACATCCGTACATTTGATTAACATTCATTTAAATAAATTTAATTAATTGCGTACTGAAAACAAAACAGCAGCAGCAAAACTAATTAAATTAAACAACAAATAAATATTTATATAGTTGCAAACATCTACAGAAAAATTAAAACATGCATATGAATATACCACCAAACACCACCGCCATTTAGCTATCTACCTCTTCTCTCTACAATACTCGAGCAAACTGAAGTTTGTGGCTGGCTGGCTGACTAACTAACTGACTGACTGAGTGGCTTAGTAATGTAACTAGCGATGCGGAAAGTATATTTGCTTATATTCACGTAAAAGAAAAAACAAAAAAGTATTTTAAAATACTACCGAAAAAATCGTAACAAAAGCCGCATCTTGGCGGTCAAAACGAATTGCAAATTATTTTGTTGCCACAAAAGACCATTTCTGAGATGGATATTTTGACTACGACGTTTAACTAACCGAATCGTAGGGTCTGGTTACATTTAATTTATTAAGTAGTTTTTTTTTATCTTATTTTATATTTCTTTATTTGGTTTAAAAAAAAAGAAACATTAACGAATATGCAAATCCACCGGATATTTGTAAACATAGATACAGTACGAACACAATCAAACTCAAACACACACAAACATCCATCCTGAGTTTAAGAAAAACAACCACTGGAAAATAATAATTTTATAAGATTTCTTTCTCACATTTTAAGATTAACAAGAATTTCCGATTCAATTTTAATATTATTTGCTGTTTTAGCCGTTAGTATTAATGTAAAAATTCTTTTGTCATTGTTTCCATTGTTCGTTAAACCGACTCATTCCGTCAGTCACTTGCACTATTTTCTATTAAAATTCTAAATGCGAAAAACGACAAAACCAGCAATAGAAACTTGCCATATCATTTTTGGCTTGTGAACTAAGAAACTCCAACTCCAACAACTGTAAGAAAAAGTTTAATTATAGATCTATAAAATACAACAATAACAACTAAAAAGCCAACTGAGGAAACAAGATTTAATAACTATTTTTAAAACTGGCTTCATTTTACCATGAATCCGAAAGTGAAAAAAAAATAACATTAACAATACTGAACCAACAAGACAGACTCTTTGTGAAAATGCCATGAGAACAACTTGTCTTGGTGCAATAAAATACCACCAGCTATCAAGGCATTATACAGACTCACACACAAACAGACGGACAGACAGATGTACATACATACATATAAAAAAAATATATTCAACATATACTAAAAAAAAAAAATACCTGACTGAAGCCCTCCTGCTTAAATAAATTACAATGCATGACAGAAATATTATGACTGTATTCTTAAAACTCTCAGAGATTTGGGAAAAAAGACAGACACAATTGTTTACAAAATGAAGTTAAAAGGGGGGCTCGCAAATATGGTGGCCAACAAATTTCCCTTTGACATGCATGTGGAATTACTGGTCGTTATGCCTAAGACTGACTTATTGTTTAATATGACCAGCTAAACTTGGTGTCCTGTGTTTCAAAAGATCTTCAAAACTTTAGATGACTAAAATTTAAACTTTTTTAAGCTAAAAATGTCTTAACTATTGGGTTTGTTTAATAATGGCCTGTCTATTACAGGGAATCCGGGCGTTTAGTATGTTTAAAAGAAGGACATTTTTACCTAAAGATAATCTTATGAAATTTTTTTATGTTTGAAATAATTAAAAAAATTTGATTATTGTTTCGATACATTTTAATTTAAATCGCTCTCTTAATTTTTTGCGTTAACAGAAAATTTCAAATTGTCAAAATTGTCTCCATATAAATTAAAGAAAATTTAACGCACACATGCACTGTTTTGGGCTCATACATACGAAATAAAAACAAGTTTTGACCCAACCAAAATGTGCATAAACAAGCTTAAGCTACTGTCAAAAATAAACAAAAAAACTCTCAAATGCATTTAAAAGGCAAATCAATATAAAAGAACATTTGATTTTGCACGGAATGTGCGCTCAGTTTCGCACTTTGCTTAAGCAAATGACAGTTTCAGCAAACTTAAGTTCAATATGGCGTGACATATATGACATTTATATGTATTCGCTCAGTTGCTTCCCTGCAAATAAAATTGGACCACTTGATCCATTTTGATAAAATGGACTACTCCATGGACTGGTCCGATGTAATGCAAGCATGGACCATGTCATTGTTAAAAAGTGTTTGTAGTGAGACGACATGTCTTCGTTTTTTTACGACATGCTTTCGTTTTTAAACAACTTCAAAACTAATCCTCTTGAGTATACCATGGATTAGTTTTAAAACTACTCCTTATTAGTCCAAAGGTGGGTTATATGGTCCTCCCCTAGGACATCGTTATGCTAAATAGACCATGTTTTCCATACGTTTGGGTTACTTTTGGACTAGTCCTGGTCCCTTGTGGACTACTCTTTACACGCGTGTTTGGACTGGTCCTATTATTTGCAGGGTTAAGCCACGCTATGCAAATTCTGGTTTTGCGCTTGAAATTATAAATACGCCTTGCTCTCTCTAATGCACATACCTAATCAATGTACCCTGCTAGGGAGTATCTATCAGGATTGAGTATGAAATTATAATACCGCTTAGAAACGAAAGTTTTGTAAAGCTTATGAGCGATTTCCACAATACAAGTGATTGAACGTATAGAAAAATTTATAGGAAAAGTACATAAAAAACTAAGTGGTTTTCATATAAATTTTACTACACGTTCAATCACTTGTATAGTGGAAACCCCAAATTAAACAGCTGTTTATTTAAAATGAGAGACAGGTACAGTTAATAAAAGGGGTTTGATAATTACAAAAAGTTTGATTGGACTTACGAAATAAAATATGCTTCGAACCAAACCCCGTTGTACTTTTCGGACTGAGTTAGAATAGTGCGCCCAGAAAAACCCACAGGTGTGAACATAACCAACTAAACAGCTTGCAATTTAAATGTATAATCTAACTTCCGCAGCATTATAATAGTCGGCAACATCTGTTGAATAGCAACAGCACTTAGAGAGATCCGCCCGCTGGCCGAACTTCTGCACAAGTGGTTTAACATTGTTTTTTTAGGCAGACTGTAGCCGAGGTTATAGGAGCTACATACCCTGTGGTACCCGATAGAATTTTTGGTCATCCGCGATCTAAAGAGATTTATTTGTTTTGAACTCTGCGGAGTTTTATTTATGGACTGAACTCAGTTATACCTCCGTAAGGGCCAAGAGATATGACGGTCCTCAAGGTATTTGGACTGAAACCAAAACCCGATGGAGTCAGCCTGTAACCGAGGTTCTAGGGGCTACTGGCCCTGTGGTACCCGATAGGATCTCTAGTCATTCCCGATCTAAAGAGATCAGTCTGTTTTAAACTCCGAGGAGTTCAGTACCTGACGTGTTGGCCTTTCTTCACGGTAGTGGTCTTAGCACTGAGTGACAAACAAAGCGTTTACCAATCGCGTCCGTATGTGAGCACCACCAAACACAAGGTTTTGGAATATATTTACACCGATATCTGCCATAGGGCGCTTTCCATGGTGGATCTTAACCACTGGGTGAGAAACAATGCGTTAAGCAACCGCCCACGAGTGTAAGATCAACCAGCACATACAGGTATAGATCATTATAGACTAGTCCCTTGTTTAAGGTATGTTCAAACCTAACAAATATTTCACGAACAATATAAAAAAAAAAAACGGAACCAGCGTAACGTAGCTTTATTTTTAACAATTTCTATTGATTTACTAAAGTTTATTTGTGAGAAGATAATTGTATAATGTATATCCTAGTTCACAAATAAACTTTATGGCATGACATTTAAAAACCTTTTAGATATGAGGGTATTGCACATGCTACATAAAATAATATATACGAAGAATCCTCAATATCTGTACAACAGATTAACCTTTGCAAGGTCTAACAGGGGAAATAAGATAATTCCCTTTACACACCGCAGCCTGATATCTGAATATCAATTTTTTATTCATTCTGTCCGTCTTTGGAACCTACTGCCCAATCATGTCCAAACAAACAACAATGAGAACAATTTTAGAAATCAATTAGTCAATTATTTAATAACCTAAAATCCATAAAACTAAACCAATTAATTTTTGCCATCAAAGCTATTTATTTATTTTTGTTTATTTTAATCTATAATTTATATGTTACACACAGTCAATTTACAATTTTAAATTTAATCTTTTTTAAATTAAATGTTTAATTCCTTTGCATTTTGTTATAATGTACTCTTTTTTGCTTTTTTCTTTCTTTTCAAACTTAATCGTTTGATTGTGAATACCCCTTTATGTTTTAAACTTATATAATTCCTGCACTTTTACTATAAGATTTATATCTTGTTGTGTAGGATAAGCAAGAAATTCTTAAATAAATAAATAAATAAATAATGTCATTAAAAAACTGTTAAATGAAGTTTGATCTAGCCAAACGTCTTGCAAAAGCAAACAATTTTGTAATAAAACTTATGGTTACGTGTAGGACGTCAAATATTTAATATGTGTGAACCGCTGCTTTTGGAAATATGCTAGCAGCGTCTGTTGACAAGTAAAATCACCTAGAAAAGACCCGTTCCTAAGGCTGAACACTCCCACCAGTGGTGAAAAATCAGCCCTTGAGAAGGTTTTCAGGATATCCCTGCCCTTTACTTTGGGTTTAAGACACAACCATCAAGTGATCCAAAAAAATATATTTTCAACGGAAAGGTAAAACTCCCCGCAAAGACAATCTACCTAAAAGACAGAAAACATTTCCCGCAATAAGTATGCTATCGGAAGTCTCAACCTAAAGTCTGGTGCCGTACCGTGGTTGAAACAGGTGTAAAATTGTTGAAAAAGTGTGAAAAAAGTCTGGTGCCGTGCAACCAGGAGCAACTGACTTTAAGAGAATTTGAAGTTACTGTCGACGTTTTAATTATAGGCCAAGGCGAATTCAAACAAGGTGGTCTTATTTTAAAAACGACTACAAAACTGAAAAATTCTTTAACGTGGTGTCAGAATAATACAACACTGTAGTTAACAATTGAAACAAATATTTCATTTTGTTTTTGATTTTATATTGTGTGTTTTGGAATGTAATAATTTAAAAACGTTTTAAATTTCATAATTCTTCGTAAAAATCATAGAATTTATAAAAGATTCCCCGGAATAGTATACTATTTAGACACATGGTTAGTTATCAGCTGTTGCTTACGTAGCGAGCTAAGGTTACATGGTGTGAATTCGCCTTGTTATGGGCTTTATGATTTTTGCCTGAAGTTGAAGACTCTGTTCTGTTTATTTTATTTTTAAAATTTCTTATGAAAAACAACAAATCTGTTTATACATTTTGTAGAAAAATGAGTCAATTTGTAGTTTTTTATAGCAATTATTTCTAGTCTAATATAAATATTCATTGAGTAATTCGTAGGCATTACTAATTATGGTTGTAATACAATAATAAATAATAATAAAATATTTTTAATCTTCATTCCGAAAACCGCAATATAATAATTTGTTTATAGAATTTCAGTTTCTTTGTGAGAGATCTTCGTTTAGTTAATTATTCAACGGCGTATAATAAACATCTAAAAATTTAACTAAAAATAAAAGAACGAAATGTATTTTTTACATTTTTGTCTCGTTTCAATTTCATTTCTTTGGCTGCTTTGTGCATCTTTTGCATTTCCAAGTATCAGCCCAACAACGAGAAATTATAACTATTATCGGCCACAGCATTCAAGGTTTTCATCTGGATTATATGGACGATAGAGATTTTACAATTCTGATTTAATAAATTATGTTTTCAAATTATATTATCTTTGTGTTTTAATTATTTATTGGGTAAGACAAAAGTACCTTTTACTATTTCGAAAAGATTTTCGGGCATCTTAAGTGAAGTTCGTGGAAAAACGAGATATGGGGTTATAAATAAAGTGAAATGGGAACAAAAATTTGTTTAAACTTTTATTTAAATTTGTAAATAGGTCCACGGAAACTTTGTTTTTTATGCCGATTATGCTCTAAAAACACCTAATCCAAAGCCTCAAAAGAAAAGTGTGTGCAATTATATATACACTAAATCGTTATATCATGAAACCCAAGATTCGCGATTTTACACGGCTTTAGCTCAAGTTAGTAACAGCTGTCTATGGTCTTGGCAAAAAACTAAAATTCAACTGGTTTCTATGGTTATGGTGATGGCATGGTGGCAGTTCACCTAAAGGGTGTCCCAGTAAGAATGCAATTTTTCATATTAATATAACAACACGTAGTTTTGAAATAGATTTGATAGTTGAATTGGATTGTAAAGAAGCCTCAGATACAGTTTAAGAATGGAATAAAATATCCATCAAACAGTTCATTACTCTTTTCATGAAATTTTTCATGACTTTTTCACAGAGATGTGGCTGTATCTCTCCGATGACGCGATGGATGTCGGATATGAACTCAGGAACTGCTTCTGGTTTATTCGCATAAGCCCGAGTTTTCATAACGGCGTTAAATCGCATGATCTTTTTGGCCAGTTGACATCAGATTTTCTTGAGGTAATTTGTTCTTGAAATCGTTGCTGCAAAACAAAGATTGTTTCATGTGCGGTTCTGGCTGAAACCACATGGCGTCCAGTTGAGCCCACAAGAGCTCCGTAATCATGTTCCTGTAACGAATGCCGTTCACAGTCATCGGCCTCCTTTTCAAAAAAAGTAAGGCCCAATCATGCTGCCTGCCCGAAATCCGCACCAAACAGTTGCTCGTTGTGGGTGCATTTGTTTCTCATGGATTGCATGAGGATTTTCTGAGTACCAAATTCGACAATGTTGTGTTTTCACGAAGCCATTCAGTGGAAAATCGAAGAATATGACTTTGTTCGAAAAATTGGCATTGATTTTACTTTGCTCAATTACACAATAATAACGTGTTGTTCTTTCGTAAAGCGCTCCATTTTAAATACTCGGAAAAATATATGTGACAGCTGCCAAATTTCAGAGTTGCCACTTGCAAAAGTGACTTGAAAAAAATTACACTTTATTTAAAAAATCTACTCTAAGTACCAGTTTACATACGTCAAGTTTGACTCGTCAAGTCTTGATTTTTTAGGAGAGAGGGAAAAAAAATGACATTTTTCCCCCTCTTTTCTCGTAAAAGCTCAAGACTTGACTGAGACATCCATCATAATCAAATACAGTGTTACCCTAAGGTTGGTTTAAGTAGCTGTGTTGTATGGTTATGGATACGTCACGTCTAATTTAACCAAAAGATCTTTTAAAAGTATCCATAAAAAAGACGGCCATAGGCTCCTCAAAGGAGTAAAAGGAACATACATACATAATTAAAAAAATACCTGTCTTAATAATTTAGTAGGGTACTGTAATTTGGCACAGTCAGTATCTATCATAACATTGCGGAATTTCTGTTATTTTTTCACTTTTAACAAGAAGTTGTTTTAACTTGCTGTTGTTGTTATTGTTGCTCCTGCAACATGAATTAAGTTGAATGTTGTTGTTATTGCTATCGTCGATGGTGGGTGTTTGGCTTTTTAATTTTATTTTCATGCGAACTTGAAGTTTTTTATTTCCAAATTTTTATTTATTTTTTATTTATTTTTGTATCCATGTAAATAAGTATTACTTAGTTAAGTTCCAAATAGGAACACGAAATCTGAAAAAAATAAATCCCAATAACAAAAAACAATAAGCAAATAAATTGCATACAATGGACTGTTAAGTGGAATAGACAGATGAATGGATGTTAGAGTGGCTGTTTGTTTGGATGGATGGATGTAACTAAGATTGCGGATGAAGGAATTGCTGCATGTTGTATGCACATCTATTAAATTATTAACACACGCCAGCCATCTAAAAAATTCCAGTTAAAGAGCCAGTGCACACTCGTCGTATGCACTTTAAACAGATTCGTCGTCAACATCAACAATAACGTCAGCGTCATCGTTATCGCCATCGCCACCGCATAGCATCGTGTGTTCGAAGGAATACCAAAATAGTAATAATGATAATATTTTGATATAAAGTGAAAGTAAGTTCACACAATTACAATTGATATGTGTTCAAAACTCTGCTCTCGTACGAACGATCGTTATGTTTGTTGTTATTCGCGTACATCATATGAATGAAGAATGTCTTAATGTATGAATGAATTCAGTTGAATGGAAACGTAAATGAAATGTAATGCATAAATTAATACTTCTTTAAGATGTTTTAAATGAAAAGCGAATAGCGAAACATGCGCGGCACACACAGGTCAGGATATAAAATCGTGTAAACGCAAAATTATGTTAAGAGCAGCAGCAACAGCTTGTTAAGGCATCACACGCTTGTGCTTTTAAAATATATTTTTAATCAAAAAGCCACAACAGCATCATTATAATCATTGGTATCATAGAAAAAAAGTAAAATTATATTTAACCCCATCTCCTCCCCTTTATCACGGGGAAATACAATTTTACATAATAAATAAATGAATAAAAATATATTTTCATGATTAAACTCTAAAGACATTTATTTAATTTAACAAAAAACCCAAAAAAATCGCACGGTAAATTTAGTTACGTTTTTTTTTTTTTTTAAATCGCAGTTGTACGTAAGAGCATGAGGATTTAGTATTTTTTTTAGTTGTAAATATTAAAATTAAGCAGTATTCCAAAAATTTTATTTATTTTTATTATTTTTCATTTCACTTCCAGTTATTTGCACAATAATATGCATGCACCATATACAATTTGGCTGGAACGTAAAACAGAGACAAATTATTGCAATTAATGTGAACATATTTGTCAGTTCTCCCTATTAAGCTCAAAAGAATGTTATGCGATGCTTAAATAAATCCACAAAATTAAATTAAAATAAACTATACGGATCGTTAAAAAATATTTACATATCAGATGTAAAAATGTAAAAAAACAACGGCACTTCAACACAAACATGCGGCTGAAGATACAGAAACAGATCCAGATACAGATGTGGAGGAGATACACTGACAATTGCACACGCCAGATATGACTTGAGAATGAGTAGGCCGATGTTGGTGCACAGATTTACCTCCATTTAATTCCCAAAAAAAAAAAAAAAAAAACCAGGCACATACACTTACTTACAACACACATAAGTACTTGCACTTGATAGGCCAGTTAAACCAGAAACTAAAAAAAACACACACACATTTCCCATTTACACTTGGCCAAAGAAAGACAAGATATCAATTGTTTAAGAAAAAAAGCAAAAAATAAAAACCAAAATAATTGCTTCGGCATAACATTTAAAAAAGGAAATTTTTTGATTTTATTGAATATAGTCACAATTTTAAAACAAGATTTTAAGCAAAAATGTACAAGGACTAGACTTTATTGGATAAATTGCTGTACATTAAAAGTAAATTCGTAAAAGACAATTAAAAACTAAACATTAAGACATAATCACAATGATAGCAACATTTTCATTGTTTGTTCACAATGTAAGCAACAATTTTTTTCACAAGCACCCACACTTTAAGTAAAAGAAACATTTGCATATTTTTCCCCGAACAATTTTACGTATTAATTATTATTTCCCTTTTTCAAAGTTGCTGTACCACATAGGGTACGGTAGATCTATATGGGCTAAAAACTATTACTCGGAAAGATTTCCGGTAGAAAAGATATGATATGCATATAAATAATGCATAAATATATTCTTTGAATTCTCTAGAGTTGCAATTTTTAGGCTCAACATTATGACCCGAATTTGTTCTACATAGCTCTTTGTCTCTTAGTTTTCGAGACAACACAGTTTAAAACTTCTGATTTTTCTGTTTTCTAAGAGACTTGTTTTTTCAAAAAATGCATGGAGTTATCTAGTTTTTACATAAAAATTTATATTTTTCTGATTTTTGTTTTTCAAATAACTATTTAATGAGAAACTATATCAAAATTTCGATCTGGCAGAGTGATATTAAATGAAACTCGCTTTCTATTTTTGGTGTTATCTTAATTTTCGCAAAAAGTGGAGTTAAATAGCTTTTCCATACGGCCACAGAATTAATCAATATAGAGCTAGGAGTAATGGGAATGCTAGAATTATGAGTACAACAGAACCAATGTTATACAAATCATTATCGTACATATCAAATGTTGCGGAAAGGATAAAAGAATCAAGAATCTTTGACACTAATAAATATAAATATAAGCTAGCATACAAAGCTTATAATACATTGAATGGTTTATTTAGCAAGACAAAGGATAGAACTAGTAAATGGGATATGTCTAACATTTTCTACAGAATTCCTTGTAAAGGAAATGATAATGAAAGATGCGACCAGGTTTACATAGGTACAACGAAGAACAAATTTAAGACTAGAATTGCGGGACATAAATCCGATCAAAAATATAGAGACATAAATTCTAAAAAGACAGCAATAAGTCATCGTTGTCATCTATCTAATCACTATCCAAATTTTGAAGAAGCGTCGGTTTTAAACACTGAAACTAACTACAAACGCAGATATATATTAGAAATGTTACACATAATTAATACACCAACTGCACAGAGAATACATTTTAAAGCAGACACAGAACATATAGCGAATAATTATAGGAATTTAGTTATTAAGAAATAGAAGATTTGATATAATATAAATATACCTATCGTAGCCATGGAACATAAGGGTTTGATTTGCACCTAAATTAATGAAAATTAGGACCTTCTTGTCCTTAGGTCACGATATACAGATAAGTTTGTAAGAATAAAAAAGACGGCAAATCCATCTGAGGAGAATGAGTGGTTGCAATCGAAACATGTCATGGTAACCTGCCTGCCGGGGTTCGAGCCCCAGCCACGTCAAGAATGAAAGATTATCAATAACAATTTTAATTAATTTTCATGTTGTAAAATTCCTTTCTTCATAAAAATAATTTAATGAAAAATTAAATTTCATGAACTTAAGCCTAATTAAAAATATTAAAAATAAAAATAAGTTTAATTAAAAATGTTTTTATATGTATGTAAGATAAAAATAAGTTTAGTTAAAAATGTTTATATGTTGTAGGAATTTTCTTTAGTCAAAATGTTTTACATTATTGTAAATATGGTTTTTGAATTAAGGCAGAATTAGTCTTTACTTTCTGTTTCTGTTCTGTTCCGTGCCGTTCTGTTTCAAAATTGAAATAGTTACTTTTTCTGTAGCAACTTATCAGCCATTTATGACAAATTTATTAGTTTTGGACCGTCCATTGTTTCATTTCAATCACTTTAATGCAAATAAATTTGAAGAAATTAAATTTTATGAATTCTTAAAATCAAAAAATAGTATATTTCAACATAAATATGTATTTTTTATTATTAATTTTGCTGTCACTTACAATAACTTAACAATTTTTTGATTTTAACAAACTGAACCGCAACAGAACAGAAAAACTTATCAATTTAACAGGTTTTTTAATAACAAAAACCAATCAGCTGATTCGTAACAGAACAGAAAGTAAAGACTAACACTCAGTTTAGATGAGGGCTTTTACGACGTCGCTTTGTCGACGTCTCTTTTGGTTTGTTGGTGAGCGGTGTAGAAAAGAAAGAGGGGTTAACAAAATGTCTCGTTTTGTATTTTGCATGTCGTTTTTTACATTTCTCTTTTAACTTTTTCTGTTTACGTTTTATTCTTTTTCTTACTTTGAAGTGTGTGGTTGAAAATACAGTGAGACCTCGATTATCGATAATAGACGGGATCGGCAGAATTCTTGATTATATATTTTTTTTGGTGTGTTTCTTATTTTATGTAAATATATAACGTTTTATTATGTAAACATGCGGAAAAAAGTAAATTTAGCAGAACATGCTTCCATACCGTTAAGATATTCTCTTTCTTCGTTTATTTAAATTTCTTTTGATTGTTCAAAATTTAACGAAAACAAGATAATTTGTTTATAATTTCGGATAATAGAGGCAATTTAAATCAGTGCAAAAAAATGTTTGTTTTCCATTTTATTGAAGCTGCCGGTTAATCGAATGACGGGTAATCAAGGCCATACTGTAAATAAAAAAAAGACATGCAACCAAAAATCATCGTATGAACGCAAAGAGATTTTGGAAGTTGCTTTAAAAGGGAATCAAGATAAAACGACGTCGTAAAAGCCCTCATGTGAATTGAGTGTAACTGAGCCTTTAGATTTATAGATTAGGAAATTTTTTCGGTTTATAAGAATTTTTATACTTTAGTTATTTTTCTTTTTTGTTATTATGGCTTTTGAAAATTTTTATGACAAATAGGTTTTTGAATTTAATTTATGACAAAAAATTTTTTCATAATTTTGTTATTGTTTTTTGTTAATTTTTATATAAAATGTTGTTAATTTCCTGAAGATGCTAACCAAAGGTTAGCGAAATATTGAGAAATAATTAAAGATAATATTATTTTTTATAAAAAGACCTCAAGCTAAATTAATTTTTAAAAAATTATTTTTTTTCTAATTTGGAATCATTCTAAGGGGTTTGCCAAGTGAAAATACGAACAAAAATAACGGCCACCCTACCCTACATATATAAAACACACTCTCGATAGCCTTCTCGAGGCAAAAATTTTGATATATCATTCTTGAAGATCAAACTATAAGTGCCAAAGATATAACGAAATATTTAAAAGCCGATTTGTAAAAAAATGTCTTTGTTGCAAATGACATGCAAAAATACTTTATATATAGTGGGTGTGCGGGAATTTTTTTTTTTAGGTACGAGGTATTTTTTTTTTTATGAGTAAAAAGACGCAAAAAGACATTAAAATACAAAAATAAAAATAATAATACCCTCTCCACAATTGTGGTGTAGGTATAAAAGGCAACTTATACAAAATTCAAATGTTATATAACCTATAAAAAGCTCAGCGTAATTTAAATTGAGACAGCAATTAACCCATTAAAGTCTGAACCCCGATTTCGTGGTACGATTTTGATGAAATTTTACACATTTGATATTATGTGCATTTATATTGACATTGCGTTTTTTTTTTTATTTTTACCTGTCAAACCTTGGCCCCTAGACCATGGGTATTTTTCTACCCACTTCGCTCTTAAAGAGTTCTAAAACACAAGATTTTTTGAAAACCAAAAATTTAAAAAATTCATTTATTGCATGCATTGATGTGTGTGTTGTGTGCTTATTTCACTATGTACGTTGAATCTGTCCCAGCGGGAAAAGAGGGAAGCACGGATGCCTTCTAGAGGGCCTTTGTATTCCATCTTTTGAATGAAAAGGATGGTTAAATTTTAAGGGCCGATGTTGATTTTGAATAAAACACCAATTATTTAGGAAGATATTGTCATTTATTTTTATTATGAAAATATAAGTATGGTTCAATCATGTATGGAACAAAATATCGGCCAAATGGCCGCCGCGACCTCGGCGCTACACCTCCATCCGATGGTCTAAATGTTCGATGACGCTGAGGCATAATTAAGATTCTATGCTGTTAATGGGCCGAATTATCTCATCCATCTTCAATTGTTGCTTGCTTATCGACGTACACCTTTTCTGTCAAATAACCCCAATAAAGAAGACCAACGGTGTCAAATCAAATGATACTGGCGGCCAATTGACATCGCCACCACGTGAGATAACACGGCCATTGAATTCGTTGCGCAAAAGAGCCATTGTTTCGTTAGCTGTGTGGCACCGTCCTGCTGAAAGCACATATCGTCCACATCCATATCTTCCAATTCGGGCCATAAAAATTTCGTTATCATCTCACGATAGCGAATACCATTCACAGTAACTGCCAGACCGGCCTCATTTTGGAAAAAATACGGCCCGATGATGCCGCCAGCCCATAAGCCGCACCAAACAGTAACTCTTGTGATCGCATTGGTTTTTCGACAATTATTCTTGTATTATCATTCGCCCAAATGCGGCATCTCTGCTTATTGCCGAATCCACTGAGGTGAAAATGTGCCTCATCACTGAATCACGAAGTGCACGATGTGCATTTTGATTAGAACGCCCATATTAATAATAAGCCATAATAAGGTGAGGTTCACATTCAACATTGGCCCTTTACAAGGCTTGCTCGCATTATTCCACTCTCATATCTTTTTACACACGTTGTCATTGCTCTCGCTTCTTTTGCAGTTACATAAGAATGGTAACGGGATCAAAAAAAATTCTTTAACAACGTAACAACGTAACAAAAAATGTTACTCCTTCTCTTCTCTGTTGTCATAGAAGGGAATGTGGAATGTTTTATATTTTATACGAAAGAGCCGAGGCCTTCTTACTAATGCTTTGGATGCTGCTATGGTGTATGCCAGGAATTTACACTGCATGCTAAGAAAACCTGAAGGATCTCCAATCATGAGTCAATTTTATTTCATGTGAGCGTTGTTGAAGCATTGGTGTAAGAGAAAAAGTTGTCACAAATGCACAAGAAATGGCAAAGCGCATGGAGAGCTTTTACCATATGATAAGCCATATTATTCAGCTTGGCCGTTTTGGACAATGTGAAGCAAAACTGAGTTTGGTTGTACAAAATGCAAATTTTAGTAACACCCAAAGGCTTGTTTTGCACATTTTCATGCTGGTGTCCCAAAAAAATATAAAATTAACTCAATAATCGACCACACGCTCCAATGGCAGTTAGAGGAACACATATATATATATATATATATATATAATCGACCACAGTTGTGATATAAATTTCTTTATTTTTTACTAATAAATAGTTCATTTTACATAAAACATCGCATTTTTACTTGCCAAAATTTAAAAAAAAAACTATGTGTTTTGAACCCTCTGACAGCGAAGTGGGTTTTTAAATACCCATCTCATTGAATCAAACCTGTGGTCAACGTTATTGGCCCACTTTAGCTAATATTTTTTCTAAAGCAGAGCACACCTAAGGCTGTAAGTCACCAAGAGGGTTTTCCGATTTTCCACTCTCCCAACTTTCCAGAGCCGTTGTCGTTCACTTTTTTCAAATATTAAAAATTGCTAACTTGTAAGCCGCTAACTTACCCAATTAAAGGGGGCAAAATTTAATTTCAAAAATTTGTTTAAGTAGTCTTATCCTTTCTTTTTCTATCTGTAAAAACCAATTTCCGATACCTCTTACCTGAAGTTGGCCAGAATTTTTCTACGAAGGCTCTGTTTTTGGGTATTTAAATACCCATCCGTCCTTAATGGGTAAAGACTCCCTAGAATAATAAAGCAGCCGGAATCAACAACATATCGCCCGAATGTATTTAAAAAAGTGAGCTGCTTTACAACTGATATTTTGGAACTTAGCCCGTCATCAAAATGGGTGTTAAGTATGTTTGTAGATTTCAAAGCATAAAGAATCACAGAAAACAGTGCTTAAAGCTGGCAACACTGATTGGTTGGTTAATTTGAAGTAAAAGTCACTTGTAAAAATTCCTCATCGCTTTTAAACAAAGACTTCGGTCCCTTAACTTACGGTTAAAACAAAAACAAATTTTAAGTCAGAAAAAGACAGGCAGAATTTAGGCAGACATTTAGACAATACCACGGTCTGGCGTTTGATAAAGTCAAGTGGACTCAGCGTTAATCGATCGCAATGTAGACCATTATTGATTGCGCTAAAAAAAACAATTTTTTTTAATTTAAAATAATATTAAGGCCTGTTGTTTTTTTATTTCTGAAAAACGTACCTTTAAATAAATCACTTTATGTTAATATTACATAACTTGGAAATAAAGGCCTTCAACAAATGCTTCCAAAAACACTTCAAATCATTTAAAAATTGGAAATCAATTGGCTATTAACTTCAATAATTAATTCTATATTGGCACTGAATAGAATAACAAATTGACACATACGAGTATTTAAGCCAATACACATGTTGAAACAATTAGCATAAACAAAATATTGGCTTGATAATATTAAAACAACATTTGTAAAACTTTTTTGTCTTAAAACTAACGATCACAGATGTTCGAATAAGTTCGAATAAGTTGCATACATAAATCTAAAAAATGTTGTTGCAACCAACAAAAAAAAACAATAATACAAATATGCTCTAGTTTTAATATTTATGTGTGAGTTTGTTTGCCTACTGAATTCAAAACAAGAAATCGATATTCAAATCAAACTAAAATACAAGAAAGAAAAAAAAATAAATAAATCAAGTACCCATTCAAGCGCCAAGTTAGATAATCCATCTTCCAACAAACTGCAAATCTCAAACATTTCGAAGGCAAAGAAAATTTCAAAAATCTGGCTGATTTTGAGGAGTCTTTCTTTCTTTAAATTTGTTACAAAGTGCCAATGAATTAAATTTGTTTAAATAATTAAAACGTGATATACATATTTTTTGTTTTTTATGTTTTACTTAACATTTTTCTTTTAATTCTTTTTTATTCATATTTTCTTTAATCAAAAAAATCCTACTCTCGGAGCACTTTAAGGTGATGTGAGGTGTATGTGCGTGCGGGCATAACTTGTTACTTGCAAGTTGCAACAAGGTGGAGTTTGTTTGTTGGTCAGTGATATCATGACACCCGTTATAAAAACATCTCAAAGTAAATAAACAAATAAAAAAATTAAAAAAAAAAGTGCAAAACATTTAAAACCAGTATGGACAATGGACACAGCAGAATGCATGAAAGCAAAAAAAAGCAAAAAATTGTAATAATTTATGAAATCCAACATTCAACATCTTGCAATTAAACACTGTGTGTAAATGTTTTAGTGTGCACTTTTATTTGCAGTTGTAGCTGTATGCAAAATTAAACTTTGTGCAATAGAAAATACATCTGCATAATTGTACAAGATGTTGTTAATAGACAGTGAGTTGGTTGGAACGGACATGGAAATTATAAGACAGACCTACTTTGACATGCTCTGAATAGTTTAAAGTGAGAATAATAAAGTAATTGTAATACTAGAAGTACTTGACGGTGATAATAATGACCGATTCATGTTTATTTAACTCAATATTTTCTTTTGTTTTGTGTATTTTGCTTTTAGTACTAAAGAGTACTTATGGATATGGTTATCCGTATTGTGTTTCATTATGGAGTTTTAATATAAGGGAAAGTGTTTTTTTTTTATTCTCCTTAACTTAATTATTAAATGCAATATACAATTTAAAATAAGTTTTAAACAAATTTTTGAATATTAAGACAGATTTGTTCTTAAGATCATGGAGATTTCGGTGGGTAGTAATACCACCACCATTTTTGGGGGGAGTTAACGTCCGGCGTTAAGAAACTCAGTTTCCTGTACGTAATTCCTTAAGGTTTTTTTCCAGTCGACGTTCCTCAGGGATCTTAAATCCAGCATGGCATCGCTCCCAAAGTGTTTGGCCTACCAGTGGCACAGAAAGTGTTTCAGCGCCTCGCTCGCCTCGCCACACGCTCTGCACTCATCAGATTCCGCTCGTCCAATTTGGTGTAGTTGTGCCCGTAATCCTGCATGACCAGTCAGAATACGCACCATCATACTAACTTCGGACTTACTCCATTTGAGGAGGCTTGATGTCCTCCTTTCGTCCGGGTTACCCCAGCTAGATGTTAGATCTAGCTGGTTCAAAAATTAAAGCCAGCTGACCATCAATTGGATCGTGGGTTCGGTAAATGGCCAAAGATTCAACTGAAAAAGATATTTATCATGAAATGATCTTCAGCGATGATGCTCATTTCTGGCCTAACGGATTTTGAAAACCAGTAGAATTGTCTTTATTTGAATAGAGCACAATCCATATAAGACTCCATTACAAACAATCTCTGTATGGTACGATTTACAAGCTGAAGGTGTCATCGACTCATTTGTCTTTAAGTTCGAAACCGGTGCCAACTTTACCGTGAATGGCGAACGCTACAGGCAAATGATTCGTGATTTTTTTTATTCCTTATGTCTTGATAATCATTTGGAGGAGGAATTGTTCCAGCAAGACGGCGCTACATGTCATACAGCGCATTAAACCATCACTTTGTTGAGTCAAACTTTTGGTGACCGAATTATCTCAAGAAATGGACCTGGTAATCGGCCAGCTCGTTCGCTTAATTTGACAAATTTAAACTACTTTTTCTGGGGGTACGCCAAATATGCGGTCTATGCTGACAAACCAGCAACGATTAATCATAAGGAAGCCCTCGTTCTACGCACTATTGACGATATAAGAGCAGGTATGCTCGAAAAAGGGGTGCAAAATGGGTGCAGTCGCGGAGGCTGTCTGTCAGAAATTATTTTTAAACATGAAATGCCATGAAATTTGTGAGCTAATGAAGCTAAAATTTGGGTCATTCCATTGAATTTGTTGTGTGTGTTTTTTTTAAAGTTCTATGCATCTAATTTTTTTTTATAAAAAATTTCTTTTACAAGATTTGGGAATATTTCGAAAATCTTTCTTTATTTATATGTAATTTAATAATCTCTTCAAAATACAGTGAAAACATAATTTTACAGTCTTTCAAAGAATTCTTAATTTTTACAAATCGTGTGCATTCAAACGTTAGAAATGTATCTACAACTATTTTTTTGTATTCATGCATATTAAAAAAAATGCTCATGAGGAAGTAGGAAAAACCACAAATTATGTATGGCACTTAATAAAAAAATAAAAAAACTAAGAAACAGAGAAAAAAGCACAGAAGCAAATTAAGCAACAATTTCAAATTAGATAAAAACGATTAGAATGACACAAAAACAACAAAAAGGTATGTATATTCAAACGTGAATGTTGTTAAAAATAAAAATTAAGCTTAACAACTTTTAGAAAGCTGCATATTTAGAATATTTAAATGAATTCAACTAATTTATGACAATCATCATCAACATTATAAAAATCATAGACAGAGCTCGTCATTATGAACATCATAATTATCATGATCAATAATCAGCAACATGTTTTTAAGACTTTGTAAATAAAATTTATTTATTTCTTCGTTTATGAGTTCATATTTACAACAATCTTTTTTTATGAGTTTTATTTATCCATTTCTCAACCTGTTGTGCTGTTGTTACTGTTTAATAGTTGTGTACTCGTATCAGGTCATTCAGAAACGACAATAATAATAACAGCAACAATAACAACCAGCAAAACATTTAATAGAAACTGAGCAATTGATCCATTTACTTAATGACACTTTAGTATCTAGTCAAACAACAACAACTTTGAATCGTTGAAGGTTTTCTTTTTAATGAAAACATTTTTTTTGCTCTCTCCATTTTACTATTTTACTGGTCTTTTTTTTAACAAGTATTTATTTCAAATAATTATCAATGGAATAGTTACAAGGTACTTAATTAAACGGTTATGTTTATTCATTGCTTAAATGATAATTAGTTAACGCCTTTAATGCAATGAAATCTAATTCAATTGGATAAGATAATATTAACCCAAAATTTGTTAAAATTATTCTACCCTGGATAATTCGATATGTTACACATCTTTTTAATACTATAATTATATCCTGTACATTTAAAATGTAGTGGAAACACGCTAAAATTGTTCCAGTACCAAAAACAGGAAATGAATATCGCCCAATTGCGATTCTCCCCAATTTTTTCACAGTTTTTGAAAAGTTGTTACATAAACAAATTTATAACCATGTTAATAACAACAACCTGTTAACCGATCGTCAATCTGGATTCAGATCCCAACGTGGCTGTACTTTAGCTCTAACCGATGTGATAGAGGAAATTCGTAGAAACCTAGATGAGAAAAATATAATGTTTTTGTTATTATTGGACCACTCAAAGCCTTTTGATACAGTGCACCATTCAATCTTGTGCATGAAATTGTCCAAATTATTTAAATTTTCCACGTTTGCGGTAAAACTGTTGTCATCATACCTTTCAAGTAGATTCCAATCATTTGCAAATGCCGAATCTATATCGCGTTCTTTACAAGTAACTAGAGGTGTCCCACAGGGATCCATCCTTGGACCCCTGCTATACTCTTTATATGCGAACGATCTCCCAAGCCAACTATCGTATTCTAGTATACAAATGTATGCCGATGACGTTCAGCTGTATCTCAGTAGTCCTAAAGAGTCAGCTAATATGAAAATACGGGAATTTAATCATGATCTTTGGAAAATACTTACATGGGCAGCGGCTAACGGTTTGCGACTTAATCCTTACAAATCGAAGTGTATATTAATATGTAAAAGAGCCTTTCATATAGATTTTGAGGTAAATTTATTTCTTGGTGATTCGAGAATCGATATCGTAGATTCGGCAAGAAACTTAGGAGTACTATTTAACAAAACTTTAACCTGGTCGAATCACATTACACAAGTTTGTGTTAAAGTATATGGCATGTTGCGAAATTTATGGGCTACTCAGCACTTTACACCTCTATAAGTAAGACTATTACTTGCAAAAACATATCTTCTGCCGACACTTATATACTCATCTGCAATTTTTACTGGTTGTAACACAAATGATATGAGAAAGCTGACCGTAACATACAACAATATCATCCGTTACATTTTCTCTTTAAAAAGATTTGAGCACTCTTTTCGTTTATTCAATATGTCATTTTCAAACTATCTTCAATTCGAAAACTTAATATTACTTCACAAAATAATAACGACAAAGGAGCCCAAATATCTTTATGAACGTCTGCAGTTTTCTAGATCGTGTAGAGGGAAAAATTTAATACAATTTCGTCATCGTGACCATGCTTCTGAATGCCAATACTTTATATTAAGCATACGTCTCTGGAATGAACTTCCAAATGATTTGCAAATCACTAGCAACGCTATAAGATTTAGAAAATTATTGAGGGAATATATTTCGTAAATTTTTTAATGTTTTAAATGACTTTTTTTATTTTTATATACCTTTACTTTATTTATTTTACTCTATTTAAATATAATCTATGTAGTTTTTAGAAAATATTTCTTTATCAATGTATACTTTAACTTGTCTGATTCTAATGCTGTAATTTATAAGATATTGTGTCTCGTTGTATTAGAAAATCAAATTAATAAATACAAATACAAAATTAATCATCATTAAATTTTTCAAAAAAAACTTAAGTTTTGTTAATGAAAACAAAAAACATTTTTTTATTAATCGGGTAACGATTAATCGATTGACGTTTATCTATTAAATGTTACCCCAGTAAACATAAAAATTCTCACACAAAAACACATTCGAAAACATTTTTGTTATTGCTCTGGATACAATTGTTGTTGCAGCTTTTGCTACTTTTATGTATTTTTGCATCATTTATATTGAACTATTCATTCATACGTTATTATTCTTGTGTCTGCATAAAATGTACGAAAACAACAATAACGACAATTATTGTTGTTGTTGCTGCTGCTGCTGTTGCATCTGATTTTGAACAGAATTGTTATTGTATTCAATGAGAAAGACCATAAAAAAGTAAATAAAATATAAAATTTTAAAACAATTCAAAACAAGAAGACCTTTAACGTTAAACTCACGTACAATCGAATGTTAAACACTTTGCAAAAGATAAAACAGAAATTGCCGCTTTTATATGAGAAATTTATTTTAGTTTTTTGTCTGCGATTTGACCAATTTTTGATTTCAATGTTACGGTGCGAGAAATGGCCACATTAAATAAACAGCAAAAAATACAACTGCACATATTTAACTGTCTGTAATTAAAATTTGTTTAACCCTTTCGCACCTATTCGGACATATGTGTCCCACTGAATGTTCCCAGAGATCTAGTATTGAAGTTTTTCACTTAGACGTTTATGTACAAATATTAAACAAAGGCTTGCTCATTATCATAACACGTGTTGTTTGGAGGAGTTTTTTGATCAGTTATCCAAATTGTATGAACTAGACCGTAAATCACAGATATGGTGGAATAAAGTTTTTATAGATTGGTGATGTCAGCTGTAAATTCGTGAATTTACAACGTAAAAAGGAAACAATTTCTTGACTTTGTATACCCTTTTTTTATATGTTTACGACTAATGGGACTAATATGTCCCATGCCAAAATCCTGATGGGTCATATATGTCCTACCCCAAGTTTCTTGCCTGCGTAGGGGCACACAAAAAAACATAAATATTAGGTTAATAAGCATATCTTTGTAAAAATAGTCCATTATAAAAGCTTTAAACTAACTTATCGTCTCCCGTACCGAAAGGGTTAAATATACATAGAATACGTTGAATATCGTCTTAAACGAAATTAGTGTTCGGGCCAAAAATTAAATTCTTTTAAAATAAGTACCCGGACTTATGATTTTAAGTTGAGGTTCTTTTAGTTAAAAACAGTGCACACATAGTGGGCTTGTTACTAAAATTGGCAAAAAAAATTAACTTACTTTTTATATTAATCCCAATTTTTATTCTTGATACATACACTGAAATTTATTGTTGCTTAGGCCAGGTCATCAGGAAATCTTTTCCAAAAAAAAAAAGAAAAGCTAAAGTCAATAGATATGCAAATAAAACTGTAGAGTGAATGAGAATTGCAAACACTCAAAATTTTATTTGCAACGATATCAAAGCTTAAACAAAATAACAACAATAAACAGGGAGTTTTTCCATCTTACATTCCCCACTTAAACTGAATTCTCCCAACATTAAGTGTAGTTGAAAGTGGGTAAAACAAATTGCTTTGTTGTTTTCGCAAGAAAATCAAAATTAAACAGTTTGCCAGTTCAGTTTTCTATGCACGGGCACTTTTTGGAAATATGTACATAATTTTTCACTAATAACATCTTGTTTGTTGTGCTTAATTCCCAACTTTCATTTTATCTTTCAACTGTAATGCTCGCTTGAATACTCATATATATTTATATATTTCTATAAGATCCTGCTAGTCACGGTTTAAACGCGTCAACTTTAGCTGTAGAATTTCTTTTCAGTTCTCTTTTAAAATTGCCGAAATGGCCACACGCAGACTTTTGTTTCAAATTTTTTCGATTACTTATAGGTACATGCATATTTTAAACATTGGAAAACTACTTGAGACCCTAGCTGGCTTACGTAACTATGCGAAAACATGTCAATCATTTGCGTCAAATCATATCAAACTTAAGGACATTTTTCATTAAGTCTGTCATTTGCTTAAGCAAAGAGCGAAACTGATCGATCGCATATTTCGTACGTTATAAGATGTTTTTTGATTTTGTTTAAGTTTTTTTTAAATTAATTTGACAGGCTTTTCATAATTTTTTGACATTAGCTTAAGCTAGCTTATGCATATTATGGTTTGGCCTCTAAAACTCCCAAAAAAATAAAAAACACTCTCAAAATTTCGTACGTGACAACAACAAGCAAACATATATACAATCATAGAGCAAGTTGTTTTTGACAGCTGGATTAGGTTTTTTTCAGACTTGGCAAGTTACTTGCTCAACTCATGGTTTGTAGATGTCGGCGGTAAGGTCGGATTAAGGAAAAAGAAATTGAGTTAAGACTTTGTTGTACTCGGCAAGTGACTTGCGCACCTAACTTGCAGAGTCGGAAAGTAGACACCTGCAGTATCCATAAAAATACGAATTAAAGATAAAAGAAACGATTTTGTAGCCCATTTGCCTCTTTTTGGTATCTTAATTTAAAAAAAATAGCAAGACGTAAAATAGCACGTTGCTTAACGCCAGTCGGTTGTTTTACACATTGAATGGCCTTTTGACCTATTGAAAAGTTTTATTTTCAGTCAACTATGCCAACCATTTGCGACCCAAAAGGATTAAATTTTTAGCTAAAAATGTCTAAATGCTGGCTAAACAAGATTTAAATAGTCTCCGAACGAACGCATTTTTTTTAAGACCGAACGCGAACTTTGAAAGATATTTCAGACCGAATCCGAACATAAACCAAACCTGAAAACAAAATATTTGTTTTAAATTAATTTTTCTGCATTTACAGATACTCACTTAAAACACTGTTCGGTGGTGCTGATAGGTACTTTTTGGGGACAGCCTTAAGTTTTATAAATGGGCTCAAATTCCAGTATTCATGGATATTTGAGTTGTTATATCTTTAAGACTCAGTCGTTAAAAATTCAAAATATTGGTTAACGATATTTTTTTGCTCTTCTGGATCTTTGAAATGTAAATTTTTATAAAGATACACCTTTTATCCATGTTATTTTTGACTTATTTGTATGATAAATAACTGTTTGGAGCGAAAGTATCATTAAGAAATTGTTTTTTTTTTCAATTTAGACAAAAGTATTTACCGAACGCAGAACACAAAGCTATTTGCCGAAGGCCGCAATCGAACAACACGAAAAGGTCCCGGTCGTGGTGTTTTCCTCATATCTCAGATATTTGTGGACCGATGTAAATGAATTTCTATAGTTAATTATTCTGCACTTCATCCGATATAATTATACATAACAAGTTAAGGCCCAATCATAATATGCATAGCCGTGCTTTACCTACTGTCAAAAACCAACAAAAACTCTCTCAAATGTATTAAAAAAAAACCAAAACAAAATCAAAGAACATTTGCTTAGTCAAATGACAATTTCTTAAAACTTAAGAAAAAGTTTCCTTAAGTTCAATATGGTTTGCCTCATGTGATTTACATGTATTCGCACATTTGCTTAAGCCAACTTAAGCACATTGTGTTTGGGCCTTAAGTCTCTATCGTATCTGGGGTCCTCGAAAGGCCAATTTCAGCATATATACGGACGGACAGACGGACCAACATAGTTTATTCAACATCGCTGCTCATTAGGACTTTATAGGGTCTTAGATAAATATTGCAGAAATTGCAAAAGGAATTTTCACCTGTGGTGAAGGGTATAAAAATATAAAATATATGTGACAGTGTCAGTTAAAAGGGGACCTTTGGATGAAAAAATCGATTTTTACTTTTTTGGTGATTCGTAAAAAAGACAAAACGCTCTTTCTAATGCAGCAAACCACAGTTTCTAACTGCATTACTTTTGTCATAAAAATTAACTTGTTAACTTCAAAATCGTTTTTCTCCAAAACTCATTTTTTCCCATAGGTCCCTTTTAACTGCAACTGTCACATATGCTGGCCAAAATGTCTTCCATATAGATTTTATAGCCAATTCCGAAATTATCTTGATTACCATTCGATAAAAATATCGAAGGGGAGATATTTTCAGCATCGTCTTAAAATAAGTTTGCAAAGGTTTATCTATCGCATCAACTAGTTTGTTATTTTTTTTTTAATATTGGTAGGAAAAAATGCACCAGTAAGAGATCCAAAATGTTAACATATAAATATTATGGAATAGTTCAATGGTGGATGTGCCAGTTATCCAGACTCCGAGAACCAGTATGTTGGTTAACAAAGGCACACAGGGGTTGCAAGGGACCCGTATACTTCAAATTCTCTGTTAATCAATATATTTTATCTTCTGCAAAAAAACTTTTTTGTTTTAAGAAGGACTTTCTTCCATAATAAGAACATTCAACAAAAACAAAATTACAATGTGTATTTAATAATTTCTCACTAAATGAATCACCCTGTCTTATTTTATTCAAAAGTGTTTTTTTTTTTATTTGGAATTAAAAAAAAAGAAACAATTGAGTTATAATTTGCAAAATAAATCAACTTTAAAAGCAAAAGTTGAACTTATTATTTTAATAATAAACATAATTATATGAATAATAAACATGTTTTTAAACAAAAAAAGTATAAAAAAGTTATTGCTGTTTTCATGGCTTTTAATATCATTCATCATTAAATGACCTTTAACAAATCAAAATGCCAAATTTAATATGAACAAAGAAGCCAAACTTTTGTATAACAAATTTGTTTTGTAATGTTTGAAAAATTTTACATTTATAAGAAAAAATTGTTAATCAATCAAATGACAAGGGGAATTCACTACTATAGAACTTTCACCATTAACATTAAAAAAAAGAGTAAGAAAGTAGAGTCGGCCTAATCCGACTATTTGATACCGTACAGCACAGCATATGAAGAAAAATTTTTAAGAGTGTACCCTATATGGGACCAATGGATAATTGTGGACCCGGCAAAACAAAATTATATTATGGGGTTAAAATGCATATAGGAGTTCTTAGCGCGGAATATGATCTGGATATCTACACCTATATGAGATTTGTAAATTCTAAAGCGATTTTAGGGTTTAGTTCATATGGGACCTATGGTAAATTCTGGAGCTACAGCCACAAGATTGACCTAGTAGCTGTTATACAAGTTATTATTGTTAAATTTTATATTAACACCAGCCTTATTTTTCGGGATTGGTATTTGCATTGGAGATATGGTCAAATATGGCTCCATTCGAATGAAATTAAGGCCCTAAATTTGTAAAACACAACGCAATGCAAAAATAACATTGAAAGCAAAAACAATGTCAAAAATTTATCAAAATTTTGTTGCTGCTTTCTACAGAAATACATACTGCGTTTTAAAATTATCAACGCCACAAGATATGCAGCGTTAAAAATTTAAAAATCTGATATACATTTCTACAGAAAACAACAACAAAATTATGAAATATTTTCGATTTTGTTTTTGCTTTCAATATAATTTTTTGCGTTGCGTTTGCGTTTTACAAATTTAAGGCCTAAATAGGATTATTTATTTTGATTGCAGAAAGATATTTTTAGACCAATTTGTATCTATATGCAGCCATAATAAGATAGTTAATGAGCACAAAGACTCTTTACCAGAAATATGTTTGCATGGGGGCCATGCGAAAATATAGACCTTGATCTTTGTCGCAAATTTCTTGTACTAAATTTCATCCAGCTATCTCCAAAATTGAGACCTGTGCTTTTCGCACAAAGTTTACATGGACAGGCAGCCATCCAGCTGGATGGACGGACATCGTTAGAAATATTAAGAAAGTGAGTCTGAGTCGATCAGTATACTGGAACGAATCGGCCATGTTCTGAAAATCGCACGATTTGAAATCGCAAAACGCCAGATTTATCTTATGATGTTCCGAAACTCGTGCGTTTTGCTTGTAATTCTCATAGTTTCTTAAAGTGTCCTTGAGCATACTTTTGCAAACTTCTCGCGATTGCGATGCAAGCGCTTAACATTTGCGATTTGCCTTTTGTGCAATTTCAAGTCAAAATCGCAAATGTTAAGCGCTTTGTGTTACACAGATGATCCCAAAAGCATAATACCCTCTCCACTATTGTAGTGTGGGTAAAAAAAAATTGGACTTAAGTAGTATAAAAAGTTAATGTTTCATTTAAAAATTTCATGATTTGAAAATGGCAAAGTGTGTCGTTTACTCATTCATTTATGTATGTTTGTTGGTTTGTAAAACGTGACTTATAATTAAAATTTTGCAGGAAATGTTTAAGTCATATTCAGTATAACAATAACATTTCCGATGAGTATTTATATGTTAAAGTTATTTTATGAGTTTTAAAAATACATTCTCTCCATAAACTGGATTTTTAAAATTAAAACCTTGTTTTTCACAAAACTTCAAATACCAAATTTTATTGAAAAATCACGAACAAATAAAATATAAATTATTATTGTTTTATTGAAAACGACAAAAAATAAAAACAAAAACAGTTGCGTTATTAATTACTATTAATAAAATGTTTAAGTATATACTAAATGACATAAGAAAGATTCAAGTATTTTTGTTGAAAATACTTTCAATAATAACCTTTGACAATGACATTAACGTATGTATGTACGTTCATATGTATGTATGTATGTCTAATTTATTAAAATATAAAAATTGCAAGACACTTTAAAACAAATAAAATTTAAAAATGCGGTTTTCATAAGTTTATAAAGTCGGTTCGGGCCGTTCATATTTTCTCTTAGCTAATTTTAAACTTTTTGTTATAAATTTGGAGATTTTGACAGCTCAATTCCAAATAATGCCAAGTCGAAAAAGGGAGTTTTGCAGGAGTTGCTCTTAAAGTTTACTGGCGATACAACCTTAAGTGTTGTGCTAAGCTACTTTTTTGTGCATAACTTTGGATTGGATTTGCCGGTCAACACCAAAATTTGACAGAATTTAAGTTGAACAATACTCCATTCAAAAACTTAAGAAAATTAAAAACGTGCTAAGTCGACTAAGCATTTTTTGGTATTGAGCTGTCGTCTAGTAAAAATATTATGGGCCCTCAAAAACCTTAAAAGCCAGCAAAAGTGCTACATTTGGCTGCACTGAATCTTATATATACCCATTACCCGTTAAATAATAGATCGAATTTTTTTTTTAACCATAGATTATATGAAGAAGTTAAGGTTTATGATTACAAATTAGAGGTAATCGTGTTTTTTTGATCATATCTCAACCATTTATAAGCTGATATTTCGGACTATACCGCTGCTTATTGCAACATTGTCATATTTAAAAAAAAATTAAACTTGGCAAAACGCGATTAAAGTTTATTTTGCTACAACTTCAGTTCAGTTTTTGATTTTTTGAGATATGACAATGTTGCAATAAAGGATCGATATGTAATAAAAATGTATACATCAAGCTAGGCCTAAACATATCTGTGGTCCTTACAGGGTTTTGTTCTAACTTTCACATGGACAAACGGACGTTTATATATATATTCATATCGTCATCTTAAAGACCTAATAACCTATCTGCAAAAGTTTCAAGATTGAGTTCTTTATGGATTTTTATTCCCTATATCATAACGCATATGTGTGCAAAATTTTGAACAAGTAATATTACAAATGACAAAGTTTTTGTACTTAGAGGACCGTTACGCACCAAAAAAGAGAAAAATAAATCATCAAAAATCACGATAAAAGCTTAATTTTGTTGCATAATGTAATTTAAACAAGTACAGTAGTTTTGACTTAACTGCCTTTTGTTTACGTGCACTTTTGACTTAACTGCACAAAATTGATAATTTTTGGAATTATTCTTTATAATTCCATACAAATTCCTTTTTTAAGTGCTCTTTCTATACCCGCACATTTAAGATAAATGCGCAAAATTTTTGGCATTTTAAAATTATTTTCATATAAAAAATCAAAGTTAGCTGCACTTTGACTTAACTGGCCAAAATACATATTTTCTGGAATTGTTCTTCAAATTCCTTTTTTACGTGCATTTTGTATACCTGCACATGTTTTCATACAAAACATCAAAGTTAGCTGCACAAATAAAAATATATGGTGGCCACTTTTTTACATAAATATCCAATTTAAGCTGTTTATAAAAATATAAATTGCAATTGTTTAGTTTTTTCCATAAATTTGTATGTTCTTTGTGAATTCTCATTGCGATCTCTCATTGTTTCTTGTATATTAAATAAACATACATATGTACATGTATAATATGGTGGCATGTCATAACGTCCAGTGTCATAGTGTCCATGGACGTTATGACACTTTTGAAGGTGTCATAACGTCCATCAAAGAAATGTCATAGCGTCCGCGGACGTTATGACACTTTGCAAAGTGTCATAATGTCCACAACTTAACTTTTAATGAAAAATATTAAAATGTGTAAAAAGCAAGAATGTAAACAAATTTGGGATCATAGCCGGCCTTTGGCCGGGCGCAAGGATTTTCTCCTCTATGGTATAACAAATACCGGCTTCGCTAACTAAAGCTTCTCTGCACAGCCGGCCTTCGGCCGGTCGCAAGGATTTTCTCCTCTATGGTATAACAAACACCGGCTTCGCTAAGTAAAGCTTCTAAAATCTGCCTTGTTTCCGAACGAAAGCCGACTATGCAGAGAAGCTTTAGTTAGCGAAGCCGGTGTTTGTTATACCATAGAGGAGAAAATCCTTGCGCCCGGCCGAAGCCGGCTGTGCAGAGAAGCTTTAGTTATCGAAGCCGGTGTTTGTTATACCATAGAGGAGAAAATCCTTGCGCCCGGCCGAAGGCCGACTGTGCAGAGAAGCTTTAGTTAGCGAAGCCGGTATTTGTTATACCATAGAGAAGAAAATCCTTGCGCCCAAAAGTGTTTTCGTTATATATTTAATAGATACACCCAGAAAAAAACCAGCAAAACCTTTTTTAAAAATTTTTTTACTATATTATGTTTCATTTAACCAAATCATTGTCACCGACAACAATATTATGGTTAAATTAGTTTCCTTAAAAATAGTTTTGTTGGTTGGGACCATAATGAAACAAGTTTTTCTCTGCGTGTATGCAGATCGTTTTTTTTTTTATTTAACTTCTTTAGTAATTATGGACCTAATGACACTTTTAAAAGTGTCATAATGTCCATTTGCAAAGTGTCATAGTGTCCATGGACGTTATGACACTTTTGAAAGTGTCACAATGTCCATGGAAACTATGACACTTTTTGGAGTGTCATAACGTCCATGGACACTATGACACTGGACGTTATGACATGCCACCTATAAAATGATCTGTTATTTCCCAGCTAGCATAGGCTGTTTGTTAGACGATTATGTTTAATATACAACTCCTAAAAGAATCTTCTGATGATTATCTGACGAGTAACAAAAACAAAAACATCTAAATCTTTTTTTAATTTATTATTTTTTATTTATTTTTTGACACGCTCGTCTTTAAATCTTGGAATGAAGCTTTTGGGACTTTTTTTAAGAGTCGTATAACAATTACCGAGCTACCTAAAAAAATACCGTTTTTGAAGTATGAAAATGCTATTGCCAATATAATTTTAATAAAACAAACCGGCCTAAGGATCTGAAAAAAAGGATTTTCCGACAGGATGGTGTTGATTTCGCGACCTTAAGGTTTGTTTTATAAAAATTGTATACAAATTAGAAGTTTTGGCATGAAAAATACGCTTGATGCCGTTATTTTACGGCTCAGTATTTCACGAGTTGTAAAATAATACATACATGAGTCTCACACGACTCTTGGCATGCTTTTGAAAGGCTCGTTAGATAATCTTTACATACATCATAAACAATTCCCTTTACGATTAATATGACAGAATCTCTCATAGTAATCAGCACGTGTAACAGTTTCTCCCGTGCGAGGAATTGTCTACAATTAAAAAATGAGCTCGTCGACGATCAAAAACACCCTTTGTGAGATTGCTAGACTCCAAGACGATTGAAAATGCTAGCTGGGTTGAAATAAAATATAAATTTATGTATTAATAAAATACTTTTTTTATTCTACTTTTAAGTTAAACACTTTACTTTAGCTGCACTTTTGTGCAGGTAACCACAATTGTGTACCTGCACATTAAGGCAGGTAAATGCATTTAAGATAACTGCATTTTTGATTTACCTGCACAAAAAATCGTGCAAAGGAGATTGTGCAGCTAAGTCAAAACTACTGTACTTGTTTAAGCTTAGACCAGTAAGGGCCATTATTACAACTTGAAGTTAGCTAAAGTTAAGATTAAATTGACAGATAATAATGTGTTATCTGTCAAAAAGCGTCTGTTAACTGTCGGATAACAGCTAACGCCAAGTTATAATAATGGCCCTAAGAGAAACTAGTACTGTAATAATATTCATGTGTATAAAGAAATTTTTATTTATTCATACTAATTAGTACTGAAGATAGGTTATTTGGTTTCAGATTTTTACAATTCCAAAAAACCTAAGTGTCATAACATAAGCTGTGAAGAGAAAAACTAACTTTTCTCAATCGATTTATATTACTGGTTTCATTTTAATCAAAATGTGTAATTTTCGTTTCAATATCGTTAATAGTTCCAATTTTATAACGTTTTTTCCCTCTCCTGTAAACTTTTGAAAACTGCACATAGGTTATTTCGTCTTTTAGGTTACGATATATACTTATTATACCCTTCACCACAGGTGGTGAAAAGGGTATATATAAGCTTGGCATTCCGTCTGTAATTTCTATAATATTGATGTTAGACCCTACAAAGTTGATTTAACGATGTCCGTCTGTCCGTTGAAATGGATTTTCCGAAGACCCCATATATGATGGGGGCCACGGTATTATACATTTATGTCACATATGGTCCGCAACTATTTGCTATTGAAATTCAGCAAGATCGGTCCACAAATGGCGTATTCGATGTCGGTGCTATGTGGCAGAATATGAATGATACGCTTGGTCGAGACCTTGACATAGTCTCGTGCTGAAGCATAAACGCGCGACAAGTCAAAGTGCCACATCTGTATATTTGGGTGGTATAATTATTGAGGAATTAGAATCTCTTGATGTTCTGGGCATGAGGATACAATGTGATGTCCGATGGACAGAACATATATTCAAGGTGTCAAAATAAGCATTCAAGTGCCTCGGTTTTCTAAGACGGTGTAAGATATACTTCACTCCATCTGATCTCCTTACAATTGGTACCACCTATATCCGACCGCGTATGGAATACAACTCTCATGTGCGGGCCGGTGCTTCAAAGTCGATTTTGGAGCTTC
This sequence comes from Pollenia angustigena, assembly GCA_930367215.1. Lineage (NCBI taxonomy): Eukaryota > Metazoa > Arthropoda > Insecta > Diptera > Polleniidae > Pollenia > Pollenia angustigena. The sequence goes on along the minus strand of OV884058.1, from coordinate 232,014,604 downwards.
TCGACTGCGTGCAGGAGAGGCGAAGGTTCCATTGGTGACAGTAGGGTATGCAATTCTATTGACTCCCTTGAGCACCGTCGCAATGTGGGTTGTATTTGCCTGTTTTATCGTTACTACAATAGGATGTGTTCTGACGAAATTACGGATCTGGTTCCCGAAACCCGTACATTTGTTCGCAATACACGTTTTTCCTCAAGAGCCCATCCTTATGTGGTCGATTGACAGATGAATCGTACAACGCATTACAGAGAGAATTCGTTTTTCTCCGGACTGTTGGTACCTGAAATAACCTTCCTGCCGAAGTCTTCCCTCTCACTTACAACATGATTAAGTTCATAATGAAGTTCACAAACACTACTCCCTCTATCCTCTTTCCACAACCTTTTTTCCTAGTTCCAACACAATGCAATGCATTAGTAGGGGTCATACCCTGAGTGCTGGTCCGAACAGAAAAAAACTGTGTCTTACTTTTTGCGATGAATACGGTGTTTTCGCCACTTTTCTTTTTAAGTTTTTAGTGATTTTTTTATAGTTTTGATTTAATAATTAGAATTGTGGTTATTTTGTTGAACTATTTATGGTTTTTAATCCAAATTCTTAATATTTTTAATTAGGCTTAAGTTTATCCAATTTAATTTTCAAGTTGTGCTGAAAAAAGGTCAACAGAAAAAAGAAAGACAAAAATGACAAAAAACAAAAAATATAAATCAATTAAAATGGATAATCATTCAGAAAAAAGCAAATTTCGATCTACCAAAGGTTAAAATACAATTTGGTTTAAGGATTGATGTTTGACTATTGACGTCAGCAGTCGTCGATGGCTGCGAGTGTAAGACGGCAAATCCATCTGAAGAGATCGAGTGGTTGCGATCGAAACATGTCATGGTAACCTGCCGGCCAGGGTTCGAGCCCCGGCCACGGTCAAGAATGAAAGATTATCAATAACAATTTTAATTAATTTTCATGTTGTAAAATTCCTTTCTTCATAAAAATAATTTAATGAAAATTAAATTTGATGAACTTAAGCCTAATTAAAAATATTAAGAATTTTGATTTAATTTTAGTATTTTTTAAGATTTTTTTAAAATAATTATTTTTTTGTGTATGTTTTACAATATTTTAATATTTTTTTAAATAAAAAAAACCCTAAAAATATACAAAAAAATTAAGTCAAAATTTATAAAGATGAACTCGCGCAGTTATTACGTTTAAATATGGCGAAAATAGCATTTTATAAAAACTTTAATGGACGATATCGCGAAAACCTGATGTGATGGATATACTCTGAGTATAGATTCAGCGCAACGCAAACCTTTAGAAAAATATACTCTGGATCATGGGTAAAAATTTTTTGGTCTGTGTTATCATTCTACTCTACTTTAAAGTCCCGAGGGGCCTTCTGTTAATATGTTTAATATTTCAAACAAAAGTTTCACTAAAACTCTGCTGTAACTTCATTAAGGTCGGACTATCTCTATAGACTACCACATTTATCAAAATTTTTCCATTGTGCAGAACTGGGTCATTAGTAATTGTTTTTTTTTTTAATAATTTGCACAATGAATTCGTTCTAAAAGCCAAATTATTTCGAAAAATTTCTCTAAAAACTATTTATCCCAAAAAATTAAAAGTTTCACCATTTTGGATTGATTGGATTTGATATAAGCAAAAAAGAAAAAAAACCCACCCAATAAACATTGTTAATGGCTTAAATGACTTGAAGGTTGCTTGATGTTTATTATTTTCTGTTTTTGTACATAAACATGATCGTAATTATGTACAACTAAGTATGATCGAGTAATAGTTTCTTCTCTTTTTACAGCAAAAACAAAAAGCAAAAAAAAAACCAAATAATTATAATAATAACAAAAACAGCAACAATAAAACATACAGATAAATATGCTGGTTGCCTTGCCATGCTGCTGCTTTAGGCCATAAAAACTGTAGCTGGTCATACCACTTGTTTCAGCTTCTTGCCACTTTTTACGCTTACAGATGTATAAATAAAGTAAATTTCATGTTTTTGTTTTGGTTGACAGTAGATTTGTGGGTAATATAAACCGATGTTGACGAATAAAACTCAACTCGACTCGACCAAATATAAAAAGACGTTGGTGATAAATACGAGAAAGACGATTATGAAGACTTTTACGCACTTTTCATTTCTACCATCAGACTTTCATCGCGCATTAAATTGTCATTTTGACGACGTCTCAAATATTGTTAAATGTACAAAAAACGCTTTGATGCATATGAGCTTTTAATACGTTGACATATGAGGACATTCATAGGAAAACAATGCGCCAGAAATTGTGGAAAACAGATACTATTAAAAATTAAAATTGTTCAACATTTTAGCAATATTGAGGCACTAGACGCGGTTTGTTTCTCCGCGTCTATAGCTATAAATGTGCTTTTCGGCAAAATCAAGTTTAAGCCAAAAAATATACATGAGGCCAAACAATCTTCACAGCAGCTAAAACTAGCATGGTGGTTTATTAGTTTATTAGCATGTCGATAAATTCCAAACAAAGAGTTTGCACTCGATGCCGTCAAAAGTGTTGCACTGTGTTATTTTAAAGTGAAATGCGCATAGGAATAGCTTATCCCATCAACAATATATTTCAGTTTATCAATGGTATGAAATGGGAATTTAGCACGTTTAAACGAAACCTTGTTAATAAATTTTTTGAATCCCAAGAAAGACTTTGATAACTAATATGCATTTGGCAGTGTAAATAAAACAGAACTGGCAAAATAAAATAAAGTAATTTGTTTTTATTTTTGTTTTTTCATTACCCACTACTTGAAGGTACATTTAGAGTTGACAAAAAATCAACCAATCGTAGTCGGGACTGTAAGAAAAGAAAAACTCACTGTTTATTGTTGTTGTTTAAGCTTTGATATAGTTGCAGGTAAAACTGGGGCTTATAATTCTTATTAGCTTCACAGTTTTATTTGTATAATATCTTTAGTTTTTCTAAAATCATTGGATGAAGTTTCCTGACGATCAGGCCTAATAGGCTTTTTACACTGATCAACATCTTACATCTACCATCAATTTGCGAAGATGTTAACATCTTTCCATAAGAAATACTTAGGGCTAAAAACCAACATCTTTACAAGATGTTCCTATCTCATGTTATTCCATTCTACATCTTTCGATTTTTTCAGTGTCATCACTAGAAAAGTGGCAATAATTTCTATTATTATTGTGGCATCGCTGACAAAAGAAGTTTGTTTTGATAGCAGCGTTACCATTTGTCAAGTTTTCTCTTTTATTGCAATGTTTTTTTGTTAGGTATTTTTGATATTTTTAAGCAAATTGAACTTCAAATACATTTTTGTGTTTTTATTTTTAAATTTTGGCACTATTGTAAAAAAAAAACATTTTTTATTTTACAAATTTTTTTTTTTCAAAAATGGTGACATTTTTGTTTGATGGTAGATGTTAGATGTGAGCAAGGCGAATTTACACCAGGTGAACGTATCTTGCTACGTAAGCAACAGCTGATTACTAACCTTGTGTCAAAATGGTATACCGTCCTGTTGGTTCTGGGGAATCTTAACTAAATTCTATAATTTTCGATTAAAATTGTGAAATTTAAAACTTTTTTAAGTTATAACATTTCAAAAAAAACACAATTTAATATAAAAACAAAATCAAATATTTGTTAGAATTTTTGACACAACGTTAAAATATTTTACAGTGTTGTAAAACGTTTTCAAAATAAGACCACCTTGTATGAATTCGCCTTGGATGTGAGCAATGTAAACGAGTGTTTCAGATTTTCTACATCTTTGATGGTAGATGTTAGATGTTGATCAGTGTAAAAAGGCTATAAGCAACCAGTGAATAGCAAAATTAGCACTTTTAAACGAAACCTTGCTAATTAATTTTTTGAATCCCAAGAAAAACTTTGATAAAAATCTTACATTGTTTTTAATGTTTATAAAAAGGTTATATCGACCCCTTTGCGCGAAATTATCGTATGTTACAAAAACCAAATTTTACAGGAGAGCCATTTTTCTACTTTTCTCTGCTATCACTTGCAATATCAAAATGAAAATATACATTCAATTTTTGGAGCAACGAAGTGGAATTCGCCTACAATATTTTGTCAGGTGACGTCTCTTTGAATGTAGAACAAGATTGCATCAAAAACTCAATTTCAAAAAAATTGGCATATACGATAATTTCGCGCAAAGGGGTCGATATAAATATAATAGTAAGTGATGTATGATTTCTTAATTTGTTTTCACTGATTTTTCACTAATCTCTCGAAGTTATTAAGTTCATAAATATTAAAATGTTTAATTTTGATAGAAAACATTTTTTATTTTGAATTACATACACAAAATAATGGAACTTAAGTATGTTTTAAAAAGAAGGTTACATACAGTTAAGTAGTTAAATAGAATTGAACTTAGTAAACGGAAAAGCGTCGTTTGGTTATGGAACTCCTCATATATAGTATACAGATAGACATAGTTAATTGGATATATGTATACATTAGTACATATTTCAATATTTATATGCTAGTTTTGCAATGATAATAATCATCTTGCTAAAGACTTGTAAACTAACTGCGTCTAAAAGCCAGAAAGTTTAATTACAGCAGTCTGTCCGTCTGTCTGCCTTAACGCAGCGTTCCATACAGTATATTAAAGCAGAGCTAGTTGTATTACAATTGTATGTATGTATGTATAGCATCTATGTATATAACTACATATACCTACATATATGTCCAATGTACTTGTGAAGTATGTATGTAATAAGAAAGAAAGAAAGTTGTGCGTATTTTGTAAGTATAAATTGTTAAATGAGATAAATGTGTTTAGGCATATGCTGTATAATTATATTAACGTCTGTATATACATTAGGGTGTCCCATTCATTGTTAATTTGAATACTCATAAGGCTAAGAATTTTTGAGATTTTTTTCCGATTTTTCGGAGGTGGTTTAGAGGTCGCGCAAATTGATTTTGTACCAAAAATCGACCTTTTTGGGCTTTTTTTGAATATTGGTTAAAAATTGGTAAAAAATAGATATTTCTTCAGCTTCTGAGTCAATATTCTTAAAGAAAATTTTCTGATCTTTAATTTAATGTGCATAAATAATAAGTTTCGTCAGGGATTCTCCACATTTTGATACATTATATAACAGTTTTTCGTAAATTTTCAGCAAATATGAAAAAAATGCTTTATAACTTTTAAAATTTGTATGAAGACTGAAAAAACTAATGATGCAGTTTAAAAGATTATGAAGTTTTAAATAAATTAGCATAAAAAAAATGAATTTTCTCTCACCGTTCTCGAGTTATACCCTTTTAAAAGTTTGTACACATTGTATGAAATGTATAATACTATAAGGTGTGAACTAGGTTTGCATTGCTTTAAACTTTAAATAATTGGATTTAGAAAACGCCCTATGTTCCTCGTGAACATTATATTTAAGTATGTACTTGTTATATTAAGGTATAAGTACTGTTCATATTTAAATAAATAAAGGACATATATATACATAAAATTAAAGATCGGAAAATTTTCTTCAAGAATATTTACTCAGAAGCGGAAAAAATACCGATTTTTTAGCAATTTTCAATAATAATTCAATAAAAGTCAAAAACGCTAGATTTTTGGTACAAAATCAGTTTGCGCGACCTCTAAAGCACTTCCGAAAAATCTGATAAAATTCTCAAAAATACTTTACCTTATGAGTATCCAAATTAGGAAAGATCTTCCGAGAAAATCCAAATTCTTATTTTTTTTGGGACAACCTAATATACATGTATGTATGTTTAGATGTTGTCCATAAAGAAAGGCGAAAACCGTAGAAGTCAGTCATTTCAATTATGTTTAATGTTACTTTTTTGAAGTTTCAATGGCAACAGCTTGTTTTGGACAAAATAAATGAAAACAAATAATGAAAATTTTTATAAATGTTTGTCTCAACATTGTCACTGTCCCCAGAGATGCAATTGACAATTATGGCAATGGTGATGATGACGATGATGGTGATTACGATGATGCGAAAATAAAAGCTAAGAGTTGTTTTATAGTAAAACTATCTATCCACCACCACCATACTCAGCTGCTCTAGCAAAGTCTACGGCAATGAAACTCTGCCACTACAAAGCAATTAAATCACACAACAACCGATCGGCCATAAATGGTATGAAAATACAAGCAACTTTGTAAATTTTACAAATTCGCATGACGATCTTCACAATATGATAATAATGTACAAATGCACGAAAAAACATATTTCTCGCTGAAATTTTTGATGTTCAGCAGTAGAAAATGAATTCGCCAAAAATAACATTTAACCCCTTGGAGATCTTGTAGTTATTTTTCTCTGTTTACAAATATTTCCCAGCAATATGCTTTAATGTTTCAAGGTCGAGTATTGTGGGCTTAAATATAATTAAATTTTTATATAATTGACCAAATTTTCTACTAAAGTGAAATTTCAAAAGTCACCTAAAAGTCCAAAATCAATTAAATTTGTTAAGTTTTACGATTATTTCACATCTGACGGTCTGAAATAAGTGAAAATATTTTACTTTCACTTAAAATCGCCGATATTTAAACTTAAGACAATCTTAAAAAATTAAATTTATACTAAAAACAAGTAAGAAACTATAGTCGGTCAAGCCCGACCATATGATACCCTACACCACAGTATGTAAAAACACATCATGCTTTTGTGTCCATATAAATATGGATGTATCTATGTTTATAAACTTCATGAAAATCGGTTTTCAAGTTTGCGAGAGGCAGAAATTGCCCCCTACCTCCCCTTGTGGTCCTATTTTTAAAACTGTATAGCTAATGTGTCCATATAGATATGGATCTATCTATGTTTTAAATTTCATTAAAATCGGTTTGAGAGGCAGAAATTGCCCCTATCTCCTTTCGTGGTCCTATTTTTAAAAAAATGCATACATTTTGTGTTTATATAGATATGGTTCTATCTATGTTTTAAATTTCATTGAAATCGGTTTGATAGTTTCTGAGAGGAAGAAATTTCCCGCTATCTTCCCTCGTGGTCCTACGATTCGGCCCATTTTCAATAGGCTTGGTCCTTGTGCTAATAAGAACCTATGACCCAAATTTCATCAAATTATCGCCAAAATTGCGACCTGTACTTTGCGCACAAGGTTACAAGGACAGCCAGCCAGCCAGCCGGACGGACATCGTTAGTTCGAGCCAGAAAGTGATTCTAAGACGATCGGTATACTTTAAGGTGGGTCTAGGACCAATATTTAAAGGCGTTACACACATCAGCACAAATGCATAATACCCTCTCCACTATTGTGGTGTGGGTATAATAACTTACTTAACTTACGAATGTTAAACACTTACAGATGGCCATACAGCCGATGACTTTAGTTTAAGAAGTTTTAAAACGAATTAAGTAAATCGAAAGGTTTCGAAAAAACAAGGCGAAATTTAAGGAAAGAGTTGTTACTTTGAAAACCAATTACAAGATTTCTCAAAAAAAAAAAACCGATATGCAGTTACGTAGTTTAAAACTGTTTTAGAGTTTACTACAGAGTGTCCGCCGGGAAGGTATACTACTCGCACTAATTCCAGTGTAATCCTGGCTGTATGCGATGTGGTACCGTCTTGTTGATCAAGCCCAAAGCATGCAGTTGTGGCGTTAAAAAGTTTTCAATTATATCACGATATCGCTCCCCATTCACAGTTACCGTTACGCCGTTTTCATTTTCAAAGAAGTAAGGCCCAATGATTTCTCCTGACCAAATTGCACCCTAGACTGTCACTTTTAATGGATGCAAAGGTGACTGATGAATAATTTGACGGTTTTCCATAGCCAAGACCTGAAATTCTGTTTATTTACATATTCATTCAAATGAAAATGTGCCTCGTCACTCATTATGATTTTTTCTTTTTTCATGAAAATCGGTGTTGTCATATGTACGGCGGCGTCAATGGTCTTGTGGAAGGTTGACTGCAGCAGTAAATTACTGTTGGAGCAGTAAGGTTTTCAGCCGATCTTGCAGTACGTTGTGCTCCATGCTTGGGCCTATCTGTGGGTGACCCTATTTCTTCGAAATCATTCAATACACGATTTAAATGCGTTGGATTATCGAATATTTTTCCATAATAAATTTGCCACGTGTCAACTTCACGACTGCCAAATATGAATTGTCAAGACTAATGTTTACCAAAATGGCGGCAAAACAATGTAGTATACCTTCCCGGCGGACACCCTGTATATCTTTAGAGAATTAAGAAACAATTTGGTTTGCAACACAATTGAAAAATGTAAATAATTTCCTTTTAAAGCAAATACACACGCAGAAAAAAATGTTGTAGGTAACCATATTACAAGGATCGGATTTTACGAACGGAAAACACAAAATTAAATTTTATTTTTTAAATAAAAAATTTTTGTGTGTGAAAAAAAGAATATTGTTTTTCTGTGTTTAAAATTTAAACGAAAAAGAAAAAAAACATTTTCTTTGAAAACAAAATTTATAGTTTCAAAAAATAGCAAAAACTTTTTTTGTAAAAAAAAAACAAATACAAATTTTCAAAAAACTTTTTTTTTTGTTGAAAAATATTTTTTAAAACGTTTTTTTTTAGAATTTTTTTTTCTATGTATGTATTTTTCAAAAATGAAATATGTATGTATGTATTCTCAGAAACCTCTTCATAAATTTTATTGAAATTTGTTTTGAAGAATGAAATTATGACAATGCTTAAATATAATTATTTTGTTTTTGTTTTTTTTATGTTTTTAAGAAAACGTTTTATTTTAAAAACTTTATTTAATGTTTTTAAGAAAACGTTTTATTTCAAAAACTTTATTTTATTTATTTTTTTCGACGGCTTTTTTTTCAAAACTATTTTAGAAATTTTTTGTTTTCTGTAAAATGTAGAAATTTTTAAACTTGCACAATAAATATTTTTTTAGAAACAAAATAAAAAAACATTTTCCGATAATATGGCATATTATGAGTGCAACGTACATAAGTATTCAAATCAATATTTATAAAAAAACTAGCTGACCCGGTCTACGTTGCTGGCCCTAAGTAAACATTAGTTTTGTATTACCACACGATTTAAATTGAGCATTTAACGAAATTTACGGCCTTTAAAATAAAAATCCATGGAATACCTATCATAAATTTTTTTTTAAAAATAACTTACATATGGTGTGGATATGGGCTCAATCAAAAAAGAATAAGTTGGACCATGGCGATAATTTTAAAGAAAAAATCGTCCAAATCGGTCAAGCCGTTCTCAAATCATGCTCTTAATAGAAAAAGTGGGCGTAAAAGTAGGCGTGGTAATTTTTTCTTTCGATGAAAACGTAAAATAAATTAATACGAACAGTTAAAAGAAAAAAAAGTAGGCGTGGTAAATTTTTCTATCGATGAAAACTTAAAATGGATTAATACGAAGATTTGAAAGAAAAATTAGTCAACTCGATGGAGCCGTTTTCTGATTTTAGGTAAATCGAAAAAAGTGGGCGTAAAAGTGGGCGGGGCAAAAGTATCCTATGTCCGTCTCCTGGCTCTAAGCTACCTCCCTACCAATTTTCAGCCAAATCTGTTCTGCCGTTCTTGAGTTATAAGTGGTGAAACTAACACGACTTTCTTTTATATATATAGATAATGTGGGAATTTTAAGCAAACCAAGCAAGTGATTGGAAAACATTTAACTACTATAGAGAACAAAACAAAATAATAATTTTTGTTTTAAATTTAAAATTGAGCAAACACTATTTTTAAATATAATAATTGCAAACATATTAATTTTATGATTAACCATAATATGTTCGGAGACATAAAATTATAGAGCCCTTACTGTAAAAAAAGCTTATGCGACATAATTTTCAATCATCGTTTTTTTAATAAATGACTTAACTGCCAACACTTGCATCATCTCCTAAAATGTTATAGTCACATAAGGTACGTTAACGATTTTATAGCAAAAACAATTTTATCTCAAGCGACAACCTTCATACAAAATTTGTATGAAATAAAATTAAATAAAAAAACTTTTTCCTATAAATTTTTTTTTTTTGTGGTTATGGCTCGATATGGTTGTGGGATTTTGACTAAGGATCAAGCATAATATGGTTGCCCTTGACAATAATATGGTAACCATAATCAAAATCGTTGTAGTTAAATAGTTGAAAAACATTAACCCCCGTATTTATAAACGATTATTAAATTTAACAAACGTTTATTAAGCCAAATTTTCATACAAAATTTGTTTTGTAAACCATTATTAAATATTAAAATTTTTTATAAATACGGGCGTAAATTGTTAAATTCAAGCATATTTAAAGTTTAAGGAGTGGCAAACCGTTTATTGTTAAATAAAATTTAAGTTATCATGACAAAAGTAATGTTAAAAACTTTGTGGCCATTGCGGGACCATAAAATTGCCTTTTTTTTAACCATACTTCAACCAAGTTTTTTTGCGTGCCTTTGTAACAGAATTTCAAAGAATAAGTGAAAACGAATATTATCTGTACAAAAAGGTTTTGCTATTTATTGAAATGTATGGCTGCAGTTCTAATATTTTGTTAACGATTTCTCCTTTTAAATTAAAGTTTTGATATCAAATTTTGACAGGCGAGGAATGGATATATTCAGAAAATTCAAAGGTCAAGCCAGAATTTTTTAAGGGGGATCAATAAGCAAAATCAAAACCAAAGTTGAGTATCAAGAGCACTGCATTTGGTGGGACAAGAAGCTTCATTTATATTGCACCTAGAAAATAAATTCGGTTCGAAATGGTTACAGACAACTTATTCAGTATGATTCAGTCCCCTTCTTCTTCATTCCAATCATATTATGGTTACCCACAACCATTTTCATTTATGTTATGACCATTCATATGTTCTTTATTATTAAACATTAAGGTTAGGTTCAATGGGCAGCCGTAACGACGACGGCAAACTTGGGTCCTTATAGCGGTTCCTTTGTGATACACTTAGCCAGTGACAAGAGTCAGCCTGTGTTTACCAGACTATTCCCCAGAGGTCGCTGCAGCCTCGAACCACCCCGACTCCCTGAAGAACAGAGAGATCGATTTCAGGCCACATTAGACACATCGTCCAAACATGGCAATTCCAGTCTCCCAAACCATTAACATTTAATCACAATTTTTTACTGTGAACATATAAATGATAGCATGTATTCTAACATAACCATAATATGATTAGTTGTTATGGTTGCCTTATAAATAACTGTTTTATCATTTATACGTCTGCAGCGATATGATTGAAGTAACATAATATGTACGAGCAATTCCCATTAAAATAATATTTACAGGTTGTGGCCCAAATTTTACTTTTTGTAAATCACTCCAATGTACTCCAGTGGCTTTGCAAAATATTTTTAAAGAACATTGAAGGACATTTAATTAAATTGAAGCTTTGGAAAGGCTCAATTCGATTTGCAAGACGTTCAATTTGCCCTTCAAACCCTATATGAAAACATAGTTCTTCTTTGCGTGTAATCTTACTATCATACCATAGCTCTCAATATAACACCGCGACTTTGTTTGTCAAACGTGTGCTTAAAATTAGACCCAACATATTACCTGCTTAAAAGCTGGGCATTTTCTTAATTTGTTTCTGGTTTAGATCGATTTTAATCAATAATTACACTGTGATCAAGGACCGGATTTTACGAACGGAAAACACAAAATTAAATTTTATTTTTTAAATAAAAAATTTTTGTGTGCGAAAAAAAGAATATTGTTTTTCTGTGTTTAAAATTTAAACGAAAAAGAAAAAAAACATTTTCTTTGAAAACAAAATTTATAGTTTCAAAAAATAGCAAAAACTTTTTTTGTAAAAAAAAAACAAATACAAATTTTCAAAAAACTTTTTTTTTTGTTGAAAAATATTTTTTAAAACGTTTTTTTTTAGAATTTTTTTTTCTATGTATGTATTTTTCAAAAATGAAATATGTATGTATGTATTCTCAGAAACCTCTTCATAAATTTTATTGAAATTTGTTTTGAAGAATGAAATTATGACAATGCTTAAATATAATTATTTTGTTTTTGTTTTTTTTATGTTTTTAAGAAAACGTTTTATTTTAAAAACTTTATTTAATGTTTTTAAGAAAACGTTTTATTTCAAAAACTTTATTTTATTTATTTTTTTCGACGGCTTTTTTTTCAAAACTATTTTAGAAATTTTTTGTTTTCTGTAAAATGTAGAAATTTTTAAACTTGCACAATAAATATTTTTTTAGAAACAAAATAAAAAAACATTTTCCGATCCTTGACTGTGATATAAATTGACACTTTTTTTAGACAAGCTGGGCTCTTGTCGTTTTAACCTAATTCGGCTACGCTGGGTATATATGGCTTTGTCATTTCGTTTGTAATTTCTACAATATTGATCCTACACCCTATAAAGTATATATATTCTGGGTCCTTATGAAAAGCGAAGTTCATATCCGGTTGTCCGTCTGTCTGTTGAAATGGGTTTTCCGAAGCCCTCAGATATGATGGGCAAAAAACAACGACTACCTCTAATTTTTTCCAAAAATCCCTTGTTGTTGTTGTAATTTTATTACTTTTTTCTGTATATCTAGAGAACGGCAAGAGCCAAAGTTTTAAAATTAGGTACAAACATTTAGGTTGACAATACACACCATCCCACCAAATGTGGGCGGGATTGGAGAAGTGGTCGTGGTGCCTCCCGTACAAAATTTTTGGACTGTTATATGACCTAGGTTACGCCTTATATATCAAAAGACCGGAAATTTTTGGTAGACAATATTTTCTGAAAATTTCGGAAAAATCGGTTCAGATACGAAAAAGTTATGGCCAAAATAAATTTTTTTTTTGTAAAATACCCATTTTCGGGAACCATAGATCTTGCCGAGTCCAAGCTTTATAACTCAAGTAAATGGTAAATTTCTTCCTTAACACGTCGGTACTTAAATCTGTCAAATCGGTTTAAAAATGTCTGAGTTATATATATATTCTGGGTCATTATGAGGTTATAATCAAAATACTAAAATCCCAAAAATTATTTTTTTTAAACCCTTCACCGAAGGTAAAAGGATATATATATAGCTTTGTCATTCCGTTTGTAATTTCTGCAATATTGATCTTACACCCTATAAAGTATATTTATTCTGGGTCCTTATGAAAAGCGAAGTTCAAATCCGGTCGTCCGTCTCTCTTTTTTGAACAAAAAATATTATTTTAATCAAAATTTTGAAATTTTTATTTTTTAAAAGTTTATAAAAAATTGGAAAATGCCTCTAAACTTCTAATTTTTTCCAAACGTATAAAAAACGCAAATAAAACAAGCCATAAATGATTAAAATCTGTGCGCAACTTTTGATTTTATTTAAAAAATCACAAAATCGAAATTTTTATTAATTTAAGAATTTCATAAAACGCAATATGTGTATGGTAGCCCCCCTAAGAAGTGGTGATAAGGGGCAAGTATGTCTCGAGAAAATGTAAAGGACAAAAAACTAATTAAGGTCGGTCATACATTTTATCCCACTAGGGGCGACTCCTGGGCATTTATTCAATATATTTCAATATATTTCTTGTCTGCATTGAACATTTTGTATGGCAGCCCCCTTAAGTAATCGAGATAGCGGGTAGGTATGTTAGAAATAAATGATTTAAACGAAAAATAAAGTGGGGTTGGTCATACATTTGACCCATCTAGGTGCATCCTTGGCACTGCGGGCGCCAAATTAAAGAATTTTAATAAACCACAATATTTGTATGGTAGCCCCCTTAATGGGTGGTGATAAAGGGCAAGTATGTTTTGAGAAAATGTTAGAGACAAAAAACATTTACTTACATTTGACCCATCTAGGAGCATCCTACGCGCTTTACCGGCTAAATTTAAGAATTTCAACCATACAAATATGGCGGTTTTATATATTCTTAAATTTGGCCCCTGCACCTGCGTGTAGGACACGCTTAGATGGGTCAAATGTATGACCAATCCCACTTTATTTTTCATCTCAATCATTTATTTAATAGCCGACTTATTTAATTTTTTTGAAAATCTTTTCCTGAAAATGGCATACCATTTTTGAATCTCATATTTTTCTAAATACAGTACTTTTCGTTTATAGTCACAGCGCTTATAGTCACATTAGCGGTATAGTGCATTTTATCTGTTTATTTTGCCGCTATAAGTAAATTTAATATTAAGTATTAACGTTATAGTCCATTTAGCGATAGAAGCACATTTGCCATATATGCCATTTATCAACAGTAGTCAAAGGGAAGAGTAAAACAAATTAATGGCGTTATTGTCACATTAGCAAAATTTACTAAGTTCTTTTTAGTTTTCGAATCATAAATCCATCCAAAGAAAGAATGAATTAAATCATTTAATTTTTGTCATCAACTCTCTACTCGTAAAAAATTAGTTTTTGCAGTTGGTATCAGCTATGAAATATCTTGTTATTATTTTAACTAGTTTTAAACAGTATAAAACTCTGTTGTAAAACCATAAGCCTGATGTCAGTGTAATTTATATGAATTTTTTATATCCTTTATTCACATAACTTGATTATATTCGAATTCGGTTATATGCGTCATAGTGGCATATATGTGAATTAGCCTTATAGTCACATTAGCGATATAGTCCACGTTATGGTTGCAACTAAAGGATTCGACTATAAGTGAAAAGTACTGTATTAACTTAAAATTATAAAATTGTTTTTTAAGTCGATATATCAATCAATTGTATACTTTTTATTTGAAAAAAAAAAAATACACCATAAACTAATAACCCTTTATAAAAACCAAATATCTAAACAAAAAAAAAAATAATTCAATGCAAAAAAATATGGGTTAAAAATTATTGCATTTTGACAGATACGATGTGCAAATTACGTCAGTTAAACTCGGTTTGCTTTCAAAACTCACCTCTGAATTTGGTTGTTTGTGTAAATGTTGCTGCATTGTCAGCAAGTTAAATTGCTGTTAAATCCCATCACCTTGTAATTGTTTTTGCTAATTTTTTTTTGTTGACTGAAGTTTTTTTTTAAGTATTTTTAGTTTTTCTACTCGCAAAAATGTAAATAGCTAAACTCTTAAGAGTGTTGCTGTTGATGTTGATGTTTTCCAAACTTTATGTTAATGTGTGTAGTAGAAAATGTTGTTGTATCTATATACAACATACATATAAAATATCAATTCAATTACATGTATTTAATTGCAGAGTGTAACTACGAATATTTTGACACATTTGCTTTAAACCGTTTTTTAAACCACAAATCTCAAATAACGTTTGAAGATACAATTTCATTTAACTTTTTATATAGAGTATTAAAAGGTATGAATTTATGCAAAAAAAAAAGTATCTACGAGTATGTAGTTATAGTTAGCATAAATATGCATGTATGTATATGGAATTTTGTTTTTGTTTTATTTTTAGTGCATTTAATGTGTAATAAATGTATATTTAGGTTTTTATTATTTATAAGTGACTGTGTGAGTGTGTGTGTGAATGAATTTTTCAATCTTCTCTAGTGGCTCTTTCTAGTATTTTGTTGTTTTCTTGTTCTTCCTTCCCTGCCTTTGCCTCCTGTCCTGCCTCTTTCAATTGCTGAAGACAAACCGATACACACATGAAAACTGGAATTATGATGCATCCATCCATCCATGTATTCATCCACCAAGTACTCGTATGGTACTTGGAGTTTGTACTTTACTACGTCTGCACAGCAAATTCATCGAGACACAGATACAAACTCTCACACATTTATGCTCATAGTAGTGTTACGTAGTATGAATTAATGTGTGAAGTATACTTTTGAGTAAAGATGTACATATGTAAGTTAATATGTTTGTACCAAATATAGTAGGTATATATTGATTCGATGTGTGTTCTTCCCTCTTCAACTAAAGTGCATACGAAAAT
The DNA here is from genome assembly GCA_930367215.1 of Pollenia angustigena. Taxonomy (NCBI): domain Eukaryota; kingdom Metazoa; phylum Arthropoda; class Insecta; order Diptera; family Polleniidae; genus Pollenia; species Pollenia angustigena. The sequence goes on along the minus strand of OV884058.1, from coordinate 231,998,688 downwards.
GTATATGGTACATGTATGTATCTGGGAAATGCAAAAAGCAACAACAATTAATTCCAGAAGTCACTATGAAAACTCAGCTAATCAAGCCACAAGAAAAAAAAGATTTATAAAATATTTAATTTATTTGTGTTTTTTTTTAATTAATTTTAACTAAGTAGAGCTATTAAACCACTATAAACAACAATTTTATTAAACTTGATTGCATTATTTTTACTTTTAACTGAACTTTTTTTTTATTAATTTAACAAAACACAACAATTAACCCGTAGAAAAAAAGTATTTCACGCAATTTTTTTTTTGTTTTCAAAGATTTATTTACGCGTTATTGAATGTTCATTGTTTACATGCCTTGCCGAACGTTCGTCAGTCCACCATAAATGACAGAACAATACAAAAACAGCAAACAGAAAAAAATTATAACAAATTTCCCATTTCCTATTACTTTCGCTTGTCTTTTGTAAACATGACCGAAGCAGACAAAAGTCTAAAACCAACTGAATCGTTGCTACCACTGGCAAATAAAAACAATTCCAGTTGGAGTGCAATGCATGCTGCTGCTGCCGCTAATGTTAATGTTGTTATTGTTGCTGCTGCTACAATATTTGTTTGTTTAACAACTTGAAACTCACACATTAATAACCCAGCCAACAAATACATACAATAAGTTTTAAACTGAAAATTTACTTTAATTACTTGTTATACAAACTTCAACTTTTGGAATACAACTGTTTTGGTACAAATTTGATTCAAACATCAAACGAAGATCTATTAACGGTTGTGTCTAAATTGCGCTTTACCAAACAACAAATAGTGCATTACGCCAATAGCACCAAAATGACACGTACAGATGCCGTTGTCGTCTCAGACTCGGATCCCACCAGTGTCAACATAATTAAATCGAAAGATGAACGCGGGCTGCAAAACTCACCTAACAACCGTACCTTAACAAGAGCGGAAGGCGGAACGTTTTCTTCCTCTTAAGGTCATGTCAGATAAAACTTTTGCTTCGCGTTGCGTTAGAGATTCGCTTTGACATCTAAGATGAAATATACATACTTATACGAAACATGTCACATAAAGTACTTTTAACGCAGAGCGAAGCGAAAAGTTAGGCAACTCTCATCTTTTTGCGCGCTTTGACAATCTCCTAGTTTAATTTTTTTTATTTATTTTTTGTTAACATACAATGCGTGGGTGTTGTCAAAGTTTTTATTGTGTCATACACCTTTTGCTTTGCGCTTTTCTGTCCAAGTAAGAAACGTCACGCAAAGCGAAGAAGTTGTTTCTGACATGGCCTTTGGCTTTTACGCTAATATGCCATACCTTAACAGGAGCATCAAAGTTGTGTCACTAACAGTAGTGTTAACTTTCTTCTTTAATAAAACCCACATAAGAGAAATAAAAGAGCAAAAACCGCTTGATTGACAAAAAAAAAATATCTAAGTTACCATTATCTATTAACAATAGCGGCCAGCTTCACTGTTAAACGCGCTGTCAAAATAAAATTTTCCAATTGCAAAGCGTTGACGCCGCGCTATTTAGGGATGCTTCATACAAATTGTATGGGCACGAGAATTTTTGACTGCTAGAAAACGCCTTCCGCTCTTGATTAGGTACGGCTGTAAAACGTCTGAAGAGTAGAAACCGTACTTTTTCTTAATAAATTTTATGATCAGTACGACCAAATATATGACACCAGTGAATATCACTGGATTAAATCAAACATTATCAACTCTCTTAATATTTTCTATGAGAAATGGCCAAAAGTTACTAAGTACGTTCTAATTTGGCTTTAAGGAAGGCATTTTTTCATCACAAACCTTTAGCCAGAAATACAAAAACGCAGAAAAGATGTTTACATATGGTTCAATGAAAAATCATTCCGTACAGTTCAACATGATAAATTAATGAAAAATCTTATTTCTATGGCTATTGAAGAGAAGGAAATTCGCTGCATTAAAATCCTGTACTGGCATCAAAAGTTCCAATTAGACAAGAAAAAACCATAATTCCATTGTCGTTGGAAGGTTAATGTAGTGGCGTAATGGTAAGTCGCCCATAACCAAGTACAGTGTTGCGCATAAGGTTAGTTCAAACAACTGTTTTGTATGGTTATGGTAATGTCACGTCTAAAGCTGGAGGTCCACACCAAGCGTTACACGCCTTTTCGCTATCTACGCTGCCTTAAAAAAAAGTAGAATCTATGTAGTTACATGTAACAAGTTGCATGCACAAAAGCGTTTGATGTAATCTGGCGTTGAATGCGAAAAATAGGCTTAATTTTACTTTTGCAAGAGTCACAAGAAGCATTTGAAGAAATAAGCTGAAATTGTCATATGGAATTTAATTTTTATATGTGGTGATGCCGCATAAAAAGCATTAAATATCTCAGCGTCACTGAAGCATGGGATATTTCGAACGAAATAAGATGCCGAATTGAAACAATTTTTTTATCATCCATAACATAAATCTTAGATCAAAATTGCGAAACATGAAAACAAATGTTATGTAGAAGTATGAACAATATAAGCAATGAATATAAAGAAACTCGAAGCTTTTGAAATGTGAACTTATAGACGCATTTTCAAAATACCACTTTTTATCAACAATGAAGTATTACAAATAATACACCAGAGATGTTAGCTACTAAATATGTACGCTTAAAAAACGAAAGACAACATAACTTGACCACATAAACAGTAATGTAAAGGTGAATTCGGAGTGAAGCACTTACACTTTTAGGTAATATTAAATTAGTTTTGCTTGGAACCGCTCGCGTAGAAGCTCTGCTTTAAAGATGTAAAATTAGGCTTATGTCACGCTTATGTCACGCTTTGAAACTGACTTCATTTACTTGAATAAAGTAAGTGAAAATACATTTGAAAAAGGGTTATAGTCCCTGCAAATAATAGGACAAGTCCAAACACGCGTGTAAAGAGTAGCACACAAGGGACCAGGACTAGTCCAAAAGTAACCCAAACGTAACCCAAACGTATTTAACATTACCCAAACGTATTTAACATTACGATGACCTAGGGGAGGACCATATAACCCACTTTTGGACTACTAAGGAGTAGTTTTAAAACTACTCCATGGTATACACAAGAGGGTTAGTTTTGAAGTCGTTTAAAAACGAAAGCACTTCGTTAAGAAACAAAGACATGTCTCACTACAAACACTTTTTAACAATGACATGGAGTAGTCCATTTTATCAAAATGGATCAGGTGGTCCAATTTTATTTGCAGGAGTTTTATATACAATTACACTAAACTGTTGTAAAATTCAGTTAAACATTTTTATTTTTTTATCAAAGTATTTTTAGGGCATACAAAATTTTTAATTAACAAGATTTTGTTTGTCGTGCTTAATTCCCAATTTTTATTCTTGATAAAAATACCGAAATTTATTGTTTTGGGATAAGCTAGTTTCAATGCGCATTTCACTGGTTGTTAAGGCCAGATCATCAGAAAACATTCTCACAAAAATTTTAGAAAAGCCAAAGATATAAGCAAATAACACTGCAGAGTGAATGAGAATTGCAAACACTCAAAAAGCCTTATTTGCAACAATATCAAAGCTTTAACAAAATACCAACAATACACAGTTCGTATATCGTTTCTAACATTCCCCACTACAATTGGGTGGAATTCTCCCAACATTAATTGTAGTTGTATGTGGGTTAAGAAAAAAAAAACAAATTTCTTTATTGTTTTCTCAAGAAAATCAAAATAAAACAACTTGCCAGCTCAGTTTTTTTATGCCGGGCACTTGCAAATTCTCGTTTACTCTGCAGTTTTATTTGCTAATATCTTTGGCTTTTCTAAAATTTTTTGAGAATATGTTTTCTAATGATTTGGTAAGCAACCAGTGAAATGCGCATAGAAACAACCTTAATCCCCAACAATAAATTTCAGTGTTTTTATCAAAAATCAAAATTGTGAATTAAGCACGACAAACAAAATCTCATTTTTATATATTATCAAAAAAATAATTGATTTCACTTTTTTAATGCAGCAGTAGAAAATTAAAGAAATAATACAAAAATTATGAGATATTTATTTCAATGACAAAATGAAAAAGTTCGAAAAACGAATAGGCAAATAAAGAAGGAGTATAAGATAACAAAATTTTACAGAAAGAATGTGTTGAATAAGGACGTATTTTTGTCTGTTTACCAGTGTTATTAGTAAGTTGTAAATAACTTTATGAAAAGCTTAACAACTTTTAAAATATTTGCTGTAATCTCTTCAAGCAAAATAGAATATACAATGTACATATACTTGATGATTCAAATAAACCACATTTATATATTAATTTATCTAAATATAAAAGATATTATAATTTAAAATTAAATAAAAACAACCGATTCATTAATTGTAAAATTCTTATTAAAAATTGTAAGTTATTTTCTGATCGAAAGCTACTGCACTGAAAAATCGGTAATATAAGACTTTTCTGACAAAAAAACGACCTTTTGTGGCCGATGTCCAAAGTCTAGTATGGATAAATTTGTTAAAATTGGTAATTTTTAAAACTATCCGTCGGATAAATTTATTATAATTAGTAATTTTTCAAACGATCCATCTTTCTGATTCGCACGTTCGTCTACTATCTTCGCATTCCCAAACTATTTAAGGCTGACCTTTTTTTCGCCAGCATCAGTCAATATGCATACTTATCGCTCATTTTCTACAACATCGTAATAATTCAAAAATTTAGTTTTACATGCAACGACCTTAAAAAATTAAATGAAAAAAATTGGGCCGAAGTAAGAAATATTTTAATTTAAATTGGTGGGAACGCTATTGCAATTGGGCAAATGTGTAAGCTTATCTATGTCGTTCGTAGACATACATATTTCTAATTCCACTTCATACCCCGGTTACGTCCGTATTGTCATAGAAAAATACTAATTAAGAATATACTTACATACATACATATGGGGGATTTCATGTCAAGTAACCCAATTTTGAAATCGATGTCTTCCGATCTGGATGGAATTTGCACCAAGGTAAGTCCGGTTGGTTAGTAGTTTAGACACAAACAAGATCGGTCAAAAAGTTTCTGAGTTAGAGGGGGTCAAAGCTTGACATTTTGCCATACTGGTGTTCTTTCTCAACCATGTAACTTATTACTTATTGCTTTTAGCAAAATTTGTCCCAAGTATCTAAGATAGCTATTTGATCAATCTTTTGAAATTTTTTTTTTATATTTAAACTTTTTTTTATTTTTTTAAGCGGGAATGTTAAATTTCATCCAAATCGGAAGACATCAATTCGAAAATTGGGTCACTTGACATGAAATCACCCATATGCAAAATGAAATAATTTTGTGTTTTCAAATAAACTGCCTGGACCACGATGTCGATGTATTTCGTATATTTATATTGAAAACAATAATATGAAGCAAAAATTAGTTTTTGTTTTTTATGTAAATATACGAAAGAAATTTTCTTTCGACATCTTGGGCCAGGCAGTAAATATTTGCAAACAAATAAAAACAAGGAAAAAACAAACAACAATATCAATAAATTGGGATTTTATAACATTGTTTTTAAAGGAAAACAAAATACGTCGGCAATGGAGTTGTGGGTAAATACAGCGTGTTTTTAGAAACATACGGCGTTACGTCCATTCGACCCAGATTTATTCCTATAATTATGTAACATCATCTTTTTCTTATATGTATGCATATATTCCCCTCGATCACATAAAGACCACAGAGCCTCAACAAACTTCTACCATTGAGATCTGTTCTCGCAACAGTTTTTACTTCACTTCAGCTTTTTTAATTTTCTAGCCTCGCTATCAATTTACTTAAGCCATGTATGTGTCGGTCAGCCTCATGTGCGACTCTCCTGTGGGTTCCATTCGATAGCATTCCTGGCAAAATCTGACAGTGGCTTGCGGAGTGTGTGTCCAATCCAGTTCTCTGTGTTTCTACATATAACGTTATTTGACGTATATCAGCCCACTGCGTGATGTTGCGGATTGTTTCAATACTTTACTGAGCTGGCAAAAAGATTGTGTGGCCCTTTTTATTCGGCTTACAATGTCCTCACTAGATGCAACAGTTCGGTTTATAACAACTTCGAGGTAACAGAATGTTTCGATTTCTAATATTTCACAATTTATTAGAAAGGGATCCAAGTTTCCGAATTAGTTTCCATAACTTCGGTCGATTTAATATTGATTTTCAACACGGCTTTATCTTATATGTAGGTCAGACGCCTTAGTTGTGTGTGTTTATTCAACACATAACAATGACTGTCAACAGGGCTCGTTGTACTCTGGCTTTTATTAAACGTTGGGCGAAGGAATTCCATGATACTTTCGTCACTAAACAACTTTACACATCTCTCGTTAGACCAATCTTGGAATACGGCTCGATTGTATGGGATCCACATTATATGGTTCATAGTGATCATATTGAATCCATTCAAAAACAATTCTTGCTTTTTTGCCTGAGAGATACATATCGAGGATATGATAATCTCCCCTCATATTCTACAAGATTATCTTTAATACGTTTGCCAACACTGAAAAGTCGCAGAGTTATGCTAAATGTCTCATTTGTAATTAACTTAATAAATGGAAAAGTATGCTCGAATTTTTTATTAAGTAGTTTATCATTTAACATTCCACGACGTACGGTACGGTACTATAATCCCTTATTTATAAAAACTTTCCGAACTAACTATGCTATGGCAGACCCATTTAGAAAACTGTGTTATTGCTTCAATGAAATGTTTGAATTTATTGATTTTTCTCTGGATTTAAATATTGTTAAACATAATATTATACTTAAGTTAAATACTCATTTGTATTAGGCTGTAAGGATTTATCCATAGACCTAATTATATATATTAAATAAATAAATAAATAGCTACGAGAGAGAAGGCGTATGTTGTCTACATATTCGAGGTCCTCCAAACTTTCGTTCAGCCACTAAATGATCCCGCGCTTTCCAACCACTGCCTGTTGCATGACGCTACTTAGCACTATATTGGACAGCAGTGGAGACATCACACCCCCTTGACGAACGAAAGTGCCAACCTCAATCTTACGACTTAGCATGCCATCGTGTAGAATTCGACAGCTTTCTCCGGTGTACATACATTTTATTAATGGGATTCGTTGAAGTGGTAACCCTTCACACTCGAGAGCATTCCAGATAAAATTATGGGCCAGGGTGTAAAATGCCTTCACGTAATCAATTAAGATAAGGTACAGTGGAGACCTTCATTCACCTGAATGCTCTGCGATTTCTTCTAATTCAGACTAATAAAATGTTTGCTTGGTTATTAGTAAAAGAGACCAAATTGCATGCAGTATGCTCATCAAAATACAAAACAAGTTCTCTTCAACAGCAGGATAAATCAACTTATTAAATACCCTTTTCCATGCTAACAATGTTTACAACTACACCATTATAAAAACCCCATTTTTGTTTGTTTATTTAAAATATAAAATTGAGTACAAAGCAAAATGTTAACACATAAATTCTCGTTCTAAAGATGATACTAAACTACAGAATAAAAAATTAAATACTAAAAATAAAATATGTACTGACAAAAAAGGTTGACAAGTTTTTAAAATTATGAAAACACATAAATAAATAATCGCAGGAAGAACGTGTGAAAAATTTTTATTCGAAGGCGCCAACAAGCACCACAAAATTATCGCAACACAAAATGTAGAAAAATCAATCATTAAGTGTTCAAAAGTGAAGAAACAAAGAACAAACAAACAAACAACAAGACAATGACTAGAGTATTTGTTTCAGAGTTGAGTAACAAAGATAATTAATTCAGATATCGAGAATGAAAATGAAGATTATTATATAAATTCTTTCATATCTACTTTTTTTATTATCATTCATTATATAAAGTCAGCCAGCCGTCTTGTTCCAGCTCTCACAATCGTACTCTTTGTGTATCTTCAAGTTGTGCAGTTTTTTGTTGTACTCTGCTTTTGGCAACAACATCTTCCTTCCTTCAGTTTTGCAGAGAAACTCCCTCAATGAGTTTGAAGTTTGTTGTCCGAACAGCATAAGATTACCAGCAAAGTGTCTTTGCAGTTGGAAAGTCAGTCGTCAGTGGTGGTAGATGATGCATGCAGCAGCGAAGTAGCAAACAGTTCAGTTACTTAAGTCAGCTGTAGTCATTGGAATACAAAATTCAGTTGGAATAATTACACAAGTGTTTTGCCGGCATTTGTTGTTGTACTAGTGGATACTTGTTATTTTGTTTTGATACAAAGCCACCGTATACGATACATACGTACGAAAAGTCTACAAACACATAAGATGACAATAACAACAACCAGAGAAAAACTTACAAATTGGTTACACTAACCACCAATACATCCGTAAGATATTAGTGCACTTATGTATGTGTGAAATTGATTATACACACACTTAATGAAAAGAGAACAAATAGTCTAAACTCTAGCGTTGATATGCCTGCCAGCCAGTCAATAAGACAGTGGGTGGTTTAGTGGATTGGAGTATAAAATACACACATTTTTATTATATCATCACATTTAAGCGATAACAAAACATTCTCAAAATAAAAAAAATATATATTCGAACATGTTTATGCGTATTTGTGTTTGAACTGTTTTATAAACTTATCCAACGGAAAAAATTTGCAAGCACTTTAGTTTTTCAGGCCTTTAAGAACGCAGTCTAAATAAACTTCATTCAACTCATTCCACTCCTGCCTTCTTTGAAAATGACTTTTAGGAAATATTTTGAAATACATATTAAAATTTTGCTTCTAAGAAAAGGCCTGTCAGAATCGTCCTCCAACTAAGTTACCAAAATAATAGCGTCAAGCGTTTTTTGTATGTCAAGTTATTTTCATACCTTAAGAACACAAATTCAGCACCACCCGGCTGGAAAATCTTATTTGACAGATTGGTAAGTCGGTTTGTTTCTTTAAAATTATATTGGCAAAACAATTTTCGTGTTTAGAACACACACAGGGGGTCTAATGGGAAAGTGAAGCCCAAGCAAATATTAAAATTTGTCCACATAGCCACTCCTTTCCTAATGTCAACCTCACCCACTGTCTTAAAGACTTGGTGTCCCCTGTTGCGCTAACGAGGCTCTGACGACCGACCTTGGGCGGGATAACCCCGACATACTTTTGCATGCCTGGTGGCGATGTTGGCAGCCCCAACACCAGGATCGGACGCTATGGTCTAATAAGCCGTACGTCTTAAATATATACCTTATTATTGAAACCAAAACAAGAATAAAAACTAATAAGCCCGATAAAACGTTGACGGAATTTGGCATGAAATCTAGGACAGGAATAGGAACATGGAATGTACGTACTCTTTTGGAAACTTCAAAGCTTGCACAGTTATGCAAGGAATTCACCGCCTATAAGCTCTCATTACTTGGCCTATGCGAAGTACGATGGTGCGAGTCAGGAGAATTTCCAATAGCAGAAGGTCTTACGGTTCTTTTCACCGGAAAACCAACGAACAAGTTGCCTCGATCAAGTGGCATCGGTTTCGTTTTATCAAAACAGGTAAAACGTGCCCTAATAGAGTGTAAACCTCACTCCGATAGAATCATTACTGCCAGAGTGCGCGGCAAAGCCCGGAACATAACGTTTGTCCAATGTTACGCCCCCACTGAAACCTCTGAAAACTCCACAAAGGAATTTTTTTATAACCTTCTCGATAGCGTCTTCGCAACAGTGCGTAAGGGAGACATTGTCATTATGATGGGTGATTTTAACGCTCAGGTTGGCCCCGCAAATGTCAATGTGGAGAGCACAATGGGCCCGACTAACGGATAATGGAAAAATGTTTCTGGACACCTGCAGGACCAATAATCTTGTCATTGGCGGTAAGTTATTTCCTCATCCAAGAGTACACAAAATCACCTGGGTATCCCCTGACAGTTGCACGGAAAACCAAATAGACCACATTACTATCAGCAGAAAATGGCGCGGCTCTTTATTGGATGTGCGAAATAAACGAGGCGCCGATATTGCTAGCGATCACCACTTACTGCTTGCCACTGTGCGAATAAAAATCACTGCTATCAGGACGAACAATAATGTTTCACAGAGAAGATTCCATGTGGCAAAGTTGAAAAACCCAGAAACCGCCAACCTATTCACTAATGAATTGAAGGAATACGTCTCAAGTAGCAGTGAAACCCAAACATGGCCGCATGTCAGGGATATTTTCACTAAAGCAGCGGAGAAACATCTGGGGTTTAAAACTACTGTTAGAAAAGAATGGATAAGCGATGCTATGTGGGACTTAATTCAGCAGAGGAAGATATCAAAGAGCGCTGTTAACACCAGCAAAACGCGCCTAAATAAGGCCAGCCAACAGCAACTATACAGCCGCCTTAATTCTGAGGTAAAACGCAGTGCCCGGAGAGATAAATGCCATTGGATCAACAAAATAACGAAAGAACTTCAAGCAGCGGCTGAAACCCATCGTGTGAGGGACATGTATATGTTTGTAAACAAGCTGACAAATTGAAAATTATCGACCGGAAAGCCTTTAAAGAACGATCAGGGAGAACTTATAACATCGAAAACCCAACAGTTTACATTATGGGAGAGCTTTTACTCCGGCATGCTATCAACATCTACTGCTCAATCTCAGCCCATTTGCGGATGTGCTTCACATGTACCTAATGCCGACATCTCTACTGGCTGCCCTGAGATAAGTGAAATTAGCGAATCGATAAGATTTCTCAAACAAATCTCCTGGTTTGGATAATATCTCTCCAGAACTGCTTACAGCCGACCGAGTAACCAGTGCACGACTTCTGGAACCCATTATCAGTGCGTATTGGGCCCATGAATCTTTACCTGACGAGCTTTCTGATGGAGTCATTATAAATCTTCTCAAAAAGGGTGATTTGACCAACAGGACGAATTGGAGAGGCATAACCTTGTTAAGCATGGTAAATAAGGTGATTGCACATATTATAAACAAAAGACTCTCTATAATAATTTCCCCATCACTCAGAAATGAGCAAACTGGCTTTCGCTCCGGAATATCTTGTGTTGACCAAGTAAACAGTCTTAGGATTATAGTTGAGCAATCAGTGGAATGGAGATCACCATTATACCTCATTTTTATAGATTTTGAGAAGGCCTTTGACACACTGAACCATAACGCTATATGGAACTCCCTGCTATGCAAAGGTGTTCCCGAAAAACGAATTCGTCTAATAAAAGCCCTGTACAAGAATGCCACTTGTCGTGTGTTGCATGAAAAACAACTGAGCAACAGGATTACGGTGAAAACTGGAGTTAGACAAGGGTGTGTCTTATCACCTCTACTTTTTAACTGCGTCCTCGATGCTGTGATGCAGAAGGCAACAAGCCATCATAAGAGAGGTATTATGTGGGGCTTACAGTGATGCAGTCAAAAATTTCCACCATCAGTGATATCGCAAAATTGGTTGGGCTTAAGATAAATATACCCAAGACATCATCCCTCCGTATTATTAGTAACACAGATAGCCATTTCTTCGTATGTGATCAAGACATAGAAGATGTTAAGTCCTTCTGCTACCTGGGTAGCACAATTGATACAACAGGTGGCTCAGCAGCAGATATATACAGTCGCATAAATAAGGCACGGAGTGCATTTGCCCAGTTAACCCCGGTTTGGAAATCTTCTAATATTTCGAAACAAACCAAAATCAAATTATTTAACTCCAACATAAAATCCACTCTATTATATGGATGCGAGACCTGGAACATGGCACCACGTGACATACAAAGCCTTCAGGTATTTCGCAACAAATGCCTCCGCAAAACCTTACGGATTTTCTGGCCTGTAACAATATCCAACAACCAACTCTGGATGAAGGCAATACAGCAGCCTATAAGAACGGAAATAAGTAAGCGGAAATGGAGTTGGATAGGTGACACCCTCCGTAAACCAGACGATGAAATTTCCAAGAAATGCCTAGATTGGAACCCGCAGAGAAGCAGACGGGCCGGGGACCAGCGCATATCTGGAAGCGGCAACTGACAACAGAACTTTCGAGATTGCGCATGAAGTGGAACGAAGTCAAGCATCGAGCCGCAGATCGAGATTATTGGAACAACCTTGTTATGGCCCTATGCTCCCTAGAGGAGTGAAAGGAACATATATATAAAACACACTTGCCGCTCTTGTTAAGGTAGTTCAGTTAGAGGTTATGTGAAAATGTGTAGGAAATACTTCTGAAATTTTAAACAAAAAAAGTAAGAATGCTCTATTCTCCAGATTTACAATTTTTTTTTTGGGAAGTGCCATATCGGCTCCATTCAATAACTCCCAGGTGCAATAAGTCCCAGTGCAATAACTCCCAATGAATTAAATCCCAAAATAAATGAAATAAGTCCCAAACTGGAAAAAAGAAATAAATCCCAAAAAAATGAAATAATTTCCAAGTCTTAAGTGAAACAAACCCCAACTTTTGGGAGTTATTTCATAATCAAATAACTCCTAAAGACATTAATGAAATAACTTCCAAAAACAGTCCATCGAAAAGAAATGAAATAAGACCCAAAAAAAATGAAACAACTTCCAAAGAAATTTATTATATATTCGTTTTAATTGAATATTTACATATCAGGATACCAAAAAACTGACATTAAGTCCTCGACATTTTGACAACAAATGGGGCATTTTATTATATCCTGACCTCCTGCAATTGCAACTGCCTGAAGTTTAAGCATGCCGGGCACAAGGATTACCTCTTCTATGGTATAACAAACATCGGCTTCGGTAACTAAAGCAAACACCGGCTTCGCTTACTAAAGCTTCTCTGCATAGCCGGCCTTCGGCCGGGCGCAAGTATTTTATACTCTATGGTATAACAAACACCGGCTTCGCTAACTAAAGCTTTTCTGCATAGCCGGCCTTCGGTCGGCCGCAAAGATTTTCTCCTCTATGGTATAACAAACACCGACTTCGCTAACTAAAGCTTCTCTGCATAGCCGGCCTTCGGCCGGGCGCAAGGATTTTCTCCTCTATGGTATAACAAACACCGGCTTCGCTAACTAAAGCGTCACTGCATAGCCGGTAACCATAAGACACTGCAATTACAATTAGCAAAAGTTTCTTCTTTAATAAACTTAAGTCATTGTATTCAAATAGTTTGAAATATCCAGTTATAAATACCTTTTAAAATTTTAAACAATTTTAAGAAATTGCAAATGAAAAAAATCCCACAAAAAATTAAATAACTCCCACAGCAAATGAAATAACACCGAAAACCAAAATAAAATGAAATAACTTCCACGTTAATTTTTTCGGGGACTTATTTCATTTGGATTTTATTTCATTATGAAATAACTCCCAGGCAAAAAATGAAATAACTTCCAAAAAAATTAAATAAAACCGAGAGGGCTGGGAGCTATTTCATAATGAAATTACTCCCACATTGTACGAACAATTTTTGGGTCTAATTTCATTTTTTTCTTGGGACTTATTGCACCTGGGAGTTATTGCACGGAGCCGCCATATCCACTTGTACAATCTCGCCCAAATTTTGTCGAATGTTGTGTATTGATAACCAAGATGCGTGCACCTAATTTCGAAACTTTGGCTCCTGCTGTTCTCCAAATATACATATATACATAAAAATAATAACAACAACAAGGAATATTTGGGTACAATTAAAGGCAGTAGTGCTTTTTTTGCTCGTACCTTAGCCATATGTGGACCGATCAGGCTCAATTTCAAAAGCAAAAAATTCAGGACTTTATATGATATAAATATATAGCTACCAAGTCCCCATCATATTTGAGGTCTTCGGAAAAGCCATTTCATCGTTAAATCAACTTCACTTCTTAAAAGGAATCCGAATATATATACTTTATAAGGTCTAAGATCAATATAGTAGAAATTACAAATGGAATAACAAACATAGTACCACGGATTGGCCAAGACTTTTTTAGCAATGAAAACACCTGTCTCCCGTCGTTTTGCGAAAAAAAACCTCACGCAGGGAAGCAAATTTCAAAAACCTTCCACGAAATTTTGAAGCGCGATCAATTGTTAACCGTAGGAAAATTTATAAATCTAAAGCAGTGGATTAATAACGTAAAGGAATATATACAAATATTAGGTATATATTTTTTAAAATTTCCGTGAGATACAATGGTTGTTTTCAAACTTCAACCTGATCCTGAAGACCTTCTAAAAGCCTTTGAAGTAGATTGGTTAGAATTCAGTTGGAAGGCCTTAAGTGTGCGAAAAAGCCTTTTTGAAGGCATCTGTACTAGTTCGTTTTCCCGCGGGGTAGAGTAATTTATCTGCACATGTGTATGGGAGATGTGTCCAATTGTTTTTATTTATTTTATGTTTAACAACAATATACCAAATAATTATATCAATAGCAACAGCAACAACAACTTCAATCGAATCAACACTTACAAATTTAGTGGTGAAAATATACGTTAAGATTATGTTTATATTCTAAGAGCGCTCTTTAAATTTATGGATTCATTTATTTACCCCGTCCTTTTTTGTTTTCTAAATAAAACGGCAAATGTTTATAAATTAACTTGACCCCCATATTAAATGTATAACGAATCGAATTAGCCCAGAAAACTTGCAAACAATGATTTCTATTTAAATAGGAAAGAAATTTTATTTATTTTAAATGATTTTCTTTAAAAATATTTCGATTTGATACAGGGAATTGCAGGAAAAGGTATTTGTTGTGAATAATTTCAATGAATGAAGATTTTTGCTATTTAACTTGAGGGTTACACGATCAAGTTTTGAGTATCAACCCAGCCAGCAAAATTTAGTCGACACTGTCGTAATCAGACATTTCGTGCAAATGTCTGACTTTATTCTTAGAGATTTCGTTCAGATTTCTGTCAGACATTGAATATTCTTACTGTCTGGCCGATTTCTGATCGATTTTGCATGGATATATCGGGCGGGAATATATGTACAGATATGTCCAATAGAATTCCGACGGAATTCATTCAGATTTGTCTAAAGAGACTTATTATTTTTTTTTAAATAATGACAATTGTCATTCAGTTGGAAATAATTTTAATTTTATTTTATTTGTTCAAGATAAAAAGCATAAAAAGGTACATACGTGTAAAATTTATAATTATGTACATATTTTGCAATACAATTATTTCTTTCAGCTATCAGTTCGAAAGCAAAAAAAATCTCGGCTAACACATCAGAACTTCCCATGCCTTTTTCATTAGATTTCTGTTAGATATCTATCAGAAATGCCGACAAAAAACCAAAATTTCCCACGACATGTCTGTCAGAATTCGAGTCAACCACCTCATACGTTTTTGGGTCAGAAATCTGACAGATATACGTATACGATTCCGACTTTTTGCCGACGTTTCTCTCAGATATCTGAACGACGTCGGATTATTTTGCTGGCTGGGAAGTTTTAATACACCCAAACTTTTTTAACCAATACACTCATACTTTTAAAATATGAAACGAACTTGCCTTTAAAGTTCTCTTTCCAGTGAGTGTTTCAATTTACGTTCAAGAAAACAGCTGATTTTAAGGTTTGTCTTTATAAATTGTTTTCTTGATTACATCTTAAAAGTAAATTGCTCAAAAATTTATTGCAGCCTACAATTACAACTTTAAATTTTTGGAAATTTTGACAAAAAGTATGTGTAAAAGACTATCAAGAAAAGCGTGAGCGTGTAACTGCAGTGTAAGTAGAATCGTGAAAAAGTTAACTTACGTAAAACTTAATCTCGCGGTTAAGTTAACAGAATCTTAGCATCCATGTGCCGCTCCAAAGAAGTTAGCTCCCAGTATTCGGAGCGCATAAATAAAAAATGTCAACAAACACTTTGAGTAGCCGCAAAAGTTTTCTCGACTAAAATAGAGTCAATTCTACTCAATGTCGGCTTAAAAAGGCCGTAGTAAATACCAATTCCAAGATTGCCAAAAATAATCGATTGAAGTCGATAACGACTAAGAAAATGCAATTATTTTCTGCTGCCGAGGTAGTTAACGTTGAACCATAATAGATAGATGTTATTAGAACAATAAAAATAATATCTTATTCAAATTTGAAGTTACGTAACTTTATGTTTTTAAGATTTTGCGACTCCGCTTTTTTTGTATATAAAATTATCCTCAAGTTAAAATTATAATGTTTCAATAATTAGTATTGTGGTTATTTTGTTGAACTATTTATGAATTTTAATCCAAATTTTTAATATTTTTAATTAGGCTTTAGTTCATCAAATTTAATTTTCATTAAGTTATTTTTATGAAGACAGGAATTTTACAACAGGAAAATTAATTAAAATTGTTTTTGATAATCTTTCATTATTGACCGTGGTCGGGGTTCGAACCCTGGCCGGCAGGTCACCATGACATGTTTCGGTCAAGAATGAAAGATTATCAATAACAATTTTCATGTTGTAAAATTCTTTTCTTCATAAAAATAATTTAATGTTTCATCAAATATATTCACACAGAAAAAAATCAATGTAAAACCCTCAAAAACAAGGTTGATTTGACATTTTTCGGTAGTGATTTTGCTTTACAGTTACTTTATGTTAATTTAACATGATTTTAAAATAACTTACGAACAAAATTATTTTCTTTTAAAATAACTAACATTCATTCAAAATTCCAATTGACATTCATATTGAAATAACACTCCGAATTACGTTGATCAACGTGAATTTCATGTAGAATCGAAATGGGTTGAGTTTGAAATAACAGTGAGAAGAGACAACATATGCATTAATTTAAGAAACATTATAAACACTAATCCGTAGAGTGAGAGAGAATACAATTATTTATTTTCCTGTAACGTATGTTTCAGAATGGCCCGATATGGTTTTCGTCATCATTCTTCTTTGGAAATTTGATGTTCTATTTAACTGAATAATTTTTACAAAAAGAATACGGGAACTTGTTTTCTTTTTATAAATAATTTAAAACATGAAAATAAAAAAAATTTATGTTTTTCTTTTTATAGTGTTATCATTGTTTCTATACAAACAATTATAACAGGATTTTATTTATTCAATATTGAACAATGTTATTTTAACATTTTTCATTTAAAACAAGTAAGAAAGTATAGTCGGTCAAGCCCGACCATATGATACCCTACACCACAGTATTTAAAAACACATCATGCTTATGTGTCCATATAAATATATATTAATCTATGTTTATAAACTTCATGAAAATCGGTTTGAAAGTTTGTTAGTGCAAACAGTAAATAATTTTACGAACACAATGGGTAATATGATGCAGGAAATGCTTAGAATGCAATCGATGTTATTGCAAGGTGTACTTAACAAACCATGAACTGTTTAAAAATTTGTTTTTGGAACGCAAACGGCATCCGCCAACATAAAAATGAATTAGAATACTTTCTTAAAAATAAACAAATTGATGTCATGATGATTTCTGAAACTCATTTGACCTCAAGAAGTACGTTTAAAATAAATGGTTATATACTATATGATACCAAGGACCCTCGAGATAGAGCTTGTGGAGGTTCTGCCATTTTAATAAAGGCCCGAGTCAAACACTACCTAATGTGTGATCATCGTGAAGATTATCTCCAGGCAACGAACATTTGCGTTGAGGAATTAAATAGAAACCTAATAATTTCATCGTTATACTCCCCGCCTAGATTTTCAATATCGGAGGACCAATATTATAAATATTTTAAATCAATAGGACCGTGTTTCCTAGCCGCTGGCGATTATAACGCTAAACATACCCACTGGGGGTCGCGACTTATAACACCAAAGGGTCGTGTTTTATTTAACATAATTTCTTAAATGGATTTAAATGTGGTAGCGAGCGGACAACCAACATATTGGCCCACTGATCATCAAAAAATTCCAAATGTCATAGATTTCGGCGTGGTTAAAAACATTCCCATAGAAACGATTCAAGTTGAAGCCTCCCTAGATTTATCTTCCGACCACACACCTACAATTGTTACTATAATGAACCCCAATAGAATTGTACCTCCGACGACAGCTACGCAAATTAATTGGTTGAAATATAAAAAATATGAAATATAAAAATTATGCAGTCTTTTAGATGATAAATTAAAAGACGTTACTAGAAAAGCTGATTTAGTTGACCTTAAAGCTGATATTGTTGAATTGAAGAAGGAAAATTTACAATTAAAAAGTGATGTAAAAAAATTAACAACCCGTCTCGAACTGATAGATCGCAGGTCAAGATCGTCTAACGTTGTTGTGTCTGGACTACAAAGCGAAAAAATAAATGCTGCCAAAGTCGAATTTTCAAAATTATGTGTAGAGGTACTAAACGTGAACATAAATATTATGTCAGCACGTATGATTTCTTTGGGTAAAGCTTGTTTCACTTTAGAGTCAAGTATGCAAGCTCTTAACGTAACATCGGCCAAAAATAAATTGAAGGGAAAAACTATATTCATACAAAAAGATTATACTGAAGGCGAACAAAATGTGCGGTACAACATACGACAACTAAGCAAAGGTATCTCAAAAAGCAAGCAAACAGTAAAAGTACGACTCGGAGAATTCTGTATTTTTATTAATAATATTAAATATACTTGGTCCATGGGTAAAATTATGGCAATTACTAGTGCTGATGCTGCTTTTTTAAATAACCTACTAACCGAGTGTAACTATCCGGCTGATGTGTGCATAAACGGAGGACGGCAAAATACTGTCGCAAATTTAGAAAACAATACCTCACAATAGCAATTTAATTCATTTCATTTATTATCTTATAATGTAGCTAACTTAGCAAGTTCAATAAAATTTGGAGACTTCATTACCTATTTAAACAAATTTGATGTATTTTTTTTATTTGAGACGCACGTAGTAGAAGATAAGAAAAATCAATTTGCATCATTCTTACAAAATTATACCCTCCAATGGATTGCTGCAAAGAAAATACATAGATCTGGCCGTGCAAGTGGTGGATATCTGTTTGGATTTAAGAAGGAGGTACAGAAAAAATATGGTTTCAAATTTTTAAATATGAGCGATAATATTGTATTAACTCTTAAACTTGAAGGTATACTGTTTTACCTAATCCCGAGATATCTGAACTGCACAAATTGGAATACAGAATTAGCCAAATTTGAAGATTTTTTGCAGGAACTAAATCCCACAAATTATTGCATAGTTGGTGATTTAAATGCTAGAATCTCAGATGTGCAAGTGTTGGATACTAATTTTTTTATACAACTGCCTAATATACGAAAATCAAGATGCTCGAAAGACAAAGTTATCAACAACCAAGGTAAAAAACTAATAGAGTTGATAGAACAATTTGGTGGCATTGTGCTCAATGGAAGGACTGGAAAGGATGTTCAAGGGGAATATAGCTTTTGTGGCTCTATGGGTAGCTCAGTTATTGATTATTGTATTTGTTCGTATAGTTTGCTACAATATGTTGATGATTTCGCTATAGCATCCAAACCCTACTTCGACCATATGCCACTGTGTCTCAAAATAAAAACTTTTTATGCTGATGTTGATCGTAATGACAAACCTGCTTTACAAAGGCTTACACTGGAACAACAAATTTGCTGGAACATATGTAGAAAAGCTTAGTATGCTTGCTTCTAGTATCGATCTTCATACTGATGTGTCTGTAGATGAATTGGCTTCCACATTAACAAATAAAGTTAAACAAGCTTATGAGACAAGACCCAATAAAAAATTTTTTGAACCTAAGAAAAAATGGTTTGATTGGAAGTGTGCACGTTATCGTACAGCCATGTTGCGTAACCTACGTATATACAGGAAAGAACACACATTTGTAAACAAACTGCGCTATTCAACAGCCAGAGCCAAATTTCCTAAAATATGTGATAACAAAAAATTAGAATTCTATAACAAAAACCTAGATCAATTAAATAAAGTAAAATGCAGTAGCGATTGGTGGCAGCTGTCAAACTCCTTGAAGTCACGTTCTCACACGGTAAAAGGTAACTTAACAGCAAATGATTTTAAATCGCATTTTAGTGCTTTATTAAACAACACTGATAATATCCCTTCAATTAGCTGGGCAATGCCATATTTAACTGATTCCGTACTTGATTCACCTATTGAATATTGTGAAATTTCATCTGTAATTAAATCTCTAAAACTTAACAAAGCTCCAGGGCAAGATGGCATCCGCTATGAATTTTATAGATTTGCACCCAATAGTTTTATTAATGAAATATTGTCAGTTTTCAACAAAATTTTTTTACAAGAAAAAATACCTTCGAGTTTTCAAAAATCTATATTGATTCCGCTATTCAAGAAAGGGGATGTAAGCCAACCATCAAATTACCGGGGACTATCACTCATGGATACTTTATGTAAAATCTTCAATACCTTATTGCTAAATAGACTAACGGAATGGATCGAGTACAATAAAGTACTGAACGAATTCCAAGCTGGATTTAGAAAACACTACTCAACGGTAGACAATATCTTTAATCTAGTAAATATTGTCAACCTAAACAGTTTAAATAATAAATTTACTTATGCATTCTTCGTAGATTTCTCATGTGCTTTTGATACGATACCAAGAAATTGCTTATTTTACAAACTTTCCTGCCTAGGTCTGTCTTCCAAATTGATCAGAATTTTACAGTTCGCTTATGAAAAAACTGAATCACGTATCTGGGATGGTACCTCCTTTTCTGATCCCTTTTCTGTCAATCTCGGCGTAAAACAGGGGTGCATATTAAGTCCTATATTATTTTCATTGTATGTTAATGACCTAGCAGATGCACTACCGTATGGTGTAAATGTTGCTGATATAAATGTAAAGATATTACTTTATGCGGACGATATTGTCATCTTATCGGATTCACAAGCTAAACTACAACAAATGATTGATGCTCTGTTTTCCTACTGTACGATGTGGTGCTTGAAAGTTAATTTAAATAAATCCAAAATAGTTGTATTTCGTTCTGGGCCGAGAATTTCGTCAAATTTGAACTGGAAGTTTGGCGATGACTGCATCGAGATCGTCAATAGCTACACATATCTAGGCATTGATATTGCATATAACTTGTCCTTTAAAAAACAACTGCAAAATAAATTAGCTGCTTCGAAACTGGCAATCAACTCCACCTGGTCTAAATACATTAATCACTCAAAAATATCTAAACAAAATAAACTCAGAATATTTCACGCTGCTTCTAGATCGATTATGCTGTACGCGGCTCAAGTATGGGGCTATCAAAAATACGATGAAGTAGAGAAGTTATTTAGATTTTTTATTAAAAAAATGTTATATCTACCTACAACGACACCTAACTACATGTTACATCTTGAAACCGGGTTAGACCCTCTTTACATTTCAACTCTGCGACTACACTTTTGTTACATTAATAAAGCTCTAAATATGAATCGAAATCGATTACCACGTATCTTAGCTGAAACAATCATTGCCAAAAACGAGTTCTGGGCAAAGGAGTGGACCAATCTTCAACAGATTCTTAATTTTACTGCTTCTAATTCAAACCAACCTCTTTGTTCTGATTGGAAACCAATAATAGCCTTGTTAATTAATAAGGAACGTGAAAATAATGTACTCAAAGCAACAACCTCACAACACCACGATCTTTATTCCCAACTTAATTATAGTGTTACACCACTTCTTGCTAGTAATTACTCGTCCCGTATTACTAGCTTAATTATCAAGGCGAGAGGAGGTATGCTCGATTTAAATGCCAGAGCGTTCCGTATCAACTCAATTTCGACATGCGCATTATGCAACTTAGAGATAGCAGAAAATACTTACCACTTTTTAGGCGTTTGTCCAATATATAATGGTTTTAGACTACAACACTTTGGAAAAGCTCAACTTGGAATAACTGAAGTACTAAATATTTTAAATGGCTCTGATTTCAACAACATGTATAAATACGTAGAAATCTCCTTAAAATATAGAAAATTAATAATAAATGAATTTGAAACTTAGTTTGCTTTTTTCAATTGCATACTTATTAACCTGAATAAATTTAGCTTAATTTAAAATTAAAAATCAAAAATATTGAAATAATAACTATATTTATAGTAATAAATCAAGTAATCTGCCAATCTGGCTCACAACAAATATGTTAGAGCCAAATATAGATATTAAATATTGTAAATAATATGAAAATGTACATACAATTTAATATATCTATTAATAAATAATAATAATAATATAAAAAATATCTCAGTACCCATTGCACAGAAAATATTCCGCTCAGTACACCGGATTATGTAGATCGCTCTATTGCCAATTTTGACAGTTTTCTGAAACTAGCTGTTCAACATTCCAATATTGCCCCCAAAAAAAACAAAAACTATTAAAATATATTCCACAGATGTCGAGCATCTTTTGTCTGAAAAAAGGAGGGCTCGAAGAGAGTGGCAATTGCACAGATCCCCTCAACTTAAGAACTTACTTAAAGAGTGTACAAAAAGACTAAGAAAGTTACTGCAGACTAAGAAAACGGCTTCTCTGGAAAAATATCTTAAGGAACTTGATGCAACCCCACAATCAGACTACTCATTATGGCGTGCAGCTAGAAATCTCAAAAGGCCAGTTGTCTCTAAACCACCATTAAGAAACTTGAATGGAAGTTGGGCAAGAAATGATGTTGAAAAAGGAAATCTGTTTGTCAATCATTTAAAAAACGTATTTACCCCAAATATATATCACGATATTGCGGTCGAGTTACCACCTGTTGCTGCTAGAGCAGCTGTTCCGCTAAGATTTGAGATAAGAGAAATCGAAAAGGCTATTTGTGATTTAAACCCCAAGAAGGCTCCTGGTTTTGACAAGATCAGCAACAAAATGCTTTTGGAGCTACCCAGCATAGCAAAGAAAATCATTCTTTTAATTTTTAATGCTATTTTACGCCTTGAATACTATCCTCAAAAGTGGAAGGTCTCCTTAGTCACCATGATACCTAAACCTGGAAAGGATCACACAAAAGTTGAGTCATATAGGCCTATAAGCTTACTTTCTAATATATCAAAGCTGTTTGAGAAGCTGTTAGCGTCAAAATTAACCCCAATTTTAAATGATAATAGATGTATTCCTAACCACCAATTCGGCTTTAGAAGAGAACACAGCACAATTGAGCAAACCCATCGTATAGTAAACGCAATAAGAAAAGCCTTTGAAGAAAAAAAATATTGTTCTGCTCTCTTCATCGATGTTTCTCAAGCTTTCGATAAAGTCTGGCATGAAGGCTTATTACATAAATTGAAGCTAAACTTACCAGTAAACACACACAAGCTGTTAGAAAGCTACTTAGTCGGTCGAAAGTTTATTATTAAAGAAGGTGATTATTTAAGCTCTCCTCAGCAAATTGACGCTGGAGTCCCTCAGGGAAGCATCCTGGGCCCACTTTTATACTTAATATATACCTCGGATATGCCAACAAACAACTATACACAAACTTCAACATTTGCTGATGATACAGCTTTTTTGAGCGTGCACGAAAACCGTCAAGAAGCATCTCGATACCTACAGGATCATATATTTCAACTCGAACTATGGTTAAAGCAATGGAGGATAGAGGTCAATGAGCAAAAATGCGTACATATAACATTCACCTTGCGTCGGGAATCATGTCCCCCTATTAAAATCAATAATCAAATAATACCTCAAAATTCGCATGTAAAATACCTCGGTATTCATCTAGATCGCCGTTTAACGTGGAAAAGCCATATAGAGGCAAAATTAACTCAAATGAAACTAAAAGCCATCCAAATTCATTGGCTTATTGGAAGCAACTCTGTCCTTAGTCTCGACTGCAAACTTCTTCTTTATAACTCCATCTTAAAGCCAATCTGGTGCTATGGTATTCAGTTATGGGGCACTGCCTCGGCCTCTAATATCGAAAAAATTCAAAGGCGCCAAAATAAACTACTTCGAATAATCACAGCTGCCCCTTGGTATGTTAAAAACTCAAATATTCACAAGGATCTCAATGTTCCATTAGTTAAAACTATGATTACGAAATATGCAGTAAAATACTTAAAAAGGCTCGAATTGCACCCGAACCCACTAGCACGAAATATTTTAAATGATAGCGGCCACACTCGCTTAAGAAGAAGAGACACTGCGGCACTTGTCCAATTAGATGAGCGATAAACACCTATAAAAGTGAACAGAACCCGCGATGAACAAAATTTTTGTCTGGCACTGGCAGGACAAAAAATAATATTTGGTTAAGATTTGATTAATTATTGTTAGTTCATATTTAATATATGAAGATTCAATAAATAAATAATGAAAAAAAAAAAAGAAAGTTTGTGAGAGGCAGAAATTGCCCCCTAGCTCCCCTTGTGGTCCTATTTATGAAAACTGTATAGCTTATGTGTCCATATAGATATGGATCTTTAAAATCGGTTTGAGAGGCAGAAATTGCCCCTATCTCCCCTCGTGGTCCTATTTTTAAAAAAATGCATCCCTTTTGGGTCCATAAAGATATGGTGCTATCTATGTTTTTAATTTCATTGAAATCGGTTTGATAGTTTCTGAGAGGAAGAAATTTCCCCCTATATTCCCTCGTGGTCCTAATATTTTCAATAGGCTTGGTCCTTGTGCCAATAAGAACCTATGACCCAAATTTCATCAAATTATCTCCAAAAATGCGACCTGTACTTTGCGCACAAGGATACATGGACAGCCAGCCAGCCTGCCAGCCGGACGGACATCGTTAGTTCGACTCAGAAAGTGATTCAAAGACGATCGGTATACTTTAAGGTCGGTCTAGGACCAATATTTTAAGGCGTTACACACATAAGCACAAATGCATAATACCCTCTCCACTATTGTGGTGTGGGTATAATTAAAATGAAGTCCATCATTTTGCTGAAATTTACTATGATTTTTAATCAACATTGCGCCATGTTAATTTAAGTTTGATATTTTTTTCTGTGTTCAAAACGATGTGAATGCGAAATCGTTATCTTAAATATCAAAGTTATTTACGGGAATACAAAATTTATTATCAAGATCTTTGTATGACGTGCTAAATTCCCAATTTTTCATATTTGATAAATACACTGAAATTTATTGTTGAGAGAAAGCTAGCTTCTATGCGCATTTCACCGGTTGCTTAGGCCAGATCATAGGGAAACCTTTTCCAAAGATTTTAGAAAAGCTAAAAATATTATACAAATAAAACCCTAAAGCGAATAAGAATTTTAAACACTCAAAATCTTACTTGTAACAATATCAAAGCTTAAACAAAACACCAACAATAAACAGTGAGTTTATCTTTTCTTACATCTTATTATCTTAAATATTTTTGTTAAATTTCTTTGAAAATTTTCGCTTTGTTTATGGAAAGAAATTAAATAATATTGATTTAACTGAAGAACTTAATAAAATATTTTTTTCTCAAACATTTCATAAAAACCTTTTAAAGCATAATTTTTGTTTGTTTTCAACAAAATGTGTATTCAATTCGTTTTGCATAAAAATAGACATAACTCAAGTATGTGCAAAAATTTGAAAAATTTAATAAGGTGAGGTGGATCAAATAAAAATATGAAATAACTTTAAAACAAACAAAATTATCAAAAATATTTTTTGTTGATTTTGAAAATCGAATTTGAGTAAAAGTAAAATCGTCAAGTTCTTCAAAAATTTAAAGTTATTTTTAGATTTACAAGAAAAGTAGCCATTTTGGAATTTCCAAAACATCAGTTTTTTTAAAATGCATTTTACAACGCAACCGTGTAGAATTTTCGATCTTATCTGTCTCAAAGCAAACTGTGCATCATTAATCCGCCGTTTCCACATGCAAGTGCAAGTTCGAAAAACTCAATACACTCACACTTTTTCACTAACATTCACACAATTTTTGTACTTTCAGTCAATCGGCTGTTTCCTCGATTTTTTGTTGGTAGTACGTAGACACTACTTGCAAGTAATTACTTGCATGTGGAAACGAAGGGTAAACTTGATGATATATTTTTGACTTTGACTGCAAAGCAGGTCTGTGGAATCGGAGTTGTAGAGTCAAAGTTGAGGTATTTGTACCGGAGTTGGAATCAAAGTATCCATAAAGTATCGCGACTCCGACTCCAAAATTTTACCTATTTAAATAGCTACATTAAAGCTCAATGCGGCACGTGCTAGGATTAAAATATCGATTCGAAATTTTTGACAGGATCATTTTCTTGTTAAAATAAACCACTTAGAAGGTAATGCTTAAAAAGAGTTTAAAGTCAAAAAGGACGAGTCTCATATACATTTAGCATCAAGGTTAAAGTAGGAGTCGGAGTTGGAGTCTGATTTAAAAATATCAGCGGTTGGAGTTATATGGGCGATTCTATTCTGACGGGTGCAACGTTTAGAAGCTTAAAACGTCTTTTACTAATAGAAAGAAACACATTTGCAATTAAGTTATTTCTAGAAGGGGTATAATTTTTTTATATTCTATTGTTATCTATTCACAAGAATTTATATGAAACGATTAAATAGCCACGAGAGAGCTTCAAAGTGCATGACGGGTGCAACCAAGTTGGCCAACTTTCATAAGATCATACCACAAAAACACAAAACTCTGTTCATTTCTAAACTTTTATTGTATTATTCTTTTTTATTGTGAAAGATGAGATATCAGACGATGATTATTAAATCAAACATCTTAGGCCCAGAACAGACGGTTAAACCCAACTGCAACGAAACCCTTTAAAAATTATTGTTTTTAAACCAGTTTCAATCGTTTTCCACACACCCTGCAACCTAAATTGTACCCGAATGTAATGAAATTATCACAATCATTTCGATTTTCTTTGAGAACAGATGAAACGCAAACACGAGTTTCCTGCACGCCCGTTTCAATGCAACTGATTTTCAATGCATTTCAAACCGGTCTCAAAATGGTCGCGTCGTGTGTGGTCCCTCAAAGGAGTCTATGGCATAAACTCAAATGAAACTCGAAAATAACTAAAAGTTGCAGTTGCGTTTCACCGTCTGTTCTGGGCCTTAGAGAAATATAATCCAATAATAAGAAATTTTCCCTTTAAGCCATGACGGGTGCAACATGCAATGAATTTTCTGTTCGCTCCAAATCTATGAATCTTAATGCTTCGAAGTGCACAACAAATTTATATTTAAGCTTATGTCTAAAAAAAATTTATTATTATAAAATATTAATATTTTACTTTAAATTGGCATCAAAAAAGTATCAAATAGTGTGATTTGAAATTGATGTTAAAAGTTGTCTAGAATAGAATCGCCCATATCTATTTTTTGACAACTTCACAAAATTTTACAGACTTCAATTTAAACAATATAAAATGGTCCCATATTTAATATTTGCTCGTATCTAAAAATTTTAGTTTATATCGAGTTAAATCTATCTTTCTGCAAATAAATAATATAAGCGTATGTGTTTGTTTGTGTGTGCAAATAGAATCTTCAATTTCATACTACACCACGACATGCCAACCATGCAATGCAATACAATACATTTAAAAATGTAATATAGGGTATGAAAATTTGTGTTATTTTTGGACTCGAATTAAAAAAAAAAAAACTCACGCGTCTGGTCTAAACTGGATTTTGAGATTTTTAATTTTTTTATTTTGCCATTTCTTTTTTGGTTAAAATGTGTGTATGCAACAAAATAAACGAAAAATATACAAAAAAAAAAAAAACAAACTAGTATCTCTTTTAAGTTCGTGTTGTGGCATATAGTTCTTACAGCTAATCAGTGCGCCATGCAGTTGAACTGACTGCCAAAAGGATCCTGGCCATGCTTAACCACCACATTTGACCAATAAAAACTAAAACTTGTTTCGTTTGAATTTTTAAATAAAAATAACACACAGAGTTCTTTCTTCTTTGCAAAAAAAAAGACAAAAATAAAAAAAAATACTCGTATATAATATTTTTTTTTCTTATTTTTTGATTTATACATATGTATAAGTGTATATTTATGCGATACATACAAATATGCCACATCTCGAAGCAACTAGTATACTATAATACAGATAAAAGATCATCATTAACTAGTTATTAAGCGGGAAATGGCGTTTTAAAACATAACTCTCCAAGGCTATTCATGACTCACGATTCCAAAAAAAAAAAAAAAAAAAACAATTGAAAAAATGTGCAATATGAAAAGGCAAAGGAATATAAGCAAATCGGACAAAGAAATTTGCTTTTAAAGGCAAATTCAATTTTATTAAAATTTCAAACATTTGAGTTGGCATTTTAGGATTTTAGGTGGTCCCTGTTAAAAAACAAATCAAGATATGTTCTTGTAGAGCTTTTAGCTTATCTATACACAGACTTTCCGTTAGCAAAGAAAAACTAAATATTCTCTTTAGGGAAATAATGGACAATATCATCAGAAATATCCAATGCGTGGTATTGACCTTGATTTCCGAAGCATGACCATTAAATTGTTGATTAGATAACACTGTGCCCATGTTCTGTAGCTCTCGCGTTGATAAGCTTTTCTATTGAAATGAAACAAAGATGCCATAAGCTAAAACATACAACTGTTTTTTCACTTATCTTCGTTTTTGCATTTTTGCGAGTATGTAATATCTGTCACATAAGGAAATTCCTCGCCAGTTAACAGAAAGAGTGTGGCTGTAAAATGTTTGTGAGAATGTTCCCGCTTTGAATGGTGAAATAAACTCACGAATAAAAACAGGATGAGAAAAAATGCTAACACTAAAAAATATATTAGAAATGCAAAATGCAATGAATAATAACACGGCAGATTTTATTATTGATTAAATATTTTTTTTTAACATTTTTGAAAAATATGCGAATGTTTTCAAAGCTATTCCGTAAAAAGCAAACATTAAAGATACACTTTACATTATTTCGTATAGCCGACGGTTAAATTATCGCCGCCGCACAGAAAAAAATCTCCAAAGTTTTTCACCAATTAAAACATTAAACAAAAATAAAATCAGTTTTAGTTAAAAGTGTTAAATCAAGTGATTAAAACGTTTAATCAGGTGAATTAAACGTTTAATTGATACTATTAATTTGTTTACTGGAGCTAATTAAATAGACGTTTGAATTATTTAATAAGATTTAGTTTGTTGTGCTTAATTTCCAATTTATATTATTGAAAAATGCACTGAAATTTATTGTTGGAGGATAAGCTTCTTTTTATGCACATTTCAATGGGTGCTTAGGCCAGGGCCCTGTTTCTGATAGTTGCTTTTTGTTTAGTTTGCTTTGAAGTTTCACTATGACCACCAGACCAACGCGTGTAAATTGTTGAAATTTTTTATCAAAATAGTTCGGCGAATGGGTGATTTGGATTTTGCATTTAAAATTTTATTATCCGATTCAGCCCATTTCCGGTTAAATGGGTATGTAAATAAGCAGAATTGTCTCATTTGGAGTGAGAAGAATCCACAAGCTATTGTCGAAACACCATTACATCCACAGAAAATTACTGTTTGATCCGCTTTATGGGCTGGCGGAGTCATTGGTCCCTTGGTCTTCAAAAACGATGAAGGTCAGAATACGAAAAGTTGTTGAAAATAAGTGTTCCAGATTGCGCCTTCTACTCGCCAGCCGTGGCGGCCTTTTGGCAGAAATCATATTTAAACATTAATTGCATTAAATTTTCTTTCCAAAAAAGCCGGTTTCATTGATATTGATTTTCTTGTTCTATTATGATTTAAACGTGTGTCACTCTATAAAAAAACACCCTTTAAAATTTACAAATCTACAAGTAAAATACGTTAAAAAACCAAACATTTTAAAATTTTTGTTTTTCTTTCAAATGTTTTTTACTCGTAGATTTGTAATGTGTAGTTTTGAGAAACAGGGCCCAGATCATCAGTTAACGTTTACCCAAAAACTTTAGAAAAGCTAAAGATAAAAGATATGGGCATTTCCCCAGAATGGTCGACAAGGATGAAAAAATAAAATGTTGACAATCATCGTCTTTTATTGTTTATTATTATAAAAAAAAAGTCTATGTTCTTATAAAAGAATGGTTTCCTAGCATATCTGAGCTGTTTTACTTGAGGAAATTGGGGTGGAAACCGGAAAATTTTATAATTTCCTGTATTTTCTACTTCTAAAGACATTTTTATGTACTAAATATATATCTTTGCACTCTTTAAAGTAGTAAAAGGAGTATTAAGTTTTTTTGTTAAGGAAATTTGAAGACATTTATGATAAAATGCATGGTGATAATAATAAAAAAACATATGGAAAAATCGTACGTTCGCGATCCGTACGTTGGCGGCCGGTACATAAGCTAATTAAATGAAAACCAAGAGAGATATTTTATTTTGTAAATACTTTTTTTTTTTTTTTTTTTTTAATTCCCTATGCTAATCCCCGCGAAGCTTGACGCTTGTCTGCAGGAAAGAAGCCAGAGTCTCTGGCGGGAATTGAACCCGCAACCCCGGGGTTAATAGACTAGCTCACTACTAGCTAGCCTACCGGGGCACTCATGGATGGAGACCTTCATTAATACACTTTTAAAATAAATGAATCCCTTTTGAATATTCCGTTTCATTACGCAGATTTTTACATTTCACTACTGTCAGCCGAAGTTGACTTCTATTTTGCGTACGTTCGTGACCTCACGTTTATAACTCTTTTCTGAAAACTTAAACTCGATGAAATCCATCTTTTATTCTAAACATAGAGCTACCCAAATGCTATCGAATCGCAAATCGCAAGCACTCAAATTTTATTTGCAACGATATCAAAACTTAACCAAAAAACCAACAATCAAAAGTGAGTTTATCTTTTCTTACATTTCTTACTTCTATTGGTTGGAATTATCCTAACATTATTTGCAGTTGTAAGCGGGTTAAGATGAAACAATATTAAAAAAAAACGTTGTTGCTTTCGCAAGAAAATCAAAATTAAGCAAATTGCCAGTTCATATAAAAATCACACATTTTTCGTCGTTGAAAGTTTTTAAATTTTTGGTATATTTTGGTCGCCGTAAACAATATGTTTGATTGGCGTTCTCTTTTGATAGTTTTCGGCATTAGTTACAAACACAATTTATTTCTCACTTTTCGATAAACGATTTTTTTTTACATCTTTTTGATGCGAGAAGTTCTCACCAACGTTACAGAACATGGGTTCTGGTTCACAAATTTTCAAATAACCTCAAAAATTAGATATTTTCTTATCAAAATCTAAATTGGGCCGACTATGGCATTCATTTATTTTTCAAAAAAAGCGTTTTCGAGATATTCGCAAAAAACTGTTCCTTGCAGTTAATAAAGCTATTTTCAAAAGTCTGGAGAACTAATTAATAGAACTACGCAAATTTTACACTGTTACAAACAAAAGTTTTTCTTTTCTTCAGCCGATATCTATACTGTTTCGATGATATAAAAATACACTAAGTTTCGACAAAAGGCTGTATTTTTTATTAGATTTTTTTTTTTTTTTGAAAATTTAACTAAATGTCCTTTCATTAAGCAAAAAAAAAACATTTTTTTCCAATTTTCTTAAAGCATATCATTAAGCCAAATTTGTTCCAAACGTATAAATCAATCAATTTTTATCATGGGCCAAAAAATAAAAACGTTGTGATAAAAAAATTAAAACATCCAAACAAAGTATATTTATACCAAGTACATGCAAGTCTACAACAAATCAACAATAAAAAAAACAACATTCATTTTGTTTGTGTAAAAACATTTGATACTGTCAAACAGCCAACATAAAGAAAACAAACAAAAAAAAAAAAAAAAAATCATGGCGCACTAAAATGTAAGCAAATTTTGACACTATCGAAAATAAAACAACTGAACAACTGATCACTTGCATGTACTTGTAATAAATATACTTTGCATCCAAATTTGATAAATAAAAAAATTTTTATTTTTTTGTTGTGTTTTTGATAAGAATAAGAATTGGAATGTTCTTCCTAAATTTGGAGTTAATGAGTATAAATGGTTGTAAATAAAAAAACTTGTGTGGTCCTTTTATTACTAGAAATCCGTTTAGACTTTAAATAATACTGGGAGCCCACTCTCTATTGTGATGCGAAAGAAAATGGTACCAAAGTCTATTTTGGAGCTTCTCGACCGCGTGCAGGAGAGGCCGAAGGTTCTCATTGATAACAGTAGGGTATCAAATTCTATTGACTCCCTTGAGCACCGTAGCTATGTGGGTTGTATTTGACTGTTTTATCGTGGGATGTGTTCTGACGTACGTTTGCTCGTAAAACACGTTTTTCCTCAAGAGCCCATCCTTTTGTTGTCGATTGGCAGGTGAATCGTACAACGCATTAGAGAGAGAATTCGTTTTTTTCCAGGACTGTTCGTATGTGGAATAATCTTCCTGCTGAAGTCTTCCCTCTAACTTACAACATGAATAAGTCCAAGTCGAATGTTCACAAACACTACTGCCTCTATCCTCCTTCCCATAACCTATTTTCCTAGTTCCAACAAAATGCAATGCATTAGTAGGGGTCATCTCCTGAGTGCTGGTCCTAACCGAAAAAAAATCTAGTGAAGGCTACTTTTTAGTGCATTTGTCTTTGTGTGACTTGTTTGCGATTTTTATACCCTCACCACAAAAGTGGAGAGGGTATTATGCGTTTGAGCTGATGTTTGCAACACCTTAAAATATTGGTCCAAGAGAAACCTTTAAGAACACTGCTCGAATCACAATCACTTTCTGATCGATCTATCGATGTCCGTCCGGCTGGCTGGCTGTCTATGTAAACCTTGTGCTTAATGTCCAGGTTTATTTCCGTGCGAAAATTTTTTATAATTCATCTCAGACCCTATAAAGCATATATGTATATTCTGGCTGCTTCAGTAATTCTAAGTCAATTGAGCCATGCCTGTCTGTTGAAAGCACGCTCTCTTAAGAAAAGCTCAAAAGAAAAGAAAAATATGGGTGTAAAATTGCTTCTAGTTATCCTAAGCAGCCTGGAATTGAAATCCTGCAAAATCTTTTTAGTTGGATAAGAGTTATGAATCCAAATGTGGAGCCACCACCTTAAAAAATTTTTAATTTTGTTACAAAAACTAACATAAATGTTACAAAAGGCGCGGATTGATAGTAAATTTTGCATGAATTCATTCTATGTGACAAGAAATCATACTGTTAAATTTCGTAAAGATCGGTCCATAATTTACCATAGGTCCCATATAAACTCTACTCTCGAGAAATAGTTAGGTACGCCTAAAACCGTAATTAATAATGTTAACATAACACAAGGGAACAAAGTTGAACTTTTTTTGTGCGCTCTGAAATTTGATTGCAAATTTTGAATAATTTGAGGTCGCTGATTTCAAATCTAATCTCCATTTTTCTCTATCAGCTCCAGTTTGCGAGATATACCGTTATGTCTAAAATTAAGGCACTTTCACTAGAATGAATTGGAATGTTTCATTGAAATCGGCGCACAACTTTTGATTTGATTCACAATTTACTGAGAAAACGATTTCCATACAAAAAGGAAAAAACACAAACATATTTAGGCCCGTTTTCACAACTTACCGACAGCTAAAAGTTGACTTTAACCGGCCTTATAAAAAGTGTTCCAATATTAAAACTTTACTTTAACCTAAAGTGAGCGATAAAGTAAATTAAGGCTTATCCTACCTGGTAGGTAAAAGTAAAGTTGTAATAATGGAACATTTTTTATACTTCCGATAATATCCTACCTTAAGCTATCGGTAAGGGCCTTAAAATGTTATTTTTGTGTGAAAATCGATATTCAGTTTTCTGAGTAAATTGTGAATAAAATCCGAAGTTGTGCACCGATTTCAATGAAACAACCCTCATTCTACTTGCAATTTCAAAATTTTCCTATTTTTTCTTCAAAAATTTAACGATATATCTGAAACTACAGGGCATATTTAAAAACAATGTAAGCACGGCTTAAAGATAATACTGTTGCCGGGTTTCGGATTTTTTTAACTGAATATAGTACACGGTTTCAAGTTATTCCAATATATGAATTGAAAGTGCCCTACTTTGGGCATTACGGTATATCTCGCAAACTAGAGCTGATAGAGATTTGAAATCAGCGACCTCAAATTATTAAAAATTTCCAATCAAATTTCAGAGCGCAAACTTACTGTTCCGAAGTGTAATTATATTTGGTATGTCACAGTTTTATAGGACTAGAAATAAAACTGTTAAATTTCCAATTTCGAAATTTGTTTTAATTTAGGTTTTGTAATACGAAATATCACTCTACAGAGTTTTGTTATGTCCATAATTTACCATGGGTCACAAATAAATTTCCCTCTCGAAAATAATTTTTGTTTGGCTAAAACTGTAACGAATCATGATGTTTTACTCAAATTTATTCAATTTAAGTTTTATATGACTTGAAATAAGAGCATAAAACTTTCTAATTGTCGGTCAATAATGTAACATATGTAGGTGTAAGCCGCGACGGATTTTGATACAGACGTTCGTTTATTAATTTACGAAATATTCTAATTATCGGTAGATAAGTAAGAGTGCTATTACTTGTTCTTTAATAAAAGCGTATTATTTTTCATAATGAAGATACATTCTTTTAAAATCTCGATAACTATGCTGTGCATATTTCTAAAATCAACTAGTTTATAGGCCGCCAAGAAAAAGAAATCTTCAAAATAAAAAACATATAAATCCCATTGATCTCAATTGCCCACAAGTTGGCTTTAAACTGTTCTGCCCCATAACTTAGTTTTGTTGGTGGTTTTTTCTTTACTCTAACCACAAAACTGCCACTATTTCTGTGTAAATTTAATGAAAACAATATTTCAAAAGACTGAAATTATGTGGGTGTATTTGATTATATGAAAACATGAAAAACCTAAAATGCAACGAAAAATAAATTTATTTTTTATTTTTTTGAAAAGAAAGTTGAACTTCTGGCATTTTGTATTACGACAGAAAGAAAGAAAAAACAAAATTTTAAATTTTAAAAAATGTTCACTAAATTCTTGCGTAAAATATCTTTTGTATTTTGGTCTAAAAGCAATAACTCAAAATTAAGCAGCACACATTTTCGGTGGCGATCTCAATTATTTAGGCGCCAATTACATAATTGGAAACGTCAAATGGAAATGAACAATGAGAAGCATAAAGTTATACCCAGACTGGTGTATTTACATAATCCCTGGACTTATTTGTTTACAAAATTTAATTTATTGAAATTTCAAATGTTTTGGGATCCAGAATTTGAGGCATCGGAATTTATAAGGGGCTCTAAGCAGGTAAGATTCAGCCATGGTCTGGAAATCGAATTCAAGTGAAATTGAAATCGAACAAATTTTTAAAACTATGCTGTGTTTAATGAACCTCAACTTTGAGGACAAATTATTTTTATCAAAACGGTTTAAAACTCAGGGCACAATAAAAAATGGAGCCTCCAACGAAGCAGGTTTGTAAAAGAGAAACGTAAAAGTTTTGCTTACATTATCGCTTACGGAAGACATGAGTTGTTTATGGCGAGTCCCCACTTTGAAGCAATACATTTTTGACACAAAAAGGGAGTAGCTTTGTTCATTTAAAAAAAATAATTGCAAATCTCCATAGATTCCATTTCACGTGTTTTCGATTTCCAGAACTTGCTAAATTGTTTGAACATACGGAAATTTAAAACTAGTCTTCGTTATCCATTCCATTGCACAATAACTCCCAGGCGCCACCGATTAATATTATTTCTTTGACAGGGATCTTCTATAAATCGTATTAGAAAACCAAGGACAGGTACTAGAAAAGCAAGTCCAAATAAAAGTTTAGTAATTCCAAGTGGCCATAAGGCTAGACTTTAATTATTTTCATCTGAAAATTCTATCTAAAATAGGCCAAATTTAAAATAGTCTTCAATGCGCAAATTTTACGACAATTTGCCGAGACTTATAAAAGATATTTTGAATAAACCTTTCCCTTTGTAATATTTTCATTTAGATAAAGTAAGAATTTACTTATGTGTCGATGATGTATTGCAACCGAACTTTAGTTGTGTTGTCAAATAAAAACTTATATTGGGTTAGGCAACTTTTGTCAGTTGCAATTGTGAGAGATTGGCCATTGTAAATAATACCCATGGTAAAGAATGGATCAATCGTAACAAAATTCTGTATTGATTTCTGGTATTAAACAAATCTAAATTAGACCAAATTTCAATATACTAGTGATATTTGTTTTAATGTTGGATACATTTTAAAGTGCTTATCAGAAGGGTGCTTTATATACGACCCATGATAAATTATGGACCGATTATCACAAAATAACATGGTGTTATCTCTGGCCACATAAAGCTAAATTGGACCAAATCTAACCACAATATCTATATTTGCTACGGTTTTAGGCGTATTTAATGGTGTTTTCTTTTCTGACAAAAATGTTCCATATATGCTACCATTCGTGTGTGTTTTTGTTCCATTCTAAAAATATATGCAAAAATGTGAAAAGTTGTCGTTTTCCTTTCTAAACATGTTGCAGCAATAAATGGAAAATTTGTTCCATTTCTTACCCGCAGTTATAACTGAGTGTGAGATAATACCCTTTTTTGCATCTGCGTAAAGTACTTTTTTATGCAAGCAAGTATTTTTTTTCTTGTGTTTGCGGACAATTTGCGTTATATTGTGATTTTTAGTTATATTGTGATGGATATAAAAACTTTTTGTTTTTCGTTTGTTTTACTTTTATTATATTTTTTTGTCGCAAAATTTTTAAAAACAGCTGACATTAATTATTGAAAATCAGTGCTGTTAACGCTTATTGGAATTGTAAGAAAATTTAATGTTGAAAATTGCTACAAGCGTGGTGAATATCGCTTTTAGTACAAACTTTGCATTCAATATTTAACACGCTAAATACACATTAGTGTTGAGTGTAAAACGTAGCTATTATTTTGTTCTATGTAATTTAGAAAAATGTATCACTTTGTAAGGGTTCGTGTAACCTAATAAATATATTACACAACTATAATGCATCATTATTTTTAGAAAAGAAAACACCGTAAATGATCTCACATACTCGGGTTTACATATATCAGGGACCGTAACAGTTATGAATTTTTTTTTTCATAAAAGTCATATGATAACATTTTTTTAATTTTTTGAACAAAGATAACAGTTATTTTTTTTTTTTTTTAACAAAAATAACAGTTTTTTTTATTAAAAGTATCAGTAATATTTGGATTTTTAATTTTTCGAGCAAAAATAAAAATTATGCGCTAAAAAAATGTGCGTGTTATAATAATTTAGTTTACTTGAAATATTTATTTTAACGTGTATAAGAAATCCCAATGATGATCACACACTTATATAAATATTAAAAGCCGGGGGGTGCTTTTTAACCATGGGAGGTAGGGCCATAATGGCTTTTATTCAGCGAAGCCACCTGCCGCGTCCTACTGGACGAAAAACTTCTAAGCGCGGCCGCAGGCCGCCAAGCGGAAAAACTTTAGTATGCGAAGCCAGATTTCAATACTTAACTTTAGTAAAAGGGAAAATCATTACCTCTTAATTATAAAAATAAGAAAACTATTAATCAATGTAAAACGGAAAAGTTCTTCAAAACTGAAATGAGAGATAAAGCCATTTCCTAATATAACTAATGTGTCCTAAGGCCATGATGGCTTTGCCTCCCATTCGAATGGAAAAAAAAATAAAAGGATTTATCTCTCTTTTGAATGCGAGATAAAGCCATCATGGTCTTACCTCCCATGGTATAAAAGCACCCCCCTTAAAAGCCAACTAAATTGTTATAACACGTACATTCTCTGTAGATATCAGAGAAAGCCAAAAAGTTATATTTTTAATACTTATAACCTATTCATACGCCACCGAGCACGAGTACAGGCAGGTATGACTACCAATAAGTATGAGCATGAATAAGTTTGTATATCGACCGGTATGAGTATGAACAAACACGCATGCTTATGGTTAATCCTTTGAATGAGTATGAGTAAAGGCATGTATCGTAAGTATCGACAAGTAACTTCAACATTTTGTAAGGTTATTTTAAAGCAAGCAGTGTTGCCACGACGTAAAAATGTATGTTAAAGTTATATTAAAACATAAATATTTGCTATCAAATTAAAATAATGATTCTAAAGCTATAATAAATTATAATCTATTTTACGAAAGAGGTTTTTTATAAAAATAATTAAAAAAGGAGGCTATCAACTATTTTGGGATCTTTTCTGTTTCTTTTTTTATGTTTCCAGCTAAAGAGAAATCTTAATCTAAAGCTGCGCTGCAGGCAGGAAATTTCATAAAATTCTTGATTCTTATTAAGACAACCGTGGATACCTTGTGGAGTTGTTTTTTCACCATAGCATGATGTCGAAGTCTTCTTTAAGGCTAACATTTTCGTTGGCATACTGATTGACTTCAGCAATTAAATTTTAAACCATTTTTTAACGTCTTACAAATGCAACTGGCAACAGATAAACAACTCAAACTCATAATATAAATGAATGTATTTACCTGTGATATCTCATTTCTTAACTGCCAATATGAATATTCGATTTTTTTTTTTGGATTACGGTTACTTTTTCTGTTTTTATTAAGAACGATTAAAATAACACGACGTATTTTAATTTGCATCCATTCAGTCATTTTTTTAGATTTTCTTAAATAAGAACGCAAATCTTTATATCACAGAATTTTTTTAAAGTCAACAATCGTTTTTCAATAAAATTTTGTTGAATTGTACGTATTTATTTGTGATTCAGCAATTTGGAAAAAAAAATTCTGGCAACATTTGTGAAAAAAAAAAAAAATGTTTGAAGTCAATGCTATAACTATGGGTGTGTCTGAATATGTGCGAGTACGAACCACAATAAGTATGATAACATACATGAATGAAATCAAATGCGCATGGATATACACAAGTATGAGAATAAACAGATACGAGTACGCACACGTATTGAAAATTGTCGATATGTGCTAGAGTACTTTAATTTTTTTATACCCATTGGCTTTCTCTGGTAGATATTAACTTTTATTTTTGATAAAAAAAAAAAAAAAATCCAAAAATTACTGTTATTTTTGATCAATAAAATATAAATTAAAAAAAATAACTTATTTTTGTTAACAAAATAAAAATCAAAAAATTAAGCTTCGTTCACAATCAAAAAAAACTATTTCTTTTTTTCCTACATATATCTTTTTTCTTCCCAAAAATGTAACTAAATTTTTTTTTAAAAATGTAACTAGAGTTGAGTCAACTAGAACTTCAGCAACAATTTGTATGAAATTGTTTCTGACGTTTAAAATAATTTTATTTAGTTTTGAATGAAAATTTTAACAAAATGTTGTAAAAAATAATAATAAATGCATAATATTTTGGTGGCTAAAATTTGCAAACGGTTTCTTGATGCAAAATGTGTGTAGTTACAAAATGAATTATTGCTCTATTATGAACACCAAGTGAAAATGTTTATTTGATTGTGAACGAAGCTTAACAAAGTTTTTCTTTGGATTCGAAAATGAATCATCAAGGTTTCGTTATAATGTGCTAAATTCCCATTTCATACTATTAACAAACTGAAGTTTATTGTTGATAGGATAAGCTATTCCTAAGCACATTTCACTGGTTGCTTAAGCCCAGATTACACTATCTCACAAGTCTTACGTATTCCATAATACTTTGTGAGATAGAAATCTAATGAGTTTTGTTGATACTGTCAAAAAATCTAATGTTACATGACAGTTTGTGTTCACACCATCACACAAAGTATAAACACTCACGCATAAACAAAAATGCAACCCTGATCCAATGAAAAGTATTGTTGTTTAGAAATTTTTCAAAAAACGATGAAGTCGTATGGGATGTCAAACTTTTTTCGTAATACTTGTCATTTTCGTGACACATTGCATTCACACTATCACACTTTGTCATATTACTTGAGTTTTTGACATGTATTAATACAAAGTATAATAGTGTAATCTAGCCTTTAGGCCAGATAATCAGCACAGAGCAAACAGAGACGTCACGAGACGGAAGATTTTGCGTTTTTTCCGTCTCTTCTAAAGCTGCCCTTTTTGCATTTTTTGTTTTGATTACGCAGTTCGTGTTGATAGTAGCGGCCTGTTTTTACACATTGCCACTTCACTACCAAAAAAACTTTTTCTTTCTCTTTCTTCGAAAGCTGCAAATGATTTAGGCATTTTTCAAACGTCACTTTTTTCATCTCTGTATGCTTTGTGACAAAAGCAACAACAATAAACAGTGAGTTTATCTTTTCTTACAATCCCAACCACAATTGGTTGATTTTATGTCAACTCTAAATATAGTTGTAAAGCCCTTATGCCACTACATTTTTTATTCATTAATTGATTCAGAATTGATAGAAAGAAACAGTAAATGCTAGAAAGGCAAACTATAAAAAATGTAAACAAAGTTTTTTAGTTTTTAGGGATGGCGTTGAGAATTTTTAAAATTGTATCAACAACCTTTAAAAATTATACCTAATTGTACTAAAAGATTATTTTAGTTGAAATTAATTTTTTTTATGTTCTAAAAAAGACCACAAAAAGGTATTATAAACCTTAGATTAAAAAGTATTAACAAAAAAGTACAATTGAAACAACTTAGCCATCCCTGTT
Source organism: Pollenia angustigena (assembly GCA_930367215.1). NCBI lineage: Eukaryota > Metazoa > Arthropoda > Insecta > Diptera > Polleniidae > Pollenia > Pollenia angustigena. The sequence goes on along the minus strand of OV884058.1, from coordinate 231,958,156 downwards.
CTGTTGATTTTATTAAATGTTGCCAACTTTTTGTTTATGAGAAACCTAAAATCAACAAGTTAGAGTGCTATATTCGGCTGTGCCGAATCTTTGATACCCTCCACCGACAGTTCGAATGTTTAAGGAGTAATATCTGCATGATGTTATTATTATCTTAAACTGTGACGATTTGTTATTAATTATGGTTTTAGGCGACTAAACTGTTTTCCGGTAGTAGGGTTTATATGGGGCCTAGGGTAAATTATGGACCGATCATCACGAACATCCACACCGTCATTTCTAGTCCTTTAAAACTGTGACGTACCAATTTCTGTTATGATAGCATTATTAATTGTGGTTTTAGGTGTACTAAACTGTTTTCCGGGAGTAGGGTTTCTATGGGGCCTAGGGTAAATTATGCACCGATCGTCACGAAATTTCACAGTATCATTTATAGTCCTATAAAACTGTGACGAGCCAAAATTTGTTATGATTGCATTATTTTTTACGGTTTTAGGCGTACTAAACTGTTTTCCTGTAGTATTGTTTATATGGGGCCTAAGGTAAATTATGGACCGATCGTCACGAAATTTCACAGTGTTATTTCTAGTCCTAAAAAACTGTGACGTACCAAATTTTGTTACGCTAGCGTTATTTTTTTACGGTTTTAGGCGTACTAAACTGTTTTCCGGGAGCATTGTTTATATGGGGCTTAGCGTAAATTATGGACAGATCTTCACGAAATTTAAGAGCGTGATTTCCAGTCAAATAAAACAAATTTTTGGAAAATCTTATCTCATTCGGTGCCTTATTCCAGCATTTATGTTATTTTTTGTAACAAAATTATCAATTTTTTTAGGTGGTGGTTCCACATTTTGATTTGATTGCTGGATTTCGATCCCAAACTGCTTAGGATAATTACAAGCAATTTGGCACCAAGTTTGTTTATTTCTTTTGAGTTGTTCGAAAGTGAGCGTGTTTTCAACAGACGGACATGGCTAAATCGACTTAGAATTGATCAAGGACCCAGAATATATATACTTTATGGGGTCTGAGATGAATAATAAAAAAGTTTCACACGGAATGACAAACTTAATATACCCTCTTCACAACTAATTACGGTGGAGGGTATAAAAAGCGCTAAATCGCTTAATTTGCCCATAAACCGCTGATTCAGTAGCACTTTTAATATTTCAAGCTTGAAATGTAAATTTTAAGTTGAACAAATTTACAAAAATCAAAATTCTGCATCACAGCAGCAGTATTGTACAGTTTTTATGCATTTACGAACCTCATATTATTAAAAAAATTTAAAATTGGAAAATTTAAATAAAATAAATGGTGATGATTTGCGAAAAGAAATAAATAAAAAGATGAGCAAGGCAAATACGCAAACGCATTAAAGAGTACCAATCACTAGATTTTGTATCATTTTCTTACGCATCGCAATAGAGAGTAGCCCCCCCCCCCCTCCCCCACCCAACAAATGATTTGGAATTAAGTCTCCTTTAAAAAACATGATAACATCAATCTGTGGAGAGACTTTGATTCAGTACACTTAAGTTAATTTAAATCATATAACTACTCCCTACTTCTTTTGGTTTTTGCCGACCAGTGTTTTCAGCTTTTGACGCCTTAAAAATTCTACGGTTGCAACTAAAATTGGCCTGCAATATATTTCTGCCATTTTTCCAATCAACCATACATAATTGATCCATTAATAATAGTAGCTAAATCAGTTATATGCCTAATGTGACTTATAAATAAACAAAACTGTTGCTTGGTTATTCAATTAATACAATTCACAATAGCGGACTGGGTTGGAAAAACTGCTAAGGACAAACTTAGTACAGGCATCAACCATAGTAAGAACCCACCATAATCTTAAAAGCACCAAACTCAACACAATTTAATAAATCTGTGTTGAATAGTTGTTAGTGAACGCAAATGAAATTTTTAACATTTTAGTTTTTACATTTTTTAGGCTGCTGTGGTTTTAACCAACATGATACGTTGTCAAAACTCTCTACAAATAAAACAGTTTGCTACGCCCATTGGCTACGAGCAAATTACCAGAGACATGCTTTTATCACGAGACGACTGCCGTTTGAAATTAGTTCGTTTCGAACCAGAGCACATACGTCGAGCCATAACCATGAAGGTGGCAACAAAACATAATTATGGTACGTTTTAAAAGCCCACATAAATTTTCATTATTTAATCAAACTTTAATATATGCAACTACAGGTCGGCGTTACTGTTTCATCGACATGTTATTTGTAGGACTGCGTAATACTAAAGACTTTGATTCTGTCAAGGAAGCTGTAGAAATAAATGAAATCTTAAGAAAACTGGACTCAGATTATCAAACACCTTATGAAATGTTATCTGTTCCTCATCGCATTGTTTTCGCAGAGATATTTATTCGTTTTCGACGTGACTATTCGGAATTGCTACCAGAACTTGTGCATCATCGTCGAGTATTTGATAACGATGACCGCGATTGGTCGGTGTGTTTTTACAAAATTTTATCATTTGATGTGCTCAATTATAATCCCAATAATTAAAGAAACTTAAATCAGATTCCATATTGTTTATAATACAACAAAATCATAAAAAATATTTTCCATATAAAATTCTATGCGAACGTTTACGTTCGAAATTGTTTCTAATTTCTAATTTAACGAAAAGTTGCCAAATTGAAGGAAGCACTTTCAACCTTAAGCAATGCCTTAAGTTCTTCAACGTCATCGGTTTTGCTTAAACGTTTGATAGTCTCAATATAAGTCTGATTTTCTTTTTGTAATTTGACTTTCTTTTCTTCGAGTAACACGATTTGAGCCTCGGCTAAGGCCTGACGGCGCCAAAAGTGCTTCATTAATTGAATATTGTTTTGTAATTCAGCTTCGCTCATATCTACATGGTTTTTCAAATTAATTGTTTCCATTTGAAATTGTTCTTCATCAACTTTACTTTCTTTTCTGGGTTCTTGAAAGTCACCCCACGGAACAACTTTTTCAGATTCTGTTTGAAATTTTCTACAGCTGGCTGCTAGGGACAATAAAAGTTCTCCATATCTTTGTAATTTTTGATATTTCTAAAGAATCTGATTCGTTTAGTTATCTAAAATTTAAGCAAAAAGAAAAAAAAATACTTACTTTCAACACCTTAAAACTTTCACTTGTTATAATTTTAAGTTTCTCATGGGTTTGTTCGCGATCAAGTTTTATTTCGTTCTCAGTATTTTTATGCTTTTGCATAAAATAAGAATGTTCTAATTTTAAGTCGCTCAATTTGCGTTTGGCTTCATTTTCCTCTTGCGCCAAATCTCTTTGTAACTCAGCATAAAGTTGGCAACTTCTTGACTCTATTTCGTTAAGTTTTTCGGACTCTGCTACGAAATTTCGTTGTCGTTTCATTAAATAATCGACTCGTTCATCTTTATGAGCATCCAATGAAATATTTTTAAGTGAATCAAGAAATTCTAACAATTGCTTGCGCAGATTTTTCATTTTGTTAATGATTGCATCTCTTAAACGATAACGTTTCTCAATTTCACTATTAACACGATCATCTCGTTTGTCCAGATATATTTGATAATCGGTTGATATTTCATTTTCAGCTACAACTTCAGTAGCATGAACCACACTTTCACAATTTAATTTTAAATGATTTGTGTTGTCATTTCTGTGTTCAATTTCGCGATAAAAATCATGCAAGATTTCAGAGGCTTGATTTTCATAAAGAAGTTGGTAGGTTTCTTGAAATGTTTTCAAAGTATCTGGGGCAAAAAGAAATGCGAGTCATTAGGAACTAGTTTGACATAAAAAAGAAGAAAGAAAATACTAAAACCACCTTTTAGGTAGTCCATCATTTGCAGTTGGGTAGAAAAGTTGTTCTTGTGCATTTCTTCCGTTGTAGCGATTTCGTCTAGAATAAGTTCTATTTTTTCATCTTTTTGCTTCATTACACGATTGACTTTCTTCTCCCAATCCTAAACTCACTTAACTAAAGATCTGTTTTAGAGTGAACTTATGAAAGAACCTACCTCCAATTCTTTTTTCATTGCTTTTAACTTGACTTCCCGACACATTTCTTCCCAACGTTGTTCATATTTTTTCGCCGTCTTTTTAGACATTTCATATTCTCGCTTCATAAGGTCCTACAAAAGGATTGGTTGCAATAAATGCCACTAAATCTGTTTTAATACTTTTCAATTAAGGACTTACTCTTAACTCCAAAATTTTAAACTCTTTTTCCTCTTTAAGCTTTAGTTCCATCTTTTCGGCATTAGTCAACTTTTTCTTTTTCTTTGTTGCTTTATCTGGTGGTTGCTCATCTTCTAAATGTTCCACAAACATTGGATCTGAAAGGGTTTCTTTTGTAATAGCTGAAGCCATTTTGGAATTGAAATACGAATTTTTTTGTTTGCAGAGGAAGTTTTTGATATAAAAATATATTTAATTTTTTTTTTTTTTTAAATACAAATTCATATAGAAGTAGAATTGGAACTTTCCAAGGCCCATCTATCAGGTCTGCTTACTTGTACAAAAACAAAAAACTATTCTTTTTAGTTGTCAAAAATTTACTACCACATATACAAAGCAAAGGAAAAAACGTGTATGTGTAGCATACCATAAACGTAAACATGCACATGTAAGCAAAATGTAAACAACTTTTGACAACTAAAAAGAACATAAACAATGATCATCACTGATGATGATGATTCATCAGGCTTCTTGCGCAGACCTTTTCAATGGGCCTTGGAGCTTTCCATATTCAGAAACTACAGCCATTTAAAGTTTTTTTACATTTTCATATGAAAAAATTTACTTTTTATGAAAAATGTGGGGGATCACAGATAAACGTTCTTTTCTCGACTGGAGCATTATTTAAGAAACTACAGCCATTTAAATTTTTTTTACATTCTTAAGGTAAAGGGTGTTATTTTTAGAGTGTCACAACTTTGAGCTGGCATCACTGCTTTATTTGAGCACCCATTTAACAGCTGATAGCTGCATTTTGTTAAGTTTGCTTTGAAATTTCATTATGAATCAGCAACGCAGACAAATTGTTGAACTTTATAATCAAAATAATTCGGCGATTTTGCTGAAGCAGAAGTTGATATAGATTTTGAATTTCCATTCAAAATTTTATTTGAATGAAAGATTATCAATAACAATTTTAATTAATTTTCATGTTGTAAAATTCCTTTCTTCACAAAAAGAATTTAATAAAAATTAAATTTCATGAACTTAAGCCTAATTAAAAATATTAAAAATTTGGATTAAAAACCATAAATAGTTCAACAAAATAACCACAATACTAATTATTGTTAAAAGCTAGGGCACGAGCTCTATGTGTACATTTGTCCTTCAAGTTGTGCTGAAAAAGGTCAACAGAAAAGAGAAAGACAAAGTGAAAAAACTAAAAATGTACTTGGACTTCAAGAAAAATTCTTGACGAAAGTACGAAAAAACAGAAGTAAAGGAAAAAACATGTAAAGTCAATTAAAATGGATAATCATTCAGGAAAGCAAATTTCGATCTACCAAATGTTAAAATACAATTTGGTTTAAGGATTGATGTTTGACTAGTGACGTCAGCAGTCGTCGATGGCTGCGAGTGTAAGACGGCAAATCCATCTGAGGAGATCGAGTGGTTGCGATCGAAACATGTCATGGTAACCTGCCGGCCAGGGTTCGAGCCCGAGCCACGTCAAGAATGAAAGATTATCAATAACAATTTTAATTAATTTTCATGTTGTAAAATTCCTTTCTTCACAAAAATAATTTAATAAAAATTAAATTTCATGAACATAAGCCTAATTAAAAATATTAAAAATTTGGATTTAAACATTAATTTCATCAAACTTTCTTTCCAATAAAGCTAGTTTCATTAATATTAAAAACATATTTCATTGTTTTATTGCTATTTAAACTTGTGTCACTCTATAAAAAAACACCCTTTATATGCATCGGAGAGATTTATACTGGCTGCCAATTTTTTTATATAAATACAACTTTCCACCTGATATTGGAGTTTTGAATAGCATTTATTAAAAAACCATCTACTGCCATGTACTGGATAATAGTGCTGGGATACTATCGATATTTATCGATAGTTCAGATTTGACTATCGCTATATCGATATTACTATCGATTGAATGTTTGTACTTGTGCAGGAAAACTTTAGCTAGTTTTTTATCAGTTCGTTGTTTTTAACACTTTATTGAACGTATGAGACGTATGTTATGTATATACGCACGTTATTTAAATGACAGTTTTTTAAAAATTGATAAGTACCTTTCTGAAGGAACCAAAGTTGCAGGGACTATAAGATATTCTATTGCAACTTTAAATAATTTTCTAAATTGGTTTTGATTCTCAACCCAAAAAGGTAATCAATCTAGTGGACTTATCCTCTAATGGTCGTTCATTGTTTTGTCCTATGCTCGCAATTGAATTTGGATTTGCATTTGTGTTTTACAACATTACAAAAATATTTGACATTTCAGTCCCTATATAAACATGTACAAATTTCGACTTAAAGGCCTTTAATTAGCAGTAAAAATCACAGCTAAGCAATCCATACCACTTGCCATTCTTGTTGTTTGTATTCATTGCTGTAATTAAGCGAGAATTAATAATAGCAAGTAAAACTTTGCGGCAAAAAACTATGTGTGTATAGCTGCTGTTAGATGTCTTCATAGCTGTATTTTAAATAATAATAATATCGATATTGATATTTTTTCTATCGATATTTTCGATATTTCAAGACTATCGATAATATCGATAGTACTATCTATAGTTTCCCAGCACTACTGGATAAGACATAAAACAATGTTAACTTAATTCGCATAAGGGCTTTTACGACGTCGTTTTTCTTGATTCCCTTCTGAAGCAACTTACGAAATCCCTTTGCGTTCATACGATGATTTTTGGTTGCATGTTTTTTTTTATTTTTATAGCAGGGCCTTCATTATTCGCTATTCGATTAACCGGCAGTATCAATTATCGGAAAGCAAAAATAAAATTTTTGGATTGATTTAAATTTTTTCGCAACGATTACCTCTTTTATCCGAAATTACCTGTGTTATCCGAAATAACAAACAAATTATCCTTTTTTCGTTTACTTTTGAACAATCAAAAAAGAGGAATTTTCCAACGTACTGGAAGCATGTTCTGCCAAAATTACTTTTTTTTCTCATATTTAAATATTTACATAATAATACATAATATATTTAAATAAAATAAGGAACACAAAAAAAAAATTTCTAATCAAGAATGCTGCCGGTCCGATTTGCTACTGATAATCGAGGTCTCACCGTACTTTCAACCTGACACTTCAAGGTAAGAAAAATAATAAAACATAATAAGAAGAAGGTAAAAAAGAAAAATAAAAAACGACACGAGCTACACCGTTCGCTACCAAACAAAAAGAGAAGTCGTAAAAGTCCCCGTGTGAATTTAGTTTTAGATTTTGAACTCGAAGGTGACTCTTTAACTTCAACATTTATTTCAATGTTTATTTCTAAGATGTTTCAAAAGAACCGATTTTGACAATACAAGACAAGCCTTTTAAACATTTAGGACTTGCCTGAAAAAAAATCTTTGTCTTTTTTAAAATACTGCTAAACTTGAGAACTCATTGCTTAAAAAATTATTGAAAATACAGAATACCTTAAAATTATTTATAATTCTCAATAAACTTACCAACTGTTAGATATGAATGTACAGTTTTTAAAGTATGTATATTAGAGTGGGTAAATTTGTTCGGGCCCAAAAAAAGTGACAAAGCGTATAGCAAAATCGTAATCTACGCAAAATTCTAAGAACTTTTCCTAAAGAAACCATGGTTCTAAAATCAAAATCGAGTTCCGGTTTTTACTTGAAAGTTTGGTGCTCAGAAAATCTAAAAAAAATAATACTTTTTTGGAAATACATATTTATTGCAATTGGTGGATAGTTGGCCTGACTCGCTGAAAGAGGGCTTGTTTAAAAGAAAATTCTCTCACCTTTCTATATCTGTGCTCATTTTTAGAAAATTCTGTACATACATAATTGGTTAGGAGATTTTGTCATGTTCATAGCCAAGCTGGTAAAATAAAAAAAATTTTTTTTTTTTTTTTTTTTTTTTGTTAACCCAATTTTCTATTTTAAATTCACTACCTTTTAAAAAAAGAAACTAAATAAAAAAAATTAAATTACCCAATAACAATTTTTCTCATTTTGCGAAGCACTAATGGTACATTCAAAAAAATAAGCGCAGTGGTAACCCAGTAAAAAATGGTGCTTACTGGTAAGCAGGTTTGTAAGGGAGAGAAGCACAATTCCCCCTTACAAACCTGCTTACAAGACGCATGCTTTTTATATGGCGAATTTCCACTTGGAAGCACTATTTTTTGTAAAATCACTGCGTTTTTCATGGCTTACATTATTCCGTGAAGGAATAGCTTCCAACAACCGCAGCTTTTATACCTTTGATTAATTGCTTCAATACTGTTGTATACAGTACAACAGCAAAAGAACAAAAAGCAAAACAAACACACAACACAGTTAATATGTAATTTTTAAAATAGAACGAAACTGTACGCAAATTAAAAAGAAAACAACAACATATATTTGCATAGAAATTGACTACACAAAAATTTGCTTGTGTCCTGTCTGCTCAAAAACAATTTGCCGACTGATTGCGTAATAAAAAAGAAGTAATTTTAAGCATCTGTTGTTTTCGATTACATGTCGGGAATAAACGTAAACACGTTTTGAAATCATTGCAATACAACGTGCTTCCATGTAAGGGATTAACAGAAGCACTTTGAACTTTGGTCGTAATTTTCTTCTTTTAAATGATCATTTCAACTACTCCCTTACAACCTGCTTACTTATAAGGGATTATGCGAAGCTATAAAATAATTTTCATTTACTTATATTAAAAATTTACTTCAATGGTTTTCGCTTCCCTGTTGCTTCTAAGTAGTATGTAATAGCCAGCGCATATATCAGCGCTCTTGTACTTTTCTTGCTTCCGAAAACCTTAAAATTTTTTACTGGTAAGCGAAACTTTATGTTTCTCCCTTACAAACCTGCTTCGTTCGAAGCTCCATTTTTTATTGGGTAACGACTTCAATAAAAATGTATTTAAAAGAATAAATACTGGCCGCACCAGAAATTAAACCATTACATCCTGGGTCGCAATGCCTAACATAACCTTTAAACCATAACAGCACTTATTTACTTATGCGCTTAATACGAGTTTTTGTATATTTTTTAAATAATGCTTGCTATTCTTGAAAATGCGTCGAAAAAGTGAAAATTTTTATTAAAAAAAAAATTATTTTTGCTTACCAAACATTTCAAAAATGGAATAAACTTGAGAACTTTAACGGTAAATTGTGTGAACGATATAATTACAAACTTTTCAGTTTCTCATTACCTATTTATTTTTTGTTTTTAAATTATTGCCCTTATTATGTAAATCGCAACGCAACGCCAAAGAATTACAAAAATTCATGAAGCGTTTTAAAATTTTCCACGCCACAAGTAATGAGGCGTTTGAAATTTTAAAACGCAAAAAGAATTTCTGTAGAAAGCAACAACAAAATTACAAAATATTTATGACTTTGTTTTTGCTTTCAATGTAATTCTATGGCGTTACGTTGCGAATTACATAATTAGGGCCTAGGTTTCTTACTTCACCATTTCCAATTGTATTTCAGAATTTTCTAACTATATTCCAGAAATTTCCAATTTAACTTCAAAAATGTCCAATTGTATCTTCTGAAAGTGTCCAATTGTATTTCAGAAATTTATGTTTTTATAGCTAATACAATTTTTTAAATTGGAAATGGACGACAGCAATTTGTTTGAGCCGCCATTTACTGCAAGCATCTACCGTATACTGATCTAGGGTTACCGGCACGTATTCAGGGAACTGAGCGATTTGTTCAATTGCTTACCAATGTTTCCCACCTGCCATAGAATATAATTGAGATAATATTTTGGCAGTTACTATTAAAAGCCGCAACAGAATACCACTAATGGATAGCAAAAAAGATATTGTATGCAAATTGCAGCTATAGACCGAAACTAAATTCATTTACCCCCGGCTTGGCCAGAATTTTTTTTATAAATTTTTTATTTTAATCGGTTCTTTTTTTTTAAGTTGTGAATTTTCAAAAAAAATGCGTTTTAATAAAAAATAGAATGATAATAAAACTATTTTTTTTAAATTTTTTTATTTTCAGCTTTTGCTTAAATTTTATTTAAAGAAATTTTCGTTTAATTAAGTTTGGATTAATAAATTCTATGGCATTTTGACAAAACATCTGAAGTCAAAATTAAAAAGTTAAAAAAATGGTGTTAATCGTAAGAATTTTCATTAAAAAACTTGTTTGCTTACGTTTTTAATATTTTTTTTGTATTATAAATTTTTGTTTTTCACCGAGTTTTTTTTATCTTTTTTAATATCTTGTCTCCACATAAGATGTTTTGTCAAAATGCCGCAGAATTCTTTTACTTTAATCAACTTGGAATTAAAATTTAGTTAAATTATTTTATTTAACTTTTGTGTATCACAGTTGTAACAGCTTAAGGTTTCTTATCAGCTTGACTATGATTATTTTGACAAAAACCTCTTAACCAATTATTGATGTACAGAATTTTCTAAAAATGAACACAGATATAAAAAGGTGAGAGAATTTTCTTTTAAACAAGCCCTCTTTCAGCGAAACAGGCCAACTATTCACCAATTGCAATAAATATGTATTTCCAAAAAAGTATTATTTTTTCAGATTTTCTGAGCACCAAACTTTCAAGTCAAAAACCGGAAGCTCGATTTTGATTTTAGAACCATGGTTTCTTTAGGAAAAGTTCTTAGAATTTTGCGTAGATTACGATTTTGCTATATGCTTGGTGGGCAAAAAAATTTACCCACCCTAATGTATATGGGCACTTCCACAGAAAAGCTCTCTTTTTGTCACGTACGTCACCTAGCAATTATTCTTGTATTTTAGAGCCACGTTGTTAAAATTTTTCCTCTCTTTCCCTTAAATGAAACCCTAGTTGCACTCTACGCCCAAATGCAAAAAAGTAAATAATATTTTCATTATTCTTTGAGAAACAATAAAAAATGGTTGGTGACGTTACGTGACAAAAAGTAGACATTTCTGTGGAAATACCAATATGTATGTGAATTTTTGCAATTTGTATTACAATAAAAAAATTAAACCACACTTCTTTCTTTTTTGGCCAAAAACAAAAATATTCGAATAATTCAAGACAAAAAAACGGTTTGTCGAATAACTCAAAACCCGTGTTTTTAAAACCCGCTTTAAAAATCCCGGAAAATTGGAAAAAACCCGGTTTTTTTAAATAATTCGATAACCGATTTGAGAACTCTATTCCTGTTAAATTATTTAGCAATAAAAGTTCAATCGTTTCTTCATGAAATTTTAGCTCAATACAGCGCATATAAATTTTCAAGGTAAATGTACTGAAAAAATTTCCATTTTATGAGAAATATGTTTTGTGTGCTTTATGGCTAGGCTTGCCAGGCGGCCTTGATTTTTGTTGATTTACAAGAATTTTCAATGCTCGTCAAGAAAAAATATGTTTTGACAAGAATTTTTAAAGCCATACCACATTTTTAAAATTTGTTAACAGCTTACAGTTTTTTCTACAGGGGATAAACAAAGCTGTGGAAAAAACAAATGAATATTTTATCGTTTTGTTTTAGTGTACACATTTGTTTTAAATCGATCGAAGGTACTGTTTTACTTATTTAACACTTATAACACTAGCCAACAAGGCTTGGGATTGGAGCAACCAAATAACTTTCCTAGGGTAATTTGTTGGGCTGTATTCGAATCTGTAATTGGGTTTTCTCTATCCCATCAGGTTTTCAAGATACAAAAAATGGTTTTATTTGTTTCTTACATAAAAAAATATTTGAAAGCCAATGAATTTTCAAAAGTGAATGGCGTTATTTGAACGGTTTCACGTATTAGAGTCCAGCATGCTTTTGTCTCAAAATCCTTGATAAATTCTTTCAATTTTCATTAAATCTTGTTCTCGCTCACTGCACCTAGTTTTTTTTTTTTGGAAAAATCTAAATGCGAGTCAGCGTTGCCATAAGATTTGGAAGGAAAATCTTCTTTTGGCGAACAGAAAATCTTATTTTGAAGAGAAAAATCTTAAAATTTTCTATAAAGTAAAAATTATTAATTTTTAAAAGAAGCTACTATTTATTTACAATGAAATACGTAATTGCGATATTTATACAAAATTAGATTGTAGGCTTAAAATTGTGTTTTAAGTTATATTTTCCAAAAAAAAAAATACATTTTAAATTAATTTAATATATAATAAATAAGAACGTAAAAAAGTTCATCTATATAAAGAAGTTTCATCGAAAGTAATTATATTCTAATATTAGAGATGTATAGATTATGGGCAAAAAAGTTTTGGTTTTGGGAGCCATGAAGCTCATACATCATATGAAATCTTAAGGGTTCTTAATTTAATATTATATATTTTGATATCGTTGTTATATCGAAGGCATTTTGAGAAAATCGCATTTAAAAAAAGCTCATCGAAAGATATTGATTTTCCTAAATATATTCCGAATGAAATTTTTATTAAAATAATGTTGGTATACTTTTTAAAAGACATTCGCAAGTACTTTGTTTAAAAATAATCATAAACATGGAATGTAGAATTTTCAAACCAAAAGCTTCTTAACCCTATGATTCTCGGTAACTTTTTACAACTAAGTTCTCCTCTTGGTCCAGGCAGACCACAATTAGAACAGCTTAAACCCAATTAAATAAAAAGTAAATAAATATATTTTTTATTGATCGTATGCCTATTATGCTGGATTATACGAATTTATTATATACATAGTTTTATTATTTTATTTTACATGCAAGTTATCGAATATGTAGTCCTTAATTTTGCACATTGCTTTTTCGCATCTACCACACTTTTTATTCAAACTTGATTCATTCAATTCAGAACATATCATTTATAGTATTCACGGTTCTGTTTTTTCGATATTTTGTCCTATTTGAAAAACATTGCAAGAAAACAAGAATTTTGTCTGGCCAAGAGGGTAATTTCATAGACTTTTACATAAAAATAGAATTTCACACCACTAGTTTGCTGCAATTGAATCCAAATTAGTTTCATTCGATTCAGCACGTATCATTCCCAATTTGGTCTGGCCAGACCAAGACGGTAATCCTAGGGTTAAGTTCCAGTAGTTTTACCTTTTGGTACTAAATACATGAACGTTTTTGTTATTTAATAAAATAATCTTTATAAAAATACATTTTTTCTTTTCACAAATAATTTTTTTCAACAATATTCCCAAAATGAACAACCACGAATCTAAGATACTCTTTTAATGTTTTGTATGCCCAGAAATAATAATTCATTTTAGTACAAAAGTGAGCAAAACCAATAGACAACAAGCTGATATAAAACCTAATTGTTTTAAAAATTTACTGTTAAAAAAACCGTAAAAAAATTATGTATGTTGTACAAACTTAAAATTAAAAATCTTTATTTCTAAAAATAAAAAATCTTAATTTGAGAAAAAAAATCTTCAAATCTTATTTTGTTCAAAAAATCTTCAAAAATAAGATAAAATCTTAATTCTGGCATCGCTGATGCGAATGAAGAATATGCAAAACACGTGTCCACGGTTTTTCCAAGTTTCTGACTCCAAAACCAAAATAACGTAAGTATGCATATTTTAATGATTCTGATATTGCATTTTCTTTTTTTCCAACCAAATATTCACCACACACAAAGCAAAAATACCTTGAATCAGTAACACACGATCTCCCTGATATGCTTAGACGTTACTATTATGAAGATTTAGAATGAATGCGGGCTTCTGTCAAATAAATATATGTGAAATTGGACTGTCAGTATTGACTGTTTCACAGTTTTGCCAGCATGCGGTAAAATATGAACAAAAAATTCCAGATTCGAGTTCAGTGCACCCAAAAAAAAGATACCTAGCAAATTCAGAAATACACCATATTTATTACCAAATGTATTGCCAGGAGGAAAAATATAATTGCGGCGATAATCGATTTCGTATTGCGAAAGATACTTCCTTCGGGAAGAAACGTGTCTCGATAGCAATACTCTTAAGTAATACGAAAGCGATTCTGCTAGACGATTAAATAGCAATATTGCCAGATAACCGCTTATAAGAAAATAGGAAGATATCGCCAAAATGTCATTAAAACGATTACAAGTTTTTGCATTTTAAGAAATAATAATTTTTTAAAAAAACATTTTTTTATTGTATTCATCATTTTTCATTTTCCGAATTTATTCTATGAGCTAAATTTCAGTTATGTATTTTATAAAGCTTTTTTGTAATGGTTCTATTCCTTCAATTTTTCAGAAATGTCTTTATGCACTACCAGACTATTATATTGTATTTATTATAAAAATAACAATAAATACAATTAAAAATTTAATAAAAAAATACAAATAAAATTCTCGTTTCACGGTGTTTGTAAGTGAACTCCTCCTGTATGTGTATTTGTTAGGTTGAGAATAGGTTGTAAGGTATATTTCATATCGCTAGAGGGTGTAAAATAAGGCAAAACGGGTAAAAGCTTAAGTTTAACTTATCAACCAGTTTTCTTAATATTTGGAATGCAGACACTGTAACATCCGAAAGGAAAAAGGGAATAGGGCAAGAAGGGTAAAAGCTCCCCCTCCCTATATATTCCTAACTAATCAACCGGTTTTTTTAAGCTTTGGCATGCAGACACTCAAGGCGAATTTACACAAGGTGAACTTATCTTGCTTCGTAAGCAACAGCTGATTACTAACCTTGTGTCAAAATGGTATACCGTCCTGTTGGTTCTGGGGAATCTTAACTAAATTCTTTAATTTTCGATTAAAATTGTGAAACTTAAAACTTTTTTAAGTTATAAAATTTCAAACAAATACAATTTAATATAAAAACAAAATTAAATATTTCTTTAAATTTTTGACACAACATTAAAATGTTTAACAGTGTTGTAAAACGTTTTCAAAATAAGACCACCTTGTATGAATTCGCCTTGCAGACACTGTAACATCTGAAAGGAAATAAGTAATAGTGCGTGGAATAAGGCAAGAGGGGTAAAAGCACCCCCTATTTATATCTTTTTAACTAATCAACCGGTTTTCTTAAAATTTGGCATGCAGACACTGAAACTTCTGACACAAATAAGTTATACGGCAAAACAACGTTTGCCGGCTCGTCTAGTAATATAATTTAAATAATAGCAAAAATTAAGAAACAGAACAAGATAATACCTTCTTTGTTAATGAAACAAAAAACATTACCTTTATTTACACCATGTACGACACTTCAGTTAAATCTTTCTTCGTTTTCCGTAAAAATTGCGAAGATAAATTTTGCAGTTTGCCTTTACTTAATTCTCCTATATCTGTTATATTTATTGTCGTGAAGATTACGCCTTTTCTTATATAATATAATTAAAAAAAAGGTAGTTAACCAATAACATTTGAGGGTTTAACTAATGGTTAAGAAAAAGCTGGAAATAATATTTTATTTGTTAAACTGTTATTATTAGCTAAGTACCCAGCGGGAAATTTGAGTCAATTGGTCTAACAGACTGGTCCTGGGAGTTGTGAAAATAGAACAGGTACAAAAAGAAAGAACTCATAACCAGTGAAAGGAGAACCAATCATGTAACTGCTTTATGAAGAACAAAAACGTAGAAAAAGTTATGAATTACAGTATAGTCTTCACCGGTGGTGTGAAACATTAGAAAAAGGATTCGTATATGATTTTTAAATATTTTGAATTTTTGTTTTTGCCAAAACTCTCTCGTTGTGTGAAAATGGTACACCTCAAAGAATCATTTCTTTTCGATCATAAAAATTAACTTTTTAAATCAGTTTTAAATCCAAAACATTTAGAAATTATTATTTGAACATGTGAATATTTTATATGTTTTTTTTAAATCGCTAAAGTGATAAATTAGTTTTTTATCATCAAAAGTGATCTGAAATGAATCATTTAGATGATTTTTACAAAAAATTATCACCCAAATAATAGCTGGGAATATTCCCTACATTCCCAGCAAACACAAATTAAATGTTTGAAAACTAATGTCGGCTTTTTTGAATTTTATTAAGAAATTCACAAAGAGTCATCTTTTTTTGAGAATGCTTTTATTTTGTAATTCTATTTAAACATTTTATAACAAAATATATTTAAGAATTGGTCTAAGTTAATATCTTTGGGTACGTTCGTTAATGCATCACTGCGCTGCATCAGTGATTTCAAATAGTTATATTATATATCAGTGAAGTAGAAATGGGCCAAAAAATTGTTAAAAACTCTCCAAAAATAATAGTCACACAATAAAAAAAATATTATAATTATTTTTTTATCGGCATTAAAAAAGTTTGCTTTTTTGATGCAGCGCAGTGATGCATTTACGAACGTGCCCTTTATCAATTGCACATCAACATTTATTGTTTGCTGGGTATAATTCACCACTGTAATGATATTAACTTTATTAAAAAAGAAAACAAGTCAGAAAGCCCGACTACCTGATACCTTACACCAAATATTGTGGTGAAGGGTATCATATATAAACATTTTCGAGAGCATACCATATTTTGGACTAACGAGCAATCATGGACGCGCCAAAACAAACTTATGCCCCATAGCTTCATATACTTCTAGAAGTTATATTTATTATTATGTAGTCAATACTAATATTGATAAAGTTGTTAAGGAATTAAAAGTTATTTTCGGGAATAACATTTTTATGAAAGCTGGGGTCATATATAAACCGATTCAAATAAATTTTCTTTAGATGATTGATGTTGGAATAAAATATTCTTGGACAAAGTTTTATTTAAATACCAGCATTATAAGATAATTTCCGGTAAAAAGGTTGTATGGGGGCTATGTTAAGTTATGGGACGATTCTTACTATTCGCACTTATGACAATTTAAACATATGTACCAAATTGTCTCTAAAATTGTGAAGTGTACTTTGCGCACAGATGGACAGACATCGTAAGAGCGATTCAGGAGTTAATTCTAAGTCTATCGGTATGGGAAAAGAAGGGCGAGAACTATTTTTTTTTATGTGTAAGTCTGTGCTTGTACGGCTCTTGTCTTATTGACATGATTGCTAATTTATAGGCGAGAGGAACGAGTGGAAAAGAAACGAATAAACAGATGCATGTACTGTATTTACGTTTTGCTTTTTCATTCGTTGTTTCATTTCGTTATTGTTTTCAATATCAAAAAAGCACATGTCGTCAACATGACATGAATCATTTGAACGGCAATTCATGTTCAAAGAAGAAAAAGGAAGAATCTTGTCAATAAGACATGAGCCGTATGAACTCAGACTAACAGACATCAGAAAAACCCCATATTACTGTCTCGACGTATCGTTTTTAAGGTTAGCTCTTCTTTTCGAGATATACGGTTATTTCGTAAATGAGAAGGTTGCACAGCACATATTCGCGTAACTCTAAAATAGTTTCGTTTATTGAATAAATTAAAAACAGCGAAATTCCTCAATAGAATTACTGTTAAGTATACATTAATTATATACATTAATGCTACGTAAATATTTCATTAAATTTGACAGATGCTGTTATTTCTACAATTCAATAGTTATTTAAATAAATGTAACTTAATTAATAAATTTGAATAATTGTAGCCCAAAAAGGTAATCATAATCACTTTTTTCTATAACTATCAGGGGTGTGCTGGAAATCGCAAACGCAAAACGCAAGAATTTTAAAACTCGTTTTTTAGTAAGATTTCTGTAATAAAAGAATTTTATGACAATTATTATACAAACATTTCTCTATTAAACTGAATTTTATAACAAAAATTATAAAAATTTAATAAAAAGTGTATTATAAACAGCCTCCAAGTTCTTGCGTTTTGCGTTTGCGATTTCCAGCACACCCCCCTATATGTCTTCAATCGTGTTTAAAAGTTTTTCATTGCCCGAATGTAATACATTTCGTAGCCCCAATGAAACTACGAATTGCATTAATGTAACTTTCATTAGTATTATGTACGTTTTCATTAAATTAATGAAACTTTTCATTACATTAATATAAGGGGATAAACATAACGGTTCTGTTCCTGTTACGAAGCGTTTTTCTTTCAGTGTAAAGCCTGGCACTCTGTTCAGTATTTCGTGCGAAATGTTTTCAAACTCAATATAAAAAAAATTTCTGTGAAATACAAACGAAAAAATGTTGATATAGTTGTACTCTGTTTATATACGAAAAACATGCGAAATGTTTCTAGCAACATTTTTATTTTCCGTGCGAAACAAGTGCAGCTCCTATTATTTCGCACGGAATTTTAAGCAACAGCTAATCATTTTTTGTAATTTTTTATTTTTTTTTTTTGTGAAGTGGAGTTTATAACAAGCGTTTCAAAAATAAAAATGTAGAAGAGTGCAAAAATTAATAATCAAATGAAATTTTTTTGTTTTTACTATAGAAAATAATTAAAATAAAATTGTTTACTTTTTTTAATGACATTCATCAAAACAAATGGTTTTGTCATAGATGGGGGTAGTGCACTTGTTTAAAATTATTGTAATAATTTTGTTAATGTTAAGTGATGATCTGAAAATTTTCAATCTCAATACACATAATTGACTATAATGTTAAAACATTTTGTGCTAAAAAGATAGTTTGATTTAAAATCCAGCAATCATCGGTTTATTGCAATTTTTTTTTTTTCTTCACTTATTTGACTAAAAATTTTGCACACAATTTGAAATACAAAACTTGTGTTTGCATGATTGAATCCAAGAATTATTCCGTTATTGACAGAATTTCATTTATTTTAATTTTCTATGATTATGCATATCATCGGAAAATCGAAAACCATGCAAGTACAAAATTAAATTTTTTTTAATTTTAGTGATTTTATGTTTTCGTACAGCTTTTTCATTGCAAGTTCAAATTTTGAACTACAAATTTGGACTGAGTGCAGATTTTATGCAGACAATCACAGTTAGCGATAGTGAAAAAATTTACAATACCAATTAACTTTTTTAGTGCTAGTAAAAAAAAAAAATACCAATCATCACTAAAGCTGGTACAAATTTGTAAAAAATAATTTATTGCGTTTATATTTAGTGAGAGTGCAATGTTGATTTAAGTCAACATTTATTGTGCTACCCCCATCTATGGTTTTTGCTTACATTCAAAAATAATGTTGCATACTTGCATTTTTCGCAGGTTCGAACAGAGTACTAGGCTTAAGGCTAAACTTTTTTTAATCTTCGCTGTCATTTAAGAAACATTTTGGCAAAAACAAAATAATTTATAAGTAAAATTTCAAAATATTTGTTTTTTTTTCAGTTGGAAAGTGCAGGTTCCCAGGCAGAAAAAGACAATCACCACGACGCTGTGCCGACGTTGCAGGGGGTACTATCAACATCAATACAACGCACTGTTTACCAAATTTACAATGTTGTCACAATATTAAAATGATAACGCCAAATGTGCGTCTTCCAACTCTTCTCTTTAGTGTTGTCACCAGTGTGACCATATTAGCTTTTTTCGAGCTAAATTTAGCTTTATTTTTTCCTTTTTAGCTTGAGATATTTCATTTAGCTTTAAACTTTTTTCCAGCTTTATTCAACTATGCATTTAGCTTTTCCTAGCCTTTTTGTTAATTTCATATTTATATTTTATATTTTAAAATAAATAAAACAGTTTCTCTGAATAAACTTATGTGTGATTTTGTTAATGGGTAATAGTCTGGCAGCGCAGAAGAAATCACTGTTGCATATTTTATTTACATACAAAACGGTGCTGCGAGGGGAAGAATACAAAAGTTTCGCTAATTTAAAAAAAAAAATTGAGAATTTTGGTCAAAAGTAACACTTCGAAAAATTTCTTGAATAAACAATAAATTTATGTGATTTATAAGAACAAAAAGCATACATATTTCTGTTCCATATTTCAGTGATAATAGCAATACCACAAATCAATTATTGAACAAAATCAAAGCTAAGAGTAGGGAATGGTAAATCGATTTCGATTCCAATCGAAAATCGATTTCGTGTTTAAAAAAATCGACTTTTTGCAATCGAATTTACGTCTGCGATTTTATACTGAAATCGATTATTGGGCTTTTAAAATCGATTTTTTTATTTTTATCAAAATTTCAGAAATTTTTAAATTTTAATCTTAATGAAATCGATGAAAGTTAGGGGGGTTACCGCGTATTTCGATTCGAAAGAAATCATTTACGGATTCGAACAATTTGTACTGTGTATTATGATTTTCGTAATATTTGTTTTGAATAAACGGACGTTTTTCATACTTTATTGAAAACAAAAAATCACTTTCTTAAAAGTCACTCTCTATTACGAACAAAAACTGTTCATTAAATTTCCCATTTTTTAAAAAATACGACCTCTGTCATCGTTTCGAACGATTACGAAAATCGTAATACACAGTACAAATTGTACGAATCCGTAAATGATTTCTTTCGAATCGAAATACGCGGTAACCCCCCAGGTTTGTGAAATTCAACATACTATATAGAAACACAACAGGTGAATTAAACCATGGTATTCCTGTGGATATACACTTATATTCAAACAGACCAGCGTGTGAGCGACATTTAAATCTAGTTATAAGCAGAGTGAAAAACAAAAAGTATGTAATTTATATAACAAATACGAAATTACAAGAAAAAAATCTGGACATAAATGCCATGCAAACGTTTGTTGTCTAAAACTAACTTATAGTAACTTAGTAAAGAAACAGTCTCCACCGATCAGAAACTATTGTCATAATCCTTTAAAATACTATCCATACATTAAGGCTTATCATAGAAATCGATTTCGATCAAAAGTGATTTCGTTTAATGTGAAGCAAGGTACGAAATCTCTTTCGATCGGAATTGATTTATGAGACAGGACTGACTGACTACACAAGAACACAATTTAAGTATGTGAAAACTACATACATATTGCACTTGTTCTTTTAAAGGCCAATTTTTATAGTAGTTTGCAAAAAAAAAAAAATAAATGCTGGTGTATCCCCCTTTGTGATGTAAGGAATAAGTTTCCAATATAATCTTAAACGATTTTGAAATCGATTTTAAAATCGATATTGAGGTTCGATTAATCGATTTGAAAAACCGCAATAAAAAAAGTCGATCGAAAAATCGAAAATCGATTTTGGAATCCATTTACCATTCCCTAGCTTAGAGTAAGTTTTATGCCTATGCTTATTGTATGAGAGTTTAAAAATAAGGTTTAAGCATACAACACTTTTCGTTTATAGTCACTACAGTTTTTAGCCACTTTAGCGATATATTACAATTTATCTGTTTTTTCTGCCGTTATAAGTAAATTTAAAAGGTATAGAGGATTTACGTGATAGTCCATTTAGCGATGAAGCATATTTGCCACATGCTTATTTCATCTATAAGCAGGCATCAAGAGCAAAAGTAGATCGAATTATGGGCGTTATAGTTACATTAGCAAAACGTTCTACGTTCTTTTTAATTTTCGAAGACTCAAACCATAAAAAGAACTTTCATTCATTTTTTTTTATCATGAAAAAAAAAATACTTTTCGGCATAGGGAAAATATCTTGTTTGGCCTTCTTATGAGTGATGTTTTCGTGGTCGGAATATAGTCGTTTTTAAAAGTTGGTATTATGATTGACGCAAACGACATATCCGACAACGACTTCCGTCAACTATTTTTTGAAAACTTCTTGAAAATTTCTGCTAGTAAAAATTTTAATAGTTAAGTTATGTTCATACCTATTTAATATTTGGCGTCCCTTGTTTCAATAAAAATATAATTTGCTTTTGCAAAACGTTTAGCTAGATCAAACATCATTATTATATTATTCTTTTAAATAAAGATAAGCAAATCCATAGAAATTGTTAAAAATAAAGCTAACGTTTGATCAATTTACTGTTTAAAGTTTGATCAATTTACTGCATTTTTTTTTTCGTTTATTTAAAAAATTATTATCAGCTATATGTAATTACATAAGCAAAACTTAGGCCCATTATTACATCTTTACTTTAACCTCCCATGTAGGATGAACCTTAATTAACTTCATCGCTAACTTTAGTTTAAAGTAAAGTTTTAATAATAGAACCCCTTTTATAAGTCCGGTTAAAGCCTACTTTTAGCTAGAGGCAAGTTGTGAAAACGGGCCTTAATCTATGAAAAACATCAAAATAATTTAAAGTTACTACAAGAAGCTATAAAAAAATTTAGCTTTATTTTTTGGCTTTAAATTTCCTTCTTTAGCTTTTTTTAGCTCTATTTCAAACATGATTTAGCTTTATATTTTTAAAAAATCTGGTAACACTGGTTGTCACAGTACTGTAAATTTAAATTTATAATGTTGGATTCACGAATTTACAACGTAGTCACAACCATCTTCCGACTCTTATTTTCAATATTGTTACATATATAAATTCGCTAATAAATAAGCAAAAATTTGTATATTTTCTAACCTAAAATAGTTTTTGTGTTTTCATTTTTATACGACACTATTTAATTAATAAGACTAAATA
Source organism: Pollenia angustigena (assembly GCA_930367215.1). NCBI lineage: Eukaryota > Metazoa > Arthropoda > Insecta > Diptera > Polleniidae > Pollenia > Pollenia angustigena. The sequence goes on along the minus strand of OV884058.1, from coordinate 231,935,570 downwards.
TTTTGTGTATACAGCGTTGTAGCGGTATAGAATTATTATAAACACGGTATTAGAAAATTAAGGTTTAATTGTTGTATATACAGTGCTGTAGCGGTATAGTTTTATGGTAAATACGACTTTAAAAAACTAAAGTCGTATATTTGTAATTAGGGTGTTGTACCGGTGTTGAATCTTATTTAAAAACGGTATTAAAAAACTAAGGTTGTAATTTTGTGTCTACAGTGTTGTGATGGTACCATATTTTTGGTAGAGTCACAATTTTGTATTTACAGGGTTGTGGCGGTACATAATATTCAAAAGAGTCGTAATTTCTGCCTGGGTTATTTCGAATTTTTACTACACGTATTTTTGTTTTTTTCGATAAACTCCACACGAGGAGCTTGTATTTTATATGTTTCATTATGTAATTAACTAGTTCTTGGTGCACTGAAAAAATTTTCTTCACAGATCCAATGAAATTTACATTAAAATTCAACCTATGTAACCTTTCATTGGATTAATGAAGGATTAATAAAATCAATGACAAAATTTTCATTGAGTTTATGAATCCTCATTGAAAAAATGGATAAAATAAACGTTTGTCATTAAACTAATGCAAAATTTTCATTGATTTTATAAAACATTTCATTAATCCAATGAAAGGTTACATAGGTTGAATTTTAATGTAAACTTCATTGGATCTGTGAAGAAATTTTTTTCAGTGTGGAGGATATTAAAGGTTCGGCACTGCATTCTTACTTGTTTCAATAATAATTGAAAAGTTCGTTCTTAAGAGATACGTTGGCAATAAATGCAAAAAAAAAACTAATTTTAGTTAATTAAATCTAAATGTTCTTAAGGTTAAAAACACAAAAGTTGGTTACCACTTTATCAGTTTAATTTATAGATGTCATCTAGATAATCAAATCTTAATCGACAAATATTGCGATTATAATTTTGTTATTACCTCAAGATAAACTAATTGGTTTTTTTTTTTTTTGTTGCTGTTTTGTGTTTAAAACTGCTAGTCAGTCAGGCATTTTTACAGTGGTTTTTATTTTTACGCTCATGCAGAGAAACTGAAAGCCGTAGCCCAATATAACCACAACCGTGAGCATGGAGAGGGTGCACAAAAATAACGATCAGAAAACAGTAACGCTACTAACACAGTTAGCCAAATGCCAGCTAGTAGCAGAAGCAGTTACTGACTGGATTTGTTTTCAAGCCTTATTCGTGGAGCAACAGACACACTGAGGTTAGTCGTTTGCAGAGACTCAAAAGGTTTAGACGGTTTTTTAATATTACAAAGCTGCAAACAATTAATTTTTTTTTTTTTAATAAAAAAACAACATTACATACAATTACGTTTATACAGTTTTAAACTCGTCGACATTGCCAAAAAAAAGAAAATCGACGAAGAATTAAATTACTGGATTACTGGAAACCACATCAAGTCATAACAAAATTGAAATAGAAAATAATTGATTTCAAGTGAGAAAGTTTTTAAAAAAGTGAATTTATTTAAAAAAAGAGTTTTAACATAAAAATTTATTAACAAGAATAGCAGGTAATTTAAATAATGTAAAAAGTAAAAAATATTTTGAATTGAATGAATTCATATAAAAGTTAGTGGTTCCCGCACAACCCCCGTTTAAATGATTTGAATGTCACGCGTATATGCAATTATCAAATTAAATTTTTATCTTATTCAAGTCTTGTTATCATTGTTGTCGTATACGAGTGAACATTAAGATTTGTTTACGTCAAATTTGATTGTATTTTAGTGATTTACGAAAATGTAGTAATTGTTAAACAAATTTACATTGAATTAAAACCAAACCATGGATTGCGTTTTTCAGTTCTGAATATATTTTTAATTAATTGTTGGACGGACAAAATACAAATAGCTTTTTCTTTTCTTTTCTGACGTAAAATGTTGTCAGAAATGTAACATTTTAAAAGATCACAAAATAAACTTTAACGCATTATTTTTTATTATACCCTCATCACAATAGTATAGTTTGCGTTTGTGATGATCTATGTAACACTTATAAATATTTTACCTATCTTTAACCCTTAAATGCGCAACGTCTTGTATCTTAATGAAAAAAATATATTGAACGTAAATAAGAAAAAAATTAAAAACTACGTTTTTATTTTTTAAATTTTTTGTTTTGTCGTAGTTTTATTACGGAAAAACTTGTTGTATCTTATGAGATATACTGCGCACTCCACACACAAAGAGAAACGCATAAACAATGAAAGGATTTTTTAAGTGAAGTTTATTTTTAATATGAATAAAATTAAAAATTACTGTGATTGTATTAAATATAATTCAAATTCATTTAGTTAAATTTAAATTAACAAAACTAGGACCACGAGGGGAGTGGTAGCCTCTCCGAAACTATCCAACAGATTCGAATGAAATTTAAATCAAATAGATCCCTATTTAGATAGACACATAATCTATGAATGTTTTACAAAATAGGACTAGAAGAAGGGGGAACATAGCTGCAGACGCCGGGTATCCGCTAGTTCTAAATACATATAATATCTTAAAGATTATAATAATGCCACTGACCTCTCATTAATATTTGACCAATAGTCTCTCGAGTTATGTAGGTTGAAAAATCTCATATTATGTAAAATACCAATTATCTTTCGCAATTCTAAAACATTGAAGGAACATCTTTCATAGCAAATCGCAAAGTTTCCTCAATTATATAATTTTTTCAATCTCTCAGGTAATTAGTAACGACAAGCCTGATACGGAGTAACTAATGATTTGATATCATCAGGCAGAGAGCTATCGCCCTTTAATTCTACTTCCTAACGAATTGCAAATTGCATATTACCCTGTTTTTTTAGATTTTTTTTTCAATTGCAAAAGCTTTTGGATCGAGGAAAACATTTTGAAATTTTGAGGAAAGTAAATCAAATGACGTTGGACTTGATGGTAAGTCCTGTGAGTGAATTGAGCGCTGATTAGCTGCCGACTCTTGTAAGCTCGCAGTTGAGGAACTGGATGCAGTAGGATCTGATAATAAACTATTTCAGGAAACGCGGGATAGGACGAAGGTATCCGTTCTCAAATTTGGTACTAGGGTATTTGAGGTACAAAATTGTACGAGGACAGGATACAGAAGGGAACAAGCCTTAGCAGGTACTTAGCGTGCAGCTACAGGAAAATGTATTGGGCTTGAGAACAGATTATCATCGTTCATAAATACAATAAACGAGTCATGAACTGACTCTAACGATATTTTCCGATCCTTTCTCCGGATCAAAGTCATTATCAATCAGGACAACATTTTAATTTTTAGAGGAAACTATTTTTGGAATTTAAATTTCTTCGTCACTATTTTTATCAGTGCAGTCATAAGGAAATTCTGCGGTGTTTCAAGAAATTTTATATATTTTATCATTTGTCATTTTGGATCTACCAATACGTCTGAACGCATTCATATTCATATCGTTACCTAAAACGCAAAAGGCCCCAACTAACCATAAATTAATGATCGACTTTTTTATTGATTCTGATGTATTGCATCAACACAAATGTCTACAAAATATTTAAGTATCTTTCGACCAAAATTTGCAATTGTATTAGCAAAAAACAAAAGGCCCTAATTACAAAAGATTATATGGTAAACACTAAAAGGCAAAATTGTCAATTGTCAAAGCAACTGGTAGGTTTTACAAGAAAAATAGAAGACAAATAAATTATAAATAGTTTAAGGCAATACTTATCCTGTAAAATTTTCAAAATGTTAGATAGGGCCCTTTGCATTAAAGGTGACGATATTTGTAATTATATTTAGAATAAAAAAATTTAAGTAGGGAGCGAAGAGAACTTATGTCAAATGACTGAACAAGAAGAACAAACAATACAAACAGTCTACATAAAACAGTTACAGCCAACATTCCTAATGTGTGTGGAAATCGCAATGTGTCTTTTAAGATACAACCACTATATACGATTTTTTGGCGAAAGTATAAATCAGACCGCATTGAAAATTTATGTATGGCTTAAGAACACTATTTTAATCAACATATATTTTTCTGGAGTACATTCGTGAAAAAATAATGCAAATAAAATTGGGTAAAAAAATTATTCCAGCATAAAAGAAAAAAGTCTTGTTAGTGGTAATCAGCAAAAATTTTTTAGTTTTTTTAATAATTGTGCAAATAGCAGCAGTTTTATTGGTTGTATCTTTAAAGATACAATGCGCATTTAAGGGTTAAGTATACTTATCGAATCAGAATTACTTTCTAATGGTGTTTTCTTTTCTACAAAAAATGTGACATTTTATTTTAAAAAAATGCAATTTGGAGTATGTTTCTTAAACATTTTGCTCCCGAAAGGGTGGCTTGTTTTATTCTTTAAAACTCACCCTTTTTTGGAAGCAATATTTTTATGAAACAGACACCAAATTGCATTTTTTTTAATAAAATGTCACACATTTTTTTGTAGAAAAGAAAACACCATAAGTCTATCTATCAATGTTTATTCGTCCCTCCATCAGGCTGGATGTCTGCCCCTGTAACCTTGTGCGCAAAGTACAGTTCGTAATTTTTAAGATAATTTTATGAAATTTGGCACACGTGTTTCAATTGTCCTAGGGTCAAGGTCTATTGAAAAAAAGATCGCTGTGAATTCATAACTCCTGGCACGATAATTTTTATATCAACAATATTAAACAGGAAGGTCTGCAATCCTACTGGTACTTAGGCAGTATCATAACGAAGGCTTGTGGTTCTAGTAAAGAAATCGAAAATCGAATAATGAAAGCCCGGCAAACTTTTGTTCGGTCGAAATCCGTCTGGAGCTCAACATCACTATCACGTCGAGTAAAACTCGAAATATGTATTCAACTTTATCGTCGAAGAAACCCTGGTTTATGGCATACGGTGACAACAAAAAGATACACTCAAAAGAACAATCAATCCGAAGCGGAATACGATGAGTACGGATTTTCTTCAATTTCTATTTGTAAAAATTGCTGAGTTAAATACATTCAATTTATAAAGTATCACTATCCAGTGTGACACAAAGAATGCTGACGAAGGCCGTAGCGGGCCAGAAAATGCTTTACATTCTGCTGGTGTCTAAAAATTGTAAATTTTTCTGTACAAACAATATACAGTGGTATCCCGGTTTAACGAATACTCAGTTTAACGAATTTGCGATTTAACGTACGGTCATATTTTTTCCATTGAGTACCTTATATTACGAACAAACAGCTAATTTTTGTACTCTATATAACGAATTTTTACAAAATAATTTAAAAAAACAAAATATAATGAATGCAAACATATTTGCATCCATTCTCTTTTGTTTTTGTATATATTTTAACCATATTTTAATAGCGATTTTACTGAAAACAACGAGTTTAGAGAAGTATTTTCTTTTCTTACAAAGAAAGCAAAAAAAATACTTGCTCGCCAAAATAAAAATTTGTACGTTACAAAGTAATTTTTACTTTTGTTTACAAAACAAATGTTTGTTTTCTGTTTCAAATTTTACGTAATTTTTGTGAAGTTTTTGTACAATTTACATCAAAATGCCCAAAAGAAAACTTTTAATTCTTAAAGAAAAATTAAACATTATTGACGACTTTGAAAAGGGCCTGCGACTTAGTGCTTAATCTAATAAATATAAGCTGTCAAAGTCATCAATATGCACAATTATAAAATCAAAACGGAAACTTTTGAGCGAAATGGAAATGACTAATTTCGGATCAAAGAATAGAAGGTCCTTTAAAACAGGTGAGTTTCCAAGAATGGAAACAGAATTGTTAAATTGGTTTCAAAACAAGAGGAAGGCGAACTTTCCTTTTAGTGATCCTATATTTAAAGCAAAAGCCCTCATTTAATTGCAAACGATATGAAATATTTATTTTTTGTTTGTGTTATGAATGGAAATAAACGAATTTACTTTGTATTATTAAAATATTATTGTTTTTATTCAATATGTGTGTTGTTCGACCTTTTGTTGTAATTTTAATGTAAATAATTCGTTAAGCTCAAGGTCAGGTTGAGCTTAACGAATTATTTGCATTAAAATTATTGTTTTATTATTAAAAATGTATTAAAAAAAACTTCGGGATTTAACGAATTTTTCGATATAACGAAAGGGCCTGACAATATATAATTCGTAAAACCGGGATACCATTGTACCTCATTGCTGTCCATAGGAAAGCTAAGGTAAAATGTAACAAGAAAATACAATATAATAGTCTGGTAGTGTATAAAGTCATTTCTGAAAAATTTAAGGAATAAGACTATTACAAAAAAGCTTTATAAAATACATAACTGAAATTAAGCTTATAGAATAAATTCGAAAAATAAAAAATATTGAATATAATATAAAGTAACCTTCGAAAGGAAATAATTCCCAGTTTTTATTAGTTACGTATATCTTACTTGAATGCAAATTTAATAAAAATATGTTTACCGATTTTATAGCAACCAAATTCTAAAATATACAACTTAAATAACTAAGTTTTTTGAACAACAATACACAATTTTGAAATACATATCAAGGCTGTAGGAAATATCGCCCAAAGAAAAATGGCCCAAAAAAAAAAAATGAAAAATCGCCCAAATGAAGAATCGCCCAAAAGAACATGAAAAATGACCCAAAAAGTTATATATGAAATTTTGCCCAACAAAAACGAAAAAGGGCCCAAAAAAAAAATGAAAAATGACCCAAAAAGCAAAAACGAATTTTTCCGAAAAAAAATTAAAAATTACCCAATTTGCAAAAAAGTGGTTATTATTCATATAAATTTAGTTCCATACAAGTGTAAGTTTTACGTAAAAAATTGCATTCTATCTTCAACAGCTGCTCGGCAGTAAGGACAGTAATACCGGCTGCGCAAACTTCGCTAAGCTTCTCTGCATAGCCGGCCTTCGGCCGGGCGCAAGGATTTTCTCCTCTATGATATAGCAAACACCGGCTTCGCTAACTAAAGCTTCTCTGTATAGCCGGCCTTCGGCCGGGCGCAAGGATTTTCTCCTCTATGGTAGAACAAGTACCGGTTTCGCTAAGTAAAGCTTCTAAAATCTGCCTTGTTTTCGAACGAAGGCCATATACGCAGAGAAGCTTTAGTTAGCGAAGCCGGTGTTTGTTATACCATAGAGGGGAAATCCTTGCGCCCGGCCGAAGGCCGGCTATACAGAGAAGCTTTAGTTAGCGAAGCCGGTGTTTGTTATACCATAGAGGAGAAAATCCATGCGCCCGGCCGAAGGCCGGCTTTGCAGAGAAGCTTTAGTTAGCGCAGCCGGTATATATTATATCCTTGAGGAGAAAATCCTAAGCAAAAGTGTTTTCGTTATATATTTAATATAAACACCCAGAGAAAAAACAACAAACTTATTTTTAAATAAATTACAATTATATTAAATAAAGATGGCCCGAAAAAATGGGCTATTTTTCATTTAATGTTTTTCGTTATGAAAAATCACCCAATTTAAAAAACGAAAAATCACCCAATAATAACGAAAAAAAGCCCAAAAATTTTGGGTCACTTTTCATATGAATTAAGGCCCAATTTTACATGGAATTTTTTTGGGTGATTTTTCATTTTTTTTTTGGGCCATTTTTCTTTGGGCGATATTTCCTACAGCCACATATCGAGCCTTTGGTGCAATACCGTAGTAATTCAAAAAATTGTGAACTGGGAAAAATGCATTTGAAGTTTTCAGCCATCTTTTTAATAGTAGTTCCGTTCACTTAAGTTATTTTTTTACAAGTTTTTTAATAAAGAGGAATGTTTTGTAATTAAAAAAAGGTGAAAAATGATTAATAATTTTAAATATTTTTTTTATATTAATATAAATATAGTTGAAAATAGCTAGAGGCAATAAAGTCATTTTTAGCTGTAAAATCTGAACAGTTAGAGATAGAACCATAATCTTTTTTTCTTTAGAAAGATATTTTCCCAAAGATCATTTCTGCATACCCAGCTCAAAAAATTCAAATTTTGAGTTACTACGATCTTGAACCAAAGGCTCGATATGTAGCCTTGGACTAGCGAGAAGATTTGTAAAATTTTACTAAGTGAAAACCACGATTTTTTTAGAAGTGACAATAAAATTCGATTCGTTTTGCGGAATAATCTTATGGATTGATTACGGATAGCAACACAACTGAAGTTAAGTTGCCAGCAGCGAAATTAGGCAACGCCGCTCGTGTAAAATATACAATTTGATTATTTTATATATTTTAACATGAGCGACGTTGCTTGATTTCGCTGCTGGCAACTCAACTTCAGTTCAGTTGTCATTCATAATATACCCATTAAATAACAATAAATATCGCTCCTAACTACATTTCATAATATCACATGCAACCGCATTCCAACTGAACAATTTTTTGCACAACAGAAAATGTAACGTTTAGGAAAATATTATTTTTATGTTTATTAGTTAATTGACAATGACTATATTCATTGACTGCCAAGAAAAAAAAGAAAGGAAAAAAGAGATTAGGTCCACAAAAAAAAAAAACACAAGTTAAAGTCCTATATTCGTCTGCGCCGAATCTTTGTTACCATCCACGGACAGCTTAATTATTTCAGGCGTGGGCCCTTAAAAAACTATACAAATAAATTTACGTCAGTATTACTATTGGTTCAGGTTTAGACCTATATTAAATAAATTATTCCAAAGCTTTACGCTGTTACTTATAGTCAAATCAAAATTAATTCGAGGAATACTTAAATGATCTTCAGGAGGTGAATTTATACTGATCCCATAGTTAATTATAAATCAATCATTACAAAATACTGTTAAGTGATTTCGGGTATTAAAAAGCTTAAATTAGACCAAATTCCTATTTTTTTATTATTATTTGTTGCTTTTACGTCATATCGTGGGCGCATAGTGCCAATATAAATTAGACGAAATTCCAATACAATAGTGAAATTCGTTTTAGCGTTTTTTACGTTTTCAAGTGATTTTCAGAAGGATAGTTTATATGGGATCTTTGCGAAATTGTGGACCGAGTATCTCCAAATTGCATACAGTTATTTGGTAAATTTTACCACAATATTTTCATTTGCTACGATTTTAGGTGTATTTTAAGGTATCACAAAATGGATTTTATATGGGAGCTATTGTAAATTATGGACCAATTTTGAAGAAATTCGACAGTGTGATTTTATGACAAACCAAATTTTACTACCGTAGGACTTTTTGTTAAGGTTTTAGGCCTTATATGCGGCGATCTTTACAAAACTTTGTAGTATGATTTCTGGCTGTAGGAAATATCGCCCAAAAAAAATGGCCCAAAAAAAAAATGAAAAATCATCCAAAAAAATTCCATGTAAAATTGGGCCTTAATTCATATGCAAAGTGACCCAAAATTTTTGGGCTTTTTTTCGTTATTGCAGAGAAGCTTTAGTTAGCGCAGCCGGTATATATTATATCCTTAAGGAGAAAATCCGTGCGCCCAAAAGTGTTTTTGTTATATATTTAATATAAACACCCAGAGAAAAAACAACAAACTTATTTTTAAATAAATTACAATTATATTAAATAAAGATAACAAACACCGGCTTCGCTAACTAAAGCTTCTCTGTATAGCCGGCCTTCGGCCGGGCGCAAGGATTTCCCCTCTATGGTATAACAAACACCGGCTTCGCTAACTAAAGATTCTCTGCGTATATGGCCTTCGTTCGCAAACAAGGCAGATTTTAGAAGCTTTACTTAGCGAAACCGGTACTTGTTCTGCCATAGAGGAGAAAATCCTTGCGCCCTGCCGAAGGCCGGCTATACAGAGAAGCTTTAGTTAGCGAAGCCGGTGTTTGCTATACCATAGAGGAGAAAATCCTTGCGCCCAACCGAAGGCCGGCTATGCAGAGAAGCTTAGCGAAGTTTGCGCAGCCGGTATTACTGTCCTTACTGCCGAGCAGCTGTTGAAGATAGAATGCAATTTTTTACATAAAACTTACACTTGTATGGAATTAAATTTATATGAATAATAACCACTTTTTTGCAAATTGGGTAATTTTTAATTTTTTTTCGGAAAAATTCGGTTTTGCTTTTTGGGTCATTTTTCATTTTTTTTTTGGGCCCTTTTTCGTTCTTGTTGGGCAAAATTTCATATATAACTTTTTGGTTCATTTTTCATGTTCTTTTGGTCGATTCTTCATTTGGGCGATTTTTCATTTTTTTTTTTTTTGGCCATTTTTCTTTGGGCGATATTTCCTACAGCCATGATTTCTAGTTATATAATTTGTGCAAAATCTTATATTATTACGTACATTCCGTTAGCACTTATGTACTTTTAAATTCATAACTCTTATCCTGCTGAGCCGATATTGCTGGATTTCAATCCCAAACTACTTAAGGTACTTTTACACGACATGTATTAAGCAGTGTACTTGTCAAATTTCCCACTGCTTGTCGCTGCAAATCAAATATACATTAAAATCTATTTATCTACATATATTCTTTAAGCAAACAACATTTTTATTTTACTGAAATAGAATTAACGGCCAATTTCATCAAGTTCTGTTGAAACTAACTACACAGAAAGAAAAACACTCCGGATAAATCAAGTTTTTTAGGATTAATTTAAGTACGAGTCGTTCTCAAAAATTCAAGAACGAATAACACATAAACGTACTGAAAACAATCCTAAATGGGATTACTTTCAAAAATCAATCCCGGAATTTCTTGAAATAAGTATAAAATTCTGAAATCTCGTTCTCCGGCTTACGCATGGTTATTTTCTCTACACATTGAAAAAAGGTCTGGTCAGACTCATATGTATCATGAAGGTTTAACATGTAAATTTGAACTTTTGCTTCTCATTTATTTTATATTTTTGGTTAAATATGTACACAAGATTTCTAAAGTAAAAACCATATCGGGCATGATGTTGGTGTTTTATCATTCTGTAAGGTGTAATAGGGGTAAGTAAACCAATCACAATAATTTTGTCTTTCTAATTTCTTTTTTAGTTTTTTTCAAGCACGAATTCGGACAAAATCAACTTTATAAAACTTTAAACAAGCGCATTTTGAAATTGATTTAATCTTAGTTTTACTTAAATCAATCTCATTTTCGGATTATTTTAAGTACGAATTAAGATTAAAACAATTTTATAATTCTTTAATCAAGCTCATTTTAAGATTTATTCAACCTTAGTTTTGCTTAAATCGATCTCATTTTCGGATTATTTCAAGTACGCAAACGGGATTGAATATGCACAGGAAAACTTTTTTTTCCAATTCAAACAAAAAATTTGTAGAATCAAACAATTTTTTGTCTGAAATCGGTCCTATAAACAAATTCGCATATTCAAACAATTTATTTGCATTTTGTTTATTGAAAAAAAACCCTGATTTTTTAAAACAAATAATTTAACTGAATCAAACAAAAAGGTTTTTGCACAAGCAATGATGCGCACACAAGCAGGCACTGTATTAGAAGATGATGGCAGAGAGAGCAGAGCAGAGCGGCCGGCTGGCTTTAAGACACATTTTTTTGTTGGAATAATTTTTGAACGAAGTTCTTTTTTTATATCCTTTCCTTTGCTAATGAAGAAGAAATGTAACCCAAAAACGGCGACAGACCAACTCGATATGTTTTTCGCCATCATTCTTTTTTTGTATTTGATGTATTTAAGCAAACAGTTTGAAAAAATTGAATACGGGATTTTGGTTTTTTTTAACCAACCAAAAATTTATTTTGTTTCTTATAATGTTGTTGTTGTTTCTGTTGTTTAAAAAGAGTGAAACGTTTTTTTACATGCTATTTTTTTTTTTTTTTTTTTACTTCAAACCTCTTCAACTTTCTTACTGTTGTACTTTTTTAGAGTGTCCAAAAATAGACTGTATGTGTTTTTTGTTGTAGTTCTTATATTTCACATTAGGAAGTGTTGCTTACGATCAAATAAAAAAATGCAAAAAGACGACAACATTAAAAAGCGTTAAATATTTCATACAAAATTATGAAAACTTGAAACCAATAACGCGTGTATTATATTTTTGAATGGTTGTCAACATTTTTGTTGGTTAAATAAAAATCAAACAAAAATTTTAATTGAATCAGTAAAAAAATTTGTAGAAATTAAAATAAAATTTCAAACAAGCGTTTGTTTGAAAATAATTCGGCAATAATTTTTTCTGTGTGGATAATTTAAGTATTTTGGGATTGAAAATCCGTACTTGAATCAATCTTGCTGTACTTGATTCAAGAAAATCCGTACTCAACGTACTATTAATACCGCTTCGGATTGATTTGAGTACGGATGAATTGATTTGTCTTTTGAGTGTATTACTTTAACTTCCAGTTAACAATATATTTTTGACTGTTATAACTGAACTTGGTGAAATTGGCGTAAAAAGTGAATGAAAATATAAATGAGTATAAACTTTTTGTCCGTTCGGATGGCTGGATGGCTGCCCATGCAAACCTTGTGCGCAAAGTATAGTTCGAAATTTTGGAGATAATGGGATGCAATTTAATACGTAGGTTATAATTGCTACAAGGACCAAGTCCATTGAAAATGGGGTGAATCGGTCCATAATTTCACATAGCCCCCATACAAGCTTCTTTCGGAAATAGGGTCTTAATAGGGTCATAAGCCATCTGATTACGTTGGTATTTAGATTAAATTTGATCAAAACTTATTTTATAGCAATCAAAATCATCTAACCAAATTGTTTTTGGTATCGGTCTATATTTGACCATACCTCCCATACAAATAATTCTCCCAAAAAAAGCTTTTAATGCCATAACTTCCTTATAAATGTTGGTATTAACGTAAAAATTGGCGATTATAACTTTGACGATAGCTACTACGTCATGAAAAAAATGTTGTCCCGGGAAATCCAAAATTAACCATAGGTCCAATATAAGCCCCCATCCTAAAATCTCATATGGATGAAGATATCTAAATAATATTCCCGCGAAGAACTTTTACATGAATCTTAACCTAATCAAATAATAATGGGTCAAATATAGGGTATAGTAGCAAAAATAGTTTTTATATTTCATATGGACGTGCTTGACCGACCATACTTTTTTTCTTGTTTGCCATTGTGGATCTTTTTAGGTTATATCAGAAAGATTATGAAACCAAAAACGTTCGTGTAATTTTTTTTACAGACATGTTCAATAACAAATGTCAAAGCCACTGCAAAACACATGACGTGTAAACGTACCTTTAGAAGAACTAGAAATAGTTTGGCACAAATACAGACAGACAGACGGACAAGGCTAAGTCGGATGAGAATAACTCAAGGATCCAGAATATATATACTTCATGGGGTCTTGGATTAACTTTAAAAAAGTTACACACAGAATTACAAACTTGGTATACCCTCCCTCATTCACGGAGGGTATACAAATTATTGTGTGACATAAAGATAAAATTTTAATTTGTTAATTGGCATTAGGAAATATATGCACAACAATAAAAGAAAACACATAAACACGCAATTGAGAATAGATCGAGGTTTTTTTTTTTTTTTTTTTTTTTTTTTTGATAAAAAGAAAAAGTAAATCATTTATACTAATTAAGATAGTCAACTACATATGTCGTACAAGTTTTTGTTTTGTATTTGCTTTTGAGAGATTTTCGACAATTCCAAAAAGAGAACAATTGCTCTACAAACACTAATGATTATAAAACTCAAATTGTACCCAAAAACATCATATAAAAAGTTTATAATCTTTTACGATCAGTAACTTAAATATTACTTAATACTCGTATGTAGTTTTTTTGTTGTTGTTTGTTAAATACACTTTTATTCAGATAATTAACCAAAAAAAAAGTAAATTTTATTTTAAAAGGAAAAATATTTATGTTTGCAAGTGTGTGAATTTAAATTTGTTTGACGTTTAAATAGTTTAAATAGGGGCTGGATTTATATGCAAATACATGTCCTAGCTCGAACGTTTCAGTACTGAGTAATTAAGGCTATGGATCCGATTAACGCTTTCATTTAAGTTCGTTTGTATATCGTACACAGAAAAAATTATTGCCGAATTATTTTCAAACACACGCTTGTTTGAAAATTTTTTTAATTTCTATAAATTTTTTTACTGATTCAAACAATATTTTTGTTTGATTTTTATTTAACCAACAAAAATGTGGACAACTCTTCAAAAATATAATAAACGCGTTATTAGTGTCAAGTTTTCATAATTTTGTATGAAATATTTAAAGTTCTTTAATGTTGTCGTCTTTTTGCATTTTTTTATTTGATCGTAAGCAACACTTCTTTATGTGAAATATAAGAACAACAACAAAAAACACACACAGTCTATTTTTGGACGCTTTAAAAAGTGCAACTACCTATAAGAAAAACAATAGCAGAAACAACATTACAAGAAAAAAAATCCCGTATTCAATTTTTTAAAACTGTTTGGTTAAATACATCAAATGCAAATATAGAATGATGACGAAAAACATATCGAGTCGGTCTGCTGCCGTTTTTGGTTACATTTCTTCTTTAGCAAAGGAAAGGATACAGCAACAGAGAGTGATAAAGAAAAACATTGTGTTGTGTGTATAAATAAGACTTCGTTCAAAAATTATTCCAACAAAAAAAATGTGTCTCAAAGCCAGCCGGCGGCTCTGCTCTGCCGTCATCTTCTCATGCAGTGCTTACTTGTGTGCCCGTCATTGCTTGTGCAAAAACTTTTTTTTTTATTTTGAAATTTAGTATATGAATTTTAGTAAACTTTTTGTTTGATTCTGTTAAATTATTTGTTTGAAAAATCAGTGTTTTTTTCAATAAATAAAATGCAAATAAATTGTTTGAATATGCAAATTTCTTTATAGGACCGATTTCAGACAAACAATTGTTTGATTCTACAAATTTTTTGTTTGAATTGGAAAAATAATTTTTTCTGTGTATTGTTAATGCATTTTTTAATTTTGTATTTATGTGAATTTTTTTGTAAAATTATAAAACATATTTTTTGGTTTAACAAAAATTTCTTTTTGTTTGTTATTTAAAGAAAAAACACAGTTTCCAGCACTTAAACATAAATTTTTTAAATAGGAAAAAAAATTACTTGAGTAAAATTAATGCCTAAAGTCAGGGTCCTCATTCTGGCAATCGTGATCGAGTACTTTCTCGATTCGAAAGCAATTTAATATCTAATTATTTTAGTCAATACTGAACGAATCAGAATTATTTTTTCAGTGTTCATTCGTTCTGTATCGACTGAGAGAATTAAAAATAAAATTGCTTTCGAATGGAGAAAGTACTGCCCGAATCAGGTCCCAGATTCACAATGCAACATTCTGACTTTGTTTCAAAAATTTAATCTTTCGATGCATATTTTATGCGCATATCTTCCAATGTGTATGCATAAAATTTCATGCTCTGGTTTTTACTTTCGTTATTGCAGGTTAATAGCTTTAATCATACCATTTACTATTATTGAGCTCTTCCGTTGTATTAATTTTTTGCAGAATAGGAATTTCTTATAAATGTCTCTTTCATTTCGTAGTTTTATTTCATAAATATCTCTAAGTCTTTAAAAAAAAAATCACTCAAAGTTTAATCTTTCAAAAAAGTAGTTAAATGTACTTTTGATTTATTTAGTTTAATATCTAGACAATCCAACACCTACAAATTTCAATCGAAGTCTTGATCTTGTAAAGTGTGGTGGTACCTGTTTACATTCTGTGGCAAAATTACCGCTAACTTGGCAGGTATATAAATAACACTTTTTAAATAATAGAAGTTTTGAATTTATTTTAAAGACTTAACCTGATTAAAATTAAAACCTAAAAAAAATTATTTAAATCTTAAAATTTTTCGTTTCGTAAAACTTTTTATTACAAATTAAAAATAAAAATCGTAAACTTAAGGTAGGTTTATATATTTAACAAATATTTGACGAAACATCAGATAAAAGCGTTACTACTAAAATATCATCAAACGTTTAGTCTCTTTTAAAAAGTTTTTATGAAGTGACTACACAATATTTCTTGAAACAAAGTAAATTGTTTTTAAGGAAATTATTCACGTTATTTAAAATCAAATAAATATTTGATACAAAAAGTGGTTACGTGTGGGACGTCAAATATTTGTTAAGTGTAACCATAACTTTAAAAGTGCGTTCAAATAAGAATGAACCCAAAAAAATGAAGCTTTAAACGAAGCAGGATTGTAAGGGATAAATGTAAGAGTTTCGCTTACCATCTCGCTTACGGAAGCCATTAATTATATATGGTGAGTTCCTACTTTGAAGCAATACATTTTTGACACAAAAAGCGCTTTATTCAGCGCATATTAAAATTGTTGGATGTAACGATCAGCTTTAAACACTAAATGTTTTTATCAGTTATTTTTTAGTATTCTCCCTTACAAACCTGCTTCGTAGTAAGGGAATGCCGCGGCCCTTGAAATGTTATTTTTACTTTAATAAAACTTCATTAGCTTACTTTACTGCTTCTCTCTATGTCTTACTGCGTAGCGTATAACTGTGCGCTTATTTTTTTAAATGTACAATAAGTGCTTTGCAAAATGATTAAATTTTTTAATTGGGTTCACACGCCTCAATTTTTTGATGTCATAGAAAAAGCAGAAATGCTTGTACTCGTCAGATTCTATGATATTCTTGTAGTTTCAAGCATATGCAATCGGAAAAAAGAATTTTAACAGATCGCTGCGTACGTTAACTTTTATGTTCGTTTTTTAAAGCTCACAAACACTTTCTAAGGCTTAAAAAAAAAATATTTAAGGAGTTGGCTTTTTATGGGGCCTATGGAACTTTATAGACAAATCTTTACAAACTTGAATTCTTTGATTTCTAGTCTTATGAAACTATGACGGAAAATTTAGGCGTACTAAAATGCTTTCAGAGAGTTTGCTTTATATGAAGCTTTTGGTAAATTATGGACCGATCTTTACAAAAATTAGTAGTATAATCATATAAAATCAATTTGCAAAAAATTTTCTGAGAATCGCTGCATTCTGGTAAGAATATATGTCAGTTTTTGTAACAAAATTATAAATTTTTAAGGGTGGTGGTTCTACATTTGCTTTTATTACTCTAATCCTAGTTTATCTAATCTAGATCTAAATCGACTAAAAATTACTCAAGAGCCTAGAATATATATACTTTATAAGATCCCACTATCGACGCAATGTACCAATTTTTGTCGTATTTCATGTGCCGATTGTGTGAACGGTCAAAATTTTGTAATATGCGACTATCTGTGCCGAAATTGTGCTGACTGTAGACAATCAAAATTAACCCTCATGTGCCGATAATGTGAACACTCTTTTGCACAATATGGAGCAATCAAATTGTTTAATATGTACCGATTTTTATCGGCCACTTGTTCGCCGATCACACAATCAGCGCCGATACAAGGGATGGCAAAACGAAATTTTTAAATTGCACCAACTGGGTACTAAAATTGTACTTTTTTGAGCTTAATTGTACCAAAATTACATTTGTTTTGTCTATTATTTACATTGCAGCCACACGATCATGATTTTCTTAATAGTCTTTTACATATACTGTTTGTCAAAATATGCCAAAATTGGCAGCTGTGACGTATGCTGCACGCAAGTTGAAAGCAATTTACTTTCGAGATGTCATTTCAAAAAAATTTATAAAGACAAACATGTAATCAGCTGTTAAACTGAGTGTAAAATTGCCAAACAAATGGAAAGGTAAAATTGAAAGCCATCTCGTGGTCAATTTAAAAAGTGTGAGTGTGTTAGTAAAAAAGTGAGGGTGTATTGCAAATTGAAAGGCAAAACTTGATCGTGAAATAGTACATTTGTACTGTTAAATGGAAGAAAACAATTCGCTTTAACCAAAACATTGCAGTTGTATCGATGTTGCCATCCCTGGTTTGTAAACATCTATTGACAAGAAAGAAAAAAAAACAATTACAAAAAAAAAAGAACAAGTGCAGTAAGTTTGAATAAAATTTAATACATTTTTTATTATATATTAATATATTATTTAAAATTGGTAGGAAACATAATGGAATACTCAAACGGAGAGTTTTGCGAATTTCTAAAGTAAAATATGTGTGCCAACAAGCAAATGAACAAAAACATATGATTTAATTTGCCCAAATAGCACGATAGTGTGACCGCATTGTACCGATTATTGTCGCAATTGAGTTTTGGCCGATATAAACCGATAATGTGCGACGATAATGGGACCACCCCAGAATAAATTGTGCAATGCTTTTAAATGTGCGCCGATAAAGCACGATAAAAATCATCACAGATTGTGCTATTTGAGCCGATAGTGGGATCTTAGCTTTAGACAAATATTGGATTACAAACGGAATGACAAACGTAGTATATTCTTTTAACAACAAGTTGTGGGGGTTTGTTTAATTAACTTGCAAAACCGACAAACAACATGTTTTTGGTTAATTAAACCATTCAAATTAAAACCCTCCCATTTTAAACACAAGAAAGTAAGAATTTGATAAAAATATATATAATAAACAGATAATAAACAGAATTAATTAAACTAAGGAATAAAAACTTGTATGACACACAAAAAAATCAATGTAAAATCGACAAAAAAAAAAACAGGTTGATTTTAAATTTGTCAGTAGTGATTATGCTTCATAGTTACCTAATTCAAGTTAATTTAACATAATTTTACAATAACTTGAGAACAACATTATTTTTTATGAAAGTGAAATTTATTGTTGTCGACGCAAACGGGAGACTCTATTGCTTTGAGAAGGTATCAATTGAGTAGGTACATCAATTATTAAAAACCATTATTTCAATATATTCGTATTCGGATTCGGCGAATATTAGCGCAGTTGTTTGTATTCACGATTGTTAAAAATTGTTATTCGTTACTTCACTTATATCTATGTTACTAATAAAATTAAAATTGATCAATAGTTACCGCAGATCTTAAGAACGTTATAGTGAAATATACACGAACAGGATTTCTACCGGGAACCGAAGCCACAACCATCCCACTTATAGACTACAAATACTTGTAGATATGAATCAATGTTGAATAAATATTTTATTGTACAAGTAAACATATGCATGTCTCTTTAATTAAGTGTTTTATTACCTGGTTCTTTGTTGTTGTTTTATAATATTTTTGGAGTTTGTTTGCTCTGTTTGATTGTTGTTGATTGATATATCCATAATATTGACTCTTATCAATTTGTTGAGCAAACACTCCACTCGACTCATCTTGAGCGCAACAAATAACTGATTTTGAATAAATTACTGCAAATTAGTTAAATCAATATTAAATGTTAATGGCAAACAAGTAGGAAATTTGCGTGCCAACTTGTTGATTCTGAAATATTAAATAATAAAATATGTATATACAGATGTTTTTGGAGTTTTTTTTTAAGCATTTTATATTTAACTTAATTATACTTAATGATCTCCCAACTGTTTTGTGGCATGAGATACGTACGTTTAGCGTGACGGCTAATATTTACATTATTTTTATTACAATTTTTACAGATCACAAACCGTCTAAACTTTTGTGTGTGTTTATGGAAAGTCATTAGGTAGCAGATTGCCAAGTGAACAGTAGTTGCCATTACAGAGAAACTATGAACGAGCCGGTGAAAAATGGAAAAGATACAACAGACCATCAGCTGGAGGCCTCAACATATGATCCGTAAGTTAACTATAATCTTAAGATTTAGTAATAAGCCATTCTTTTACATTAAATAAACAACCGTAACGAAGTATTTCAATTGAAGGTGTGTCTGTTTGTGGTATATATTATAAAAGTATTTATTTTCAAACACTTACCAACAGATACCAATAATAAGGTGGTACTTTTAATTAGCATAATATAAAAAAGTACTAAGAGGATGAAATAGTACTATAAAAACTAAGTTTTATACTTAAACTAAAAGTTACTATCCTTTATGAAAAAGAATTTAAATATAAATTTTCGTTTTAACAAAGTTATGAAAATAAATAAAAAACAAGAGTGCAATATTGAGCTATGCCAAATCTTATACACCCTTCAACATGGTGCGATAAGAACAGAAGGTTATATAACTACCGTTCATTGGATATAAATCAAACTATTTTATGTCTTACAGGTCTAACATCAATATTGTAGAAATTACAAACGGAAAAACTTTCGACCTGTGGTGAAGGGTATAAAAACAATAGTGAGTTTTTGGAAAAATCACAATTTTCTATCTTCAAATTTAAGAAAACCCCATTCTTTGAAATCAATTACACTGGTTTACAAATTTTTAACTGTTTGCCATAAGATAAATCGGGGCTGCTGAACACGAATATGGGATTCATTTATTTTTCTCAAGAAGCGTTTTCAAGATAATAATGCTTTTACATTACTGCAAGACCTCGGTGAAATATTTCACCTTGTTCGTCAAAATGAAACAAGTCCAAAAAATGTTAAAGAAAACTTATTTTCAATGACATGTGTGCTCCTGTAACTACAGGAAACCTATTTGGACTCAAAATAATACTGAATTTTTTGTTTATTTGTTCTCCATCAATGGCATTAAAGACTTCCACCCTATTTGGATAACTTCACTAACTACTTCCTTAAAAAAAATCCATATATCTTGGAGCGATTGCGATAGTTAAAAGAAGCGTGTCTCTGTGTCCGAAAATATGCTTCCTTTAATCTAGTAATTTCGAGTTCTCTTTTGACAAGTTCAAGTCACAAGTTAAACTCTCTTTGTATGGTTTAAAATGTGTTTAAACCAGCAAATCTATTAATCAGTAACCATATAAACTACCAATACAACCCGTACGAAATTGACAACATTTTTCGTAGTGCTGCCACTTGTTATTTTTTTAACAGAATGTAATATATGGGGTACTGATTTACATTTGTTGAGTTTAAACAACAATAAAATTCAAGTTTAGTTTAGCTTAACCAGCGTTTTAAGCCATCAATGATTTATTAGCCATAAGTGCGCTTTTACTCATGGTTTAATATTCGTATCACTTATAGAGTTAAAACTCAGATTTAAAACTTCTTCTTCGTTATCTGATGTTACTTTTAATACTGGAGGTTTTCGCTTTGGGAATGGAGATCAACTTATTTATATCCGAATAAATAACACAGCCACTTTTTCCTTTGTGCACTTTGGTCATGCAGTTATAGCAATCAGTCATATGATCAATTGGATCCCTCCATTCAACAGCCTCACCGAATGATAAAGACTCCTCCATGCCCTTACCAAATTTGGCTAATTTAACAAAACACGTAGAATAAAATACGTTTCTAGTCCATGGCTTATTGACAAATCTGGCTAACTACCGAACATAAAATTTATAAGATTCCAAAAAGAGTTTGGTCAACTTTCTTGGGACACTAGACAGACCACAAACAAACTAAGACTTATCAGGTGAATATTTACATATTTTAATAAATTTAGAAATTTCAAAAGTTATTAAGACAACGAAAGTGGGACAGTGGCTGACTTCATAATCTCGGTGTTGCAATGCAACACTGAAAGGCATACAATTAATAGACAACGTTGCTAAAGTTCATTACTGAATGGTAACCGTCTTCACAATGGTTGCAAAATTTGTGCATTGTTTTTTTTTTCTTGTGATGCTTTGTCAACGTATTCTTTTTTTAAAAGGGTGAATTTTGAGGTTTAAAGTCCTGTAGCGCAGTAAATCCTTATCCGATCGACACAGTTTAGATATGGGTTGAAAGGTAATAGACATATCTTTGCCAAGTTTAAATCTTGTGCAATTCAGATGAACGATTCTCGAGATTTTTCGAAATTCCTAGAGCAACGCGATTTTCGCGTATATCTTGAAAATGCTTCTTGAAAAAAATAAACGAATACCATATTCGTGTTCAGCAGCCCCAATTTAGCTTAGAAAATATCTTATTTTGATGTTAATTTTTTTTGTAGCATAGTGTTATCTTTAATTCTTTTTTGCTATTTTTCATCTCTTTGTTTATTGCGAATTTCTTAATATATATTTAAAATTCAAGAAATTTTGCTGTTTTTGTGCAATTTTTACAAATTTTTCGTAAGTTTTATACATTTTGTCAAATTGCGGTTTTCCTATTTTGACAGTTTTAGGTTTTAGAGATTTAAGAGAAGCTGCATTTGGAGTTTATTATTACTAATTTTACGGACGACTTAATAATTTTTCACAGTTTTATGAATAACTTTAAAATTTAAGCATTTTGAAATAAGAATTTTATCACATGTTCGATTTTGGAAAATTAGTAATTTTTCATTATTTCCAATTATTTAATTTAATCGATTTTTCGTATTTAACAGATTTATTGTAAAATGTTAAAAATTTGCTTTCGATTTTTTCAGATTGAAGTGACATTTTTTTTGTTATTTTTCGGTGATGATTTAAATTTTTTAATTCTTTTGTTGCTTTTTTGGCCGCTTAAGCTTTTTTTGCGGTAATGGCTCGATATATGTATGCCGATTTTTCTATTTAAATGTTATTATTCACCGAAGGTAAAAGAGAATATGAATGTACATAAGTTTGTCACTCCTTTTTTAATTTCTACAATATTGATCTAAGACCATTTGAGGTGTATATATTCTAGGTCCTTATGAGGGGCGAAGTTGATTTATCGACGCCCGTCTGTCTGCTGAAATGGGGTCTCCGAAGACCCTTCATATAATGGGAACTTAGCTGGTATATATTTATGTCACATATGCTTCTCTAAATTGAAATTCAGTCAGATCGGTCCACAAATGGCTGAGATGTGATATGACATTTTGATTTTTTTTTTTTTTAGGAGAACGTGTAGACCCAAAGTAACTTAATTAAGTACAAGCAGCTTGGTTTTTAATAGACAACATCCGAAAAATGGATTAGGGAAGTGGGCGTGGTACAAAATATATTCACTAATATCAAAAGAACGGTTTTTGTATAACTTTCTGTTCTTATCGCACCATGGTGGAGGATATATAAGATCCGACATAGCCATATATAGCACTCTTAGGCCCGTTTTCACAACTTACCGATAGCTAAAGATAGGATTTTATCGGACGTATAAAAAGGGTTCCATTATTTCAATTTTACTTTAACCTACCAGGTAGGATAAAAATTAATTTACTTTATCGCTCACATTATAATAAAACACAGTTTTAATAATGGAACACTTTTTATAAGGCCGGTTAAAGCCTACTTTTAGCTATCGGTAAGTTGTGAAAACGGGCATTAATGGTTTTAATAATGCTTAGTAGTTACAAAAAACACGTAAACATTTCATATGACGTTAAAAAAAGAAAACAGAAATCTCTTAAAAATTTATAAAAAAGACTGCATGCATTTTTGCTTTTGTAATTTGTGCGATTTGCTTAAAATACTAAAGTGGCATGAAAAAACGGACCAAAACTGAAATTTCATCAATATCAATTGCAACGCAACGTAATGTTGACGTGAGAGTAACGAGGTCTTTATTTTCTTTCTGTAAGTGATTTTAATTTATTATACCCACACCAAAATAGTGGAGAGGGTATTAGCCATTTGTGCTGATGTGTGTAATGCCTTAAAATATTGGTCCTAGAGCCTCTATAAGTATACCGATCGGCTCTGAATCACTTTCTGAGTCGAACTAACGATGTCCGTCCGGCTGACTGGCTGGCTGGCTGTCCATGTAACCTTGTGCACAAAGTTGGAGATAATTTGATAAAATTTGGGACATATGTTCTTACTGGCACAATGACCAAGCCTATTGAAAATGGGCCAAATCGTAGGACCACAAGGGAGAAAGGGGAAAATTTCTTCCTCTCAGAAACTATCAAACCGATTTTATTGAAAACATAGATGGAACCATAGCTTTATGAACACAAAAGGGATGTATTTTTAAAAAAATAGGACCACGAGGGGAGATAGGAGCAATTCATGCTTCTCAAACCGATTTAAATGAAATTTAAAACATAGATAGATTATGGATCTATGGATATGGACACATAAGCTATACAGTTTTTCAAAAATAGGATCACAAGGGGAGGTAGGGGGCAATTTCTGCCTGTCATAAACTTTCAAACCGATTTTAATGAAGTTTATAAACAGATAAATCCATATTTATATGGACATATAAGCATGATGTGTTTTTTAATATTGTGGTGTAGGGTATCATATGGTCGGGCTTGACCGACTATACTTTCTTACTTGTTTTTTTTTCTTCGATTTTCTTATATTTAACCAAATAATTTTAAATTTTATTTTATTTAAGTTAAGATATTCAAAGGTTTAGACAAATTCTGTTTCAATATTATATAAAAATGAAAAAAAAAAAAATTTAAAAAGCAAAAATTTGTTTACAAACAACAAATAGTATAACAAAAATTAGGGAAAGCGAAAATTTTTTGACCTCCTTAATATCCACATATTTGCCAGTTGTACTTGTTATTTGCATTATTTTATTTTTACATACATACATTTTTTGCTTAAACAAGACCACTTATTACTCACAATCCAAACCATTCACTTACTCGACACATACAAATGCAATTTAAAAGTAAAAACAAGAACTAGGAAACGAAATATTTAAACGAATCAGCCTTCAAGTTGCATACACGCGAAAAAATAATTGCATCACCTCTACATTTATACAGTAATTTACAATAGTATTCTCGCAAACAAAGATTAGATTTTGTAATAGCAACACAATATAAATCAAACCCACTACAAATTCCTCTCTTTATTAGTAACACAAATTAATTAACAAAATATTGTTTAAATAACATTTTTCTTGAGGTCAATTAAAAGTTTTCGATAGTAAAAATTCTGTTGCTACGGAATATTCAAGATCAATTTAACAAAGTTCGTTAACTTTATTTTTTAAATCCTCTTTAAACGATATTTAAAAAGATAATCGTTTATGAGTTTAATTTATTAAATAAGATTTTGTTTGTCGTGCTTAATGACCAATTTTTGTTCTGGATAAAAAACACTGAAATTTATTGTTGATGGGATAAGCTATTCCTATGCGCATTTCACTGGTTGCTTTATTTTTTTCTTTTTTAAAGCACTTTTTTAAACTAACACAAAAGATTAGTTAAAGATATAAGTTAATTATTTAATTAACTTAACTTTTTTCAATTAGATTTTATATAGGCATTTCCAGCAAAAAGTCTACTTTTATAACGTAACGCCAGCAAGCAAATAAGCTTGTTCTTTGGGCCCAAACTCGTCAAATCTAATCGCCTCTAGAGAGGCTGAGGGACAGAGAAACACTACTCCATTTCTCAAACCCCCTCAAACTAAAAACTGAGCCTCTGCTCAATAATGTGTCAGATCTCGACACGTACTGGAAACAGGTTAAAGATGTTTTTCTTGAGTCCGCCAAAAACTGCCACGGTAATCCTGTTAAAAACGTTAAACCATGGATATCTGACCAAACATGGAATCTTATTCAAGAAAGAAGGGAGGTTAAATTATGCATTAACCAAACCAAAACCCGTCAAGCCAAATTGGATTATCAACAGCAATATAACATCGCAAATCGAAAATTCAAACGAAGTGCTAGAAATGATAAAAGAAAATGGGCAGAAAATCTGAATTCAGAGGCACAAAAGGCCAATGAACCAAACCGACCGAATCACACTAATATGCGGCCGCTGCGCAATGCAAATGGTGAATTGGTGTATACAAAAGAAGGTCAACTGCGAGTATGGGAAGAACATTATCGCAACATTCTGGATACCGCAATCGAAGATGAAGTGGCTGAACTCTGTCAGCATGCACAACACAGTCAAATAAGTGACATGAACATCCAACCTCCTAGCCACGTAGATATAATGGACGCAATATCATCGCTAAAAGATCACAAGGCAGCAGGGCCCGATAATATCCCTCCAGAATTGTTCAAAGCTGATAAATCCCTTTCGGCAAAAATAATTCAACCATTAGTTGAATACTTCTGGCAAACAGAAACGCTCCCAAGCACCCTTAAGGAAGGACTTATCATCAATATCCTAAAAAAAGGAAATCAGATGGAGTGCAAGGATTGGAGGGGCATCACCCTTTTAAATATGCGTATCTTATTTAACCGCATAGCTGAAGCGACAGAGCCCGAAGTAAGAACAGAACAGAACAGGCAGGATTCAGGCCAAAAAGATCTTGCATAGATCACATTAACAGTTTACGCGTTAAAGCTGAGCAGACAGAAAAATGGCAATCGAGTTTGTACCTGATATTTATAGATTTTCGACGTGCATTTGATTCACTTCATCACTCCGCCATATGGAAAGCGATGCGTTGCAAAGGAATACCAGATAAAATTATCAGACTCGTAGAAGGTCTGTATGCTAATGCAACTTGCTCTGTCCTCCACAGTGGCCAACGTTAAAACCGGTGTGAGACAAGGATGCGTTTTATCCCCTTTACTGTTCAACATCGTACTTGATGTTATAATGAGTCAATCTGTGAATCCTGTTCATGGGACCCCAATGGTTGTGACAGGTAGACTTACTGCTCTAGATTATGCCGATGACATTTGTTTATTGTCACACAACTAACAAGGCATGCAGCTAATGTTTAATAGCATCACTCAAAAGCCTCAAGCGAAGGTCTAATTATAAACATTTCAAAGACAAAATCTATGCGTTTCAATCATTATCATTTCTCACTGATGGGGAAACAACTGGAAGATGTCACAACTTTTTGTTACTTGGGCAGTATTTTTGCTACTTCCGGTGGATGCAACGATGATATTCAAAACAGACTTTCAAATGCTAAACAAGCTTTTGGAATATTGAATAAGTTCTGGAGGTCAGCTAACATCGCAGTGTCTACAAAACTTAAAGTTTTTAATAGCAATGTGAAGTCAGTACTGCTTTATGGTTCGGAGACATGGAACCTAACAAATTCAGATATCCAAAAACTACAGGTCTTCGTCAACAAATGCCTTCGCCGAATCCTTAAAATTTTCTGGCCCCAAACTATTATTAACTCAGAGCTATGGTGTAGAACGCAACAACCTCCGATTGACCACGAGATCAAAATACGCAAGTATAGATGGTTGGATCATACTCTACGAAAGCCGATGACATCAATAGAAAATCCCTTGACTACAACCCACAGGGCGCAAGAAGAAGGGGTCGCCCTAAAAACACCTGGAGGCGTCAAGTTCAAGCCGAACTTCAAACTATTGGTATAACCTGGAATGAAGCCAAAAGAGAAGCACAGGATAGAAATCGATTGAGATCAATTATTGAGGCCCTATGTTCCTTATAGGAATTCCAAGGATTACATAGCTGGCCCGGCAAACGTTGTTTTGCCATATAACCTATTTCTTTCAGATTTTACAGTGTCTGCATGCCAAATTTTAAGAAAACCGGTTGGTTGGTTAAGAAAATAATAAAAATTATAGGCTTTATTTCTTTCCAGATGTTACACTATTTGCCCGCCAAATTTCAAGGAAATCAGTTGATTAGCTAAGATGATTTAGGAAAGGGAGCTTTTACCTCTCCTGCTTCACGCCCTAAATAATAAAAACTATAGGCTATAGTACTTTCCAGCTGTAACGCTATTTAGCTGCGAAATTTCAAGAAGATATAAGGAGGGGGAGCTTTTACCCTTCTTGCCCTATTTCACATCCTATTCCCTATTAACTTTCAGATGTTACGTGTCTGCACGCCAAATTTTAAGAAAACCCGATCATTAGCTTAACAGATATAGGGAAGGGGAGCTTTTACCGCTATTGCCCTTTCTCACGCCCTATTCCCTATTTCCTTTCAGATATTACAGTGTCTGCATGCCAAATTTTAAGAAACCCGGTTGATTAGTTTAAAACATTGGGGAGGGGGAGCTTTTACCCCTATTGCCCTACTTCACGCCCTAAATAATAAAAATTTGAGGCTATAGTTCTTTCCAGATGTTACACTATTTCAAGAAAATCGGTCGGTTTTTTAAGCTGATATAGGGAGGGGGAGCTTTTACTCCTCTTGCCCTATTTCACGCCCTATTCCCTATTTTCTTTCATATTTTATAGTGCCTGCATGCCAAATTTTAAGAAAACAGGTTGATCAGCTAAGAATATATATGAGGGGGAGCTTATGCCGTATTTTGCGCCCTCTAGCGACATAAAATATACTCTACGACCTATTTTCATGCCTAACAAAAACACATACAAAATTTCATAATCAGTCAAGCCGTTTCCAAGGAGTTCAAAATGGAGGGCATTTTGTTGATATTTGTATGGGAATATATAGGAAAATCTAAATGCCATATCTCCGGAACCACTGCGCCGATTTCATGCAAACTTTACATAAGCCATCTTCAGACTATCCCCAACGTACGCCAACGTTTTTTTTTTTTTTGAAATCTGTCGAACCGTTTTCGCAGTTAGTGGTGACATCAAAGTGTACACTTCATTTTATATATCTAGATAATCGCCTTTGCGCTATATGTACACCAAAATATGAAAAAGTAAATTATACATACAACATTTTTTTTAAACAATTTTAACTTCTTTCTGGCGTTACGTTACATAAAGTAGACTTTTCGCTGGAAATTCCCATATCTTAGTTTTCTTTCAATTCAAGCTAATATTTTTTCAGTATTTTAACTGCTTGTTCAACGATTTCGATCGAAAATTTCGCTTGCCTAATTTTCTAATTTTTTCTATTTTAAAAAATGAATATGACTTTTATTACAAATTTCTTTGTTACGTTTTTCTCTTTTTTCACTATTTCTTGTATTGTAAGTTGACTGACCCATTATTGTATAAAACCAGTAGTTTTCAAAGTCCATTTTCGAAATCAGTGTTTAAAAGGACACAATTGCTGCTTATATTATTGCTATAAACATAGTCACTGCCTCGAAAAATATTCTGTAGAAGAAACATTATCATTAAAGATATACGTAGTTATTTTGTTTATAAAAATTATAATTTGTATTGTGGTTATTTTGTTGAACTATTTATGGTTTTTAATCCAAATTTTTAATATTTTTACTTAGGCTTAAGTTCATCAAATTTAATTTTCATTAAATTATTTTTTATGAAGAAAGGAATTTTATAACGCGAAAATTAATTAAAATTGGTATTGATAATCTTTCATTCTTGACCGTGGCCTGGGCTCGAACCCTGGCCGGCAGGTTACCATGACATGTTTCGATCGCAACCACTCGATCTCTTCAGATGGATTTGCCGTCTTACACTCGCAGCCATCGACGACTGCTGACGTCAATAGTCAAACATCAATCCTTAAACCAAATTGTATTTTTACCTTTTGGTAGATCGAAATTTGCTTTTCTGAATGATTATCCATTTTAATTGATGTTACATGTTTACTCCTTACTTCTGTTTTCTTGTACTTTTTGTCAAGAATTCTTCTTGAAGTCCAAAGTACATGTTTTGTTTTGTCATTTTTGTCTTTCTTTTTTCAAGGAGCACTTATAGTTATACATAAACTACCAATTGAGCAGTAGATTTAATATTAAATTATTTTCTACTTTTTTATTGATAATTACTTTGATAATTTTAAATTAAAAGAATGCAAAAAGTAGCTAAATTCAGGTTGTATTAAAATAAGTAATTTAAACAAAAAAAGAAATCGTCATCAGTGCAAAATGTTTTTTTGCGTTATATGCTACTTTATAGCTACATAATATGCTTCTCTATTGATACGTCACTTGCTACTTCAAATGCTTCTTCACATGCTACTTTATTGTTGCAGTTTCTGTCATTTTTACTACTGTTTCTGTTTGTTATATACTTATACCTCTTACATTGGGGGTCGAAAGCTTAATGTCAATCTCCGCCTTCATGTTTCCACATTATAGCTGGAAATGGCTACAGTAAACGTTGGTTGCGTTCATGGCAAACTTGGAGCTCATGGATGAGCAATACCCTCTGCAGAAAGTATCAAGCAAAACAATCAACACATAAACATTCCTTACCAACATTTAAACATTGGCTACTGATTCTTAATTACAAATATTTGTTACTATTTCCTTTAGCTCGTATAAGGAGCACAGGGCCAAAACAAATTCGTGCCGTGGCGATTTTTCCGAAGCAATAGTTATTACTTTATTTCAGGTTTTGTCGAGTATGGGTGCGTTCGTAAATGCATCACTGCGCTGCATCAGAAAAGCAAACTTTTTTTTAAAGCAGATAAAAAAATAATTATAATGGTTGTTATTGTGTGACTATTATTTTTGTGGAGTATTTCACAATTTTTTAGTCCACATTTACTTCACTGATAAATATATAACGATTTGAAATCACTGATGCAGCGCAGTAATGCATTTACGAACGCACCCTATGTTGGCTTTGAGCTCAATTTGCCGACGCCAAGTGTGGGATGGTCCGCCTTTTCTGTGGGTGCCTTGTTAGACTCCAGTAAAAAGAATATTTCGAGATGTCTTCCGGTGATTTACGAAGGGTTTGTCGTATCCATCGCCCTTTTCTTCTTCGTATTTCAATGTTATCGGGACTTAATTGGTTAGTCGGCGAAGACATAGATTTATAACAGCTTGCAGCTCAATTATATATTATCGGGCTGCGTTCCAATACTCGCTACCATTAAGACTGTCTACCATCGTCAGAGGAGCCACTTGACTTGGTTAGGATAATTATAAATATAGCAGTAGCGAATGAAACCCTAAAAACCCTGCTACCCTAAAAAATTTTTTTTGGTTCGACTACAACCAAGAAAATGTGAAAAAATTGTAGTTAAAATATGACCCAAAGTTCTTTTAATTGTTTTTAGCAAAGATCGTATAGTATATAGGCATTTCCCCAGAATGGTCTACCAGGATGAAAAAATAAAATGTTGATTATCATCGTCTTTTATTGTTTATTATTATAAAAAAGTCTTTGTTCTTATAAAATAATGGTTGCATAGCATATCCCAGCTGTTTTACTTAAGGAAATTCGGCTGGAAACTGGAAAATTTTATTTAATTTTATTAGCTTGACAAAAATAATAGGAAAATTTTATATTCTTCTGTATTTTCTACTTCTAAAGACATTTTTATATACTTATTTTGCATGCAAGAAATATATTATGTTTACACTCTTTCTTCATAATCTCTCCATTACAATCAATTGCAAAAGAAGTTTAAGTTTTTTTGTTAAGGAAATTTGAAGACATTTATGGGAAAATGCGTGGTGATAATAATAAAAAAAAAACATATGGAAAAATCGTTCGTTCGTGGTCCGTACTTTCGCGACCGGTAAATAAGCCAATTAAGCAAAAACCAAGAGAGATATTTTATTTTGTAAATTCTGCATGGAGACCTAAATTAATACACTTTTAAAATAAATCATCACTTTTGAAAATTCCGGTTCATTACGCAGATTTTTACATTTCACTACTGTCAGCCGAAGTTGACTTCTATTTTGCGTACGTTCGTGACCACACGTTTATAACTCTTATTATGAAAACTTAAACTCGATGAAATCCATCTTTTGTACTAAACATAGAGCTACCAAAATACTATCGAATCGCAAAAAAAAATGCTAGGAAAAGTTGTGTTTTCTATATTATTTGTACATCAAAAGCGTACGAACGTACGTTCGTGACCCCAGGAAATGCCCATATGCTACTTTCATTGCTACTGCTTCTTGTTGTTTAATTTTTAAAACCATTTTTTTAAAATAACAAAATTTCAAAAATATTAGCTTATGAATAGTTTTAAAGTTTAATCATATTTATGGTTTCGTTTTCAATTCGACGAAAAAGCCACTTTAATTTGATTAAACATTCACTTTTAGTTTCGTACTTAAAGTCTTCGTAGATTCCATTTAGCAATTCTTTTGTTATAAATTTATTTACAGACAATAATTTGTGTATATTTAGAGATTAGTATTAGTTGACTCAAAAGTAATTTTCGTTTATTATCATTAATTTGAAATTCTATTTTCCATTGAAACTATTTTTTTATGTTTATTTTTGTTGTTTGTGTTTTTAAGCCATTTATTACACAGTACAACAGCCAATCTGGGGGGTGAGAAATTCCAAGTCAGGGTGATGGTACTAGGTCAGTATAGTAACACTCTCAAAGGGTTTGGCGTTCGCATGTGTCAGTTTTTTTTATGACATTTTAAATTTTTTCCATATCTTGATGTTTTTTCGCTTAGTTGTAAAATTTTGGCAAAAACGTAGTTTAACATAACTCGAGAACCACTTGTCCGATTTTGATGAAACAAATTTAGAAAAATTAAGAATTACAATTTCTCTATACCGTTTTCCTATATGTGCAACACTTTCGAAGTTAAAAATGAATGTATGAAGGGAAAAAAGTATTTTTTGCCTAAAAATTTAAATATTTTTTTTTTTAAATTCATAAAAAATCCAAAATGGAAAAAAGTGCCAAAACTAATTACTTTCGCGTAAAGTCACATAACTCATGAGCAAAAAAAGGCATAGATCATGAAAATCGATGCACGCGTTTCTCATTTATTCACAATTAGGTAAATGTATGAATTTCAAAAATTTGCTCCAGATATGCACAACATTATTTGGAGAAAACATTGACACTCACAAGCCGAACTCTCTCATATTTTTCTACTGTACTAAAAGAGAAATATGGATGTGGCAACACTGGTTCTGTAATGTTCACATAAAACATGCATTGCCATTATATTTCTTCTCTTTCTCACACTGGTTCTGTGATTTTTGTCATTCAACAAGTGCCGACGAACGCGAACAGTAAAAGTGATTTTTCTCCAGTTTTTTAAAAGTGAACAAAAGAGAACAGAATATGGAACTGTGCAAGGCAGATATAAATAGCTTTTGATACTGCTGTGGTCAATATGTCTCAACACATAAAAAAAGGGGAAATTTCAGTACTGATTTTGTTCAAACATACGAGATGTACTTCAACCAAAATGTTATAGTGAACGAAAATTGGGTACCAAATGTAGTGTGTAAAAGCTGCTACAACCGTCTAATGGATTGGAAAAATAGAAGACGTGAAAGTATGCCATTCGGTATCCCAATGACTGGGACTAATCCTGGCCAAGGTCACAATCCATTGAATTGCTATGCATGTGCGAATAAAGGAGCCGCAAAAAGGATAAGAAAATCGTATAATTACGTTGGTGTTGCAAGTGGCGCAACACCATTGCCTCATTCGGACCACATTCCTGTGCCAAAGGCTTCTAGCCCAGATATTTTCTCTTCTATGACTGCTCCGACATATCATGCACGTGATGATCCCCCATATGAGCCATCAGTATCCAATGAGCCAATTTTAATAAATCAAAATAAGCTTGATTCAATTGTTGCCAAGTTGGAATTAACACAGCATAAATCGAAAGAGCTGGCTTCCATTTTGAAATCAAACAATTTGTTGGCACCCGGTGTGAAAGTCACAGCTTATCGAAGTCGTCAGGCAACACTCCAAAGTTTATTCCTTGTGAATGATGAAAAAACTTCTGCATATTGCCCGGATGTAGGAAAATTGATGGACGCAATGGAAATAAAATATGAAGCAGATGACTGGAGATTATTTATTGACAGTTCAAAACCCAGCTTGAAGGCGGTTTTACTGCATAAGACCAATAAAAAACCTTTAGTTCCAATCGCCTATAGTACAGAAACGAAAGAAACATATGATGCACTGGAAAATATTTTAAAAATGGTTAACTACGCCAAACATATGTGGCGCATATGCTGCGATTTAAAAGTTGTAGCAATGCTTTGCGGTCTTCAAAGCGGCTATATAAAATATATGTGCTTTTTGTGCGATTGGGACACACGATTTTCCGGTGACCAATATGCATGCCACGGATGGAAACTCAGAGAGCACAGCAGGTTACAAACGGCCAATATTATTCGTGAGCCTCTAGTGCCGAAGGAGAAGATATTGCTGCCTCCACTGCATATTAAACTTGGAATTGTTAAGAATTTTATCAAAACTGTCGCCAAAAGAGAGGAAGTTTTCTTGTGTTTGAAACTAATTTACCCGAGACTCAGCGAAAGTAAAATTAAAAAAAATTATTCCATCTTAACAAATTAATTTTTTCCAATCAGGCGTACTAAATGGTCCAGATATACGAAAGCTGATTAAAAGTGACGCATTCAACAATATTTTGATTGACGCTGAATTGAATGCATGGCAGGCAATCAAAGAAGTATTAGAAGGCTTGTTGGGAAAGCATCGTTCTAACAACTACGATGTTTCTGTCGCAAGGATGTTAAGAGCATTCTCGGAAATTGGTGTCCACATGTCCTTGAAAATCCATTATTTACATCATCATCTGGACTACTTCAGCAAACAATTGGCTACCGAAGCTGATGAACAAGGTGAACGCTATCATCAAGTTGCTATGCCATTTGAAATGAGGTAATACTGATTTTTTATTTTTTCAAACTCATTTTAAAAAAACAAAAACTTACAGATATAGAGGCAAAAATAATTGCGGAAATTTGCTGGTGGAGTAAGCTTGTGTGGCAAGACACACAAGCTTACTGTTGCAGAAGGGCCAACAGTGGAGTCACACATTGACATTATGTGTGGTTCAGAAACTGATGATAGCGATGAATGCGATGCCACTAGTCCCGAACAACCACCATCGAAAAAGTCGAGGCAATATTTATTAAAATAAATAAATAAAATAAAAATAAAATATTATAAACTTAATACTAATTAATTTAATTTTTTAGTAGTTTATGGCCAGAATCTGGAGTTATTGGGGAAAATTTATAAAAAATGCGATAAATGACCCTTTTTTGAATAAAAACAAATATCAATATTCTTGTCAAAATGGGATACCTTCACTTAATTGTAAATAAAAACAGAACGCGTTAATCGATTTCTATGATCTATGTCGCATTTTGTTAATAGGTTATGTGACTTTACATGAAATTAATAACACTTGATCCTTTTTTCCGTTTTGGATTTTTTATGAATTTAAAAAAAAAAAAAATTTTAATTTTTAGGCAAAAAAATATTTTTTTCTCCACAAATTTTATTTTTACCGCAAAACTTTTGATTATAAAGAAAAACGTTATATGATCGGATTAAAGAAATTGTAATTCTAAATTTTTTTGAGTTTGTTTTAGCAAAATCGGACAAGTGGTTCTCGAGTTATGTTAAACAAAAAAACATCAAGATAAGGAACAAATTTAAAATGTCATAAAAAAAACTGACACATACGAACGCCAAACCCTTTGAGGGTTTACCTATACTGACCTAGTACCATCACCCTGACTTGGAATTTCTCACCCCCCCAGACAATAATCCCAAAAATGTTCCATAGTGTTATTTATAAAATAAATTAACTTGTGACAGAACAAGTGACAATATGTCAACTTGTTTTCATCAAATTATATAATACAAAACCATTTTATTCAAATTGCATTAGAGAAAAACCTTCAAAATAATTTTTGAAAAATAAAAAAAACAGATCACTTAAGTTTCAGATGTAACATTAGACAAATATTTGGTGAAAGAAAAGCGATAACTGCATCACCCTGTCTATAAACACTCCACCACTAGTGGTTAATGAGGGTTTACTAAGTTCGTACCTGCAATTACGAATGATACTCTTTAAATATTCATGTTAGACCATAAAGAATATATATTCTGGGTCCTTGAGTTATTATAAGTCGATTTAGCGAAGTCCGTCTGTCTGCCCTTCTATTGAAAACACGCTGACTTTCGAAAGACTCAACCGAAAAGAGCAACATTGTTGTCAAAATCTTTCTAGTACTCGTAAAGGTACTTTTACATGATATGTTTATTGCAGTGGCTTTGTTAGATATAAAATCTATATGTAATTGCACATTTCTGTCAATATTGACAAATAGAGAAGGTTTAAAACAAGGCGAATTCAACTACAGGTGCACTCACAATATTATTACAGTAACGGACTGTAGTTTATTTAAGAAATATTCCGTTCAGTCATTTTTAAATAAATAAACATTTAAAATTCCAAGCAAATTTATTTTGAACTGATTCTAACAGCTATTCAAAACACTAAGTGCATATTAATACGGATTTTCAGTTGCAGTTAATATTGTCCGTTGATTGAGTTAAATTCTTCTTTATGTTAAATTAAATAAAAATGTGATTTAATGTAATTACGGAATATGGTGTTGAATTTTTGACAGTAAAAATTAAATGAACTTTTTGTTAAAAATAAATGAAAATAAGTAGATCGGTTTTTAATTGAACTTTCATTTATTTTATATTACAATTTCAGTTAATTTTACGTACAGAATATTGTGAGTGTGGTGTCGGAACTACAACAATCCAAAAACAACAGAAACAACATAGAGGGGTTTGCATTGCATTATTAGTGTTTACGGCTCGAAATGTCAACCATTCTTAGCAAAACACTAACAAATCAAAACAAATAAGCTCGAACAGTCAAAACCAGAAAGCGTTTCCAGATCACCTGTAGTTAATTCGCCCTGGTTTATAATTTTTTGCTTTCACATGTTCGTTTTTTTGTTTCATCTGACATAACCTAAAATCGATCATAACAGCAAATTATATCGAGCCCTAACAGCGAAAATAACGTAAGCGACATGATTTTCAATTTTCGTTTTTTTTAATAAATGACTTTATTGGCAACACTTGCATCATCTCCTTAAATATCATGGTCACATAATGTACCGTTACGATTCTATAGCAAAAACAATTTTAGTGTAAGTGACAAATTTCATACAAAATCAATATGAAATAAAACGAAAAAGCTCTCTCCTGTAAAATTTGATTTTTGGCGATTACATTATTTTCGCGGTTAGGGGTCGATAATACACATATAAATACTAATTTCTGTTTATAATATAATTTTGGTTTTTTTTTAAGGATATGTGTAAATTAATAGATTTGAATGTATTTACAAACAAATGGCAAGCTGATGTCAGATGGTTTGTCAGTTCCAACACGCTCTAATTGAAAAATTGTACGTTGCTAATATGAGCTGACATCAACAGAAGCAAAGTTGACAAGTAAACAGTTTGGGACTGAAATCCTTCACAAGCAGTTCGTTGGAAAATAATTATGAACCCAAACATAGAACAACATCCTTAAAAATTGATATTTTTCTTACAAAAACTAACTTAATTGGTGACAGAAGTTTAATTCAATAGTTTAATACTTAATTACGCATAAGGCCGTAACGAATAATACTATTTTAAATTAAATTAAAAAGCACCCTGTCAAATTTCGTGAAGATCGGTCCTAAATTTATCATCAGGGAAACCATAAATATGAAGGGTATATAAGGACCAATGAAGGCACAAACGATATATTTATCCGTTTTAGGGCCTTTTATGAATTTCGGCATCGATTTGTTAGTGCATATTTTTGCATATTTTATTGTTAGCAGCATTTTTGTGCATAATTTAATTAAATGAGTATTTTAGAAACATTTTTTAAGTTTATAGCGCATATTTTACCTTTTTGAGGCATATTTTGATACAAGTTCGTTTTTAGATGTCTGCGCTGATTATGCGCACACATTTTTTTTACTGTGATAATACTTCTGAAAGAAATCATGATATTTTATTCAAGCAACAATTTATAGTGCTGTGAGGTCAGGTTTTTTAAATATTGTCTTTTAATTTAAAGATCCCATATGAAGCCCATTCCTGATATATTCGAACTCTCGATGAAGGCTATAAAAGATTCGGCAAAGCCGAACATTGCACTTTAACAAATGTTTGCTTAAAACAGTTAAATATTTCTTAAAATAAATAAATTACCGTACAATATATTTAAAATTTTAATCAAGTTCTTTCATTTATAACGAAAGTTTGATCTTATTTGATCAATTACACTGGGGAACAGTCATTTTGCGGCCTGGAACTTTATTGTAAATTTTTACTAATTTGAGGTCGCTGACTTGAAAAAAGTTCACCTTATTCAGCTAAAAAAAAATCAAAATTTGACAACAATATTATCTCTAAGCCGTGCTTACATTGGTTTTTAATTTGCGCGGTAGTTTCAGAGATGTGGTGAAAGTTTTGAAAAAAAGAAAATTTTTTTAAAAAATAAATAAAACTTTTGTTCTTTAATAATTCATAAAAAACTTTAATGCGCCAAAAATCACAGCTTTGATCTAAAAATATTTGGTTAAACATATTTCGAATCAAATGAGCATTATTTCTTTGTAATTGGTTCACTTCTTTCGATTTTGTTTACAATTTACTGAGAAAACTGAATTGATAAAAATAGCGATTTAAATACAAAAATTCACTTAATTGGGAATAAAAGCGAAACGTGTTCATCGATTTTTAAGATCTATGTCTCATTTTGTTCATAGGTTATGTGCCTTTAACATTTTCCTGTTTTGGATTTGATTTTATAAACACAAAATTTGTATTTATTTTTTTATTTCATTTAACGTTAACAACTATAACTCAGCCAATTTTTTCTCTTTAAAAAAAATTTTGAAAATGGCTTAATGAAAAGTTGAGTTGCGATTTTTTAAACTTTTAATTGTTAGAAAAAAGTGAAAAATACGATTTTTTATACTTTTAATTTTTGGAAAAAAGGGAAAACTACGATTAGTACCTGTAACTTAAAAATGCGAGCTGATGGAGAAAAACGGAGATTAGATTTTATTAAAAATTTCCAGGCCGCACAAAAAAAGTAAAATTTGGTTCTTTTTGCTTGAAAAAAATATACAGCAGAACACAGAAAAAATTATTGCCGAATTATTTTCAAGCAAACGCTTGTTTGAAAATATTTTTAATTTCTACAAATTTTTTTACTGATTCAATTAAAATTTTTGTTTGATTTTTATTTAACCAACAAAAATGTTGACAACCATTCAAAAATATAATACACGCGTTATTGGTTTCAAGTTTTCGTAATTTTGTATGAAATATTTAACGCTTTTTAATGTTGTCGTCTTTTTGCATTTTTTTATTTGATCGTAAGCAACACTTCCTAATGTGAAATATAAGAACTACAGTATAACCCGGATAATTACCCCACGCTTAAATGCCTTTCACGCTTATTTACCTCGAGTTTTAAATCCCCGTTTTTTTCTTCCATTTTTTAAACAAAAGTCCACGTTTAATTGCCATACGCTTTATTACCCGATTCGGATAATTGCCTTAAAAATTTAACTCCCAAAACAAAATTATACCTACATTTCATTCGTTTAATTGCCTTAGTACTATTTGACAAAAACACAGCAAGTAATGCAACCAAGTTTTATATGTTAATAATTTGAAAATATGCACTAAATTTGTTTTTAAAAAATATGCCTAAAAAACAAAATATGGCTTGAAGCAAAATATTCAAAAAATTAATATTTGCATTAAAAGTTATGTTATGAGGTCAAGATTCATATTATCTAGATACACCAAATTTATATCAAATAATAGCTGATACATGTAAAAATTCCTTTCTTAAATTTTTTCATACATCAATGTTAAGTTATCTTGTAAATAAATACGTCTTATTACCTCACTGAGGTATTTAAACGAATTCGCTTAATTACCTCAAAGAGGTAGTTAAACGTATTCTTATTATTACCTCAACGAGGTAGTTAAGCGTATTCGTTTAAATGCTTACCCCGCATAATTACCCAAACATATTGGCATTTTTGTCGAGGTAATTATCCGTGGAATACTGTACAACAAAAAACACATGCAGTCTATTTTTGGACACTTGAAAAAAGTACAACAGGAAGAAAGATGAAGAGGTTTGAAGTAAAAAAAAAATAGCAGGTAAAAAAACGTTTCACTCTTTTTAAACAACAGAAACAACAACAACATTATAAGAAACAAAATAAATTTTTGGTTGGTTTCAAAGTTGGTTAAAAAAAACCAAAATCCCGTATTCAATTTTTTCAAACTGTTTGCTTAAATACATCAAATACAAAAATATAATAATGACGAAAAACATATCGAGTCGGTCTGTCGCCGTTTTTGGGTTACATTTCTTCTTCATTAGCAAAGGAAAGGATACAGCAACAGTGAGTGATGACGAAAAACATTGTGTGTATAAAAAAAGAACTTCGTTCAAAAATTATTCCAACAAAAAAATGTGTCTCAAAGCCAGCCGGCCGATCTGCTCTCTCTGCCATCATCTTCTAATACAGTGCCTGCTTGTGTGCGCATCATTGCTTGTGCAAAAACCTGTTTTTTTTTTGATTTTGAAATTTAGTATATGAAATTCAGTAAACTTTATGTTTGATTCAGTTAAATTATTTGTTTGAAAAAATTAGTGTTTTTTTTCAATAAACAAAATGCAAATAAATTGTTTGAATATGCGAATTTGTTTATAGGACCGATTTCAGACAAAAAATTGTTTGATTCTACAAATTTTTTGTTTGAATTGGAAAAATAATTTTTTCTGTGAACAAAGAAATGTTTGTCTTATTTTGTTATTGTTAAAAAAAGGATTATAAAAGAAAAGCATGACATTAAAGCTACGTTCACAATCAAAAAAACTATTTCGGTTTTTCTTCTATATTTTTTGTTCTCAAAGTATTTCATATATTTTCCTGTCATTTTTGGAACAAAAATGTAACTAAAATTTTTTTAAAAATGTAACTAAAGTTAGTTGACTCAACTTCAGCAACAATTTGTATGAATGAAAATTTTAACAAAACATTTAACAAAATGTTTACAAAAATAAAAATAATTGCAAAATATTGTTGCGGCTAAAATTTGCAAACGGTTTCTTGATAAAAAATGTGTGTAGTTACAAAAGAAGTTTTTGCTCTATTATGAACACCAAGTAAAAATATTTTCTTGATTGTGAACGCAGATTAAACAGTTCAGATGATTTTATTTTATAAAAATAACTATAAATGCAGCTTGACTGCAGCGATCGAAAAAAGTTCGTTTATTTTGATTAGATGTAACATCTAATATTCTTCCGATACGATTTCGATAAATAAACAAACACGTTGGGTTAATTTGAGAATAACCTTAATTCAACCATCGAAAAAAAATTATTTTTGTTTAAGAAAAATATACAGCAGAACAAAGAAAAAATTTTTAAACAATAAAATATGACTAAATATTTACTTTTCAGAAAAGAATTTTAAAGGTGTTTTTGCATTTTTGCGAACTTTTACAAAAGTATAAACACAGATAGTTATTGCGTTTCTTATTTTCATTGGCTTAACAAAATAATATCGTTGCAATAAACAAATAAAATTAAACACCGTCATCGAACATTTAAAAAGTTTTTGTTACGATTTTGAAATAAAATTGCAAAACAAAATGTTAAAGAAAAGCATTTGGTATTCAATTTAAAAATGAAAATTTTTAATTACCATCAAAAAGTAATTTCAATTTTTGGGAATACAAAATTTTAATTTCAAAAGATTTTGTTATTCGTGCTTAATTCCCAGTTTTTATTCTTGATAAAAACACTTGAAATTTTATTGTTGATGGGATAAGCTATTCCTATGCATTTCACTGGTTGCTGAGGCCAGATCATCAGGAAACTTTATCCATAAAGATTTTAGAAAAACTAAAGATATTAAACCAAATAAAACTGTAAAACGTATAAGACTTATAGCAACAGTTCTACTTGTAATAATATCAAAGTTTAAACAAAACACATCAACAATAAAAAAATGGGATTATCTCATCTTACATACTTAATTACTTAAAAATTAAAATACGAACACATGATAATATCTACCACAATTATATTAAAAATTAATGGTATTGATTAATTCTACAGCTCAGTTCCAAAACATGCTAATTCGCTAAAGTAAGTTTTGCAGGAGAAGCTCTTTGTGCCAACATGGAATTGGATTTGCCGATCAACATCAAAATTTGATAGAGTTTAAGTTGAACAATACTAAGTTCAAAAACTTAACCTGTTTTTGAATTGAACTGCCGAATTATTATTTCTTGTAGTTCTTTTTTTTACCAAATGTTTGCTAAGCGTATGAAAAACCGGATTTTAAACACAGAAATCCATGTCAACATTTCAGTATTTAAATATAAAAAAAAACCAAATTTAAATACTTCTTTGACCCATCCGGAAAAAGTTTTTAGTAAAATAAAGCACTGGAATTCGCCACTGTATTTAAGGCGAAATAGCTCTTAAGCCTTTTGCAAAAATTCAATTATTGAATTAATAACTTTTTAAAATAAATTTTCGTCATTAAAAAATAAAATTACATCCATTTAAATCTGCTGTCAACATATTAAATTTTTTATAGTTTTATTTTATTAGTTAAATTCAGTTTTCGCTTAATTTATTTCTGAGCCCCCAAAACAAGCACACTTTTTTCAACTTGAAAGTGAATTTAAGTGGTTTTGTTTTAGAAAATCTTTAGAACATTAAAAAAAAACGTAATATTTTACGTTAAAGTCAATAAACTAAAAAATTTTAAATAGTTTTTGTAAATTAAATACTTATATACCTTTGAATGTAGATGCAGATTAATTATAAATACCCAGAGGTAAGAAGTATGAGTAAAGAGGCCTAATAGAAGGCCTTATTTAACAAACATATGCACTCCTGGCCAAATTTAATATTTATTTATTTTT
The DNA here is from genome assembly GCA_930367215.1 of Pollenia angustigena. NCBI lineage: Eukaryota > Metazoa > Arthropoda > Insecta > Diptera > Polleniidae > Pollenia > Pollenia angustigena. The sequence continues at coordinate 231,893,213 of OV884058.1, read as the reverse complement.
AACACAGGTTGCCCTTCCATACTCCCTTCTTTCTTAAAGGAATCTAAAAATAAACATAATTGAACATACAATTTTTTGCACAGCTGATCAGGGCTAATAAATAAGAAAACTAATATCGTACAAACGAACTTTAAAAATCGTACTTTTTCAACCCCAATAGTACTTAATCATTTATTTATAATTTTTTTATTTTATTTTTATAAAAAATAATTTAATACAACAAAAACAAAAGGTACTTAAAATTGATTTTTACATATAAAGTATAAATAGATAGCAAAAAAAAGAAAAAAATAAATACATGTTCATGAATTATATATAACTAGCATTTAACCCGCGACTTCGTTAGCGTCTCCTTTTCCTTCGTGGACATATTTGTATGCCAAAGCTTATTTTTCTAGGTTTAAATTTGTTTAAATTCTAGCATTTAACCCGCTATTTTGTAATCTAATATGTAAATAGGTTTTAGCAAAATAGTTCCAACATTTTTCATCTCATAGGTTGATATTGACACAGGACTTTGCACCTATAATTTTGTGCTTCTAAGTTCAATATAGAAAATTCAAAAAGTACGACTCGTAGAACAAAAAATCAAATGAAAGAAAGTTAGTTTCCCGTATTATCCTTTTTGATACTTTTTTCTCCCCATTTATGTATTAAAAATTTCAATGTAGTAGTTGGAGCCTACAGTTTAGTACGTTTTTGTCATAGGATGAAAAAAACTTCATTCTTATTCACTCAGGGCATTGCATCTTGAATTTTATGTTTCTAAGTCCAATAATAACGCATATTCAAAAAGTACCAGCTTAAGAACTAAAAAGTACCAATAAGCCCTTCCAGAGATTCTTATTCACTCAGGAGCTTGCAGGTTTAATTTCATGTTAATAAGACCAATATTAGCGAATATTTTAAAAAAAAGTACCAGTTAAAAAACGAAAAAGTACCAAAAATACCCCTCTAACAGATTGTCATTCACTCAAGATCTTGCATGATTAATTTCATGTTTCTAGGTCCAATATTAACGGAAATTCATTAAGTACCAGCTAATGAACAAAAAGTACCAAAAAGTTCCCTCTTATAGATTCTCATCCATTCAGGACATTGCATGTTTCATTTTATTTTTGCAGGTCCAATACTAACGGAAATTCAAAAAGTACCAGTTAATAAACAGAAAAGTACCAAGAACTTCCCCTTATGGGTTCTTATCCACTCAGGACATTGCATGCTTAATCTTATGTTTAAAGGTCCAACACTAACGATAATTTAAAAAATGCCAGTTGCAGAACCAAAAGGCTATCAAATTTCCCCTTTTTGGTACTATTTTTTCCACCATTTAAGTATTTAAAATTTCAGTATTGCAGTGAGAGCCCATAATTTAGTACGAATATGTCAATGAATGGAGATATTGTTTTGTAAAAAGAGTTCCAAAAATAGCTACGATTTTCACCCCTTAAATGTTCGAATTTCGGAAAAGTACCAAATCCGTATTTGTATTTTTTTGATAAGTTTCGAATGTGGTATAAACTTTGTTTCTAGGTTCAAAAGATAGATGGGGTGGCAAAAAATTTTTTTTTGTATCTCTTTTAGTTTTGGAGATATAAGGTAACCGAATTATCCCGTTTTTACCCTTTTTTACCCCCTAAACATTCGAATTTCCAAAAATCCCGTCTTAGTGGATCGATTTGGGGAGTGACCAATCTCTGGTCCAAATTTCAAGTTTTTAGCTTCAGGCGTTTAGGCTGTGCGATGATGAATCAGTCAGTGAGTCAGTGAATCAGTGAGTCAGTCAGTAACGTTACAATTTTATATATATAGATAACAGAGTGCGTCAAATTTTTTCGCGTTAAAAGCACATCGCGATTCTTGTTCTAAAAGTCATTCCAAGAAACTTTGCAAAGAAACCATATAGTCTTTTTTTTGTGGAAAATTTACGAAATTTTTGTGAAAATAGACGAATATTTCTCAAAATGCAATCTCATATTTTAAACGAAAATAACAATTTTAAGCATTTAAAAAATATGTATGTGCATACGAGCATCTTCGGATTGCATTTTCAATTTTCTTGTGTATACACTTTTCAATATGAAGTGCAGAAAGACATTTCATAATCTTGAGTAGAAAGTCTGGATATAATAACATTTGATCTAGCACTTGTCAAATCTCCTTCAAAATAATTTGGAATAAAATATTAAGGGTGTTCAAAATCCTGTTGATTACTGCTTGACGTGACAACCATCTTGTTGACAAATATTTCAAAATATAATGAGTTCGTTCCAAAATAATCTTTAAATGAGAGGAAATTGCTCTTCTACTAGAACTTATGTAGAAGTGGTTTCCTATATCGTTTAAAAACTTGTCAATATCATCGGAAAATGCACGCTTATATGCTGCCGCTGATGCTTAATTTAGAATGTGGCATATGCAATCGTCCAATGAACAAGTGCAAAAACCTATTTACAATAGCGGAGTTCAATGTTTGGTGCAGTGGTCTTGCAAAAGAGCAAATGCAAAATATCATGTTTTATCAAATCCAACAACAAAATAACACAGTTTCCGTTAGATTTCATAAAAAAGCTACGAAATTTTGCATTTTCGCAAGACCATTTGCACCAAACACTGAAGTCCGCATATTCATTGGACAGAAAATACGAGTTGCTAAAATCAAATAACAATATGCTTGAAAAATTGTGAAATAGTACCAAATAAGTCACGGGGGTACCAGCGTAGTTTTTAGTTTTAAATTGTACCATAAATGTACAATTGTACCAACTTTATCAATCGTACAGCTGATACTTAAAAACGGAGAAAATTTTTAGTATGCTCAGTTTCATCCGCAATGCAACGTTACGTTTACGTAAGAGTACCTATTGGTAGGAAAAACAAAAAAGCTGATCCGCAACGTATACGATAACGTGAGAGTAACTAGAAAAAAACATACAAAATAATAAAAGAACTTCTTTTCCTTTCCAAAGAAGGCTGTAACGAATTTCACTAAGAACAACAATAAATTAAACTGAACAACTTCGTTTCTTCTTTCTTAAAGAAGGGAGTAGCGATAATATAAGAAATACTTTGGAAGGTATTTTTGAAAGAAAGTTATACCTTTTAGAAGGCATATGTATTTCTGAAGGCAGGATATCATAAGAAACGAATCTTTTAGAAAGGAATATACAGGCGTTTAAAAAGCCCTTACACTTGCGGCCCTTTCAAAATTTACCGCTGGGTATTTACATACATACATACCTTTCTTTACAAATATATACCCTCTGCAAGCAGATCTTATCGAATAAATAGCAACATTAACAAAAGACCAAACAAGCAACCTGTATGTTTACACTCAAAAACTGATGACAGTAAACAAACAAATAGAAAGATTTGTCAAAGATAAAAATAATTAGATATGAAAACATCTATTTAAATCATGGTTGTAACGATACGCTTTTTTGCCGATACGATACCGATACTCCAAAGGAAATATCGGCGATACCGATAAGAATATAAAATTTAAGGTTCACTTAACAACACTAAAGTAGAGTTATTTTTTTGTTATACGTTAAAACTGTTTAAGGGATTATGAATATTTAAAATTGATATTAATAAGATTTTAAAAACAACGAAATGAATTTGAATTCATGGTAGAATTACCAAAAGTTTAAACAAAAAAAGTTTAAGAGATTATTATATAAAATAATTATAAATAAGATTTTTTTTTTTGTATTTCTGCGCCATTTTCTTAAATTTTGGGTATAACATGTCAGCAAAGAAGCGGAACTGCCACTCTAGAAAAATAAGAAAATCCGAAGGAATCTTTTGACTTCTTCTTTAGCTCAGCGTAGGATGGATGAATCATAATCCTTCGCGAAATTTAATTATAACATTTTCATAAACGTTCCATAGGTCAGTTCTTGTAAACTTATCAGAACTTTTACTAAGTGTAGGGGTGACCGTGTCTTCAGCTCTTTCGGCATGCAGAGTCATGTTAAGTAGCTCAATAAGAAGTTTTTTCAATCTATTGCCAATTTTTTGATTCTAAACTATTCTACATCTCAGTTTATTCATTTATTGTATTTCCAAATAATGTTCGAAGTCTGTTTACTTGCGGAATAGCGTCAGACAATCACCCTTATCGTGGTTGGCGAATTTAAAATAAGCCTGCGACTGTTTGGTAAATAAAACAAATTAATCGTATGTTATCGTATGTTACAAAAACCAAATTTTACAGAATAGCCATTTTTCTACTTTTCTCTGCTTTCACTTGCAATATCAAAATGAAAATATACATTCAATTTTTTGAGCAGCGAAGTGGAATTCGCCTACAATATTTTGTCAGGTGACGTCTTTTTGAATGTAGAACAAGATTGCATCACAAACTCAATTTCAAAAAAATTGCCATATACGATAAGTTCGCGCAAAGGGGTCGATATGTCGACAACAATGTCACATTTGCAGCATCTCCGATTTCTTATCATTTGCACCAATTTATCTTGTTCTACTACAAAACTTATTTAAACAATTTTATGAGAGTAAAATTTATTCAAGCATAATATTTTTACTCGTATAGAGCGAGAAACAAATCATTTGAAATAAATTTAAATATTTTTATTACAAAAAAAAAAAAAAAAAAAGCACCACACAATTAAATACACTCGCAAACAACAAGAAATAAGTGTAAACAAAGAAAAAACGTGTTTCTATGTTAGTCGGCATTATGTCGGGTTGTCTGTCCGCTTGAGATTGTGAAAGCGAAAGTGACGTATCGTACAGCTGCTGGTTGGATAAAAGAAATAGTGTTTAGGTTTGGCTGTTCAGCTGGCTGTTTAACTGGTTGGTAGTCTGGTTTAAAAGTCAGTTGAATAGTTGGGGATGTACAAAAAAATCCACTGCTGTTTGCGATTGCCAAATATAGATATTAATAAAGTTTCTCGTGCCACAATAAAAAAACTTGCAGATTTTTAATATGACCCTGCATTTGCCAATTCGCAAGAATGGCAAGCAAGGCAGTAGAAAATGATGGTTAAATTAAATTTTTTTTTCTAATAACTCATAATTAATAACTAATACTTATGCATAATAATTTTTTTTTTTAATATTCTAGTAATGAAATTGTTGAAGCTGAACCTCTCAGTTGGAGATTTTGGCGAAAGCGTCGTTATATAGTGGTTTTATTGGCCTTCCTGGGATTTTTCAATGTCTATTCCCTGCGCGTCAATTTGAGTGTGGCCATTGTGGCAATGACGGAGAATCGTACGGTTATTGATGAAAACGGCAATGAATCTTGGGAGCAAGATTTCCCCTGGGACTCGAAACAGAAAGGACTCATATTGAGTTCTTTCTTCTATGGTTATATAATGACTCAATTTATTGGAGGCTTTATTGGTGCCAAAATCGGTGGAAATATTGTAAGTAAAGAAGTATTCATAATTTTTCGCCAATAGATTTAAATACTATTTTTAGGTATTCGGTATCGGCATTGGCACAACCGCCATATTGACTTTATTCACACCCATGGCGGCAAAGCACAGCTTAGAAATGCTATTGGCTGTGCGCATTATTGAAGGAGTTTTTGAGGTAAATAAAACAGAAATTATGCCATTTGCAAAATATTTGTAAGATTATATTTTGGTTCGAAAAGTCACACAATATTTTGCAAAACTTATGTTAAACTTTTGATCAAGAAAAATGGATTTTCTTGATATTGATCCCTTAACTTAAAGTCAAAAAACCTTTCCTATTTCATTTTAGGGTGTCACCTTTCCCTGCATTCATGCCGTATGGTCTCGCTGGTCTCCACCTCTTGAACGATCACGTATGGCGTCAATAGCTTTTGCTGGTAACTATGCTGGTACCGTAGTAGCCATGCCTGCATCGGGTATCTTAGCATCGGCATATGGCTGGGAAAGTGTATTTTATGTATTTGGTGTTATTGGCAGCCTATGGTTGGTTTTGTGGTTGGCAATTGTGCGTTCGGGTCCCGATAAAGATCGTTTCTGTTCGCCTGATGAACGTGAATATATTGAGAAGAAGATTGGTATTGCAGGACAGCAAAAAATTACACATCCCTGGAGAGCCATTTTCACTTCTTTGCCATTTTTGGCTATAGCTGTTTCACACTTCTCAGAAAATTGGGGTTTCTATACTTTACTAACTCAATTGCCTACATTCCTGAAAGGTTAATTTATAAAGACTTTTCCTAATATTTTTATTTAAATTAACTAACTTTTTTTTTATTTATCTAGATACCCTGAACTTTAATCTGGATAAAACTGGTTTCCTATCTGCTGTGCCATATCTTGCCATGGGTATATTGTTGGGTATTTCTGGCTATTTGGCCGATTGGTTGCAAGTTAAGGGCTACTTGACTACTACACAAGTACGTCGCTATTTTAATTGTGGTGCCTTTTTGGCCCAGACTGTTTTTATGATTCTTACTGCCTATTTATTGGATCCTGCATGGTCTGTCGTTTGCATAACCATAGCTGTGGGCTTGGGTGCATTTGCCTGGTCAGGGTTTGCGTAAGTTTTTTAAGTTTTTGTTGTTGAGTTATTAAGAGTATAAAAAATGTTTGATTTTTATTAACAGCGTAAACCATTTGGACATTGCACCTCAACATGCCAGTGTTTTGATGGGCATTGGCAATACATTTGCTACTATACCCGGTATTGTTAGTCCCATGCTTACCGGCTATCTGGTGGTAAATCAGACCAGTGATGAATGGAAGACTGTATTCTTTATTTCTGCTGGAATTTATCTAGTTGGCTGCGTTGTCTACTGGATATGGGCTTCCGGCGAATTACAGGAATGGGCCAAGACCCCAGAACAAAAAGCTCTCGAAATGACTAGACATAAATCGGCTGCAGATGGTTATGTGAACGAAGCAATGGAATGCAAAGATGAAGTTAAAGAAAATCATAGTTAATTTCAAAGACATAAGCACAGGCACCCATATAGTATTAAGTTAAAAGAATTTCTTTTTTATAATATTTAAACGCGGTGTAATTGCATTTTTTAATGCAACTCGAAAAAATATTGTAAATACAAAATCATTTTATGTATTTTTAAGTATTGTAATAAAATCTGATTTTATGGATTTAAATTTTTAACTTTTAAAATCTCGTATACTGTTAAATTTAGAAATTTAGATAATATCATTAACCCTAGAACACTAATGTTGATTATTTTGACTAACACTGTTCTTATTTTTGCGTGAAATTTTTTATTTACTGTTACCGACAGCTCTCATTTTTGTTTGTAATCTCATTCAATGGTGAGCTCTTGCTTTTAGCTATCACTTTGCTGCTGTAAGTATTGCTGTTTTTGAGTGATTTGTCTAACAATTAATGTACAAAAAAATTATGTTTTTACTCTAGGGTTAAAATGAGAAGTTAGCCATATGAAATAGAGAACTTCGACTGATAAACCCTTTGATTCACAAGCACATTTTACCTTCCTTACAGCTTATTTCCAGATCGGCGCGAAAGCTGTAAGATCAACAAGGGCCATCTTATGGCTTGAGTTTTGTTAAAAAAAAGCTTAGCAAAGAACATTTTAAAAACAAATAAGTTGGTTGCAAATGTTTTATGATATTGTGAGCATTTAAACCTTAACATTATCTGCTTAATGAGCCATGCTGCCGTTCTCAGGAGCATATTGATGGAGGTGGATGCAAGTTAAACTTGGAGCCATTATTTAAAAAGAAGATAGATATTAGCTAGAGTGAGTGGAGTATGTAGAGATTCAAAATTTCTTTAGGCCATATGGAGCATTGTTTTTCATTGTTATGACTGCAGTAGTATAATGCCAATTCTAAGGTCATCTTAATTCTCATTCTTCATATAATGAATGACTACTGCAGAGGTTGTCAAAATGAAACGGAATCTATCTCACAGTCAAAACAAAAAGTGTTTTCTTTTCTAAAAAAGAGTGACATTTTATAAAAAAAACTCCAATTTTGTGTTCATTTCTTAAAAATGCTTTGCTTTCCAAAAAGATGGCTTGTTTTATTCTTAAAAATTCACCTTTAAGGCCTAAATACACTGATCAAAATACAAATCATGCATTGTGGTAGTATTGGTGAAAATATGTTTGCATCCCAGCTAGCATAGGCTGTTTGTTTGACGATTATGTTTAATATACAACTCCCAAAAGAATCTTCTGAGGATTATCTGACGAGTAACAAAAACAAAAACATCAAAATTTTTTTTATTTATTACCTTTTTATACTTTTTTTTCGACACTCTCGCCTTTTAATCTTGGAGTGAACCTTTTGCGACTCTCAGTAAGAGTCATATAACAATTACTGAGCTACCAAAATTGAAATATGAAAATTCTATTGTCAATACAATTTTAATAAAACAAACCGATCTAAGGATCTGTAAAACAGGATTTTCCGACAGGATGGTGCTGATTTCGCGACCTTGAGGTTTGATTCATAAAAATTTTATGAAAATAAGAAGTTTTGAAATGAAAAAGATGCTAGATGCCTCTTTTAAGGTAGCTCAGTTATACGGCTGAACATTTCACGACTTGTAAAATAATCCCTACATGAGTCTCCTACGACTCTTGGCATGCTTTTTGAAAAACTCGTTATATAATCTCTACATACATCATAAACGATTCCCTTTATGATTAATAGAAACGTCTTTCTCATACGAATCAGCACGTGTAACAGTTTCTCCCGTGCTAGGAACGTCTACAATTAAAATATGAGCTCGTCGACGATCAAAAATAATCTTTGTGAGATTACCAGTAGACTCCTAGACGATTGGAAATTTAAGCTGGGATGTGGCACACCGACGAAACTGGATGGAAAATCAAAAAGTTGAGATATGACGGCGAATCCCGAGAATAAAGGAGTGACAGTACTTCTCTATAAACTAAAAACGAAAACATTTCGTTTAAAAACGAAGACATGTCGTTTCACTACAAACTCTTTTTAACAATGACATGGTCCATGCTTGCATAACATTGGACCAGTCCAGAAAGTAGTCCATTTGATCAAAATGGATCGCGTAGTACAATATTATCTGCAGGGTTACGCCTCTTATAAATCGACAGTGTCGATAATGCCCTATAAAACAGTTGACTTCTGCTTATTTATAGGCCTACTAGACGAAGTTGGGAAAAATTCGCCTCTATTCGGGACAGTAAAAATATTAAATTTAAATAGTTATATTGCTTTTATTTATTTTTCTATTATTTTATAGCAGAAAACACAAGATAGCATTACATTGTTGATGGTAGGTTGTTAGTGATATAAAATTTGAGTAGATTCGGTGTTATAAAATTTTTCTTAAAAGAATCGTCAAATCAAAAAATCTTAAAAACTTCGGCAATCTGGCAAAAGTTTTTCTTATTAACATACTATTTTTTTAAAATTATAAAACATTTTTTGTTTATAATTTTTTTTTAATTATACTTAAGTTCATCAAATTTAATTTTCATTTAATTATTTTTTATGAAGAAAGGATTTTTACAACATGAAAATTAATTAAAATTGTTATTGATAATCTTTCATTCTTGACCGTGGCCGGGGCTTGAACCCTGGCCGGCAGGTTAGCATGACATGTTTCGATCGCAACCACTCGATCCACGGTCAAGAATGAAAGATTATCAATAACAATTTTAATTAATTTTCATGCTAAAAAATTCCTTTCTTCATAAAAAATAATTTAATGAAAATTAAACTTGATGAACTTTAGCCTAATTAAAAATATTAAAAAATTTGGATTAAAAACCATAAATAGTTCAACAAGATAACCACAATACTAATTATAAAACATTTTAGGGCAAAAAAATTAAAAATTACGGAAATTTTTTGTAAGCTGGTAAAAACAAGGCATTCCACTTTTTCAAACTTGTGTTTTGTTTTTTTGTTTGCATTATTACAGGGTTGGCAAGACATTTTATACTTGCACCTTTTAACAAAGTGGTATTTTTGTTTGTAGAAAAGAAAACACCATAAATTTGGGCTTTAAGCGTTTTCTATCTGTCAAAAATTCTGATGCAAAATGTATGAAGCAAACCCAAATAGCGCGGTGTCACCGCTTTGCCACTGAACAAAAATCCGATTCTAATAGTTCATTAAGTAGTGAGTTGTTAAAAAGTAACCCAGTAAAAACTTCGCCTACAAAATTATGTGTTGAGTAATCAGAAAAACATAAGAGCTCTAGTTACAATTCTACTGAAAGAACCAATGAATTTTACAAGGCATGTCCCAAAATGAACGCATTTCAAAGGAAGTCATTATTTTTTTACTTAAATACATCCAGCAAAAAGTAGTTATAGAAGTTGTTATAGATGTAGTTATAGAACAAAGCTACAAAATAATGAGTTAGAGAAGCTATTCATTTTGCAAAAGTAGGCGAAGTTTTTACTGGGAATAGCAATTTCGCTATTTTTAGGTCAAAATAGTGCTTTTAGTATCTTCATTTCTTATTTCTATTTTTTAAGATTTTTAAACAGTATACATAAGTTAATACTATTGTTTATTGGGTAATAGAGAGAGATAGAAAGAGAATAGAGAATTATTAAATTTAAATTCTACAAAGAGGGTTTACTTAAATTTCAAAATTACAAACTATTTGATTTTGGTTTTTATTGAAGTCTAAGGGTCAAATTTACAGTCATTAGTTACCCAGTAAAAACTTCGCCTACAAAATAATGTGTTGGGTAATCAGAAAAACATAACAGCACTACTTACAATTCTACTGAAAGAACCAATGAATTTTACAAGGCATGTCCCAAAATGAACGCATTCAAAAGTAAGTCATTATTTTTTTTACCTACATACATCCAGAAAAAGTGGTTAAAGAAGTTGTTATAGATGTAGTTATAGAACAAAGCTACTAAATAATGAGTTAAAAAAGCTATTCACTTTGAAAAAGTAAGCGAAGTTTTTACTGGGTAGCTAATAAGAACAGTTGTCACTTCGAACGAGTTCGATTTCCAGTTCAGTCAAAAATTGAAAATTATCAATCAAATATTTCAATTTATTTCATGTTGTAAAATTCCTTTCTTCATTAGAGTAATTCAATGAATATTAAATTTGATGAAATTGAGCCTGATTAAAAAAGAAACATCAAATTTGGATTAATATCACGAGCTGTTAAGGTTTGTCCCAAGGCGAATTCAACTACAGGTGGTTACGATACTACAACAATCTAAAAACAACAGAAACCACAAAGGGTTTTGCATATGGCGTCTTAAGCTTTAATTCCCTGCAGATAATATTGGATTACGTGGTCCATTTTGGCTTAAATGGACTACTTACAAAATGGTCCAATATACTGTAGTATGGACCATGTTATAAGAAATTAACATGCAGTGCTGCCAACAAATGCATGATGTATACTTTTGTATAGTTTACAGTATTACACATTGCTAGCCCTGATGGTGTCCATTATTAATTGTTTATTTAAAAGTGAAAGTTTCTGAAATTTGTGGAAAAAGATAAACAAATTAAAAATACCAAATATATTTAATAATAGCAATAATAGACTACAGTTCACATCATAAAAGGCGATTAGTATAAAATTAAAAAGAAAAATGCTTAAACTACCCCTTAAGTGTACTCCATACTGTAGTAACATGGAGCACTTTTAAAACTAACCCACTTAAGTACTCCATGGAGTAGTTTAGGGACTACTTCGGTGGGTTATATGGTCCCTCCTAGGACATCGTAATGTTAAATGGACAACTTTTTACCCATATATTTGGAGTAGTTTTGGAGTACTCCTACTCCTTTATGGACTACTCTTTACATGCATGGACTAGTCTCGTTATCTGCAGGGTTACTTTTTCTCGCATGGAAAATCATTTATTGACATTTCATTATTTTGACAATATTAGTGTTGCCACTTAAACAAAAGTTTAATGACGGGGTGCGGCTTAGCATTGGCGGTACGGTAACACTGTTCATGACAAAACGTTAACGCTCTTATTTATTATTTGACATTTCAGCGTTTAAGCAAGGCGCTAATAAACGTTACTTATGTTGGTCTGTTGCTTCTTTTAGTCTGACATTTTAAGCAAAACATCAACACTAAGCAGTTTGAAATTTGACAATGAACACTGACAAGTAATTCCTTTCTTCATCACTCTCTATACATACGTATGTATGTATATAAGATTGCTTTCACTCGCCCGCAAGAGTTCAATACACTGTACACATTTGAAAGCAGATTATCATTAAGGCATAACATAATTTAGAAAATTGCATTTGAATCATCAAAAGAAAAAATTAAATCGTGAAATTATGCCTGTTGATGTGCCAGGCAGCAAAGCGAAAATATTTACAAAAAAGAAAAAAACTCAAAAGAAAAATGTGTAGGCAGAAAACAAATTTTATTATAAATTTTCTATATTATAGCAATGGCATAGAATTTTTAACACCTTTGAGATATGTACGAAAAACAGCCCCCGATGTTTGAAATGTGGTACAAAAAAATTCAAAAATCTTTACAAAAAATATATATTTTCAGATCATTTACATGTTCGATAGATATCACAGGCAAAAAGCACTACGACCAACTGAAACTTTTGTGCACCCACGATATTTTTGAAAAATCAAAGCTACGCATTAAGCTTTAAGCCCTTATGTTTCTACATTGTTTAGTCATTGAATTAATATAGAATTGATAGAAAGAAATACTAAATGTTGGAAGGAGCAAACTACAAAAACTTTAAACAAAATTTTTTTTTTTTTTATTTATTCTTTTGTTTTGATTTTGTTTATTTTATTAAATGTTGTTAACTGATTCAGCAAAACTTTTAATATTTCAAGCTAGAAATGTCAATTTTACATTTTTTTTGACATAACTTAATTTTTTTATCGATCACTTTTTTAAAATGTTTGGCAGTTAGCTAAAGGCGCCCGTACACGACATGTATTTGTCATCTGACATGTCAAATTTTCAAGTCACATGTAATTGTTCATGTCTGTCAAAATTGCTGTTTTACATAAGGTTTATAATATTCGGTCACAAACGTACATGTAATTTGCTTCTGACATTGTCTCTGTTTTTTTTTTCGCATTGTTATTGCAGAAACCAAAGTAGTTCTCGGTTTCAAAATTGCTTGCTGCCGCCACGAAAATATTTATTTGCGCCGTAAAATAATTTAGCCATCTTAACATTTTTTCTTTTATTTTAAAGATACCAATTTAGAATTTTATAATGAAACGGTTTTTATGTATATATTTACATAAATTCTATTCAATGGTGAGATGAGCATGCATATCTTGGTATTGTAAAATATTAACTTCAGCCGCCTAATGATTCCGTCAATAGTTGACGCCGCTGCCAGTTTCTTCCCGGCATAGATTTCTGATGTCCGATGGTTTGTCAGAAGAAAATAGAGCACGCTCTAATTGAAATTTTTTCAGATGACTGCGTCTGACTTTTACAGAAGCAAAGTTAAAAAGGTAACACACGACATGTATGTGTTTTGCAGTGGGAAATTTGACATGTCAGATGACAAAAACATGTCGTCTATATGCTCCTTAATATCATAAACAGCTGACCTCATTGATTGCACTTGATACATTTTTCTATTACATTATATTTGCACTGTTCACCAAAACTTAAACAATGCATTAAAAGTGTAGTGTCATAAGGCCTTTAGAGAGATAAGAGAGAGAGAGAGAAACCTTTTCTATGAAAACAAAAATCTTCTGATAAGATTAAATTGCATTCGCTGTCAATTTCACCAAGATAAGTTATAATTAACCATTTCTATAATTGTCAGTTAACAATATGCAATATTGACAGTTATAGAAACGTATAGTTAATTATAACTTTACTTGTAAAATTGTCCGTTAATATTATAAAAAAAAATAATAAATCGGGGTTTCTCCTCCGAAATGATAAACTCATTTCTAAAGCTGGGTTCATACTACGATAGTTTTATTTCAGAAAATCTAACTGAGCTACCTAAATAAGAGCGGAAGCGTTTTTTGTATGTCAAAACTTCTCATTTGCATACAATTTATACGAAACAAACCATTAGAATGCGAATTAGAAACCACCCGGCTGATAAATCTTATTTGACAGATCGCTATGTCGGTTTGTTTTATTGAAATTGTATTTAAATAAAATTTTCATGTTTAAAAAAACGCTTGCCGCTTTTGTTTAGGTTGTTCAGTAAGTTTATTGGTGAGAGGGGCAGAGAGAGCAAGCTAATTTTCTCTGTCTCTTTTTACCAATGGATACATTTGATAAGATTCAACTAGACGATTCACTTTTAAATAAGAAAATATTATCTGATGATAAACTTGACCTAATTGTACGCATTCCATTAGCTAAATTTAATTCAATGTGTCAAATTTCAGACAATAAACAATTCCTAATAAAATAAACACGATAGCAAATCGAGTCAGCTTTAACATACAAAAAGTTCACTACAAATCATACAAATGTTTAGTTATCTTTTTTTGTCTTCTTTTTAAAAAAAATAATAAACAAAATCAGTCGTTGGCATTTAAATTGTTTATACCAAATAATGAAAATAAGTATTTCGAAATAAATAAATATTTAAAAATGCTTGAAATACGTATAATAAGTAAAAGTCCGAGTGCAATGGCTTTTTATTTAGAAATATATATATATTTATTTTCACCTAAATATTTAGTCATAAACGACTTTTTTCTTTGCAAATCGTGCTTGAAGCGCTACAAATTTTTTCATCAAAGGAATTTTTATGAATGTGATAACATGTGAGATTTTTACAAAAATAACTAAATCACATTTTTAAAATAAGAAAAACTCAATAAAAAAAATTACTAAACTAATAAAAACAGCCAAAAATAAAGCAAAAACAATCAAAAAGTCAGCAATAGGGTTCCTGATTAGGGAAAATTTCCCAGGAAAAATATTGGATGTATAAATTTAAGAAAAAGCCGGATTCAGAATATGTGGCATATCAAAATGTCTAATGTCATAAACTCCATGGACGTTATAACACATTTTTAAAGTGTCATAATATTTCATAACGTTATGACACTTTTAAAAGTGCCATAATGTCCATGAACGGAGTGTCGTATGGTACATGGACATAATGAAACTTTTTGGTGTGTTACAATCAATTAGTTTTGTCAAGCTCTGGGACGAAAGATTTAACAAAATAACAAATTAATAATTTGGGATAGTATCAAAACCCCGAATTTGGTTAAATCTCGAATTTCAGAATTCTGAATCTCAAAATCCGGAAATTTGAAATCCTAAACTTAAGAATACCGAATTTAGAAGCTTGAGTTTGCGAAGACAGTGTTTGTTATACCTTAGAGCAGAAAATCCTTGCGCCCAGCCAAAGGCCGGCTACGCAGAGAAGTCTTTAATTCATTGTAGAACATAGGGCCGCAACAAATGTTTTCCATTGTATTCTATTGGTGGAAATCGTTTTCATCTCACTCCAGGACACGCCATGCTCATGCAACTCGTTCTCAATTTGACGTCTCCAAGTATTCGCAGGTCTACCAGGTCTCCTGGATCTACAGACTGATGAGTTAAATCATGTGCTGGTTTTCTCATTGTGTGTCCTAGCCAACTAAATTTACGCATTCGGATATTCATACTTAAAGGAATTGATGGGTTAAATTCCACATCTCCAGATTTTATATCGTGGCAGGCCAGAATATCCTTTCAATACGCCTGAGGCAGCGGTTTACAAAAGCACAGTTAGCACAGCCGGTATTTGTTATACTATTAAGTAGAAACTCGTTGCGCCCGGAAGATGGCCGGCAATGCAGTGAAGCTTAGCGAGGCCGGTTTTTGTTACACGATTAACTCAAGCTTCTCCGCATATAATTTCACAAAATCCATGGACATAATGACATTGGACATTATGACTTTCCACCTTACAACAGGCGGCGTACTTTCGACACTGTCGTTCAGCCAAATAGGATAAACAAAAATATTTTTATTTTTGGTTAAAAGAGTGTTATATTTTGTGTCAAAAACCAACCATCTCTTACTTTACTTGTTTGGTTTAAAAAATCCGAATCACGTTGATTGCTCAGTGTAAAAGTTGGAAGATGATGAATGGGAGGCATTAATCCTTGGAAATTGTTTTTAAACTCCTCAAGAAAATCATTAGTAACAAATACAGCATCACTTTCAAAACGAAGCAAGGAAATTGGGAACCACACGAGTTATAGTCGAGAGACATTGAAAGATTATTTTGCATATCAGAAATGATGGATGTACGACATAAAAATAAGTAATTTGTGCATCCAATCATTACTGGTTATGAAAAATCGAACATGAAGTCAGCTAGTCCGTATCAAAGCCAAATAATTATGGAATCATAGCAATTCTCTTTTTTGGTGGGATAAATAGCTTCCTATATTTAATGTGCTACTAAAATCGGTTTATGCGATCACAATACTGCCCTCCTAAGAAAGAAAGTCAGTGCGAGTTTAAAAATAAAACTCGCGAGCAAAAATTTTAAAACGAGTGAATTTACTCAAATTGTGCTCGAAGATTTAAAACAAAAATTAGTCAAATCGATGGAGCCGTTTTTTGATTTTAGGTTAATCGAAAAAAATGGGCGGGGCAAAATGTTCTTTCCGTAAAAACCTAAGTTGGACCATGGCGATGATTTTAATGAAAAAATCGTCCAAATCGGTCAAGCCGTTCTCAAGTTATGCGTTTAATAGAAAAAGTGGGCGTAAAAGTAGGCGTGGTAAGTTTTTCTTTCGATGAAAACTTAAAATGGATCAATACGAACATTTGAGAGAAAAATTTGTCAAATCGATGGAGCCGCTTTCTGATTTTAGGTTATTCGAAAAAAGTGGGCGAGGCAAAATTTTCTTTACGTATAAATCTAAGTTGGACCATGGCGATGATTTTAAATTGTTCTTTCGATGCAAACTTTAAATGTATTAATACGAACATTTGAAAGAAAAATTTGTCAAATCGATGGAGCCGTTTTCTGATTTTAGGTAATTCAAAAAAAGTGGGCGTAAAAGTGGGCGGGGCAAAATTTTCTTTTCGTATAAATCTAAGTTGGACCATGGCCATCATTTTAAAGAAAAAAATCGTCCAAATTATATAGATGGGATTGGTGGTGCAATATGAAAATTGGATTTTCCACGCCCCTTCGCCCGCAGACCGAAAATCAAAAATCAGACTTCACAGTGTCACCCGTCTGAATATTCTGAAGATTCCCTGAAAATTTCGTCAAAATCGGCCCAGCCGTTTTGGAGTCCATACGTTACATACTTTATATATATACATTAGGGCGGGTCGATTTGTGTGGATGATAAAAAAATTAAAAATCGTATAGCAAAAACGTAATCTACACAAAATTCTAAGAAAATTCTTCGAAGAAACCATGGGTCTAAAATAAAATCCTAATCCGACTCTCGACTAAAACAAAACCCATTACAAAAATAAAAAATTCTTTTTAAAAGCAAGGAACCCTAGCAAGCAGAAGTATTTTCAAAGCAGCTGAACAAAAAACCAAAAACTTTAATTGAAATTAAGAGAAAAGAACTGAAAAGAAAAGCATTTTGCTGCTCCTCATCTCTGTCAGTCAGCTTTACAATAAACAGAATATTGGAATTTCTATAATTTTGGCAAAAGGCCAAAAATAATTTTAATTGAAATTAATAGTCAAATTCTTAAGATTCTTAAGGTGTATAAACATATTTTTAAACATTATTTACAGAATGTTCTTAAAATGTTTTTCGCTTCTTTAATTTCTGGCCAAACCGCACAAAGAATATTGACTGGCAGATTGAGTGGAGGAATTAGTCAGTGCGTGAGTGAGTGAATGAGGTTCCATATGTTTTGTATACATTTTGTTTTCTTTTTTTTAAGGTTTCTATGAATCAAAATACTTAACAACTGAATTAAGTTTTGGGGAATTTATACATAATGCGTTCTACATGTGATCTAAATGATTTTAATAAATTAATAGGGATTATTTGGTAATTTGTTGTTTCTTATTTTCGTTTTTATTATCATAAATACTTGTCAAAAGATTGACTAATCTCGCTAAGAGAAATAAATACGTGTGAAAATTGTATGAAAGAAATCAAAAAAGAGCCTATTAAATGAGAGGTATAGACTGCCTTAAAATATACGAAAATGGTCTGTCAGAATTTACAACATGTTTTTATAACTTTACTAGAAAGTAATCCATAACATTGTCGATAAGGCAGTAAAAACCTACCCGCATTGCGTAGATAATCTAATAGATCGATATAAATAGGTTAATATATTATACATATCAACTTTAAATCAGTGTTCGAAAATAAACAGTACATTATTTAACGATCGGCTCACACACCCGGGAACGATATCTATTTTTTTAGTGATTGTGTAGACACACACAACCCTTCATACCGTTCGTAACTATTTTCAAGAAAGAACCGAACTTTATATAATGTTCGGTTCTTCGTTAAAAAATAGTACAATCGAGTGATACTGTAGACAAACATTATATTTTAATGTTCTATAATGTTTTTTTCGTGTGTGGTTTTTGTTTTTGAAAAAATGTTTTTTTTTACCAGCCAAAAGGGACGAACATTAACGAGCCGAACCGAACACATTGAAGTTTGTGGATTTTCAAAAAAAAAACCGAACGGAATTAAATGTTCACATCTTTTGTTGAGTTTGATAAAAACAGTAATATTTTGTGTTCGAACGATGACTACAGGAAAACTTTATTTTTTTAATGATTTTCTACACAAACACTATTAGCGTGTGTTTTCCAATAATCTACCGAACCGAACATTAAAAAATGATATTTAGTGTTTATTTTCGAACACTGCTTTAAATGTAAAGCGATAATAACTATCTTTAAAATCCTGAATCATGCATTATGGCTATAATATAATGATTACATAAAGTCATAATAGCCGTTGTAAAAAAAAAACTATTCAAATATTTAATTTGAAGAAATTTCAACTATTCTACTCTTTTTTTGGAAAGAGTAGAAAAAAATACATTTGAATACATTTCGATTTAAGGCTTTGCCGCTATGGTGTCTTTGACCAATAACACTGGTCGGCAAAAAAAAAAATAGGTTTAAATAAAACAAGTTAGAGTTCTATATTCGGCTGTGCCGAAACATTGATACCCTCCACCGACAGTTCGAATGTTTTAGGAGTAATATCTATATTATGTCTACTTATTATTAATTTATCTTTATAAAAACAGACATCTGCATTAAAATTTGTTGCGGTGTAGACCTATATAAAATTATTGATATATATAAAATTTATTATTAATATTAAATTTATTGGAATAAAGTGTACCGCAATATCTATATCTGCTACGGTTTAAAGCGTATTAAATTATTTCTCCAGAGTGGGCTTTATATGAAGCCTATAGTAAATAATGGAGCGATCATCACGAAATTTATTAGTGTGATTTCTAGTCATAGAAAACTGAGAAGTATTTAATTTTATTCTGAAAGCATTACTTGTTACGGTTTTAGGCATACTTAACTGTTTTCTGGGAGTAGGGTTTTTATTAGGCCTAGGGTAAATTATGGACCGATCTTCACGAAGTTTCACAGTGTCAGTGCCAGAGAATGACAAAAGTATCATTTTAAGTTCTCTTTCAATATTAGTGAGAAAACATGTACGGACATGTATGGGTAAAGATCAACACCATACACATACGTACCAATACCCATTACACGCTAAAGTTGAATATGTATAGGTATACGCTGCCAATGTGTATTTGCATATTCATTCTTCTTTTTGAATGTACATGCAGATATAAATAAAATTTCTGTTAGCTATCTGCAATACCCATATAAGTATGTGTATTACCGTAAGTATAACATTAATATACAGAGCGCGAGAGAGAGCAGAGATGGCAAATGCAATTTTAAAAATGTTGAAACTAGGCAAAATTTTTTGTGTTCTTATTCAGAAAAATATCAAGATAATTTTAAAGCTTTTTAACATTTGACTAAGGCTGTAAGCTTATTTTATTAGAACAACCATGGGCGGTTGGCGGCAATTTCTGCTTCTCCGAAACTTTCTAACAGATCTTAATAAAACTTCAAACATAGATATATCCATATTAATATGAACACACAAGCTTTACATATTTTTTTAAAAATAGGACCCCGAGGGAAGCTCGAGGGTATTTTCTGCCTCTCCAAAACTATCTAACAGATTTTAATGATATTTAAAACATAGATAGATACATATTTGTGTAGACACATAAGCTATGTATTTTTAAAAAAATTAGGATAACGAGGGGAGATAGGGGGCGACTTATGCCTCTCCAAAATCATTTATTTTCTCTAAAATTTCTTGATTATTTTCCATACTTTAAATTTATAATTTTTCATATGCTACATACACTGGGTGAAATTTTTAAAGAAAAACTCTTCTTTACAACTTATTAAAAAGAAATGAGCGCTAAATGTATTAAGTGGCGGTTACACTCTTTCTTATTAACACAACATACAAATCAATACTTACATGCATATATAAAAAACAATATCTTCCATCTCGTGTCGTCTACCTATGCTTTGTGTGTGTGACAGCGATAAGTGCAAAAAAATTGTGCTGATGCGTACAGGGTTTTTACATGCCAAAATAAAAATATCGTAGAGCCACTTGTTGCTGTCACACGCACATAGCATAGGTAGACGAGACGAGATGGAAGATATTGTTTTTTATGTATGCATGTAAGTATTGATTTGTATGTTGTTAATAAGAAAGAGTGAAACAACCACTAACTACATGTTTATTTATAGCGTTTGCTTAAGATAGATGTACACGACATGTTTTTTACATCTGACTTGTCAACTTTTCATGCCACATGTTGCTGTGCATGTGTGTTACAATTGCTGTTTAACAAAGTTTTTTTAATTATTGTTATTGTGTTTGGCGTATTTAAAATACACCAACGACTTTGGTAGTAGATTAAAGAAAACAAATTCACGTTCTCTTTAATCTATAACAGTGACGGGCACATTTGCAAAGCCTATGTACGCGTGCATAGGAATAAAAATGCTGCTTGTGCGACGTCGACACATGTACACTATAAACTTCTTTGTGTGTCTGTGACAATGTACGTTCGGCTGTTGCTTTGTTGTTATTTTGTGAACACAAGCATAAATGTGATAGTATGTGTGTGCCCTTAACTGATCTATAACCAAATAGTCGTAGGAGTATTTTAAATACGCCAAACACAATAAGGGTGAATATTCGATCAAAAACGTGCAGGTAATTTGCCCCTCGTGGTCATAGTTTGAAAAAAATACATAGCTAATGTGTCCAAATAAATAAAAACCTTTATATTTTTTAAATTTTATTGAAATCTATTTAATAGTTTCGGAGAGGCAGAAATTGCCCCCTATAACCCTTTTAGTCATATTTTTTAAAAAATACATAGCTTATGTGTCTATGTAAATATGGGTCTATCTATGTTTTAAATTTCATTAAGATCTGTTGGATAGTTTTGGAGAGGAATAAATTGCTCCCTATCTCCCCTCGTTATCCTATTTTTTAAATTAATACATAGCTCAAGTGTCTATATAAATATGAATCTATCTATGTTTTAAATTTCATTAAAATCTGTCAGATAGCTTCGGAGAGCAGAAATTGCTCCTTCCCACCCCTCGTGGTCCTATTTTTTATAAAAATGTATAGCTTATGTGTAGTTTAACATAGGTACTACTGATGTTACGGACAAATTTATTTTAAATATCACAAATAATATGTACATAGTCCCATACCGTCTAGTGACAAAGCACATTTTTGGTAAATTTGTTTTTCATTTTTTCACAGAAGTGCCAAAAATACTGAAGGTATTTTTTTAAACATGGATATTTTATTTGTATGGCAGATAACCAAAACACATTCATGGGTATTGAATAACATCTGCATAATATTCATGTATGTATTTTTGTTTACTGATTGTGGTTGCGTGAAGACATTACAGTGCATAAGTAATAACCATACTTTTTGCGTTGTAAATATGTGTATACACAATAACGAAAAGCGTGGGTAAATACATCTGTATATTATTCTTATGGGTACTTGTTGTCATTCTCTGTTGCATACCCGCGTATGCTTGCTGTTGACGTAAGTATAACTTTTCTGCTGTTGACATTAAGGTTAAAAGCATTAATGACAAAAATAAGTTTACAAAAAATAAATACAGGTACATAAAAAATACATGGGCAGGTATCAGGTTACCATCCAATTAAGGCATAAAAGCATGCGCTTGAAAATACTTATAAAGGGTTATTGCACACAATTTTTATCAAAACCGTTTTGTAACTTCGAGAGTCAACATGAACAATTTGGAGAAATTGGATTTTTTGGTCAGAAAATTGAGCGAAATTTCAAAATGTCAAGGGGATGGGGACATATTAGCACTGAAGCACTGTTTGAAAAATTTCAAAAATTGTTTCAAAAGATATTGGCTTTCGGCACAACGAAAAGAGGACCCCTTTTTAAGCACAAACGCTAAATGGCTGGAAGGAACTGTAACAATACCAGTATTTGGCAGTTCGTCTTCAGGGCGACCACGAAGAGAATTTAATGAAGCTAGTGATAGAACAATGCGGAGAAAAACTGAAGAAGTTCATCACCAATTAACAACGGAGGAGATCACATTTGCTGCATCCATGAGTCAAAGAGCAGCGGGACATAATGATGCGGCTAAATTAATAATGGATACATATAACGAGATCCCCAAGAATAGCAAGAATTTGCAAGCGATCATTAACAACTTCTGAAGTCAACCCTGTGAATACACTTTCAGCGGAAGGAGCTTTAGCACTCTTTGTAAATGCAGAGCTCACGAAAAAGCAATATGAAATTTTATACAATGCCAATAAAAATGTGTATCCATGTTACTCGTTACTAAAAAATGCAAAAAAAAAATGTTATCCCAATGAAGATGCCATAACCGTTACTGAAACATTAGCGGAAGTGAAGCTACAAGCTCTCCTCGACCACACAGCAACACGTTTATGTATATACCTTGAAGAGGTTTTGCAGCAGTTAGACTATGAAGAGCTAAATTTCTTGGAACTTATAACCAAATGGGGCTGTGACGGATCGCACCAATCATGTTATAAGCAGAAATTCGAAAACGAAGATGTTAGTGACGCTAATATATTCCAAAGCAGTTGTGTACCAATTAAACTAATCACAAATACTAATGGAAAAATAAAAACGATATGGCGAAATCAAACACCATCCTAAACTAGGCTGTGTAGACCAATCCGCATCCGTTTTGTGCAGCAAACAACTGACATCACGAAGCAAGAAATACATTTGCGGTCAAACTTCGATTTAGGGGGCGAAGTGTGCCACGCCTTTAAGAGAAAATCCTTACGTACTAGAGAAAAACGGAAAACAGATTTGAATTAAGGGCATCCAAATCCATATAGTCCACATACTTTTATTTCTAGGGTAGAGAAAAATTTTTTTTGTTGCGCATTGTACTTTTGTTGCGCAGTGTAATTTTTTCAAAATCTGCCACTAGACTTTTTATATCATACTACACCTAAAACTGTCAAAAAACTAAAACTTGTAATTCAAAAAACACGTTTAATAATTTTGGCCAGCTTTTCAGGCAAAATACTCCTCTGTGCGCTGCTTTCAAAACAAACTTCTTTTTGTCAGTGATGCCACAATAATAATAGAACTTATTGCCACTTTTCTAGTGATGACACTAAAATAATCGAAAGATGTAGAATGGAATAAAATGAGATAGGAACATCTTTTAAAGATGTTGAAAGATGTTGGTTTTTTGTCCTATGTATTTCTAATGGAAAGATGTTAACATCTTGGCAAAAGGTGGCAAATTGATGGTAGATGTTAGATGTTGATCAGTGTAAAAAGGCTATTACTTACCCGTTTTACACCTTACAGAATTTCAATTTTAAAACACCAGCATCATTCCCGATTTGGTTTTTTACTGGAATTCAATCCCAAACTGATTATTAGAACTAGAAAGAATTTGAGACCAATAATGGTCTTTTATATCAAGTCTTTTGGAAGTGAGCCTATTTAACGTGACTATCTGGACTTAGAATAACCCAAGGAACCAGAATATACATTTTGGGGTCTTAGATGAATATTAAAAAAGTTTTACACGAAATGACATACCCTCATTCACCACTAATGGTGGTGCTGCGTAAAAAAATAAACTATTTAGAACACTGAAAAGCTACCACTTAGACAAGAATGAAAAGAATTATAATACAGAAAACTCTTTAATGGCCAATTTTACCAATTCTATTTAAATAGAAATTCATATTTAAATATAGTTTTTCATTAAATTTTTTAAATTTTTAGTTAGGCTTGAGTTCATCATAATTAATTTTTATTAAATTATTTTAACTGAAGGAAAGAATTTTTACAACATAAAATTTTTATTAAAAATTATTGATAATTTTCTTGGCTGAGCTGGAGCTCGAACCTGGGTTAAATTTACATGTTTCAAGAATCACCACATTCTTTCATCAGAATTCTTTGAGTTCTAACCTCTGCACTACTGCGGTGCCTGCCAGCCAACTGTCAAACATCAATCTTTAACCAGTGGTGCTGGTGGTTCGAAATTTGCTGTTATTATCATTTTTTCAATTTTATTTACATGTTACACACCTCCTTTATTTCTTTAATGAAAATTAAATTTGATGAACTCAATCAAGTCTAACTAAAAATATCAAAAATTAACAGTTCAACTAAAAATAACAATTTTATTTTTGTTTGACATGAAAAATGAATTTTAAACATAAATTGATATATATGTAAATAAATTGGTGATATAATTTTTGATGAGTCAAAACATTGATTTACATTAAAAACATCGGTCAAAAATCAAATTTCCTTATCATTTATATCGATTAAAAAAACAGATGCCAAAATACTTGACGTTTAACCCAACAAACATATTGATCAACATCAAAGAATGCATTTGCAAAATTCATTTGACGTTTTTCTGGCATTAATCCCGCACAGGTAAAATACCATTCGTTGAGGAGTACACACAAATATAATTGACATGTTGCACAAAGGTATGCTATTGAAAATTGCCCTAAATGCTGTTTAATCATACGAATACCATAGCAGATCAAACAAATGCTGAAGAAAATACATCCACTATTAGAAATAATAGTTGTTTCGCAAAATCGTTCCCGTACTCAATATTTGTGTAAATTAGCGGATTGATTAGAAAGACTATTTGATTCTCTTATTTTCCTAAATTTCTAAAAGTATTTTTTCGGACAAATTTGGTAAAGTTAGAATTGCTCAATTGTCTTCCATATGCATACATGAATTTGGATAGTGAAGACTGCTGTTTTTGATGTTTTATTCTTGTTCAGACAGCGTTGTTCAAGCCTTCTTTTGCGCAAAAATGTCAAACATCGCTGCAGTATTGCCACATTAGTAACCGTTGTGTGCAGTACACAAGAGAAGATGGACGCAATTATCTTTAATTAACACATTTACCCAATTTTTTTTCCTCACCGCAAGGTAAGAGCCATATAAGCCGATTACACCGTTTTTATACCCTTCACCTCAGGTGGAAAAGGGTATAAATAAGTTTGTCATTCCGTTTGTAATTTCTACAATATTGCTCTAAGACCCTATAAAGTATATATATTTTCGGTCCTTATGAGGAGAGAACTTGATTTAACCATGTCCGTCCGTCGGTCCGACTTACGTTTGATATGTGTTTTCCGGAGACTCCAGACATGATAGCGGCTAGGTTGTTTTACATTTATGTCACATATAATCCACCATTTCGTGCTATTGAAATTCAGCAAGATCGGTCCACAAATGGCTGAGATATGACCAAAAAACCACGACTGCCTGTAATTTTTTCCAAAAATCCCTTGTTGTTGTATTTTTATTGCTTTTTTCTGTATATCTGGAGAACGGCAAGAGCCAAAGTTTCCAAATAAGGTGCAAATATTCAAGTTATAAATACACACCAACTCACAAAATGTGGGCGGTGTTGGAGAAGTGGGCGTGGTACCTCCCATACACAAATTTTCAAAAATTGTACAATATGCTGAATTTTTTTACTGCAATATGACCTATGGTTACGCCTTATATATCAGTAAAAAATATTTTCTGAAAAACTCGGAAAAATCGGTTCAGATACGAAAAAGTTATGACCAAAATTATAATTTTTTGTTTAAATACCCACTTTCGGGAACCATAGATCTCCCCGAGTCCAAGATTTATAACCCAACTAACTGGCAAATTTCTTCTTCAACACGTCGGTATATAAATCTGTCAAATCGGTTAAAAAATGGCTGAGTTATAATCAAAATACTGAATTCCCAAAAATTATTCTTTTTATACCCTTCACCTCAGGTGGAAAAGGGTATATATAAGTTTGTCATTCCGTTTGTAATTTCTACAATATTGATCTAAGACCCTATAAAGTATATACATTCTGGGTCCTTAAAAGGAGAGAACTTGATTTAGCCATGTGATGTCCCTCTATGTATATGTATATGTAAAAATTATTAAGTTTTTTTGTGATTTTAAACTAATATTTATTCAATAAAAATGAAGCTGCAAATGTAGCAGGTTTGTAGAAGTTTCGCTTCAACTCTTTCTTTCGGAAGGCATCAATTTTATATAGCGAGTTCCCACTTTGAAGCAATATACTTTTGACACAAAAACGCTTTTTCCAATTGTGTAGCGCATAAATGTGTGCTTACTTTTTAAAATGTACAATAAGTGCTTAGCAAAATAAGAAAAACAATCGTTAAAGGAAAATACCATATTGTTTCTTGACCTTGAAAATTGTTCATGTTTGTCATAATTCTTTCAGCTACAAACAAATATTTTAGAAATCAATCATCAGTACAGACACGGTAGAGAATATCACTTGTCTGGTATTTAAGCAGAAGAAATTGTCAAATATTTTGTTTATTCAAAAACAATTAAAATTTTTTGTCAAATTTGTATTTGCACAGCGATAATTTGGAATGATTAATATTAAAAAAAATCTAGTGTATAACGCAAAAAAAATTACATTGTAATATAGTATGAAAAATATCAAATTATGTTGGAAAATAAAGGTAATAACCGATCGGTGTTGCCAATTTAGATAGAGTCATTTTTTTAACACACTTTAGCAATAAAAAAAGTCAATTTAGTTACGCACTGGGATGGAAAAATGTTGGCGGTCCTGCAGGGCGGCGGGAGGAAAAATAATTGATTTCCTATTAGGGAATGGTAAATGGATTCCAAAATCGATTTTCGATTTTTCGATCGACTTTTTTTATTTCGGTTTTTGAGATCGATTAATCGAACCTCAAAATCGATTTTAAAATCGATTTAAAATTGTTTAAGATTAATTTGCAAACTTTTTCCTTATATCACAAAGGGGATACACCAGCATTTTTTTGGCAAACTACTAGAGAAATTGAACTAAGATTTTTACGGCTTGTAGATAGGTCTGACTACTGTGTATAATTTTCTTGCAAAAAGTGAACATGTGTTAATTTTGAGATGGCCTTTAGAGGAACAAGTGCGATACGTATGTAGATTTCACATTAAAATTGTGTTCTTGTGAAGTCAATCAGACCTGTCACATAAATCAATTCCGTTCGAAAGTGAATTCGAATCTTGCTTCACATAAAACGAAATCACTTTTGATTTATTTCTGTGACATGCCTGAATGTATGGATAGTATGTCAAAGGATTATGACAATAGTTCCTGATCAGTGGCGACTGTTTCTTCGCAAAGTTACTATTAAGTTAGACTTAGAAAACAAACGTTTGCATGTCATTTCACTCTTATAACTAGATTTAAATGCCGCTCACACACTGGTCTGTTTGAATATTAGCGTATTTCAACAGAAATGTCATGGTTTAATTCACCTGTTGTGTTTCTATAATATGTTGATTTTCACACAGATGACTTTCAATATTTGATTCAGTACAATATGTTTGGACTGTTTTGTTCACTGTCCATTGATTACTTTAATTTCTGAAAAACAAGAGCCCCTATATTAAAGTTGAAAGTAAAGCAAGGGCACTAATAGGTAAATACGTAAAACTTCAACTTTAAATTCAGAAAACTGAGTGTAGTAGGTGACACACGTATGTACGCACAAAAAAATCTCAAGTTATATTGTGCATGCCCATAATTTATTGATTTAATTAAGATTTAAATTAAAATTTGCCAAAATTTTAATAAAAATAAAAAATTGATTTTAAAAGCCCAATAATCGATTTCAGTATAAAATCGCATACGTAAATTCGATTGCAAAAAATCGATTCTTTTTACAACAAAATCGATTTTCGATTGGAATCGAAATCGATTTACCATTCCCTATTTCCTATTATAGCCACATATGCTGGCAACGAGCAACTCTTGGGAGTGCCAAAAATACAATCATGTTAAGGAAATGTCAAATTGCGGAGGCTTCACCACCAAAAAAATTAAAACTTTTTTTAATAAAATTAAAAAAAAAAATCTCAAATAACAAATAAATTAAATTCCTATAATTGAACTGAGCCAACATTCTTAAAAAATTCCAAGTCATAAATAATTATCGCACTTTATCAGATATGATTGGAAATAGGTTGTTATATATTTATGTCATATGTAGTCCGGACTTGTCTCCTTTTAAAATTTAGCCTGAGTCAAATGGCGGAGATATGAGCAAAAAATCAGCATTGCCTTTGATTATACCAATAAATCCTTTGTTGTTGTTTTTTTTAAGTATAAATGGAGAACGGCAGGAGTCAAAGTTTATTAATTAGGTACGAGCATCTTGGTTATCAATGTTCAACATCCGACAAAATGTGGACGTGATTGGAGAAGTCGGCGTATAACAATATAGATTTTTTATATCTTAAGAAAAAGCGGTGTTTAAATAATTTTCTGTTCTTATCGCGCAATGGTATATTGGATTCGGTTATAAGTTGTTTATGATGATAAACTAGTTTGAGACATAACAAAAAAAATTGAGACATAATGAAAAATTTTGATATTTTTAATTAGACTAAAGTTCATCAAATTTAATTTTCAATAAATTATTTTTTTGAAAAAAAAAAATAAAATTTTACAACATGAAAATTATTAAAATCTATTGATTATTGTTCATTCGTGAAAGCTGCTTTAAATGATTATCAATTTTAATTGATTTACATTTTCTGTTTTTTCGTTCTTTTTGTCAAGAATTCTGCTCGAAGTTCAAAGTACATTTTTTGTTTTTAACTTTTTTTTTTGTCTTTCTTTTTCTTGTTGACCTTTTTCGGCACAACTTAAGGGACAAATGTAAAAATTGAGCTCGTGCTTAGCTTTTAACAATAACTAGTATAGTGGTTATTATACCCACACCGCAATAGTGGATGGGGTATTATGCATTTGTGCTGATGTGTGTGACGCCTTAAAATATTGGTCCTAGACCCACCTTAAAGTATACAGTTCTGAGTCGAACTAGCGACGTCCGTCCGGCTGGCAGGTTGGCTGGCAGGCTGGCTGACTGTCCATGTAACCTTGAGCGCAAAGTACAGGTCGCAATTTTAGAGATAATTTGATAAAATTTCGGACAAAGGTTTTCATTAGCACAAGGACACTGTTGAAAATGAGCCGAATCGTGGGACCACGAGGGAAGATAGGGGGAAATTTCTGTCTCTATCTATCAAACCGACTTTAATAAAATTAAAATCATAGATAGAAATATATCGATACCTTCCCGTAAGAATGTATTAAGCGACATTTCTAAAATTGTGTAGGAAACGAAAAAAAAACGTCTCATTTAGTTATTTATTTGTGTATTTTATTGAAAGGCACATATTTGGAAAGCGATTTTCAGAATACAAAACATATTTAAAAATGTGTCTTAGCATAATTTCTTTGGCGGATAATACAAATTACAGGGTGCAACATTATTCCAGTGAGATAACTTGATGGTTGATACAATTTTATTTTCTCTCTAGTTTCCTTTTCATCCATGATAGGGCAGCGAAACCCAGGCCAAAATATGGCGCTTAAATTCTAGTATAGTTCCCCATCAAAAAGTAATTTTCGAAAAAAGTGTCGCTTAATACATTCTTATGGGAAGGTATCGACATTTATATGGACACATAAGCTATGTAGTTTTTCAAAAATAGGAATACAGGGGGAGGTAGGGGACAATTTCCGCCTCTCACAAACTTTCAAACCGATTTTAATGAAGTTTTTAAGTTTTTAATAAGTTTATAATAATAAAGTTTATAATAAATCCATATTAATATGGACACATAAACATGATGTGCTTTTGAATACTGTAGTGTAGGGTATCATACGGTGGGGCTTGACCGACAATACTTTCTGACTTGTTTTTGTTGAACTGTTTATGGTTTTTAATCCAAATTTTGATATTTTTAATTTTCATTACCAAATGTGTCCACAACCGGGAGAATTGTGCGCAAAATTCAGCAAACCGGTTTGTAGGAAATGTATAAACACCTGTAACTGCTATCCCAGTTCGTTCTGCGTCATCGAGCCGTACTTCTTCGAAAATGAGGTCGACCAAGCAGTTACCGTGAATGGTGTTCGCTATCGCGAGATGCAAACGGACTTTTTGTTGCCAGAATTTAAGGATATGGACCAGAGATCAGCAATGAATCGTTTTTTCGCTACTCATACTGACTCATGCAATTGTAAGTATAAGTGCGTAGAAATCATTTAAACTAAACTACTCTGATTCACTCATACTCACAAGAGAATTATTTATGAGTGCGACGTCGACATTATACGCATTCTCATAAATGACCTCAGCTTGATTTATAATTTCAAGAAACTACTTACAATACTCACAATGATTCAAATCATTTAGCTCATCCATTTACCGTTTTAACACAACAGAGAAAACACACAATTTGCCGAAAAATCGTCTACTTCATACATGTTACTTTAGTAAACTGTAATTGCCAAATCGTCACTTTGCTATTTCGGGGACAAATCTGGCAGCCTCGCATTTTGCTTCGCCTATACACATTGACTTGAGTAGATTCTAAATCAAACACTACGAATGTTGGTAAGTATGAGTACGATGAATAAAATGAGTGAATATGAGTTTGAATCACATTGGAATAAGTATGAGTGCGTATAAGTACAAGAATTTATGAGTCATGATTTAGCTCTACTCACTTTTTCACTACTCATTGCTGAACTCTGATATGGACCTAAACGATACGGGGTTGCAACAGGATGCTGCTTCTTGCCACAGAGCCAATGGCTCTTTTGCGCGAGAAATTCAATGGTCGTGGTACTTCTTTAAAATAAATTTTTAATAATTTTATTCCTAGCATATGAATTAAGTTTAATTTTTTTGTACAATTTTATTAAAAATTAGGACAAGTTTAGCGACCTCTAGATACGAATACAGTACAGTAATTTTTTTAAACATTGGAACAATATTGTTTCACTTAATTTTTGTATATGGAACAAAGTACTGTGCGTGGTGGCGATGTTAGTTGGCCGCTACAATCATGTGATTTGACACCGTTCGACATCTTTCTTTGGGGATATTTAAAAGAAAAAATGTACTTCAATAAGCCAAGAACAATTCAAGAGCTAAATGATGAAATAATTCGGCACATTGAATCTCAATGATGTCTCAGAGTCATTGAAAATATGGACCATCGGATCGTATCGGGTACAGCTGTGCCACTGAAGCCGTGGCGAAAATTTTGCCGATATTTTGCCTTGCAAATAATTGTCATAGATCTTTCTTAAATAATAAAAAAATATTAATATAATTCTCTGAAAACTTTTTGTTTTACTTACAATTAAAATCGTGCGTTTTGGTTGGTTCACACTTTATCAGATGCTTTATCATTAGGTACAGAGGTAAGAACGTAAAAGAATTCTGATAAAAGAATGTGGTGATTCTTATTATTATTATTATTATTATTATTTATTTTTTAAAAATCACAATTGGTCCTTAGTAACTTTAATTTTGCATACTAATCTCAAGACTAGTACTGACGAGGAGAAGACAACGTTGTTTCACTTTCTCCTTCAATGCCCGAGACCGGAGTTTATTAGAATGAGACATTTTTGGTAAAGCAGAATTGCAGTGTGTGCCCAATAAAAAATGGAGCTTCCAACGAAGCAGGTTTGTAAGGGAGAAACACAAGGGTTTCGCTTACCATTGCGCTTACGGAAGACATGAATTTTATATGGCGAGTTCCCACTTTGAAGCAATACATTTTTGGCACATAAAGCGCATTATTCAGCGCATATAAACATTGTTGGATGTAACGATCATATTTACACACTGAATGTTTTGATACAGTTATTTTTTATTATTCTCCCTTACAAACCTGCTTCGTAGTAAGGGAATGCCGTAGCACTTGAAATGTTATTTTTTTTATAAAAGTTGTTGAGAGTTCTTTCACTTACTTTACTGCATTTCTGTATGTCTTATTGCGTAGCGCATAATTGTGCGCTTATTTTTTCAAATGTACCTTTAGTGCTTCGCAAAATGATAAAATTTTTTATTGGGTGAATGCTTTATCTAATATAGGACTAAGATAGATCTCTCTTTTCTGACGCACTCTGATCGACGCGTCAGGGTGTCACAAAGGGACTGCAATAAGGACCCACGTGAGCTGTCCTCGTATCGACTGCCCATTGAGCCTACCTCAAGATCTAAAACACATTGATGTTTTAATATTTTCTAGTATAGTACTATAGTTTAAGTATAGAACTAAAGTGTTTACACTATAAAGAGATATGGAATACAAGCTTAAAGCTTTGTTCACAATCAGAGCAACCATTTCGTTTTTTCTTCTAACTTATTTCTTCCCACAGTATTTCATATATTTTCCTTTAATTTTTTAAACAAAAATGTAACTAAAGTTTTTTAAAAATTTGAGTCAACTAGAACTTCAGCAACAATTTGTATGAAATTGTTTCTGACGTTTAAAATAATTTTATTTAGTTTGAATGAAATTTTTAACAAAATGTTGTAAAAAATAATAATAAATGCATAATACACTGAAAAAATTTTCTTCACAGATCCAATGAAATTTTTATTAAAATTCAACCTATGTTACCTTTCATTGGATTAATGAAATGTTTCATAAAATCAATGAAAATTTTGCATTAGTTTAATTACAAACGTTTATTTTATCCATTTTTTCAATGAGGATTCATTAAATCAATGAAAATTGTGTCATTGATTTTATTAATCCTTCATTAATCCAATGAAAGGTTACATAGGTTGAATTTTAATGTAAATTTCATTGGATCTGTGAAGAAAATTTTTTCAGTTTATTGTTGTGGGTAAAATTTGCAAACGGTTTCTTAATGCAAAATGTGTGTGGTTACGAAAAAAATTGTTGCCCTATTAGAACACCAAGTGAAAATGTTTCTGAAATTTTTTATACAAAATTATGTTTAACGCAGTAGAATACTGATTATTTTAATCAAATCTTAACCATCAGAAAAACAACTTCAATAAACTAAACGAAATCGAAAGAAAAAAACACTATAACAATTCCCAAGATTTATTTTTGTACCTAATACTAAATAAAATTTGATTTGTAATTTTGGCACCTGAAATCATTCACATTACATCCGCATATTTACCTGCAATTTACACAGTTTTTTACACAACGCTACAGATTTTGTGAACAAGTCAATTATAGGCAAATTGTTGATGTCGACATGTATGACATGTTGGCAACAATTCACCTCTTCTATTTCACCCACTGACAAAGAGCCAAAATATTCACCATCCCTCGTACAGAGGTGTTCGCTCACTAACTTCATCGATTCTATTCATACGATTTGGTATGTGTGATGTTCAGTTCGAACAACAAAAGAACCAAAAAATTGTATTGAAATATTATTTTGTACGAAAATTTACGTTTGTTTTAAAACATGCTGATGATGAACAGTCAGTTTTTTAACGCAGAGAAGAAAAGACGTTTTGGCCTTTAAAAAATTAATTTAATAAAAAGAAGCGAATTGTTTAAATTCAAAAATTAAAAATAATAATTTAATTAATTCGTTTGAATTATCACTAAAGTAAATTTATAAAAATGCAAATTTTGGAACAAAGAGAATCGATTTTAAATACATCAAATAAATTATTTGACGGCTGCAAACAAGTCGAAGGAATTAATCCAACATTAGATGAAAACAATAATCAAAGGTATGCATGCAAGTTCAGATAAAATTAATAAATCATTTTCAATGTTTACAATTTACGACAACATTTCTGCTACTAAGTGAAAGTTTAATTAATTTGTCAAGGAAAAATGAAAAATTTATAAACAAAAATTATGCACTTTGTGAATACGTTTTGGCCAAATACCAAAAGAATTTATTTACACCATTCAAAAAATTTCTTTTTGTTAGTCAGCAAAATTTTTTGTGCCGAGTGTGTGTGTGCGAATTTTCCTGCTTTTCGTTGTGCGAGGAAAACGTGTTTTTGCTTTTGAAAATTTGTTTTGTTTGCGTTTTAATAAACAACCCTCAATCAACGCAATAAACAAAAACAAGAGAAAAACAAAAATTTTTGGCTGCCAACAGAAAGTTAAAAACTAAAAAGAAAAACAGACATTCCATACGACTCCCTCAACATACAACTGGCGTCAAGAAGCAACCATTACGACAGCGACAAAATTACAACAACAAAATTCACCTGGCATGACAGCACGAATATTGAAAACTCATACCATAAATTCCATTCTATTTTTATAAAATTCGTTTTCCAATCAAAAATCTATTTCACAAAAGTTCTGTTTATTTACGAACGAGTATTTCTAATAAAAATTATGACTAAATTTTGTATTTTTCAAATACAATTCCATCGATTCAACCACCTAATGACGTATTTTTTTTTTTGTTTAATTTCACTTTGTTATTTTTCATTTGAAGCACTTTTACTCGACTTCCACTACATACATTTGTACTAAATAAAAAAAAACTAAAAATAATTTTTATATTCCGCCAAAACGAATTTTATGTTCTCTTTCAGTATAATTCTACCCACACCACAATAGTGGAGAGGGTATTATGCGTTTGTGGTGATGTACGTAACACTAAAAAATATTGGTCCTACCCCAACCTTTAAGTATACCGATCGGCACAAAATCGCTTTCTAAGGTGGTCTAACGATGTCCAGCCGACCGGCCAGCTGGCTAACTGTCTGTCTGTTTAACCTTGTGTGCAAAGTACAAGCCGCAATTTTGAAAATAATTTGATCAAATTTGGTACATACGTGTCAATTGTTACAGAACGAAGGCTTTTGAAAATGGTGCGAATCGGACCTTAGTTTAATATAGGCCCCGTGCAAACTTCTTTCCGGAATAGAGTTTTTATGCCCATAAACTTACTTATTTTGTTTGTATTTTAATTAAATTTGGATCAAAAATATTTCATTGCAACATAAATCGTCTTCAAAAATCAGTCTGTATTTGACCATATATCATATATTTAATAAATCATTTTCATAAAAAAATTTTCATTGGTTAAATGAAAATTTTCATTGTCTAAATGGAATTTCATAGTTATAATGAAGTATTTTCGTTAAAATCACTTCATTGGATTTCGTAATTACGTTAAAAATTTTCATTGGCAACATATTACAATAATTGAAAAAAAAAATATTTTTAACATTCAAATAACTCTACAGTCTCAATAATTAAAAGTATAAAAATAATTCAAAAAAGCATGCCTTCATAAATTTAAATTTTCATTATGACAATGAAAAATGTCATTATAGTAATGAACAATTTATGTTTGGACATTAGACTGGTCGCATCTTGTATGGGATTTTTTTTTTTTAAATTTAATTGTTTGCGCTGCTTAAAATATGAGATTTGGTGTAAGAAATCATGATCTAATTTTTCAGGTCCGACGGTGCCTAGCCGTGCCGTGTAGGGCCCAAAGTTCCCCATATTATAAAAAAAAACATCTTTTCTATCAGATCTTCATAGTTATACTAGCTGAAAAGCCGAATATCAAAAATATGGCTTCGTTACGATCTTCCGCAGAGAAAGTACTTCAAGTGTGCCAAATTTCAGCTTCCTATGTCTTCAGATGGCTTCAGAAAGTTGCGGAAAGAATAGGACATACATGCAAACATCCCCTGACATACTAAGAAATTATATATTGTATACGTTTTACCTTTTTTAAAGTAAATTGAAAATTTCGGTTTTTTTTTAGTTTTTCAATAAACTAAAGCGTTTTTGAGTTACGCGAACATATGTTGTGCAACCTCCTTAATTTTCGAAATAACGGTATATCTCGAAAACCAAAGCCAACATAAAGAAAAAAGTTTCAACTTTCTTAAAGTATATTTTATTGCGGAATTTCGGTTTTTTTAGTTTTTCAATAAACTAAAGCGTTTTTGAGTTACGCGAACATATGTTGCGCAACCTCCTTAATTTTTGAAATAACGGTATATCTCGAAAACCAAAGCCAACATAAAGAAAAAAGTTTTAACTTTCTTAAAGTAAATTTTATTGCGGAATTTCGGTTTTTTTAGTTTTTCAATAAGCTAAAGCGTTTTTGAGTTGCGCGAACATTTGTTAATCTATCTATACAATATATAATTTCTTAGTATGTCAGGATGTTTGCAGTATGTCCTATTCTTTCCGCAACTTTCTTTGGCACACTTGAAGTACTTTATCTGCGGAAGATCGTAACGAAGCCATATTTTTGATGTTCGGCTTTTCAACTAGTATAACTATAAAGATCTGATAGAAAAGATGTTTTTTTTTATAATATGGGGAACTTTGGGCCCCACCCGGCACGGCTAGGCACCGTCGGATTGACCTGAAAAATTAGATCATGATTTCTTACACCAAACCTCATATTTTAAGCAGCGCAAACAATTAAATAAAAAAAAAAAAAATTGCGAACAGTCTATTGGACATATGGACAATTTTATCTCATATTAACGCTCTTAATTAAGTAGTCGCAAAAAACATAGTTTTTTATTCAAAAACTGCACTGCTCCGGTAGGCTAGCTGGTATTCTAGTCTGTCAGCTAGTCTATCAGCGCCGAGGTTGCGGAAACGATTCCCGCCAGAGACAGAAAAAAACAATAAATAAAATAAAAAAATAAATAAAAAAAAAAAAAAAAAAGATATAAAATAAAAAAAAATTTTTTTTTACATTATTGAAAGTATTTATCCAATTATGAATATTCATAGATCTAATGTAAAATTTCATTAAATACATTTTAATGAAACAGGTTTCATTGATCCAACGAAGCGCTGCATAGGTTCCTTTTTATTGCAATTTTCATGGGATTAATGTCAAAATTCATTGGTATTGTGAAGAAAATTCTTTCAGTGTAGCTCCACTCCCGAAAATAGCTTAAAATGCCATAACTTCCTTATAAATGTTGGTATTGACAGAAAATTTGGTGACCACAATTTTTATAGGTCCACAATTGGACATATGTCCCATGTTTACACCTTTCCAAAATCCCTTTTAGACGAACAAAACTCATATAGATGTTGATGTTTAGATAAAATACTCTTATATGAATCTCACTCTCATTACATAACT
Organism: Pollenia angustigena; assembly: GCA_930367215.1. Classification (NCBI taxonomy): domain Eukaryota; kingdom Metazoa; phylum Arthropoda; class Insecta; order Diptera; family Polleniidae; genus Pollenia; species Pollenia angustigena. The sequence continues at coordinate 231,855,728 of OV884058.1, read as the reverse complement.
TTGTTTTGCCGGTCAATGATTGCCCATGGGTTCCAGATACAGTACACTTTCCAAAATTTAGTTTTATATACTGTGGAGTAGGATATCAAATGGTCGGGCTTGACCGACTTTACTTTATTACTTGTTTTTAAATTCCAAACAATTCCATGTTCGGCATTAATTAAAATAAATACGTGTAAAATACTAACTCATTCGACTTACTGTTAAAAATTAACAAAAAGTCTCTCAAATGTATATCAAAAAACATATCTGTGGCATTTTGACAAAACATTTTAAGTCAAGATAATATAGCAAAAAAGTTTTTAAAAAAATCTGTGAAAAAAACCTTTTTATCAAATAATAAAATCAACCAAAATTAAAGAAAAATTTCGTTTATAGTACAAAATTTTGAAAACGTAAAAAAAATGTTTATAGATTGAAAATTCATAAGATTAACAACATTGTTTTCAACTTTTTAAATTTGACTTAAGATGTTTTGTCAAAATACCACAGATTTGATTCCGTACGGAATGTGCGATTAGTTTCGCACTTTGTTTAAGCAAATGATAGTTTCATAAAACTTAATAAAAGGTTTTCTAAAGTTCAATAGGGTTTGTCTCATAGTCGCACATTTGCTTAGGCCAACTTAAGCACCTGGTATTTGGGCCTTTAATCAAAAAAGGTTTTTCTCTGTATTAAACAGTATTTAAATAACTGTCTGTTCTTTTTACACCAAAGTGAAGGGTATGTAAGATTCTATATAGCCGAATAAAGCACTCTTACTTGTTTTTATAAATTAATCACAGAGACAATAAGTCATAAGGAAGCCCTTTAAAAAAAAAATAACATATTGTCATGTTTTATTTAATTTAAGGAAATCCTGGTTAAAAAATCAAGATATTTTACATTTTTAAATAAATATATAGATTCAAACAACGCATCCTAGTGACAAAATTTCGCATTAAATATCATCCATGATCTTTAAAAGTATTTGTAAAGCAAACTATCAAAAGGTAGCGTAAAAACATCTTTTAAAAATCCAGAATAGGTTCTGACCACCAAACCTTAAAAAGTAAATAGTATGATCAGTACACCTAAAAATATTAATTTATATGAGTTGAAGTGGTCACAGACATTTCGTTCGGTATGTTTGCAGAAAATTTAAAAATAATGAGATGATTTTTTTAATGTCTATTGGTTTCGCAGCCATTTTATGCTGCAATTAGTCTGTAAAATGTCTTCATCAATCGTACTGACCACTTAAATTTTTTCTTTTAAAATCATTTAGATATTTGTGACAATATAAAAACCTTTTTTTTCTTTGCGTGTAGGATAACATCAGCAAATACTCAATAGTATTAAGGCCTCAAATAAACCGCACAAACGGTTAGACAAACATAAGGAAAAGCAAGGAGCATATTTTTGTGAATATTAAAAGACAAACATCTTGTTTTTGTTGCCAAACTGCTTGTGTCATTTAATTTGCCCTTTAAACAATGTATAAATAACTCACCCGTAAGCATGGAAAATCTTTCTGGATTTCTGTCATAATTTGTTAAATGTTAACAGGGCTTTAGCAAATCAAAAGTATAAAAAAGCTTATACTAATCGAGTCATAACCGCAAAAAAAGATGAAACGACATCATTTTGAATTTGCGTTTTTTTAATTAATTACTTTATTGGCAGCACTTGCATCATCTCCTAAAATGTCTTAGTCACATAAGATACCGTTTCGATTTTATAGAAAAAACTATTTTATCTTAAGCGACAAACTTCATACAAAAATTTTATGAAATAAAATAATAAAAAACCTTCTCCGGTAAAATTTGGTTTTTGTCGTTTAAGCTTTTTTTGAAGCAGTGCCTTAATTTATATACTTAAAAATATATTTAAACATACATACATACATATCGAGCCATAACCGCAGAAAAAGCATAAGCGACAAAAACAAAATTTTACAAGAAATTTTTTTTTTTATTATAAAAAAAGAAAACATGCTAGAAATGGCGCTTGAGCTACAATTGTTTTTGCTATAAAATCGTAACGGTGGCTTGTATGACCATAAAATTTTAGTAGAGGATGCAAGTTTCGGCAACTAATTAATTTATTAAAAAAAAAAACGAAAATTGAAAATTATGTCGTTTAAGCTATTTCTGCGGTTATGGCTCAATATGTTCATAAAACAAGGGACAAACCATTAATCTTTAGAGACAATCACTCCTATCGTGAATAAAAGTTATTTCCCTTTTCCCATTTTTACAATTGAATTAACATAGGAAAAATGGGAGAAGGGGAAAAAACTCCCAAGGAATTTTTATTCACGATAGGGGTGATTAACTTTTCAAAGTTCTCGTTATATCTTTTATAGAACAACTGTAAAAACCTATGCCAGCGATTTAACTGCTTGTTTTAACGTTCTGCAAAGGAGTTCAAGCTTTTATTAAAGGTTTCCTAAAAATTTATTATTTCAATTGAAAAGATTCCCTACGCGTTCAAATAATGTCCTTTGCGGTGATCCATTTAAAATAATCCCAAATAATCATGTGATAAAAGCAATTAATTAAATACAAGTATTTTTTTAAGACAAAGAGAACAAGGAAAGTCTTGCCCACAATCGGAAATTAATGTTCGGAAAGGAACTGCTTTTTGTTGCAGAACTTGTTACTAGACAGTCTGATGTTTGATAAAACTGTTACATTTTGTTTGATTCGAGCATTTATTACATGATTTTTTTTTTGTTTTAATCGAATGCCAAAGAAAAATTGGCAGCAAAATCAATCAAACTAATTAAAATTGTTTTTATTAGGTCATCTATTTTCAAATTAATTAAAACAACCTTGATAAAAAATTAAAAAAAAAGACTAGAAAATAATTTTCTTGACCTATTCAAATTAAAATCTTTAACCCTTATGTGAGTGACAGGGTACCCGGGTAACTTTTTAATCTTTAATTGCATTTTTTGTTTGTTTGAAGTTTCTTAAAGGAGTGGAACCTCTTGAGATATCTTATTATTGTGTTTTAAATATATTTAAATAAACATTAGCTTAGTTTCTTAATTTGAAAGGGTTCTGTGGGTCAATTTATATTTTGCACCCTTAACGGAGTGTCACTCCGGGTACCCGGGTACCTTAACGAAAATATTTAAAATAACATTTATTTTTTAGTATAATTTAATTTATTGTAATGAATATCAGCTTAAAAGCATGTTGAATTGAATAAACTGGAATATTTTTTTACTTTTCACATGAATGAAAATTTAAAAATAAAAAGACAGTGTTAGTTATTTTGTACATATACATATTTCGTTTATATTGTTTATGCAAACAAAATGCTTGAAGAAAGCACAAAAAATAGAAATTATATACATTTCACTATAGAACAAATCAGAAAAAACAAAAAAAAAAAAAAAAAATTGTGTACTGAGATCCTTGGTAGAAGGATTCACACAGAGGACGGTGAATTGAATGTTCGATACAACTTGCGCACGCCCTCCTTTTTCTTTGGCACATAGAGCAACTGCCGACAACTCCGAAATTACTATTACTTTCACGCAAAATTATATCGCACATCTCACTGGATAATTAAGTTTAAAATACGTCCTTAGGTGCTCCTATATTTAAGACAGGATCAGGACCTCTGCGTTGCTGTAATTTCTGTTGATGTATTGGTATTCCGGATAGCGATCAAGACGCCAATGAGAACCATCATTTCCATGGACTTCAGTTGTTTCTTCACTCCCGTCAGAATCATATGAATCCTCGTTGTCCCCTATTTATCCCATATGTTTTGCATCGGATGCTTCTGATATTATATCGCACATTTTCAGAATATGTTCACATTCGTTTTATATATCATTTGTATCTATGGAATCTAAGCGTGCTTGTTTAGAACAAGAAGCCAATGTTGTTATTGCACTTTACCTTCTTCTTGCGCTCACCGAACTTATTCATGTATGAACATAGTAATGTATGAAAGCAGTAGCAAGTAGATGTATTTGTCGATCAATCATAAAGCCAAAGGGAAATCCCCCGATTCGTGTTTATGTTAGACATTGCAAAAACTTATATTTTACGTTTTGTTCAATGAATTTTCTTATATAAATTGTAATATAATGTAAAATAATTAGTATTGTGGTTATTTTGTTGAACTATTTATGGTTTTTAATCCAAATTTTTAATATTTTTAATTAGGCTTAAGTTCATGAAATTTAATTTTTATTAAATTATTTTTATGAAGAAAGGAATTTTACAACATGAAAATCAATTAAAATTGTTATTGATAATCTTTCATTCTTGACGTGGCTCGGGCTCGAACCCTGGCCGGCAGGTTACCATGACATGTTTCGATCGCAACCACTCGATCTCCTCAGATGGATTTGCCGTCTTACACTTGCAGCCATCGACGACTGCTGACGTCACTAGTCAAACATCAATCCTTAAACCAAATTGTATTTTAACATTTGGTAGATCGAAATTTGCTTTCCTGAATGATTATCCATTTTAATTGATTTTACATGTTTTTTCCTTTACTTCTGTTTTTTCGTACTTTCGTCAAGAGTTTTTCTTGAAGTCCAAGTACATTTTTTTGTTTTTTCACTTTGTCTTTCTCTTTTCTGTTGACCTTTTTCAGCACAACTTGAAGGACAAATGTACACATAGAGCTCGTGCCTTAGCTTTAACAATAATTAGTATTGTGGTTATTTTGTTGAACTATTTATGGTTTTTAATCCAAATTTTTAATATTTTTAATTAGGCTTAAGTTCATGAAATTTAATTTTTATTAAATTATTTTTATGAAGAAAGGAATTTTACAACATGAAAATCAATTAAAATTGTTATTGATAATCTTTCATTCTTGACGTGGCTCGGGCTCGAACCCTGGCCGGCAGGTTACCATGACATGTTTCCATCGCAACCACTCGATCTCCTCAGATGGATTTGCCGTCTTACACTCGCAGCAATCGACGACTGCTGATGTCACTAGTCAAACATCAATCCTTAAACCAAATTGTATTTTAACATTTGGTAGATCGAAATTTGCTTTCCTGAATGATTATCCATGTTAATTGATTTTACATGTTTTTTCCTTTACTTCTGTTTGTTCGTACTTTCGTCAAGAATTTTTCTTGAAGTTCTTGAGAATGAAAGATTATCAATAACAATTTTAATTGATTTTCATGTTGTAAAATTCCTTTCTTCATAAAAATAATTTAATAAAAATTAAATATCATGAACTTAAGCCTAATTATAATGTAACATTTTCGTATTTATTGTATGTGGTACCAGGGTACCCTGTCACTCTGTTAAAGGTATTTTTTTTTTGTCACTCACATAAGGGTTTAATGTTCAGTATTCAGAAAGATCAAATTTCAAGTTCGTTATTTCTCAAAGTACTTATAAATATCTCAAAGAAGTTTGAATAAAGTGACATTATGTTTCAAAAAAAGTAGAGCAAAATCATAATTTGCTTAAGGTCCAAAAGAAACATATCGAGGGTTATTTTTCAAATAGTGCTATCTGAAATTTTCCAAAATTTTTTTTTTTACAGAAACGTGTTCACTTACGGAAGGGTCATCTGTCATTTAAATTTGAAAAAAAAAACCCAAAACGTTTTTTTTCATAAATATTTTTTGTGCTATCTAACACACACGTTTTTTTTGGTAAAAAAGTGCTATCTACATAAAAAATATTACTTCATATAATAAAATGATAAAAAGTGTTATTACAAAGTAGACATATTATACATCAAATGGTTAGGAATTGTGTCTAGATTTAATAAACTAATATAATTTTAAAATTCGTTGTAGAAATTTTGCAAAAAATTTGTCGATGAGTTTTTGTCTATAGTAAATATTTTTTTATTTATGGAGTTTTTATAGCAACGTGTTCACTGACTGAATAAAAAATCGTGGAACTTAATTAATTAAAGTCTAAAAAGTATTCATTGCAGCTCATTTTATTTTTGTTCAAATAGTGCTATCTGCTTATTTCAATGTTCAAGTCGATAAAATTTTAATTTGTAAATAGTGCTATCAGACATATAAGCGCGAATATCATGAATTAAAAAAACATTAATATATGTATGATTTAGACGTTCATTTTTAATAACATTGTAAAATAAAGTTTAGTTATTACTCCTAGAGTTATCGAATAAATCAGTTTTTTCGCTCTCCTGTAAAGTTGTGATTTTTCAGATAGCACTATTTGAAAAATAACCCTCGATATTGTATTCCTTAAACCACAGACAATAAAGAAGAAATCAAGAAATAAATGGCGAAAATGCTGAGAGAAAATAAGATAAAAGCTGGTGTACCACAGGGCCAACACTCTATTTAATATACACCTCCGATTTGTCCATATGCGACGTACTGACCATTTCAATATTTGCGGTTGATACAGCTGATCTAAGTTCGCGTGTAGCTTCTCGTCAACTTAATAACTGTCTTAGTCAAATGGGAACTTGTTTTAATAACTGTCGAATTTGAGTAATCGATTTAAAAAGGAAACATGTAACGTTTAAAAACAGGAGAGGATGTTTTCCACCTGTCAGACTTAATAACGCTACTTTGTCACATTACTTGGCACACATAATTTAAAACTGATTGGAAACAGATTTGGGAAACGGCTTACTATTGCAGTATTATGGGAAACGGCTTATTATTGCAGTATCGGGCGTATACAGAGGGCACAATCGAAAATTCTTAAAACCTTGACCGGAGCGCCGTCGTATATATGAAATGATAACTTAAATACTGATTAAGAAATAACACTGGTAAAAGATGCAAAATCTATAATTAATATTAATAAGCTGAAAAGTTTGTATGTTTAAATGTTTAAACGTTCGTAAAAGCCGTGATTCACTATCCCACACAATCGTACGATCCATTTACACGAAAATATGCAATATGTGTGGCAATGACAACACTATCCCACAAAAATGATGCAAATTCAAATGACTCAGCTATTTTACAAGAAAATGCAACTCTGTTCGCATAGAAACTTTCATTTTATTAAAAAAAATTTATAAACATTTGCAAGTCGGACTGACTTGTCAAAAAAATCTGTTACTAATTTCATTTTTATGCCGCACTATCCTACTTTTTTGGCACACACGATTTTTTTGACAAATCGTACGACTGGATAGGATCGCGGGCTTAAGAGGTAATCTCCGGAGCTGCAAGTCCGATTTTAAAATTTTTTTCAGCGACATGAAGGACGGAACCTTCTAACGGACAAAGGCTATATAAGGTTCCACTAAAGTCCTTAGACTATGGTCCAAATACTACGAACAAATAATTAACTCTTTTACCCTGCCTTTACACATGCCACTACTGTATACATATTATCAAAGAAAATTTGTTCGAAATAGTCGAATCTCATGCCATTGGCTTTTGTGTTGACATATGCCACTGCGAGTTCATTTTCAAAATGTCGTGGACGCGTCAACTTAAGCAAATTTGTTTACTTCCCAAGGACGGAACCTTCTAACGGACAAAGGCTATAAAGGTTCCACTAAAGTCCTTAGGATATGGTCCAAATACTAAGAACAAATAATTAACTCTTTTACCCTGCCTTTACACATGCCACTACTGTACACATATTATCAAAGAAAATTTGTTCGAAATAGTCGAATCTCATGCCATTGGCTTTTGTGTTGACATATGCCACTGCGAGTTCATTTTCAAAATGTCGTGGACGCGTCAACTTAAGCAAATTTGTTTACTTCCCAAGGACGGAACCTTCTAACGGACAAAGGCTATAAGGTTCCACTAAAGTCCTTAGGATATGGTCCAAATACTAAGAACAAATAATTAACTCTTTTACCCTGCCTTTACACATGCCACTACTGTACACATATTATCAAAGAAAATTTGTTCGAAATAGTCGAATCTCATGCCATTGGCTTTTGTGTTGACATATGCCACTGCGAGTTCATTTTTAAAATGTCGTGGAAGCGTCAACTTAAGCAAGTTTGTTTACTTCTCAAATTAAAAAAAAAGTACCAGAAAACAAAATATAGTTACCGAGTTAATCATATTGTCACATTTTTGGGGAAATTATTCCATTTATTTATATGAGGATTATTTAAACAATATTAATGCTCTACAATCAACAAATTTGCTTTTATTAATACGCGTTTCAAAAAATTCATCATAATAATACATTTAACAAGTTAAAACATAATCTACAATTTTACAACAATCCAGTAAATTTGCATTAAATTTTTAACAGGGTAACATTGCTTATCGTTTTGACATTTAGTGGCTTGCAAGTGCCAAATTTCCACTCGCATGCAATTTTTGTGAAAATGTGAGTGTATTAGTAAAAAAGTGTGAGTGTATTAAGTTTTTCGAACTGGCAGTGGCATGTCTAAATGCTAGGTTAGAAGCCCAATAAAAAATGGCGCTTCCAACGAAGCAGGGTTGTAAGGGAGAAACATAAGGGTTTCGCTTACCATTGCGCTTACGGAAGACATGAATTTTATATGGCGAGTTCCCACTTTGAAGCAATAAATTTTTGGCACATAAAGCGCATTATTTAGCGCACATAAACATTGTTGGATGTAACGATCATATTTACACACTGAATGTTTTGATACAGTTAATTTTTAGTATTCTCCCTTACAAACCTGCTTCGTAGTAAGGGAATGCCGTAGCACTTGAAATGTTATTTTTTTTTATAAAAGTTGTTGAGAGTTCTTTCACTTACTTTACTGCATTTCTGTATGTCTTATTGCGTAGCGCGTAATTGTGCGCTTATTTTTTTAAATGTACCTTTAGTGCTTCGCAAACTGATAAAATTTTTTATTGGGAGAGATCTGTTAAATCAATAGTTTCCGTACTCAAAAGAAAAACTAAGCCGCTTCAATGTAAGTACGCTGTTTACCCTCCACCTTCAGTCTATCCGTGCGCTTGACCGTCCCCTGACCGAATGCAAAAGTGACTTTTGCATTTGCTACGCTTTATCGGCTAAATAGCTGTACCGCTTTTGATGAAATTGAAAATATATGTTTTTTTAAACTAGGACCAGGAGGGGACATAGGGAAAAATTACTGTCTCTCTGAAAATGTCTAACCAATTTTGGTGACATTTGAATCATAGTCTGGGTTTACACTATGAAAGTTTTCTTTCAGAAAGTCTGAGTTTATGGGTGAGAGAGGAGTGAATTAAAGCATGTTCTCTTCCCCTCTCACCAATAAACTCAGACTTTCTGAAAGAAAACTTTCATTGTGTGATCCCAGACATACATATTTCAGTGTAAATAAAACACACAGTGTTTATATTTTTTCAAAGCTTGGAATATGAAGCAGTGTTGCCAAAACTTGGTGACCAAAAATGGCTAAATTTACGGAAAAAATGGCTAAAAAATGGCTAAAAGCTTTTTTAAATAAAAACACATTAAAATTCAATAACAAAACAGAAGTAATTAATTTAAAGTTGTTTACGATGAAATTGTGAGCTAAGATAAATTTGTTAAATAAGAATAAACGTAAATTAATATTAAAATAAATTAATATTAAGAAATTAAATCATTGCAAAATTCGATGTCGTTATTGTTCATCACATAGGGATCACTCAGATCTACAGTAAAAAACAAGTAAGAAAGTATAGTCGTTTAAACCCGACTTTATGATACCCTACACTACATTAGAACCTTATAATAATAATCTCTAAATTTCGACCTGTACTTTGCGCACAAGGTTAACATGGACAGCCAGTTAGCTGGACAAACATCGTCAATTCGACTAAGTAAGTGATTCTGAGTCAATCGGTATTCGTGGGCTTAGGACCAATATTTTAAGGTATTACAGAGATCAGCACAAACGCATAGTACCATCTCCACTATTGTGGTGGTGGTATAAATATTGTTTTGTTATGGTAAAAATATTTACCTAATTGATAAAATCAAACTAACGGTTGCTTAATGTAACCTATTTCTCAAATTACTTTTAACGATGTTTTTTACTTGGCTAAACACCCCCTCTACTTCAGCATTAGACCATGGACGTGAGAGCAACTTTATAGTCAATTCTGAAATTTCTCAAACAATTTTGTTACCGCCTGCATCCCTTTATTGAAATACTTGCAACCAGAAAGAAACAGCGATGTTTGTGTTGATCGATTTTATAAATTTAATAGTGGAATACTGTTCCATTACTTTGAAAGATGTTTCATCATCATAGTTTATAGCGATTTTCAACATTTGTAAAAGTTGTGATTTAAATTAAAGGCGTTTTAATTGTTCAAAATGTTTATTTTACTTTTATAAATTTTTATAATAAAATAAAAACTATACTTTTAAAAGAAAAACGGCAAAAAAATTGTATGGCTAAACAAGTTGAAAAATGGCTAAACTCATTTTTTAATGGCTAAACAGGGTGAAAAATGGCTAAATCTAGCCACTTAATGGCTAAATTGGCAACACGGCAACACTGATATGAAGGGACAGGTGGGCAATTTCTGCCTATCCGAAACTATTTTACCGTTTTTGATGATATATGTAGATCGATCTACATACAATAAAAAACACAGGCTTTATATTTTTTTCAAACCTGGGACCAATAAGAGTAAGAAAAGCGATTTCTGCCTCTCCTACTCTATACTTAGTCAAAAAGTATCTCTTGGCGGGCACTGCTAGTATATTATAAATCTGGAAAAACATTTAAATCTGCTTGCCACCCTTCCCCACTTAAAAAGCGAACAAGGTTTCGAAGAGCCGATCATCCGCCCCGCTAGAGCGAGGATTGTCTAGCATTAATATTTCTGGAGTGGGACTTAGTTTTAAATTTTAGTTTCAAGATTTGGGCTTCTTCCTGCTAGTAGTATAAAAGGAAGTTGCAGTTAATAAACATTAAGGTATAAAATTAATCTATTTCATATTTTTGAATATGAAAGGAATATAAACATAATTTTCTTGAAATTTCCTAATTTCCAATCAATCAATAATACAGAAATTTTTTAAAGTTACAAACGAGTTCACTAAATTTAGAATATTCCCACTACGCCGTTTAAGAATATTTCTATAAATATACATGAAAATATATAACAAAATAAATAATACAAAATTATATCAGTTGTTTATTTAAATTATTTCGTAGTACGCAATGTAGCAGGGGAGATCAGACAAAAAGCGGGAATGGAGAAGTTTTTCATTCCATTCAAGTTTTAAACAAAACAATTTAAAAATAGACAAAAAAAAAACAAATGCGGGGGTGTCCAATGATGGTTGTTTAGCTCATCATTAGCGCAAATGAAAAAACAAGAAACTGGTAAAAGCAAGTAAAAAAAACGCCAAAATAAAAACAATTAAGAAAATTTTTTATTGACGTCAGCCAGGTTGGTATTTGTTTTTCTAGATAATTAATAAATTAAACCACTGAAGCGCAAATAAGTGATGTTTACCATCACCTTTCATAACTTATTAAATGAATTTAAAAATAATTCTTTAATTCTATTTTTTTATTTACAGTTTTCCTATTACCAACGCGGTACCAAGTTTCCTTGGAGTTTCCCAGCTGCTGCCCTGCTTTTATTTATGTGGTGCCAGTGTGATTACACCTCAGATTCTAACACAACTTGGCATTAATTTCGTAATTAATGTGGCCTCGGAATTGCCCGACACACCTCTACCCACAACGACAAAGATCTTCTATTTACGCATAAATGTTTTGGATAGCACTCATACAGATCTATTAAAGCACTTCGATGAGGTATCGGAAATGATAGAAGAAATTCGTCGTAATGGTGGCAAGACTCTGGTCCATTGCGTAGCCGGTGTCAGCCGTTCGGCGACCTTGTGTCTGGCCTATTTAATGAAATATGGCCAAATGAATTTAAAAGATGCCTTCTTACATGTCAAATCCATACGACCACAAATCAGACCCAACTCGGCTTTTTTCCAACAACTCCGGTGCTACGAAGAACAGCTTTTAGGACTGCAGTCTGTAAATATGATTTTCATGGAATGTCTGCAAAAAGAAATTCCAGATGTTTATGAACCCGAATACCGGCCCATGGAGGAATTCTATCAAAGACAGCGCACATTCAAAAGGCGTCAAGACAACAAACCTGTTACAACCTAAAGTCCAACAAATAGTGTTTGTTTCTCATAGAAAAATTCAACACAACTCAAACCAACCACAGGGATGTGAAGAGCTTTCAAACTAAAGAACGCCGAACATTGCACTACTCCGTTCAGTTGTTTTGTTATTTGTTTTTTAGGCATTGAAAGCTTTAAAACTTGCAGCGTGATTTTTATTCAGCAACGGAAGTCAAGCCATTTATGGAAAGAATTTGTATGTGTGTTTGCATGTGTTTATATAGTTATTAAAACTCTATTGTAATTAGCACAAGAGTCTTGGTGGATTTATGTTTTAATCGCTCTTAAGGTTACTTTAAATACCAAAATACTTTTAAGAATTTTTAAATAAAACATTTTTGTGAAAACTGCAAAATTTTTTTATCGATTAAGTTTATCAGACTTGGAAAACGCTTTTAAAATCTGTATATTTTTTTTTATACCCTCCACCACAATTAGTTGTGAAGAGGGTATATTAAGTTTGTCATTCCGTGTGAAACTTTTTTATTATTCATCTCAGACCCTATAAAGTATATATATTCTGGGTCCTTGAGTAATTTTAAGTCGATTTAGCCATGTCCGTCTGTCTGTCCGTCTGTTGAAAACACGCTCACTTTCGAAAAACTCAAAAGAAATAAACAAACTTGGTGTCAAATTGCTTGTAGTTATCCAAAGCAGCTTGGGATTGAAATCCAGCAAAATCGGTTCAATAGGATCTGAGCTATGAATCAAAATGTGGAACCACCACCTAAAAAAATTGATAATTTTGTTACAAAAACTAACATAAATGGTGGAAAAATGCACAGAATGATATAAGATTGCGCAACAGTTCGTTTTATTTAACTGGAAATCACGCTGTAAAATATCTTGAAGATACGTCCATGATTTACCCTAGGCCCCATATAAGCCCTACTCCCGGAAAACAGTATATTAAGCCTAAAACCCTAACTAACAATGCTATCATAACAAATTTTGGCACGTCACAGTTAAATAGGACTAGAAATGAAACTGTTAAGTTTCGTGAAGATCAGTCCACAATTTACCATAGGCCCCATATAAAACCTACTTCCAGAAAACAGTTTAGTACGCCTGAATCCGTAAAAAATAATGCTATCATAACAAAATTTGGTACATCAAAATTTTTTGGAACTAAAAATAAGACTGTGAAATTTCGTGAAGATCGGTCCATAATTTACCATAGGCCCCATATAAACCTTACTCCCGGAAAACAGCTTAGTACGCCTAAAAATGTAAAAAAGAATGCTATCATAACAAAATTTGGTACATCACAGTTTTATTGAACGAGAAATAAGACTTTAAAATTTTGTGAAGAACGGTCCATCATTTACCATAGGCCCCATATAAACCTTACTCCCGGAAAACAGCTTAGTAAACCTAAATACGTAAAAAATAATGCTATCATAACAAAATTTGGAACATATAAGTTTTACAGGACTAGTAATAAGACTATGAAATTTCGTGAAGATCAGTTCATAATTTACCCTAGGCCCCATATAAACCTTACTCCCGGAAAACAGCTTAGTACGCCTAAAAACGTAAAAAATAACGCTATCATAACAAAATTTGATACATCATAGTTTTATAGAACTAGAAATGACACTGTGAAATTTGGTGAAGATCGGTGCATAGCTTACCATAGGCCTCATATAAAGCCCACTCTGGTAAAATAATTAAATACGCGGTAAACTTTCTTCCAGTTTAGCTTCATATGGCCAGAAAAAATGTTATGCAATTTTGTGATATACGGTCCATAATTTTCCTTATATTCCATTTTAGCAGCCTTTTGAAATTTACTGCAAACGCTTAAACTAATTGCACCGCTGTATTGAAATTTAAGTTTTTTAATACCAGAAATCGTTCTGCAGAATTTGGGATGATTGGTTCATAGCTTACCATGGCTTTTATATAATTTGTTCTCTTGAAAATCATTTAAGTTCATCTTAAACTGATATTCTACTCAAACTTTTTAAAATTGATTCTGATTGTCGATCAATAATTTTGTATACATAGGTCTAAACCGCAACAAATTTTAATGCAGATGTCTGTTTTTACAAAGTTTATAATAATAAATAGACATCATACAGATATTAGTCCTAAAACATTCGAAGTGTCGGTGGAGGGTATCAAAGATTCGGCACAGCCGAATATAGCACTCTGACTTGTTTTTTGTTGGATTTTATTTAGCTCCAAATTTTAGAATTTTGTTTGACTGCGTCGTTATTGTTAATCTCTAATATGCCATTTTTCTTTTTATAATTTAATAATACGAAAATAAATTAATAATATATTAAAGTTATATTATTTATTTGCATGCCATAAAAAATGGCAAAATAAAAATTTGCAAATAATTTATAATATATAATTTATTAAGTTATAAGGTGGCGGTCAGAACTCAGCAGATTATGAGATTTCGGGGTGTTTGCTTTGGTTTAGCATTTTTAATTACTTATACATTTCGAGCACAAAACACCAACAATAACAAAAATGTTTCTACTACAACCGATAAAGCTTCGTTCACAATCAAAAAAACATTTTCACTTGGTGTTCATACCCTGCAAAAAATGTGCTCCAAAAGGAGCAGGTTTTTTTAAGAATTTTATTCAAACTTTTCCAAAAAAGCACAATTTTACACAAACAAAAAACAATATACCATAAAAAAACAAAATTTATTGTTATACAAAATTATTAATTTTTTAAGAAATAAACAAAAAAGTCTTTGCTTTAACGTTATTTTAACAATCAAAAGTAGCCTGTATCTACTGTAATGCTGCCACAGTTTATAAACTACATTTTTCATTTAATCGGATAGTTGCAATAATAGAAATTATGGTCGCGTTATTGTTCATTTTTTTTAGATAAATAAAGCACATATATATTGTTCACGATAGCTTTTGTTCACGTTAGCTATCAGGAACTCTATCAGTAGGTTATAATAATGGCCTTTAGTGACTTCATTTGAATGCACGTTTCAAACACACAAGTTATTGTTTTCTTATAGTATGGTAAAAGCTTATATAAAAATATTTCTTAAAAGAAAAAAAAAAACGCTTTTAAAAAAATTGCATGCTACCTACTGTATATTAGTGTATATTAAAAAAAAATATTTGCCCTACCAAACGTATTTTGGCCCTTTTAAATCATCAATATGGCCCAAAAAAAAAATGTAAATGCATCACAAGGTAACCTTACCTTACCTAAAGGAAAAACGTTAAGTAATTTAATAATCGAAACTTTAAAAACACCACAATTTTGGATCGTACTTCATTGTCGCAACGTACAGGCAGTAATACTTTTATAATCGTTTTCTATGACAATGTGAATGAGAAAATATTATGTCTTCGTATCTTCCAGTTTTCTGCTTCCAAAAAATAATATGTCATGATTCAGTAATAATTTCTATGGTAATGAGTTAAATAAATAGAGATGCATTTATTAGAAAGTCAACGTTTAGAAACTTACCTTGATGTTTGCATAGATCTCATTGAACATTTCCAAACTTTCGACGATTTTCTTCCAAATCGTTTAATATTGGCAGAATGCAATATCAGACAATAATCCATTCGAATCTATTTACCGAATTTTCTTAAGTTTCTAAAAACTTGAAAGACTTTGTAAAATTTTATCTTGACAAAATAGCTAATACAAAATTAACTGTATTGATAATTTTAAAAGCAGAATACTTTTTATTTGGATTGTATTGGAGATTTTAGAAAAAGCTTAGTTCACCGAAATGTCATATTCAACTAATAACCTAGATTTGTGGTAGTACAAATAATTTGTGTATCCTTCAAGAGAATTCCTTGTATTCATAAACTTGACATTTAAAACCAGAGGTGTGAATGGGTAATATTTTGGCGGGGTGCAATAACGCCTTAAGAAATAAGGCCTTTAAGGCCTTATTTCTCAATGGAAAGTGAAATAAGGCCTTTATTTCCAAAAAGGTTTTATTGCACTTTGAAAGTGAAATAAAGTCGTAAAGGGGTTATTACACTTAAATTTCTTTTTAAATGTGCTTGACATTAAAATGAACATAAAAGGAAATGTCTGGAAAATAGCATACACAAATGTTAATTTAACTGCAACAATATTGAAAATCTTTGCTTTATAAAGTTGTTCTGGTGGAGTGCAATAATGCCTTACGAAATAAGGTCTTTAAGGCTTTATTTCACTTTCAATTGAGAAATAAGGCCTTTATTTGCAAAAAGGCTTTATTGCACTTTGAAAGTGAAATAAAGCCGTAAAGGCCTTATTGCACTTAAATTTTTTTTTTTAATAAAGCAATAAAATTTCTTAGTCTTCTTATATTTTATTAAAATGTACATAAAAGGAAATGTCTGGAAAAAAGCATATACAAATATTAATTTAACTGCAACAATATTGAAAATCTTTGCTTCATAAAATTTTTCTGCGTTGCGGCCTGCGGCCGCTCTTAGGGGTTTTCTCCTCCATGGGGCGCGGCAGGTGGCTTCGCTGAATAAAGTTTCCCTGCGCGCGTCCCACTACGAAAGATAATGAGACGAAAGCAGGAAAACTG
This sequence comes from Pollenia angustigena, assembly GCA_930367215.1. Taxonomy (NCBI): domain Eukaryota; kingdom Metazoa; phylum Arthropoda; class Insecta; order Diptera; family Polleniidae; genus Pollenia; species Pollenia angustigena. Next base: position 231,839,117 of record OV884058.1, on the reverse strand, counting down.
TATTCAGCGAAGCCACCTGCCGCGTCCTATGGAGGAGAAAACCCCTAAGATCGGCCGCAGGCCGCCACGCAGAACAACTGTATTAAGTAAAGTAACAGTGTAACAAAAGAATCAAAAAATATAAAATAAAGGCTTTATTGCACCATTGGCTAAATTTAAATAAAGGCCTTATTTCACTTTCAAAGTGTAATAAAGCCTTTTTGCAAATAAAGGCCTTATTTCTCAATTGAAAGTGAAATAAAGCCTTAAAGGCCTTATTTCGTAAAGCATTATTGCACTCCACCAGTTTTTCTACGTGGCGGCCTGGGGCCGCTCTTAGGGGTTTTCTCCTCCATGGGACGCGGCAGGTGGCTTCGCTGAATAAAGTTTCCCTGCGCGCGTCACACTACGGTTGATAATGAGACGCGCGCAGGAAAACTTTATAAAGCACGCAGAAAAACTTTATAAAGCAAAGATTTTCAATATTGTTGCAATTAAATTAACATTTGTGTATGCTTTTTTCCGCAGCAGCGAAATGCTGCTACCAACAATAACAAAAATCGATAAACAGTGTAACAAAGAATCAAAAAATATAAAATAAAGGCTTTATTGCACCATTGGCTAAATTCCAATAAAGGCTTTATTTCACTTTCAATTGAGCAGTAAAGCCTTTTTCGCAAAAAAGGTCTTATTTCTCAATTGAAAGTGAAATAAAACCTTAAAGGCCTTATTTCTTAAGGCGTTATTGCACCCCGCCAATATTTTTGGTTGATGGAAACGATTTCCATAATTCGCTATTCGTTTTATTATTATGTTTTTATTAAGTAAATGATAGCATAAATCGTATAAGTTTTTCTAACAAAAAAAATGAAATCAACATTTTCTGAAAATCAACTCAATAAAATTTTGAAGATACAGTGAAATCGCGAAAACGTGAACACTCAAAAGGGTGAACGTCTCAGAAACGTGAACAAATTTATTTTTAAACAGACTATTCTAAAACGTGAACAAAATCTGTAAGCTCTAAAACGTGAACGCATTTTTTTCTTTTTTTGTTTACTTTTGAAAATGTTTTTTTTTAATTGGGAAAAATTCACTTATTGGTTTATGTCACAGCGTTCTTTTTTCTTAATTGTATCCATGTATGTATTCGCTGACATGTTAGCGGTTTTTAACATCGCTACGTTATTCGTTTTATTTGTGAAAGTAAAAAATGTCATTAAAAAATCGAAAGTGTTATCTTTGCAAGATAAAATAAATATTCTTGAATTATTGCAAAAACGTTATAGTGGCAGTGGCTTGGCTAGAAAATATGGTGTTGCTAAATCAACAGTTTGTTCCATTAAGAAGAAAAAATAGGGAATAACATATCGTGTAAAGAAAATTGTTTTTGGTACCGGGAAGCGTAAAACATTACGTTCTTCTCAGCTTCCGAAAATGGAAAAAATTCTTTACACATGGTTTCTTAAACCGGTAAGCGGACTGATGCTAAAAGCAAGTGCTTTAGAAATTCACCAACAAATTAAAGAGAGTTATTGTGGTTTTCGTGCCAGCGACAGCTGGATTTAAAAAATTAAGCAGGGGGTTATTGTTTGTCTTCTCATAATTTCCGGAGAAAAGCTTTTTGATCAGCCAAAACTTGTTGACCCGTTTAAAGAAAAGTTAAGATCAAAAATGGAGGAACTCTCTTTATGTGCAAATCAGCTTGTAATGGAAGCAGCAGGTAACCCATACTTTTCATCATTGAAGAAAAGTGCTGAAAGAAAAAGCTTTGTTAAAGATGATCAAACAAAACAACTTTTAACAAAAGATGACCGCTATTTTCCTGAGAAATTTTTTATCCCTTATAAACATTCCTTTAACAAAAAAAACGTTCTATTAGTTTTTGTTAATTTTATGTTTTGTATAGTGGAGAGGGTATTATGCATTTGTGCTGATGTGTGTAACGCCTTAAAATATTGTTCCTAGACCCACCTTAAAGTATACCGATCGACTCAGAATCACTTTTTGAGTCGAACTAGCGATGTCCGTCCGGCTGGCAGGCTGGCTGGCTGGCTGTCCATGTAACCTTGTGCACAAAGTACAGGTCGCAATTTTGGAGATAATTTGATAAAATTTGGGACATAGGTTCTTACTGGCACAAGGACCAAGCCTATTGAATCGTAGGACCACGAGGGAAGATAGGGGGAAATTTCTTCCTCTCAGAAACTATCAAACCGATTTTAATGAAATTTAAAACATACATAGAACCATATCTTTATGGACACGAAAGGAATGCAGTTTTTAAAAAATAGGACCACGAGGGGAGATAGGGCCAATTTCTGCCTCTCAAACCGATTTTAATGGTAGATCCATATCTATATGGACACATAAGCTATTCAGTTTTTCAAAAATAGGACCACAAGGGGAGGTAGGGGGCAATTTCTGTATCTCACAAACTTTTAAACCGATTTTAATGACTTTTATAAACATAGATAAATCCATATTTATATGGACATAAAAGCATGATGTGTTTGTTAATACTGTTATGTAGGGTATCATATGGTCGGGCTTGACCCACTATACTTTCTTACTTGTTTAACGTATCATATGCAAAGTCAACTGAATTATTGCGTATACATATATTTTTTGCTATTAAAAATGAATAAAATATGTTTCTTAAAATACTTGTATATGGGCAAATCCCAGAAACAGTCCACCAACCAAACATTTTTCAAATGAATTTTTTTAATGGAATACAAGACTAGATGTAAAATTTAATTTTTATATTAAAACGTATGTAATTCAATGATGATTAATGCAATAATTTTTACCAAATCCTACCCCACTGCTGATTTCTTAATGTTATACGTGAATTTAGCATTATTTCAGGTGATTTTTGTGCTTAAAATAGCACTAACAGCAGACTTATCAAAATATAAATTTCGTTAAAAAAAAGTTGATATTCATAAGTTGAGAAATTTTTTTAAGAAATCAATTCATAAAAATGTAATTTGTTTTGTTAAAATAAATAAAATATAATAATAAAATACTACTGGAAAAACTGTAGCGTGCGTCACAAAGCGTTCCCGGCTTTTTAGGAATTACATTTTGTATACCTTATCATGCCAAATTCGACAAAAATTGGGAAAACGCACAGGTTGAAACCTTTGAAGTTACTTCCACTTTTTGTAGCGTGCGTCACAAAACTTTGTGATCAATTATTTCGCAACAAATACTTGCTAAGAAATTATGATATATGCCATTCGTAAGTACATATTAATGTCACTCAATACTATATATAAGTTGAAGCTATCTTTTTTGAAAAACCAAAAAATGTTTATATGTATTTCAATCAAAAAACGCGTGCGAATGTAGCGTTCGTCACGCAGGATTTGCCCATATATATTTATTTGAAAAAATGGGTGTTATATTTTGGCATTCGATAACGTGAAACGCCATGGTAAAAATTAGTTCACGTTATCGCGAGTTGACTGTATTCGTAGTTTTCGACAAATTGAGAAGAAAGTTTGAAAAAAAATGCAACTGAAATATTATTAAAGATGGCAGCATTTTATTTTAAAAATTTCAAATATTTTCTATTGCCTATCTTAATGCAAAACATTAAACAATTGAAATAAAATTAACCCAACGACTGATCGAATATGAAAAAAGCAAGCTGCAACAAAAACAACTAATACTGAAGCATACTTTTGGGCATAACAAAAACCATGTTGCCTTACCGAACTATAAACTGTAGTATTTGTAGCCCAACGCACAATTTATTGAGTAGTTAATAACTTAATGATGACTGAATTCCATTCAAAAACGATCTCATAACTTATTAGACAAATTTTTTATACAAATCTCGTGTAAAAATTTAGTTATATATTTTTAATTAGGCTTAAGTTCATCAAATTTAATTTTCATTAAATTTTTTTTTATTAACAGGTTACTCTTACATGTTTCATTTTCTTTTTCAGCACAACTCGAAGGACAAATGTAAACATAGAGCTCGTGCCTTAGCTTTTAACAAAAACACTGTGGTAGAAATTGACAGTTTTTTTTTTGGACAAGTTGGCACTTGTCGTTTTAACCTAATTCGAGTACGCTGAATCCATTGTTGCTAGCCAGTATACCGTTATTTCGAAAATGGAGGAACCGAAATTCCGCAATAAATTTCCTTTAAGAAAATTAAAACTTTTTTTTTTATCAAAATTTCGAAATTTCTTCTTCTAATTCATTACAGACATATAAAAAACGAAGCTCCAAACAAAACAAGCCATAAATGATCTGTTGGCAAGTTTTGATTTTATTCACAAAAGTCGAATTTCATAAAACCCAATATTTATATGGGAGCCCCCCTAAGAAGTGGCGATAAGGGTCAAGTATGTCTCGAGAAAATGTTAAGGACAAACAATTAATTGAGTTGGTTATACATTATATCCCACTAGGGGCGACTGCTGGGCATTTATGGGGCTTTTTCGTCAATATATTTCTAGTTTTCATTGAACATTTTGTATGTGGGCCCCCTTAAGGAATGGAGATAGCGGGTATTTATGTTAGAAATAGATGATTGAGAGGAAAACTAAAGTGGGATTGGTCATCTATTTGACCCATCTAGGAGCATTTTACGCGCTGTATCGGCTTAATTTAAGAATTTCAACTAAACAAATATGGCGGTTTAATAAAATTCTTAAATTTGGCCCCTGCGGAGCCTAGGATGCTTAATGAATTATTTTACTATAACTTTTACAGAGTTTCAATTTAAAAATAAATTTAGAACTTGGAGTGCAAGTGAATTTAGTTTTTTTTTCTTTTTGCAGGCAGTTTGCATTAAAAGTACATTTGTTTATATTTTATGGAAAGTGTTAGGTATAAATTAAATAAATATTTACAAAATTGTTGTAAACTTTATTTATGTGTTTTTAATTTACCGAGAAACAAGGATAATTTTTTCATTTAGTTCATAGTGTAACCGAAGAGAGACTTTGCTGAAACCTGCAACCAGTGCTGTCAGATAAGGGTATTTGGGAAGAATTTTGGTGGATTTTAAAATTAGTTCGGGGACTAATTTTCGAGAGCGGGGATTTACGGTTTTGTGCAAAATCAAAGTAATTTATTTTTTTCGTGGGAATACAAAATTTCCAATTACAAGATTTTGTTTGTATGGCTTAATTTCCAATTTTTATTCTTGATAGATACTATATAAAAGCTATTCCTATGCGCATTTTACTGGTTGCTTAGGCCAGATCGTCAGGAATCTTCATCCAAAGATTTTAGAAAAACTAAACATATTTAACAAATAAAACTGTTTGGCGAATAAGAATTATAAGAAACATTTTTACTTGAAACAATATTAAAGCTTAAACAAAAACAACAACAATAAACAATGAGTTAATGTTTTCTTGTTCTCGCAAAAAATAAAGCACGTTGCCAGTTTAGGTTTTTTTTTAGCCGTGCACTTGCCAGTTTATTATCAGTAATTTTCTTGTCTATACAAAATTTCAATTTACAAGATTTAGCTTGGCGTGCAAACTGTATAAATATAACATTTTATTTAGTTAAATAATTTATAAAAATAAAACTTTCATTCCCGGAAATCTAACGAAAGTAACAAAAAGAAAAATTGAAAAAGCTATTAAAAGATTTGAATTGATAATAATTATTTGTAAAAGTATTTTGTACAATTGTAAAGTTAAACGCCGAAATGGATGCCGAATTTAAATTTGCGTTTTTTTGAATTTATTTTTAAATTTTCCTTTTAAACCTTTGTAACCTTAAATTGCTCTTCGGTTGATTGCTTGACTTTTATTTAATATTTTTAAATGATGCTCGACTACTAAAGCTATTTACACAAACGAATTTAATATTTGAATTTTAATAATAAAAATTTCTTCAATTAACACATCTAGCGCCAAGCCCCAAAATCGCAATTCACTCATTCGGGCCAAAAATTTTTTTTTCCTGTAAACATTATGTTTTGGTTTACTGACATTATATTTGAAGACAGAAAGTGAACATTTTCAGTTTTTCCATGTTTTTTCCGCAATTTTCCGTGTGATCACCCGTGAACATTTATAATTCAAGTAAAAACATGAATTTTTAAAAATAAAAAAACTTGGATTTGAATGTCAACATTGTTTTAATTTGGTAAAAAATTGTTTATTTCAATATAGAAAAGATAAAAATACTATTGAAAAAATCAATCCACCTGTTCTCATTGAACGAAATAGCCCTATATTTTGTCAGCCTCTGACGCATTATGGGTATGCAATTTGCTCGGGCCAAGCACAAATCCACGTTCTCCTAGGGCCACAGATTCATTCCATGTACATACATATATAAACCCAATGTAAATCGTGTGCTCTATGCCACATTCACGTTTAAGGATACTAAGGTTGCGTGTGGATATGTGAACACGCGGCCCGAACGAGTACTCAGGTCGTGTGCACCGGTGCCGCACGTGGCGCTAAATGTGTTAAATATCGGTAATAAATCAATAGTTTTTAAAATTGATACAATTTACTAATTTAGAGCAATTTTTCAAAAACTTTGTGATATGAAATGTGTGCAAATTTGTTGATACTTTTATATATTATTTATTACACATTTATTATAATTAAATTACAATAATTCTGTATTGTAAAGCACTAGCGACTAACGGCTATCGGCTCTTAGGAACTAATAAGTAGGTTCTATGTATTTACGTAATAGCTACATATGTATATAAAGTTTGCATTATTAAATTTTATTGTGTAAAGAGAGATTTTGCAAAAAATTGAAGACTATGGATGGAGTTTTTAGCATATTTATATTATTTGGTGAATTAGAGATGGTACTGCGAAGTTCAGAAAGGGCAGGAGAGTCGCTCAATATATGTGAAATCGTTAAAGGTGAATTAATACAGTATGAGCATTCCGGTTGGGGTAGTATATTTATCAGGTATTCATGAGTAAGCTTTGTGTGAGATAACCGTAGTCTTACAAAGCATTTATTTTTCTGGCAATTAGTTGACGTGTTTAATTTTGAAGTTGGAATTCTGGCTAAAAAGTGTTTGGAATTAGGTTTAAAAAATAGATTTTCTTAACAAAAATTGATTTTTTTGTTTCCATGTATTAAATCGGACTTGCCTTGTCAACTAGAGACCTAAGAACTTAAAGGATAGAAAATTGTGATCAAGCTTTGTTTACACCAAGTACAGATTTTATTACATCACTAGCATTTAACTCGCTATTTCTTTAGCGTCTCCTCTTTCTTCGTGGGCATATCTGTATGCCAAAGTTTATTTTTCTATGTTTTAACTTGCTTAAACTTGCATTTAACCCGCTACTTTGTAACCGGGCCTTTTCTTTCATGAACAAATTTATATGCCAAAGTTGATGCTCCAAGGTTTTAACAAAAAATGTTCAACATTTTTTATCTCATATGTTGATATTCCGCTATAATTTTGTGTTTCTAAGTTCAATATTATAGAAAATTCAAAAAGTAGCAACTTAAATTTTATGTTTCTAGTTCCCATACTTACAGAAATTAAAAAGTACCATTTAAAGAATATAAAAGTACTAAAAAGTTCTCTTATAGATTTGTATCCACTAGGGACATTGCATTGTTGAATTATATGTTTTAAGGTCCAATATTAACGATAATTAAAAAATACTAATTGTAGAACCAAAAAGCTGAAGAAAGATATTAAATTTCCCGTATTTCCCATTTTGGTACTATTTTTCCCCCCATTAAAGTATCAAAAATTGTATACGACTATTAGAGGTGAGAAAAAAGTACCAAAATTCAGATTTTACCTGGTTTCTCCCTAAAAGAGCCGAATTTAAACAAGTAAGAGTGCTATATTCGGCTATGCCGAATCTTATATACACTTCACCATTTCGCGAGCAGAATACAGAGCTACTAGACAAAAACAAAAAATTGGGTTATAAATCTTGGACTCGGGAAGATCTATGGTTCCCGAAAGTGGGTATTTAAAAAAAAAATATTATTTTAGTCATAACTTTTTCGTATCTGAACCGATTTTTACGAGTTTTGAAAAAAATATTTTTAACTTAAGATTTCCGATCTTTTGATATACAAGGGATAACCATTGGTCATATAACAGTCCAAAAAATGAGATTTTTATACAATTTTTGAAATTTTTTATACGGGGGGTACCACGCCTACTTCTCCGATCCCGCCCACATTTTGTGGGATGCTGTGTATTGATAACCTAAATACGTGTAACTTATTTGAAAACTTTGGCTCTTGCCGTTCTCAAGATATACAGAAAAAAGTAATAAAAATACAACAACAATAAGGGATTTTTGGAAAAAATTAAAGGTAGTCGTGTTTTTTAGCTCATATCTCAGCCATTTTTCGACCTATCTGGCTGAATTTCAATAGCAAGAAATGGTGGACTATATGTGACATAAATGTCTGGAGTCTCCGGAAAACACATATCAAACGCAAGACGGACGGACAGAATGACAGATGGACAGACGGACATGGTTAAATCAACTTCTCTCCTCATAAGGACAAAGAATATATATACTTTATTGGGTCTTAGATCAGTATTGTAGAAATTACAAACGTAATGAAAAACTTATAAATACCCTTTTCCACCTAAGGTGAAGGGTATAAAAAAGTAGCAGACAGCTGTCCGCTTATTTTTCTAAGGAACAACGATAAGTATTACAGTTTTGTTGTATCTCTTTTAGTTTTGAAGATATGTATACGGTTATCGAATTTACCCGTTTTTACCCTTTTTTACCCCCTAAACATTCGAATTTCCGAAAATCCCGTCCTAGTGGATCGATTTGGGGAGAGACAAACCTCCGGTCTAAATTTCAAGTTTTTAGCTTCAGGCGTTTAGGCTGTGCGATGATAAAGAATCGGCAATGTAAATTTTTTAAATTAAAACAATTTAATTTGAATGGCCAATTTTACTAAGTTGAGTTATAATTAACTATAACTATAACTGCCAGTTAATAGTATCTTATTTGAAAGTTATAGTGACAGTTCTGTAATTATAACTGAACCTAGTGAAATAGGCTATAAAAATTATAAATTGATAATTAAGTTAAAAAATTGGGCACAAAAGTGGAGACTTATGTTTTGAAATGGGGCTTTTCTGGAGACCTCAAAATCTATATTGGGGACTTGAGCCGAATGTTTTCTGGCAACACTGACCGCAACCCTCACACTGATAGACCAAATTAACTACCAACTAGCTAACACATGGGTGACCGAATACCCAGGGGAATATGAAATATCACCACTATTATTAAGTAAAAAAAAAACAAAACTCTTGGAAAAATTATACAAGTTCTATTTTAAAGAAGAAAATTAAAATTTAATAATAATTTTATTTTACAAACATTAAAAATATTAAGTCAGTTTTAATAGTCAATCCACATATGAAACACATTCATTATCAAAATTAACAAAACACAGTCATTTTAATTCCACTTATTTTAGATTCGATACTAAAATTTAATTTTGTTATTTAAAACAACATCTTTGTTATAGTGTATTGTGTTAAAGTGATCGTTATTTCTATTTCTATTTATCTATCTAGTCACCAAAGCACACACGGTCAACGACCCAAAAGGTGCTTGACACCCGAATAGAGAAAACTACGTAACAGTGCGTTTAAAAAAAAATAAAATAAAAAAAGTAGAAAAAAATAAAATGTTTAAAATAAAATATATAACTTGTTGGTGTGATTGTTGGGTTGTACGGTGCTCGCTTGAATAATCGGTTAAGAAGGGAATGGGAGTTTTAAGTTTTGAACAAACTACAACGCAGCTTAGAATGAGTTCGGTTTTTATTATTTTTGTTTTTGCTATCAAGTTCAATGACATGCTCTCATAATTTACTCGTCTTCTCTTTCCTCTACAAATACAAATTTTCACTTTTACCGGCCGGTACCCAAAAATATACACACAGCGTTTTATATAAATTCCCCCCAAAAAAAAATTAAATATAGAATTATGGCTTTAACACACACACACACACACACTTGCGAAGCTCTTAACAAAATGTTTAATAGCCGAATGTTTGAGTTTGAGCAATTTTTTGGTAAGAAAATGTTTAAAAGCTAAAAGGTCGTTGACCATGTTTTGTGAATAGATAGATGGATGTTCTTTTTGTGTTTTCGTTTTATATCAAACACAATTAAACATAAACGCGTATGAAATCACAAACATACCAGCACACATACATTTTAATAATACACAAACTCAATACCAAGTTAAAAGATAAAATTCTCAATCAAATGAAGAAAGAAAGGCATTGACAGACAATTATTTACAACAACTTGTTGACTGTTTGTAGTAAAAATGTGTTAAATAAATGTTTCAGTTTATCAAAAACAAATTCTTTACATTTCAAACTTTAACAAATTCCCTTTTTATCCATTTCAGATTTATATTTTGTTGTAATTGCTCTGGTTTTTCTTGTAGATAATAAATAATCTTTTGTATCATCATGTTCTCATGTTGTCTTGTCTTGTTCTTGTTTTTATTTATGTATTGCAAACCATCCGCTGGATAACTTTTTTTCGCTTTTAATATTTACGTTCAATAAACTCGCTAAAGAAAAATTAAGGAAAATTTTATAAAGAAAACGAATAAAACTTTCATTTTGATTAATTATAGAAAAACATACAACGCTACATTGTAGAAGAGAGAAAAAAAATTGCATTTTTAATTTCGCCATTTGCAGATTAGAAATAAAAAACAAACAAAAATTAAATAAATAAACTGAGTACTAAAAGATTAGAGAATAATGATTGCACTTGCTGTTAAGAAGATTTGTGATAATTTCAAAGTTAAAAATTCTGCATTTTCAAAAAAAAGAGCCTTAAGTAATGCTGGTACGCATGTCTGAAAGTATAGTAATAGACAATAAATAGGATTTTTTTTTATGTTAGGACCAGCACTCAGGAGATGACCCCTACTAATGCATTGCATTGTTTTGGAACTAGGAAAATAGGTTGTGGGAACGAGGATAGAGGGAGTAGTGTTTGTGAACATTCGATTTGAACCAGAGAACTGCAAAATCACTATTTTTCTTGATTTATTCATACGCTTAAAATTACATACACTCTTTGCCTGCAAAACAAAGTTCAACGTTGGTAATTTTTACATCGTTTCGTACACATTTGATTTTTGCATGTGTGCGTTTTTTATTGAAAGTGCTTTGTTTGCATTTTTGTTGCGCACGCAATATAGCACAGTTGTGTAAAGTCAAAAGGCACACATTCTTATACTTTTGCATTCAAGTAGTCATTGTCCACTCGATGAGACGCTTTGTTAACATTAACAACAATAAACCACTCGATGAGACGCTTTGTTAAAATTAACAACAATAAAAACAACAATAACAAGAATACATTGTACATACAGAACTACTGTACTTTTTAAGATGATAAAAAAAGTCTTCTATTTCTATGGAAATTGTTTGTACCTACATATCGAGCCTTTGCTGCAATAGAGTAATAACTCAAAAAACCAAATATTTTAGCTAATGTATTTAATTCTTTAATTCCCAGAGGAACATAGGGCCGCCTACAAGCTAATAATGTGGAGTAAATAGCCATATCGTTTCTTCATATTGTGTTAAAAGTTCATACAAATATGTTATATTCTCAACTCTAGAGAAAAGAATTAAATTTTAAGGTGCTAGAAAATTCAAAATTAAGATATTACTCTATTGCAGCAAAGGCTCGATATGTGCGTTTAGTTTCATTTCAATTTTTTTTTTCTTGTACTACATAGTAACTGCTGAATGTCTACATGAGTAATAATTGCTTGATTTCTTGCTTTTTTGTTTGTATTTTTTTTTTCTTTGCCAAAACAATCATTGTCGGACCAAACACACAAACATCTTAATTGACAAACGAAGCTAAACGGTGGAATAAATAACAAAGCACGATGTTCATTATTTGAATGACTGCAAACCAGCAGCGAATGTTTGCGGTTGCGCAAGTTTGATTGTATGACCGCAAGCGAGTGTATATGTTAGTGTTCATTTACTGCGATTTTTTTGCAATCGCAGAAAGCCGTTCTCTGATTTGAACTTAATCATGTTGTAAGTTTTTTTTTCATTATTTATTTATTGAATCTTCATATATTAAATATGAACTAACAATAATTAATCAAATCTTAACCTAATACGTTATTTTATGTCCTGCCAGTGCCAGACAAAAATTTTCTTCATCACGGGTTCTGTTCACTTAGGTAGGTGTTTATCGGTCATCTAATTGGATAAGTGCTGCAGTGTCTCTTCTTCTTAACCCATTAAGGCACGAGCCATGATCCCGTTGAGTTATAATGACGAAACTGTTTAAATTTAATTGTTTATACCTAATTAAGAAGGAAAACAAATTTTGGGCAAATCGGATACGTGGGAGCCCAGATAACCCCCGTTGCGAAAACGCAACGTTGGGCCTTAACGTTATAGAAATTAAGCGCATTTGCAAACATTTTAAAGTAAAATTTTTTATTCACGTCTTAAGAAAGAAAAAAAAAAATTAAAAAAGATATTCATAAACATTTCATTTTTAATTCAATTATGATATGCTCCAAAGCACTTTGGGTGCACTGCTACGTCACATTTCTCACGTTTGCAATTGATTGGTCCATAATTTACCATAGGCCCCATATAAAGCCCATTCTCGAAAAAACACTTTAGTAGTACGCCTAAAACCATAACAAATAATTCTATTGTAATAAATTTTGTTCCGTCACAGTTTTATATGACTAGAAATCACACTGTCAACTTTCGTAAAGATCGGTTCATAATTTACCACAGGTCCAATATAATGCCCACTCCTGAAATATCCTAGCGGTCAGTGGATGGTATCAAATATTTGGCATAGCCGAATGTAGCACTCTTACTGGTTTTTCTTTAATATCCTGGGAGAGGATAATTTCACATTAATTGTTCGATTTTCTCTTATTGTACCTATTGAATAACCCTGGGGGAAATTTGTGTCAATTGTTCCAACAGACTGGTCCTGGGATTTGTGAAAATAGAACAAGTTCAAAAAGATAACATCCTGGGATGGATAATTACACATTACTTGTTCGATTTTCTCTTATTGTACCTATTGAAGAACCCTGGGGTAAATTTGTGTCAATTGTTCCAACAGTTTGGTCCTGGGATTTGTGAAAATAGAACAAGGAGAACTTATCATCTAACTGGTATATTCAGAACAAAAAGGTTAAAAGCTAATGAATTACAGTACATTCTTCACCGATGGTGTGACACTTTTTTTTGGGACTTTCTCAAATTTGATTCTTAAATCTAGTTCTGGGGACTTGTTTTATTGACATAATACTACATTGTATCGAAATAATCTAACATTGTTATAGCTAACACTAAACACGTTCATTGAGAATAGATGTTAGACTGGTCAAATAGTGTCAATTGACCAATGACAACCCCATGTTAAAGTGATATTTCTTATCTTATCACCAAAACCTATCACGGGACTACTTTGGTGTAAGTTCGCTTTCCTTTAGGAAAATAACACACTTTGGGCATAAGAAAAAAAAGGAATTGTCATAGAGAATTTACCTTCTGCGAAATATCCTGCATTTTAAAAATTGGAAATTAGTTTGAAAAAGGTGAAAAAATTATCGAAAATTTCAAAACACATAAATAACAACAACTTATAATTAACATACATACATGTTTTTATTATGATGTTATGTATGTTAGCTATCTCCTTTAGAAGTTTCAGATAGGTATATTATATATTACTTTATTTTTTTAACTTTTTCCAAAAGTACCCAAAAAACAGGAAAAATTCAAAATTTAAAATAAAAATTTTTATAAAAAAAACTTATGTATGATACAAATCCAAAAACAGGTCGATTAGATATTAAGTTAAATTTTATTTCACTGTGCTTTATAACAATATCACGTAACAACAAAATGCCTGAGGGGAGGTTTAAGTGAAATTTGCGAAAACGCAACACAGGGCCTTAATGAGTTAAGCGAGTGTGTCCGCTATCATTTAAAATATTTCGTGCTAGTGGGTTCGGGTGCAATTCGAGCCTTTGATATAAATATCATCATATATATACTTAGAATATTTCTTCCACAAAAAAAAAAAAAAAAATAAACAAAAACAAACAAACAATTTCAAAAACAAAAAATTTGTAAGTGAGAGGGAAGACTTCTGCAGAAAGGTTATTCCACATACGAACTGTCTCTCTGTAATGCGTTGTACGATTCACCTGCCAATCGGCCACAAACGTACGGGTTTCGGGAACCAGATCCCTAATTTCGTCAGAACACATCCCATTGTAGTAACGATAAAACAAGCAAATACAACCTACATTGCGACGGTGCTCAAGGGAGTCAACAGAATTTTGGATACCCTACTGTCACCAATGAGAACCTTCGCTCTCTCCTGCACGCGGTCGAGAAGCTCCAAAATAGACTTCGAAGCACCTGCCCACACATGAGAGTTGTATTCCATACGCGGTCGGATATAGGTGGTATACATAGTAAGGAGATCAGATGGAGTGAAGTATATCTTACATATATATATATGTTCCCGACGATCCTATAAGGAGCATAGGGCCCCAAAAAAATCTCTCCACTTTGATCTATTCATCGCAATTCTCTTCACTTCGTTCCAACTGGTGTTAAAAGTTGTTGCTTCAGCTATGACTTGCCTTCTCCATGTATGGGCCGGACGTCCTCTTCTACGACTACCTTGTGGATTCCACTCTATGGCGGTTTTAGCAATGTCTGGGTGTGTTTTTCTTAATGTATGACCTATCCAGTTCCATTTTCGTCTACGTACTTCAGCGGTTATGGGAGATTGCTGCGTTTCGAACCACAGCCTCTCATTGGATAACGTTTGTGGCCAATACACCCGAAGTATTCTTCTCAGACAGCGGTTTATAAATACTTGCATTGCCTGGATGTCTGGAGGGGCCGCATTCCATGTTTCGCAACCGTATAACAAAGTAGAACGAACATTAGAGTTAAACAGTTTAATTTTGACACCACGAGAGAGTGTGGAAGATTTCCATATGTAATTAAGTTGGCCGAAAGTTTGTGATGCTTTTTTAATTCTGTTAGAGATATCTGCGCTCGAGCCACCAGTTGTTGTTAATATAGAGCCGAGATAACAGAAAGAGTCTACATCCTCCAGTATATTATTACCAATTGTAAATCTGCTGCTGGTTTCAGCGTTTATTCTCATCACCTTGGTCTTGCCAATGTTTATTTTAAGGCCAGCATTCGAGGCCATGTCTGAAAGATATTGCAACTTTGACTGCATATCAGAGTATCGATGAGAGAGGAGGCAAATGTCATCGGCATATTCTAAGTCCTCTAATCTTCCATTAAGCCCCCAAGAAATGCCCCTATTATCTGCCATATATTGTTTCATGACAATATCCAATACGATGTTGAATAAGAGTGGAGACATTACGCAACCTTGCCGAACTCCCATTCCTACTTTAACACTCCTGCTCAATTTGCCTTCATGAACAATGCGGCAACTGGCATCAGCGTACAGGCTCTTGATAAGGTGGATTAGTTTGAGTGGGACACCTTTGCACTGTAAGGCTTTCCAAATAACGTTGTGGTTTAGGGTATCGAAAGCTTTCTCAAAATCAATAAATACCAGATACAGTGGAGAACGCCATTCGACCGACTGTTCCACTATAATCCTGAGTGTATTAACATGGTCAATACAAGATTTGTTTGGGCGGAAGCCAGCTTGTTGACATCTGAGTTGAGGTGTTAGTACGTCTGAGATTCTTGACGTAATTATGTGGGTAATTATTTTGTTGACCATACTCAGCAACGTTATTCCACGCCAGTTATTACGGCAAGTTAAATTGCCCTTTTTCGGAATGTTAATGATCATACCTTCCTTTAGTTCGTCAGGAACTCTTTCATTATTCCATATGTCATCTACTAAGGGCAAAATAAGCTGGGCACAGGTAGAGGGATCTGTTTTGAGAAGTTCTGGGGAAATGTTGTCAGGCCCAGGGCTTTTATTATTTTTAAGCAACTTTATAGCTGAAATCAGTTCAGAAATAGATGGAGTTGCGAAGGGAATATTTGCAGTATAATTATGGTTATCGCAATTGCATATGGACTCATCCCCACCAGGCCCCGGAGCAAGGATTAAGGAGTAGTGGTCGGCCCAAAGATCTAGCTGTTCCTCTTTCGATGTTATGAGTATGCCATCATTGTTTTGTATGGGCTTTCCCGTTACAGTGGCTTTATTGGTAAGCTTTTTGATGAGCTTATAGAGATCGCCAGAACGATTTGTATCCGCTGCAGCTTGAGCTTCTAACGCTATACCGTTCGTCCAAGCACGTTTGTCGTTGCGGGCATTTCGCTTTACAAGACGGTCTATAGCAGAGTGTTGTGAACGTAGGGTTGCTTTCGCGTTTCGGGTTTTGGCGGTATTAATAGCCGCTTTTATAAGTTTTCTTTCCCTTATCAAGGACCAAGTTTCGTCAGATAACCATTGCTTGCGTCTTTGTTCCTTGAAGCCTATGTGCTTCTTAGCCGCTTCTGTTATAACTTTCTTAATAGTTTGCCAGTCTTTTCGCTGTGCATATGATGTTGTTCTAACGGCTTGTTGCAGTTCTTGGGTGTAATTTGCAGCAACAGAGGGATTTCTTAGGTTATGTATGTTAAACTTTTTCTGGAGCGATGGATTTGCTCTGTTGATTGCCGCCAGTTTTATACGCATACTACCAACAAGCAGGTGATGGTCGCTTGCAACATCCGCCCCTCTTTTACAACGCACATCCAACAGAGACCCGCGCCATTTACGGCTTATAGTAATGTGGTCGATTTGGTTTTCTGTTATATGGTCCGATGATACCCATGTGGTCTTGTGTACGTTTTTATGTGGGAAAAGAGATCCACCTATAACTAGGTTGCTTGCAGCACACATATTAACAAAAATATCTCCATTTTCGGTTCTTCTTCCTAGCGCATGCGTGCCCATAATGTTTTCGAAGCCAGAGTTGTCAGAACCTATTTGCGCGTTAAAGTCTCCCATAACAATCAATATATCACCGGTGTTTGAAGACGAAATTGCACGATCAAGTAGGCTGTAAAAGTCTTCTTTAGCAGAATAATCTGACACCTCTGTAGGTGCATAGCACTGTATGCAAGTTACGTTACGCGCACGGGTTCTAAACCTTACAGAAATTATTCTGTCCGAGTAAGGCTTCCAGCATATGACTGCATTATAAGCTTCTCTTATCTTACATCGTCTTAGAAAATTCAAACTATTCTATTTGAATCTGTGAATTTATTTCACATGGTGAGTATCATTTATTATATAAATTTTCATATTATTCCTATTAAAAACTTCGCCTACAAAATAATGTGTTAAATAATCAGGGAAAAGTAAAAATACTACATCCAATTCTACTGAAAGAGCCAATGAATTTTACAATGGATTTTAAATGTAAGTCAATTTTTTTTACCTATACGCAGAAGTCCAACGGTGTCAAATCACATGATCTTGGCGGCCAATTGACATCGCCACCACGTGAGATAACAGGGCCATTGAATTTGTCGCTCAAAAGAGACATTGTTTCGTTAGCTGTGTGGCAAGTGGCACCGTCCTGTTGAAACCACATATGGTCCACATCCATATCTTCCAATTCGGACCATTCAAAGTTCGTTATCATCTCACGATAGTGAACACCATTCACAGTAACTGCCTGACCGGACTCATTTTGGAAAAAATACGGTCCGATGATCCCGCCAGCATATAAACCGCACCAAACAGTCACTCTTTGTGGGCGCATTGAATTATGATTCGCCCAAATGCGGAAATTCTGCTTATTGACGAATCCACTGAGGTGAAAATGTGCCTTATCTCTGAAACACGAAGAGCACGATATGCATTTTGATTTGAACGCCCATTTTGATAATAAGTCAAATGACTTTAACGCGTTGCTCGATTGTGTATCTATCCATGGTTCAAATTGAATTAGTCTGAAATTGAGAAATGTCAAATGAAATGCAGAAATAAAACTTGACGTTTAGGTGTGGTTCACATTCAATATCGGCCCTTTAAATTTAGCGACCCCTTAGAACACATTGGATGTATGAAAACACACACAATCATTGCATAGACCGAAATTCACCGTGCGAAACAAACTCTGCGATAGGTTTATTCCTATTTCTTACGCAGACGAACGACGAATAACTTGGTACAAGGGCAGCTTACCGAAGCATGATAACAAATATTTATTAAAAATCGTGAAAGCAGTAAAGAATCACAAGGAAAAATCGCTTCTATTGCGAACTTGGCTAAAATTTGCGAAAAATTGCAAACTTTTAAACCAAGACTAAAATTCGCTAAATGGGTTAAAAAAAATCTAAATGTCGGAAAATAACAAAAAAATGGCAAAAATTTTTAATATATCAAACAAGCCATAAAATTGATTTAAAGTCCCTAAGACTATAGGGATTGGCAAAAATTCGTAAATTGCTAAATAAGCGGAAATTCGCAATCGCAATTATAAATCGTTAAAGCTGTAAAGAATCAGAAAACTTACAGGAACAATTCACATTTATCGCGAACATGGCTGTATTTTGCGAAAAATTGCAAAATTTTAAACAAACCAAAAAACTAATTTGAAATCGCTAAATCGAAATGAAGAACACCAAAAATGCTGAAGCAATCCACTTTCGAGTGGATTCGGATTCTATAAAACACCCGATTAATAGTTTTTTATGCTTTTTTTTTTGTTGAAAATAAATTACAAAGAAATTTTAATAAAATGTATTGCTAGTGCAAAAAGATAAAAATGGATGAAGTTAAATAATTATAAATTAAAAAAAAAATTTAAGTCACATTAATACCTGGAATTCACGCACTTATTGTGTCTCATTTGACGAATTTACGCAACGTATTCTTACCGACGAATTCGTCGTACTATGCAAAGTTCGTCGTTTGTCCCAGCAGTGATGCCAACTTAGTGCTTTTGGCACTATTGATGGTGCTTGCTGATGCCTCAAAACGCCAAAATTTTATCCCTGGTGCCAAACTAAAAAAAAAGCACTAACTTGGTGCTTTTTCAATTTTTCGTTAGTGCCTTTAGTGCTTTTTACAATTTTTATTTTTTTTCTACCATTTTTTAAAACTACGATTATATAGAGGATGATTTAGTTCAACTTTGCTAAGGCTTGTAAAGATTTTAAGATTTCAAATGATAAAAATGTGATACAAGAAAGTTACATTCTTTTCATCTAAAACTAAATTTACGAGGTTAGAGCTAGGCTTCCTAGCAATTTGGAAATTTTACGAAACGTTACACTTTTAAGCGTTGACAACATATTTAGTAATCGTAATAAAAACGATGTATTTCGGTAAACATTTGTTTAACGATGTAGACACTGTTTCAAGAATAGAATATGGATTGGAAAATATTAGGAATTGTTAAAAAACATGCAGTTGGAAACCGTGCAAAAAACGCAAAGATTTTAAAAACAAAAAAAGATCCGTAGCTTGGTATATGCAAAGTGTTAAATAAATTAAAAACAGCTGACAGAAACAAACTTTTATAACGAGCGTTGTGTTACCTGCCATTTTCCACGCGCTTTTGTTTTCCACGTGTTTTGCACTTTTACCCACAGAGTATACAGAGGCGTCACGAGACAGAAAATATTGTGTTTTTTTTGTCTTTTTCTTCGAAAGCTGCCCTTTTTGCATTTTTTGTTTTGATTATGCAATTTGTGTAGATAGTAGCGGCCTGTTTTTACGCATTGTCACTTCACTAACAAAAAACGTTTTCTTTCTCTTTCTTCGAAAGCTGCCCTCGCAAATGATTTAGGCATTTTTCATACGTCACTTTTTTCATCTCTGTATACTTTGTGCTTTTACCTTAAGTGCTATTGAAAAAAGGTTTAACTAAGTATCATAATGCAAAAATACATGTTTTTTCTATTTTACACCTTATGCGTGTTCTTTATTCAGAAGCGTACATATGTTAATATAATTGGAAAATATCATAAGCCAATTGTTTTAAACGATAAAATATAAGGATGTTTGGTCGGACATTGCAAATTTTCGGTAATTGCAACAGGCAAGATTTTTTCGAGTTACGAAAATCGCTTGACCTGTATTAAACTCACAATATTATTACAGTAACGGACTGTAGTTTATTTAGGAAATATTCCGTTCAGTCATTTTTAAATAAATAAACATTTAAACTTCCAAGCAAATTTATTTTTAACTGATTCTAACAGTTATTCAAAAAATTAAGTGCATATTAATACGGATTTTCAGTTGCAGTTAATATTGTCCGTTGATTGAGTTAAATTCTTCTTTATGTTAAATTAAATAAAAATGTAATTTAAAGCAACGAAAAGTTCATTTAATTTTTACTGTCAAAAATTCAACCGCGAATTCCGTAAAAACAGATGAATATTCAGTTATCTTATATAAATTAATTGTCAAAAATTTAACTACATATTCCGTAAAAACAAATAAATTTGCAGTTATTTTATAAAATTTTACTGTCAAAAATTCAACGTCATATTCAGTTATTTTATATAATTTAACTACTAAAAATAAATTTTTACTTATCTATAAAAAAATGAATTACTTGTTTTGTGTAAGCAATTCCCATTTTCTATTTGTTAAAATAATTTAGTAAAATACATCAAATTTTAAAAGTAAAATAATTGCGAAGCCATTTCGGTCATGCTGCTGGTGTCTTATAATTGAGAGTTCTTCTGTAAACAACGTGGTCAGTACAACAAAAGTAAAACAAACGTGTGTAACAGGGTAAGTAAATAATATTATTCTCCCTCTATCGCTTATAAGAAAAACAAGCGGACAGGTGTCTGTCTGGTATTTTTTAGAAATTCGGCTGTTTTGTGGAGTAAACGAAAATTACTGAGTATTAATCAAATAACTGAATATTTAATTGTTTTTACTGAATATGGGGTAAATTTTTTGACAGTAAAATTTTAAATAATAAGTGAATATTTAATTGTTTTTACTGAATGTGGTATTGAATTTTTGACAGTAAAATTTTACAAAATAACTGAATATTTATTTGATATTACGGAATATGGTGTTGAATTTTTAACAGTAAAAATTAATGAAAAATAAGTAGACCGGTTTTTAATTGAATTTTCATTTATTTTATATTACAATTTCAGTTAATTTTACGTACAGAATATTGCGAGTGTACTTTAAAACTGTTTTACGGCGAATTTAAACTCCAAATGATTTCGATGATATTATTTTTATTGAAGATAATAATAATACATTTAAAAATATATATATACAAATGTAAATATCGTCGCAGGAATTAAAGAACGCTCTAACTGACAAAAAATCGAAAATACGTTTTTTTGTATCATTTTTATCAGAAAAAAATACTGCGTCGATTGGTCCCGGTCCCATATTTGTATTATGAAAAAGAATTCACTTACGCAAAAAAAAAGTAGTTTGCTGTAAGCCGCAGAATCACCGGGAACAATAGACTTGAGAGGAAATGTTTAGAGCCAATATATAAAGCGAGATAAAATAAAAATGCGTTTTTAAAATCATGTTCCTAAGTTGTATAGTTTTTGTGATATGAACTTTTCTCTACTTTCTTTTATCCAGGTTTTTTGGATCTGGTGATTTTATATTTTGTCAGTTACAGCATTCTTTAATTCCTGCAACCATATGTTTATTATTTAATCTTAAATGAAAATGGTTTCCATCAACGCCGTCGCCTTTTTTTAAATTTAAGAGGTATATAATATTCGGCACAGACGAATGCAACTTGTTTTGTGTTTAATTGAATTGTAAAAATGGCTTAGTGCTTTTTTACGCTTTTTTTGCTCGAAGTAGTGCTTTTTAGTGCTTTTTTTTAAATTTTAAAGTGCTTTTTGCTTTCAAAAAGTTGGCATCACTGTGTCCCAGTTGTGTTTATACCAAAACAAGGCGAATTTACACCAGGTGAACTTATCTTGCTACGTAAGCAACAGCTGATTACTAACCTTGTGTCAAAATGGTATACCGTCCTATTGGTTCTGGGGAATCTTAACTTAGTTCCATAATTTTCGATTAAAATTGTGAAATTTAAAACTTTTTTAAGTTATAACATTTCAAAAAAACACAATCTATATACATTTATAAAATTGTAACGTTACTGACTGACTGACTGATTCATCATCGCACAGCCTAAACGCCTGAAGCTAGACACTTGAAATTTGTACCAGAGATTGGTCACTCCCCAAATCGATCCACTAAGACGGGATTTTTTGAAATTCGAATGTTTAGGGGGTTAAAAAGGGTAAAAACGGGAAACCTAGAAACATAAAATTCAATATGCGATGTCATGGATGGATGAGAATCTATAAGAATGAACTTTTTGGTACTTTTTTATTCTTTGATTGGTACTTTTTGAATTTCAGTTGGTATTGGACCTAGAAAGATAAAATTAAAAATGCAAGGTCCTGAGTGGATAAGAATCCATAAGAGGGAAGTTGTTGGTACTTTTTTGTTCATTTACTGGTACTTTTTGAATTTCCGTCAGTATTGGACCTAGAAACATAAAATTAAACATGCACGATCCTGTGTAAATGAGAATCTTTTAGTGGGATCTTATTGGTACTTTTTTATTCGTTAGCTGGTACTTTTTGAATTTCCGTTAGTATTGGGCCTAGAAACATAAAATTAAACATGGAACCTCTTGAGTGAATGACAATCTGTAAGAGAGATGTTTTTGGTACTTTTTCGTTTTTTAAATGGTATTTTTTTTAAATTTTCGCTAATGTTGGTCTAATGAACATAAAATTAAACCTGCATGGTCCTGAGTGAATGAGAATCTCTAAAAGCACTTATTGGTACTTCTTAGTTATTAAACTGGTACTTTTTGAATATCCGTTATTATTGGACTGAGAAACATAAAATTTAATATACAATGCCCTAAGTGGATAAGATTCTATAAGAGGGAAGTTTTTGGTATTTTTTTGTTCATTTACTGGTACTTTTTGAATTTCCGTCAGTATTGGACCTAGAAACATAAAATTAAACATGCACGATCCTGTTTAAATGAGAATCGTTTAGTGGGATCTTATTGGTACTTTTTTATTCGTTAGCTGGTACTTTTTTAATTTCCATTAGTATTGGACCTAGAAACATGAAATTAAACATGCAAGGTCTTGAGTGAATGACAATCTGTAAGTGGATCTATTTGGTACTTTTTCGATTTAAACTGGCACTTTTTTTAAATTTTCGCTAATATTGGTCTTACGAACATAAAATTTAACCTGCAAGGTCCTGAATGAATGAGAATCCCTAAAAGAGCTTATTGGTACTTTTTGGTTTTTAAGCTGGTACTTTTTCAATATCCGTTATTAATTAACTTATAAACATACAATTCAAGATGCAATGCCCTGAGAGGATAAGAATCTATAAGAGGGAAGTTTGTGGTACTTTTTGTTCTTATACTGGTACTTTTTGAATTTCCTCAAATAGTGAACCTAGAATCATAAAATTTAACATGCAATGTCTTGAGTGGATGAGATTCTATAAGAGGGAATTTGTTGGTACTTTTTTATTCACTAACTGGTACTTTTTGAATTACCGTTAGTATTGGACCTAGAAAGGTAAAATTAAACAGTCAAGGTCCTGAGTGAATGAGAATCTGTAAAGGGGGTTTGATATTATTTTGTATTTTAAATGGTACCTTTTCAATTTCCGCATTTATTGGATCTAGTAAAAGAGAATCTGTAAGAGGGATTTTTGGAACTTTTTCGTTCTCTAACTAATACTTTTTTTATAAACCGGTACTTTTTTAACTTAATATTTATTTTAAGTTAAAGTAATTGTCTGGTACTTTTACGAAATTCGTCCATTTTAATAAAAACTAAATAAAAATTATCAACTTATCTAATAACTACAAATGCATATTTGGTACTTTTTCGAAATTCGAACGTTTAAGGGATGAAAATTGTACCTATGTTTGTTATTTTTTCAAATCTTTCATCGCAGAGCCTAACGTCTGAAACTAAAAGGTTGACATTTGGACCATGGGCTGGCCTATCGCCAAAGGATCCTGCTAAGCTCATACCTCCTTAACTAAAAGAGATGAAAAGCATTAACACTTATTGTTGTTCATTAGAAAAATTCCCTAACCTCATATCTCCTTAACTAAAAGAGATACAAAAAATGAATACTTATTATTGCTCATTAAAAAAATAAACGGGCAGGTTTCTGGTCCTTTTGTGAGCTACGGACTTTTTGGGGAGTAGAAGGGTAAATAAAAATTTAATCACATTCGTAGCTTATCTAAAAAATACAAAACAGTTTTGGACCTGTTTTGAAATTCAAACGTTTAAGGTGTGAAAATCATTCCTAATTTTGTTACTTTTTTCACAACATTCTTCTCCATCTATCTATAAAATATAAAACTCTAAAGTAACTGAATGACACATCCTAAGATCCTGAAGCTAAAAAGCTGCCATTTGGACCGGAGGCTGGCCTCTCGCCAACTCGATCTCGCTTACCTAAAAAATCCACAACTAATAGAGATACAAAAAATTTAACACCTAATGTTGTTCATTAAAAAAATAAGAGGACAGGTGTCTGGTACTTTTTCGAAATTTGGTCCTTATGGGGAGTAAACGCGTAAAACCTGTACATATTTTGTCACGCCACCACTGTATGTACTTTAGAGAGACGACTTTTCTGGACATCATTGCACCAAGGGACTATATCTTATGGGCAATATGGGATAATAAAACACATTTTTCGGTTCATTATAAGCCAAACATTTTTTTTTGCTCAATTGGCGAAGTCCCTCACGCCCACCAGAGATTTTTCATCCTATGACAAAAACGTTCTAAACTATAGGCTCCAACTACAACATTGAAATTTTTAATCCATAAATGGGGAGAAAAAAGTATCAAAAAGGATAATACGGAAAATTAACTTTCTTTCATTTGCTTTTGTGTTCTACGATTCGTACTTTTTGAATTTCATATATTGAACTTAAAAGCACAAAATTATAGGTGCAAAGTCCTGTGTCAATATCAACCTATGATATAAAAAATCTTGGAACTATTTTGCTTTAACCTATTTACATATACATACTTTGGAATATAAATATGTTCATGAAAGAAAAGGCCTGATTACAAAGTAGCCGGTTAAATGCTAGAATTTAAATACAAATTTAAACCTAGAAAAATAAGCTTTGACATACCAATATGTCCACGAAGGAAAAGGAAACGCTAACGAAGTAGCGGGTTAAATGCTAGTTTAACATAAAAACAAAATCAAATATTTGTTTGAATTTTTGATACAACGTTAAACTATTTTACAGTGTTGTAAAACGTTTTCAAAATAAGACCACCTTGTATGAATTCGCCTTGTACCAAAATATAAAAGTTTATATTATATTTTAAATTATTTTTTTTTTCTAATTCCTATGATAGATGAAAAATAATTACGGAACATGAATTCAACTTGGCTTAAGTTAAAGTTGGGATTTTATCGGACGTGTGGATGAACTTGCCTTTTATTTATCGCTCACCTTACAATATTGTAAAGGTGCAATAATGAAATACTTTTAACTAGATTAGTTTTTATTGTTTTCTTTTTTTTTCAGTCGTTTTTAACGACTTTTTCTTGTTTGAAGAGCTGAACCGTTATGTTATTTCATTGTTGTGTTTTTTTTTTGTTGTTTATTATTTTAAAAAAAATCTTGTATTTAAAATAATCTTATATTAAAATTTGTCTTTCCGTCCTTTAAATCAATTAAACATAAAAAAATAATATTTTTACTATTCTTTTGTTGATAACTGTAAAATAAAAAACTTTAGCCAAACTTTCCAAACTAAAAATTTGATGAGATTTTATTAGAAAACTATAACATCGATCTTAGAACATTCACTGGTTTACAGCCAAAAAATACCAAGAACGCCACATGCCTAGATAAGTTAATTGGGACCTCCCGAAAACGAAAAACGCTGTAATTTTTTTTCCTAAGGTCCGGTTTTTTAGATAACGGTACTTTTGTGTTTTTCGGTGTATGTTCCCACTCAAACCCTTGTGGAGCGTTAAAACTAGGGTATTCATTCGGTTAACCGTCAATCGGTTAACCGATTAGTTACTACCCTATTAACTGATCGGTTAATTTCAAATTGGCTTGTTTCGATTAACGAATAAACCGGTTAATTTCAGTCGATTAATCGATTAACCGATGTAAGAACAATCTCAATATTTTGTAGTATTATAACATATTCGGGCATGTTCTACAAATCGAAATGAAAGGGATTTAAAATCGCACAAATTTAAAAAACGAGCCTGTAAGAAAGTTTTTAAAAATATTCGCTTTTAAATACTTCATACTGTGAGAACCAATTATCTCTTTAAGAACAACTGTTAAAAACAGGAAAAACTACAGTAATTTTGCAAATAATTGAGTTTCAAATCTCGTTCGATTTCAATTCCACTTTATTTCGATTAGAACATGCCCGATTTTTTTGTGTTTTTAATTATTTGTTTCGTCCCATATACAAAATGTATGTGTTTACAAAATATTTTTTATACAAACAAAGAAGGTGTTTAGTGGCCTTCATTTTAACCCATTTTCCGCCAACTAGTGACTAAAATTACAATGTTTTTAAATTTGTTTTATCTTTATCATCGATCAGCAGGAATGTGGCGAAAAATGGAATAAATGTTTGATTGTCACCACCTTTTTTGTTTCACGTTTCTCATACATATCTTCTCATATCAGTCTATTAACAGAATTAACCGAAACAATTAGAAGTGTTAAAAATTTAGAAAAACTCTAATGGCAGAATGAAGTATTTTGTACGTTTAGAGAAAAGGACAGAAATTAGATCTACGACAAGTAAAAAAAAATTTTTCCAAGTCAAGTTTTGTCAAAACTATAGAAAAGGATCGCCTTAATCCTAAACAAATTACTTTTCTTAAAGATTATTTTATAAAATCTTTATTGAAAAAACTAATAACTAATAAAATTATCTCAGTTTATTTTTGTATAAATACATATTTGGGGGATTTACAAGGCATATATAATAATATGCAAACCCGCTAAATCCACTTTTCATGTAGATTGAGATGTTGATGCCGTGTTGTAGAGAAAGATGCGCCTCGTCGACCAGCATGTAGTTTTTCTCCTATTTAAGTCTTGAAGTGTGTAAAACTAACTGTATTTTTAATTTTCTATCAAGCTGCAAAAGTTAAAGTAAAAAGTCTTTTGTCTCTCCTGTAAAATGTGCTGAAAGTGTAATAAATAATAAGCCGACTTGATAGCACACATTGAAAAAATGCATATTACATATTTGTGAATTGTTTTTTTGTTCGCTCGTTTTAGTTCAAGAATTATTATGTTTGGTTTGTTATTGTTTTTTTTACTAAAAAACTTCAAATAATTAACAATTAATTCATTTTTATATATTGAAATTACTTAATTTATAAAAAAACTTGATTAACCGATTATTAACCGATTTAACCAAAACCTCGGTTAATTAATCGAGCGATTAACCGATTAAAGCAAAAGGTCGATTAAATGAATACCCTAGTTAAAACTGATGGATTTAAAAAACACGGAATTTTATATGAGATGAAAAAATTGTCGTTCTACAAAATCCTTAATAAAAACTTTATTTTTCATCAGATTTTGATCAAATTTCGCTTGAAATGTTGGTAATTAACTATACTATTTGGCTAAAAATAAAACATTCCAGATATTTAATATAACGCAGTAAAAAAACGAAATAAAAATGAAAAATTTTGAAAAAAACGTAAAAATAGGCAAATTTTGAACTTTGAGATTTTCAGCATATCGACGGAAAAGGCATTACCTTTCCAAAAATGTGCCACTTGTTTCGATCGGACTTTTCGGTTGGGCTCCACAAGGGTTTGAGTGGGACAATACACCGAAAAACACAAAAGTACCTTTATCTAAAAAACGGTACTTAGGAAAAAAAATTACAGCGTTTTTCGTTTTCAGGAGGTCCCAATTAACTTATCTAACCATGTGGCGTTCTTGGTACTTTTCCAAATTAAAAATTTGTTAAGCAGTGTTATAATTGAAAAATATAGAAAGGCAAATTCAGGGGCATTTAGTATCGCTCGAAATTCCCATTTTAAATGTATTGTAACTTAGATCGACATTGAACGCGGTAATAGATTTAAATCCAGTACTTTTTTGAAAAAAGAATTGTGCCGCAATTACCAAGTTTGTGTACAAAATCGTCAAATTAAATTTTCATTAAATAATTTCAATGAAAAAAGGAAAAAACAGAAGTAAGGAAGAGGAATGTAAATAATAAATAATTACAGCAAATATTGATCCATCAAAAATACCGTTGGTTTAAAGATTGATGTTTGACTATTAACTGCAAAGAATTCAGATGATGAGAACGTGGTTGTTGGTGTAAATTCGAACCGAGTTCAATCCCCGGTTCAGATAAGAAACAATGTCAATAAATTTTAATTTATTTCATGTTGTAGAATTCCTTTCTTCATTAAAATTAAATTTGATTATCTTAAGCCTGATCTAAAAAAAGGCACAGAATTTAATAAAGCATAATCAGTGTTGGAAAATTTGTACTTTAGTATTTAAATTCAGTACTTTTTATATTAAAAATACCGCAGTACCCCCGCGTTGTTTTAATCGCCATTTTATCCTTGCGCTTATTAACTATTAATACGTTAGCAACATTCTTTACTCAGCGCAAAACTAAAACTGTGTGATGTGATCATTTCGGTGGTCATCATGTGTTTGCCGCAAAATTTATGTTGTTGTATATTGAAACTTATTAAGGGTGCTAATATTGAATGCAAAGCGAGGACGCAAGGATACATATTTTGCTATCCAATATGGAATATTTGTTCTTACAAGTGGCCCTGTATATAATATCGTCAAGCAGACGGTTGGACCGAAAACAAATACCCCTCAAATGCAGGTTTCAAATCAAGTAAACACAAATGCAATTCAAGCCCCCCAGCCTAGTAATAACAGAACCTCTTACGCTAACGTCCTAAAATCAAACCATCAGCCAATGCAAGGTGCCTCGCCAAGTAATGATGAAACTCCGGTTTCTAATTTAAGTCGTTTAGAAAAAACCATGGAAACATTAGTGCAAACAGTAAATAATTTTACGAACACAATGGGCAGGAAATGCTTAGAATGCAATCGATGTTATTGCAAGCTGTTGGTTGGTTGGTTGGTTATCGTGGTAGCACGCAAAGGTCCAGGCGTGCAGCAAGTAGAGCCGATAGTGGCCCCGTTTTGACACCACACAACTCGTCAAGAAATTGGAACCCCCCGATCAGACTTGAACCAGGGGGGCAATGCCGAGGTGGCTAGAGCCAGCCCGTTGCGTTGAGATATTTCAGCAGGCTGTTGAGTCCCACCCGCGATATCTCCGAGAGTCCCCGTAGAAGGTAATCCCCAAATAGTCTATGTCGCGTTGAGTTAAACGCCGGGCAATCACATAGAAGATGAAATACTGTCTCCTCAGATCCAGGTTCCCTGCAGCTGCGGCAGCATTCATTGAAAGGGAGGCCGAGTCTCATAGCGTGCCTGCCAATCGTCCAGTGACCAAGCACGTATGTGAGTCTCGACACGTCCTTCCGACTGAAGTTGAGAAGTCGCTCAGAGCGAACTATGTCATATGTGGGCCACGTTTCCCTGGTAGCCCTGCAGCCATCTAGTTTCCTCCATTTATTGTCAGCCATATCCAGATAGTGCCTGAAGATTTCGCTCCTGATAGTTCCCAGGGGTGTTGCGACTGACACCACCTGTGAAATATCAAGAGCTGCTCCAGTTTTGGCCAGCCCATCCGCCTGTTCATTGCCGTAATGGTCCCTATGCGCAGGGATCCAAATTAAGGTAATGTCAGATAGGCTGCCCAATCTAGACAGTTCTTCCTTGCACTGGTTGACGAGGATGGATGTTGTCTTATGCGAGCTCAGTGACATCAGAGCCGCCTGGCTATCGACGAAGATGCCAATTTTGCCGCTGATGTTCCTGCCGGATAGTGTTCTGCATGCCTCTCTGATCGCCAGTATTTCAGCCTGAAATACGCTGGCCCAATCTGGCAGACGAAAAGAGAGGTTCACATGTAGTTCCTCCGAGAAGACCCCGGAGCCGACACCACAAGTCATCTTTGACCCATCTGTGTAAACCCTCGTGCGGTATTCATTAAAGGGCTGCGCAAAATATTCTTAATGTTCTATGTTCTACTTCACACAACTATCAATTATATTATTTCACTGTAAACATACATAGCAAAACAAACATAACAACACATTACTTCCACCAAAACAAAACAAGCATAACTTAAAAAGTTTTTCTCTTCTGCTTTGTTAGTGCTTGTATTATCAAAACAAACAGAATATCAACACAAAAACAGACAATGAAATAAAGAAACGGTAAATTATAGTAAAAGCATCGAGTGCACTAGAACATTAAAAAAAATAAAAAAATTGATATTTTTGAATTATTTCCTAAATGTACTTACATACCTATATTTTATTTTAGTCGACCTTTATTATTATATTATGTATAACTAAATTATCAAGCTTGAGGTCTTTTTTTATTTTTATATAAAACTTTAAACGTTTATTTAACCAATATTTCTAATTCTAGTTAAATAATTATTAATATTTTGTTGCTATCAATTTTCCCAAAAAATTGTGAAACACACCATTAGATTTTATTTTTTATATCTATGAAAATAATGAATTCTTCTTAATTTTATTTAAATATTAGACCTAAGTACCTTTATATGTATGTAAATAATAAACAATAAATTTTTGCAAATAAAAATTAATATTACATATAAACTTTTTTAAGCTTTTTCATATTCAATACAAAACGAAAATGTTTCTCACTTTGCAATTCTCTTTGGTATATGTTTACAATCAAAACATTCAAACATGCTTGGAATGTTCTATTTCTGTTTTAATGTTCTACTTCATCTTTGTTCTAATTCAGCTTTATTTTAGTTCAGCATTGTTCTGGTGCAGTTTTGTTCTATTCTTCTATATTTTGATCGTAAAACAAAACAATTGTTTTTGGAAGTATGTGTTTTGTAATGAGAGAGTAATAAACACACACTATCTAAATTCAATGAAATTGCTTGTAAGCAATATTTCTTGTGCTTGTGCATCTCTTTAGTATTCATCGGCCAGGATTCCCCTACTCCATTCCCGTCTTGACGGAAATATGACCCTGAATTTCCTATCAAAGTCCATGCGGGGTATCATATAGTCCGTTGGTCGTTTCAGAGATGTTGGTTGCCTATGTAAGATCCCTGCATGACCGTACGTCCTCGCCTTCCAACATCCCGATGCAGAGAGCCTGACCGCGCTATTTGCGGATGTGGCCATAAGGTGTATTTCAATTGGAACAAGATGCAGCATAGTGTTCAGAGCCTCTGAAGGACTAGTGCGTAGAGCGCCTGTTACTCCAATGCAGGCTGATCTTTGTACTCTGCCCAGCTGAACCACGATGTACTTCTTGCCCGTCGCGGTCCACCATACCAGAGATCCATATGTAAGAATGGGCCGTACTATTGCCGTGTATAGCCATTTGACCAGTCTAGGATTAAGGCCCCACCTGGTGCCAAACATTCTACGGCAGGCGTAATAAGCCACCGTAGCCTTCCTGACCCTGTGCTGAGTATTCAATTTCCATGATAGTTTCGAGTCCGGGTTAATTCCCAGATATTTAGCGTGATTCGACAGGGGACGTTCGCAACCCCTCAGCCGTGGCAGTCTGAAAGCCGGAATGCAAGCTGTACTTAACAAACCATGAACTGTTTAAAAATTTGATTTTGGAACGCAAACGGCATCCGCCAACATAAAAATGAATTAGAATACTTTCCTAAAAATAAACAAATTGATGTCGTGATGATTTCTGAAACTCATTTGACCTCAAGAAATACGTTTAAAATAAATGGTTATATACTATATGATACCAAGGACCCACGAGATAGAGCTTGTGGAGGTTCTGCCATTTTAATAAAAACCCGAGTCAAGCACTACCTAATGTGTGATCATCGTAAAGATTATCTTCAAGCAACGAACATTTGCGTTGAGGAATTAAATAGAAACCTAGTAATTTCATCGTTATACTCCCCGCCTAGATTTTTAATATCGGAGGACTAATATTATAAATATTTTAAATCATTAGGACCGTGTTTCCTAGCGGCTGGCGATTATAACGCTAAGCATACCTTCTGGGGGTCGCGACTTATAACACCAAACGGTCGTGTTTTATTTAACACAATTTTTAAAATGGATTTAAATGTGGTAGCGAGCGGACAACCAACATATTGGCCCACTGATCATCAAAAAATACCAGATGTCATCGATTTCGGCGTGGTTAAAAACATTCCCATAGAAACGATTCATGTTGAAGCCTCCCTAGAATTATCTTCCGACCACACACCTACAATTGTTTCTATAATGAACCCCAATAGAATTGTACCTCCGACTGGTTACATAGCGACGACAGCTACGCAAATTAACTGGTTAAAATATAAAAAATATCTCAGTACCCATTGCACAGAAAATATTCCGCTCAGTACACCGGAATATGTAGATCGCTCTATTGACAATTTTGACAGTTTTCTGAAACTAGCTGTTCAACATTCCAGCGATACCCCCAAAAAAATTAAAAATAATTAAATATATTCTTCAGATGTCGAGCGGCTCTTGACTGAAAAAAGGAGAGTTCGAAGAGAGTGGCAACTTTACAGATTCCCGCAACTTAAGATTTTATTAAAAGAGTGCACAAAAAAGCTAAGAAAGTTACTGCAGAATCAGAAAACGGCTTCTCTAGAAAAATATCTTTAGGAACTTGATGCAACTCCACAATCTGATTACTCATTATGGCGTGCAGCTAGAAATCTAAAAAGGCCAGTTATATCTAAGCCACCATTAAGAAACTTGAATGGTAATTGGGCAAGAAACGATATTGAAAAAGGAAATCTGTTTGTTAGTCACTTGAAAAACGTATTTACACCAAATATATTTCACAATATTGCGGTCGAGTTACCACCTGTTGCTGCTAGAGCAGCTATTCCCCTCAGATTTGAGTTAAGAGAAATCGAAAAGGCTATTTGTGACTTAAACACTAAGAAGGCACCTGGTATTGATAAAATCAGTAATAAAATGCTTTTGGAGCTACCTCGCACAGCAAAGAAAATTATTCTTTTTATTTTTAATGCTATTTTACGCCTTGAATACTATCCTCAAAAATGGAAGGTTTCCTTAGTTACCATGATCCCAAAGCCAGGGAAAGATCATACAAAAGTTGAGTCTTATAGGCCTATTAGCTTATTATCAAATATGTCAAAGCTGTTTGAGAAATTATTAGTTTCAAAATTAACACCGATTTTAAGTGAAAATAGATGTATTCCAAACCATCAGTTCCGATTTAGAAGAAAACACAGCACAATCGAACAGACTCATCGAATAGTAAATGTCATAAGAAAAGCATTTGAAGAAAAGAATTATTGCTCAGTACTCTTTATCGATGTTTCGCAAGCTTTTGATAAAGTCTGGCATGAAGGCTTATTACATAAATTGAAGCAAAATTTACCAGTAAACACACACAAGCTGCTAGAAAGCTACTTAGTCGGTCGTCAATTTATTATTAAAGAAGGAAATTTCTTAAGTTCACCTCAGCCCATTGCCGCTGGAGTCCCACAAGGCAGCATCCTGGGAAAAAGAAAAACTTCAACATTTGCAGAATACAGTTTTTCTTAGCGTCCACGAAAATCGTTATGAAGCATCGCGTTACTTACAGCATCATATATTTCAACTAGAAATATGGTTACGACAATGGAGGATAATGGTCAATGAGCAAAAATGCGTACATATAAAATTCACTTTGCGCCGGGAATCTTGCCCCCCTATTACAATCAATAATCAAATAATTCCTCAACATTCGCATGTAAAATATCTCGGTATACATCTGGATCGGCGATTAACGTGGAAATGCCATATAGAGGCAAAATTAACTCAAATGAAACTAAAAGCCATTCAAATTCATTGGCTTATTGGAAGAAATTCAGTCATTAGTCCGATTGCAAGCTTCTACTTTACAACTCTATCTTAAAGCCTATCTGGTGCTATGGTATTCAACTATGGGGCACTGCCTCGGCCTCTAATATCGACAAAATTCAAAGGCGCCAAAATAAACTTCTTCGAACAATCACAGCAGCTCCCTGGTATGTTAAAAACTCAAACATTCATAAGGATCTCAATGTGCCATTAGTTAAAACTATGATTACAAAATATGCAATAAAATATTTAAAAAGGCTTGAACAACACCCAAATCCACTAGCTCGAAATATTTTAAATCATGGCGGCCACACTCGCTTAAGAAGAAGAGACACTGCAGCACTTACCCAATTAGATGAGTGATAAACACCTATATAAGTGAACAGAACCCGTGATGAAGAAAATTTTGTCTGGCACTGGCAGGACATAAAATAACGTATTAGGTTAAGATTTGATTAATTATTGTTAGTTCATATTTAATATATGAAGATTCAATAAAAAATAATGACAAAAAAAAAAAACAAGTGGCAAGAAATTGTATAAAAATGCATTATTTATTTATTAGTTACACAGTACAACACATGATTTCGGGACTCAATTCTGATAATTGCTAATGAAAGTAGACCCAAAAAGAAGAACTTCTGCATCATTAGTTTGGTCATGGCAGCTCAATAAATCACTTAAAAATTAATTTGAAGTTAGTAAGTATCGTATAGGGGAATTTGTCACGTTTTAGGCTCTTTTATTTGTCATAACTCGAGAACCACTAGTCCGAATAAGCTGAAACAAATTTAAGAAAAATTAAGAATTACAATTCCTTTAATTTGTTCATACAACGTTTCGCTACATAAGCAACAGTTTCGCAGTTATAAATAAATGTATGAAGAAAAAAAATATTTTTTGCCCAAAAAATTTAAATTTTTTTTTAATTCATAAAAAATCCAAAACGGAAAAAAGTGTCAAGTCCTATTACTTTCACGTAAAGTCGCATGAACCTATGAACAAAATGACACATAAATAATAAATAATTCGCTTTAATTCACAATTAATTAAAGGTATGCGTTTCAAAAATTTGCTCGCGATATCCACAAAATTCTTTGGAAAAAACATTGATGACTTTTTTTATGATTATCAGAATTAAAAAAAGTATTAAACAAAAGGTTATTTGATTTTTATGATTGCGGTTGCAAAGTAATAAGCGTTTATAAATGTGAGTGGACAATTAAAAGGAAAAAAGGAAAGTGGCCTTTTTTAATTATTTGGGTTTTTCCGTTATTTTTTAACAGAAATTGCACCCACATTTATAAGTGCTCATGTTTTGGAACGTTTCGAAAACATATTTCATAAGTAACTGCCAGTAAAATATTGAAATATTTGTAGTATTTATAGGTGCTCTTTGATCGATTTGTCATTTAACAAGAGTCGACGAACGCGAGAAGTACAATATGGAAAATAACAAGTGCCCACAATTGGATAATTTTTGTTACGTTTGTGGCCATATGGTCCCAAAAAGAGGTCAACTGGAGCGAAAAAAAATGATTGCTGAGGAATTCAAAACAGCGTATTGTCATTATTTTGATAAAGCAGATTTAAGTGGTGCAAATTTTACGCCAAACACAGTGTGCAAAAATTCTTTTATGAAGCCAGTAATTTGGGTGGAAGACTTAACTGGACATGATGAATCCAGGTGCTACGCATGCATAAATTCTCGTCCTGGATTAAACAGAAAACAAAAGAATACATTGCTGCTTTTACTGCCACACTTCCAGTTGAACGCGCTGCTGGTACCGATACACCTAAACCTCAGAGTCTGGATACTGTGTCCCTGCAAGCCGAACCCGTTTTCAACCATCCGAACAATTTGAATGATGCTGATTGGACACCCGATATTGAAAATAATGGACCACAACCGCTAACACAAATCGAAATGGCTTACATTGTGGCTAAGATGGGACTATCACAACAAAACTCCGAAATGTTGACATCATTTTTGAAAAGCAGAAAACTGACACAGCAAAATGTCAGCGCAACATCATACCGACAACGCCAAGCTGATTTTCATAAATTGTATTCCGTTGACGAAGCAAATACGTTCACCTACTCCCATGATATCCCAGATTTAGTGAAAAAATTGGGAATGGATTATATCGCTGGCGACTGGCGTTTATTTAATGATGGTTCAGTTTCAAGTTTGAAGGCTGTGCTATTGCACAAAACTAACAAAAAATCGTCCATTCCATTGGGATTCAGCACAACTATGAAGGAAACGTATGAAACATTGGGTGAAATTTCGGAGAAAATCAACTACAATATACACAAATGGAAGATTTGTTGCGATCTAAAGGTTGTCAACATAATACAATGCATTGTATTAAAGGGCGGTTTTCCAAAATACTTCTTTCTGCTTCCTTTGTAATTGGGATTCACGATACACAGGAAATCAATATCAATGTAAAGATTAGAAAGCAAGAACTCGCGAGCTCGAGAAACAACTAAAATTACGGAATAAACAGTTGATAAAGGATCTAGATGATATTTTGTTGAAATGTTCTAAATTTTGTTTCCATGCATAGATAACATATAAAAATTGCATATTTTCTGTATAAGAATAGCTGTAATATGAATCGGAATGTTTATTTTTATGCAAAATAAAGAATCATTTAAAAAGTCATCAATGTTTCTTCCAAAGAATTTTGTGGATATCTCGAGCAAATTTTTGAAATTCATATTTTTAATTAATTGTGAATTAAAGGGAAACGCGTTCATCGATTTTCATTATTTATGTGTCATTTTGTTCATAGGTTATGCGACTTTACGAAAGTAATAGGACTTGACACTTTTTAACTGTTTTGGATTTTTTATGAATTAAAAATAAAAAAATTAAATTAAATTAAAGGAATTGTAATTCTTAATTTTTTCAAATTTGTTTCAGCTTATTCGGACTAGTGGTTCTCGAGTTATGACAAACAAAAGAGCCTAAAACGTGACAAATTCCCCTATACGATACTTACTAACTTCAAATTTATTTTTGAGTGATTTATTGAGCTACCATGACCAAGCTAATGATGCAGAAGTTCTTCTTTTTGGCTCTACTTTTATAAGCAATTATCAGAATTGAGTCCCAAATCAATCACCTGAAAAATGTTGTACTGTGTTATTTATTTAAATTTAAATGAAAACCAAAGTTATTTTTGGAAGTACAAAATTTCCTAAAATTTTGTTATGATGTGCCAAACTCCCAATTTTTATTCTTAATAGCTTGATATTGCGTGATGTGTTCGGTGAATGGTCTGAGAGAAAACTGGAAGCTTTACCAGATTTTTATTGGCTTAACTGAAAGCTGAATTTTCGGTTTTTGATTGAGCTCAGAGTTCATCAGACGCTTGATACTGCATTGCATTCCGAAAAAATCTCGGTTCGTTGTGATGCCAAAAGCGTTACTTGTATTCAAATCAGAACCGTGAATGACAGAAAAAATTATTTTTCTGATTCAAACAAAAAATTTGTAGAATCAAAACATTTTTTATCTTCAATCGGTCCTAAAACAAATTTGTAAATTCAAACAATTTATTTTGCATTTCGTTTATTGAAAAAAACCCTGATTTTTTTAAACAAATAATTGTGATTATTGGTTAAATTGGTTTTTGATAATTAAAAAAATTTTCAAGCAAATAATTTAACTGAATAAAACAAAAATTTTACTGAAATTCATATAAAATTTCAAACAAATAATTTTGCTGATTCAAACGAAAAAGTTATTCTTTTCGCACAAGCAATGACGCGCACCCAAGCAAGCACTGAAGGAGAAGATGAAGGGAGAGCGGCGGGTGGCTTTGAGACACATTTTTGTGATGGAATAATTTCTGAGCCAAGTCTTGTTTATGCACGCAATTGTTTTTCTTCACCATTCACTGTTGCTGTATCTTTTCCTTGACTAAAGATGAAGAAATCTCAACCAATACGGCAGCTGACCGACCCGATACGTTTTTCGTCATCATTCCGCTTTTAAAATTTGATGTATTAACTAAAAAATTTAAAAAAATATAATACAGGATTTTTTTCATTCTTTTTTTTTACCAACTTTTAAACCAATCAAAAATTTACTTTGTTTCTTATAATGTTGTTGTTGTTGTTTCTCTAGTTCAAAGGTGTACAAAAAATAAATGTATGTGTTTTTTGTTGTTGTTCTTATTTTTTACATAAAGAAGTGTTGCTTACGATCAAATAAAAAAAATGCAAAAAACGGCAACATTAAAAAGCGTTTTAAGGCCCAAATACACTGATCAAAATACCCGCTTGACCTGGGATTCGAAAAAAGCGAACATTCACCACTGTGAAGAATTAGCGAAACAAAAATGTTCGCTAAAAGTTCGAAAATTTAAGATTAAAGTAAACGATCGCATTAACGAAGTTTTTGCGAAGATATAGCGAACTTAAATTTGAGTAAGTAAGCTAAACAACGTTGTTTTCGCTAACTCTTTGCCAAATCTTTTAGCGAACAAAAATCATTAAAAGAAAAAATGCCTCTCGCAAAAGAAGTTAAGACAAATGTACCGGGTTTTTGTTTAAAACGCACTCTTTTTTTAGAAAAACACAAAAGCTTCGCTATCGAACTATTGCAAAACTATTATAAACGAATGCTTACAAAATTTTAAAACGAATCTTTAAAATTATTTTTAGCGAACATTTAGTGATATCGTTAAAGTTGTTCGTTATAGATATTGCCAAAAGATCGTTACTAATATAAAAGCAAACCTTCGAGATCGAAGAATTTGCTGCCTCAAACTGAGCGACTGGTGAACTCTATGAGTTCTTTTTCGTTTCAGTAGCAATAGTCGGTCTCGAACGTTTTATCAGAGAAACATTTGCCAATTGTTCAATAGCAATATTATTTTCGATTGCCGTGGTCAAGCGGGTACTCATCAAGCATTGTGGTAGTATTAGTGAAAATGTGTTTGTATGTGTCACACCGACAATGCTGGATGGAAAATCAACAAATTTAGATATGACGGCGAATATTACGTCCAGCACACGTAGACGTGTGAATTCGCCTGCTGGGCAAGCATTTGACAAGTGTATTTGCCCCTTTAAATATTTCATACAAAATTATTGAAACTAGAAAACAATAACGCGTTTATTATATCTTTGAACAGTTTTTAAGATTTTTGTTGTTAAGATAAAAATCAAACAAAAATATAATTTGAAACAGTAAACAATTTGTAGAAAATAAAAAAATTTTCAAACTTTTCAAAAGAAAGCGTTATGAGTATGCTTGTAAAAGCAATTTTTAGTCCATTTGACATTAAAAAAAAAAATTAATTTTACAAACAAAAAAACTTAATTTACGTAATAAATTCTAATAATTCAACGCACTGATTTTTATAAAATAAGAACAGTAATGTTTTCTAATACGTCCATAATATTTTTTGGAAAATTCTGATCAATATCAAGTGGTAAATAGTGACAGTGTTGCCATTTTTGTAAAAAAAATAATTTTTTAAAGCGTTTTTCCGGGATTGGGAACTTGGAGTATTTCTTAATCAAAAATGGGGATGCTTTTTATTCCAATGATTTATGATCTTTTCGGTCCACATTACTTCAAAATTTCAATGTCTCTATCCATGTCAGATTCATGGAATGTCAAACATTAAAATTATCATTTCTAAAGTGTAAATGAATAAAAGGGCTTTCAATATGAGTAAAAAGAAAATAATTTTAAGGTTTGACATTCTATAAATCTGAATTGAATAACGATATTATAATGAAACTTGGCAGTTATGTAGATTTAAATGTTCGAAAAACAGTGCACTTAAAAATAAACCCCTTTTTGAATAAAAAAATACCATAATTCTCAATTTCAAGCAAAACATATTAAATGCTAAAAAACATCAAAAGTTCAACAACCGCTGAGCCGATTTTAATAAAATTAAAGTTAAAAAAGTCCTCTTAAAAAAAAAATTGCATAGTTATCTCTATCGGTTCAAAAGTTTAAATATGTTGGCCGCTGTGCGATGGCACAACATGCCTTGCAGCGCATGAAACCATCTCTTTGTTGAGCCAAACGTTTACTGAGCAAAATTTCTTAATAAATGGATCTATGAATTGGCTCCGTTGTTCGTGTGATTTGACAACTTTGGACTACTATTTGTCTGCTTATGCTGATAAACCAGCAATGATCATTCAGAAGACAGTATTTGACGTACTTTTGATGAAATAAGACCTGGTATGCTGACAAAAGTGCTACAAAATTGGATAGAAACGATGGAGTTCATAAGGCGCAGTCGCGGAGGTCATATGCCAGAAATCAATTTTAAACATTAAACACTTTGGTTTTTCCATTGAATTTGTGGTGTTTAAAAAAAAAATACTATGCCTTTAAAAACAACAGGCCTCACTTGCAGTAACTAAATTCTGTCTTATATCGACTTAATCTACTCTCCCATATGACCACAAATATATGCAAAATATCATCATTAAATGCATTTCATTTACTTCAATTAAGTCATGTTTTTTTTCATGCAATTATTATATTACGTTAAGGAACATTTCTTAAAATCTGCCAACCACAAGTAACAACTTAAAGTACCTATTTTTGTATTTGTCTGCCTGTCTGTCTGACTGTCCGTCCAGCATTTAATATGTGCGATCATTACCAGTTTTTTGTTGTTGTTGTTGTTGCTTCGCTTATAGAAGCAGCAAATGCAACACTACGTTCAACATTACTGTACATTCACCCACTTTTAAAAATATTGCATCTATGAAGAAATTGCAAAAAGAAAAAAGCTACCAAGAGAAAAGAAGTAGAAAAAAATCAAGAGTTACAATAAATTTAGTTTTAACTACCACAGATGAAATACATTCTCATAGACGAAAAAGGCAAAGGCGTACTGCATTTAAAAAAAACCCCTACTTAATATAAAAACAATTCTTGACGTTATAAAACATATTCTTAGCTCTGCCTCTGGTTTTTCCTAACTTCTTGGAAACAATTAGAAATGTTGCTTTCTCTATCGCTCAGAGTTTTGTGCCATCATATTGCAAAAGAAAGAAAAAAAATAATAGAAAAAAGTAAAAAATGTAATAAAACTGCTTTGAAAAAGAAATGTTTAAGGCGCAATACAAGGGGAAGCGGGGGGGTGGGGGGGGGATCATTTAGAAGTGGTAGTTTAGTGACTGAGCTATGATTTTACCGTTATATTGCATGTGCAAATACAGTGTTATGCATGTGTACAACCATACATGTGTTACCAACAACTCAAAAAAGAGGAACGAACAAAATAAAAAAAAACACACTCACACATAAAAAACTCCAAACAAACTTACATAGAAGGCGTAACGACTCCACCAACTGCAGCAACAACGACAACGATGACAATAATCAAATGTTAAAAGAACCGTTAGATGTTCAAAAGCAACCAACAAACGACCAATTGTCCGACCGACCACCATATTGTATGTCTATATTAAACCAGGAATGAATGGGCAAAATACTCATACTTAAATGAATGACTAACGACTAAATGGCAGACAGACAGTGCAACAAGTAAAGAAATAACTAAAGTGACCGACTAAGTGTGAAAAAAGTTTAAAACAAAAAAAAACTGTATAGAATGAAACTGGTATCTGTTCATCTATGTGTGCATTCCCATTCCCGTTCTATTATTTTAATATGCTTGCAACGTTTGTTGCATGCACAATCAACATCCAGAATTTATATTTTCACGTTTCATAAATCAAAGATTTAGTTACTTGTGCTCACACTCTACCTCCCCCCACCCCACGCTTCCCAATTCTTTCACACCTATTTGCAAAATTTTCATTCTGCCAAATTGCAAAGAATGAAATAAAACAAAAAAAAAAAAAAAAAAAAGAGATTGTGTTTTAGTGCAACAATTCTATTTGTGGCTTGATGCAATATTTTAGTTGGTTGCGCATGTGCAGCATTATAACTTCCGGGGTAAATACACTAAAAATAGGTCAATGAAAATATAGCCAGGTCTCTGCATTTCTAATTCTCTCTGTGGTTCAACTTCTCTCTCTCTCTCTCTTCTTCCATCTCTATGAATTTCTTAGTTCAATATTGCCTACATTTTTTGTGGGTAACTTTAGAAGACTGAAAAGACTAAGACTAGTTAGCCATCTTTTTTTTTTTTGTATTTTGGTTTGTCTAAGAACAATCAAAAGTTCAAATTAAATTGCTCTGCCTTACACAATATTTACTGGCTTGAGAGAAGAAAAAAAAACACCAACTATTCTTATAAAAAAATAGAATAAAAATTGTTAATATTGGCCGGCCATAAAGAAAAGTCATAATTGCATTTTATTGCTTGTTTTGGTCGGCGGGCTGGTAGCGTTTATTCTTATTGGAAAAAAAATTTAACCAATTGAAAATCAAATTATTATGCCTGAACTCAAAACTAATTGAAATCAATATAATTTCAATTGTTAACATAAACAGTCACAAGATCTACGTTCGAGATTGGGGTCATGAAATTTCAATCATTTTCTAGAATTAAAAGGAAAATATGTATGGCAATAATATAATTCTAATATTAGCAAAGACCTAGAGACTTAAATTTGGGAAGAGGTTAATTAAATTTGTTCTATTTCAAGTTTAAGAAGGGAATCATTTTTTGGAATTAGTTAAGATTAAAAAAAAAAATAGATTAATATGAAAAATCTTTTCATGGAGGTAAATGAGTTATTGAGGATAAAAAGCTTGTTAAGACAATTTCGTAGCGGCTACCAATGAAATATGTTCAAAAATATGCAAAAATAAGAAAATGCGTTATTTTCGGCTACAGAGTTTATTTCAAGGGAAAAAAGGAAAAATAATATTTATAGAAGACTTTAAAGTGTTAAAATTCAGAGTGATCGGTT
Source organism: Pollenia angustigena (assembly GCA_930367215.1). NCBI lineage: Eukaryota > Metazoa > Arthropoda > Insecta > Diptera > Polleniidae > Pollenia > Pollenia angustigena. The sequence continues at coordinate 231,796,210 of OV884058.1, read as the reverse complement.
AACGAATGGCTGCGATATGAGAAAAAAACCATGACTGCCTCTAATTTTACCCATCAGTCCATTGTTGTATGTTGTTTTTTCTGAATATTTGGAGAACATAAATAGCCGAAGTTCCCAGATAACGTACAAGCATCTTGATTAAAAATATTGTTAGTATAAATATCGACTCCTTTGCCGCGAAATTATCGTATGTTACAAAAACCAAATTTTACAGGACAGCCCTTTTTCAACTTTTCTCTGCTTTCGCTTGCAATATCAAAATTAAAATATACATTCAATATTTGGAGCAACAAAGTGGAATTCGCCTGCAATATTTTGTCGACGTCTCTTTGAATGTAGAACAAGATTGCATCAAAAACTCAATTTCCAAAAAATTGGCATAAACGATGATTTCGCGCCAAGGGGTCGATATGATGATATTTATATCAAAGAGAATAATAGAAAAATAGACATCCGACAAATATACACGCAAAGAAAAAACATGGTTGTGGTGAACATATTCTAAGAGCAACATATTATGATAAGATTCATGATTGTAGTCACCATATTAAGATTATTATTGAATCATATTATGACTAAACATACTAGTAATATTACATTATAATAGTTTTCCTTAATCATATTATTATTCTGTTAATCATACTAAGTTAAGAAGTAAACAAATAACTGTCGTGTTAATCATAACAAGTTAAGAACTTATCATATTATTGTCATGTTAACCACAATAAGTTAAGAAGCAATCATATTATTATCATGTTAATCATAATAAGCTAAGAAGTAATCATATTATCATCAGGTAAATCATAACAAATTTAGAAGCGATCAAATTATGATACATTTCATAACTGTCATTAAAATGTAAAATAAATTAAAATTTGTTTTCATAAATTTTTTTATGTTGTGGCTTTTTACAACTTTTCTTAATGTAAGTCAAAAATATAAGGCTTGCAAAAGAGCAAATCTTCACCTAAAAGACGAAATAACCTATGTGCAGTTTTCAAAAGTTAACAGGTGAGGGAAAAAACGTTATAAAATTGGAACTATTAACGATATTGAAACGAAAATTACACATTTTGATTAAAATGAAACCAGAAATATATATCGGTTGAAAAAATTTGGTTTTTCTAATCACAGCTTATGTTATGACACTTAGGTTTTTTGGAATTGTAAAAATCTGAAACCAAATAACCTATCTGCAGTATGTACTAATTAGTATGAATAAATAAAAATTTCTTTATACACATGAATATTATATACATTAAATACACGCAAAGAAAAAACATGGTTGATGCAACCACAATCGCAAACTATCATTAATGTTTGTGGTTATGATTGTGTCAAACACGTCTTAAGTAACAATATATGTTCAGACATAATGAAAATAGATTGTTGTTGTCTCATCGCAACGATCTTTTAAATAATGTTCTAATACAGTGATAACCAAGCCCCGAACTAAGAAAGCCCCGAACGCACGCACGCACTGATGATTGTCTGATGTTTTGAAACGAACAAAGTTGTAATATACATGTGAATTGCCGACCGTGTCTGTGTGAAAAATACGATTATTGACTGGCTCGCGAGTCTATGGAGTGGTTATCACTGTTCTAATACTTCGTAACACCATGTAACATGTCGATTTCAACATGTTATATGGTTTTCGCAATAAAACCAAATAAAATTTTATTTCATAAAAGGTATTTTTTATTAATACATTTAAGGGTCATTATTATTACTTGGCGTTAGCTGTTATCCGACAGTTAACAGACGCTTTTTGACAGATAACACATTATTATCTGTCAATTTAATCTTTACTTTAGCTAACTTCAAGTTGTAATAATGGCCCTAATGTTCACATTTTTTGTATTCTATCTAAAATTAATAAAATAAAATTAAATACATACAATTATATACATATGTATATGTGTGTGTTTGTGTTTTAATTTAAAAATTTTATATTACGTTTTTGTGGTACAAATATATTTAATAAAATCAGCATATGTTTGCCTTGATGACTTCTTTTTGAAAATTCCTTGTTGCTTTACTTCGGCACCCAATCACCTTTTTTGGTATATTTTTTGCCGTGCACTTAAGAACGTTTAATAACTTATATCGTTTGGAAGGCAGAATGGCCTTTTTCTCCCCGAAAAACATTTTAGTTATTTTACATATTTTCATTCACGCGACCCGATGAACTGACGCTCGCAGACGGAAAATAAACACACACTGTTTGTTTTAACATTATGATTATACTGATATATATTTGAAAATAAATAATATAGTAGCAAACATTTCGTATAATTTAATATGTTTAGCTAGACCAGAGTAACATTTTTAGGTGTAAAACACCATATAATATTATTATAGCGAATTAAAAAATGTAAAGGACAAAAATTCTTTTTTCTAGTTATATTAGGACTATAATAAATTTATTGGGGTAAACATATTAGGCAAATATAAACAAAGATGGTCGTAGTTATCACCCATTAATCATGTTTTTTCTCTGCGTGTAATTACAGTTGTAGTTTCTTTTACTGGTTTAAGCAAAAACAAGTACTGAATGTTTGTATAAATAACACTATGCAACAAAATTAAACTTCTATCGTGGTTTTTGATGATTTATTTTTCTGTTTTTTTTTTGCGTAACGGTCCTCTAGGTACAAAAACTTTGTCATTTGTAATATTTTACATGTTCAAAATTTTGCACACATATGCGTTATGATATAGGGAATAAAAAACCATAAAAAACTCCATTTTAAAATTTTTGCAGATAGGTTATTAGGTCTTTAAGATGACGAAATGCAAAATCTGTGGTTTTTATGGGCAACCACGTATTTCCATTTTTCCGATTTTGAGATGTTGATGCCATATTGCACAATTTTAAAAGCCCTTTACATGTTTCTAAAAATTTTTGAAAAAAGATGGATCAATTAACATTTTTTAAACGTAATGACAAAGTTTAAAAAGTGCAATATCTAGCTCATAGTTTGATCTAGAATGGGGTTTCGGCTCTCCGGAAAACTTTGTTTTAAGACGTACGCGGTTGCCCATGAAAACCACAGAAATATCGTAGCACTTTTATAAATTATTACGAAATCTCTGTGTGTTTTGCTGTTGGATTTTACAAAAAAAAAACTACGATATTTTGCATTTGCACTATTAAATAACTAATACTGAATGAACTCCGCTAATATTTCAATTTCATTTAACTTATTTTTTTATGGGAATTTATCTTTAAATTGTTTAAACGCTCACATATAAAATAAACGACACAACTGATTCAAAATAATTTTACAAATGTCGCTAGCATAATATTATTAGAGTAAAAAAAGTTTGACTGCATCTTAAACATAATATGATAAATGTATAGAAAGTTATCATGTTGTGGCTATTAGATATCATGATATGTTTGTAAGTAATATAATATGTTTCAAAAGCTATCATAATTTAGTTGTTAGAAAAATAATTGTTTTTCGGTCAACAATACTCAAATTTATAATTGCGATAAACATTGATATGTTTACAGTAACTATAATATTGTTGATATTAAATAAAAATAACAATTATTTGTGTACGACAACAATATATTGTTACATTAAACCAGTGATGTCAATTGTGGTTGTATTGATTTATATTAGTATTGGTGAATTAAGAGACAAGTACAATTAATAAAAATAAAAAAATACGTAAGCATCCGCCGTACGTGCACTCATCGCTTGATAATCGACGACTGAATTGTGTACTATCGTGCACTAAATGAAAGAGCGTAAGAATGCGTGTGAAGAATGTGTGTGAAATAATTTCCACATTGTGTATGACGCTGAGATCCCTGCATTAAACATGGTGTTGTTGCCGTAACCATGCCCAACCACATTTTTTCTCTGCGTGTATTTGAGGAGAGGAGAAGTGGGCATTGCACAATATATTTTTTTTATCTAAAGAACGGTAAGAGAAAAATTGTCCAAATTTTGTACACAAAGATGCGCTATTAATGCACAACCTCTCTAAAAATATGGATTCATTTTTATCTAAAGAACCGAATTTATATAACTTTGTTCTAATCGCACCATGAAGGGTATATTGGACTCAGCATAGACGAATATAGCACAGATGTAATCGACTATTTTCCTTCTCGGCTAATGGTGCTCCTTACGGCCAATCTTAGGCTGGGATACACCCAGGCCAGGTGGAGGGAAACGAGAGTTGTATTTATCCCCAAGGGCAAAAAAGCTCTCACAACACACTTATTTTTCACCGACTAGTCTGTCATCCTTTGTATTTTGAAGGAAAGGATAGTTGTCTGACTTTTTCGGAGGACAATTTATTCGAAACTTGGAGAATATGATTTTTGGTTGCTTTCCTAGATATTGAACCTTTTACTGGTGAATATCCTTTTTGGTTGCTTTCCTAGATATCGAACCTGGATATCGAGCCTTTTATTGGTGAATATGATTTTGGGTTGCTTTCCTAGATATCGAACTTTTTATTGGTGAAAATGCTTTTCGTTTTGCTTTCCTGGATATCGAAGGCACTTTTATCAACATAACTCTTGATGCGGCAATTGCAGAATTGTTTAGCCTTGGGGTGGATAGAAAATCTACTCACACGGACGAAGATCAACTCCTCTCTAGGTTCCTCTAACATCACACGGCTTGTTAATAGATAAACCCGGCAAGAAGCAGTTCTCTCCCCTTTACTTTGGAACCTGGCTCTGACTCTTGTGCTGATGTTCCTTGAATTACGCGGCTGCAGGGCCATTGCTCATGTTGACGATGTTGCGATTGTTTTTAGGGAAAAAAATCTGTAAATGATACGCAAAATCCCACAGGGCGGTTTTGTGCACTTTTCCAAATGGGCTGGCTCTAGGGGAATTTCTTTAAATCCGTGAAAGACCGAGCTGGTCCTATTCACTAGTAAGTATAGGGCGGCCGACTTCCAACTCATTATCCTGAATTAGACCAAGGTAGAATTGGTGAAATACACAACATATATGGGAAACATTTTGGACGACAAGTTGAGTTTTAGGCAGAATTTCGCTGTACTCCCGCAAAATGGCCATTGGCAAAGAGGAGGGATTAAACCCATGGATAATCCACTGGATCTATAACGCCATAATGGTCAATCTTGGATAGGTGGACGCACTTAGTACTGAGGAGGATTAAGAGAATGTCCTCGTTGTGCATTACAGGGGCTCTTCGCACCACTTCTACCTATGCCATGAGTATTATCCTTCCCTTACCACTCTTGGATTTGGTAGCGACAGATATGGCGACAAACTCGGAAATTCGCCTCAAATGTCCAAAAGCAGTGGAGCGGAAATTACTGCGGATACTAAAATGATATGAACAAATCAACTTCGAAACGGGGGATTGAACACACCTCCCCGAGAACGAGGAGGAGAATGTAGAACACCTTTTCTGTTACTGTCCTGCACTGGCGAGGAAACGAAATAAGATCCACTCCTTTCACAGATTGTACGACGTCTCTGGCGTTAAACTGGAGCGCATTTTAAACTTCGTAAGGAGTTCGTGTTGGTTCTATGGTGGGGGTTCTGTTTAGTGCAACTTCATGGTATCACAATGGATCATTGGGTTAGATAGATACTCACTGCCATTGCTGCCTTACCTAATCTACTTGTGTTTTAAGTATAACAGCAAATGCTAATTTCAAATTAAAATTATCAATAATTGCACACATTAAAAAAAAATATATCGAAATAACCCCTAGTTAGTAGAGACGTACAGTTTGAGTGTTATGGGTCCGATTATCGCCAGATTTTCCGGACTGTTTTACTATAATGGGATTAAGGTTCCATTTACTTTTTCTTGGAAAATTAAGTAAACATATTATTTATAATTTTATTATTGAAGTTGAAGTTTCCTGACGATCTGGCCTAAGCAGCCAGTGAAATGCGCATAGGAATAGCTTATCCCATCAACAATAAATTTCAGTGTTTTTATCAAGAATAAAAATTGGGAATTAAGCACGAATAAAAAAGTCTTTTAAACTAAAAATTTTGTATTCCCAAAAATTATTTTGATAAGTAAAAAAAAAATATATAAAATAAAACAAACGAACAGTGCTGCCAGAAAATTATTTAAGAAATGGTAACGATGTCAATAAAAAATCTTATTTTTTCATTAACGGTAAAAAAATTTCCCTGCAAAGATCCCAGTAAATTTTGTATAAAAATTAATTAAAAAAACATATTTTTATCAAGAAAATTTAGTGTTTTTCCAGGATTTTTCAAAAGCTCAAAATACTTTTTTGGAAAAATTTAATTTACTTACAATAATGTCTGCTTGAAAGTATTCTTCGGTTACAAAAACACTAAATTTTAACTCAAAACAAAACAATAAAATCAGTGGGGCAGTTGGAAAGCTTATTAGAAAATAGAAATAAATATAAATAAATAGAAAATTATCCCGTATTTGGCATCAGTAAGCTTTTTAACTAAATCTTAGATTTCAAAAGATTTAGTTTTATGTGTCTTATCAGACTTGTGTGGGTCTACTTTGACTCACTCATCAGTGGCCAAAAACTATCTTCAAATATACCATTAGTAGTTGAAATAATGTTCCGAATTCTTACCTGCAAATAGTAACAAAGTAACAAAGACTAGGTATACGCCAAGGGGCGCCGGTTAACATAAAGTAAATAGATCCCGAAAAAATAAACCTGACAAACACATCATAAAACAAAGTCGATCATTTCTTGTGTTTTATCAAAATTATTTACCACCTATCACCTATCACCTATTTTCCAATTTCTTTTTAAAGTTCTTTGCTCTTTCTCTGTCATCTGAAATCAATAAATTCTAAAGAGAACATTTAACAAAAAAAATGTTTTATTCTTAATTTTGCATATAATTTTTTATAGACATCAATGGCTACAATTTAATAAGGAAAAAAGCCAACATTAACAACAACAACAACAAAACAGCACACATTCAAAAAAAAAAGACATAAACATGATCAAAGTTTACGAAGATAACAAACGTCAGCAGCAACAACAACAGCAAGAAAAATTTATACACATCGTTCACTCGGCCGCTTAAGTTCATTGGCATACTTTTGCGCATGCGCAAAACCCACAATACGACAAACACAAAATCTGAAAACACAACAACGGCAACAAAAAATGCAACAACAACAACAACAGTAATACATACCATCCATACATCAGTTAACACTATTGCCATTGCCAATAGTCAAGCTAGCAGTCAACAAACTTCAGCCACAGAAGCAAATGCTGACATCAACAAAAGAAACACATAACAACGACAGGGAGATTTATAACGTGTACCATAGGCGAAAGAGATGCCAGTTGGCTTGGAAAGAATCAAAAGCAAGAAAAAATTTAATAGTGAGAAATTCTAGATAAAAATATCTAAATTTTTTATATCTTTAATATTTTTTAATAAAAGTATATTCCCGCGAAGCTAGGGATTCCAATACCGGTGTTGCCGATACCGAAATACCGGTATTACCGGCTAAAATCGAATGCCGAAATACGGCGTTGAGAATACCGGGGTTTTTTAGTTTATAAAATTTAACCACCCCTTTATAATTGGAAAACTGTTTTATTCTTGGTGCTTTGCATTTAGATATTTTTAATCCGTAAATAATACCGCAAATACCGATAATATCATTACTGAAATCCCTTCACGAAGCCACTTGTCTTATTTCAAGAAGTTCTAGAAGATAAATCCGGTTATCTCTGGCCAAAATTTTTATATATCGTTTTCAGGTTTGGAACATGTGCGGCCAAAATTGTTTTCTTTTTTAGATTTAGCAGTTTTGGTTGAAATACAAGGTGGGCCAAGAGAAACAATGACGTTCATTTAAATACGATTTTTTGCATTATTTTATTCAGATTGGAAAATTGAAATTGGAACTGTTTACTATTGAACAACGAATTAAATTTAGCCTATTTTATTTTTGAAGAAAATTATTATTATCAACAAAGTTTGATAATTGAAGAAATTGCAGAGCCTAGGCAAAGGAAAATCTTTCGGTAATTCTTCAGCGGCAATTTTGCCTTTTTATGTGTTCAGTTAAATGTGGAAAATCATCCAAAAAGATAATTTTGAAACATATTTAAAAGGACGAGATCGGTATTGCAGGTTTCATATGAGCTGAACACTTTTCGATCCCCCGTTCGCTGCCGATTATTTCTTTTGGAGTGTATGGCAAAATATGTGTAGGTCAAAAGGGTACAGAGCGTACCCCAACTGTAAAAGCTATAGCTCCGGAAATGTCTAAAAAAAGTAGGGCAAAACATCTTCAAAAGAGCAAGACTACACGCAGAGAAAACCTCCAACAAAACTATTTTTAAAGTCAATTTAAAATATATTATGGTTAATAAAACTATATTATTGTCACCTACAACCATATTATGTTTGAATAAGTCCTCCATCAAGAAGTCACAACCATATTATGGTTGCCTCTAAACATGTTATGGTTAAATATGACAATAATTTGATTTATAAATAACAATTGTGTTTTCTTTTTTTCCAAGATCAGCATGCTATGGTTAAAAACCAACCATGATATTATAAGTGTTAACATGTTTTAGTTATTTTTGACCATAACATGTTCGGAGGCAGCCATAATATGGTTGTAGCTTCTTGATGGAGAATTACTTCAACTATAATATGGTTGTCGCTGACAACAATATTGTTAAATGAATCATAATATGTTTAAAATGTTCTTTAAAAAAAGTTTTGTTGGAGGTGACCATATTAAAACATGTTTTTTCTCTGGGTGTAGGCAAAGCTAAAAATTTCAACTGAGCATAACGTAAGAACGCAGGAGTGGCATACAATGAACACCTTAATGACGGATATTTTATCAAGACCGAGGCAATTTAATTTTAGTTTTTTTTTGTATTTTATTTATTTTACTTGATTTTATTTTTTATTATTTTATTTTATTTTATTTTATTTTATTTTATTTTTATTCCAATTTATTATACCCTCCACCAAAAATTGTTGTGAAGAGGGTATACCAAGTTTGTCATTTCGTGTGAAACTATTTTATCATTCATCTCTGACCACATAAAGTATATATATTCTGGGTCCTTGAGTAATTCTAAGTCGATTTAGCAATGTCTGTCCGTCTGTTAAAACATAAAAATTAAAAAAAAAAAAAAAAATAAACAAACTTGGTGTGAAATTGCTTGAAGTTATCCTCAGCAGTTTGGGATTAAAATCCAGAATAATTGGTTCAGTAGGATCAGAGCTATGAATCAAAATGTGGAACCACCACCTAAAAAAAATTGATAATTTTGTTACAAAAACTATCAAAAAAGGTGGAACAATGCACGGAATGATATAAGATTTTCCAAAATTCGTTTTATTCGACTCGAAATTTCGCTGTGAAATTTCGTGAAGATCGGTCCATAATTTACCCTAGGCCCCATATAAACCCTACTCCCGGAAAACAGTTTACTACGCCTAAGACCGTAAAAAAATGCTATCATAACAAAATTTGGTACATCCCAGGTTTATAGGACTAGAATCAAGACTGTACGATTTCGTGAAGATCCGTCCATAATTTACCCTACGCCACATATAAACCCTACTTCCGGCAAACAGTTTAGTACGCCTTAAAACATAATTAATAATTAGGGATGCGATTTCCATGCAAATGCACGTTTTTTGTCGACAGTCGACCGATTATCCTTCCGAATCATTAAATTTGCGTTAAAATGTCATCGATTTGATTTTGCATATCGTTGCATATTTCGGTGAAAATGTCTATTTTTGCATATTTCGGGTTTTTATGCATATTTCGGCATATTTAAAAAAAAAAATCTTCAAAAAAGATCAAAATTGTATATAAATAATTTTCCAAAATAAAAATTTTTTAAATAAATAAATTAAGTTTTTTGGAGCTCTGCTTAAAATACAAGATTTCGACAAAAGATTCTTCCATTTTTAACTGATGCATCACCTTATAGTATGTTCACATTTGGCTTCTTAAACGCGTTTAAGCAGTTCGAACGTGATTAAGCTCTAATCACTTCAAAATCGAGATGATTACCCATACATTGAAGTGATTTGTTAATCACTTCAAATCGACATGATTACAACTAAATCACTTCATAAACCACATAGAATCCACTGAACATACCCTAATAATGTAGAATCGCTCGATTGTGTACAACCGGCCAAGATGTCTGCTAAATGTTTTTATTTTTTTTTTCCTTAAATAATTCATAAATTTTCACAATTTCATCATTAAATTGATTAAAATAATCTTCTGATAACTTTATAAAAGTGTTTTTATCCATTTTTAATACTTTAAAGAAATTTAAATTTGTTTGTTGTTTTTTTGTGTGCTTGTGTGTGTGTTTTTTCTTAATCGTCTGTCATCTTAATCATCTCAAATGTAATGTGAACGGCTTTGATTAGCTAAATCAACATTTTGCTTAAACGCGTTTAAAAACCCAAATGTGAACATAGCATTACATTGTTAAGGCTGCAAATTGGCCTAAAACAATTTAACCAAAACTGTTACATGTTACTTGCTAGGCACATGGGTTACATCAAGTTGCAGAGGAAATAAGAAGCCAATCCGAGAATATTGATTTTTTGATTTCTTAAGGAAAATAGCCCGACAAATAAAAAAAAAATCCAAAACGTTGTGCAAAAAATATGGGATTTCAAGCAATAAAACAAATTTCAACAATTTTTGATCTAGAATCAAATGTGGGATCTGAATTAGAAAATTAATATTCTCCAAATGAACTGGCATCCTTCAAGTATGTTTTACCTTCGTTTGACGTTGAGAGATCATTTTCCATGATGATATAAAAAAGTATTTATTTGATTATGCAAACAAAAATGAAACCTTTTCATATATTTAAATTAAGGTTTTAAGCATATTTGGGGTATTCACAAGGTCATCATGTTATATTGTCATAATGTTCTAACATTTTACAATGGTTTAAAAATATTGTTTTTGCTTTGTAAACAAAAAGTGTCTTAAATTAATAGAATGTTGCTTGCTATGTTTATTGTGCTGTCGTAATTCATCAGAAGAGACCAGAGCTGAGCGACTGAGCCGTATCGCGTTAGTTCTTGTGCCCGTCGCCGTTGATGGTATAATTTTATCCGGCTAACATCAAAATTTGACATGCGGCTAGCAATTTTTGCAACAAATCACTTGCGGCGTCAAATAAGATCGGCTTAGGACTCTGCTGTTTGGTAAACAAACGAAATAAAATTTATTTCTGATTTGCGTCTGCAAAATGAAAAATAGTCAGGTAAAATCTAATTTCATTTATTAATTCATGGAAAAGAATTAAAAAATATTTTGATTTTAGGTAATTATTTATTTTTTTATATTTGTTTTCAATCAGCCGATTTAAATTCAAAATAGCACACTAAATTATAAGGATTTGTTCACAACTGTCGTATTTTTTCATGTTATTATTTTAAGACATATGACTTTATGACACCTTGTGAATCCCCCAAATATTCCTGTGCATAACAATCGAATGAAAACAACAAAAGAATTTTTTTTATTTTTGTTATAAATAATATGTCTAAGTTTTAAGTGCATATTTTTTTATTTTTTTTAATGCATATTTTGGAGTTTTAAGTGCATATTTTCGATTTTTCAGTGCATGAAAATTTCATCCCTGTTAATAATGCTGTCATTACAAAGTTTGGCTCGTCACAGTTTCATGGTACTCGAAATGACACTGTTAAATTTTGTGAAGATCGGTCCATAGTTTACTGTAAACCCTTCTCCCGGATAACAGTTAAGTACGCCTTAAACCGTAAAAAATAATGCTATCATAACATAATTTGGTACATCACAGTTTAATATGATTTATAATTTACTAAACGCTAAAAACCGTAGCAGATATAGATATCGCGGTAAACTTTCTTCCAACTTAACTTCATATGGCCAGACAAAATGTTATGCAATGTTGTGATATACGGTCCATAATAAACCTTAAACCCATTTTAAGCAGCCTTCTAAAATTCACGGAAAACGCTAAAACTAACTTTACCGCTGCATAAGTTCATAGCTTAACATGGCTCCAATATAAATTCCCCTCCTGAAAATCAAGTTAGATCGGCTTAAACTGTTACCAAACATGATATTTTACTCAAGCTATTGAAAATTGCATAAAAAAAGCATACAACTTTCTGATTGTCGGTCAATAATTTATTAAAGGTCTAAACCGCAACCAATTTTAATGCAGATGTCTATTTTTATAAAGATAGATTAATAATAAATAGACATCATACAGATCAAGGCCCACTGAAAAGTTCTGCGCAAGAAGCCTGATGATCATTGTTTATGTTCTTTTTAGTTGTCAAAAGTTGTTTACATTTTGCTTACATATGCATGTATACGTTTATGGTTTGCCACACTTACACGTTTTTTCCTTTTGCTTTGTATATGTGGTAGTAAATTTTTGACAACTATAAAGAATCGTTTTTTGTTTTTGTATATAGCACTCTAACTGGTTTTATTTTATTTTTGATACAAGGAAACCCTTTGCAATTAACCAAACTTTTGTTTTGTATATGTGGTAGTAAATTTTTGACAACTATAAAGAATCGTTTTTTGTTTTTGTACAAGTAAGCAGACCTGATAGATGGGCCTTGTTACAGATATTACTCCTAAAACAGGCGAACTGTCGGTGGAGGGTATCCAAGATTCGGCACTGCCGAATATAGCACTCTAACTGGTTTTATTTTATTTTTGATACAAGGAAACCCTTTGCAATTAACCAAACTTTTGCTTTGTATATGTGGTAGTAAATTTTTGACAACTATAAAGAATCGTTTTTTGTTTTTGTACAAGTAAGCAGACCTGATAGATGGGCCTTGATACAGATATTACTCCTAAAACAGGCGAACTGTCGGTGGAGGGTATCCAAGATTTGGCACTGCCGAAAATAGCACTCTAACTGGTTTTATTTTATTTTTGATGCAAGGAAACCCTTTGCAATTAACCAAACTTAAATGCACACAGAGAAAAACTTTTCCTCCATATAGTCACCTCCAACAAAACCTATTATGATTAATTTAACAATATTATTGTCACCGGCACCCATATTATGCTTGATTAAATCCTCCATCACAAAGTGACAACCATATTATGGTTGCCTCTAACCATGTTATTGTTAAATATGACAATAATTTATTTTTAAATAAACAATAGTATTTTCCTATTTTCTAAGAGCAACATGCTATGATTGAAAAACAACCATGCTGTTATAGGTGTTTAACATGTTTAAATGTAACTTCACACAGAAAAAAATCAAGTTAAAAACGTCGAAAACAAGGTTGATTTAAATTTTTTCGGTGGTGATTTTGCTTCATACGGGTTTCATGTTAATTCAACCTGATTTTACAATAACTGCGAACAAAATTTTTTTCTTTTGATATAACTATAATTCATGTTAATTTAACATTGCAGTAAAGTTAGAGCAAAATGTAATTTATATTGAAATAACAATCGGAATCATGTTGAATGAAAGTTATTTCCAGTTGAAACAACGTGAATTTCATGTAGAATCAAATGGGTTTAAGTGTATTTTAATAGTGTGAAGAAGCTTCAGACAACATTTGCATTTATGTAAGAATAATTCAAAACCCTGTAACACATGTTTCACTTATTTTGTATTCTCCTTTGTTAACAGAAGCATCAGCAGAATCGCCCGATATGGTCATCATTCTACTTTGAAAACTTGATGTACTATTCAAATAAACAATTTTAATTAAAAGAATACGGGAATTGTCTTCTTTTTATAACATATTTTAAAAGTGAAAATAAAAAATGTACATAATTAAGTAGGTATGCATGTTAATTTAACAAGATAAACTTTTGATTTTAATACAAAACAGGTGTTTATGGGTTCAATATTGAATCCAGATTTATTTATATTTTAATATTTTTTTTTTTATTTTTTTAACAGTGAATAATATTAAATAAACGTAATTTAAGGTTATTTTGATATTTTTTATTAAAAATTAATATGAAATAATAATAAATTTAAGTAAAGGGCATAATTTTTCTGAAATTTAACATGATTCTCAATCAACATTTTTCCATGTTAATTTTACATGGGTATTTTTTTTGTGTGTTCAATATTATTGTGTCTTCTTGATGGAGGACTTATTTAATTATAATATGGTTGACGGTGACAATAATATGGTTAAATTGACTATAATACGCTTAACAATAGTTTTGCTGGAGATAACAAAATTTAAAAAACGTTTTCTTTCTGGGTGTGCGCAACTGTCCTAACAGGTACTGCCGAAAGTAGTCCTGCGTTCATTTATAGGATTGATTTGGTTTCTATAATTACAGACCTACCATTTGTTCTACGTCGGAGGCAGTTCCCCATAAAGTAGTCACTTTCCATCACTTTACACACAACTCAAAAAATTTAATTAAAACAAACTTATAGGTTTTAATAACCCAACGTACCCAGCTTAAGTACATTGCGTTAACGGTAACGTACAATATGGGACTTTGTCTCATAAGAAAACCTGAATATCAACTTACTTGTCAGTTGAAAAAAGCGAGCTTAAGAACAACTTAAGAACCCAGAATATGTACTTAATGGGGTCACACGGAGTGACAAACTAAGTTTACGCTCATGCAACTTTAGTGGAGGAAGGTGTAATAAAAGCACTAGTTGGTTTAACATAATTTGTTTAACCATACTTTAAACATGTTTTTTTTCTGCGTGTAGAATCAAAAACATTCATTTATGATTTAAAAAATTAGTTATACATACTTTTGGTTTTTTTCATTTAATATAATAATTATCTATCTATTATATTTATATATATAAAAAGAAGTGTACACTTTGATGTCACCACTAACTGCGGAAACGGGTCGACCGATTTCAAACAAACAGGCTGTGTTGGGGATAGTCTGTGATGGTTTATGTTAAGTTTGCACAAAATCGGCCCAGGGGTTATGGAGATGTGGCATTTAGATTTTCCTATATATTTCCATACAAATATCAATAAAATGTCCTCCATTTTGAACTCCAATAAAAAGGCTTGACCGATTTTAATGAAATTGTGTATTTGTTACGTATGTGAATAGTTCGTAAAGTTTATTTTATATCGCTAGAGGGTGCATTAGCTCCCCCTCCCTATACATTCTTTACTAATCAACTGGTTTTCTTTAAATTTGCCATGTAGACACTGTTACATCGTAAAGAAAATAGGGAATATGGCGTAAAATAGGGCAAGAGGGGTAAAAGCTCCCCCACCCTTTATCTTAACATATTAATCGATTTCTTGAAATTTAGATGGCAAATAGTGTAACATCTGGAAAGAACTATAGCCTATAACTTTTATTATTTAGGGCGTGAAATAGGGTAAGAGGGGTAAAAGCTCCCCCTCTCCAAGATTCTAAACCAATCATCAGGTTTTCTAAACATTTTGCATGCAGACACTGTAACATCTGAAAGGAAA
The DNA here is from genome assembly GCA_930367215.1 of Pollenia angustigena. Lineage (NCBI taxonomy): Eukaryota > Metazoa > Arthropoda > Insecta > Diptera > Polleniidae > Pollenia > Pollenia angustigena. The sequence goes on along the minus strand of OV884058.1, from coordinate 231,780,747 downwards.
TACGGAATAGTGCGTGAGATAGGGCAATAGCGGTAAAAGCTCCCCTTCCCTTTACCTTCTTAACTATACAACTGATTTTCTTGAAATCTCCTGCCATATATATCACATTTGTTCAACACTATTATAATGACGTGCACTTTTCCGTCGAAATGGAAATACGCTAAAATAATTCCAATACCGAAAAATGACTCAGAATTCAGGCCAATTGCTATCCTGTGCTTTCTATCTAAGGATCTGGAAAAGCTACTTTATAATCAAATGTCGTCATATATCAAATCTAATAACTTGTTGTCTGATAAACAATCGGGGTTTCGTCAAAACCATAGTTGTGTTTCTGCTTTACTGGACGTGACTGAAAACATACGACGTGACCTAGATACAGGAAAAGTTAACTTCTTGGTTCTTCTGGATCACTCTAAGGCCTTTGACACAGTGGATCACGGCACGCTTTGCTCGAAACTCCGACATTTTTTTAACTTTTCCTTGACCTCCACGCGTCTGTTGTCGTCATACCTCTCAAGACGCCGGCAATTTGTGTTTTCGGACAAACATCAATTTTCGGTATTAAATTTATCTAGGGGTGTGCCCCAAGGGTCAGTCCTTGGACCACTCCTTTTCTCTATTTATGTAAATGATTTACCAAAACAGCTTTCGCACTGCAAAATGCATATGTACGCAGATGATGTGCAGTTGTATTTAAGCAGTCCAGTCATTTCCAACGCTGAAAATATATCGAAACTTAATGACGAGCTTAATCTGATCTATAATGAAGATCTTTATCTGGGCAACTGCAAATGGGCTTTGTTTAAACCCTCGCAAATCAAAAAGTATCAAAAAGTCACTATAGTTAATGCTGCCAAAGCTAAGATGTCTTTGGTCCTCACAGCATTATACTCCATTATATATAAGACTACTTCTTGCAAAATCTTATACGGTTGTGAACTTTTTGCCAGCTGTGACTCAATAAGCAAGGGTAAGCTTAATGTTTTATACAACAATGTTATTAGATATGTATATGGACTGCGAAGATATGATCATGTATCCCACTTTTCTTTGAAACTATATGGAGTTTCGTTTAACAACCTTCTTAACATACGTGTGCTTTTATTTTTGCATAAAATCATTTATTCGGATACGACACAATATCTCATTGATAAGATTAGGTTTGCCAGATCAGTTAGGGGAAAAAAGATCACAATTCCATTCCACCGTTCTCTTGTATCCGAATGGCAATTTTTCATACATTCGGCGCGTCTCTGGAATAATATTCCACGAATGGCTTTAAGTCTTATTTATATAAACATTTTACACATTAGAAAATCACAAATATTATTATATTCTTTAACAATTTTTAGTTAATTATGTCTAAATATGTATACTTGCATTTACCGTCTCAATTCAACTTATCAATAATACTTTCCTGTACTCTAATTATAAGATTTACTCTTGTTGTACAGGATTTGAACATACAAATAAATAAATAAAAAAATAGTGTTACAGTATAATTTAGGGCGTTAAATAGAGTAAGAGGGTTAAAAGCTCCCCCACCCTATATCTTCATAACTAATCAAGTGATTTTCTTGAAATTTGGCAGGCAAATAGTATAACATCTGAAAAGAACTTTAGCCTATAATTAAAACTATCTTCTTCTAATCAATCGGTTAAAATTTGGCATGCAGACACTGTAACATCTGACTGATATAAGTTATATGGCAAAACAACGTTTGCCGGGTCAGCTAGTAAATATTATTTTATATAATAAGTATTCATAAACGATTTAATTTAACAAACGGTTATTTAGTAAAATTTTAATAGAAAGTTGGTTTTGTAAACCTTTTTGTAAATACTTTAATAAAAATACTTGTATTTTTAATTAATTATATTTGCATTTCTGTATGACGTGCTTAATTCCCAAATTTTAATTGGGTTTAAACTTAAAATTAAGGTTTTGATAGGATCTGTAGTGTTAAGTTAATAAATGAGTCATTTATTTAATTAAGAGGAACACTAAACTTCATTTTTTTCTTCTTCAAAACCGTTACTGTGATGCATCTCTTAATATATTCAAATACACTTATGGACGCTCTTTTATCTGATTAATTTGTCAAAAGAAAAACATAAAAAGCTCAGCAAAATATTTTATAACCTTTCTCTTTTATTTTCCAGGAAACAAAAATCCGACTTGTAGTTATTCAGTTTTAAGTGCTAAAAAATGTATTAAGAGAGAAACAATTTAAACTCAGACTTCAAACTCCCGCATCTTAAAGATAAAAATGTAGTTTAAGCATTGCTAACTATTAAACTATGACTATTTGTTAAGTTAGCTTCGCGTTTTGTGTAGTTAACAGTCGGCCAGTGTTTTCCGTTCAACAGCAAATTCTCTCAACTTAGTTTTAGTCAGTCAGTCAGTTAGTCAGTCATGGACTTGTTTATGCTTTCAAGAGTTTTCACACTATTTTCAAATGTAAGTTACTTGCGGTCATTGGCTTTTTGTGCAAAAGTAAAAAAAAAAAAAGAATTACACAAAACTGCATCTTAAAGATACAAAACAGACGACGTACAACGTTCACTACACTACTAAAGTTAGTTGAGCCGCTGTCGCACTTCGTCTTGTTCGCTTATGCATTTTTCTTTGCCATCTTGGTTGCAGCAAAAAAGCAGGTTTTTGTTTTTAATATTTTTTTACATGATTGTTGTTACTCCTCTGTTTCTAAGGTGATTGCCGGCCATTGGTCTGATTTCCAATCGTCACTTGGTATGAGGAAGTTCAAAGCATTTATACGGTGTATTTATAAATAACAACGATGAGTATTTTTGGGGGCTGCAGCTGGAGGCTGTTTTATTTTTTATTTTTTTTTTTTTAATATGAAATAAATTAAGGCATTTCAATTAAATTATTGAAGACTTTTATGTTTTTTTAAGTATTTTTGGGGGGAATTTTTTTGCAAAAAGAAAAATGCGCGAAATAAATAAAATTGTATTTTTTTGTGTTCACAAACAAAAGACTCAAGCAACAAGCACGATTCATGTTTGTTCTTTTCGCTCGAAACAGAAATAAGTCTTGACACAATCGAAGAGACAATACAAAACTACTCTACTCTTGCCAATACTCAAACATAAAGATAACTGCACATTATGTTTCTCTTTTTCCATTGAATTTCTGGTTACTCATTATTTTGTCAGCCAAGAACGAAGACAGCGACAACGACAACGACAACAACCAGCTTCGATTATTTTGCCGTAAGTTCATCGAACTTTTGCGCAAATCTAGGCTAAACACTCGCTCTGAGTTGCAATGAAAACGAAAAGTACCGCAAATTTACCGCTATTCCAATAAAACAAACAAAAAAAAACCAGATACTTATATAAAGACACATGCACACATACAGATAGATACTTGTGTGGACTTGGACTTATGTTGTTTATGTTTACGTTTTTATTTTACTTCAATTCTGTTCTGTTCGTTCGTTGGCTTAAGCTGGTCTTTGGTTTCTTTTGCCTTGTGGCCTGGCATTTCATTGGTCTTATGGGGGTATTCTTGTTTTTCTGTTAATAATTTTGAGTTTGCGTTCTTTAGTTTCCCCCCACAAATGTGAATGTAACTAAGTGCGGTGTGGGTTGATAGATTGCTGTTATTGACATGGTGTTCATGTTTTTCAAAGAACTTTTATTACGTTGGCTAAAGTACAACGGAATTTTTTTCTGTTGAATTTGAAAAAATTTCAATCCGACATAAGAGGTTTAATGCTCATTTGAATTTGTCAAATGGTAATTATAATCCTTAAAACATTCCTAATTTCTAGAATATGGACAATAAAAAGCAAAAAAAAAAAGTTAAATATTGGCAATACACTTTGAAATTGATGTTTGCTTTGAAGTTAAATTTTTTTTATAACTAGATTTCCGATGTCCTTCCCAACACTTCTGAACTTGACATTAAATTTATATTTTTTACTTCCTCTTGAGCCAACAGACTAAGTAAAGCCAAACTTTTTTTTAATTGAAATAATCCATCTTAAGTATTTCCGTTATCAATCTACTGGTCGTACTAGAACCATTCAATAAGTTATTCGCAGAAATTAGTTTCTAGTCAAAGAATAGACTAAATAAACGCAAAAAATAAAGTTCTGGCCAAGAAAAAAACACTTAAGACTTGTTGCCTGTTTTTTTTTCACAAAATTAAACAAAAAAATAAATGCTTAAGCAAATGCAAAAAACCAAAAATCTTCGAAAGCAAAACCAATTGGTGAAAGTTCTGCGAATATTTTGTTTACGTTCTTTTTCGAGCTCTTAAGCGAATGTTTGCATTAATGAGTTGTTTGTTTGTTTGTTTAACTTTTAAGCGAGTGAGTAAGTGAGTTGCTATTGTTTTCTGTTTGCTGTCTTCGGTCTTCAGAACGTCTAGAAGCGGGGAGAAAGAAGTTAAAGTAAAATGTGGCCCAATAGAAGAGAAAGAAACGAATAACAAGCGACGAGCAGAATACGAAGTATTCATTGTTGACATGGCTTACAAGAGAGCATTGAACTTTTCGCTTCAGCTTAAACGCCGTCAAGAACCCGCACAACAAACAGACACACAATTATGGGGCAACTAAAATTAATTTACAAGTTATTCTTATTTTTTTTATTTTTTGTTTTTGACGATGTCGTCGTGGTGAAAAGCAAATTTTAAATTATATTGTAAATTTATTTATGTCTTTACATGACGACAGCAAAGTGATTTGTAACAAATACAAATTTGAGCTTTAATGGAATTTTGTTTTGCAGGAATTAGACAGTTACTGTTTAATACAAAGAAACTGTAAATTTTAATTTTCTAAGACATTTGTAGATTATATAGTTCGCAAAAGAACTCTTAAATTATACATTTTATAATATTTTTTGTTTTTATGTAAAAATGTGGTTTTTTTAGTGTTCTTTTCTTAAGAGCTTAATACTAATTATTGTTAAAGCTAAGGCACGAGCTCTATGGGTACATTTGTCCTTCAAGTTGTGCTGAAAAAGGTCAACAGAAAAAAAGACAAAAATGACAAAACAGAAAAATGTACTTTGGACTTCAAAAAGAATTCTTGACAAAACAGAGAAAACAGAAGTAAGGAAAAAACACGTTAAATCAATTAAAATGGATAATCATTCAGAAAAGCAAAATTTCGATCTACCAAAGGTCAAAATACTTTTTGGTTAAAGGATTGATGTATGACTATTGACGTCAGCAGTCGTCGATGGCTGCGAGTGTAAGACGGCAAATCCATCTGAAGAGATCGAGTGGTTGCGATCGAAACATGTCATGGTTACCTGTCGGCCAGGGTTCGAGCCCCGGCTACGGTCAATAATGAGAGATTATCAATAACAATTTTAATTAATTTTCATGTTGTAAAATTCCTTTCTTCATAAAAATAATTGAATGAAAATTAAATTTGATGAACTTAAGCCTAATTACAAATATTAAAAATTTGGATTAAAAAACCATAAATAGTTCAACAAAATAATCATAATACTAATTAAGAACAATGTTTCTTAAACAATAATATTTTAAAAAAGAAAACACAGAAAGAAATAACTCGTAGTAAATTTACGCTTTTTTCATTTACTTTTAGTACGAGTCGTACCTAAAAATTTAAGAACGAACAGCACCAAAATATACTTAAAACAATTAAAAATGGAATAGCTTTCGAGAACCTTTCATTCTATATGCGTGCTAACGCTTATGTTTGTAAAAGTTTTTTGTAGACACAACAATGGCACTACGAAAGTAGGCAAAACAAAAACGCTACAAGTAGAAAACAATTTTTTTATTTTCCTGTTCAAAAAGTAAAATAAGTAGCAAAAATTCCCGAATTCTTTTTGTTAAAATTAATTTAGGTAAAAAGTACATCAAATTTTCAAACTTGGTTATTTTATTCGAACGCAATTAACAACAAAATACATTTATTTAAATTAATTTTGAAATATATTTTGTAGCTGGTTATATAGCTACATAACCATATAACCTGATAGTCCACCTTTCAAACGGTACTGTTACTGAAAAAAAGGAAAATTTTCTTATAAAGTTGCTTTATTTTAATACGTACTTTTCTGAAAAAGGATCAATCTTTTAACATAAATCTGCTGGTTTACCATCACATGATGTAGAAAATTGGAAAAATTTATGTTTTTAACTCTCAAATGAATACGTTTAATTAGAATGTAGAAAATTGGAAAAATTTATGTTTTTAACTCTCAAATGAATACGTTTAATTAAGTAGGCAGACTGTAAGCAATACATTAAGGTAAAAGTCCACCGAAACAAAAGTATCATTTCTGGAACTGGAGCAGGACCAAGAAAATATTTTTCTCTAACGCCATTAGAAAAAAGAGTGATATACTGTCTATAAATAACTACATTGAAGAGATGAGTAATAAGTCTAGATATGGAGCATCATCCTCTTCATTCACTTACCAACAAACAAACCCAATACAATTTTTTAAATAATTTGTCAAACAGGAAAAAAGGGAAGACAAAAAAAAATATGTAAAACAGAAAAATGTACTTTGGACTTCAAGGAGAATTATTGACAAAAAGTATGAAAAAACAGAAGTAAGGAAGAACATGTTAATCAGTTAAAGTAGATAATCATTCAAAGCAGATTTCGAACTGCATAAGTTTAAATACAATTTGGTTTAAAGATTGATGTTTGACTAGCCAGCAGTCGTCAATGGCTGTGAGTGCTAAACGCCAAACATCTCTTAAGAGATTGAGTGGTTGCAATTGAAACATGTAAGGGTAGCCTGTTCCTGAAAGCCTAGGTTCGATTCTGGGCAGCCAATAATGAAAAAATATCAATTTATTTTAATTCCTTCATGCTGCAAAAATTCCTATCATCATGAAAAAATAATTTAATGAAAATTAAATTCAATGAACTTCAGCCTGATTAAAGTATCAAGATTTGGATAAGAAACCACAATACTAATTATTGTATTAAATTTAAATTTTACCGACTTTCGCAAAGAGTTTCTGATATAAAATAAGGTTTGAACTTTATTTTTAAACAAAACACCGCCAAGTTTTTTCGTATTAAATAAAGGCATAAGATTAACTTCCTCTTCAACAATTTCGAACGTCACTGTTCGCATAAAAAATTATATTTAAAACAAAAACAAAATTCTAAAATTTATTCCAGCTGTCGTTGTTGTCATCGAAAGTGTCCTTTTTTGTAGAAGATTAAAGAACACAGGCTGTGTGTCTCTTTAATCTATTACAAAAACGACTCTGTCGATGACGATACCGGAACCGGAATAAGGCTGAATATTTCTTTAAAAAAAGGTAAGTTTTCACAAATGAAACGAATGCATTGTATTATAAGGTAATTTAAAAAAAAAAAATCTTTGTCTTAAAAAGTACTTTTCTTAAAATATACTTTTCTTAACAATTACTTTTCTAAAACAGTACTTTTTTTAAAAAGTACTTTTCTAAAACAGTACTTTTTTTTAAAAGTACTTTTCTTAAAAATAAATTTTCTTAAAAAGTACTTTTCTGAAAAAGTATTTTTTTTAAAGTACTTTTCATAGATAGAACTTTTCTTAAAAAGTACTTTTTAAACAAAGTACTTTTCTTAAAAAGTACTTTTCTTAAAAAGTACTTTTCTTAAAAAGTACTTTTCTTAAATAACGGATCAAGGTGTCTCATCTGTATATATGGTATATACAGGTATGTGATGAAAATCGATCGATTTCAAATCGAACGTTTTTAAAAGGTGTGATGAATTTCGAGGTATTTTAAAATCCATTTCTGAACTAAAGTCTTAAATTTTCTTTCAGAAAACACTTCAGTTAACGTTTATAATATAAAATGTAAAAAATAATAAAGACTGAAAAAAAAAGGAATATCTATTTAAAATCCATTTTAAAAGATACAGAAAACAATATTTTCGGTTTCAAATCGTTTCGTTTTTAAAATCGATTTCCATCACATACCTGATAGTATACATAATGAAGAATCGTAACCTCCTAATGTGGACAAAACATGTATTCAATGCATCGATAGAAGCGTTCAAATTTCTCGGTTTTCCATATGCTGCAAGTGTGTGTTTGTAAAATTGATTTGTTGAAACAACAACAGCACTACAAAATTTAATAAAAACCGATTTGCTTGTTTTGTGTAGAAATAACAACAACCCTACAAGTAGAGGTACATACTTTCTTTTCATGTTCAATAAATAAGCAGGCAAAACCTGCCGAATTCTATTTGTTAAAATAATTTAGTTTAATCAGATTTTCCAATAGAATGATTACGAAATGCATCTAGTGTTTTAAAATTTTTAGTTCTTCTGTAATCAATGGGGGTGAATACAACAAATGTGAAACAAACGTGTGTGTAAACGGGGGTAAAAAAATAATAATATACTATCTCTTTCTCTCTGATTATGTCGGTTAGTGTAAAGGTTAGAATCAAAATCTTACTCTCGGACTATTTCAAGTACGAATTTTAGATTAAAAGCAACTTAGAAATTCTGGAATCAAGTACAGTTTGAGATTAGTTTTTATCTCACTTTTTCTTGAGTCAATCCCTTTTTCGGATTACCTTAAGTAAGGGGCATTTTAGTAATCTATACTTAAATCAAGCATGCTGTACTTTATTTTAAGAAATCAGTACTTTGGCTGGATTTAAGTACGGCTAGATTGATTTTTCTGCTCAGTGTTGCATTTGCCTATTTTATCGTTACTACAGATTTTAAAATATTATTGTTTTTCTAAAAAGTTCTTTTAAAAAAGGTACAGTACATTTCTTACCTTATTAAAAGTACTTTAGAAAGGAATTCTTGCAAAAAATACTTGTGTTAAAAATACTTTTTTCATAAGGCTACTTTTTTTAAAATATTTTTTTGAATTTAAGAAATCAGGCAGAGAAAACTGGTGAATTTTAAGAAAACAGTGATGGAGTTGACTTAAGCTTAATTTGAACTAATAGTACCTTTGAGATCTTCGTTCGAAAGTACACATGAACCAAGTTTCAAGTATTTTGTACAATTTTTAAGGAAGTTCAAAGTACAATAATATTTGGAATAAAAACTTAAGTTTACTTCCGATATGTTATATTAGGAATAAAACCTTAAATAAACTATAACCGCAAGGAAGTGCTGATTGTATTGGAAGTGAATTTTCAAAAATTACTTTTAAAGCTCAAAATGGCTCTACTACAAAACTAAACTATAGACTTAAGCACATATTCCTTATTGTCAGAGATATATTGACATATAATATATTATTAAGCTGATTTGTATGTTTTATTTTGTTTTTTCGAAAAAAGTTTTAAAACTCTGTTCTGTGCTTCGTTTTTAGAATGTGCCTGTTTTTAACGACACTATCACTTCGTGTTGAGAAAAAGTTCAATAAACTTATTTGAACTCCAATGCACCATTTCCGCGTTATTAGACATTCTGTTGCAGTTAAAAATATTGTAAGGCTGTTGTGTAGAACAACAACAACAACAACACCAGAAACAAAAACAATAACATTATTAAAGAATATACAAACAACGAAACTGCATACTTTCGTTGCGAATCGTGTTTCATGTATGACCAGTTCTGTAAGAAAATTGCAAGAGAAAGCCTTTCTCCTCTTCAAAAGTGCAATATTACACACATACACACACTTGCACACATATACAAACTTATAAAGCTAACTACTACATCGACAGTCTAATACAACTTGAATGAATAAACGAAAGACTTAAGAAACAAACTCAAGTCTTTCGTACACAAACACTAAGTGGAATGCATGCATTTTTATAAATATTTTCTTCTTTTTCCTAATCAAACATTCTAATTCTGTTTTTAATTTTATTTCAACTTGCTCACGAACTTCTTTTCTTTAATTTTCTTTCGAATTTTCCAAAGTCTTTCAATTTATCAACTATTGGGAGAAGACTAAATGACCATAAATCATAAAAGTTTTACTGAAATGCTGGTCTCAAAAGAATCCACTGACCTTTGTTGAATATGTATGTTTTTATGTTCTGCTTTATATATTTTTTTTTACATCATATTTATTAATATTAAACTTAAACTTCCTAATCAAATAGTATTTGTATTTTAAAACTCTTAATTTTTTCTTAACTCAGCCAAAAAACAAAAACCTCCAGAAGAAAAAAAGAACTTTTCGTTTTTGTATTAAAACTGAAATGTCTTTTGGGCCATTTTTAAGTTAAACATTTTGTTTGTTTGTTTTTTTTTTTTTTTTTTGGGGTGATGGAACGTGTTACATTAGTGAAGTGTTTTAAACTTTTTGTATGAGCTTATGATGATGGTACGAAGGTATGGATGGATGGACGGATGGTTGGTTGGGTCTTTAATTCTTTCTACTCTTTCATTTGTATGCGTATCATAAAAGTTAAGTTCAACTTTAGGCCAATGAACTGTTTTTAAAAGTTTTTTTGTTTGTTTTTTTTTTAATTTTTAACTTTTGTTATTTTAAAAGTTAACAACACTATAATGGCTCAAATAACTTTTTTATCTAGTGGTAGTTCTATTTCTATAAAATAAACAAAAAGTTCAACAAACTCCACAAAAAATAAATTATATAAACAGAAATGAGTTTTTAAACAGAATACATCATTATTGTAGTACGTTTACATTTTACTTTTTAATAGTGAGCATTTACAACAGAAATTAACTTAAATTAAGTTTAAATTTCTTTAACTCTTTACCTGTATTATCTACACAGACACACACACACACACACATACTAACTCGCCTTTAAAATATTAAAATATTAATGAAAAGTTATTTTTAAGTGAATGCATCATTTCATCTTGTAAAACGTTTTGTTCAAATGTTTGCAGAAAAAAAATCCCTTTTTATACCCTCCACCACAATTAGTTGTCAAGAGGGTATATTAAGTTTGTCATTCCGTGTGAAACTTTTTTATTATTCATCTCAGACCCCATAAAGTATATATATTCTGGGTCCTTGAGTAATCCTAAGTCGATTTAGCCATGTCCGTCTGTCTGTCCGTCTGTCCGTATGTTGAAAACACGCTCACTTTCGAACAACTCAAAAGAAATGAACAAACTTGGTGCCAAATTGCTTGTAGTTATCCTAAGCAGTTTGGGATTGAAATCCAGCAAAATCCGTTCAGTAGGACCAGAGCTATGAATCAAAATGAAGAACCACCACCTAAAAAAATTGAAGATTTTGTTACAAAAAATAACATAAATGCTGGAACAAGGCACGGAATGAGATAAGATTTTGCAAAAATTTGTTCTATTTGACTTGAAATCACGCTGTTAAATTTCGTGATGATCCGTCCATAATTTACCCTAAGCCCCATATAAACAATACTCCCGGAAAAGAGTTTAGTACGCCTAAAACCGTAAAAAATAACGCTAGCGTAACAAAATTTGGTACGTCACAGTTTTTTAGGACTAGAAATAACGCTGTGAAATTTCGTGACGATCGGTCCATAATTTACCTTAGGTCCCTTATAAACCCTACTACCGGAAAACAGTTTAGTACGCCTAAAACCGTAAAAAATAATGCAATCATAACAAATTTTTGCTCGTCACAGTTCTAAAGGATTAGAAATGACGCTGTGAAATTTCCTGATTATCGGTCCATAATTTACCCTAGGCCCCATATAAACCCTACTACCGGAAAACAGTTTAGTCGCCTAAAACCCATAATTAATATCAAATCTTCACAGTTTAAGATAGTAATAACATCATACAGATATTACTCCTTTAACATTCGAACTGTCGGTGGAGGGTATCAAAGATTCGGCACAGCCGAATATAGCACTCTAACTTGTTTTTAATAAACTTGTTCTCTTTTTCCTGTTAAAAAAGGCGAAACATTTGTAACTGCAGTGTGCGAAATTTAATTAAGTGGATGTGTTTTTTAAATGTAAATCAAATTAAATGATGTCCTATTTCCTTAAGAGCTATAAATTGTTCCACTATAACAAGCGAATTTTGTTCCCGTTTACCGAATTTCTATATATTATTTTAAAACACTTTTCCTATCCTTGAGAACTGGTCCAACCAAAGCACACGATGTTAATAAAACGAGAAGTTTTCAAAGAATAATCTTAAACTTTTGTTCATAGCATTGTAGGCTTAGGGCTAAAAAATCAGAGCAAGTTAAAGTCTATTATTGGTTTAAAATGTGTTTAAAGGCAGAATTAGTCTTTACTTTCTGTTTCGGTTCTGTTCCGTGCCGTTCTGTTACGAAATTATAATAGTTACTTTTTCTGTAGTCACTTATTAGCCATTTATGACAAATTTATTAGTTTTGCACCGTCCAATGTTTTATTTCAATAACTTTAATGCAAATAAATTTGAAGAAATTAAATTTTATGAATTCTTTAAATCAAAAAATAGTTTATTTCAACATAAATATGTATTTTTTATTATTTATTCACTTACAATAACTTAACAAGTTTTTGATTTTAACAAACTGAACCGCTACAGAACAGAAAAACTAATCAATTTCACAGGTTTCTTAATAACAAAAACAAATCAGCTGATTCAGCTGAACAGAACAGAAAGTAAAAACTAACTGAGCCTTAAGCCAACAAATCGATAAATATCGAAGTGCTGCCACATGTTATGAAATGTTCTTATATTTTGCAAAATAAAAATTCTTCGAAATTGGCGATGAAATATTTACCACCGTATTCATAAACGATTATTAAATTTATCAAACGTTTATTAAGGATCATTCTCATAGTAAATAAGTTCTTTAAACCTGTATTAAATTTAAAAAATTTGTATGAAAACAGGCATTAAAATATTGATTTGAAATTTAACCATTTTAAAAGTACTGCATTAAAAAAAGAGTTTAAAGTTAAATAAGGACCAGTCTACATTTAGCATCAAGGTTATAATAGAAGCTGCAGTCGGAGTCGAACTAAAAAAATTTCAGCGGTTGAGATCGGAGTTAGAATTTTTTTAACGACTCCACAGCCCTGCTTATACCTCAGATGTAAAGAACACATAGTTTTATATACCAATATGCTACACGAACAGGTCAAACTCTCTTAAACTCCCCACTGAAAAAAAGTCGGATGTGTGTTTTCAAAACTCCGCCACACGTATATTTGTTTTGATCTCCTCTACCAGAATCCACTGTTAGAACTTCGTTATTTCAGAAAAGGTTCAAAATTGCTGTACAGTGTAGTTAATTTAGAAAATTTCTAAAACATTTTCTGATTAAATTTAAAAAAAAAAAATCTCACAGCGCTTTTGCTTTTAGTTTGCTCTATTTAAATTTAAAACAGTGTAAAAAATGTAAATAAGAAATAAGCGTTTTAAAATAAATTCCTGTATAATTTCAGGACACGTTAATAAAATTGATTATTGTTCTTGGAAAGTGATCATATCAAACAAACAGCTAAAAAATTCGAGAAAAAACAGAAAACCACTCACTCTCTTTTTTAAATTTTCCATTTCAATAAAGACCATTTCAAAGCAACGCATTTAAATATTAAGCAACTGTTCTTTTTTTATTTTTTTTTGTATTTCTTACGCAAAGGGTCAATAACACCAACTTGACCATTGGGCACTTTTTTGCTGTTGATGGAGAATTTTTGGCGTTCAGTGAACTCAAGAAAGTTTCAATGTTGTAAATTTTAAGAAAGACTGACAGACGGACAGTAAACGAACAGACATAAAAAGAACTGTTAAAAAAAGAGAACATTATTTAATGGTGCTGTTTGTTGCTGATGGTCGATCGGTTGGTGTGCTGGTGGTGGTGCGCGTGAGCAACAAAATGAAAATAAAACAAAAGACTTAAGCAACAAACTTGTTACTTGTATAATTTGTATTATTGTTTTTTTTTTTTTTTTTTAAGGAAATAACATAATTTATATAATTTAATGTATTTTAAAATAGTGTAATATAATTAAGATAAAGTTAGGTCTTAAAAACTACTTTAACCAGCACTTAAAACAAATTTTATTTTACACCAAATTAAAATAAAAAGGGCTTAGAAAATATTTTATGGCTTTTATGCCTGTTTCAAAAATATGCTTATTATAACCACGCTTCCTGCTCTAGTTTTAATAGGTATTTCACATGTCTAAGGTCAGGAAATTTTCAGTAACCTTTTTAATTTGTAACATCCTGTTGTTGTTAAATCATTTGCATACCTGCCCTTCTTCTGCTTTTGACACTTTTTTTTCTTCTCTTCGAAATTGGATTGTTTCAACAAATTCAATTAATTTTAACGCATGGCCTTTCTAAAACTGACCTTGTCCTTTGTTCGAATAATAATAATATAAAAACTTATTTAGAGCAAGAAAGGGTTGACGACACCCCTTTTGCAGTTTAGAGTTTAGGAGAAAACACGCAGCATGTTTTACAATCGAGCTGCCGTTTGAATTTTACGCTTGAGTGAAACAATTTATGATGCTTTAAAACGATTAAGGACAGTGAGTCGTGTCCTTGCTTTAGTTTCTTTACCATTGATTGTTTTTAAAACAATAACATTAACCATTTTCCTTGTAAGTAAGGTCATTTAAAAAGGCTTAAATAGGAACGGCTTAAATGCGTCTTAACAAAAACTAAAAGTAGTAGTTGTTTTCTTGTTATTTTTCGGGAAAGTGTTAGTCAAAGGATTAAGACAAGAGCCGTATTTGTTTAGTCGCATGTCGAAAATCCAATTCAAAGAAGTCAAATTTACAGAAAATGTTACAGACTGACCTTCGATTTTTTTTATTTTTTTTGAAAATTTAAAAAAAAGTATCCACAAAAATTTAAGTAAAAATTTTATTTTTATATAAATTTTATTAACCATTTCCCTTGTACATCACCTGACATCATGACCTGTTATAAGAAAATTATCATCAGTAAAACGTAACTGAGCTCAGGTAGATGAAATAAAAAAATCTTTTGCTTTACAGCTACTGATTGAAATTGTTATTAGTCATGGAATTTAATCCGTTTCCGCCACCAAATCAGTCCTTTTCAAACAAAATAAACAACATTTTCGAACCTGCGTTTATTTTTTAACAAATTCCCATGCAAGAACAATGATTTTAAGAAAACCGCTATGTACACACACGCACACTTACTCACGTACAAACACTTTCAAGACGAAAACGAAAGGATTGCTCAAACGAAGCTGTAGTTGTTGTTGTAGCCTACAACAGTTATAAATGTAATACAACCTTTTTCGTGCACGCACTCTCGAGGTGTTAAGGGGGATGTTTTTTTCCTTTTTTTTCTCTTCATAATTTTTTTTTATAATTTAATCATCACATGTTACTCAAACTCTTCTAGATTTCGAACCCTTTTTCTTATATCAAAAATTTTGTATGATTAAAAAAAAAAATATTTTTTATATTCGTCATTGTTTTTTTCTTCTTATAATTATGACGAAATCTGTTGGATTTATTCATTTCAAACGGATATTCTATTCAAATATTTTTTTGTTCTTTTAAATGAAAAAGGATTCAATATGTGTACAAGATGTTTTATAATAAGTTTGATAAGACTGTTGCATAACGGTTTATGATTATTTTTAATACCGCTAATATCCGCCAACAACATCTGACTGACACATAAGCAAACTCATTTACATAGTCCCATACGCCTTTCTTTAAAATACAATTAAAATAATTTAAGCTGCATAAGATTCATGATGTCACATGTTCGCTCATCAAACTTCCTTAACATAATTAAAGGATGCATTTGCAGTTATAAGATTTAAAACTAATATTGGCTTTACTAGTTTCAGGTTTCAGCTGTTAAGTTATGTTCAGCTCTAACAAATAGTTGACGAAAAAACTCAAAAAAAAAAACATCACCAATAAATTGATCAAACCTTAGCATTATTTTGAACAATTACACTGTGCAAGAATTTGACACGGATAAGAATTAAAGATCTATTTATTTTGCCCTTATCACAATCGAATGACAAAAGCTGTTTTTTCGTTTTAATTAATCTACGTTTTCAACATGTAAAATCGGCATTCGACGTCCTTTAACTTAGAGGACATCCAAAATGTTAATGCTTTTAATTGAATTTACGAAAATCTGCGAATTGTGGTTTTTCTCCTTTTTTTAATTTCATACATTAAACCACATAATTTTTCTTTATAATTTTTTTTTGGATGGTTTTATAATGAACCAAATGTAATATCGTTCGTGACATACCGTACGTGACAGATTTTTCGCTTATAGTATTTACAAGGTATGAAATGTATTTTTTGTAAATATATGTATATTAAAACTTTAAACAAACAAGTAAGAAAGTATAGTCGGGCAAGCCCGACCATATGATACCCTACACCATTATATTAAAAAAAAAAATTTTTGAGAGGGTACCCTATTTGGGACCCATGTCCAATCAAGGTCGCCAAAACAGAATTATGCTATGAGGTTTAGAATTATATAAAAGTTATTTGTGCCGAATATTATTTAGTTGTCTTCATCTATATGAGATTTGTTTGCCCCTAACCGATTTAAGGAAGGGGGTTTATTTGGGACCTATGGTTAATTTTATATCTAACAGCACAACATTTTGTCATGGCATCTATCATCTTTCGTAAAAGTCATTGTCGCCAATTTTAATGTAAATACCAAAATTTTTAAGGAAATGGTTTTAAAAGCTATTTTTGGGAGTAGTACTTCTATGGGAGCTATGGTCAAATATGGACCGATTCCAATAAAATTTGGTAAGATGATATTGATTGTAATAAAATAAGGTTGGACCAAATTTAAACTAAATACCGACATAATAAGATGACGCATTAAGTTGCATTTTAGTACTTACAATATCGTACGTGACGAACTTTAAAAGCTTATAAAATTGTTATTATACCAATTTAAAAAAAAATTTCGATCAATATTTTTTTGCAACAAATATCTTGCTTTGAAATTTTATTTTGAAACTCCTAAGACTGATCAATTTCAAATGATAAAGACAAATGATGTTTTTGCACCACGTGTTTTTTTCGGTGGGGTGTCACAAAGCCATAGGACATAAATCCATAATGGCTTTATGTCTCAATCCAAACGGACATAAAGCCATAATTTGGATATGGCCTTAAATCTCATATCAATTTTAGTGGAATGGGACATAAAGCCATTATGGTGTTATGTCCCATTTGATGTGTTGCGTTACAAATGCTTATATGGTATAACAAAGACCTGCTTCGCTAACTAAAGCTTCGCTGTATAGCCGGCCTTCGGCCGGGCGCAAGGATTTTCTCCTCCATGGTATAACAAACACCGGCTTCGCTTACTAAAGCTATACAGCGGCTTTAGTTAGCGAAGCAGGTCTTTGCAGAGAAGCACTTGTTAGCGTAGCTTTTTCGGGTTTTTTCCATATATGAACGACGTCCCCAAATTTAGGGGCTTAGTTCATTTTGGGTTTGGGGAGTTAATTCATTGGGGACTTAGTTCATACCGCCATTTTTGACATAAAACAGGGCGACATGAAACAACAAAGCATTTTCTACATGAAATAGGGTGAAATACAATCATTATCAAAAATATGGCTTTATGTCTCATGTTACGGAAAAAATTTATTTAAATTTATGGCGTTAAGTCCCATTATATTGAGACTTAATGCCATATGCCCTTATGTCTCAATGGAATGGGACTTGACGCCATATGGCTTTATATCCTATGGCGTTGTGACACCCCACCTTTTTTTCCTTTCTCTCATATTTGAAAAAAAGTTTCAAACGTTTTAATTTTTTGAGTCGTGGTTGACATTCTAATAGAAATGCCCTTATATAAAATAGGATGTGTGCAACGTATTGATTCCAAAACGGCTGGGCCGATTTTGATGAAATTTTCAGGCAATCTTCAGAATATTCAGGCGGGTGACACTATGAAGTCTGATTTTTAAAAAACAGCTTTTGTGATTCGATTGTGATTAGGGCAAAAAAAAATAGATCTTTAATTCTTATCCTTAGTACAAATAAGAATATTCAAAACAGGTGCAATAAACAAAATCAACACTTAATCCGTTGGCCTAAAAAATTATTATAATTTAGCTAGAAATTATTTTAAATGAATTTCCTTCTAAATAAAAGCGAAGCGGATTCGTCGCATACATTTTGTCTAAAATGAGAAAAATTTTCAGCTTGAGAAAAATTAGTGCAAGGATATGCCATACATCCTGAAATAAAAAACTAATTTTGTTATCAGAATAAAGCTAATCTTGTGTCTAGATATAGCGCTGTTTTAGCGCTGTTGTAAATTTGGTTGCAGTCGGTGCAAGGACTTGCCTACCTGCCATATAACTTTTTTTAAATTAAATTTAAGCTGCATGTTTGAAAGTAATTCGTTAAAGCTCTGTTGTAAATTTGGTTTCATTCGGAGCGTAAATTTCTATTAAAATGCGAAAATATGATGAAGGTACTAAGTAAAGTCTATGCTTAATACTAGTGTTTTTGTTTTTTTTTTTAATTTTTTTAGTTTTTATCCCATTTCGGTCCATTGTGGCTTAAAATTTATTTTAATCAAATGTACTATACTATTAAATTATAAAACGATCAATTGTTATTAATTGTGCTATAAAACATCTTCCGAAGTAGTTACGATTTGTAGAAAACGTTAAGACTTTCTTTCTAAGATTTGATCCTCTCAGGCATTTTTTAACCGATCAATTGATCAATTCAACTGCAATCAATTTCAAGATATATATAAGTATATAGGGCAATAACAAAATTCTTTCATTCAGATCTGTTCATCGCAATAGTTTTACTTCACTCCAGCTTTTATGCACTTTTCTGGCCTCGCTATTAATTTGGCTACGCATTCCTACCCAAAACGGACAGTGGCTTGCGGAGTGTGTGTCCAATCCAGTCCCACTTTTTTCTTTATTTCTACACAAAACGGTATATGATGTGTTTCGGCCCACAGATTGTTGTTTGAGATGGTTCGTGGCCAGAAGACTCGTAGAACTCTTGGAGACATTAATTTACGAAAACTTGCAAAGTTGATTGTTCGGGAAGCAGGTTGTTTGACCTTTTTATTCGGCTGACATTATCTTTACTAGATCACCAGTTCGACGCTCTACAGCTCCGAGGTCACAGAATGTTTCAACTTCTTCAAGAATTTATTCTCATAACTTTTGTCTTCATAATATTGATTTTCCATCCGGCTTTCTCTGATATGTAGGTGAGACGCCTTAGTTGTCACTTTACTAGATCACTACCTTTACTAGATCACCAGTTCGACGCTCTACAGTTACGAGGTCACAGAATGTTTCAACTTCTTCAAGAATTTATTCTCATAACTTTTGTCTTCATAATATTGATTTTCCATCCGGCTTTCTCTGATATGTAGGTGAGACGCCTTAGTTGTGACTTTACTAGATCACTACCTTTACTAGATCACCAGTTCGACGCTCTACAGCTACGAGGTCACAGAATGTTTCAACTTCTTCAAGAATTTATTCTCATAACTTTTGTCTTCATAATATTGATTTTCCATTCGGCTTTCTCTGATATGTAGGTGAGACGTCTTAGTTGTGCGGCTATGCCATAATAGCTATGAAAAAAGGTATATATTGTCTATACGGGGTCCTCTAGCCTTTCGTTCAGCCCCCAAATGATCCCCCAGTTTCCTATCATTGCCTGGTGCATCACACTACCCAGCACTTTATTGAACAGTAGTTGAGACATCACACACCCTTGACGAATGCGAGTGCCATGTCGTGTATTGATAAGATGCTTGTTCCTAATTTGGAAAATTTGGCTCTTGCCGTTCTCCAGATATACAGAAATCTATAATGTCTTTGTACGGGACGTGCCACGCACATTTATTTTATCCCGCTAATATTTTTGGAGAGGTTGTGTTTTAATTACCCAGATATGTAAACTAAGTTAGGACTATTTTTTTCTTACCGTTGTTAAGAAAAACTTTTTTGTGCCATGCCTACTTCTGTAAGTACTGATAATCGAGATGTTTGTACGTAATTTGCAGACTCTGCATCTTTTTGTTCTCCAGATATACAGACATTTATCATAGCTCTGTATGGGAAGTGCCATTCCCACTACTCCAATCCCAACCATAGGTAGTTGTGGGTTTTCTCTGATATCTCAGTCATTTATTGACAAATGGGGATAAATTTCGATACTAAGCTTTGGCGAAGTATATGTGATATAATTGTAAAACAACCTAGTCCCTATCATTTCAATGATATTCTGCAAGCCCATTTCAACATAGACAAACTAACGGAAGGACAGATGCACATCGTTTAATAAACTTCGCTACTTATAAGGTCCCATTATGTTTGTATATGACTTATAGGTTCGAAGATCTGAATTGTAAAACTTATGTTAAAATTAACTGAAATATGTTTATCCCCTTCCACCTTTGGTGAGGGTTTAATTAAATATTTTTTTATATTTAGACAGATTTGAAATAAAGAAAAATCTATTTCAATGATAAAATAAAAAAAAAGTAAGAAATTCAATTTGCCTCAAAGAGAAACTAGTGTTATTAATTTGCAACAAACTCACAAAAAGTACACATTTTTTTTTTTTTTTTAAATGACAGTCATTTGATCGCATGCAACAGATTTCAAAAATAACTGTTTCACGTAAATTGACAAAAAATTCTTATTTAAATCTGTTGCATTCAACTTTACAGATGTCTGAAAGTAGATTTGATAAAACAAACAAAATTTTATTTCAACAGCAATAGAAAACACATTTCTAATTTTCTTTTCTAATTCCGTTAGTTCCCTAAAAGCGCGTAACAACATCCTGTTACAAAATTATTAAATATCCCTAGAATTCATATGGCTTCCTTGTAATAATAATTGCTTGATTCCCACTCAATTCAATTCAAGCAGTACTAAAATTCATCAAACCTGTATAATTATAATGATATCCAAGACACTTAAAATCTTCCCCCATCTTTTTTGAAGAAATATATTTTCATTAAGAGAAAACGAAACACGATAACAACAATAGTTCAGCTCAATTATTTACCGCTAACTGTGAAATAAGAAATCCTTTCTTTTCTATTTTTTAGAAAAAAAAAAAAAAAAAATTAAAAAAAAACTAGAAAAACGCCTTCAATATTGAAATGATCATGTAAGCAACCACCTGACAGTATTAAAAGAAAAAAAAAAGGAAAGCAAAAGAAAACAAACAGTTTTGTACGTCTTTTTATGTCAGACACATCGCGAAAGAGTGAATAAAAAAAATATTATCCTGTGAAATGAACAGACATACAAACAGTTTTCTTAAGGAGAATTTTTATTGTGTTTTGGTTTTTTTTTTTATTAAAAACGTTTTTTTTTTATTCTATCGATTTGATCATTCTTCCCCCACATCTGTCATGTCGTATTTAAAAGACAAGAAACAAAGAAAAAGCGAGAAAATCTTTCGCCTTTCTTCCAATAGATTTTTATGTGGGAAATTTCTATTGTAATGCAACATCCTTTTTGTGTGGTAATTATGATGTAATGCGATTCGATTATAACGGTAGAGTTTTCGATTGATGAGGGGAGAGGATCGTTTATAAAAAAAGTATGTGTGTAAAGAAGAATACTCTTGAGCAAATTCTTGGAAATATTTAAGTGTTCATTTTAAGGATAATGAAAAGCTTAAAACTGTGTTAGTAAGTAGAGTCTTTCAAATTTAAGTAGAACGGAAGTTTAAGTCTAAACGAAATGGGTCGTTATTTAAAGAACTAATGAAAAAATGGGTCATTCATTTAAAATAAAAGAATTTGTTTTTTTTTAGAAAGGAAGCTTAAAACTGTGTTAGTAATGAACTTCTCTACAGAAAAAGAAGCGGAAAATTGCATAACTAGGTCGATTTTATTTTTGTCCCTTCAACATTCTTTAAAAACCAAATAACACTGCGTAAATTCCCAAGTCTATTATCTTTTAAGAATTTATTAGATAAAGTATCCAGGTATAACTCTCTAATAGTTTAGTTACGCTTTCAGTTTTTTAATTTTTATAATTTTTCATAATTTTATTTTTGTTTTACCAACACAGACACCTAAACTAAATAAATGTTTTTTTTTTTAAATTTCACGCATATCGTGAGACAGTCATGGACTTGTACCTGAATAATGCTTTTTAACATTATAAACATACACTAAAGCATGAATCTGTGCGTGTGTGTTTGTGTAATATTTTCGGTCCTGTCATAAAATTATGATTTATTATGTCACTTTCAAGGAAAATGCCTCTTTTTTGTTTTTGCCACATTGTTATAAAATATGTAACGTCTCTTGTTACGCAATCTCGCAAGTCAAAGGCACCAACCAGCAACAATAACAACAATTCTAAAATTAAACAATAAAGAGCATTTTTTCCAATGCAAGGCAAATTTGTTGGACTTTCACATTTTGCCACTCATTGTTTATGAATTGTTTGTAAATATTTGCCGTATTTAAGTCGATTTTCTAAAGTGAAAAACATATTTTTTATGACGAACAAGAATTACAACAACAAAAAACATAATTTAACCGTGAAAAATTAAAACTAAATATTTATGTTTTCCGTTTTTTAAGGAGTTCATATTTTATTGGAGTTGAAGAAAATCGAAGGCCACACAAATTTTGGAAAACTGCTAAGCAAATTATTTCAGCTCTAAATATAAATCTGTGGCCGTATGGAAAAACTAGTTAACTCCACTTTTTTCGTAAACTGAGATAACACCAAAAATAGAAAGCATGTTTCATTTACTATCACTCTGTCAGTTCGAAATTTTGATATAGTGTCTCATTTAAAAGTTATTTGAAAAACAAAAATCAGAAAAATGCCAATTTTTATGTAAAAACTAGATAAATCCATGCATTTTTTGAAAAAACAAGATAACTCCCAGATAAACCAGAAGTTTAAAACGACGTTGTTTCGAAAACTAAGAGAGAAAGAGCGAAATAGAACAAATTCGGGTCGCAAGTTCTTTGGGTCAAAATGTTGAACATAAAAATTGCAACTCCAGAGAACTCAAAGAATATTATATGAATTCTTTATATACATATTAGACCGACTCACCAAAAAAGTGCTCGATGTACCCTGCTAAAAATGAACCTTTGACTTTAATATTTCGGATCCAGCTCTGACCTCTCGTGAGCTGGACCATTTTGAAAAAGGGTATATTTTTGCATGTTTTGTTAATTTGAGGATCTGTTTCCTTACCAACATATACAATATGGAAATCATAAGAAAGGTTTTTTAAGACGCTTCCAACTGTATGCACAATTTGTCCAAGGAAGATCACCCATGTCCTTTTTTTTAAGGATATTCTATAAAAAAGAACGGTTTTTGTACTTTTTGTTCGGGGTTGTTTGTAATAAAAATGCGAAATTACCATATTTGAATCTTTAGTCGATTTAATTAAATACGTGTCTCAGATTTTTCTTGAAATTCGTGCTAGTTCACGTTTTGACAAAAATGCAATGGTGTGGTAGCCCTTCGTGTTAAATAGGGCAATATGGGTATCAAATTTTTTCTTATGCCAAGTACATCATCTTTGTATGTAAATAATTTTGATTTTTGCAAATTAGATGCACCGTGCTCTGGAATATATATGAATGCAATTTGGTCGTAACTCTAATCTGATAGCGGATTTAGTGTTTAGATCATAAATGATGAAAATAGGATTAAAGAAAGAAAAAAGGAAATAATCCACAACTTTTTGACAACAATAATATAAGACAGTGTTTTTGGTCAGCTAAACTAAAAAACGATCTTATTACCAAGTTAAGTATAAAAATGTAACGGAACACCTTTTGTTTAAAATTTTAATATGTATTAAAATAAAATTAACCACAAAACCAATAGCTCTTTTTCAGGTTCAACCTATGTTAAACCGATTATAACGTTAATCAACGTCCTTAAAACTGGCCAATTCATTTCATAAAATCAAGAAGGGTAAACCTTTTAATTATGTTTATACATAAAAACAGACAAAAACTCAGCTTATTTTTTGATGTATAAGCATAAAGAGAAAAAACGGGTAAATTAACGTGTTGAGTCAAAAAGTTAATGTTTTTCCACAAATCATTACTTAAGTTGCCTTAATTCCATAAAATACTAATATAATTTAAGAAAAAAAATTGTTTTCGGAAAAACTAGATAACTCCATTTTTCGAAAAAACAAGATAAGTGACATTGATTTTCGGTTTTAATGTCCAAAAATCAGTTTAATGGTACCAGAAATCTTTAACTGAATCTAAAATATTGTTTTGTTTAATGCGCATGCATAATAACATAAATTCATATGAAATAATTAGCGAAATATGTTTAAAACTTTAAATGTGTTTTTCTCGTGTTTTCAAAAAATGGAGTTATCTAGTTTTTCCATACGGCCACAGAAATATTGATAAAGATCATTGCCATTGTAATAGTTAAATAAATTTCAAAAGTTACTTACAGGTTTGTGGATGAAACTGGATGCTGCATAAGTTTTGAAAATGAATTCTGTAATTGAAATAAAGCAATAGATTACTTTAATTATACTCTATTAATTATTAATTAATGCTGAAATGCATATGAAATAAATTAAATATATTATATAGTAGCTGACTCGGCAAACGTTGTTTTGCCATATAATTTATTTATTTCAGATCTTATAGTGTCTGCTAGTGCTGGGAAACTATCGAAAGACTATCGATATTATCGATAGTCTGAAAATATCGAAAATATCGATAGGAAAAATATAAATATCGATATTTTTAGTATTTAAAATACAGATATGAAGACATCTAACGGCAGCTATACACACACTGTTTTTTGCCGCATATTTTTACTTGCTATTATTAATTCTCGCTGAATTACACTCAGGTCTCGTTTTATGCGGATTTTTTTTTATGCGGATTCAAATTTATGCAATTTTTAAAGTTTTAGATGTCTTTTAAGCTTTTTTACCGTTTTTAAATTAAACCAAGTTTGCATCACGATATACTCGTTATAGTTTATTTTATTTTGTGTTTTTTATATGCATAGCCGATACTTCAGTAATTATGAGTGCTTTAAAACTAATGAAAAATACATAATATTAGTTTTACAACGACGGTTTATTTCGGTAAAAATATAATGAAATATGAGGTGGAAGTTAGAAAAATTTCAGTTTAAACTCGTTCTTTCCTGTCTTTTACAGTACAACATTGTAATAACCACATGTACGAGTGTAAAGAAGTTTGCATAACTTTTAAACTACAAAGTCCCATAATAAACTTTTAAGCTACAAGGCCCCATAATAAAACTTTTACAATATGATAAGGACACTAAAGGCCAATTTAGATTAAAAATTAAAAAAAAAAATTAGAACTAAGTTAGAAAAATTTTTATTTAAATTGGTTATTTCCGGCTTTGCAGATGAACAAATTTTTTTTTTTATTTAAAGATCACCAAAATTTTTTTTGTTTGATTAGTTTTTTTTTATGCGATTTTGTTTTGATTTTTTAATTAAAATTTGAATTTATGCGGTTTCTCAGAACTTTGGAACGAATCAATAGTTGTTATATGAACCTGGAGTATCGTTTTATGCGAATTCAATTTATGAGATTTTTTTTGGAACGCATCTATCGCATAAAACGAGACCTAAGTGTACAGCAATGAATACAAAAAACAAGCAGAATGGCAAGTGGTATGGATTGCTTAGCAGTGCTTTTTACTGCTAATTAAAGGCCTCTAAGTCGCAATTTGTACATGTTTATATCGGGACTAAAATGTCAAATATTTTTGTGATGTTGTAAAAAAAACTGTAAATCCAAATGCAATTCCAGCATAGGACAAAACAATGAACGACCATTAGATGACAATTCCGCTAGATTGATTACCTTTTTGGGTTAAGAATTAAGAAAATTTTTTAAAGTTGCAATGGAATATCTTATAGTCCCTGTTACTTCGGTTCCTTCAGAAAATTTTTTAAAAAACTGCCACCTTAAATAACGTGCGTACATACATACGTCTCTTACATTCAATAAAGTGATGAAAACAACGGGCTGTAGCCTTATAAAAAAATAATTAAAGTTATCATGCACACGTACAAACATTTAGTCGATAGTAATATCGATATATCGATAGTGAAATCTGAACTATCGATAAATATCGATAGTGGAAAATATCGATAGTATCCCAGCACTAGTGTCTGCATGCCAAATTTTAGGAAAACCGGTTGATAAGATAATAAAAATTATAGGCTATAGTTCTTTCCAGATGTTACACTATTTGCCCGCCAAATTTCAAGAAAATCAGTTGATTAGTTAAGAAGATAGAGGGAGGGGGAGCTTTTACTCCTCTTGCCCTATTACATGCCCTGTTCTCTTTCAGATGTTACAGTGTCTGCATGCTAAATTTTAAGAAAACCGGTTGATTAGTTAATAAGATATAGGGAGGGGGAGCTTTTACTCCTCTTGCTTCACGCCTATTTCCCTATTTCTATGTCCTATTTCACGCCCTGCGCCTGCATGCCAAATTTTAAGAAAACAGGTCGATTAGCTAAGAAGATATAGGGAGGGGGAGCTAATGCCCTATTTTGCGCCCACTAGCGATATAAAATATACTCTACTACCTATTCTCATACCTTACAAATACACATACAAAATTTCATAAAAATCAGTCAAGCCGTTTCGGAGTATGAAGTTCAAAATGGAGGGCATTTTATTGATATTTGTATAAGAATATATCTGTGGCTTGGTGCTAAAAGAGCCAATATTTTGTTGGTTTGAGTTTATCGTTGCATTAGGTGTTTTCTCTTAACATCTTTTTTTTTTGGATGAAACAGCCAATGTTTTTAACCCAGAACAGATTCATATGGGCTTTGCTACCAAATTTCAGTAAGAACTTTTCTATAAAAACAATAAATACTTTGACATTGACCCTTTTAGCACCAAGCCACAGATATAGGAAAATCTAAATGCCATATCTGCGGAGCCCCTAAGCCGATTTCGTGAAAACTTAACTTAAACCATCTATAGACTATCCCCAACGTACCCTGAAATTTTGGTTGAAGGCGGTCGAACCGTTTCCGCAGTTAGTGGTGACATCAAAGTGTACACTTCCCTTTATATATCGGGTGATTTTTTAAGAGCTATAGAAAAGTAAAAAAAAACACATAAAGTTCAGAAAATTGCATGAAATCTTTATTTGAATCGATAGAACGGTCCATATAATTTAATGTTTAATAGCGCTTACCATTCACAGTTACGTTACGATTCGCATCATCTTTGAAGAAGTACGGTCCAATGATGCAACCAGCCCATAAACCGCACCAAACTGTGACTTTTTCTGGATGCATTGGTAGCTCTTGCAATGCTTCTGGCTGATCTTCACTCCAAAATCGACAATTCTGCTTATTAACGTACCCATTGAGCCAAAAATGAGCTTCGTCGCTGAACACAAGAAGCGAGCGTTAAACTTTCTTAACAGAGCACGCATTTTGATAATAAAATTCAATAATTTGCAAGCGTTGTTCGTTTTTAAGACGATTTATGGTTACATTATAGACCGAACTGAAGATGTTTGACAGTGAAACAAAACACGAAACTGTCGTCAGCTGTTTAAACTAGTGTCGCCAAAAAGATTATAGCTAAAAAATCACCCGATATATAGATAAATAGGATTTGGGAATTTTCATATTAATTCCTGAAAAATATTGATGGAATGGGCCTATTACAGTATGGAGGCTTTATGGATTTTAATTTGACTTAGAAAACACATTCGAATTAATATAAAAATTTATATTATATTCATATGTATACAATATACATATAAGTATGTATTACTTAATTTAATCATTAAAAAGAATTACAAATATCTAAAAGAAGATTACATATTTTTATTATTAACTAATTTCTTAGTTTATTATACCCTCCACCACAATTAGTTGTGAAGAGGGTATATTAAGTTTGTCATTCCGTCTGAAACTTTTTTACTATTCATCTCAGACCCCATAAAGTATATATATTCTGGGTCCTTGAGTAATTCTAAGCCGATTTAGCCATGTCCGTCTGTCTGTCCGTCTGTCTGTCTGTTGAAAACACGTTCACTTTCGAACAACTCAAAAGAATTGAACAAACTTTGTGCCAATTTGCTTGTAGTTATCCTAAGCAGTTTGGGATTGAAATCCAGCAAAATCGGTTCAGTAGGACCAGAGCTATGAATCAAAATGTGGAACCACCACCTAAAAAAATTGATAATTTTGTTACAAAAAATAACATAAATGCTGGAACAAGGCACGGAATGAGATAAGATTTTGCAAAAATTTGTTTTATTTAACTAGAAATCACGCTGTTAAATTTCGTGAAGATCCCTCCATAATTTACCCTAAGCCCCATATAAACACTTCTCCCTGAAAACAGTTTAGTACGCCTAAACCCGTAAAAAATAACGCTAGCATAACAAAATTTGGTACGTCACAGTTTTTTAGGACTAGAAATAACACAGTGAAATTTCGTGACGATCGGTCCTTAATTTACCTTAGGCCCCATATAAACCCTACTACCGGAAAACAGTTAAGTACGCCTAAAACCGTAAAAAATAATGCAATCATAACAAATTTTGGCTCGTCACAGTTTTATAGTACTATAAATGATACTGTGAAATTTCGTGAAGATCGGTACATAATTTACCTCAGGCCCCATAGAAACCCTAATCCCGGAAAACAGTTTATTACACCTAAAACCATAATTAATAATGCTATCATAACAGAAATTGGTACGTCACAGTTTTAAAGAACTAGAAATGATGTTGTGAAATTTCCTGATGATCGGTCCATAATTTACCCTAGGCCCCATATAAACCCTACTACCGGAAAACAGTTTAGTCGCCTAAAACCATAATTAATAACAAATCGTCACAGTTTAAGATAATAATACCATCATACAGATATTACTCCTTAAACATTCGAACTGTCGGTGGAGGGTATCAAAGATTCGGCACAGCCGAATATAGCACTCTAACTTGTTTTTTATTACATTTATTATCAGGGTTTAAAAAACTGCTGTAGAAACCAAAAACTGTCGAACAAAAAAAGAAAATTTGTGTACAACTGTTCGCATTTTGGGCTGGTTAGACAGCGTCTGTTTATATTTAATGAATAAGAAGTAAAAGAAACAGTTTTTATTTGGCCAATGACACATCTAGAAGTGGACGAAATGGCAGTTTTTCTACTTTGACTGCAATTTTTTATACGCTTTTTATTATACTCTTGCGTCTGTATATCGCAAAAAAAAAATAGAACATGACCTTTTCAATTTCCGTTAATGTAAAAACAAATTTTTTATTTCCGTGAATACCATTAAAAGTAAGTAAAGCTGCAAAATTTCAAAAGGAATCTCACAATTTCTAAAACAATTCTCAAAATTTCCAAACACTGATTATTTTAGATTTTTAAAAAAATATTTGCCATACCAGGAACGGGTCTGAGGATTCCCATTACACAGTTATTAGAAACATATATGTACTGAAATTCTGTAAATGTTAAGGACAAGAATTTGTTTCATACGGGAAAAAAACATTTTAAAAGGCTCCTTCACGAGTTGCAATTTTTAATAAAATATAACTTTTAGTACTCTTTTCATCACAGCCAGTATTAACAAGATGGAGAACGTGTACCCATGTTCTGTAACTTTAGTGAGAAGTTCTCGCATCCAAAAGATGTGAAAGAAAATATTCCATCGTTTCTCGAAAAGTGAGAAAAAAGTGTGTCTGTAACTTATGTCGAAAACTATCAAAATAGATTACGTCGTTCCGTTATAAATGTCATAATATTGTACTCGAAGCCGATGTGACATTGCAGGCGTTGAGAGCGCTAGTCACACATATCGCTGACGGCGCCGAAAAACAACCGCAGGCTATACCAAATAATGTAAAGTGCGACTTTAATGTTTGTTGTTTGCAAACGAGCTTTGAAAAAATTCGTATATTTTATAAAAATGTTAAAAGCAAATTATTGAACAATGAAAAATGTGACAACAACAAAATATTATTACTATTATTCTTTGTATTTTGCATTTTTAATTGCTAAAATCTTTTCTCGTCCCATTTCTATTGAGTTTATTTGACAGTTCAAAGCGGGAACTTTTCTCACAAAAATGTTGCCGACACTTTTTCTGTAAATTGGCGAGTAACTTCCTTACGCGACAGCTAGTACTCGCCAAAAGAAGTTACTGCCACAGTTAAGTGAGGAAAACAGCTGTTTGGTTCGATATATGACATTTTTGTTTCATTTCACACATTTCAATCGAATAGTTTCTCGACGCGAGAGTTACAGAACATGGGCACTGGCTAAATGCTGTAGAGTACTATTCAAAAAACTTTGTGCAATTTTAGAATGTTTTTAAAGAAGTTGTTGCTATCGACTGTTATGTAATTAAAAAAGTACAAGATCAATTAGCATTTGTATTATCCAACTACGGATATATTGGTGAAACAATAAGCTAATAGCAGGTATTTAGTTCACTTTATAGTCAGCTCAAATTAATTGATATTGAAGAAAGTAAAATTAACAATGTGGAAGGAAGTAGAGCCCAACAATTTCAAAAAAATCCCAAACCAAAAAAAATATAGGATTTTAAAATATAAAAGAAAGTTCAACCATTTTAGATCTGCATTATAAAATATATATTCTCTAAATGAATTGGCATCCTTCAAATATTCTCCTAAAGCTTTGGTTGACGTTGAGAGATCTTTTTCGATGAACAAAAGTTTTTTGCCTTGGAACAGGTTTACTTTTGGTAAAACATATAAAAAAGTATTTATTTGTTTATTTCGGGCATTGAAATTTTTTAATTTCTTAAAAAGCCGTTTGGTATAAGTAAAAAAAATATACTAAATGTACTTCTGAGCTAAAAGACTATTTCAGATATCTTTAGAAGAATTGTATTGGGATTCTTTTCTTCGAATATATTTACCCTCTAACACTCATTTTAAGGCGTAATTTTTGTCCTTTTTAAACTTCTGCACTAAAACGGCACGTTAGACGTTTAAAATGTTCTAGAATATTTTTTGCATCAAATTTCACTAGGGGTCTGCTAAGACTAAAAAATCGTGCAATGTATGTAAAACGGGTTTTCGAAATTCCGGGCCTTGAATTTTTTAATTTTTCGAAAATCCGTTTTAATAAATTTTTTGGTCTTAGAAAACCCCTAGTGAAATTTGATGAAAAAAATATTCGTAGAACATAAAACCTCTAACGTGCCGTTTTAGTGTAGAAGTTTAAAAAAGGACAAACATTACCCATTAAAATGAGTGTTAGAGGGTTAATATATTCAATGAAAAGAATCGCCATACAATTCTACTAAAGACATCTGAAATAGTCTTTTAGGTCAGAAGTACATTAAGAATATTTTTTTTTTGACTTGTACCAAACGCCTTTTTAAGAAATTCAAAAATGTCAATGCCCGAAATTTCGAGAATTCGTTTTAAATACATTGCACGAAGTTTTTGTCTTTGAAGACCCCTAGTGAAATTCGATGCAAAAAATATTCGTAGAACATTTTAACCCTTAAAAGTGCCGTTTTAGTATACTTTTGTGTAAGAGTTTGGAAAAAGGACAAAAATTACCCCTTAAAATGAGAGTTAGAGGGTTAATAAACTCTAATAAAAGAATCGCCATACGGTTCTACTGAAGACATCTGAAATTATTTTTTAGCTCAGAAGTACATTAAGCATATTTTTTTTGATTTATACCAAACGCCTTTTCAAAAAATTCAAGCTTTAGGGGCTCATATTTCGGGAGCTCGCGCTAACTTTTCAAAACCCTTTGGCAGATTTACTCTGCTAGAAGACTACTTTCATTTCGCGTTGCAAGTGTTGAGGCTGTTTTTTTTTTTTTGTTGCACAGTGTTATTTCAATCGAAAATTTTGTCGTGCATCAATATTGTCTATGCTGCAGTTTTTCAAAACTTAAGGTTTTTATTAGTTACAAGTATACAACATTATTTTGCGAAGGTAAACACAACCCATAGTTGGGGGTAGTGCACTAAATATCGATTTAAATCTACATTGCACTCTCGCTAAATTAAACTGCAAAAAATTAGTTTTTACTATTTTTTCCCAGCTTTAGTGATGATTGGTATTTTTTTCACTACCACTAAAAAAAATTAATTGGTATTGCTTATTTTTTCACCATCAATAACTGTGATTGAATGCATAGTGTCTGCACTCAATTCAAATATGTAGTTCAAAATTTGAACTTACAATTAAAAATCTGTACAAAAACATAATAACACTGATGATATGCATAAGCAAAGGAAATTAAACTAAATGAAATTCTGTCAATAACGGAATAATTCTTGGATTTAATCATGAAAACAAAACAAGTTTCTATTTAAAATTACGTGCAAAATTTTTAGTCAAATAAGTGAAGAAAAAAACTTGCAATGTACCGATGATTGCTTCTTTTAAATCAAACTTTTTTTTAGCGCAAAATGTTTTAACATTACAATGACTCATGCGTAGTGAGATTGCTAATTTTCAAATCATCACTCAACATCAACAAAATTATTGCAATTATTTTGAACTAGTGCACTACCTCCATCTATGACAAAAAACATATGTTTTGATAATTGTCATTAAAAAAAAACAACAATTTTATTTAAATAATTTTCTAAAGTAAAAAACAAAAAAATTTATTTTTATTATTACTTTTTGCACTTTTATAAATTTTTTTTTTTTTTTTGAAACGCTTGTTATAAACCCCACCTCGCATATGCAAAATAAAAAATTACAAAAAATGGTTAGCTGTTGCTTAAAATTCCGTGCGAAATAATAAGAGCTGCACTTTTTTCGCACGGAAAATAAAAATGTTGCTAGAAACATTTCGCATGTTTTTGTTATTATAAATAGAGTACAACTCTATCAAATTTTTTTCGTGAAATAATCACAGAAATTTTTTAAATTGATTTTTAAAACATTTCGCACGAAATACTGAACAGGGTACCAGGCTTTAGATTAAATTAAAAAACGCTTTTTATTGAAAATGTAAAAGTTTTCAGTGCATATTTTTTATTTTTTTGAATGCATATTTTGGAGTTTTTAGTGCATGCAAATCTCATCCCTATATTAATTTTATTAATTACTAGCTGACCCGACAGACGTTGTCCTGTCCAAATTAGGAAAAATGTTTGCGTTCGATTTTTAAAATCCGTTAAAAAGATACGAACATTTGAAAGAAAAATCAGTCAAATCGAAGGATCCGGTTTCTGATTTTAGGTAAATCGAAAAAAGTGGGCGTTAAAGTGGGCGGTGCAACATTTTCTTTCCGTAAAAACCTTAGTTGGGCCATGGCGATGACTTAAAAAAAAATCGTCCAAATCGGTCAAGCCGTTCACAAGTTATGCGCTTAATAGAAAAAGTGGGCGTAAAAGTAGGCGTGGTACATTTTTCTCTCGATGAAAACGTAAAATGGATTAATACGAACATTTAAAAGAAAAATTAGTCAAATCGATGGAGCCGTTTTTTGATTTTAGGTAAATCGAAAAAAGTGGGCGGGGC
Source organism: Pollenia angustigena (assembly GCA_930367215.1). Lineage (NCBI taxonomy): Eukaryota > Metazoa > Arthropoda > Insecta > Diptera > Polleniidae > Pollenia > Pollenia angustigena. The sequence continues at coordinate 231,747,340 of OV884058.1, read as the reverse complement.
AAAATTTTCTTTCAGTAAAAGCCTTAGTTGGACCATGGCAATCATTTTAAAGAAATAATCGTCCAAATCGGTCAAGCCGTTCTCAAGTTATGCGCTTAAAAGAAAAAGAGGGCGTAAAAGTAGGCGTGATAAGTTTTTCTTTTGATGAAAACTTAAAATGGATTAATACGAACATTTGAGACACAAATTTGTCAAATCGATGGAGCCGTTTTCTGATTTTAGGTTATTCGAAAAAAGTGGGCGGGGCAAAATTTTCTTTACGTATAAATCTAAGTTGGACCATGGCGATGATGTTAAAGAAAAATTTGTCCAAATCGGTCTAGCCGTTCACAAGTTATGCGCTTAATAGAAAAAGTGGGCGTAAAAGTAGGCGTGGTACATTTTTCTCTCGATGAAAACGTAAAATGGATTAATACGATGATTTAAAAGAAAAATTAGTCAAATCGATGGAGCCGTTTTTTGATTTTAGGTAAATCGATAAAAGTGGGCGGGGCAAAATTTTCTTTCCACAAAAACCTAAGTTGAACCATTGCAATCATTGTAAAGAAAAAATCGTCCAAATCGGTCAAGCCGTTCTTAAGTAATGCGCTTAATAGAAAAAGTGGGCGTAAAAGTAGGCGTGCTACATTTTTCTTTCGATGAAAACTTTAAATGGATTAATACGAACATTTGAAAGAAAAATTTGTCAAATCGATGGAGCCGTTTTCTGACTTTGGGTAATTTGAAAAAAGTGGGCGGGCAAAATTTTCTTTTCGTATAAATCTAAGTTGGACCATGGCGATCATTTTCCAAATCGTCCAAATTATATAGATGTCATTGGTGGTGCAATATGAAAATTGGATTTTGCCACGTCCCTCCGCCCGCAGACCGAAAATCAAAAATCAGACTTCAGTGTAACCCGCCTGAAGATTCCCTGAAAATTTCATCAAAATCGGCCCAGCCGTTTTGGAGTCCATACGTTACATACATACATACACACATACACACATCTTGTTTTATATATATAGATAGAATAAATATTGCTATACATTAGGGTGGGTCGAAAAAAAAAGTTGTGCCAGTCACCCCCTAGGATGAAAGATATGTCAATGAAGTTTCTAAAACAGGAAAAAAATTTTTTTTGCCACGCCCCAAAATACAGCACTTTTGGTTTTTTATATGTAGCGCTGCCATTTAAAGTCCGATCTCATCATATCGCATATCGTTGTTCATGGCTTGAAAGTTGCTTCATTTTTGTCTTTGGTGACTTTTCAATCCGACCTGAAATTCTGGACACCACTTATGCCACCTCGGATCCTTCCCCCAAATGTCCAATTTTTTTGACGGTCCAAGAAAGTCCTTATAAAATTACGTATGTATCGATTTTAATATGCTCACTTTTATGAAACACCTCCAAATTAAGGCCCTTTTTTCTTTTTCACACACATACTACATTAAACCAAGTAAAAGCCAATACAAACCAAAAAAATTTTCATCAGTCACGCCCTAGAATAAAAGGTATATTTATTAAGTTTTAAGAACTTTAAAAAAATTGATTTTGCCATGCCCTAAATTACTGCCCTTTTTGTTTTATATCAGTGATAACCACTCCATAGACTCGCGAGCCAGTCAATAATCTTATTTTTCACACAGACACGGTCGGCAATTCACATGTATATTACAAATTTGTTCGTTTCAAAACATCAGACTATCATCGGTCTCTGCGACCGCACACAAGCACATAATATCCTTGTGTGCGTGCGTTCGGGGCTTTCTTAGTTCGGGGCTTGGTTATCACTGTTTTATATATACAGCATCGTCAATTAAAGTCTAATCTCATCGTATCGTATATCATTGTTAATGGCTAGAATGTGCCTTTATTTTCGTATTTAATGCTTTTTTAAACTAACTTAAAATTCTAGATGGCAATTATGATATCTCGGATCCTTCCCTCTGATGTCTAATTTTTTCACGTGCTAAGAAAGTCCCTCTAAAACTTTGAGTCAGCTTGAGTCTAGCTAAGATTTATATACACCGACTGCACAATTTATAATTTTTCGCATACATGTTTTGAGGCATTAATTTTTATGCATTTAAATTATTTTTTTTTTTTTTTTTCATTTTTAGAATTCTGCAGTTTCTTTATATTTTTTAGTTCTTGTTTTAACTCTGTATCATGGTCTCATATATGACATTATGTTTGCTTTTACAAATGTCTTAATTTAAATTTTTAATTTGAGTTTCACAGTCCAGCAAAAAAAAAATGGCACGAAAAATTGCACAAAATATGAAAACTGGCAAAAAAAAAAACGCTAGTAGTTCAGATCGAGAAAGCTTGTCAATAAATTCATCCGTCTCACTTTCATTAAAATATGAGTAGTCCACTTAAAAACACCGCTTAGTTAAAAAAAAACCAAAGGCTAAGAAACAGTTTTTAAAAATTCAAATGACAAGCCATAGAGAGTGGTTTTCAGGAGGATTATTGAATAATTAAACAAAAATTGCGCGTAACTTACAGAGTTTTGTACGAGATTGATAATGGCTTAGGGAGCCATTAAAAAAAGTGGAGGCTTTTACAGAATTTTTATTTTGCTATATATCTAAAACAAAAAGAGCTGTTATTTAGGGCGTGGCAAATTTTTTTTTAAAGTCCTTAAAACTGTATAAATATACCTTTTATTCTAGGGCGTGACTGAGGAAAATTTTTTTGGTTTGTATTGACTTCTACTTGTTTTAATGTAGTATGTATGTGAAACAGAAAAAGGGGCTTTATTTGGAGGCGTGTCATAAAAGTGAGCATATTAAAATCTCAACATACGTAGTTTTATAAGGACTTTCTTGGACCGTCAAAAAAATTGGACATTTGGGGGAAGGATCCGAGATGGCATAAGTGGCGCCCAGAATTTCAGGACGGATTGAAAAGTCACCAAAGACAAAAATGAAGCCACTATCAAGCCATGAACAACGATATGCGATATGATGAGATCGGACTTTAAATGGCAGCGCTACATATAAAAAACCAAAAGTGCTGTATTTTGGGGCGTGGCAAAAAAAATTTTTTTCCTGTTTTAGAAACTTCATTGACATATCTTTCATTCTAGGGGGTGACTGGCACAACTTTTTTTTTTTGTATGGAGGTCGACCCGGTCTACTATACATATTAACCATGGAGCAATCATCACAAAATCCTGTAGAGTGATTTCTGGTATTAAAAATCTAAACTAGAACAAATTTAAATATGGAATTGAAATTTGTTATTGCGTTTAATAGTTTTAAAGAGGTTTTCGGAAGACTGCTACATACGGGACATAAAGTAAATTACAAACAGATTATTACAAAATGAAATGATATGGGGCCTACGGCTAGTTATGGACCAATCTCTACGAAATTTAACAGTGTCATTTCTAGCCCTATAAAACTGTGACGTACCAATTTTATTGCTGTAGCAGGCGTACTTAACTTTTTTTCGAGAGTAGGTTTTATATGGGGCCTGTGGTAAGTTATTGACCGACCTTCACGAAATTTAGTAATATGATTTCCAGTCATACAGAATGAATTCGTGCAAAATCTTATATCAACACGTGCATTATAACAGCATTTAAATTAGATTTTGTAACAAAATTATTAATTTTTTAGGGCGGTGGTTCCACATTTGGACTCATAACTCTTATCCTACTGAACCGATTTGGCTGGATTTCAATCCCAAACTACTTAGCATAACTAAAAGATAACAACTTGTTTCCAATATTGTTCTCTTCATTTGACTTTTTCTAAAATGAGCGTGTTTTCACCAGATGGAGAGACGGACGGACAGACGGACATGGCTAAATCGACTAAGAATTACTCCAGGAGCCAAAATATATATACTTTATGAGGTCTGAGATGAGTAATAAAATACTTTTACATGAAATGATATACTTAGTATACCCTTATTCACCACTAGTTGGGTGGAACTACTACGAAGCTGGTTTGTAAAAACAAAGATTCCTTGTATAAAGTTGATCGTTACATTCATCAATATTAATATGCGCTGAATGAATTGATTTCTGTGACAAAAATGTATTCAAAGTGGAAACTCGCCATATAAAATTCATGTCTTCCGTAAGCGAGAAGATAAGCGATACTTTTACGTTTGTCCCTTACATGCTTGATGCGTTAGAAGCTCCATTTTTATTGGGTACAGAGTTTTGTGTTGTGAAATCGAAATTTCCAAAATAAATAAAAATTCCTCCGCTTAATTGTATCTTTAAGTTTTATTAAAGGTGAATTAAACTAATTTTCATATAAAATTCGTCTTATAAACCTGTTGTAAGCATGGAATATTGTTTATGAATAAGGCCTTTAATATTTAAATATTTGGAAGATTAAAGTTTTGATTGGATACTAGAATTGCGTTCAGTACTAAAAAGCTTAACATTTCGATATGAAATGTGAAACGAGAATTTATTAGGAGTTTTATATGTGTGTACTTTTAAAAATCTTTTCATTTCCCTGGAAATCCTAAAAATCAGCTAAAAATATTAACTTAAAAGCTGACATTCTCTGTTTGCAAGTGTTTCAAGATTTTAATTTTTAAACCGAAATAAAACACAATATCCGAATTCTAATTTAATACTCAAATAATATTAAGCAATTATTCTCAAAAAAGAAATACCCTGCAAATAAAATTGGACCACCTGACCCATTTTGATAAAATGGACTACTCCATGGACTAGTCCGATGTAATGCAAGCATGGACCATACCATTGTTAAAAAGTGTTTGTAGTGAGACGACATGTCTTCGTTTTTTAACGACATGCATTCGTGTTTAAACGACTTCAAAACTAATCCTCTTGAGTATACCATGGAGTAGTTTTAAAACTACTCCTTACTGGTCCAAAGGTGGGTTATATACCATGGAGTAGTTTTAAAACTACTCCTTAGTGGTCCAAAGGTGGGTTATATGGTCCTCTCCTAGGACATCGTAATGTTAAATAGACCAGGTTTTTTCCATACGTTTGGGTTACTTGTGGACTAGTCCTGGTCGCTTGTGGACTACTCTTTACACGCGTGTTTGGACTGGTCCTATTATTTGCAGGGTAAATTACCAAGAACTTCGACAGTTTTACATTCTCTTCACTCGCATATTGTAATGCAAAATATTAAAAATTATGATATTTGTGCAACAAGTATGAGTTGCATTATCTGTCGGTGTGTGTGTGTTTTTTTGCATGTCTGAATGTGTCAGGCCTGCTATGAAAAAAAAATTCATAAAAATGAAAAAACCGCCAGCCAAGTTAACAAATATTTTTTCGTACAACTGCTACAAGAAGAAAAAGAAGACGCAGAAGGAGAAGAAAAAGAATAAAAAGCACCGTTAGCCCACTGCAAGCAACGTCAGTCAGTCACTTCAGCGCAATTCTTTTTATTTCGTTTTTATTTTTGCAGCAACTCTCGGTCATTGGCTTAACACACATTTTTCATTTCGTTGCGGAAAGAGAGTGAATTCCTTTTTTCCTTCTTCTTCTTCTTCATTTCTTTCTTTCTGCTGTTGCAATACAGAACGAGAGGAAAAAATCTTCATGTGAGAGCTTATGTGAAAACAAGGAGAGTTTTTTTCATTAAACTCACTCACACTATCAATGAATGCATTAGAAAAAAAATCGAGCTAGAAAAGATCGTTGTATTTATATATTATTAAACTTGGCTTACAAATACAAATGCAACAGAAATTGCAAACTGCATTTCTTGTATTTGTTCTTGTTGTTGCTGTTGTTGTCTTTTTTTCTAAGTATTTCAGTTTAGTTAAGTATTTTCTATTTTCTAGCGAGAGCAATACAAGTAAACAAAAAAAAATTAGAAATAAAAGTTTTAGAAAATTTGAATGGATTTTCTAAATCGATGTTTTTACAGCAAATTCTGTGTCCAAAATACTTAAAAGAGTTTGAGCAGGGAAACGAGTCGATTTTCAGAATTTTTTTTAAATCTCTACAGGAAGTTTTATAAAAAAAAAAAATCAATTTCAATATTTGAAAAGCCAAATTGAACATTTAGACCTGATGACGGAGGTATTTCTTTAGATCAGGGTCCTAATTCTGGCAGTTGTCATCGAGTACTTCTTCGATTCGAAAGCAATTTTATTTCAAATTCTTTCAATCGATACTGAACGAATCGAAATTATTTCTCAGTATTGTAAAACTCAAAATAATGCTTTGCAACACTGAAAAATAATTCCGATTCGCTCGGTATTGACTGAAATAGTAAGATATTAAATTGCTTTCGAATCGAGAAAGTGCTCGATCACGACTGACAGAATCAGGCCCCAGACCTCTAGTGTCTCTCCAAGAGTTTAGGTTTAATTCCAGTTCTGGTAAAAAAAAATCACATGCCAAGATCAGAGCAAGCTCAATTACGTGGTCAGTTAATGTTCACCGTTATTTTGTAAAAAAAAACTAATGAACTGTTTCTAATCGTGTTCATTCGAAGCTCCTAGAATTTTTAGGTTTTGATTCCAACTGAAAAAAATGCATTTGAATTTAATATTATTTATGTACTTTTATCTATTTTGTATCATATTTAATTTTTGTGCAGTGTAATTATGTGTGTATATATTAAATGGAGTAGGGAAAAATGCGAACAAAAGTTCATATACAGTTATTGTAGTAATTGTGGTCTGGAAAATGTTATTTTGGGTTCTTGGTTAAAAATAAAATAAAACCAAGATTTACAAAAAAAAGTTCTTTTTTAACTAAATTTAATCGGGAGATTTAAATCTACTTAGGAATAAATTGCTCTTTGGCAAAATGCATACTTTTAAGTAGCAATAGTGCATGTGGCAAATGCATGTTAGAGTTGCAGAATAGTTCTGGTTTCAAAGAACCAGACAAACAACCAAATAAGTTTAAACATTTTTGCAGTTAATGCTCTTTCACTGCAGTTTTCTTTTGCTCGCTGTGTTTGTTGTTTTTATTGTTAGTAGTGCTTTTGCTGGTGCTGCTGGATACTATAAGCTTCTGCATTAAAGGTTACTTCAGGCTGTTGAACCAATTACCTAGTGCCGATCAACGACGTGTACATTCGATTGGCAGTAACTGACAACAGCAGAAGAACATTGATTTTTATGACTTAAAAAGAAAAAAATTCAATTATTTCATTAAATAATAAAGATATTGGAAATGTTAAAGCAAAATTATATTGTTTTTTGTTAATATTTTGGGTAAAAAAATAAATTCTTTAAATAATTTGAACAAATACAAATTATACACACAGTAACTTTATGTAAAACGAAAGACTTAAGAAACATGCATGTTGGTGTGAATTCACAGAACAATGACGTTTGGAAAGAAGAAGACAATTAAGCTGCTTAAAATTATAATTTGCACTTTCGAATAAACCAAAATGGGGGTGGTGAAGTGTTCTAAAGTTTTCAACAGATCCAGAATGCAAATTAATTTGTTGTTTATTTTACTGTTCATATAAAAGCAATTGCTGCTGCTTCTGGCTTATGACTATTACTGTCGCACAGTGGCGAATTTTTTTTAAATAAGAAAAAAATAAGTAGTTTGTATACTGATTCTTAGATTTTAATGAAATTTAAAATGCCTTAAGCAGAGATAAGGTCCAGTTAAAGTTTTTGAAGCATGCATTTTGTTTAAAAATCGAACTACAGTGCACTGGTCCCAAATAACAATGGAAAATAAATATCGGGTGATTTTTTAGCTATTATCTTTTTGGCAACACTGGTTTAAACAGCTGACGCACGTTTCGTGTTTTGTTTTACTGTCAAACATCTTCAGTTTGGTCTATTATAATTTAACCATGAATCGTTTTACAAACGAACAACGCTTGCAAATTATTGAATTTTATTATCAAAATGCGTGCTCGGTTAAGAAAGTTCATCGCGCGCTTCTTCAATTTTATGTCCAGTTTAATCGACCCACTGAAGCGGCTACTCGGGCTATTGTGACTAAATTTCGCACCAAATGTACATTGCTAGACATTAACCCACCAACACGTAGAGTGCGAAGTGAAGAAAATATCGCAGCTGTATCGGCCAGTGTTAATGATGACCATCAATTATCGATTCGTCGCAGTTCGCAGCAATTGGTCCTCTGTTCCTCAACAACGTGAGATGATATCCAACTTTTTTTGCCCAAAATGCAAGAGCTTGGCTTGCATGACATGTGGTTTCAACAAGACGGTGCCACATGCCACACAGCACGCTTAACAATGGACTTATTGAGAGGCGAGTTCGGTGAACATTTTATTTCACGTTCGGGACCGGTCAATTGGCCGCCTAGATCGTGCGATTTAACGCCTTTAGACTATTTTTTGTAAGGCTATGTTAAAGTTCATGTCTATACACACATGCCCGTTTCAATTGATGCATTGGAAGACAACCTTGAAGCATTTATTCATGAGATACCGGCCGAAATGTTGGAAAGATTATGCCAAAATTACACTAAGCGGATGGACCATTTAAGGCGCTTTCACGGTCAACATTTGCATGAAATAATCTTCAAACATTAAATTATATGGACCGTACTATCGATTCAAATCAAGATTTCATGCATTTTTCTGAATTTTATGTGTTTTTTTTTTTAACTTTCCTATAGCTCTTAAAAAATCATAGAAGATGTTGTCGAAGATGAACAAAACTTGGTAGCCATATTTTACTTTAGCCAAATTTTGCCTAGTTTTCAAATTACATAAAATCGGTCGAGTCACACGTACAGCAGAGATGCTACTGCAGCTCTAGGTGATATCTTCATGACATTAAAGTTAACTGCAGAATGTCGGATATGTCTGAACGAGATGGCTAGACATTCAAAGGTAAAGCCACCACACACTGCGCACAATCAAGCCAAACAAGGACCGTCCTTAAAGTGGGTTCAAACAATGCAATGCGTTTACGCAATCTGGCGAATTGCATTGTAGATTGCATCGTTTGTATTCATATTTACGATCTAATTTTGGATTGCATTTGAGATTGCATTGATTGTACTGTCTGTATCGTGAATTCATGTTTTTTTTTTTTTTTTTGTTAAGTTCATTAAACACAAGGAAGCTGTATGCATCTACATTAAAAATTTCCTCAACCGCATAAAAAATCAAGTACGTGAAAAAAAGAAAATAGCCATTTTTATGATAATGTAAAAAACCAGAACTGATATTGCGTTCATGATTTCATTGTTGATTGCAGTGGGTGTCTCAAAACATGCAGTCTGAATGAGAAATGCGTTGCGTAAATGCATTGCATAGTGTGAAAAAACATGCTTAAATATGGTCACCTCCAACAAAACTATTTTTAAAGAAAATTTTAAACATATTATGTTTCATTTAACAATATCATTGTCAACGACAACCATATTATGGTTGAATTAGTCCTCCATCAAGAAGACACAACCTTATTATGGTTGTCCTCGAACATGTCATGGTTAAAAATAACTGAAACGTGTTTAACACTTATAATAGCATGGCTGGTTTTTAGCCATAGCATGTCGCTCTTGGAAAAGAGGAAAATACTAATGTTAATTTTGAAACATATTATTGTCATATTTAACCAAAACATGTTCGGAGGCAACCATAATCTGGTTGTGGCTTTTTGACGGAGGACTAATTTTACCATAATATGGTTGTAGTTGTCAATAAAATGGTTATATTAAACATAATATGCTCAAAATTGTCTATAATAGTTTTATTTGAGGTTTTTTTTCTCTGCATATATCAGAACGATTTGTTCCTCTACAACCGTGTTGCCATTTGAATGGCTTTCTGCAGGACTCTTATTGAACGTGAGTTGTACAGAAAGGCTCAGTTGAGAATACTAGTGATCCCTATTCTTTGGTCGGAGTTCTTTAGCCTATATAAAAATCGGGAAGGACCAGCGGGCTACTAAGGTTCAGCAGAAGCCAAATTCGAATGATCGGTGTCACTGACCATTACGGGTCACTGGTTAATAGGGATTCAAACAATGAGACTGGGCCTAGAACATAATGACTAATTTAGCAGTTATCACAACGAAGAGAAGAAAAGTTGATGTTTTACTCTCTTTTTCAATGACCTAGTCTGAATGATATTTTGCTCTATTTATAGGTTCTATCTGAAATAGGATTATGGTTAGTTTTTCTTTTCAGCAGAAACTGAGGCTGCAGTGATGCATATGGAGTAATCTAGGTCTAAGACTAATTAAGGTTATGAAAAACAGATCCAAGTGAGCCGTCCAAGTGCCCAATTTTTCTATAGTTTGTCTATCAAAAACTTTTTAGATTTTAGTGAAACTGGTCCAAAAATAGCCAAATTTATTAAATTCGCTTTACAGTGGTTTTAATAGTTAACAAGTTTTAATTCAGATTTAATACTCACAACACCAAAGCTCTTGTAGTAAATGAAGAAGTCATAGGGGATGTACAATTTTTGTTTGTTTCTTGGAATTATCATTTTCAAAGAGTAGTTGTGCTGTTGGTGATGATACGAATGATGATAGACAAAGCTCGTTAGGTCATATACTCCTGGGTGTCCAATGACTTGTCCCGTGATCTAAAATGGAGAATTCTCAATACTTTCGTTTGGGGTGTTTTACAAGGGGTCTTAACCAAAACGTTATCAGAAAACTGCAGACTTTTACTAACCTGTGCCTACGCCGAATATTCTGCTGTTTTTGGCCAGAGACTACTAGTAACATCGACTTTTTGCGTCTGGCACATCAATATCCAAATCACCAACACATCATATGAAGAAAGTATGGATGCATTGGTCACACTTTAAGGTCGGAGAATGTTTAAAACTATTCTAACATATAATCCACAGGGAACTCGGCAACGTGGTCGCCACAAACTCACTTGGCGGACAACAAGCCTCAAACATCTTACCACGGCACGATTTACGTGGGACGATGCAGTAAGGACAGCACAAGACTGAGACAATTGCAAATTTCTAATTGAGGCCGTTTGGTCCAAGGACGGACAGTTTGCTAAAGTTCTTAAGTGAATCTCCAAGGTTTTTTTATATAACCTTGTTAACTTAATCCAGCCAATAGACAGACACGTGCTGGAAATCGAATTCGAGTGAAATTAAAATTAAAATTAACAACGATTTCGGTTTTTAAATTTGTTAAAAAGCCTCCAATTTTTATACTTCAGTCTTTTAAGTTCCACTTAGCTTTACTTTTGGCAATCAGGAAACAAAAACTAAAAATCCCAGCATTTAAAATTTAACTTATTTAACTTACTTGCTTAACAAAACATGCCCGACAGACGTCCATTTATTTTATTTTTGGAACCATTAGATCTTTTATTTCGAAATGATCATATTTAAATAATGAGGGTTAGCTAAAGCTACGGCCACACTTATTTTATTCGCTAGGCTAATCCCGCGAAGCTCTACGCTTGTCTGCAGGAAAGCAACCAGAGTCTCTGGCGGGAATCGAACCCGCAACCCCGGCGCTGATAGACAAGCTCACTACCAGCTTGCCTACCGGGGCCAAATAAGCATAACCAGTATTTTTTGTTAATAGTTAGTGAGATTTAACATGGTCTTAATATCACAAAATAAACTAATTATACTACTAGACAAAGCGAAATATTGTTTTTTGTAAGATGTGGTGTTATAATCAAAATAAATATTAAAATTAAAGAAAATGATTATTTAGTTTGCTTGTTGGTCACGTTTTTTTCGTCAAATATTTGACAAGTCTGACCGTAGGCTAAGTTTGTCATTCCGTGTGAAGCGTTTTTATTTATTATTTATATCATTCTGGCTCCTTGAGTATTTCTAAGTCTATTTAGCCATGTCCGTCTGTCTGTCCGTGTGTAAGTCTGTCCGTCTATTGAAAACACGATCACTTTCGAAATATTCAACAGAAAAGAACAATATTTGTGTCAAATTGCTTTTCGTTATCCTAAGCAGTTTGCGATTGAAACCCAGTAAAATCGGTTCAGTAAGACGCGAGTTATGGGTCCAAATGTGGAACTACGACCCTAAAAAATTGATAATTTTGTGGCAAAATCTTTCAAAAATTCTTTCTATATGACTAGGTACTGTTAAATTTCGTGAAGATCAGTACATAGGCCCCATATAAAGCCTGCTCTCGAAAACCCTTTAGTACGCGTAAACGGTTACGAATAATGCTATTGTCATAAATTTTGCTATGCTGCAGTTTTATGCAACTAGAAATTACACTGTTAAATTTCGTGAAGATCGATCCTCAATTTAGCATACGCCCAAGAGAAAGCCCACTCCTGAAATAGTCTAACTGTCAGTGGAGGGTATCAAAGATTCGGCACAGCGGAATAAAGCACTCTTAATTGCTTAAATTAATATGAACTTTAAACGATATTTTTTGTAATTGTAAATCGGGAACTTGTTTTATATGCTCTAATATGTGTTCTTATTATGCTCTAATATGTGTTCTTATTATTGAGAAATATTCTATTTTCGCCAGGTTTAAAAGCTTTTTTAAAAATTATGTAATTTCTACTAAAAAAATAAACGAAAAACTCTAATTGCTTTTGTTACTTCCTAGAAAAAAATCTCATAAAATCAATCATAAAACAATTAATATTTACGAAAAGCTTGAAGACAATTTAATTTTTTCAGTTAAAAACGCGGAATGTGTTACTTTTGAACCTGAGAAATTCTAATTTTGAACTTATCTTACTACAGTTTGTTTATAAAAACGAGATATTTTGTAAAAAGACCAGCATCAGTTTTTTTTTTTTTTTTCTTTGCGAATAGTCGCCCACTGTGTGGCATTACCCTACTTGACTTGCGTACGTTGGAATTATCATACCACCACCATACAAAAAACCCATTTAATTGTAAATGCGAAATGACAAAATGATCATACAGAAATTAAGTCTTGCACATACATATAAGGTGTGTTCAAAGTGTGTAGGTACTTCAAGATCACAAAGAACTAGTAGAATTGGGTCAAACTCAAAACACAGATCGAAATCTAAAGAACTTGAATTACCATATGAGCTCAAGATCTTACAGATAAAAACCAAAACGAAACTGTAAACGCAAATATGAGCAAAAAAAAAAAAAAAATTTTGCGCACAAACAACCAACACATAAAACTATAAAAATTTCATAGATTTTAAGTCCTTATTTAAGTAAATCTAAAATTAAACTCTCCCGGATTTTTAGTTCTCTCGGTCTTTCTCTATGTCCATGTTCTTTTTTTTCGGCAATATATCAGTAGATATTAATACAATTTTCATTCTTCTTATACAACAATTTTGTTGCACGCCTAAATATCAATCGCGCTTCTTACGGTTCTGGTCAATGAACTTTACGAATGAAAACGAACTCATATTTTAAAACTACGCTTATGGCTTGTGTACGTTCAAAATACATACATACAAATACATGAGCTGGCAAATCATTTAACAACAGAACCCAAAATAAAACAGGCAACCACAAAAAAAACGCCAATTCGTTTAAAAGAAGTCAATGAACTTGGCCAAAAAAAAATATATAAAAATAAATTTAAAAAATATATAAAGAAAGAAAAATGAAACGAAATGTAAGAACAAAAACTACCAGTCACTCTTTAAAAAACATGTAGAAGTTTTTTTTCTTCTTTATTTTATATTTGTCAGGCAAACATTAAAAAAAAACTTTAAGCAACCAATAAGAAGTTTTTTTTTCTGGAAAGAAATCCCCATAAAAAATGAGGAAAAGTGAACGAAAGCTTAAGTTAACAGAATTCAACAGTTTTTGTTACAAGATTAAAAAAAAAACACAATTCGTTGGCCAACAATGTATTATCATGTAAACAATAAAAATTATAAATAAAATCAACATTCGGCTTTACACTAAAAATAAAATAAAAAAAAGGTAAACTGACGCATTACCAGGAAGACAAAAAGATTTATTTTTACCAGGGACCGTAAATAGTCCAGAAAATTTCAATTCAAAACTCTTCATATTAGAGTCAACTGTTTGATACCAATAGACTCGTATTGAAGTGCTCTGTCAGAATTTATGGTGATCTTAAAAGAGCGAACGATCATTTACAGTCCACAGTTAAGAGTTATTTAACAATATAAAAAAGATCGGCTGATGGCCATTTTCTCATTAGGCGATTATCTTTTTTCCCAACGAAAAACTGCACATTAGAAAAATTTGGTTTTCTCAATGTCTCATTTGCTTCGATTTTTTCGCAAAGCTAATCGGCACTCATCTGCCAATTATTTATTTTCCTTTTGTTTGCCGTACAGATAAATTCAATCAGCTGACTCCCAACTTTTGCATGTATTTTGAGTGGTGTTGCCAACTGAAAACAAGCTTTTTTTGCCGGTATATTGAGAAACCCAAAATCGTTTACGGACAGTTTATCGGTCCAATAAATTTATGTTGACATTAAGTAACAGACAGTTTGTCGATACATTGAGAAAATGGCCATGAGACTTTTAAAAGAGAGTTTTAAGCCACCACTCTTTTGAGGAGTTTTACTTTTTCCGTCTAAAATAAAACTGATTTTGTTTAATTTCTTTTTTTTCTACAGTCCCTTTTTTGATTGAGTCTATCTGATATAGTTTAACGAACATAATTTTTTCCAAATGTTCTGTAGAAAGATTAAAACGAAGTTTGTTCAGTGCCAATATAAGAGCAAAAAATGCTTTTTCTACGATTTGCTGTATTGCTGGAACACACTGTACAGTTTTTAAATAGTTTTATAAAAGTACGAATAATGTTTTTTTTTCATCCCAGAACTAAAAAAGAGGCTTATCAATCGAACAAAGCCTTGCAGCAAAATGTCATCCCTATAAGCATTTTCGTTGCTTTCTTGTTCCCTATCAACATTTAAGGACTTCAAATACTGCCCCAAAAACGATGATGTGACCAGCGGCAAGCAATGGGTGCCAATTTACCTAAAAAGGAGTTTTATTTTCTGACGGCGAAATAAAACATCTCTAATTTTAAAGGATTCATACAACCTTTTATTTCTTAGTTGAAATTTAACTGTTTTAGTTGGATATTGTTTTGAACTTCACAAAATAACTGTTCCAAAATAACTTTACTTAAATCACTTATAGACGGTACGTCCCCTGGTTTTAAAGCATAAGTAAAAAATTTGATAAATTAAATTTAAAAATGGATTCCAAATTGATTGATTTTTGATTTTACTTATTCTCTTTTCCTTGTTATTTTTTTTCGCTGTCAAAATTTCAATTTAATAAATTTGTTTTGTATTTTTAATATCCACAAATCAAAAGACTAAAGACACAAACCCCCACACTCGCAAATCGCGTTAACAATCATTCACATTTTGTGCCAACATTGTTTTACACCCATGAATGAAGTGAATTATGCACATACATACACATTCATAATAACAAACACACGCAAAAATCTCATTTTCAACTCCAAAATGTTCTTAACAATTAAAGTAAATAAATAAAATGCTATTAATCACATCTTAAAAAAAAGTTTTTGCAAATTGGTGGTGATAACGACGATATTGTCGAATCTTTGACATGACCAGAACTTTCTAAATCCTTCGAAACTGTTTCTCTTTTTTTTCTTCTTTTTTCGTTAAAGTAAAAAAAGAACAATAATCAAAGATGACCTAAAATAAAAACTCTCGTTTAAAAAAGTGC
Source organism: Pollenia angustigena (assembly GCA_930367215.1). NCBI lineage: Eukaryota > Metazoa > Arthropoda > Insecta > Diptera > Polleniidae > Pollenia > Pollenia angustigena. The sequence continues at coordinate 231,731,774 of OV884058.1, read as the reverse complement.
GTTAAAAATTTTACGTTGCTGACTAAGAAAATTTTGGAATAGCACATAGATGAAAATTAATTAAAATTGTTATTGATAATCTTTCTTTCTTGACCGTGGCTGGGGCTCGAACTCTTTATCTTTACATAATTGTTAGGAACCTTTTGAATCATAAAAAGGGGCCTTAAATGTTTATATCTAGCTTAAGTAAATATTATTTAGTCTATTTTTTTCGACCTTTTAATATTATATCTTCCTTTTTTTAAATCAAGCTCAAGGTCAGGTTAAGAAAAATATATTAATTTATTATATATCCGATATTTCGCTGCCACAATGGACAGCTTCTTCAGGGATCTTAGGTTTATAAATTTTAAACAAATTTTTTTATAAAACAAAATTTAAATTAAATAACAAAAATTGACAACATGAAAAATAAATATTAAAAATAATACACAGGAAACAAAATTATTCTATTACATTTTTCTAAACTTATTCAATTTCCTATCTTATTCTTATAAATTAAATGTCTGTAATTTTGAGCTACATTGTCTGTATCGGTTTTAAAATTAATTCTTTGTTCTATTGGTGTGTTGATTATTTGTAACATTTCTAGCATGAACCGTCGTTTGTAGTTTGTTTCTGTATTTAAAACTGTTGTATTTTCGAAATCTGGTGTATGTCTAAAATTGGCACAATGTGAAGACAATGCAGTTTTTTGAGAAGATATATTTTTGTATTTTTGATCAGATCTATGTCCTGCTAGTCTAGTTTTTAATTTGTTTTTCGTAGTACCTATATAAACCTTATTACATATTTCATTATCCTTACCCTTGCAGGGAATTTTATAAATAATATTAAATCTATCTAATTTCTCTGTTCTATCTTTCATTTTACTAAATAATCTATCTAATGTATTATATGTCCTATGAGCCATCCTATAATTATTAATGTCGTAAACTTTAGAGTTTTCCAGTCGTTCCGAAATCACTGGTACATAAGTTAAAGACTTATAAACCTTAGGTTCAGTAACTGTAGTCCCACTACCTTCCCTATGTCCTTTGTACTGTCCAATCAATCTACAAATCAATTCTCCTGGGAAATTATTATCCTCTAAAATATTTTTGATTTTTATTTTATTTTTTCTATGAAAAACTATATCGCTAATATTTAAAACTTTATCTATAAGATTTTTGGCAGTATTTATAATAACTCTTCTCGGATGTTTTGAATAATAATTAATAATTCTTCCGGAAGAATTATTAATTATTATTCAAAACATCCGAGAAGAGTTATTATAAATACTGCCAAAAATCTTATAGATAAAGTTTTAAATATTAGCGATATAGTTTTTCATAGAAAAAATAAAATAAAAATCAAAAATATTTTAGAGGATAATAATTTCCCAGGAGAATTGATTTGTAGATTGATTGGACAGTACAAAGGACATAGGGAAGGTAGTGGGACTACAGTTACTGAACCTAAGGTTTATAAGTCTTTAACTTATGTACCAGTGATTTCGGAACGACTGGAAAACTCTAAAGTTTACGACATTAATAATTATAGGATGGCTCATAGGACATATAATACATTAGATAGATTATTTAGTAAAATGAAAGATAGAACAGAGAAATTAGATAGATTTAATATTATTTATAAAATTCCCTGCAAGGGTAAGGATAATGAAATATGTAATAAGGTTTATATAGGTACTACGAAAAACAAATTAAAAACTAGACTAGCAGGACATAGATCTGATCAAAAATACAAAAATATATCTTCTCAAAAAACTGCATTGTCTTCACATTGTGCCAATTTTAGACATACACCAGATTTCGAAAATACAACAGTTTTAAATACAGAAACAAACTACAAACGACGCACATAGGGGTTTTTTGCCAATCTAGCCGGACATTAAGCAAAAAATTTTTTTTAAGAAATGGAAAAATTTAAGTACGCAGCTCGACAGACAACAAAGTTCTGCATCGTATAGTGAATTTTCAAGTCTTTTGCTTGAGATTTGTGGTTTTGGGACACTGTTAAAACCAGAAAAGTTGATTAAATTGCATGCGTGTTCATTGACTTTTTACGGTTTTGGGAGGTTTACAATATATTTTTTTGTAGATAAACGAATAAAGATTTTACATTGAATTTTTTTTTCTGTGAAAGACTATATAAACAGCTAATTATGAAAATTTTTAGAAAAATTTTATTTGAATTTTTTATGATAAAAAAATTAGTACGAAATTAAAAAAAACGATTTTTTTGTTCACTTTTTTGTAAAAAAAAAAAATTTAAAAGGTTTTTGAAGGTGAGTTCCGCTGAGTTCTTAAAAATTTTATACATCACGATAAAATTTGAAATCTCTACTTTTAAATTCAAAAAAAAAACGTTGCGCGTTGTTGCGCCATTTTTTTTTATGATTTTTTGAAAATTTCACCTTTTTTCTGTTTTTGCTCATCTTGCATAGGTACATATGATAGAAACCCTTTCGTCAGTCATAAAATGTTTTGGTTGTACGTAGATGGTTTTTATTTAAATTATTACATATAAGCCTAATATTACCTGTGTAAAAAAAGGGATGTGCGAAACAGTAAGTAACGGGTTTTAACCACCTGTGCGGCCGCTAAAGGACGTTATTTAATAGAGCAAAATAAATGTACCTGTTTTGCATAACTTTTAAAATCATTAACAACAAAAATAATATATAATAAAAAATCAAATCTGGGCTCTAGGTACTTAGTTTTTTTAAATATATATTGTGGTTTTTGCATAAAATTGTTATCAGAACCATTTTGAAGCTTCGAGAGTAAAATGGAAAAAGTGTATACGAATTTAGAGTTATTCCAAATTATACAAGAATGTAGTTCTAAACTCGTTGAAGAGAAATTACAATTTTTAGTTAGAAAATTGTGCGAAATTTCAAAATGTCAGGGAGATAGTGACATATCAGTAGTAAATCAATGCTTAAAGAAATTCAAATATTTTTTTAAAATATTTTGGCATTCAGCACAAAGAAAAAAGGATCGATTTGTAAGCATGCATGCCAAATGGCTGGAAGGAACAGTGACAATACCTTTTTTTGGGAGTTCGTCTTCAAAACGACTACAAAAGCCGTTTGTTGAATTGACCGAAAGAAGTAAGAGAAGAAAAACTGAAATCTTGCGAACTCAAACCGATGCTGATTTATTGATGCACGCTACCCAAACACAACTACAAACGTCTGGAAAAAAAGATGCCTCAGGTCTGCTTAAAGAAATTGTGTCTTCTCCGGCAAGAGCTACAAAAATAAAAAAAAGCATACAAAGCTGCACAAGAGGATAAAGTAAAACAGCTAACCCCTCTAAAGGCTCTTTCTATATTTGTAGAAGCTGATCTTTCTCGAAAACAATATGAAATAATCCGAAGTGCCGCTAAGAAGGTTTATCCTAGCTACAAAATTCTGCAGAGAGAGAAAAGTGAATGCTATCCTCCAAAAGAATCATTTGAAGTAACGGAAACATGTGCTCAAATAAATCTTCAGGATTTGCTTAATCATACTGCAAGTAGATTACTTACATATTTAAAAGATGTTTTATGTGATTCACAAATAGAAGAATGCAACTCCCTCGAACTAATAAGCAAATGGGGCTGCGATGGATCACACCAGGCACAATTTAAGCAAAAGATGAAAAATGATGCTTCTGATTCTCATATTTTTCAGAGTAGTTTCGTACCGCTTCGACTAATATATGGTGCAAAAAAGGAGAAAATATTATGGCAAAATCCAACTCCTTCATCACCGCGATATTGTAGACCTATTCGCATCAGATTTGTTAAAGAAACTGTAGATGTAATCCAAGAAGAAATTAATTATGTACAAGATGCCATTACTACATTACAAAACACTAATTTTTTAATGGAAGGAAAGTTATATTCCATAAAACATACAATGGTATTTACAATGATAGATGCAAAAGTATGTAATGCCGCAACACAAACTACGTCCACAATGAAGTGCTATATTTGTGGGGCTACTTCAAAAGAATTTAACAATTTGAAAATCAAAAGGGATATAGACGTAGATGCACTTTCTTTCGGATTATCTACTTTGCACGCCAGAATTCGTCTATTTGAGAGCGTATTACACCTATCGTATAAACTCACAGTAAAAAAGTGGCAATTAAGATCGGATGAGGACAAAACTATTGTTAATGAGAGGAAAAAAACTATCCAAGAAAAATTTAGAAGTGAATTAGGGCTAATAGTGGATGTACCGAAGACTGGATTTGGAAACAGCAACGATGGTAACACCAGCAGACGATTTTTTTCCAATCCTGAATTAGCTGCAGAAATAACTGGAATTGCATTGGATTTCATCTACCGGATCAAAGTTATTATTGAAGTAATTACAAGTGGTCACAAAATCCATTTGCACGAGTTTGCCAATTATTGCTTAGACACTGCAAAACTTTACGTTACTCTATATCCCTGGCATCCTATGACACCTACAATGCACAAGATTTTAGTACATGGCGCAACTGTAATGAGTGAGGCATTGTTGCCTATCGGGCTATTATCAGAAGAAGCGTCTGAGGCACGAAATAAACATTTTCGGCTTTACAGGCAGAATTTTGCTAGAAAGTTTTCGAGGGTTCAGTGTAACAAAGATGTTATAAATAGACTTTTGCTCAGTTCTGACCCACTGATTACTAGTATAAGACCAACTCCAAAAAAAAAGTCACTACCCTTTACGAAAGAAGCAATTTCTTTTATGCTTCCACCTGTACTTGGCTCTGAAGAGAATTCAGATTCAGAAGAGGATTTTGAAGAAGCAGACGAAGAAGAACCATGGCACTCATCATCATCTTAGTGCAAAAGAGAAGTTATTTTAAATAAATTAGTTGTTATTATTTTAAATAAAATTTGCTGTTACTATTATAAATAAGTTATTATTACGAATATATTAATTATTTTCAGATAAATTAAATACTATAAAATATATAAAAGTCACATAAAATCTTAAAAATTAATATGTTTTGGAAATTAGCAAAAAAAAAAAAAATTTTACAGGGTCGTTCCGGGGGGGGGGGGGTGTTTGGAGGGATATCTCCCCCTACCCATTAAAGTTCAAAAATTTAATTTTTATAGTATTAAGGCGTTAGTAATCTATTTCTTTTAATATTTACATTTTTTTTAAATATTATTTTATGTAACCGCCCTCAAAAGGGGGCGGGGGGCGAAAAGTGTAATTTTACGATCTCATGGGTCTTATTTTAGGTTTTTTAACTTTCGCCGACGTTAAAAGTTGCATTTGCCAAACAAAAGTATGGGAAAAGTTTAAAAAAAATTGCATTTTTCAGAGGTTGGATTAGTTCTTCTAGGGGGAACATTTTCCTCCTTGGTCCGATTTTATTTATTTTTTAGGTTTACCTGCCTATGACAATATCACATATTTCTGCCAAGTTTCATCGATGTAGGGGCACTCAATAACTTTTAAGAAGCAATATAAGCTAAAACAAAAAGTAATGTCCGGCTAGATTGGCAAAAAACCCCTATGTGCGACGGTTCATGCTAGAAATGTTACAAATAATCAACACACCAATAGAACAAAGAATTAATTTTAAAACCGATACAGACAATGTAGCTCAAAATTACAGACATTTAATTTATAAGAATAAGATAGGAAATTGAATAAGTTTAGAAAAATGTAATAGAATAATTTTGTTTCCTGTGTATTATTTTTAATACTTATTTTTCATGTTGTCAATTTTTGTTATTTAATTTAAATTTTGTTTTATAAAAAAATTTGTTTAAAATTTATAAACCTAAGATCCCTGAAGAAGCTGTCCATTGTGGCAGCGAAATATCGGATATATAATAAATTAATATATTTTTCTTAACCTGACCTTAAGCTTGATTTAAAAAAAGGAAGATATAATATTAAAAGGTCGAAAAAAATAGACTAAATAATTTGTGAAATAAAGAGCACGCAGAACGAAAACAGATATCAAGAAGAATCAATAATAAATTTAAGAAGAAATAATAATACACTAGGGAATAAAATATGAATTATAATATTCTTAAAAGGAATCAGGAGACGAGAAGAGTAATAAATAAATATAAAACATTGATACACAGAAACATCAAATTGAAGGCGAATATTACATTTTTAATTCGTTGCCGTAATTCAGGTATAATTCCTAAATTTATTAAGAATTCCACTAAAAATTATTTCAATCTTTTTGAGGAAAATGGACCAAAATTTTTACAAAAATCAATTTCAAGAAATATTTGGATAATGCAAAACAAGATTCTTAGTCTAAGTATTAAACAAAAACACTATATATTAGTAGATAACAAGAAACAATTAGAACATATAGAGTTTAGTTTAAGGAAATATTTTACAGATGATGTAATTAAAGATTTTTTAAGACATGAAGATAGATTAGCTTCAAAACTAAATAGTAAGGTTAAAGATATACACAAGAGAAAGTTCAATCATCTAGTTGAATTACAGAAAAAAGAATTAGGTATTAAATTTAACAAAAAGTGGTTCATAAACAAAACAGATATTGACATTCCAATAGATACACAATGGACTCTTTCATTAGGAAATAAACATGCATTACCCATCACAAAAAAACACTTTCCAGTTATTAAGATGATAGCAGATGGAGAAGATTTTGTTCAGACTATTAGGGGAAGAGAAGAACAGGAAATAGCAAGGACTAGGCTTACTACTATAATTGATGATCATATGAATAAAATGAAATTATCTCATAGAGACAAGTTTATTCTTAACAATGTTAAGAAAACTGAAAAATTTTTGAAAATTAACCGCAACATTTTAATCCTTAATGCAGATAAGGGCAATATTACAGTTGCGATGAATAAACAGGACTATAGTTCAAGAATGAATGATATTCTTAATGATGACTCCACATATAGAATATTGACAAAAGACCCAACGGTTAAATTACAACAGACTAATAATGATATAGTAGATAAACTTTTTAAATTGGAGATAATATCACAATTGGAGAGAAAACATCTTAAAACAACAACTTCTACGGCACCCAAATTATATGGAGTTCCTAAAGTCCATAAGGAATCATTTCCTTTAAGACCAATTTGTTCGAGCATCAATGCTCCATCTCATGAACTTAGCAGGTATATAACAGGAATTCTTAGAAAGATAACAGAAAATTCAGTATACAATGTTAGGAACTCACTTCAATTTAAAGATAGGATTAAAAACATCAAGATAGAAAAGGAGGAGAAGATAATTTCGTTAGATGTAATCTCATTATTTCCTAGTATTCCTATAGATGTAGCCTTAAGTATTATAGAAGGCAAATGGAATATAATTAGGGAACATACGACTATTGAAAAAGAATTATTTTTAAGGATTCTCAAACTTTGCATAGATGATAGTAGATATTTTCAATATAATAGCAAAATATATTCTCAGCAAAAAGGATTACCTATGGGTTCTCCAGCTTCTCCAGTTGTAGCAGATATAGTTATGGAGGAGCTTCTAGATACTTGTATTAGAGGATTAACTACTAAACCAAAAATTTTAACAAAATATGTAGATGATCTATTTTGTATTATTTCAGAATGTGAAATAGAAAACATGTTAAACATATTTAACTCCTTTCACCAGGATATTAAATTTACAATTGAAAAGGAATGTGATCTTAAGCTTCCATATTTAGACACATTAATTATAAGAAAGGGGAATATGTTATTAGTAGATTGGTACCAAAAGCCAATTTCTTCCGGAAGAATTATTAATTATTATTCAAAACATCCGAGAAGAGTTATTATAAATACTGCCAAAAATCTTATAGATAAAGTTTTAAATATTAGCGATATAGTTTTTCATAGAAAAAATAAAATAAAAATCAAAAATATTTTAGAGGATAATAATTTCCCAGGAGAATTGATTTGTAGATTGATTGGACAGTACAAAGGACATAGGGAAGGTAGTGGGACTACAGTTACTGAACCTAAGGTTTATAAGTCTTTAACTTATGTACCAGTGATTTCGGAACGACTGGAAAACTCTAAAGTTTACGACATTAATAATTATAGGATGGCTCATAGGACATATAATACATTAGATAGATTATTTAGTAAAATGAAAGATAGAACAGAGAAATTAGATAGATTTAATATTATTTATAAAATTCCCTGCAAGGGTAAGGATAATGAAATATGTAATAAGGTTTATATAGGTACTACGAAAAACAAATTAAAAACTAGACTAGCAGGACATAGATCTGATCAAAAATACAAAAATATATCTTCTCAAAAAACTGCATTGTCTTCACATTGTGCCAATTTTAGACATACACCAGATTTCGAAAATACAACAGTTTTAAATACAGAAACAAACTACAAACGACGGTTCATGCTAGAAATGTTACAAATAATCAACACACCAATAGAACAAAGAATTAATTTTAAAACCGATACAGACAATGTAGCTCAAAATTACAGACATTTAATTTATAAGAATAAGATAGGAAATTGAATAAGTTTAGAAAAATGTAATAGAATAATTTTGTTTCCTGTGTATTATTTTTAATATTTATTTTTCATGTTGTCAATTTTTGTTATTTAATTTAAATTTTGTTTTATAAAAAAATTTGTTTAAAATTTATAAACCTAAGATCCCTGAAGAAGCTGTCCATTGTGGCAGCGAAATATCGGATATATAATAAATTAATATATTTTTCTTAACCTGACCTTGAGCTTGATTTAAAAAAAGGAAGATATATTAAGTAAATATTTATAAAAAAATATGTATATTTCTGAAGGATTTCGGATAGTCGTAAAAGAAACAAGTAAGAGTGCTATATTCGGCTGTGCCGAATCTTATATACCCTTCACCATTGTGCGAGCAGAATACAGAGCAACTAGAAAAAAACTAAATAATTTTTACATATACATACATACATACATATTTACAATACTAAAAACTTCATTATAAATTTAATTTAAAAAGCGAGAACTGGTAAATATTTTTTTACAATCGTTTTAAGAACATAAAAAAATTAAAAAAAAAGACGGAAACCCGGATTTGAACTTCGCTTTTCATAAGGACCCAAAATAAAAATACTTTATGGGGTGTAGGATCAATATTATGGAACTTACAAACGGAATGACAAAGTTATATATGCCCTCTTACCTTACGACGTGTTAAAGAACAAATTTTCCATTAATTTGAACTCGCGAAGATCTATGGTTCCCGATAAAGCGTATTAAAAAAAAAAAAATATTTTGGCCATAACTTTTCTGTATCTGAACCGATTTTTCCGAAATTTTTAGAAAATATTTTCTTCTAAAGATTTCCAATCTTTCGATATGCAAGGCATATGATAGTCAAAAAATTCAAGTTTTATACAATTTTTGATATTTTTTGTACCACGCCTACTTCTCCGGTTCCGCCCACATTTTGTGGGATGGTGTGTATTGATAACCTAAATGTTTGTACCTAATTTTGGCTCTTGCCGTTCTCCAGAAATACAGAAAAACAAATAAAAAACCAACATGGGATTTTTGGGTAAAATTAGAGGCAGTCTTAGTTTTTGGCTCATATCTCCATCATTTTTGGACCGATCTGGCTGAATTTCAATAGAAAAATTAAACGGAGTATATGTGACATAAATATATAACAACCTAGTCCACATCACTTATGGTGTCTTCGGAAAACCCATTTCAACATACACACGGACAGACGGACAACCGGATTTTAACTTCGCTTTTCATAAGTACCCGGAATATACATATAAACTTCATAGGGTGTAGGATCAATATTGTGGAACTTAAAAACGGAATGACAAAGTTATATATACATACCCTCTTACCTTCGGTGAAGGGTATACAAAGTTCAATCTGGTAACAGTGGCCCCAAGGTTTATTTATAGCAGTGGTCTCGGAAAGCCTGCTTTATTTGCTTGTTTTGTGATACGAACTGTCAAATGTTGATTATTAAACAAGTAAACAAGTTTTTTGTCTGTATCTTTTGTCTTTTTTGCCTCTTATGAACCCCTTTGCTGTTTGACAGTTCGGATCACATAACAACAATAAAAAGCCCTGTAGTTTGTTTTATTGTACAATTGTTGTTATCTCGCGGCTACCTGCTATAAATATACCTTGAGTGGCCCAAAGAACTTTCTACGCTGTCGATTGGAGAGGCTCCTCTAAGAAGAAAGTATTCACTTACAATTTCTTAATAGATCTTAAAGCAAAAGGTACACGCAAAGAAAAAACAAGGTTGTGGTAAACATATTCTAAGAGCAACATATTATGATAAGATTCATGATTGTAGTCACCATATTAAGATTATTATTGAATCATAGTATGACTAAATATACGCGTAATATTACAACATAATATTTTTCCCTTAATCATATTATTATTCTGTTTATCAAATTAAGTTAAGAAGTAATCAAATTATTGTCATGCTAATCATAATAAGTTAAGAACTAATCATATTATTGTCATGTAAATCATAGTATGCTAAGAAGTTATCATATTATCATCATGTTAATCATAATAAATTTAGAAGCAATCATATTATGATACAGCCCCTTTCATAACTGTCATAAAAATACAAAATAAATTAAAATGTTTTTGCATTGATTTTTTTGTGCCTTTTTACAATTTTTCTTAATGTTAAACAAATAGCGGAGTTCAATATAAGGATTACAAAAGAGCAAATGGTAAATCTGTGGTTTTCATGGGCAACCGCGTATGTCCATTTTGCCGATTTTGAGATGTTGATGCCATATTGCCTAATCTTAAACGCTCTTTACATGTTTCATAAAATTTTTGAAAAAAGATGGATCAATTCCGATTTTTTAACGTAATGACAAAGTTTAAAAAGTGCAATACCTAGCCCTTTTGATCTTGAATGGTTTTTCGGCTTTCCTGAAACATTTGTTTTAAGACATACGCCGTTGCCCATGAAAACCACAGAAATATCGTAACACTTTTATAAAATATAACGAAATCTCTGTGTGTTTTGTTGTTTGATTTTACTATTACATCACTAATACCGAATGAACTCCGCTAATACTTTAATTTTTTTAAACTTATTTTTTTATGGGAATTTATCTTTAAATAGTTTAACCGCTCACATATAAAATAAACGACACAACTGCTTCCAAATTATTTTACAAATGGCGCTTACATAATATTATAAGAGTAAAAATAGTTTGATTGCATCTTAAACATAATATGATTAATGTATAGAAAGTTATCATGTTATGGCAATTAAATATCATGATATGGTTGTGAGTAATATAATATGTTTTGAAAGTTATCATAATTTAGTTGTTAGAAAAATAATTATTTTTCGGTCAACAATACTCAAATTTATAACTGCGATCAACATATATATGTTTACAGTTACTATAATATTGTTTATATTAAATAAAAATAACAATTATTTGTGTACGACAACAATATATTGTTACATTAAACATAGCATTGTTGCCGTAACAATGTCCAACCATATTTTTTCTCTGCGTGTATTTATTGTCAATTAAGTCATTCTTTTGTGAATTTACCAAAATATAATAAAACCATGGAAAATAAAAATGTTTTACTAATTTATAAATAACTATAAACTACAAATAATTCTTTAAAAAAAAAGCAAAAGTACTTAAAAAAAATTATTATTGACAACAAAAGATTTCAACAACTCTTCTGTTTTACAGAAAAAAAAAATTCTTTAAAAATAACTTATTTCTTCCTTTAAACAAAATAAAATTTTTTTAATGTTTTTAAATCATGATATCATTCCTTTTAATAATATTATTTATCGTGTACATTTCGCAAAAGTTCAAGGTTAAAATAAAAACCTTTTATTCTCATGGTAAAAAACAGAAAATGTACAAAAACGTTCGACATTATGGCCATAGTTATAATTAAGAGAAAAAACATGTTAGTCCGAAAAAAGCAAAAATCTAAAATACCATCTTTTTTTTTTTTTGCTATTAAATTTTTGGTGATTACTAGTGGATGAAATTGTATGCATTTATTTTTGAAAAGTAAGCGCCTAAAACAAAAACAAATTCAAAATATCGTCGGTTGTTTTTTTAGTTGCCGTATATCCTATGTAATTTGTATCCACATACGACAATTAAATAATCAACCGACGATATGTAAAAAGTGAAGTCAAATTGCAAAAACACATCTTGAACCACTAAATCACAGTATTAGGACCTTAAAAATTTTGACAAATATTTTAGAAGAATAAAACAACAGTACCTTAACTAACAGCATTTTTTTATTAATAAAATATTTTTCCATTCACTGTTTACAATCGCACTCCCTGTTTTAAGAAGATCAGAGTTCAGTATTAGTCTTGCAAAAGTGCAAGTGCAAAATATCGTAGCTCTTTTGTTAAATCCAACAACAAAATATGTATACAGAGTTTCCGTTAGATTTCATTAAAGTGCTACGGTATTTTGCATTTGCTGTTTTGCAAGCCTAATATTGAAATACTCTTATATTTTTGCATTGCATTCCGAATGGAAAGTATGCGTCGAGAAAGTGTTTTTGTATAGGATTTTTCTTTTTTAGTAAAAAAAAAAACTTTTGACCTGAAAGTTTATAACTAGGCTGATTCCCTTATTGGACCACTTGAAGATATTCCGTTCTATTACCTCAACGATTGCTTAGAATCGAGAAGATTTGCCATCTTTCTGGCAATATTTTGCCATCTGGGGAAAATATTTACATGAATACTTGCCCTAGGGCATACTTCATGGTGATTCTTAACCACTAGGTGACAAATAATGCGTTTATCAACCGCCCCCGAGTGTGAACGCATCCAGCTCAAACAGGTAATAGTTTGAGTGCATCACCCGGCAAGATTATACACTCGCCCCTTGTTTAGGTGCAGGACCTTTCTAGCCCCTGTTGCTTTTGTAAAATTTGTAGGAGCACCTATGGATGATCCTCCCTCAGGCCTACAGCTCTCACAAGTAGTGAAAAATTAGCACTAAAGAAGGATTTTCAGAATATCCCTTTCAGCGTCTTTGGCTAGTAAACCACAGCCACCACGTGAAGCACGAAAATATCTTTTCAACTAAAAAGGGAAACTTCCTCAAATTCAATCTTCCTGAAAGCTAGCAAGCATTTCTCGCAAAAAGCATGCTAACGGAGGCCCCAACCAACGAAAAAAGGAAACTTCCTCAAATTCAATCTTCCTGAAAGCTAGAAAGCATTTCTCTCAAAAAGCATGCTAACGGAGGCCCCAACCAACGAAAAAGGGAAACTTCCTCAAATTCAATCTTCCTGAAAGCTAGAAAGCATTTCTCGCAAATAGCATGCTAACGGAGGCCCCAACCAACGAAAAAAGGAAACTTCCTGAAATTCAATCTTCCTGAAAGCTAGAAAGCATTTCTCGCAAAAAGCATGCTAACGGAGGCCCCAACCAATAGTCAGTCCTGTGCCATTCCACCGGGGGCTACTGACAGCCGTGGTACCAGATAGGATCTCTGGTCAGCCACGATCGCAAGAGATCGTGAAGATCTTCTAAGATCTGTCAATTTTAGATTTTTGCCGAATCCCAGGTATGACTGCCCCTAATTTCCTTGGTGGATGTTACACCAAAAGGGGAAATATCCTTAAGATAATTCCTACAAGCAACTTTCTGTACTTTAAAAATTTTGGGGTAAACTTTATTTTTAAATAATTTTTAATTGGTTCCCACTTGTGGCCGAGCGTTGTCATTATCCATGAGTTTTTTGTCAATGCTCGCTGCAAGATAATACAGAATATTTCCTTGATGCCATGTTTGCCATATGGACTTTGAAAGCAGGCTTTGTAAAATGAGTTTTGCCGGAAATTGATGGGATCCTTTTGTATCTTAAGATTACTTTTTAATAGTGAAGACATCATTTATTTTTACTGGATCACGCGATCAGTCGCTTAAACGTAATTATTCTAAAATAACTTAATTACGAGCGCTAGCTTACTAAAAGAACTGCAGAAACTAAATATTGAAGCTACTAAAGCTACTATGTAGACATTGAAACTAGAGATTCAATAGTACATTTTAGTAAATTTAGTCTACTTTTTTGGTACGAATACGAATTCATAACAATATTTTTTTATTATTTCTTCAATTTCTTTAGGTTGAAGTTGTTATTGATAAAAAAATTTTCGTATTGTAGGCAAATGTTGTATTGAAAAGACACTTCGTTGGGAATGTCACCATAATAGTCGACAAAACTAGTGACTTGGAGACACTTGCACACAGGCTTCCTTCAGGATATTACAATATAAGATAAAAGGTGGTGTTCCACAAAGAAGGGTTCCGATTCGCCCATGTGCGACATACTAACCATTTCGATATTTTCAGTTGATACATGATTTGTTCAGGCCGCGCGTGACCCCGTAAGTTGCTTCTTGTCAACTTATTGACTATCTTGGTCAAGTGGAAAAATGATTGAAAAATTGGCAAATTGTAGTAAACATGAAAAGTAAACACGTTACGCAGAGGACATTGTCCACCTGCACTGAAAAAATTTTCTTCACAGATCCAATGAAACTTACATTAAAATTCAACCTATGTAACCCTTCATTGGGTTAATGAAGGATTAATAAAATCAATGACATTTGTCATTAAACTAATGCAAAATTTTCATTGATTTTATGAAACATTTCATTAATCCAATGAAGGGCTACATAGATTGAATTTTAGTGTAAATTTCATTGGATCTGTGAAGAAAATTTTTTCAGTGTGTCAAACTAAAAAGTGTTGCAATACCCCAGTCGGATTTTGTTGGATACCTTGGTATACATTTGGATAGACGGCTGACTTGACGTCGACATAAGAAACCAAGAAACTTCACATGAAGTTAACTACCTCAAGACTTCACTGCTTAATTAGTAGGGAGATCGATTATTCGACTTTTTTAAAAAAAAGGTTATCAAATAAAACGTAAATTTTAATAAAAACGAAGCAATTCACCATACATATGACTTGACAAACACACATTTTGTATCCGTTTTGAGTTTTCTTATAAACAAGACAAGCATTTTTCGTACAAACATAATTTTTTATGACAACATTTAATGAATTGACTGACAGTTTCAAATAAAATTGCCACTCAATCTATTGATCTTTAATTGAATTCTTTTTAACCATTTAACTAGTGCCAACTAATGCCTGATGTACATACATATATAATAGGGTATTTAATTAATGGATGTTTTGCATTAATCGATTAATCGCGTGAATAATTATTCGAGGTAAAAATTCAATCGAATAATAATCGAATAATTTTATATTATTCGGTTAATCGAAAATTTTAATTTCGTCTAGTTTAGAAGTTTAAAAATAAGACCAAAAGTTTTATTTTTTAACATAAAAATTTTATTAAAAAAGTAACAACAATTTAACATAAGGTGGTTTATGTAATAAAAGCGGACAACTTTTTAAATTAAAACAAGTAAAAAAGTATAGTCGGTCGGGCTTGACTATACCCTACACCACAGTATTAAAAAACACATCATGCTTATATGTCCATATAAATATGAATTTATCAATGTGTATAAAACTCATTAAAATTGGGTTAAAAGTTTGTGAGGGGCAGAAATTGCCCCTACCTCCCCTTGTGGTCCTATTTTTGAAAACCTGTATAGCTTATGTGTCCATATAGATATGGATATATCTATGTTTTGAATTTCATTAAAATCGGTTTGAGAGGCAGAAATTGGCCATATATCCCCTCGTGGTCCTATTTTTTTTAAAATACATCCCTTTTTTGTCCATGAAGATATGGTTTTATGTAAGTTTTAAATTTCATTCAAATCGGTTTGATAGTTTCTGAGAGGAAGAAATTTCCCCCTATCTTCCGTCATGGTCCTACGATTTGGCCCATTTTCAATAGGCTTAGTCATTGTGTCAATAAGAACCAATGTCCCAAATTTGATCAAATTATCCCCAAAATTGCGACCTGTACTTTGCGCACAAAGTTACATGGACATTCATCCAGCCAGCCTGCCTGCCAGCCGGACGAACATCGTTAGTTCGACTCAGAAAGTGATTCTGAGTCGCTTTAAGGTGGGTCTAGGACCAATGTTTTAAGGCGTTACACACATCAGCACAAATGCATAATACCCTCTCAACTATTGTGTTGTGGGTATAAAAAGCATCACAAGAAAAGATTCTTTCACTTACTGTTGTCGTTGGAGAGATTGATTGTGGTAACAGTCTGTACTAAACATTCTAAAAAATTAATTATTCTCAAACTCTTTACTTTCAGTCTTTGCACTATACTATATTTTAAAAATGATTACTCGAAAGAAATATTCCTGAGTTATAAAAGGGTATTTTAACCGTACCGGCTTGTTTTCTTCCAATAAAGGAAAAAACTAATACTGTAAAAAAACAAATATAAAATAAGCAATTTTAAATTATTCGAACAGTTAAGCGCCCAAAATTAATCGTTTAATCGAACAAGGGTTTAGCGTTTGAATACCCTAATATATAACGAAAATCGTTTTGGAAACATGTCATAAAATTTTGCCGCGCAATGTGCGTGTAAGTTTATACCCCACTTTTATCCAATTTTACTAATTTCAACGGGGTTTTTAGGGTTTTCCCATCTATAATAATAGGCAAACAAATATTTGAAAAAAAATATGTATCCAAAAAAAGTATGCAAAAATATGAACAACCAAAAACAAAAAGTCTAAATCGGATAAATAACTTTGTATTTGAAGGTTCAAAAAAACATCATTTTGCATATAACACCACCCCCTAGTAATTACTTTAGCACGAATAAATAAAAAAAATAATAATAATTAATAAGCAATTTATCAAAAACTAAAAATTTAAATAATAGACCAGAAAAACACCAAAAGATTATTTTTTTTAAATCTCCTACTGCCATTTTTATTCTCTTCCAACGTTCCCTAAAAAGAAGGGGGGAAAATTGCGCAACAATATTTTAACTAAAAAATTTTATATTGAGGGAATTTAAAATTTGAATAGTTAAATAAATAAATAATATTATTAGTTTTTGGATAAATATTTGTTGCTTTATATTTATTGTTTATTTAAAGATTCTACAAGCAAAAGCAAAAGTAGAGAAGAGCAATGACCGCTGATGATGTTATTTCTTCTATCTAATTACCTTGATGATAATGATGATGATGACGATGATGTTAAATGGTTGTTGTACGTGTTAGTGTAGTCATGATTGTAGATGAAATAAATTGAAACAACAAAAAAAAAATCACCTTTCTCTCAAGAATAAATTGTTATATTAAAATGGGAATTTCAGTATCAAAAATTTCTAGCAGAATTGACTCTCTATTTATTTAACTATTAAATATACTAGACTTTAATTGAAGTGTTAATAAACTAACACTTACACATGAACATAAAAAACACTCATACAATGTACTGGTCGCAATTAAATTAATTTTTTTTATCAACTATTTTATAATTACAGCAAAACAAATAAAAAAAAAACAAAACAATTGCTATTACAATTACATGCATTACCATTGTAATTGTTTTTACTATTTTTTTTTTGCATTTTATTCTATTTTCATTCTCCTTTTTGTATGAGAGCAATTGAGAATTTTTCATGTTTTTTGTTAGATTTCAAACTCATTTGTTTTACGATGATCATTGTCAAGATCATTGCCATGTGATCGCCATGAGATAGATGCATCATTGCAATAACAAATGGCAACTTGTTCTCCTCTAAAGCTAGAAATGAGTGAATGAGTGCAACAAGGCATGATGAGATTAATTCAATTTATTGCAATTGCAATAAATTGTCGTTAAATGAAATGCAAAAAAAAATTCATTTAATTTTTTGTATTGAAAGAGGTACAAGCCAATCAGAAACATCTAAATCAAATGAAATTGTAAATTTACACTCTTTTGTCTTATTTTAGAATTATTTCTCTAGCTTTAGCAGAACCATAAAGGAGTTTATTCAAATGATTTGAAAAAAAGGATTTTAGAATTTTGACGCTCAAAAAGTTAAACTTAAAAAATATGCATAAAAATGATTGAATATGCCTTCCAAAGCATATGTGGAATTCGCAAAAACCTCTTTTTCTTGTTTTTATACCCTTAACCACAGGTGGAAATGGTTTAAATAAGATTGACATTTTGTTTGTAGTTTCTACAGCCTTGATGTCAGACCCTTTAAGGTGTATATATTCTGGATCCTTATAAGTGCCGCAGAGATGATTTAACGATGCCCATCTTTCCACTTGTATTTTGAAATGGGTTTCCCGAATATGGTTGTTTTAAATTTATGTTACATATTCTCCGCTTAAGTTTGCTACTGAAAAGCACGATTGCATATAATTTTTGGCATAAAAGCCATCTCCAGTTGTTGTTCGTTTTTTATTTTTTTTTTCTTTGAATGTTGTTGTTTCTTTTTTAATTTGAAGGTAAGGGGTACCCCTTTTGACACATAACAAATTCATATGTGATTTTAAACAAAAAAAGTACTCAAAAAATTTTAATTTCTTAATTATTTTTGATAATGTGTGTTAGTGACTAAATGATCTAAGACGCTGCATTCGTTGGGTGAAGGGTATTAAAGATTCGGCACAGCAGAAGCAGCAGTCTCACTTGTTTTAAAAACACTTTTTTGATTCAGTGAAATCGTTCACTTTTGAAAAAAAAATTACCACCTGGCCCTCGATGTCGATCAACAACTTAAGCGAGCGGTAACAAGTCACACATTATCGTTCTGTTAATCGGCCTACTAACTATCGACCTGTCGGTCAACAGTACTTACGTTTCTTACGAAATCTATTTATTCACAATTTCCTAAAAATAAGTCAAACACTAGTTTAAACATAAAATTCGGCACAACCTGTAAGCAAAGGCATAAAAATACAACTCTGTGCTACAAATAAAGCAATTAACAAAACAAAGTAGTAAACAAAAAATAAACACAGCAGTAAGCAAATATTGGATAGAGTTTTGCAAGGCGAAGCTTTACGCTTGTCTGCAGGAACCAGAGTCTCTGGCGGCAATCGAACCCGCAACCCCGGCGCTGATAGACTAGCTCACTACCAACTAGCCTAACGGGGCACTTGACTGCAGGCAAACTCAGTACTATAACAAGAGTAACTCGTACAAAAACCACAAGCAATTTGTTTTTGTAAAATAATTGCACAATGTTTTTTGACATCCAATAGTTATAAAGCTAAAATAAAAAGTTATCAGCAGGGCTTTTAAGACCTGTAAAGAATTCGACCTGGAATTTTGTGGAATTTTGCAGAGGGCAGAACGCAAAGAATTCTGATGATGAGAATGTGGTTAATCTCGAAACGTAAATTCAACCCGAGTTCGAGCCTCAGCTCAGCCAAGAATAAAAATTATGAATGAATTTTATTTAATTTCATATTGTAAAATTCCTTTCTTCAGTAGAAATAATTTAATGAAAAATAAATTTGATGAACTCAAGCTATAATAAATATCAAATTTTCAAACTACATACATAATTTCATTAGTGGTGTTGTTTTAAAAGAATAAAATAAAAAAATATTAAGTGTTGGTGCCTCTGCCAAAAACCACAACACAAGTGATTGATTTTAAAATTTGTGGTCGCTTGATTTTTCTTAGTGAAGCCGGTCTTTGTTATACCATATAGGAGAAGATCCTTGCGCCCTGTCGAAGGCCGGCTATGCTTTGGAGTTTGTAAACATGTTGTGACGGGCCCGCCGCACGCCTCATGATCGCCCGCTGGACGCGCTCCCGCGTTTCACTCAATAGAAGTTTAGCACACAAATTATTTGTTTATAACCATCCCTTGCAATAAAATTATTTCTCAATGCAAAATTCAAAAACATTTAAGAAATGAACTAAGTCCCCAAAAATTAATTTAGAGGTTGTGAAAACTCACAAAAATGGTTAGCAACACTAAAAAAATAATTTCGATTTGTTCAGAACCGACTGAAAGAATTAGAAATAAAATTGCTTTCGCATCGAAAAAGTTTTCGATCATGACTGCCAAAATAAGCCCCCAGGTCTGAATACGAACCGCTTTTCGCACATTCATTTGCGGTTTGACATTATAGGCGGCATGAAATAACCCCCCAAAATATAACTCCCCAAAAAAATAATGAAATAACCCCCCAAAAGCTTGTTCAGAGAACAACAAAAACGATTTTTGGGGGGTTATATCATTTTGTTTGGGGTGATATTTCACTTTTTTAATTGGGGTATTATTTCATATGAAATTATCCCTCAAAAACTCATTATGAAATAAAGCCCCAATATATTTTTTGGGGGATTATTTCATTTTTAAATTTATAATGAAAATGTTTTTGGGCGCAAGTATTTATCCACTTTGGTATACAGAACACCGGCTTCGATAAATAAAGCTGGCATGCATAGCCGGCCTTCGGCCGGGCGCAATGGTTTTTTTCTATATGGTATACCAAACACCGGCTTCGCTAACTAAAGCTTCTCTGCGTAGCCGGGTCGAGTCGGTATTTTTATACTATTGAGGAGAAAATACTGGCGCTATGCAGAGAAGCTTTAGCTAGCGAAGCCGGTGCTTATTATACCATAGAGGAAAAAGTCATTGCGCCCGGCCGAAGGCCGGCTAAGCAGAAAAGCCTTAGTTGGCGAAGCTTGTGTTTGGTATATCATACCATGATATATATCGCGTGATCCTTTAAAGCAAAACTGTATAATTAAATGTATTACATATATTGGGCCTTTATTTCATTTCAGAAATTGTGGTTTTATTTCGTATGAAATAAGCTCAAAAAAATTAGGGAATTATTTAATTTATGTTTGGGGCGTTATTTCATTACGTTGGGGGCTAATTTCATATTCAAAAAATGGGGCTTTATTGCATATGAAATAAGGCCCCACGCATTGGGGGGTTATTTCATTATTTTTTTGGGGGGTTATATTTTGGGGGGTTATTTCATGCCGCCGACATTATAATCTTGAAAAGGTGGACAAGAGAACGAACACAAATAAATAACCAGAATCAATAGCCTTGATCCCATAAAAGCTAACAGAAAACTTTGTTTATTGCTTCCTTTATAAAGGCGATCTTTGCTAAAGCCAACATAAAGAATATTAAAAATAAAGGCGATTAACAGAGGATGCCGGAGCCTTTCGTTCCTTGTGCCATATATTATTTTGATATTAACTTTTATTAAAGATTTTTTTTGTCTTATTTATGATGAGAGTTATGTTAGGGGCTTATATGGGATCTATGGTCAATTCTGGACCTACTCCACAAAACTTTGCCGGGAAATAAAAGCTATTGTACAAATCGTTTCACCATATTTTACATCAATATTAACTTTTATTAGGAAGTTATGACATTAAAAACTACTGTTGGGAGGGGTGTTTGTATAGAAGCTGTGGTTAAATATTGACCAATTTGACCGATATTGACATTTGGTAGGTTTTAGGGTATTCATTTAATCGGTTAATCGCTCGATTAATTAATCGAGGTTTTGGTTTAATCGGTTAATAATCGGTTAATTTTGTTATTGATCATTTAACTGATTAATAAAGTCTTTTTATAAATTAAGTAATTTCAATAAATAAAAATGAGAAATTATTTATTATTTGGAGTTTATTAGTAAAAAAACAAGTAAGAGTGCTATATTCGGCTATGCCGAATCTTATATACCCTTCACCATGATGAGATAAGAACAAAAAGTTATATAAATAAATAACGTTCTTTAGATGGGTATAATTGAGCCACGCCAACTTTTCATTTCGTCATGCCAAAGAATATAAAAAAACAAAAAATGTATATATGTACCTAAGCCCGTTTCCTCTTTTGCCAAAGTTGATGTTTGAAATTCGTTTTGTAATCTTAAAATCGTTTTTTAGAACATAAAAAAATTAAAAAAAAATTATGAAAAAAACTCTTTTTGGGATTCGAACTGGCAATATCATCAGTCTCAGGAGAGAACTTCACAACTCGGCTACGAATGCTTTTACTGAAGAAGCGTTAAATTAAAATATATTGAGTCTATGTGTTTGTTTCTTTATTCCCTGCAAATAATAGGACTAGTCCAAACACGCGTGTAAAGAGTACCCGAAAGGGACCAGGACTAGTCCAAAAGTAACTCAAACGTATGGAAAAAACATGGTCGATTTAACATTACGATGTCCTAGGACAGTTTTAAAACTACTCCATGGTATATAAAGATAGGTTATATGGTCCTCCCCTAGGACATCGTAATGTTAAATAGACCATGTTTTTTCCATACGTTTGGGTTACTTTTGGACTAGTCCTGGTCCCTTGTGGACTACTCTTTACACGCGTGTTTGGACTGGTCCTATTATTTGCAGGGACATTACAAATAAAATCCACCACTTATAGTGAAGGGTATAAAGAAACAACAAAAAAACCACATTACCAACACTGTATTACCATAGCCACTGCATGACCGTCAAAACCGAAATTGAATTGGTTTGTATGGTATGCTTATGTCGTTTTGGTAATATAGTGTTGGTATGGTAATGTCACGTCTAATTGGACCTTTAAAGGAAAAAATTTGAGGTAGTCGTGTTTTTTTACTCATACCTCAGCTATTTGTGGACCGATCTTGCTGAATTTCAATAGCAAACAATTCCGGACCAAATGTGACATAAATGTTTAATAAATAATAATATGGGGTCTTCGGAAAATCCATTTCAACGGACAGACGGACATCGTTAAATCAACTTCGCTTCTCATAAGGACCCAGAATATATATAGTTTATAGGGTCTAACATCAATATTAAAGAAATTACAAACGGAATGACAAACTTATATATACCATTTTCACCACCTGTTGTGAAGGGTATAAAAACAATAACATACCAATTCTTGTACTAAAACGAGTAAACAAAAAAAAATGCATAACCATAGTATACGTACATATTTTCAATATACATTTTGTATTTATTAAAAAATATTCTGCGAAATCATTTTATTTCAATAGTTTAAGGAGATCTTATAGATTTGATAAAACTTGACATGGAAAAAATTCTTTCAATTATCGTAGATGCTGGAGAAATCGAAAGCAACCCATAATATAAAATTTCTAATTTCTCACTCCTTTTACTGAATTTTTCTAAACATATAAAATCTTCCATTATACCACTAGAGTCCTGTTTTAATTTTTTAAATTTTTTCACAATTTTTCGGCTAATTATAATGTTGTGTTAATAACGAGAGTTTCTTTTGTTGGCAGGTCAGGTCATCTTACTCATCCTGGCAAAGCTCAGTACCGAGCATTCTGCAAATAAGCTAATTTCCGAATTCCTTAATTTTTGTTCTTGAACTGTATTTTAAGAATGAATTTCTAAAAGCGAGTTGCTCTGCAACTGACGTTTTGGAACTCACCCATAATTAAAAACACAAAAAATTATGGTTTAATACTACAAAAAATTAAAAATTTTGTGCCATCGTTAATCGACTGAAGTTATTCGGTTTAATCGTTAATCCAAAAAAAAGGCAATTTTAAATTAACCGATCAGTTAATCGGGAAGTAATTAATCGTTTAACCGATTAACGCTTAACGCTTAACCGAATGAATACCCTAGTAGATTTATTTAGGTTGTAATAAAATATGTTTGGTCCAAATTTAGTCTTTATACCAACATTATAAGATAAGACTCTATTCCGAAAATAACTTTATATGGGGACTCAGAGAAATTATAGACCAATTTTTAACTTTTTCAAAACATTTGGCCTGTGGAGAATTAAATTCTTTATACCAAATTTGATCAAACTATCATCAAAATTGCAACCTGTTCTGTGCGCATAAGGTATACATGGACAGACAGCCAGACGGACATCGTTAGACCGCCTGAAAAAGTGATTCTGGGTCGATCTGTATACTAACGGGTGGGCCTGGAATCAATATTTTTAGGTGTTTCAAACAGTGTTCGAAAATAAACAGAACATTATTAAGCGTACGTCCCACACAACCTGAAACGCATTAACTTGTGCTGGAACCCTATCGATATTTCTTCCTATCGATATTTATAGA
This sequence comes from Pollenia angustigena, assembly GCA_930367215.1. NCBI lineage: Eukaryota > Metazoa > Arthropoda > Insecta > Diptera > Polleniidae > Pollenia > Pollenia angustigena. The sequence goes on along the minus strand of OV884058.1, from coordinate 231,707,783 downwards.
TAGTTCAGATTTCACTATCGATATATCGATATTACTATCGACTGATTGTTTGTACTCAAGTAGGAAAACTTTAACTAGTTTTTTATCAGGGTAAAGTTCGTTTTTTTATCACTTTATTGAACGTATGAGACGGATGCACGTTATTTAAGATGACAGTTTTTAAAAATTGTGATGCTCATAAGCACCTTTCTGAAGGAGCCAAAGAAACAGGGACTATAAGATATTTTATTGCCACTTTAGATAATGTTCTAAATTGGATTTAATTCTCAACCCAAAAGGTAATCAATCCAGCACACTTTTCCCCTAATGGTCGTTCATTGTTTTATCCTTTGCTCGCAATTTCAATTGAATTTTTATTGGATTTTTTTACAACATCATAAAACTATCTGACAGTTCAGTCCCTATGTAAACATATAAAAATTTCGGAATAAAGGCCTTAGTTAGTAGTAAAAAAAGCAAAGCTAAGCAATCCATGCCACCTGCCATTCTTGTCGTTTGTGTTCATTTCTGTAATTCTGCGCGAATTAATAAGAGCAAGTAAAAACTTGCGGCAAAAAACTGAGTGTGTATAGTTGCTGACAGATGCCTTCATAGCTGTATTTTAAATAATAATAATATCGACATTGTTATTTTTCCTATCGATATTTTCGATATTTGAAGACTATCGATAGTACTATCGATAGTTTCCCAGCACTAGTATTAATAGCATTTATAACTTTTTTCAAGAAAGTGAGTAGTGTTCTGTTCTTCGTTATAAAACAGAACAATTGGAGTGACTCTGTAAACATTCATTATATTTTAATGTTCTATAGCGTTTTTTACATTGATAACAGAATGAGTTAAAAAAATTTTAGACCACAGCTCCAATAGGTTGTGTGTACATGTTTTATTGGTGTCAAAATTTTGTATGGCTTTTTATTTTTGTTAAAAAAAAATTGTTTTACCAGCCAAAAAAGCGCTAAGCAAAACTAAAACGAACGAACATTAATGTGCTGAATAGAACACAACGAAGTTTGTGGTTTGAAAAAACAGAACGCACTAAAATGTTCGCATCTTTTTGTTGAATTGGATAAGTACAGTATTATTTTTGTGCTCGTGAGAAACGTTTTTTTTTTTTTTAATGATTTACTACACAAACACTTTTAGCGTTTGTGTTTTTTACATAACTAACGAACCGAACTCTAAGGGACAGTATACAATGTTTGTTTTCGAGCACTGGTTTCAAACAGCAGCACAACAAACGCATAGTAGATACCCCCTCAAATATGGTGGTGTGGGTGTAAAAAGTAAAAACAAAATAAAATAATTTTTGCAGCTTAAGTTGTTCTTGATTTAACGTCGAATTATTTAATGAAAAAAGTACACAAAAAACTTAAAAAACTTTTTTGATTTAAAACTTACAGATTAATCTACACATCCCCAAAAAAAAGGTCAACGAAGGTCATGAGTTAAACTTAATTAAAAAGCAAAGAAATAAATAACACTTCTTGTTTTCTTTTTAAAAAATAAGAGGAAAGCATTCTTTAGAAGTATCTGTTTTACGCTAAGAAGAATTTCTACTCTGTGGAGGAAATAAATGGCCTTAGAACGTTACACAATCACTGTTTGAAAAAAGTAACAAGTGAGTCTAAGTTCGATAGTATAAGTGAGCGTTAAGTTTTGAGCAAAAGAGAGATTGCATTTGAAACTCATCTTTCTTTACGAATATTGTTCTAAAGAAAAGCAAATGTTCTATAAAATGCCAACATTACAACAAGTTTGCTTTGAACCTAAAGAAGTTACCATTAGAAAAAGCTGATCTTTTTTTTTTCTAAAAATTTATACTCTCCCTCTTATTTTCTTTTTTGTGTTTTTTCTCTGGATTCTATAACAAGAACTTTAACACCAATACATTTATAGTCAACAAGCAGAGTTGATTTTAAACGAAATGTGAGCGCAGAACATTTAAGTGAGTTTTTTGTTGTTGTTGCTGTTGCTTATATTTCGTTTAGAACACCTGAGGCCTCAATGACTCTTTCTCCCCATACAAATACAGCAAAACTACAGAAAAAAAAGCGAAGAAGTGGCAGGCAGAAGAAAAGGAACATTTTGTTCAAGTGAGTGTTTGCTTCTTGCTGTGTGTTTGTGTGTAAATTTTGTTAGTATTGCGTGTAGGTAAGAAAAAGTCTAACCATATTATATTGTTATTATTATTGTTATTATTTGAGCTGTTGAGTTTTTACTGCCGCTGCTGCTGCCACTTTCAGAAGTCTCACACGGCTCGACATTGAAGTTGCGATACGACTCATCCGTGAATCAGTTTTCCGTAAGCAACAACGCGATCGAGACACGGTAGCGTAAATAAAAATTCTAAAATAAAAAAGATACACACGACCAAAAAAAAAAAAAAAACACACACAAAACCAACCACAGAAAGAAAGTTTACACAAAATGTACTAAGCTCTAAGTAAGACTTGTTAATAGAAAAAAGTGTCTGTGTTTTTTATGTTTGAAAAGTAAGAAAAAAAATGTTAAGAAAATAGAACATATTTGCTAACTAAAAGAAGTAAATTAGAAAAATTAAACAATAGAAAAAATTTTATTTAAAAATAAAGATTAAAAAGAAAAAGACTGTTAGAAATAAAAAAGGAATATTAATGATTATAAAAATATTTATATTAAAAAAATATATAAAAAAAAATAAATTTATAAAATACAAATAAAAAGAGTTTTTTTTAATTTGCATTTAAAAGTGTTGAAAAAAAATCAGAATAAAAATTAAAAATCTTTTTTTGGATTAATTAAATAATAAACACCACACAAATCTTCAAAAGTAGGATAATAAAACAATTTATGGATTAAATGGATTACAATTATGGATTTATAGCCTTAACAGTAACAATGGTAAGTCTATAAAACAAAAGACTTAAGTAACAAACTTTTAAGTTTTATCTTTCGTTTAAGAAACAAAAGACTTAAAAGACAAACTTTCAAACATTATGATTATGACTAAAAACTTTTAAGCAAACAAAAGAGCTTTATAATTAATAATGAGTAAAAATTTAAAAAAAAAACATTAGTTCTTTCTATTCTTTATTACATAATCTTTATTTTTTGGTTTTTATTTTGTACACAATATTCTATTTCTATTTCATTTCATCTAGTCAATTAATAACAAATGAATAGAAATTTATTAATAAAAATATTTTACAAAGTCATGATAAGGGGTTAGACAGACAAGCAATTTCTAACAACCACAACTTAACTACGACACCATCATCATTATTATCATTTTCGCCAGCGCCTTAATCATCAATATTTTACTTGTTTATTATTTGTTTATATATATTTTTTTTTTCGTTCAATCTTTTATACTAAATTAGAAAAACTGCTTAGAAAACAGGTTCTGTTGTGCAAATTACGTTTTTTGTTTTATTATTTAAACGTAAAGCTAAAACAGCTTTTAAAAACCTTGACTTTGACTTGAAATGACTGTTTGTTTTCTCATGTGTTGAATACTTTTAATTTTAACTGAAACAAACAATAACAACAAATATAAGCAAATTGTATGGAACAATAAAAAAAATAAGCTGTTTGTAAATATTTCGCATCCCTAATTGCTCAATTTGTTGAAACGTGTGCGTACTTTTTTTGGCGTTTTGGGAATGGGAATTTAACAACAAAAAATATACACAAAAAGAGGAGTAGAGCTTTTTGTTTAATAAATCACAGCTCGTCAGTTTGTTATAATAAAATTATTGAATATGAAATTATTGAGACACGTGTATTGAAATAATCTATTCAACTTCAAAAGACAATTATAATTATTTTTAATGGAGGGTTTTTTATTAAGAATTAAATGATTTATTATTCTCATTATTTTATACTGAATTCTTTATTAATTTAAATAAAAGCTTTTTGTTTTTATTTTATTAATTAAAAGAAATATTTTTATTTAAATCCCATAATTTAAACAAAATGTTTAAAAAAATATTTATTTATTGACCAAAATAAAAAATAATATCGGGCGATTTTTTAAGAGCTATAGGAAAGTTAAAAAAAAACACATAAAATTCAGAAAAATGCATGAAATCTTTATTTCAATCGATAGTACGGTCCATATAATTTAATGTTTGAAGATTATTTCATGCAAATGTTGACCGTGACTCGAATGGTCCATCCGTTTAGTCCAATTTTGGCATACACTTTCCAACATTTCGGCCGGTATCTCATGAATAAATGCTTCAATGTTGTCTTCCAATGCGTCAATTGAAGCGGGCATGTGTGTATAGACATGAGCTTTAACATAGCCCCACAAAAAATAGTCTAAAGGCGTTAAATCGCACGATCTAGGTGGCCAATTGACCGGTCCCGAACGTGAAATAAAATGTTCACCGAACTCGCCTCTCAATAAGTCCATTGTTAAGCGTGCACTGTGACATGTGGCACCGTCTTGTTGAAACCACATGCAATGCAAGTCAAGCTCTTGCATTTTGGGCAAAAAAAAGTTGGATATCATCTCACGGTAGCGCTCACCATTCACAGTTACGTTACGATTTGCATCTTCTTTGAAGAAGTACGGTCCAATGATGCCACCAGCCCATAAACCGAACCAAACTGTGACTTTTTCTGGATGCTTCTGGCTGATCTTCACTCCAAAATCGACAATTCTGCATATTAACGTACCCATTGAGCCAAAAATGAGCTTCGTCGCTGAACACAAGAAGTGCGCGATGAACTTTCTTAACAGAGCACGCATTTTGATAATAAAATTCAATAATTTGCAAGCGTTGTTCGTTTGTAAGACGATTCATGGTTTAATTATAAACCAAACTAAAGATGTTGGACAGTGAAACAAAACACGAAATGTGCGTCAGCTGTTTAAACGAGTGTTGCCAAAAAGACAATAGCTAAAAAATCACCCGATACTTGTAAAATCAGCAAGTTTGTGTAAACTATAGCTGCCTTACTGAACGCATATTTCTGTGCTGTGCCGTACAACAAAGTCACATCTTCCTTAAGGCAGACGGGCGAACTTTGAACAAGTCTGGGATTTCTAAAGTCACCTGTTTCGGAGCTGCTATGCAAACAAACGCAACTAAAGCATTACTTAAAGTAACGATGCCTTTGCATGGTGCATGAATTTGATTGACAATGTTATTAAGTATAGTTGATTGACTTAAACACTGCTTTGAGGTTACATACAGAGATTTTGGAAGGCAGTTTATATTGTTAATACAAATTTGTGCAAAATGTCTGTATTATTACAAAAATATTGATATTAAATTTTGGGTTTAATAATTTTTAAATTGTTTATCCTTGATATTGGCACAAATTTTAAATTTACACTAATTTGTAATTGCTTAAGTGTTACCATTTTTTTATTGATACACCTATGCAAAATTTGATATTAAGTTGGTGTGAATGAAATAAAAGAGCTTTGAGCTCGAGGTCCTTGGTGTGAATGTTTTTTTGCGCATATTCTAAGATTTATCAAACTAGATATATGCAGTCTTATGGCTAAAAAAATGGAAACAGATTCAGATGGATACCTGACGTAGGCCCATCTCCATGGTGGATCTTTTTCTGCACAAAAGATCCTCTGGGTCGGGGTGCACATGGCCCTCACGTGTATATATAAACAATGCATTTACTAACCGCCCCTTTATGTGAGCGCAACCAACACTCACAGTGCCCCGGTAGGCTAGCTAGCTAATAGGGTGCTAGTCTATCAGCACCGGGTTTGCGGGTTCGATTCCCGCCAGACACCCTGGTTTCTTTCCTGCAGACAAGCGTAGAGCTTCGCGGGATTAACTTTGGGAATTTAAAAAAGATAGCATGAGCCGTATGAACTCAGACTTATGTTCTGCTTTTAAAATTAAAAATAGTCTTGAGTGTGAAATCCGGCAAAAATTACACACGCTGTAGCTATTTAGCCTCCGCTGCTTCAGGAATCGCCAGCAGTATCTGGGTTGTAGTAACAACACTTCGGAGTAGTCCTCCCTAGGGACGCATTCTCCCACAAGTGGTGAAAAATCAGCCCTTTTGTAGGTTAATCAGTAATACTCCTTCCCGCTTCTTTAGGTTCAAGACCTCCACGTGATCCCCGAAAGTATCCCTTCGTCAAAAAGCACTTCCATTGAACCCCTTAGCTTAAGGTACGTAAGCTTTAACTTTAAAAGTAACTATTACCCGAAAGGCAAAGCTTCCGCAAAGAATAGCATCCTGAAAGACAGGAATAATTTCCCGCAAAAAGAATTCTAACTGATGCCCCAACTAATAGTCAGTCTAGTGCCTGCTCACCGAGGGCTTCTGAATCCCGTGGTACCAGAAAGGAAGAATCTCTAGTTAGCCTTCGGTCTCAAGAAAGCACAAAAACTTATCATTTTGAATCGTTGCCAGATTCCAGGCTGACTACACCTGATTTGCCCTGGAGGATGTAACATCAAAAGGTGAAATATTCTTGAGATGATCTCTGCAGTCCCGGGTGGAAGGCTAACGGCTACAATATGATAAATTACACACGTTTATACGAAGATGATTATCTTGACCCCAACATAAGTACACGTCGATGTAGCCGCCGTAGATAATTTTTATTTTAGTCAGCTACAAACAGAAAAAATGTTGCCAATATAGAAAAAAATTTATAGAACAAATTAGTGCTTAAATTATTTTATATTTTAAGAACATTAAACTTGGCTAAACACCAAATTTATTTATATAAATATATACATAACACTTTTTAGTATTCCTAAAAGAAGTTCTATTGGAAGTAATTTTTTCGCGCAAAAGCACTTACTTTAGGAGCTATAAGTTTCAGAATACTTTATCAATATCACTTTAGATAAAAACTAGTATTTGCATCATCGGAAAGTACTTAAAAATGCCTTTGACATGCTGTATAAAGGTCCAACCAGAGCATGCATGAGTTTAATTAAGCTTCTATAAAAAAAAAAGCGAAAAGCCTAAAGTTTCTACGCGGGAAAGAATTCCCGGAAATACCGGGACATTTTTTTTTTTTTAATTATTCCCAGGAAATTTTTACCGGGAATTTCAAATTAAATTTTTTGAAATTACAAAATACAAAAGCCTGAAAATATTTTAAAAAAGAATTTGACGTCTATGAAGTCAGGGGTAACAGACCACCAAAATTTATTATCTTTGTATGATGCGCTACTTACTATAAAACCAACGTCTGTAGAAAGCGACAGCACGTTTTTGGCAGCAGTCAATATCCATTTCAACAAGGACTAGAAATAGAATCACTGATAAGCTTTTAAATGCTTTAATAATACTAAAAAAACATTTCTTAAAAGAAAATTAATTTTACCAAGTTGCAATTAATACTACATAACTACTAAAGGCCGTTACACACAATCCCACATAGTCTTTCGTATTTTATGAAAATGCTTCCCTGATCTAATTATTGTTTATGAATTTTCAAAAAACAATAACAACTTATCATGACAGGGTTGCATTTTCATAAAATACGTAAGACTTTGTGGGATAGTGTGAAACGGCCTTAAATATTAATAAGTTTTAATAATTCGTGATCTCCAAAAAAAAAAACGTATTAATGTTAAAATTCATTTGGTTTTGTTTTGTTTTTCTATGGTTTAATAAAACTAATTTTTTAGACTTTATTTTTTTAAAAAAGTAACAACTTTTGTCTTGAACTCATTTAAAAATCCTGGGAATAAGAATTTTTCGTTTCGTTTCCCTGGAATGGAAAAAGTCCGGGAAATTAGAAACCCTAGAAAAGCCCCTCAATTGCATTTAAGAAAACAATATTAAAGAACATCTTATAACGTACGGAATTTGCGATTAGTTTCGCATTTTGGCTACGAAAATTACAGTTTTATAACACTTAACAAAAAGTTTTCTAATATAATTTACATGTATTCGAACAGCTGCTTAAGACAGTTCATGCATATTCAGGTTGGGCCTTAAAGCTTACCGATTCATTAACACATTTAGAACCAATTTAAAAAATTATTATTTCTTGATTAAAATTTTCTTTTTTACTTATTTGCCCTTTATCTTAAAATTATGTTGATATAGGAAAACCCCAATTTGCAGCAGATCACAGTAGATGGATCACTTCTGATGGCACAAATAGAACGCATTATCTCGGGGTAGATCCGGCTGGTTGACCGAGCTTCACATTCGGTTTCTTGCACTTTGAGTTGTGAATATGGATGAATATTTCGTTGTCAATGACAAATCGTTTCAAAAATTACTTCTTTTTCTGGCGTTCAAGCAACATTTCGGAGTTACAAAATCGTCTTTTAACACCTCTTGGCTTCAACTTGTACACAATTTCTTTGATTTGTAATGAACCCTGCTGCTTAGGAACGGGTTAAAGTTGCTGTTTAAGTGGCTCCCTATAATTTTTCCAGCCTTCTTGAGTTTGATAGCAATCCTTATGGAGCAATGCCTTCTTTTTGATTGACCTGTACGGTATTTGCCTTCCGTATAAAAATCACCATTTTTGAATTAATCCTGCTGCTTAGAAACTTGCGCAAGTTGAATTTTTGTTTGGGAAAAATGTTGAATTTTTGGAGAATTTGCGCAATTTGTACGTATTGATTTTTTTTTTAAATCACGTTCATAAACTGAAAAAGTTATTGTATATTTTACTTTGTCATTTTCCTAAAGAATTCCCAGTTTATTCAACTAAAAACTTTTCTTACATTTCCTTCCATTTACCCTCCTTCACTCACAAAATTTTCCACATGATTTTACGCGCGCAACTTGATTTAAAAGCCTGTTCTTTGTTGCTTCTAACATTATTTCCTAAACGCCAAGGTCTTTAACTTTCAATTTATTAGACAATCTTAGAAAAGTTCGTTCATTCACTTTTCCTCTCAAGTACATTAACCTTTTTCTCCAAAGTATAGAAAAAAATACAGGCTTAAACTCAGCCAACCAACACAACTGCTGGAAAATAAGAACGAACAAAACTAAACATTTATCTACCACACTAAGAAATAACACAAAAAGTTCTTTAACCCATAGTAAAACATCATTAAAATCCTATAAAGAAAAAAAAAACTTTCAAACCATGATGAGGTTTGATCATGATCATAGAAATCATGATGATGAGGATGATGACTTTTATTAAGGCGACCAACCAGGTACAGTGTTTTTCTTCTTAAGAATCTTTGTTCTTCTTTGGTTTCATTTTCATTTGAAAAACACATTTAAGCCAAGATTTTCTTGCACTGAGACGTTAAAGAACTTTAAGAAAAAAGTGCATAGGAAAAGCCAATAAACCTTAAGCTGCATTAAAAGTGACATCAGCAGAGCTTAAACTGAGCAGAGCAAAGCAGAGAGAAAGGAACCAAGATTTTTATAAGATGTTGAAAAAAAAAATAAATCCTAAAGAACACAAGAGTGAATCTTGGTTTACAACACGTGTGTTGAAAAGGCAGCAGAGTTATAACGTTAACGTCTGTCTAACTAGTGGAAGTTGGTTGAAAGAAATGAAACCAGTTCAGTTTTATTCAGATCCTGTGTCAGCCAACAACTTAATTATGTTTATAGTTGGTTTGATCATGATTCGTTTGAAGTATTTGTTGTTTTTTTTTTTATTAAACAGAATCATAAGGCGTGAAAAGGTTATCAACATTTGCTTTAATAAAAATACAAAATCTAAAGAATTTTTTTTTTATGAAATAAAAAGGGCTCTTTTTAATCGTCATTATGATCTTGAGTAAGAGTGTAGAGTTAGGTTTTTTTACCTGCCATTGACCATAAAAAAGACAAATCACTCTTAAGGCCCAACCAGAATGTGCATAAACAAACTTAAGCTACTGTCAAAAATAAACAAAAAAGCCTCTCAAATACATTAAAAAAAACAAAAACAAAATAAAAAACTTTTGATTCCGTACGGAATGTGCGATTAGTTTCGCACTTTGCTTAAGCAAATTACAGTTTCATTAAATTTAACAAAAAGTTCCCTTAAGCTCAACATGGTTTTACACATATGATTTACATTTATTCGCTCGGTTGCTTAAGCCACGTTATTCACATTCTGGTTAGGCCTTTACTCTTATTCTTCCCCTTTTTTTTTATTTTTATTTCATATGAACATGTGTATGGTGTTTAGGGTCAATGACTTTGCAATGGCTTTATTTCATAAAGAGTTACAATATATAAAACAAAAGAAAAAAAATATGGTAGGTGATGTTTAAAACAGAGTTTAAAACTCAAATAAATTTAAATAAAACTAAAGAACTATTTAAATATTTGTTTTTTGTTTGTATAGCTGTTGTTGCTGTGCTTGTGTGAGTATTTTGTTTGTTAAAAAACAAAAGATTTGAGCAACAAACCTGATCTTTTGTCAATAAAATAAAAACCGCTATGTTTTTGTATGCAAAAAATAAGAGGAGAATAAAGCAAAAGCAAACCTGCAGTTCTTTTGTTGTCATTCAATATATCAAATTACCAATCAAGCAAAACAATTTTCACACTTTAAACTCGCAAACATTTAAAGGACAGTAGGGAATATTTGAAAAAAATTGGGAAATAATTGTGCAGTTTCTTTTAATGCAGTTATGTTAACTGAGTCCAGTTTAGGTCTATGCCTTTTACTATAAACACATAGAAGCGATGCTCAATAAGTTCCAAGGTGTCTATTCAAAATTTAAAACGATGTCAATTGCTTTAATTTTAGCCAATTAAAATAAATTAAAAATTTATGAAATAAATTTGAAAAGTTTTGGGAAAAATGAATTCAATAGATGCCTACACAATTCCCTTTGAACACACATTCAGATCATTGAAAATTTTTCAAATTCTATACTGTAGTGTCGTTGTCAAAAATAAATATTGAGGAGAAGTGTAGACGACCAATTTATAAAAGTATGTGAAAACAAAGTGCCTCACTACAGTGAAAGTGCAGGTATAAAAAATACTTTCAAAATGAACAAAATAATGAAGAATAAACGCAGCAATAAGAGTGGGAATAAAATACTACACACAAGTAAACATCACAAATTCTTTGTATAAGACCGCTCCATACAACACACAAGTAAAAATCACAAATTCTCGCAGAATGCATGGAGTAGTTTTTAAATACTTGAAGTATGGGGAAAGATGTCATACTGTATTAAAATGTTTTGAAAGAAACAAATACTGTCTGGAGTGTATTTCTTGGAATTCTTTTACTCTCACGACACTATTTTAATTATGCGAAGAACAGTAACGTAAAGCATTTGGCATTAAGGTTGTACACAAACGTTTTGTTTCTTTTGTTTGTTTTGTGTGTTTGATTTTGAAATTAATTAATGCAGGCCTTTGGTATTTAAATATTTTTATATGCGTATGAGGTGATCAGATGGACGATTATGAGCACTAAAAAGTGCTCCACAAGTTTAACGAACAGAGCGCAACTCTGGGAAATAAATTTCCACTATTTGTAAACGTTGTTCTGGTGTTAGTCTCTGCATGGTGATTTGCCAAAATTAAGGGTGTCCAAAAATTGAGGTGTCGTTTTAATTTTAATAAAAAAAAAGTTTTTTTTAAATATTACAAAATTTTAATTTCAGTTTACAAATAGGTTCCAGTTAAAAATGAAAATCTATGTCGGCCCAGTAACGCCCCTACTGGCTCGCCAGGCTCCCAATCTTAAGCCAAATTCTCAGTCACGTTTTTGAATAAACTATTGTCAATGGTGGATATTTGCTCGACAAAGATGTTTTTAAGTTCTGGAAATATTATGTGATTATTGCTGTACACTTTCGATTTAGAAAAAACCCCAGAAAAAATAATCTAAAAGTATTAAGTCGTACGATCTTGGTGGCCAATTCACTCCTCCTCCACTTGAAATAAAGCGATTTTTGAACTCTTCTTTCAAAAGGTCCATTGTTTATCTTGCTGTTTGGCAAGTGCCACCATCCTGTTGAAACCACATACTCTCTACGTCTAAATCATCAATTTAAGGATACAACAAGCTTCGGATTATCTTCCTGTAGCGTTTTCCATTCTTCGATGATACCTCAAATTTGGACACCCTTTATAATGAAAAAAGTTCCAAGCAAACATGATATAAGGAATTTAAAATTTATCTTAAACATAAGTTTTGATTTAATTTTAGAAAAAATAATGCAAAAATATTATATACAAAACTTATTTAGGCCCGTTTTCACAACTTACCGATTGCTAAAAGTAAACTTTAACCAGCCATATAAAAAGTGTTCCATTACTAAAACTTTACTTTAACCTTAAGAGAGCGATAAAGTAAGTTAAGGCTCATCCTACCTGGTAGGTTAAAGTAAGGTTTTACTAATGGAACACTTTTTATACGGCCGATAAAATCCTACCTTTAGCTATCGGTAAGTTGTGAAAACGGGCCTTAATCTTTTTTTTATTAACAATCAAAATTGTCCTACAGTTTTAAATTTTTTTGTTCCAGATCATTCTAGATTAACTTTAAAAATAAAATTGTTTTTAGGAAATCTTTTATTCAACATAATAAAAAGAATCAGAATATTTATATCAGTTATTAAGCAAAGAAAGTTTTTTGGGAATTCTGAAATTTTCTTTAACTAAACGATTTTGCATTGGTTATTCAAGAATTTTAAACATTAAATTTCTTTACAACTTTCCAATTTCATAAAAAGCGCATAAATAAAAAAATAATTACTTAACAAAGTCAAGCTTCATATTGATTTGCTAAAATTCTCCCACTGTGCTGCGTTCAATAACCTTTTGTTCCAAACAAAACTCCAAAACAAAAAAGAATGCTACTTTTCAGCACCTTCAATTGTCTGTTTTTTTTTTTTTAATAAAATGATCGATAGATGTTAAATGGGGAATAAAATGAATTTAAGATTCATTCAAACAACAAAAGAAACACAAGATAGTAAAAAAAAAGAAAACCAATTATGTCACTTAATATTATAATGACATTGCAAAGGGAAACAAATAGACTCTTATTTAATATTTTTTTTAAAAAACCAACACATTTAAACAACAAGTTCAGCAAGACCTCTTAACTGATGCATAACAACAACAACAATAACAACAGCAATCACCAACCACCAAATCAAAAATTCTCTTTTAAAATACAAAAAAAAAACAAAATGCATGAATATTTATTAACATTTTTCAGACAACTACCAAATACGACAAAGAAAAAAACAAAAACAAGTGCATTTCCGCAATGTTAAAAATTAAATTTAAAAAAAATCTTCGCTTCGTTACCTGATTTCAAAAGAAAAGTTAAGTGCATAAGTATTCACTAAATGGCCAGTGATAATGACAATTTAAATGATTATGAACTAAAAGAGCATAATAATGATGTTGGTCAATGTCGCTCTAGTTTACAAATTTAACAGTAAAACGGCATTGAAGCTTTGAAATGTAAGCTTGAACTTAACAGAGGTTTTATGCTCTAAATTAAAAAAACAAAAATTTGCTCATTTTTAAAACGCACACAAGCATTACACACTCATTTCCATGAGTAAGCAATGAAAGAGTCAAGCCTCCTCACACACTTACTCACTCTCACACACCAAAAACAACAAGAAATAAACAAAAACAACAGGTATCAACAATATAAGTACAACAACAACAACAACACAAACCAAAACTCACAACTGTCTGTGATAGTTGCAGGTTTTTGGTATGAAATGTTGGGTTTGATTAAGTTGCATGTAATATGTATATCCATCCCTGTTTGAAACGAATGTGTATGAATGGTGTTGAATGTTGGTAAGAAGAACAATGTGGAGGCAAACAGGTCTTGGTGATGTATTTTGTTGCTTTGTAATGTTGTTGTTTTGTTAGTTCAATGACCGACCTACTCAAGCGCGATACAAAACATGTAAACAAAGAGAACTAACAATTTTGTAAAACCCAAACTAAGAGTAGAACTTAAGAGATTTTAGGAACCAACATAAGAATTATTTCAACTAACAGGGTGACCATGAATTCATTAGATACGATTTCATTAAATTCATGTGTGAATGGGAAGTGAAGTGAATGTCAAGGCAGTAAGTAGTATAAAGTATACATATGCCATGAACATGAACTCTTATTAATGAAATAAAGCTTCTCTTTTTTTTTGTGTGTCGTGCTTTTTCATTATATATGTATATATATTTTTTTTTACTTCAGTTCGGTAAAGTGTTTGTGTGTGTGTGAGTGGGGGCCGTTTAATGGGTTGGGGCCATTCGATTATATCTGTAAAATGCATGTGTAAGAATGTGTGTGTTGGTTTATGTTTTCGTTAGTGAGTTGCATATGTAATGAGCAGAATAACAACAAGACACATATTGAAATACTAAACATGAATAACGGTTTAGTGTTTACTACATAATAATGTTAGCAAATAGAATATTAAAAAAGGAATTATTATAAGGAAGTATAGTGGAAATATTTAGATAATTATTTTATTGATAATTTAAAAACTTTACAGTTTTCTTCTTACCATAAATTTTGGAATAAATATAACGGTTGTTTAGAAAATTTGGAAAAACAAATTTCAAACTTTTGGAATTTTTACTATTTCCCAAATAGATTTTATTTTTAAAATTTAATTTATGATTTCCTTAAGTTTGGATTTTTTTAATTCTGACCTAATTTAATAGTAATCAATCGATGATTAAAAAAAGAGCAGTAATAACGTTGGATTTTTCTTGTATTAAGGATTATTTTTTCTTAATCGTATTACAGAGTAGGCCCCTGATATTTAAAACTGCAAAATATACCCAGCGGTAACAAGAATGAGTAAAGAGGGATAATAGAAGGCCTTACTTAAGGCCAGTTTACACGGTAATACAATGCATTACGACATGTCGCAAAATTATGTAGAATGAGAAAAATCTTATCATGTAAAAGCAAAATGTATTGAGTAAGAGAGAATACGGATACAAAATCTGACAAGCGGTCGGTAAATGCTTTTTTTCTAAATCATTTTAGAAACTTATGTATTCTCACCACACCAGAGGTGTATATTAACAGAGTATATTGAAGGTGGTAGCATTTTTATACAATTACAAAAACAACTAATATCAACTCAGGAAATTTTCATGTTGTATTTGTAAAAATTTAAAACTGCAACCATTTGCTTTTATGTTATTATTTTTGATTTTACTTATACCATCCGTGTAAACATGAATTATACTTACAAAAGATTTTTATTTTTTTCTTTTAAACACGGAGAGAATTTCATAATATTTTGATTCTACAAATTCGTAATACATTGTATTACCGTGTAAACTGACCTTAAGCAGGTACAAGCCTTCCTCGCCGCATTCCTTACTTATTTATTTATTTACACAGGAAGTAGGGAAGGTCACTAAAAAAAAAAATAAAACTGAACAACTTCCTTTCTCCTTTCTTCAAGAAGGGAGCAGCGAATGTGTGCTGAATATTTTGGAAGGTCTTCAAAAAGAAATTTATACATTTTAGAAGCCATACTTCTGAAGGCAGGATATCCTGCGAAGCGAATCTTTTAGAAAGGAGTATAGAGTCCTTCAAAAAGGCCTGGCACTTGCGGCCCTTTCAATATTTCCCGTTGGGATGTGCTATCTGTATGCGAAGAGCAAACGTTAGACCTGAAATTTGAAGTAATCGTTGACAATATATATGAATTTACTTCAATCAAATCAGATTTTCAGCCGACTAAAATTTATTTAATTCGCGTTTAAAATTTTGTTTGGAATAAACTCGGTTGTGCTATAATTGGCAAAGAGCTTAGAACTTTTGTGTAGATGATGGAAGGATTAAACTTAATAAGCAAAAGCACATAAAACCATTTTTTTATTCGGGTGACTTATATATAATATTCTCACAATAAGCCTTTCAATGGAAACGAATAGAAAAAAAAAAAACAAATTAAAAAAAAGAAAGAAAAGAAAAAAAAAGAAACATTAACGACTTTAAAAATTTAAAAATTTTTATATGAAACAATATTAAATAAAAGTTGCCTTATTTTAATAATTTTAAAATGGAAACAATAAGAAAATAATATGGAAGGAATATAAAAATAATATATTTTAGCATTAAATGAATATTTAATTTTTAATTTTGTCGTCTTATTGAAACAATGTCGAAAAGTTGTTGAAATTACACGAAGAGAAAAAATAAATTTAAATATGGTCACCCCCAATCAAACTATTTCCAAAGAAAATTTTAAACATATTATGGTTAATATAACCATATAATTGTCAGCGAGAAACATATTATGGTTAAAGTAGTCCTCCACAAAGAACCCACAACCACATTATGGTTGCCTATAAAAACGTTATGGTTAAATATGATAATAATTTGTTTTTAAATTTACAATAGTTTTTTCCTCTTTTCCAAAAGCAACATGCCATGCACAGAAAAAAACAACAATTTTCTCTAATCATCAGTTTTATACCAAATTCATAGAATCAAGCAACCCATTTGTTGATTTTCCACCTATTACCAAAATGATTATATTGATTACTAAAAATTGTAAAAATTTACTATTTTGAATTTTTTTTTTCAATAAATGATATTTTTAATTTTAATTAAAAAAATTATCAAAAAACTTTTCCGTTTCAAATAATGTGTTGATTGATTTTGACAATTTCCAAAAAACAATTTCACAATTTAAAATTATTTTATTTTAAACGAAATAATTTTTTGTTATTTGATTATTATTTATTTTCATTTAAAATTTATTTCAAAACAACTAAAATGTTAATTAAATCAAAATTATATTTTTAATTTTTGTTCAACAAAAAAAATAATTGATTCAATTATCACATTAATTAAGTTTTAATACTTTTACAATAATTTTTTTAATTAATAAAAAACTACTAATAATTTTTTCTGTGTGGTTGAAAACCAACCATACTTTTGTAAGTGTTTAACAAATTTTAGTTATTATTGATCATAACATGTTTGGAGGCAACAATAAGAGGATTGGGACTTCTTGATGGAGGCGTTATATGAATATCGCTGAAAATAATATGGTTTAAATAAACATTATCCCCCGTATTTATAAAAAATTTTTAAATTAAATACAGGCCTACAAAACAAATTTTGTATGAAAATTCTCCTTAATAAACGATTATTAAATTTAACAAACGTTTATTGAGGAGAATTCTCATACAAAATTTGTTTTGTAAGCCTGTATAATACGGGGGTAAATGTTTAAAATTTTCCTTAAAAATTGTTTGGTTGGAGGTGACCATATTTAGACATGTTTTTTCTCTGGGTATATGTTTTTTATTTTAGATATAAAATTGAAGCAATATTGATTTAAGAATGAAACAATTTAAAAATAATGTTATTCAGCATTGATTTAATATTGAAGCGTTATGATATTAAAAATGCACTCTATTGCTACCAGGTTAAAAATATACTTTAAACTGATTCAAATATTTATTCAGACTTTTGAGCCATTTGAATATGATACTTCGACTACAGGGGATATCGCTAAAGTTGTTCTATTAAGATTTGCTATCTTGCACCCTTTTCCTTATTTAAGACTTGAGTGGGTATGCGGCATCTTCAATCCCAAACTTAAAATAATAAAAAACAAAAAAGCTATTATTTAACTTCAAAATCCTTTTCCATGGACTCCTATGAGTGGAATAGCATCCCTTAAATCCTCTCTATCTAAATATTGCTGTCAAAAGTAACATCGGTGTCTGCAGTAGTATTTTAACACTTGATTTTTTTACCATAGTTAAAGAGCAAGCTTAGCTCGATAAATTTATTAGTATCGCCTTCATCTATCGACGAGTGATAGAGTTGGGCAAAATCGTTCCTTTTGTGGAACCTTTCCGACCGATCCGAAAGATCAATGGAACTAGGTCGTTTCTGTCGTTCATCATTCCGCTTTTTACTTTGAACAATGAATGAACGAGGAACGAAAAACCTTCTCTGTCGTTCGTTAAAACGTCAACAATCAAATATTTGTTATTGTTTGTTTTTATGTTGTGGCGTAACAACTACCTGCATAAGAATTATGTATTTTTTAAAATGTTTGTAAAAAATAATAACAAATAATAATCAGTGGCATATTGCTAAAATATATTGCTTCGGATCACATTAGTAATTGATTTTATTATAAATTTTTTATATGCCACGACAAAAATACACAAAAGTCGGCAACATTGATCAATACGCAAAAAATACCCCTACAAAAATACATGTGATCATTCAACGGATTGCAATTGCGGAACGAGGAACGACAAAAAATGAACTATTGAAAAATTCCGCACCGTTCCTTTTAGGGAATCGTTCAATGTAACTAGGTCGTTCCGGAACGACACAACTCTAATGGGTGACTAAGTGATTTGAAATAAATTGATTCACTTGTGGTTGTCTCAGAGTTTGTTTTGTCATTAGGATTGAAGACGTGTGCACAAATGGCTTCTTCGATATTAGCATATGCATTCTTTCATTTCACATTTTTTTAAAGCGTCCACAGCACACAAAATTTCACAACCTAATAAAGAGGGAATCGGCTGATAGGTTGACATATATGTAGATTTTAAAATGTTTTTTTTTTTTCAAATATAATATTTTGTAATTTAAATTTGAGCTTCGTAAAGAAATTAATAAAATTTAAACCTTAAAATTATATGTTTCAACTGTAAAACCATGTGGATTCAATGTATCCTACGATATAGATATGCTAATTATGCTAATCCAGTCTGCAGGAGTCCAGAGTATCTGGCGGGAATCGAACTCACATTCACAATTGTTATTTTCTTTCTTTCTTTTAATTGTGGCAGTAATTAAAGTTTATTATTGATTTTTTTTTTTTCATTTAGCTTCTGAAATTCACTTTTGGCATTCTAAGTGCCAATTTCACCAACCGTATTTAAATATAAATTCATATTTAAATATAGATTTTCATATAATTTTGTTTTTGTTTTGACATGAAAAACAAAAATTGATAATTTAATACAATTGGTGAAATATGTATGCACTTAGACCATTAAACATTTAATTTTTTAAGACATGATATTGGTTTAAGGTGGCATGTCATAACGTCCAGTGTCATAGTGTCCATGGACGTTATGACACTCCAAAAAGTGTCATAGTGTCCATGGACATTATGACACTTTCAAAAGTGTCATAACGTCCATGGACACTATGACACTTTGCAAATGGACATTATGACACTTTTAAAAGTGTCATTAGGTCCATAATTACTAAAGAAGTTAAATACAAAAAATGATCTGCATACACGCAGAGAAAAACATGTTTCATTATGGTCCCAACCAACAAGGCTATTTTTAAAGAAACTAATTTAACCATATTATGGTTGTCGGTGACAATGATTTGGTTAAATGAAACATAATATGGTAAAAAAAATGTTTGCGGTTTTTTTCTGGATGTATATATTGAATATATAACGAATACACTTTAGGGCGCAAGGATTTTCTCCTCTATGCTAAAACAAATACCGGCTTCGCTTACTTAAGTTTCTCTGCACAGCCGGCCTTCGGCCGGGCGCAAGGATTTTCTTCTCTATGGTATAACAAATACCGGCTTCGCTAACTAAAGTTTCTCTGCACAGCCGGCGATTGGCCGGGCGCAAGGATTTTCTCCTCTATGGTATAACAAACACCGGCTTCGCTAACTAAAGCTTCTCTGCACAGCCGGCCTTCGGCCGGTCGCATGGATTTTCTCCTCTATGGTATAACAAACACCGGCTTCGCTAACTAAAGCTTCTCTGCATAGTCGGCTTTCGTTCGGAAACAAGGCAGATTTTAGAAGCTTTACTTAGCGAAGCCGGTGTTTGTTATACCATGGAGGAGAAAGTCCTTAAGTGAGCGAAGCCGGTATTTGTTTTAGCATAGAGGAGAAAATCCTTTATATTTACTTATTTTGATATTTCATAACAAATTTTACACATTTTAATATTTTTCATTATAAGTTAAGTTGTGGACATTATGACACTTTGCAAAGTGTCATAACGTCCGCGGACGCTATGACATTTCTTTGAAGGACGTTATGACACTTTTGAAAGTGTCATAATGTCCATGGACACAATGACACTTTCAAAAGTGTCATAACGTCCATGGACACTATGACACTGGACGTTATGACATGCCACCTTGGCTTAAGTCAAACAAGGGTCAAGCCCGACCAAATGCTGCCCTACATCTCAATATTTAAATTAAATTTTCGAGAGTGTACCCCAATCATGTACAAGCTAGAACAAAATTATGTTATACAGCAGTGATAACCACTCCATAGACTCGCGAGCCAGTCAATAATCGTATTTTTCACACAGACACGGTCGGCAATTCACATGTATATTACAACTTTGTTCGTTTCAAAACATCAGACTATCATCAGTGTCTGCGACCGCACACAAGCACATAATATCTTTGTGTGCGTGCGTTCGGGGCTTTCTTAGTTCGGGGCTTGATTATCACTGTTATACAGGGAAGATGTATGTAAAATTTCTTTGTACCGAATACACAGTGCTATAAAATTCGGGTCATCGCCGCCAGCCTTAATACTTGCAACGCGAATTGAAACTAGACTATTGGTAGAGCAAATCTGCCAAAGGCGTTTGGTATAAGTCAAAAAAAAAAAAAATAAATATATTGAATGTACTTCTGAGCTAAAATACTATCTCAGATGTCTTCAGTAGAATTGTATGGCGATTCTTCGCTTAGAATATATTAACCCTCTAACACTCATATTAAGGGGTAATTTTGTCCTTTTTTTAACTTCCCCACAAAAGTATTCTAAAACGGCACTTTAGAGGGTTAAAATAATCCACGAATATTTTCTGCATCCAATTTTATTAGGGGTCATCAAAGCCTAAAAAATCGTGCGATGTATGTAAAACGTGTTTTCGAAAACTTCAAAAATTTTAAGGCCCGGAATTTGCACAATTTTTGGTCTTTGAAGACCCCTTGTGAAATTTGGTGCAGAAAATATTCGTGTAACATTTTAACCCTCTTAAGTGCCGTTTTGGTATACTTTTGTATGAAAGTTAAAAAAGGACAAAAATTACCCCTTAAAATTAGTGTTAGAGAATTGATTATGCTACGCGAAGAATCGCCATATAATTCTACTGAAGACATCTGAAATAGTATTTTAGCTCAGAGGTCTAATCACCGCATACGATATCGAGCAAAATTGATCGAAATTATTTATTTTGGTATCATGACACTCGATATCGAATGAATTGTATTGAATTTGAAATAATAGCATTTGATATCAAGTAACTCGACATTACATTTCGCGAGTTTTCATTTGATACGTCAGTGTCTATCGGATGCAAAAGAATTCGATAGTTTATTCGATACGATAGTATCAAATGAGCTGATTAGACCCCAGAAGTACAATCAGACTTTTTTTTTTTTTTTGTTGACTTATACCAAACGCCTTTTCAAAAAATTCAAAAACTTTAGGGGCCCATATTTCGGGATCCTGATCTTACTTTTCAAAACCCTGTGGCAGGATTGCTCTACCAATAGTCTAGTTTCATTTCGCGTTCCAACTATTGAGGCTGATTTTATTTGTTGCACAGTGATATTATCTTCATGTATATGAGATTTGCTTGGCTTTAAGTGATTTAAGGACCTGTGTACTTGGCGCGCAAGGTTTAAATGGAGAGCCAGCCTGAAAGCATAGAAGCTAGTTTTCCCTCAACAATTAATTTCAGTGTATTTATCAAACATAAAAAATTGGGAATTCAGCACGCCACACGAAAATCTTTTAATGATAAATTTTGTATTCCCAAAAATAACTTTGAAAATAACATCCGCCATATGAATAGTATTGCTGAAACATTTTCATGCGTTTGGCTAATTTAAATGTGGAATGCGAATACAAAAATTACCAAAATTATACTCCACTAAATATTAATCGATTTCATTCAAGGCGATCAAAAATATTTAGTTTTAATGTATCCGTCAATAAAGACCTCGCTGTACTTTCACAAAATGATATGCCCCAACAAAGGTTATCAACCTTTTAACGAAAAGGAGTAGAATAATAAAGAACTCATCCCTGCAGCGGGAATATGTACTCAACTTTTACAATAACCAAAGCGAACACTACACCATGCCAGACCGAACAGACCAAACCAGACCTGATGAAGGAGTCATCCAACCAACAACAATTCAATTCTATGCCTATAAACTTTCATGGTGTGCAATAGCAAAAAAAAAAAGAAACAATAAAGGCAGCAACAATAAAGTCCTGTCTGTGCTTATGGTGTTGAAAACTTGAACCACTCGCATACAAACACACACGCACACACACACATCCACTCATTTACCACCAGCAGCGTTCGTCGTCTGTCATCGTTGCTTAACAACGATTAAACACGATGTTAAATATTATGTTGTTGGTGTTTTTGTTGTGCTATACATGCATGCAGCACTAGCAGATTCCTTCTTCTGCATAACGGCATAAACGATGAATGTTCTAACAAGAACATTTAGTCCTATCCCGGGCTGCTGACGTGTAGGGCAGGTCATGTCTAATACAAAAGTATATAAACAACATAAACACATAAAAATAAAGACTGATTTTTGTATATTGAAATAGATCTTAAGACATCAACCAAAAACAATCTTTCACACTCATAAAGTAAAACAAAAAATTCATTAAATTAAATACAAAAGAAAAAGGTGTTCCATTTGAAGGAAAATTATAAAAAATAAAAAAAAACGTTTACTAAACGCCAATGAACGTGTTGTATTTTGCAAAAATATTTTATTGTGCCACCGCAATGTGTTCAGGATTTAGTAAATTGTTACGCCGGTATCCACTTTACTTTCGCGATATTTTTGCATTTGTTAATATATTTAAATCGCGTTTAAAATTTACTTAAAGTTTAAAGCAAATAGCTAAAAAAAAACGATTTCGCTATAAGTCCTTTTAAATCTAAGTGAGAATCAAAGACTGAATTTATGTTAAGGTTAATAAATAAGTTTAATCACAAAACCAACAACAACAACAAAATAATTAAGGATTAGACATCAAAGAAAAGAGGTAACTTTTGCTTTAATTCAATTAAATTTAAAACATTTTAGACAGAAAAAATAGAATTGCCAAGACTTTTAAGTTCTATCATACATGCATATTGATTTGCAACAACAAAAATAACAGCGACGACAACACTAATAAAAAAATTAAGCAAAAAAAAAACGACGTCATCCATTCAGCCAACTTTCTTTTGAAAAGAAAATCAACCAATTCAAACATTATTGTGCAGGTCTGGGCAGCAGCATATAATTTTATTTGCTGTTATTGTTGTTGGCAATTTTGCATTATCCTTTTTGAACGTCGACGCCATTGTCAGGTTCAATGACCGTTGAGTCCCAAAGCCACAACAAAGTGCGGCAATAATAACAACAACATTGGCACTAACACAAAAAGCAACACCAGCAGCAGACTGTAAAACCAATAACAAACAACAAACGTAAACGTTGTTGTCCTCTACAAGTCTGCACAATTTATTAAGAGGAGGATCTAAACAGCGCATGTCCCCATCGTGCTCGTGAACCTTCGACAACAATTACAAAATGACTACAAGACATTTATATTCTAGAGTTAAAGGGGGTCTGAAAGAGGGGTTGCCGGCTGCGAGTGGTGGTCGGTCGTAAACACTGGTTTTGAATGATGGGAAAATTAAAAGTGAAATTTTGCTCAATTTTTGCAGACAATCAGTAGACGTACTACGACGCCTAAAAGTTCACTGAACTTTACAACTCGAGCCAGCGAACATGCAGTCAGGCTGCAGCAGTACGAAACTTTTTAGTTTTAACCAACATGAAACAAAGCAGAGCAGAACAAATATTTAAAATGACTTCTCGAGTTAAACAGGCAAGGCTTACAGATTTGTCTTTTAGTCTTCTTTATTTTAAGCAATTACGGACCTTGTCCGAGGCTAAACACAACTACCAACAACAACAACAACAACAACAACAAAAACAATAACAACAGCAGCAATAACCGCAATAAAATGAAATAAAAAGGAAAGAATTAAAGTCAACGCCCGATTGAATTTTTTTTTTGTGCATTTTTTAACTATTCGCGACTAGACGTGGAGACGAGTGCAAGTTGTTTTTGTACATAATGTTTCGCTTTTCATTTGGGTGTGTATACCCATGAGACTAAAAGGCGACGACCGGCGTCAACTTTGGCGAGGTCAACGACCAAGCCCCGACTAAAGGAACCGACAAACGTTTTTCAAACAAAAGCACACAAACATTCATACATACGTGTGAATTAAAGGATTTATGCATTAAAAGCGAAAAGGACAAGCGTCAGCAAATTCTGTCAAGTATTCAATATGACTACAATCATTTTTACATGCTGTTGACATTCAAATGGGTGCGACTAGACAAAAAATGCAACAAAAAAAAGAGAACTTTAGAGCACTAAAAAGAGTTTGATTAATAACAGCAACAAAAAACATAAAACATATAAAACCAGACAGACAGACAGACAGACTTACGGACTAACTAACTGACAGAGGTTGTTTCCTTTTGCACTTATTCTTGTTCTTTAACAACCGACATGCTATTAAAGTTCATTCGCCTTTGACTCGTACAAATCTCAGACATTTTTGCAGGACATTTAATTTAATACGTATAAGTTTTTTTGTTTTAATGAAGGATTGTTATTAATTCAATAATTTTTTATTTTATTTTTGAATTCTCTAATCGTTTTAAACAAATAAACACTTTCACTGAGCATTTTTTTAAATTTATTTTAAAACTTTTTGCTAAATAAAATTTTGTTGTTTTATAATTTGTTTTTGTTTCTAATTTTGTTTTTTTTTTTTTTTTTTGCTTATCAATGTAATTTTTTATCAGTTACAGCCCTTTGTTGGGTATTTAATAAAATTTTCGTTCCCTTGAAATTGTTTATTAGTATGACGACCTACGTCAAACAAATTGCAACTTTTGCTTTTTATATGGAAAATTCTAAATCATAAGATTAGAAATTAATAAAAAAAAAAAAAAAAGTCAGCAGTTTTTCTTTTAGATTTCTAGGAATTATTTAAGTATGTGATAAGTATTGATCGATTTTAGAACGATCGTTTTAAATCCCTTGATGTTTTACAGTATTAATGTTTTGTTCAATATACAGTTTATTTAACTTTATAACACAAAATTAGACAGGTTAGACAGGAAAATGTATTAGCAATAAATTTTTATAGATACCGAAATTATCAGTTTCGAATCGTTTTGAATTTAAAAAAGTTTTCGATCACATAATTGATTTTTACAGGTAACGATTTTTTAAAGGAACGTTTAAAGAAAAGTAAACGAGTCACTCCCATTTTCAGACTAGAATAAAGCAATAAACAAATCAAGATAACAAAAACTTACATCATTTCTAAGAAAAATTTGCACGCCGAACCAAGGCGAATTCAGGTGGCCTTAATACTTTTACAATAAATACACAATTTTTTGTTATTTTTGCTGTTTAAAAATATCCAAGCCTCAAACAAGATAAAAACAAAACATGTATTTTAACAGTTTCAACAAGCGAAAGCCAGCTGATCAATTGAGCACACCTGAAACATGAATTCGCCCTGTACTAAACCAAGGCACATTTAACAGGGTCGTCGCTCCCTTAAGTTTTGTGTTTACAGAAAGTTCCAAATTGTCAAAATGTTCTCCATATTAAATATAGCAACGCACACATGGACATTTTTTGGCTCATATACACGATATAAAAACAGTTTTTGACAATTAGGAATTTTAAATGCACTTCGCCCTTTCTAAAGGGGTCTATACAAGGTCAAAATGCTTGACGTCACGGCGAATTCTGTCGTATACGTGTGCTGTAGATTTTCGCCGTCATATCTACATTTTTGGATTTTGCATCCATCATCAGGGTTGTCAGATGTGGCGATTTCTCGCCAAACGTGGCGATTTTCAAACATGTTTGGCGACCTAATTTGTGATTTGGCGACATGGCGATTTTTTGGCGATTTATAAAATTGTTAAAATCGCCAACTGGCTATTTTTGATGACCTATGAATTTGTTTTGAAATTCGTTTAATTCAATACGTAGAAATAATATTATTTTAATTCTCGTATTTTTATGAACGAAATTTCAGGCAATCATATGTATGATAGGTATTTGATGTTATGTTCAAATGGCTGATGAAGTTCATGAAAATCTTCTAGAAAATTGAAATTGCTCTTGAAAAAATCAATGAATAGAAAACCTTAAAACACGAATATGTTTTAGGTCTATAAACATTTTCACATTCTTGTTATTGATATTTTAAAGATTTTTATGAATCCTATCATACCTTAGGACGTTTATGAAACACAATGGAAAAAATAAGCGTTGGTTAATTGGAAAGATAACTAAATAAGTTTAGGCCAACATTTTAAAGCTACAAGGATACGGCAGATACGTAAAATTTTAAGGACTTTACTTTGGCTGTCCTTAATATGCGGTTATAACAACTAGTAATGCCTGTGTTGAAACTATGAACTCTACTTAAACTCGCCTTCGAATTAGAATGCAAAACGAACTCTAGACGCGTTATTAGGAGTTATACAGGCATGCTCTGTAAATCACAAGATTTCAAATAACTTGTAATTTTGAAATCACAATTGTGATTAATGGGTGTTTTGAAAGCCACAAAAGCTTTAACTTAGGTAAAAATGGTGGAAACAAATAAGCAAGTAATTTTAAATCGGCGGCCACTTAGCTGACTGGTTTAAAATCAAAATTATGAAAAAAGCTTTTTGTCCAGAACACCTTTTTTGTGATTTCAAATCACTTTCACAAAAAGTGATTTTCAGAATAGTACATGTTGCACTTCTTTTGTACTTTCGTTGAATAAATGTTATACCCTCACAATGTATTCCAAATTAGAAGACAAATAGCATAGTTTGACGGTGAAGCATTTTAGATATATAATAAAACTGCAGCTATTGTATATAGTGAATTTCTAATATATGTTTAGTACTAGCCACAAAAAAATCTTTTTGTTGTTGCTTAAAGTAGACTACTAGAAATTATTTTGTAGTAAACATCGTACCTTTTTTGGGTTCACTAACTATTTTTATTTCGCTCTAAATAAAAATTAAGCAAAATATATATTATGGCGACTTTTTTTTAATTTTTGGCGTATTTAAGCGATACGGATTTTAGGATTTATAAAAAATATTTTTAATAATTTAAAAAATATGTATTTTATTGTCAAAAACTTGTAAACAAAGGCTTTGGCGATTTTGGCGATTTTTGATATTGAATTTGGCGAAAAAGGTCAAAATCGATCTGACAACCCTGTCCATCATCGTCGGTGTCAAACATACAAACACATTTTCACGAATACTACCATAGCACTTGATGAGAAATGCTTGACCGTGTACATACCCCTTAATGCATATACCTTAAGAAACATTTGCAAAAGGTAGACTAATTAGCGGACAGACATAAGACCCAATTGTCGAATTCCGTATATACCCAGCGGTAAATATTGAAAGGACCGCAAGTGGGGGAGGCCTTTTTGAAGGCCTCTGTACTCCTTTCTAAAAGATTCGCTTCGCATGATATCCTGCCTTCAGAAGTATGCCTTCTAGAAGGTATAAACTTCTTTTTAAAAGACCTTCTGAAATATTCAGTACACATTCGCTACTCCCTTCTTTGAGAAGGGAGAAAGGAAGGTGTTCAGTTTTATTTACTTTTTATTTTTAGTGACCTTCCTTACTCCCTTCTTTGGGAAGGGATCGAAGTTGTTTTTAAAGGAAGTGTAGAAGGCCTTGCGCCCAATGACAACCTGTGTAAAAAATAAATAAGTATGGAATGCGGCGAGAAGGGCTTCTGACTGCTTGTGACTGCTAAATAAGGCCTTCTATTAGGCCTCTTTACTCATTCTAGTTACCGCTGGGTAAGAACCAAAATATGTGCTTGTGTGAGTTAAATTGTTTTTGTTTTTGTTTTAAATGGTGACAATTTCGACAAGTCGGGTATTTTTGTGATGATTTCCCAAATGAATTAATGTACTTTGAAATATCTTACAGCCACACCTAAATAAGAGCGTAAAGCATTTTCAAGCTGTCAATAATTTTATGCAGCATACCGAAATAGGGCGGCAGCAACGCTTAGCAATTGGTAAATCCGATTTTGGCAGCGCGTGTAATAGTGAAGTTGGCCGTTTTGGTTAATAAATAATGGTAATATAGCTTTTTTTTGGCACATCTAGCGGTTTTATCTCCATTTTTTTCTATTATGTGGGTTTAATAAAACAAGAAATTTAGCTAGAGTTCGTAATGCAACTTTGGCGCTCTTGTTTAGGTATGGCATATCAGCGCAAAAGCTCAGCGGTAGAAAGCGTTGCGCTTTCAGCTCTGTATGGTCGTTATGAATGTGCCTTGTAGTGAACCAAATCCCTGCTTTATTTTTTGAGCTCGTGGATATTATTTGAAAAAAAAAATTGTTTTTTCTTTAAGAAAACGTAATTTTTTTAATATGTATATGTAACTCTATTAATTGCATTTCTTCAAAACTTTTCCACCAATTTGGTTGATCACTTGTTAAGATTGTTTGCTTTTTTTATTGGGAGCTTTTCTGCCATATACTGGGATCCTAATCGAAAAAGTTTCTTATGTTAAACTACTCTTTGTTGTAAGGTTCTTTTTGTTAGTTTTTTCGATTATATAACATGTTGATGCAGGCACAAATTTCAAACCAGGCTTTGGGCTTCAACAAAAAAAGAGTCATTTAAGAGTTTAAAGGTTCTTCATTAGTCCAAGTACTTAAACTAAGAAGTTGTACGTCTACAGAATTTTTTTGATTCGTTGGCCTATTTGCTTTAATTTTTAGAAAACTATTTTGTGTTTAAGTGTATATAACTTAAAAACGCTTTAACAGATTTAAAGAAACAAGGTGCCGTTCCAGAGCTTGTTATTTCTAGTTTTAACTAAAACTAAAATTTGTCAAAATTCTTTGATGGATATATAAAATGTTACAAAAAAAATTACAAATTATTAACCTTAAGCACGTTATAATAGTAAAACAGACCAAGTCTCCAGTGAGAATCGAAACCACAACCCTCACATTGATAAAAATTTCACGACCAATTTTCCTACTGGCTCTTTTTTTAAGTAAAAAAATATATATTGTGCTTCTTGCTTGCTTTAGCTGAAGAAATAGATTTTGGAGGCATTTATACGATGATTTCTAAGAACATTTTTTTGTAGACGAATTCGACAGAGAAGAAAGAAGGGTAGAAAAAATAAATGATTCTGATATTCGTGCTTATTTTTTATTATCTTTTACAGTCATTTATAGTTTTTCCATTAAGTTTTAATATCATTCGATTGTTTGAAACCCTAATATAAAACAAGTTAGAGTGCTATATTCGGCTGTGCCGAATCTTTGATACCCTCCACCGGCAGTTCGAATGTTTAAGGAGTAATATCTGTATGATGTAATTATTACCTTAAACTGTGACGATTTGTTAATAATTATGGTTTTAGGCGACTAAACTGTTTTCCGGTAGTAGGGTTTATATGGGGCCTAGGGTTAATTATGGACCGATCATCACGAAATTTCACAGCGTCATTTCCAGTCCTTTAAAACTGTGACGTACCAATTTCTGTTATAATACCATTATTAATTATGGTTTTAGGTGTACTAAACTGTTTTCCGGGAGTAGGGTTTCTATGGGGCCTAGGGTAAATTATGTACCGATATTCACGAAATTTCACAGTATCATTTATAGTCCACAGTATCATTTATAGTTATGATTGCATTATTTTTTACGGTTCTAGGCGTACTAAACTGTTTTCCGGTAGTAGGGTTTATATGGGGCCTAAGGTAAATTATGAACCGATCCTCACGAAATTTCACAGTGTTATTTCCAGTCCTAAAAAACTGTGACGTACCAAATTTTGTTACGCTAGCGTTTTCCGGGAGTAGTGTTTATATGGGGCTTAGGGTAAATTATGGACGGATCTTCACGAAATTTTACAGCGCGATTTCCAGTCAAATAAAACAAATTTTTGCAAAATCTTATCTCATTCCGTGCCTTGTTCCAGCATTTATGTTATTTTTTGTAACAAAATTATCAATTTTTTTAGGTGGTGGTTCCACATTTTGATTCATAGCTCTGGTCCTACTGAACTGATTTTGCTGGATTTCAATCCCAAACTGCTTAGGACAACAACAAGCAATTTGGCATCAATTTTGTGCATTTCTTTTGAGTTGTTCGAAAGTGAGCGTGTTTTCAACAGACGGACAGACGGACAGACGGACAGACATGGCTAAATCGACTTAGAATTGCTCAAGAACCCAGAATATATATGGGGTCTGAGATGAATAATAAAAAAGTTTCACACGGAATGACAAACTTAATATACCCTCTTCACAACTAATTGTGGTGGAGGGTATAAAAAGATATATGTCTTAAAAGTCATGCATTTATTATTGGAAAATATGAGCATAAAATTAGCTTAGACAAATTTAAAATATGTTTAAAAAATAAAAACTATTTTATAATTTTAAATAAACTGACTGTGAGTTTACTGAATTGTTTTTTTTTTTTATTTTCATAGATTTAAAGTATTTTTTTTACAAACATCAACTTTTTGAGTATTAAGCTGGGATCACACGATTGCCGCAAATGCGCCAATATGGGACAATTTTGATTGTGCTTTATTGACGCACAATAAAGAAATTGCACCAATCAAATATTCTGAAATCACACGATTGCCCTGTTTTATACAAATTAAATTGCCGCTAGTTGGTACAAAGCGAAATGGGTACAATAATTGCCGCAGCACAGTCACACGATTGTTCTTACTTGACAACTATGAAAACAGCTGTTGTGGTACCTTTTATACAATTTTTTGTTGAATAGTTTTATTTGAAATATTTTAAGAAAAATGTATGAAATTCCAAAAATGAACAGTCTGTTCAACAATTTCGAATGTTAACGTAATAGAAAATTTGTATGAAATAATAAAATTTAAATAATATTATTTAAATATCGGTAACTAAATTCTGAAACTTTATTAATTTAACTACCGATATCGATTAGTAAAGAAAAATCTCGGATACTTTAACAAATTTTTTATTCTCGTTTTCAAGTTAACAAACATTTTCTTTAAGAAATATCAACGACAAATATCTGTAAAATAAATAATAATAAGTTTTATTTATTAAAATGCATAATAAATAAATACATATTTATCTTCATTACTTGCTAAAGGAAACACAAAAACGTAAAATTTATCAAAAAAAAGCCAAAAATTGGCGCGTATTGTGTTGTTTGATTGCCGCACAAGAAGACAATAAATATTGGTGCATTTTTGTTATTTTTATTGACGCGCGGTTGCATAGCAAACAGTCACACGATTGCCGTACCAGGGTTGCATTTGATTGGTAAAAGTAAGCACAATATTGTCCTCGATTGGTACATGAGCCAATTGGTTGTGCAGTCACACGATTGGTGTATTTAAAAGTGTGAAAATTGGTGTATTGCGGCAATCGTGTGATCCCAGCTTTAAACATAAATTTTGGCTACGTTCGTAAATGCAGGCGATAAAAGAATAATTATAATTTTTTTTTATTTTGTGACTATTATTTTTGTGGAGTATTTCACAAATTTTTGGCCCACATTTACTTCACTGATAAATATATAAACATTTGAAATCACTGATGCAGGGCAGTGATGCATTTACGAACGCACCCTTTATTGGCTATAGTACAAATTGTAAGCTTAACAACAATAAAACTTAATCGAAAAACAGATTCTGTCTTTTTAAAAAAAAATATTATAAAAATTCAATCCATTCTTGAGGAATTTTCTGTTTCTGAAACCAATTGCAGGTTGTGTGTTTGACACTTTATAAGTCGAGACACCAATTTAAAGAATTCTGTTAATCACAAAAACATCTTGCGAAATCATTAAAAATAACACAGCAGATAAACATCGAAAGGTGATTTTGTATATCGGAAATGATACTTCAAGCATTAAAATAACTGTAATTTTAAATTTAAATAAAATTTATTGTCCCCAATTTTTCAAACAATTTATTTAATTTTTAATAACGCCAATTAAATTTATTAAATGAAAACAAAAAATATGCTTTTTCATGCATTTTAAAACATTATATCGACCCCTTTGCGCAAAATTATCGTATGTTACAAAAACCAAATTTTAAAGGACAGCCATTTTTCTACTTTCCTCTGCTCTCGTTTGCAATATCAAAATGAAAATATACATGTGCTTTTTGGAGCAACGAAGTGGAATTCGCCTACAATATTTTGTCAGGTGACGTCTCTTTGAATTCAGAACAAGATTGCATCAAAAGCTCAATTTCAAAAAAAATTGGCTTATACGATAATTTCGCGCAAAGGGGTCGACATGACAAAAATGCATTAACGATAAAATATGCAAAAAATATGCACTATCAACTCGATGCCACTTTTCAGTTGTGATTCGAATAAATAAATTATTCACTTAATATTTAAACCTTCGAGAGAAAACATACATACATTACATGTATTTGCATGAAATTCCACGCCCTTGTCGTAATGTAAATGTAAAAAGCTTTTGGTAGCAGCTTTGAAAGAAAATATAAAATAACATGTTTTAAAAATCATTGTATAAATGCCGCCTTTTTTAAAAAAAAAACTATGTCTATATTTGTAAAAATATTTTGAAATTTAATAAAGTATTTCAAAACTAATTTTCTTTAAAAATGTTCATTAATAAGCCTTTGTTAAATATAACAATTGTTTATGAATGCGGGGGTAAATATTTAAAAATACTTTAAAAATTTATTTCAAAACTGATAAAACTATTAAAAATTGTGACGTAAAACATGGCAAAACAACGTAACCAGCCTTTAAAAAAAAGAATTCGTTATCTTTTTTTAATTTTTTCTTTGACAATTTCCATAATAAAATGCCTTGCAAAAGTGTATGCATTTATTAAGGATTTTCTAGACTTTAGCAAAATTTGTGAAAATTTCAGAATGTGTCTGTGTGTGTTGGTGGGTATGTGTGTGTGTATGTGACTGAGTATAGACATTTTGCATGCGTATAAGTAAATCGCATAAATATAATGTCTACTTGAACAAAACACACAATCGAAAGTGACAATAACAAGAAACATGTGAGAATAAACGACACAAAACCATCATTATCATCATCAACGCCGTCGTCATCACACATTGCTCCCAACCCCAACTTTCTATGAATTTCTGTACATTTGCCTTTTGCATTTATAATTAAATAAATTGTGTTTCTCTTACTTAAAATGTGGCCAAATATCTTGTGCTCTTTACAGCCACATTGGGCTAAATCATTGTTAGACGTAAAAGCTAAAATGTTCTCATTTAAAGTCTCTTCTTATAACACATGCGCATTGAAAAGTTTACAAATGCAACAATTCAAGGTTAAAGTGCAATGATACCTCCTCTACCAACTAACTAAATGACTGACTGAATGAGTAGCTGCCGTAACAGCAACGGCAATGGCAGAAGCAGCAGCAATAGCAATTTTAAACGACAACAACTACAACAAAAACGGAAAGAAAATAATAAAGATTATCAACCAACAACAGCACCAACAAAAAAAACAAGCAGTCAGGGCAAAAGTGTTAAATAACACAGAGAAAAGGAAAGAAAATAAAAATGCAACGACCAAAACAAAAACAACAGCAAAAACACAAACTGCATTCAAGGTCAATTACAAGCTATCAAACACACAACAACAACAACAAAAATATCATAATACTCATTTTCAAAAAGAATTGAAAACAAAAACAACAAATGATCACAATTATTATCAAATTCGAATAAGGAAAAAACAAATGCAAATAGGTATAATTGCATTTTAAGGGCTGGGAAGAAGAGGAGGGTAGAGCTGAAATCAGTAGAGACAAAAGAAACAATTGAAAGTTTTTATTTTCTGTTTTAAATATGGAAGTGAAAGGGCCGAAAACTATTAACAAATTCAAACACTCTATAGGTACCTATAGTTTTTATTTTTATCAGTTTTATTTTTCGCTTTTTATTTTTATTTTATTAATTTCAATTTTACTATTGTCGCTTGGCAATTTTCAATACACGCTCATCAAAAACAGAGTGCATTAGAATTGTTGGCCTTGAAAGCTTGTTATCAATTGTTTTGTTTTTAAAGCTTTTCTGGTTGTTTGCATAGACTTACTGCGGTTGAGATAAATGCATTTTAGTCAGTCAGTCAGTCAGTTTTTTTTTTGCATTTGTAATGTGTTTGTGTATTTGTTTATCTGGGAATGTGTTTTAGTATGCAGCTATAAAAATAAATATGCACAAGTGAGTCAGTGAGTGAGTGAGTGAGTTTGTTACACAAATAGTAAGTGTAAATATGACGTTAATGATAACAACAGCGAATATATGTACTCGTATATACATATTTTGTAACTAGTTTACAGCAGTATTAAAGAAGTTTTCAGGTAAAATTTTTATTATAAGGGGTCTTAAAGATGATTTCAAAACATACCTACAATATATTATAGTTATTAGAAGTTAAAAGAAGCTTTTATCAAGATCGTCACTTTAAATTGTTATTAAGCTTTTTAAAACATGCAAAATTGTTTTATTTATAGATAAATAATCCGAGAGAAACGCTAGAACCGGGGCATACAAATTTAACAGAAATATTAGGAAGACCACAAAATAGTTATGAAAACCTTCAAATTGAAATAAAAAAAGCTAAAAAATGTTATTGGTTGGTTTATAGGAGAAATTTATAAAAAAAAAAAAAAAATTAAAATCGAAAGTCTTTTAAAATAAATATCGTCGACATTAAAAATGACCAATTTCTATACCATCCACCACAACATCTCAGACCACATAAAGTGAATCATCAAATAAAACGCAAAGGACCTATCACAATTCATAAAACTTTTTCAGGCGCGATAACAAACTTAATAAAAGGCAAACTATTGCGATTAGGTTAGGTTAGGTCACAATCACAATAGTTTCCTTTTTATTAAGTTTTTAATCTCTCCTGGAAACGTTTTTAAATCATGACAGGCTTTTTTTACATTTTATATGCCGACATATATTCTGGGTCCTTGAGTAATTCTAAGTAGATTTAGCAATGTCCGTCTGTCTGTCGCTGTGTCTGTCTGTTGAAATCACGCTAATTTTTAAACTACTCAAAAGAAAAGAACAATATTTGTGTCAAATTTTTTCTAGTTCTCCTAAGCAGTTTGGAATTCAGCAAAATCGGTTAAGTAGGAAAGAAGTTATGAATAAAAATGTGGAACAACCAACCTAAAAACTGATAGTTTTGTTACAAAAACTAGCATAAATAGTAGCGAAATGCACAAATTGATATAAGTTTCATGAAGATCGGTCCATAATTTGCCAGAGACCCCATATAAAGCCTTCTTAAAAAAAAAAAACACTTTAGCCCACCTAAAACTGTAACGAATAAAGCTATTGTAATAAATTTTGTTCTGTCACAGTTGTTTGTTACTAGAAATCACACTGTCGAATTTAGTAATGATCGGTCCATAAAACCTTTAAGTACGCGAAAATCGTTACGAATAATGATGTTACTAAAGATTCAGTGTATTATAGTTTTACATGCCTGGAAATCGTACTGTTAACTTTGGTGCAGATTGTTCCATAATTTACCATAGACCCCATATAAAGCGTATTTTCGGAAAAAACTTAAGTACACGTGAAACCGTAACGAATAACGCTGTTATTATTATAAAATTTGGTCACTCATAGTTTTATAAAACTATCAGCCCAATTATAAATACAAATTCCCCGGGAGTTTTTTCCCTTTTTTCAATTTTTGCAATTGAATTTACATAGCAAAAATTGGAGAAGGGAGAAAACTCCCGGGGAATTTTTTTTCATAATTGGGCTGTATAAAACACTTTGTCAAATTTCGTAAATATCTAACTGTAGGTGGAGGGTATCAAAGATTCGTCACTCTAACTAATTGTATTTAAAGTTTCTGAAATATTAAGATATGTGATGAAAAAGATCGTTTTTAAAATGATCCTTTTTAGCAGGTGTAATGAATTTCGACCGATTTTAAAATCCATTTCTGAAGTAAAGTCTTAATTTTTGGTTCAAAATAAAGTTTAAATTATAAACAGGAAAACAGAGCAAAATGTATAAGAAATCAATTTTTAAGGATACTGGAAACGATATTATAGTTTTCAAAAGCGTTTGCCATCTCTTGAAGATTTTTAGCTGACTTAAATCATTCTTTATTATTTAAAAAAAAAAAACACATAATGAAAACAAGTAAAAATTTAAAATTCGCTGTGTCGAATCGTATGTAGCTTTCAGCCTCCTTTTTAGAAGCCAATTGTTCCCCAACGTATATGGTGTGGGTGCTATCGTCTTATATCTAGGCGCAAGGTGAGATAATCGGTCGGTTTCGCTGATTTTTACAAAACAAATAATATCATAGAATATTTGAGCCCAATTTTAATAACCCGGCTCGTAGGGACCTAACCGTGCTGAAACCCTTAATTGGAGAGGGCACTTGTTTAGAGGCCAAAAAAATAATAGACCGATTAAACCCATATTTATTATATGATTATTTATATCAGCGCCCAATATGGAAAAGTAGCTTATGTCGAATATTGTAGATTCAATATATCCTCAGTTTTGCTGAAGTTGTATTCGAGAAGTTTTTTGCATAAAGTCGCATTAGTTACAATTTTAATAGAGGCTAGATGTAAGAGTTTTAGTAAATATAAAAGATTTTACACCTTTTCTACTTGTAATAACTCAATTTTATATCGACTTCTTCCATATGACCACAGATATATTTAAGAAATATCAGAGTCAAATTTGATCCTAAAAGCTCATATGGTATGGGCGGGTACAATTATGCCAAAAACATTATTTTACACAGAAAAAAGTAATTATTTTTCTATAACTCTGTCATTTACTTTATAAACTACATTTGATAATTTTCACTATGAGTATTCTACAGTATTTATCGCTTATAAGTATTTCATAATTTGAAAGTTTTTGGTATTTTTTACTGTGCATTTACTGTGCTTATAAAAGAAAACTTGTTTATATGCATATACTGTGCTTATAAACAAAACTCGCTTATTTTCATCTGCATCATGAAAAAAGCTTTTTTACTTGAATTGAACGAGCATGAAGAAATCGAAAGTTTGATTAAAATTTAGCAAATTGTGTTTCAATGAAATAATTTTTGTGCGTTTTTATTGTATGATACGCATTTTGATTTGAACGCCCATTTTCATAATAAGCCTGAATAACTTTAACGCGTTACTCGATTGTGTATCTTTCCATGGTTCAAATTAAGTTAGTCTGAAATTGAGAAATGTCAAATGAAATGCAGAAAAAAACTTGACGTTTAGGTGTGGCTCACATTCAACATCGGCCCTTAAAACTTAACCACCCTTCATTTGACATAAGTTTGAAACGATGCTTCTGTAAGATATTTTTTAATCCAATTTATTAAAATTGTTGATATTGTAATGCATAAATGCAAAAGAACTTGGGATATTTAAAATAGCAAACTA
Source organism: Pollenia angustigena (assembly GCA_930367215.1). Classification (NCBI taxonomy): domain Eukaryota; kingdom Metazoa; phylum Arthropoda; class Insecta; order Diptera; family Polleniidae; genus Pollenia; species Pollenia angustigena. The sequence goes on along the minus strand of OV884058.1, from coordinate 231,670,321 downwards.
ACCGGTGAAAACATAAAGTTCAAACACGATAAGAAAAAATTAAAAATTACGGGGTTTATGGGAAAAAATTAGAAGCAGTCGTGGTTTTTCACTTATCTCTCAGCCTTTTGCGAACCGATCTGGTAGCATTTTAATAGCAAGCTATTTTGGACTTAATGTTATATACATTTTTAACGACCTAGTCTCCATCATATAAAGGGTCTTTGGAAAACTTTTTTCAACCAACGCACTCACAATTAGACGGACATATTTACTTCCCACCTGTGGTGGAGGATATACAAATTAACTTTTTAAGACCTTCCTATTAGTAAGAACATCGGTTTTAAAGTTTTTCTAACACATTGGTTCATCTCTTTTCAATAAAATACAGACCTTTATTTAAACTTAATTTCTAAAGAATTTCAAAAACAAACAAATGAAAAATTAAACCCTTTACAATAAAAAATTATGTATTTTTGCATTTTTTTTTTTTTTTTTTTTTTTTTTGTACATTTATTGCTTGTTTTTTAGATTTTTTGTACTTCCTGGTTTCGATTGCATCAACATTTTTTTGTAGTTAAACACTTAGACTGGCACACACATCTGCAAATTATTCATATAAACATATTACATGCAATTTCTTTGTAAGTACAGTAGTAAAATTTCACAATTAGCCTTTCAATAGCAGAAGCAGCAGAAAGGGCGGTAAAATGTACAAAAAGATTTTCGCATCAACTAAATTTTTAATATACATATACATAAATAAACAATTAGGCAAATTGGAAAATTTTAATTTCTTTATGTATTTTCGTTTTGTCGGTTATTTGGTCGTTTGGATGTTTGTGTAGAATAATAACACAGCATCACCCTCACCAAAGACGCCCGTCTCTATTATTGTGTTTTGTCTTGCCTTACGACACAAAAACTTGCACTAACACACGCACAAGTGAACATTAATTCAGTACAACTGTATGCGAGAGTAGAATTTTGTTTTATAATTAGCTACAAATGAGTCTGAAAGCGTTTTATTATTGTAATTATTCAGTTGTATATTTATTTGCAACACTAAATGCAGCATATATTTTAAACATTTTATATGGTTTGTTGTTGCTATTGTTATGGTGTTTTTCGGTTTTTGCTGTGGTTTTGCACTTGCACTTGGCACGCATATTTTTCTTAAGCGAAAAAAAACACAATAAGTAAAAGTTTAGGGGTAGAAATAAGCGACTTTTTTGGGGCGCTAAAAGTAGTTTGATTTGTTAGTCAGCTTAAGCTTAAAATTAAGTTGTATTTTTGAGCGAACTACCCAGCAAACACAATTTATTTAAGCAAAAAAAAAATATTTTAAGGAATTTTTTTATATTCAGGATATATAAAAGTTTCCAAATTGTTCGCAAACTCTATGAAATTTATTTTGCTTGTAGCATTGCTTCGAAGTGTATTCAGTTCAATTCAAAATTGTTAATATAACTCTGAAAAGCTTCATAATGTCTTTCAATTACCTTCTCCCTGAAATATTTGATAACATAAAAGTCCATTGCTCAAAATTACAATATTAAAATTCTATTTTAATATTATTTTTTTAAGGGTTGCGGAAGGAAAAAAATCATATCTTAAGAAAGAAAAAAAACACCTCCTTCAAAGTTTCAGGATTTTTAAAGAATAGTTTGAAGTATTATACCCAAAAAAAATCAGCCAAATAAAAAAATAGGTTTTTGACTTAGTCCGTTTTTAAAATTTAACATTTTGCAGATATTACATTTTTCAAAAAAAAGAATTTTTTTCAATTTATGGTTTGTAGCCCCAAGTATTCTCTTTAAAATGACATCAAAATCATCTTCGTATGTGAAGTAGTTTTCGAGATATTGAAGAAATAAGCTCAACACATTTGGCTAATTTAGCGAAATTATGACATTTTGAATATGACATAATTTTTGAAAAAACAATTTTAAAAATTTTTTTCGTTCATATATGTTCCTTATGGGATAGAAGGAACCTTCTCACCAAATTTCATTAAAATCGGAAGGGGTCGTGTCCCACTCTTGGTCGTTTTGACATGGAATTACCCATGTATTTTATTTTTATTTATTTAAGTTTTATTTTATTTAATTTTTATTACAAATAACATGTAAAACTTAAAATATCTGCTAGAGTTGGGTAGCCTCCTCTAAACTAAAGCAAATTGAAAGCAAAAAGAAACTACAATTTCAAAAGAAAAAAATATATAAATGAGTTTATTTAGCAAAATAATTATTCTCAAATGAAACTGTACTAGTTTTTTATTTCAATCAGCGTTCTCAGTTTTGGGGATTTGTCCCCAAATATGGGATTTTTCTCTGTAATTGGGGATAAAAGTTTCATAAAAATTCCCAGAGGATTTTATGGGGAAAACTCTTTTTTGTAAGGGATTTTTGGGAAAAATATATTCTAAATATCTTTTGCGCAATGGCAAGACTCATTAGTTCAAGATGTGGGTACTAATTTAAGTATTTAATGGTCTAAAATTTAACCAAGACGCTAGTGGTTCGAAACCTTTTCAAAAGCCTGCAGATAGAATTTTAGATATTCTGCTGCAGCTGTATTCTGTAATTCGCTAAAGCTAAATCTCTATCGCTAAAAATCTAGAAAGTTGATTTAGCGATTTTTGGCTACGAATACAATTCTGTAACTAGCATTGCTAAATTTGGCAATGCCATACAAACTTCATTCGCCGCAATTTTAACTTTTAGGCCCTAAATTTGTAAAACGCAAACGCAATGCCAAAAAAAACCTTGAAAGCAAAAACAATGTCAAAAATTTGTCAACATTTTGTTGTTGCTTTCTACAGAAATACATATTGTGTTCTAAAATTATCAACGCCACAAGATATGCAGCGTTTAAAATTTAAAAATCAATATAAATTTCAATAGAAAACAACAACAAAATTATGAAATATTTTTGATTTTGTTTTTGCTTTCAATATATTTTTTGGCGTTGCGTTTGCGTTTTACAAATTTAGGGCCTTAATGTCATCCGATAAAATTTTGAAATTTTGTATTCTCTAAGGCATTTTAGCGATCGAGATTTAGCTTTAGCTAAGCGAGTTACAGAATACGGCTGCTGAACCAACAAGCAACGCTTGTATTGAACGAGTCTTTTCTGTAATGAAAACAGCCAAATACCAAAATTCGCCACAGAATGCAGTATGAGTTATAAAAAGCTCTTCTACTAATAAGTACACTAAATGTGTATGTCGATATTTAGTTCTACAAATAAAATTAGTTTTGATAATATTGCTCAAATCGATTTCTTTAAATAAACATATGTATGCATATTTTTCCCTTGACATAATTAACGCTATCGTGAAAAAAGTTTCCTCGGAATTTTTTCCTTTTTCTCTAAAAAATAGATAAGGAATAAACAAATTTCGTGAGCAAAATTTGTTCACTTTTTATTTTGAAGGATATGTGGAGATTTTTGGGGGATAACAAATCGTAAATTGGGGATAAGATCAAAAATAAAACAGGGAACCCTGATTTCAATTTAAATATCAACAATTTTTGCTTTCGTTTTTTCACCCCCAGACCACAGTGCGTATGAACAATTTTTTCCAAATATTAATAAAAGCAAAAAAAAGCACAAGAAAATTAAAACGAATTTTTATTTCGCTTTAATAGTCTGACACTTGAGAACCAGGAAAAATTACAGCACTTTAGCATCATCATCATCATCATTATAATTTTCATCTGTCGAAGTAGACGTTGACGTTGACGTCGACTTTAGTTAGTTATTTAGTACTAGAACTACCTAATACATATGGGGGATTTCATGTAAAGTGACCCAATTTTTAAATCGATGTCTTCCGATTTGAAACTATTTTAAAGGAAAATACATAAGCTTGCTTTTGAGCAAAAAAAAAACATTCCGGATAAAAAAATAAAAAAAGTTTTAAATATAAAAAAAAAAAAATTTTAAAAACAAAAAAAAGTTTTTTCAAAATTTTGATCAACACCAATAGGTAAAAAATAACATGGATGAGAAAGAACACCTGTATGGCCAATATGTCAAGCTTTGACCCCCTCTTACTCAAAAACTTTTTCACCGATCTTGTTGAAAATTTGTGTCTAAACTTATATCCAATAGGACTAACCTTGGAGCAAATTTCATCCAAATCGGAAGACATCGATTGAAAAATTGGGTCACTTGACATGAAATCCCCCATATATTAGTATGTAATATATTGTTGTTGTTGTTATAACATTGAGTGTTAATAATAAAAACCTGACTCTGATAAACAAATAACAACAACAAGAAAGCAGCAACAACAACATTTTTACTAATAGCAAAACTGTATGAGGAACAATAATAAAAGCAAAGCGCATCATGACCTTGAAGTTAATGCAAAAAAAAATTAAAAATAAATATAATTTTATACACACTTGTAAATAAATGCACACTGTGTGTGTATATGTATGTATGCACATATGTAATTACAATGTACAGTGGGTTTAAATAACTCAGGAATAAATTAATATATAATTAATTAAATTGCAAATGAATGAAATTGTTATAAACAAGAAAAAATTTTTTTTATTATGTAGAAAGAAACGTATTATAAGAACTTTTATAAAAATATTATAGTAGAGTTAACAAACTTTCAGAAAATACCTCTTTTATTGAAAACTACTGCCGTGTATTGAAGTTAAAGCACTTTTAATGAGAGTCCTTTTTGATTTCGAGAACTTTTTGTGGACCTGTTTAAAAAGCATTTATAAAATACGAAACCTTTTTCCGATCAACACAAATCTGATGTCATTTAAAAGGTACTTGAAAGAAGTTTGTTTGACAAAAAAATAATACTTCAAAAATCTAAGCAACTTGAATCTTTGTTAGTTCAAATTTCTGTTTAAAACTATGAAGCATGTTTAAACGGAACATTTTTTGGATTTTTTATAAGAGCATAAGTCCTTTTCAAGTGTATCTACCATATGACCGGAGAGATACAAATTCAAGTAGCAATAAGAAGCTTGAAAAGAATCATATCGCTCATTTACTTCAATAATGACATAACTCAATATAATCCATTTCAAAATAAACGTGTTTAAAGTTTTTGATTTGCACAATTTAGCCACTTAGAAAAAAATAAAGATGAATATTATACACAATATAAAGGAAAACATAGCGAACAATCCTGCATCACTAACTCCAAAACTTCTTTTTTGAGTTACGTCACTATTGAAGTAAATGAGCGATATCTCTCTAAAAAGCACCTGCCAATAAGCTAATCACCGATGTTCTGGCAATCGAATTCAAGTAATATTTTAAAAGAACACATTTTTAGAAAATACTTAATTTTATATACTTCATACTTTTAAGTGTTCCACTTATCTTTACGAGAACTACTCTTAAAATCAAGAAAATAGAAGGTCATTTATAAAAAAAATTATCAAAAAATGTCAATTGATTTCAATTTCTTTATTTTCTATAACATGACCGTTTGATAAGCAACTAAATTTTGTTAAGCCTATTTATGATTAAACTAGTAAGGGGTTTAAGCTCATAAGAACACACGAAAGTGTAGCTTTCAAACGCACTGTCATACTGCACTCACTTTTCAATATTTCTGAGCAGTATATACTGGCAAATCATTATGAATAGATTCCCGCTTGAACAACGCTTCCACGTTACCCTAAATCAGCAATCGATGTTTTGTCGCAAGATTGTTAAAAGTAATAAGGCTCATTTTTACCTTAACACGTTTGTTAATAAGCAAAATTTCCGCGAATGGAATAGGACAACTGGAAAACAGACCCCACAGACAACATTACGTCCAAAAACAAAATGCACCGTTTGATGAGGTTTACACGCACCATGATCAAACAGTTTTTGTTTGAAAATATTACTTAATCATTTAAAATTACTTTAAAAATCAATCATCGAAATTTTATTGCAAAATTCTGATGAGCGTTGAGACTTATTTTTGGCTTAACGGGTCAATTAATAAACAAAATTGCCGCATATGGCGTAACACCAATGCACGGCAGCCATCAAAAAGACAAAGAAAAATGCACGATTTGGTGCGGTTGACGTGCTGGTGGCTTCATCGGATCTTATTTTTCAAAATCAACGGAGCGTTACAGCGATTGGAGATTGATTTTTGTTAAAAAATTGACCAGGCCGAGATATGGTTTCAGTTGGGTGGCGCTACGAACCGTTCGAAAAACTTATTTAAATCAAAATTGGGCGATAAGTTATTTGCAAGAAGCCCTGTCAATTGTCCTGCAAGATTGTGCTATTGGACACTTCTAATTTATTTCCTGTGGGGCTACGTAAAGTCACTGGTCCAGCGTTTTTAAAACTGCAGTCAAAGCAGAAAAACTGCAATTTCTTCCACTTCTTCATTTGTCATTGGCCAAAAAGAAAACTGTTGCTTTTAATTCTGATTTATTAAATGTTAACAGTCGCTGTCAAACTTACTCAAAAATCTAAAATTTGTACACAAATTTTCGTTCTTTCCCAGTAAAAACTTCGCTTACTTTTTCAAAACGAATAGCTTCTTTAACTCATTATTTAGTAGCTTTCTTCTATAACTACATGTATAACAACTTCTATAACTACTTTTTTCTGGATTTAAGTAAAAAAATAATTACTTTCTTTAAAATGCGTTCATTTTGAAACATGCCTTGTAAAATTCATTGGTTCTTTCAGTAGAATTGTAAGTAGTGCCTTCATGTATTTCTGATTACTCAACACATTATTTTGTAGACGAAGTTTTTACTGGGTTGTTCGACAGTTTTTGGTTTCGACTGCAGTTTTTTTAAACCCTGCACTGGTCTTTGCTGATTTAGCAGCAACAATTGATGCCTTGCAGGCCAACATTAATTGTTTTATGCGTGACACACGGTGAGCAATGGTTGCAAAAGTGGCCCAAAATTGGACATTCAAAATGCTCTGTTTTCATATCCCCGAAAACATTTTCAAATGTTAATGACATGTTTTGATCTTTCGAATATTTTTGATTGAAATTAAATTTGTTGTTTTATTTTTTTAAATTTAAATTTCTATCGGTTAGAGAGCCAAAAATAAAAAACTTTTTTTTAATAAAAGGAAAAATCCCATAGCTTTACCTCAGGAGAAGTTTTTTAATTTAATTTCATAAATATTTGGTACGATGGTTGTCGCTTAAGCCAAAATAGTTTTTGCTATGAAATCGTAACGGTACCTTATGTCATCATGACATTTTAGGAAAAGATGTAAGTGTTGCCAATAAATTTATTTATTAAAAAAAACCAAAATTTAAAATGATGTCGCTTAAGCTATTTTTGCGGTCCCGGCTCGATATACCATTAGAAAGCGTATAAAAAGAAAATTCAATTAGCAACATTTCGTTGTAAACTTCAATTATCTTATAAGCCTTATAAACATAAAAAATTGTTCAGAATTAAAGTGAAAAACCTTTTTGGAACCTACCATGCCCCCTTTTAAAGTCTAGAGCATGAACAATATTTTTAAGGAAATGTCATCCTATAACACAAAGTTTGTTATCTAACACTTTGTTACAGTTTTTATAGCATTTTTATTACATATTTTAATCTACAAGTATTTTTTTTTTTTTTTTTTATTAAACAATTTATACAATTGTTAATATTGTCTTCCTGAAAAGGTGAGCGTACATTTTCAAGTTGAATGTCTAGGTGTAATTGTACGATTATTTTGCTTGCATTCTGCTTGTATTTAACTAGTATTTTTCTGGTATTTTGCTTGCAAAAGCTTATCGCTAGAACTAAAATAATAAAATAAATACAATTCAAAAAAACACACGCGCAAACAAATACTTAAACAAATGTCCTTCAAATGCATTTTTTTGCAATTAGATGCGAATCTTAGTAGTTGGCGCGCTATTTGAATATGCTGCAATGACAACAACAACAACAATCTTATACACCACCCCCCAACCAGACACTTGGAACTGAAGGAAAAAAAGCCAACAATTGATGATTTTTAAACATTATGATGACGTTTTTCGAACGCGATTATGATGGAAATGAAAACGATGAAGAAGATTGTATTTGAAAACTTGTTGTGTCGCCGCACTATAATTTTTTTTTTTCTTCTTATAATTCGTTTTCGTTTAATTGAGTAGACGATATTTTTTTTTTTGTTTTTTTTTTTTATTTTTATTACAGATTTTTTTCTTCTTTTGATTTACGTATAAGTTTATTTTATATTCTGTAAATACTTCCTTGTTTTTATACCACACCACAAGAGTGGAAAGGGTAATATGCGTTTATGGTGATGTTTGTTACAGCTAAATATATTGGTCCTAGAGCAAACTTTAAGTATACCGGTCGACGTAAAGAAACTATTGAAATCTATCTAACAATGAGTGTCCGTCTAACTGGCTGTCCTTAGAAACCTTGTGCGCACAGTACAGGTCGCAATTTTGAAGATAATTGTATAAAATGGGGTAAACAACAACCAAGCCTATTGAAAATGGTGAGAATCGGCCCATTATTCCCCATAGCCCCCCTATAAGCTTCTTTCCAGAATAGAGTCTTTGTGCCCTTAAACCATCTTATTATGTTGTTATTAAGATTAAAATTGGTCCAAACTTATTTTTTGTAATGTTAATCATCCAAATTTTGTTGGAATCGGTACATATTTTGCCAAAGCTGCCCTACAAACCTTCCGAAAAAGGCGTTTAATGCCATAACTGTCGGTATTGACATAAAAACTGGCGACAATCACTTTTACGATAGCTTCTTTGTGATGACAAAATGTTGTGATGCCAGTGGGTACCATATTAATTTATAATAAAATTACTTTTAGGCGAACAAATCTCATAAAGATAAAAGAATTTAACATGAATCTTAACTTCATAACATAATTTTGTTTTGGCGTGTAAATGATTGCCCATGGGTCTCAAATAGGGTACACTTTCGAAAATTTGTTTTTGAAGACTGTGTTATAGGGTATCATATGCTCGGACTTGACCAACTATACTTTCTTACTTGTTTTGTTAGTGTGTTATGTTATAAGTATGAATAAAACTAAAAGTATAAATTTAGGTATTTAAATAGATAGATGTACATTTAAATGAATGTAAATGTGTGTTTATTTTTGAGGAATTAAATAAAATGTAAAAAAATGGCGCCAATCAAAGACCAAAACCCCCAAATTTTAAATAAAATATGCTGCATTAAGTGCCAAAATTTAGAAGGAAGGAAAAGTTTTAACATTAAAATTATCAATAATTGTAAATTATTGCCCCCCGCTCCCCTTCAATTTAATTGTTTAACCCTTTTTCTCTGTTAGACAAAAAATCATAACCTACACCACCAACAAATTATGTATAGAATTGTTTTTCCTTCTTACCAATACACCGATATATGTAATCACTATCAATCACTACCACTACACAAACAATTATCAACACCACTATTATTATTTATTTATTTTTTTACTTTTTTTTTATATATTTTGCCGAATAGTTTTTATTATGTAGTTAAAATTTTTCGCGCTTTCGCAGTTTTCCGCATGTTTTGGCACTTAGAATGTTTTTGCAAGTGGCTCGGTTATGTTTCGTTAGTATTGTATTCTAATCTGTGCGTCGGAAAGCATTTCAATAGTTCTTCTTTCTTTTTATTGAACTTGAAAGTGAACTAAATTGTTACAAAAAAAAAAAAAAAAAAAAAAAAAAAAAAACTAGAAAAAAAATTTTATATTAGAAAAAATAAAATAAATTCGAAAAAATATTTTTAAAATTATTAAAAAACTATTTTTTATAAGAAATTTTTTTAAGGAATAAAAAACACAATGCAACTGCCAATTAAAAGATAAAAGGATTTTTTTTATACGTACATATACATATTAAAATTAACTGTATTTACATTACGTTAATATTTTAATAAACTATAACAGGTGAGCTTTAAAGTTTTTTTTACCGGCTTTTTTTAACCAAAAACATTTTAAGCAAGGTCAAGGATTATTATACATAAAAATTTTTGATTAAAACAACCTCTATTGTACCGCAAGAATCCCTACAGTATTCGAAAAAAAAATAGTTAAAAGTTTTGTTTAAAAAGTTTTATTTTTTTTTTAAGTAAAAAGCTTGTTTGTCTTTCTAACACGGAAGAGAAAAATAAAAAAAAAGCTAAAACTTGCAACTGCACAACAAAAAAATTGCAACCCTATAAAAAATTTACTCTCAAAAAATCACTCATGTACAATTACGAACGCTCTCATTCGCATTAAAAACCCAGAAAACATTTTCTATGGTGGAAGGCAAAAAGAAAGGTGTTATAAATATTCGTATTGCGAATGGTGAATGTACGCATTTTTGCTCATTTACCTTTATCCGCCATTGTTTGAACCACATTTCCAGTTAAATGCGATGAATTTGGACGGTTTTCGTACGCAATTAAAATGAAAATCGCTTAATTGAGCAAGATGTGCAATAAAGCAAAACACCCATGTGTAGATACAAAATAAAACTCATTTCTTTATTTAATAAGTTAAAAAATGGCTTAGGTTTTTTTAAACAAAATAAAAATCAGGTACGATCATCGTACAATCTTTCTTGCCTCAAAATAAATTTTTTATGTTTGTAGAGCAAAAACACATTAAGTAGACGGAAACAATTAACCGAAACATTTGCTCTTGTTTTTCGCAATGCGGTCCTTTTTGCGAAATAATTAAGCGGAGGACGCAATTAAACGGAACTCAATTAAACGGGTATTTTTTTAGGGTATTCATTTAATCGGCCTTTTGCTTTAATCGGTTAATCGCCCGATTAATTAACCGAGGTTTTGGTTTAATCGGTTACTAATCGGTTAATTTTGTTTTTGATCGGTTAACCGATTAATAATGTTTTTTTGTAAATTAAGTAATTTCAATATATAAAAACGCATTAATTGTTTATTATTTGGAGTTTATTAGTAAAAAAAAACAATAACATACCAAATTCTTGAACTAAAACGAGCAAAAAAAAAACATTTCATAAATATTTAATATGCATTTTTCAATTAATACACAGGGTGTGCCATCAAGTCATATCGCCATATTATCCCAAATAATATTTTACAATTGTTTAAAATAAATATTGTTGTATTTCAAACAAAATAATGCTGTGTTCATTGATTCTTCATAACTGCCCACAACAGTTGTGTATATCGTCGGCTTAATATCCTTTCAGCACATTTAACAGGAGAGACGAAAAACTTCTTAATTTTCCTATTTGCAGCTTGATAGAAAATTAAAAATACAGTTAGTTTAACACCCTTCAAGACTTAAATAGAATAAAAACCAAATGCTGGTCGACGAGGTGTACCTTTCTCTGCCACACGGCATCAAAATCTCAATATACATAAAAAGTGGATTTAGCCGGTTTGCATATTAAGCCGACGATATATATTTCTTGTAATTTTTTAAAAACATAAGACTTTATGACTATCTTGTATATCCCCCAAATATGTATTTATAAAAAAATAAACTGAGATAATTTCAGTAGTTATAGGATTTCTTTTAAAATAATTTTGTAAAAAAAAGATTTTTTTTGCCAAAACTTGACTTGGAAAAAATTTTTTCACTTTCGTAGATGAATATCTAATTTCTCAGTCCTCTTCCAGTATTTCTTTAGAGTTTTTTTTTAATTTTTAACACTTCGTATTGTTTCGGTTAATTCTGTTAAAAGACTGATATGAGAAGATATAAGAAGAAACAAATACATAACTAACACGTACATAAAACAGAAAAAACGTGTTGGTAATCAAAAATTTAACCCATTTTTCGCCACATTCCTGTTGATCGATGATAAAGATAAAAAACATTGTAATTTTAGTCACCAGTCGGCGGAAAATGTGTTAAAATGAAGATCACTGAACACCTTATTTGTTTTTATGAAAAAATATTTTCTAAAATCACAAAAAAATGTGTTATAATACTACAAAATATTGAAAATTTTATCACATCGGTTAATCGGTTAATCGACTGAAATTAATCGGTTTAATCGTTAATCGAAAAAAGCCAATTTAAAATTAACCGATCATTTAATCGGGTAGTAATTAATCGGTTAACCGATTGACGATTAACCGAATGAATACCCTAGTATTTTTACATAGACAGTTGTACTGAATGATTTCATTACATGATTTTAAGTGCAATAAAAGGGGAAACTCAATTAAGCGGGGCTCAATTAACCGAAAATAACTGTATTAAGTATAATAGTGGGCCCAATATATTTCGTTAAGAGACTCCAGCAGAAATTGGCTGAGGAGAACTAAAAATCGCCTTCTTTAGTAATAAATTTTCGACCAACTTAGTAGTTTTCTAACAGCTTGTGTGTGTTTACTGGTAAATTAAGCTTCAATTTGTGTAGTAAGCCTTCATGCCAGGCTTTATCAAAAGCTTTAGCAACATCGATGAAGAGTGCAGAGCAATATTTTTTTCAAAAGCTTTTCTTATGGCATTTACCAGTATATGCGCTTGTTCAGTTGTTCTATGTTTTGTTCTAAATCCGAGTTGATGGTTTGGAATAAAAATTAGCTGATAAGCCCATATGACTCATTTTTTGTGTGTTCTTCTCCTGGCTTTGGTATCATAGTAACTAAGGAAACATTAAAAATTAAAAAAATAATTTTCTTTACTGTGCGAGGTAGCTCCAAAGGCATTTCGTTATTGATCTTATCAACACCAGGGGCTTTCTTGGGGTTTAAATCACAAATAGCCTTTTCGATTTTTCTTATCTCAAATCTTAGGGGAAATGCTGAATCAAGACGTGGTAACTCGTCTGTAGGAGTGAATTAAAAGTCTGGGAGTAGATTAGACTAAAGAAGTATTCATATATGTACTATAATTGTAAATTTTGTATGTATATTCTATCTTCTTACTATCATTTGGAAGTGGATAAAACGTCTAAGCAATAAGATAAAATATGCAATGAATTTCAATTCTCCAAATCCAATAAAAATACAAAAAAAAAAAGATTCGCACAAATAATATCTCAAATGCTGTCTGGGTAAATTCTTATTTGTAATGGAATTACTCACAAATTTTGTTGCAATGGGGTTCGTATAAAATTTTTGAGTGCAAAAATTCCCTGCATATTTACAATATGGGTCAGTAGTGTGTGAAAGAAATATGAATTCTATGTTATTTTGGATTTCCGTATTCATTTGTATTTTATTTTCTACAAGTTCTTGTGTAAGAGAGAGAGATAGAGAACTTTATCACATATGTAAATATTTAAAAAAAAATGTCTAAGTATGTGTGTAAAATTTAAATTTGTATGTAATTTTTGATAACTACAAAAAATTTATGGAAAAAGTTCTTAATGTCTTGGTGCAAAGCCGTAAATTAACAGAGTGAAATTTGCGATGATAAAGAAAGGGTGCCCAAAAACGCACCACAATGTGAGCTTAAGAGTAATATTTAAATAAAACAATAAAAAAATAGAAACACGGCAAAATTTTACAAATGCAGTCAATTTTCTCAGAATAAATATTAAGTTTAAAAAAAAATTGATTTTTTAAATAAGTTTTAATTAAAACAAGAGAAAATAAAACCATTTTTAATTAACTTTAATACAAAAAACAACAAGTTTTATATTTATACAAAAAAGGATTTTTATAAAAGAAAATTTACAAAAAGGTAAGTTTTAAAAAAAGGCTCTTTGTTGTGTAAAAGTAGTTGTTATTCATATAAAAAATTTGATAAGAATTATTAACTTAATTGATAAGATAATAAATGAGCTGGTACCAACTAAACTTTCGCATAAGACAACAACAACAATTTTCTAAAAAAAATAAAAATTATTTGCCTTCAAAGAGCCTTTTCTTGATAACAAAAAAGATGCAAGGGAACATAATGCAATAACAACAACAAAATCCAAAGGAAAGCTTTTCTCCCTCCCTACATTAAACTCAACTCATAAATAGAACCAAATTCTCTCATTTAAGCACACATTCATGCAAACATATTAGCAAATAGAAATTGAGTGCATTCTGAAATGCACTGCTACCTACACACTTAAAAAAACTCATTCTATTAGCTAGTCACAACTACATACATCAATAAGAGAAACTAACAGTATGAAACAACTATTTATATACACATAAGCCCAAGCAACAGGGGTGTTGGGGGGCAAAGGGTTTAACCTCCAGACGACGGTCAAGAACGACGCAACACATAAACGAATTAAAGTAAAAGTGAATTTCTATGTCATGCATTTGCTTTGCAATACAATTATTTCTATCGTTTGTTTGCTGCAATTTGTGTTGTTGCTCTTATTGTTGTTTTTTTTTTCAAAATATTTTTAACATTCTAAATTCATTATTGCCAGCTACTGTTGCCGGGGCCAGACGGTGGGTGTCGTAGAAGATGTACCTCATCGTTTCACCAATACACTTACAAACCCTCCATTGTACAAAGCAATTAGTTATACTAAATATTAAAAAAAATTGTGTTTATTAATTCTTAAATATTTTGCAACAAGCCTATCTAAACTACTTGTACACACAAAATTAAAATAATCTCTTTTTTTTAATAAAATGTAATACAAAGTCAAGGCAAGTCGAGTCGGGACGCAATCACATGATTTCAACCTTGAACTTTAGGTCAGGAGGAAATTGAAAAAAATAAACTATAGATACTCAAACTTATTGAACTTGATAATGAATTAAATTAAAGTTTCGTTTTTGCTGTTTTTATTTGCAGATTAAAAATCAACAACAGCAGCAAATCATTAGCAAACCAAAATAATATCACACAAAAATCATTTAGCAACGTAAAGCAAAAACGGAAGGATTTAAAAACATCAAAACAAGGACCAATTTTTCCAAAAAAAAAAAAAAAAAAAATCTAATTAAATGTGTCTTTAAAGAAGAACAACAAAAAACAATAAAATAAACAAAATGAATGTAGCAACACAATCTCAAACAAAATTAGAATCACAACATTTAGAAACAGCAGTTCATGTGGCCAGCATTACATCGGTAGGACATACAAAACAGAAACAACATAATTCCAGTGATATGAATCCGCCAACAACAGCTCGTAGTCCCTCACCAGATGGGACCAGGGACTATGATGTAACACGCATGAGAGAAGAAGACTTCGAACGTTTGGCGGTTTATATAGTGCCCGATGTACAGTGTGAACGGGGCATTAGTAACAGAGCCGATAAAACACTGCCACGCAGTTTAACCTTAAAACCGTCAATGGTTTTTTCAACACCAAATGTTAAGGTAATACAAAAAGAAATAAAGCAAAATTTCTGAATAAAAATCAAACTAAATATTTCTTTAACCATGTTTTCTAAACAGACTGAAGGAGTTTGGAGCACCGGTGTTATACCTCGGGGTACCCGTTTTGGTCCTTTTGAGGGAGTTCCAACTCCTCATTATCCCAACGATTCAAACACGGCGCGTTACTTTTGGCGGGTAAGCTTAAATTTTCAATTTTAACAATGCAAATAAACTATCGTTATTAAAAACAAATCTCTCTCCTTCTCTAAAACTCTCTCACTCTCCTTCATATCACTTAACATAACTGAGAGAGTGTTAATAACTCAAAATGCATTAAGTTTTCTTAAGTTAACTTAATAACAAAGCTAATTAAACAATAACTTAACCAAGCTTTTGAAAAAACCATACATCTATTTCTATAAACATTAGTTTTGTTTTAATGTGAATGCATCCTTAAGAAACATCATCAATCAAAAACTAAAATAATCATCAAATTAACCAAACAAAACCAAACTTTTTCTTTTGTTTTTAATTTCATGTGATCCTTAAACACAAAACTCTATCAAATAAAAAAATTAAACCAAATCTTTACAAAACTTTACTAAAAACATAAAAACTCGAAAATCTAAAAACCCCCATCAATCAATGAATCAGGTGCAGGGAACACGCCATATTACATACGGGAATATAAAGGTACTACTTTTTTTGTTATTTTTGTTTTTCTCTTACGTTTTTATTAAATAATACAAGAGCTATTCTACCAACTCTGTCTCTCTTAATGTCTCTTAAACTCTCCTAATCTGTGTATTTTTTCTATTAATAAACATAATTAACACTTTCCTTTGTATGTTGTAACATTTGCTAGTAACTAACTTACAGACTAACTAACTTACTAATCAATTTACTAACAAAGTAAATGCAAAATATTGGTGTAATTTATGTGTTTTTTGCGTACGAATGCCTCAAATGCCTCCTGACTACAAGCCGCAGTCATGTGACTGCAAAGCCTGGATGTGGAGGTCAAGTTTAAAAAAATAATTTTTTTTTTGTATGATTTGTAGTAGATTTTGAAATGTTTGGTGTCAAACCCAACTTGCTGCGCTAAAAAGTGTCAATATTTTATTTTCCTCTCCATTTTTGGACTTGTCTATTCACAGATATTCAAAGATGATGATTATTATTATTTGGATGGCTCCGATCGTTCCCAGTCAAATTGGATGCGTTATGTGGCCTCAGCCTACAGTCTAGACACCATGAATTTGGTGGCCTGCCAGCATCAGGAGAATATCTACTTTTATACTACCAGAGATATTACGCCTAATGAGGAATTAATGGTGTGGTATTGCAAGGATTTCGCCAAACGTTTGGGTTACGATGTAGATCCGGAACAAACACTTTTTGGCGCTTGTAAAGAGGGGGCCGAAGATGATGAGGAGGGCGAAGTGGAGCCAGAAGACGAACATGAGCCAGAAATTGAGGAAGAGTATGTGTGCCGCAAAAAGAGATCCTGCTCTTCCTATGATATGCCTGCTCCAGAAATTCCTCCCGAAGTTGCCTATAACCATATTACTTATGTAATGGGTCTACACTTACCACCACCTCTCACTTCAACAACACGCAACACCGAAAGGCGATCACCTACTCCTAGTCCTTCTCCTCCCAATGTCAATCAAACAATTAACTCACACCCGCATATCCAACACAGCCATCAGGCAGGCCATCAGTCCAGAACGCTGATTAGGCATTCAACTCTTCATCAGCCTCATCAAACTGTTTTACATCTAAAGCAAGAACCTACCTCGGTTATTGTACAGGATCATCATTTACCAATGGAACAAGAATGCACGTCTCAAAAGGACCACAAAGATGTAGGAAGTTCACCCATTTCCCACAAAGAAGCCCAGTACGAACATCAGCTGACGCCTAACGATGGCAGTGTACGCTCGGTACGTTCCGATGAGGGTTATCACAGTAATGAGTATCATGAGGATAGATTAACGCCATCGGGTGGTGATGATAGTGACACCGAAAGTGAACACAATTATGTTTTGGACTGTTCCAAAAAAGCCATTGCTCCCAAAGAAACCGTTATTGCTCATTCCCAAAAGCCGTGCAGTACGGTTGCCTCAGTACCCTCGACGGCAGCACCTGCAGCAGCTACGGCTGGAGAATGTTGTAAAAATGAATACAGAAAGTTCAAAGTGAAAATGCCACTGAAATATGAATTTAAGAATAGTACCAAGACTGATGCAAACAATGCCACCAATAACACAATTTCCTCTATCAAACAGAATGATATGCACATAACGGCGACATCTAGTGAAGATGTGGATCGTACGGACTGCACCTCGTCTACACAACTTGATGAGCTAATGGAAGTAGACTGCCACTCGTCAAGAAGTGTAAATGATGAAATAACTGACACAACCACACAACCGGCCTCCAGTACAGTTATTGTATTGGAAAACAGCCAAAAGCGCACAATTGTGCCTTTAACGAAGCCCTACTATGAGGCAGAGTCCAGCTCTCCCCCACCCAATGCTCAGGGTTACATACGTTACACTCCCCCTTCCAGCATTCTAGAGACCATTTTGACAGGCCAGCATCAACATCGTCTAGACACGGCAGCTGCCGCAGCTGCGGTTGTAGTGGCTTGTCGCCAGGCGAATTCAGCCACACCGCCTCCATCGTCACCCACAGAAATGGCTTATTCATATAAGAAATCGCATCGTTATGGTAATGCCGTAAGCCCCGACTCTAGTTCCAACTTGGTGGCTGAGCATAACACACACGACAACGAAATACATTTGAATTCAACAGCCTGTAAAAAAGATCTCTGCTCTCCACAACCACCAACTCATCAACAGCATCACGTACTTTTCTCACCAAATGGTGTGCATGGAGCATATGTTAATGATGGTCAACACACACCGCCTTATTCCACATACTCATCCTATTCCAACAGCAGTTTAAATGGACAATCAGTGAGCGTTTTACATGCACCCACCTCCACTTTCCACTCACCACCCCACAGTGCTCAATCCCCCTTTGACAGACAATCGCATTCCTCCAGTGGTTCCAATCAAAACCTACATTTACTGCAAGGGAGCACACAAATGTTAAATCATCCTTTAATGCGACCCTTAACCCCTTTACAAAGACTTTCACCCCTACGCATTTCACCGCCCAGCAGTCTCAGTCCCGACGGAAATTCCTGTCCACGCAGCGGCAGTCCTCTAAGCCCCAATTCGTTAGCTGCCAGAGGCTATCGTTCTTTACCCTATCCACTTAAAAAGAAGGATGGGAAAATGCACTACGAGTGCAATGTGTGTTGCAAGACTTTTGGTCAACTGAGCAACCTTAAAGTCCATTTACGTACACACTCCGGAGAAAGGCCCTTCAAGTGTAATGTTTGCACTAAGAGTTTCACACAATTGGCTCATCTGCAGAAACATCATTTGGTACATACAGGAGAAAAGCCACACCAGTGTGACATTTGCAAGAAACGCTTTTCATCCACCTCGAATCTGAAGACCCATCTACGCCTGCACAGCGGTCAAAAGCCATATGCTTGCGATTTATGTCCGCAAAAGTTTACACAATTCGTGCACTTAAAATTGCACAAGCGATTGCATACCAATGATCGTCCCTATGTGTGTCAAGGTTGTGATAAAAAATACATAAGTGCATCGGGCTTACGTACGCATTGGAAGACTACTAGTTGCAAACCAAATAATTTGGAAGAGGAATTGGCCATGGCGGCGGCCGCTACATCAGAATGTTTGGGTAGGTGTTAAGTGTTATTCGCTTTTTTGGCAATTAATTTTATTTTGTTTGTTTTCTTTTTAAAGACAAAGATCATCCTGAACCAGATTCTCGGGAAGCCTTCGAACAAATGCAACAGCATATACATCCGCACTTGCGCCATGTCGAACATATGAGCCAATCTAGAGCTATGAACCATTCGTCACAACAAACTCACGGGCACATGCCACAACAACACGTTCCTATGCTGCATCAACATCTGCCACCTCCCTCCTCGGCTGCTGCTGCCACAATGTTGCTAACAACTGCCAACCAAATGCACCAACACCAGCATCAACTCCAACCCCAACCGCATCTTCACCAGCAACAACCCCAACATCTTCATCCTCATCAACAACATTTACTGCAACATCAATCCCTAAAAGTTAAGCCCCAAATTCACATGATGCCAAACAACTCCCATGACTCTGTTGCACCAGCTCCCAACAACATGTCTCATGCGCATGTGGCAGCTGCTGCAGCGGCCCATGCGGCAGCGGCTGCCGCTGCTGCTGCTCATGCAGCATCTCAACATCCCTTGGGACCTCCACAAGATTCTCGACCCTCGGTCATAGAATCAAATCAACCCATGATAATAGAGTGTACGTAAGCCGGAGTTTACAGAACGAAAGCTTAACAGTTCAGCTTTAAGCTTGATTCTTTAAACCTCAAAAGGCAATAGAAGCTTTTAAAACTTTGCTTATGCTTGTCTCAACCCCCAGCTTTAAGAAAAGCTCAAGTCCAGGAAAAATGTTGGGGATCTTCAAAATTCTTCATCAAACCCAGAATGAGTGCAATATTTTTATACAAAAAACATAAAATTGTCGGTATTATTAAAACAAACAAATAATAAACTTAGATAAGCTATAAAAAAAAACTTATTTGTATCAAAATATTAGCTTAACAATTTTGAACTATCAAAATTTCATAGAACAAAAATCGATCTCAACAATTGGCAGACAATTATTTCTTATTAGTTTAAACTTTTAACCGATTAAGTTGAAGAGAAAGTTAATTAAATTCTCTTTTTTTTATTAAAAAAAAAATATTCTATATCTTTATATTCATACATTTAATAGTATGTAATTGTAATTTTTTAAACAAAAAATTTAATTAATTATTCATTTATACTAAATTACAAATCAAAACAAAAAATCGGAAAATGTCAAATCATACTCTCCGACATCGTCATTAAAAGTGCATTTAATAAAAAAAGTAGTTTGTAATTATTATAAAAATGAAAAATAAAAAAACAAATCTGTAAAAATCGTTAAACAAACAAAAAATTAGATGGAAATTACATAAAAGTTGCCTTATTTCATTAGATTTTTTATAAAATTTTAGTTCAACCACAAAATAAAGAGAAAGAATTTGTAAAAAACTTTAAAAAAAGTAATTATCATGTATAAAGATTATTTAAGTTTATTATTGAAAAAAGAAAACATTAACAAAAAAAAGTTATTTACTTTGAACGCTCGGTACCCGTAAAGAAGACAAACTTTTATATGGTCGGTCGCATCTAACAAAACAATTTTTGAGAAAAAAAATTTTTTTTTGTTTCAAAATTTAATGGTTACTTTTACCATATTATTGGTCCACTATAAGGAAGTTATAACTATTTTATGGTTAACTCTGACCATGTTATGGTTATTAATTATGTTAACCACAAACAATTGTGTGGTTGTTTCAAAACAATAATTAACATTTCTTTTTTTAACAGTAAATGTTATGGTTGGTATACCAACATAGATACAATAAGTTGTGGTACACATTATAATGTTATTTTCAAACATGATATGCTCCTTGGCAAATATAGTATGATTGTAGCTTCCTTAAGGACGACTTTATTAACCATAATATGGTTGCTTGATTTAGCCATATTATGGTTGCCTGTTACAATAAAATGCTTAAAGTAACCATGATATAGTTAAAGTAACCATAATATAGTTAAAGTAAAGATATGGTTAAAGCAACCCTTTTACGGTTAAAGTAACTATAATCTGGGCTAAAAAACTATAAAATGGCTAAAGTAACCTTATGGTTTAAGTAATCATAATATGGTTAAACTAATCATAATATGTTTAAAGTAACCATCACAGTGTTAAAGTAACCATAATATGGGTTAAGTTACCATATGGTTTAAGTAATCATAATATGGTTAAACTAATCATAATATGCTTAAAGAAACCGTGAAAAAGTAAAAGTATCCATAATATAGTTACAGTAACGATATGGTTAAAGCATCCGTTATTTGGTTAAAGTAACCATAATCTGGGTTATGAAACTATAATATGGCTAAAGTAACCTTAAGGTTAAAGTAACCAATAAATAATTAAAGTTACCATAATCTGGATTAAGAAACCATAATATAGCTACAGAAATCATTATATGGTTAAAGTAACCATTTGGTTAAACTAACCAAATGGTTAAACTTACCGTTATATTTTTAAAGTACTCATAATAGGTTTAAAGTAATCATGATATGGTTAAAGTAACCATATAGTTAAACTAACCAAATGGTTAAACTAACCATTATATGTTTAAAGTAATCATAATGGGTTTAAAGTAATCATGATATGGTTAAAGTAATCATAATCTGGGTTAAGAAACTATAATATAGATAAAGTAATCATGACATGATTAAAGTAACCATTTGGTAAAACTTACCATAATATGTTTAAAATAACCATTATATAGTTATAGTAACCATAATATGGTTAAAGTAACCATAATCTGTGTTAAGAAAATATAATATGGTTAAAGAAACCATAATATGGTTAAAGTGACCATAATACGATAAAAAATTATTTACTAAAAATTGTTTTTTTTTTAAAGGTGACCTTATTGTGAAATATGTCTTCTTTTTTTCTAAAATGCAATTATAATGTTGCTTTATTCACTAAATGCTAATTTAAATTAGGCAAGTTCTTTTGCCTTCACTTTCATTAGAGAGAATTAAGCAACTTCTGTTGGAATTGCGAGTAAATTTTGTAAAACATATCGCACTGGTTCCTACATACATTTTCACTTTTTGCATGAAAACAATAAATAGTGGTCATATCAACCCACTGTAAAAATAACAGATCAATTTTTTAAAAGTTAGGAAAAAAGTATTAAGTCAGAAACTGTAGTTTTTCGTAATGTTGAGTTCTGTGGCATTTTGATAGAACATCTTAAGTTGAGATAAGATAGCAAAAGAGTTTTTAAAAACACTCAGTGAAAAAATCATTTTTATTAAATTATACAATAAACCATAATTAAATAAAAATTTCGTTTATAATACAAAAATGTTTTTTTAAATGAAAATTCGTACGATTTACAACATTTTTTTTTTTAACTTTTTACATTTGACTTAAGATGTTTTGTCAAAATGTCCCAGATATAAAAAAAATTTTTTTTTGGTCTCTATTTCAAATTGTAAAATTTTGAATTAAAGTCTTTAAAGAAACAAGTGCGGTATGTACATCCCTTTTAATTATCTTTTATAAGAAAAACTTTATCTTATTAAAAAAATTCTAGCGAATTATTATTTAGAAGATTTGCTTTAGCAATGCTTAAGATTATTTGCTTCAAGGCTTGTATTCCCCTTAAAGCAAATATGAAATGCATTGGCGAAACATTTGCAAGTAAATTTATAAGGAACCAAGAATTTTGTGCTACAAAACTTGCCGAATGTAAGCGCAGTCTTAAATAATTGTAAATATGTATTTTCACTTTTCTTTCCTACTACCGAGTACTTTGGTTTTTGTAACCGATTTTGAGTTCGAATTATGATGATGTTGACTTTTTTGTTGTTATTTAACTTTACGCAAGATATTTGTGTATCTTGGTGTGTGTGTGTGTGTATAATTATAAAATTAGTGTTTAATTGTAGATTTTTTTTTTTTTTTTGGATAAATGTATTACAGTAGTTATTATAGTAGAATAAAATACTAAATCGTAGCTGAAAATCGGTGCTTTTAAGCCTGAATTTATTTGTCTACTTTCAACAATTGAAAACCTAACAATTATAAAGTCAGTCTCTGCTAAAACTAAGCTTTCACTTAAAACTAGGAAAAGAGTTTAAAGAGTTGAAAGAGATTTAATTGGAACTGATTTTGAAAACAATTCCTTTCGAAATTGTTTCAGTTAATTATTGAGTAGTAGCCAAATAAACAGGTGACATTTTGGGAAAATATTATTGCAAAGAATTATGTTTTTTCAAAAATAAATATTTTATAGTAAAAAAAAAACATATTTAATTAGTAAATACAAGAAAATATTAATTATTATTAATTACATTATAATTAATTAGTTAAGCCTTAAAAAAAGTTATCAATTATAGACAACATTATTATTGTAAATAGAATTTAATAAAAAAACACACATTTAA
The DNA here is from genome assembly GCA_930367215.1 of Pollenia angustigena. Classification (NCBI taxonomy): domain Eukaryota; kingdom Metazoa; phylum Arthropoda; class Insecta; order Diptera; family Polleniidae; genus Pollenia; species Pollenia angustigena. Next base: position 231,646,945 of record OV884058.1, on the reverse strand, counting down.
GCAGTATTTATATAAAAAAAAAAAAAACTATAGAAAAACCTAAGTATAAAGTTTTTATTTAAGTCATATTATATTTTTCAAATTCCCTTTAAACAAATACCAAGGATTTATTTTTAACAACTTAATTAAATCATTTTCTAAACTTATAACTTTTTATTTTTTATAAAGAACCCACCGTTTTAATTTTTTTTTATTTCTTTTCAAAATTTTAGTTTTATTAATGCCCTCGCCTATTTTTCAAACTTAATCAAAACCCTTTTATAAACAATTTTCTACTTAAGGGTTCAATTTGTAAATTATAACACTTAAACAACAAAAATAATTGAACAAAAAAAATAATAAATAAATTTTTAAAAATTTATACATGAGGCTGATTAGTTTTAAGATTTAAATATATTTCTAAATTTTTGTAAATTCTATTATTATACAATCTATTATCTTAAAAAACAACAACAAAAAAGAGGTATTAGAAACAAAAATAACATTATTCTAATCCAGATATCTGAACTATCCAAACTTAACAAAATTGTTCAAGATATCGTCTAAGGGCTCGCCGACAGCACTTAAAGCCCTCCTCCCTCTTTGTTATAACTATAACTGTAAACATAGTTTTCCTTAAAAACAAAAAAAAAAATAAATTATACTTATAAACATATATTATTCTTATTAAAATTAATCAAAAATTATATTTTTACTTTTTTTTAATTTTTTAAATAAAAAACAAAATAATTATTAAAAACAAAAAAAAACAACAACAACTACAATACATCAATCAATACATTAAAACAATAAAAATAAATTAAAATAAAATGAACAATATATTTATATTAAAACAATTTTTACAAAAACAAAAAAAAAACAACAATATACAAATATTATAAAAAATAATTTAAAAAAAAAAAGAAACAAATAAAAACCACAACAAAACATTTACTCAATAATGAAAACAAAAAAAAAACTGTTTTTTTATTTTCTTTTTATGGTTTAAATTTTTTTTTTTATCTTTCTTTTATTTTATTTAATTTTAAAATCCCTTTTTTAGTTTTTTTTCCAAACCCAGTTTTACAATTCACAACTCATTAGAAGAATTAGGTTAGAAAAACAGGAAGACTGAATGAAATAAAAGAATTATTTGTATATTAAAAGTTCCTAAAAAACAAGATTTAAAAAAAACTGGGTTTGTTAAGCTCGATCTTAGAACAAATCTTATCAAACTTAATTTAAGTTTTAAAAGTTTCAAAACTTTAATTTCAATTTTATTAAAAATTATTTGTGTATTTGAGATTTACATTCATCACACTAAGAAAAAAATGGAGAATAAATGACTGCTTTAGTTTGTAAGAATTATTAAGAAAATATATATTAAATATAATTAAAAAGAGGAAGAAAACTAAGGAAAATTTTCTTTGAATAAGGCAAATTTTAATTTATTAAATCGAAATCTAAGGAAATTCTGAAATTCTTTTGGGATTTTTTTTTTTTTTTTTTGCCAAAAAGTTATTTTAAAATTAAAATGCAAAATTAAAAAACGCTTATTTATAATCCACATAAAAAAAAATAAATAGAGTAGAACAAGGTTATAACTAGGGATGCGATTTCCATGCAAATACATGTTTTATTTCGATAGTCTACACAGAAAAAATTTTCAACAAAATTTTTTCAATTAATTTAATAATGCTGTTTCAAACTATTTTTTTAATTGTTCCAATTAATTTCCATTAATTGAAAATAAAAAGTATAATGTTTGTGTGTGTTAACTGTGTTGATTGAAAAAATATTTTAATTTGTGTTTAGGTTTTATTTAGCCTCTTTTGCTGGTGGTCACATTTCAATTAAACCTATTGATTGAAACTGAACAGCAAGAAAAGCTCAACCTTACAAATGTGTTAATTGATATGATAAATTTGTTTGCTGGCGGAAAATCAGTACAGAATTTAATTAATAGTACAAATTTCTAACAAATACGTAAATTGAAGTTGGTTTTTCATTTTTTCTGTGTATGAGCGATGTCGTCCAATTATCTTTCCCAATCATTAAATTTGCGTTAACATGGCATCGATATGTTTTTTGCATATTTTGGTAGAAATGCATATTTTTGCATATTTAGGTTTTAAATGCATATTTTAGCATATTTTAAAATTTTTAGTGATTTTTTTTTTATTTTCATATTATAAAAAATGTTTAAAACACATACAAAAAAAACATTAAAAATAAATTAAAATCAATACATAAATTATTTTGGAGCGTTGCTTTAAATACAAGATTTTCAAGATTTCAACAAAACATCATTCTATTTTAAAGCGTTGCGGCACATTAGATGGTTAGGGCTTCCAATGGGTTTGAATTAATTTATACAAAACTATAACAAGTTACATGCTTGGCACATGCGTTATACCGCGTTGCAGAGGAAATTAGAAGCCAATTCGATAGTAATGCCATTTTTCATGAAATGTACCCCTTGATTCCCCCTCCACCACAGCCAGTAGTAACCACAAGGGGGCCTGGCTAAAGGCTTCAGAATTCTATTCAAAAATCCTTGAGTAATTTAAAAATGTTAGAAGAGTTTGTTGATACCGATGATTTTACAAAAGTAAAAGAAATATTAAAATTAAATAACATCAGAAGCCAATAAGCATTTGTATTTTCCAATTGCGGATATATTTGGTGAAACAATACCTAATTGGGAGGGATTAAGTTAACTTAATACTCAAGTCAAATTAATTGATATTGATAAGGAAGAATAGCTCGACGAATTAAAAAAAAAACAAGTAAGAGTGCTATATTCGGCTGTGCCGAATCTTATATACCCTTTACCATTGTGCGAGCAGAATACAGAGCAACTAGACAAAAACTAAATAAAACTGGTAAATATTTTTTTTTTTTAAATAAGAGACAACCGGTTTTGAACTTCGCTTTTCATAAGGGCCCAGAATATATATACTTTATAGGGTGTAGGATCAATATTGTATATACCTTTTTACCTTCGGTGAAGGGTATAAAAAGAGTAATTTTCGGGAATTCAGGGTTCTAATCACTGCATTCGATACTATCGTATCGAATAAACTATTGAATTTTTTTGCATACGATAGACACTGGCGTATCGAATGAAAACTCGATAAATGTAATGTCGAGTTACTCGATGTCGAATGCTATTATTTCAAATTCAATACATTTCATTCGATATCGAGTTTCAAGATACCAAAATAAATATTTTCGATGAATTTTGCTAGATATCGTATGCGGTGATTAGACCCCAGTATTTCTGTTATAACTCATACAAATTTCCGACATTTTGATATATAAGTCATATCCATAGGACGTATAGCAGCCCTAAAATTTAGGTTTTTATAAAAATTTTGATGTTTTTTAGCCCATTTTTGAGTATTTTGCTCATAAATTACCCATTGTCTAACCGATTTGATAGTTTTATATACCGACGTGTTAAGGAAGAATTTAACCATTTACTTAAGTTATATTTATATATAAACATTTATATAAACTTGTAAATTTTAACAAAGTTAGTTATAAAAAAGAGTAATTTTTGTGGATTCAGTATTTCGGTTATAACTCTGCCATTTTTTAACCGATTTGGCAGATTTATATACACACGTGTTGAAGAAGAAATTTACCATTTACTTTAGTTATAAAACTTGGACTCGGGGAGATCTATGGTTCCGGAAAGTTGGGTATAAAAAAAAAAAATTTAATTTTGGTCATAACTTTTTTGTATCTGAACCGATTTTCCCGAGTTTTTTATAAAATATGTTCTACTTAAAATTTCCGATATTTTGATATATAAGTCATATCCATAGGACATATGGCAGCCCTTAAATTTAGGTTTTTATAAAATTTTTAATTTTTTTTGTACGGGAGGTACCACGCCCACTTCTCCAATCCAATGGTGTGTATTGGCAACCTAAATGTGTGTACCAAATTTGGAAACTTTGGCTCTTGCCGTTCTCAAGATATACAGAAATAAAAAAAATACAGCAACTAGGGATTTTTGGAAAAATTTAGAGGTAGTCGTGGTTTTTTGCTCATATCTACGTAATTTTTAGACCGATCTGGCTGAATTTCAATAGCAAGAAATGGTGGACTGTATGTAACATAAATGTAAAACAACCTAGCCGCTATCATGTCTGGATTATCCGGAAAACACATATCAAACGTAAGACGGACAGACGGACAGACGGTCAGACGGACAGACGGACATCGTTAAATCAACTTCTCTTCTCATATGGACCCAGAATAAATATACTTTATGGGGTCTAAAATCAATATTGTGAAAATTACAAACATTATGACAAACTTATATACATATACCCTTTTACACCTGTGGTTAAGGGTATAAAAATCAAAAGGTTTTGCAAAAAAAAAAAATAAGAATTTAAAAAAATAAAACAAATTTAAAATATTTTTTATCTGATCTGTGTCGAGAAACTTTTCGATTGAAATGTGTGATATGAAGCAAAAATGTCATATATTGAAACAAACAGCTGTTTTTCTCACTTAACTGTGTCTGTAACTTTTTTGGCGAGAACAAGCTGTCACGTAAGGAAATTACTCGCCAATTTACAGAAAAAGGGTGTCTGTAACAGGGATGATAAAGTACCGAAGTACTCCAATGCCATATTTAGTACAATTTAAAAATATCAAACGCTTTAAAATTTAATAGTTTTGGTAAAGAGTTGGATAACTAAAAAATTATCAAAATATGATAAAAAAAAAACCAAGCGTAAAAATGTATGCATTTTTACCCTGTTCCACTATGAAAAAGTTTTCGCCTAAACTCCGTATTACTTATTTACTTCATTTTCCTCTTTTTAATTGCCAAGATATATTTAAAATATGTATACAGGTAGAGTACAAGTGAATTTTAATGTATAGGGTGTTATTTTTAGCTGCATGAGAACTAAAAATGATAATACAAGACAGAAATATTGTTGCGATGAAATTTTTTTTATTGTAATCTGGTTGATATGATGAATATGATTTAAGGCATATACCGCCTCGGCTACGAGTTACATGATCCATTCGATCCGTCCAATTTGTGACTACAGTACTCTTCGCTTATAGTCACATGCTTTAGTTGCAGCCGAATCGTCAACTATATCCTTAATGAGACTACAAGCCTAATTCAAAAATATGCCACTTTAAGGCATATAACCGAATTTAATATAAACAATTTATGTGAATATAAAAAATGAATATTTATTACAACGACTCCAGGCTTACCAAAGACAAAACTTAATTTTTTCGAGTGGAGGTGATAGCAAATATTAAACGACTTAATTCTTAGTTCTTTTGAAGATAATAATAAATATAGTCACTATATCGCTAATGTGACTAAAACGGCTGTGACTTTAAACGAAAAGTACAGTACATTTTCCAATAAAACTGGCTGTATAGCGCCAATGGTGGCTTGAATAAAGGCTTCCAATGCTTCAAGAAATACTGGTTTTTCGGCATAAACCAATGACTTAACATAGTCCCATATAAAGTAACCCAGATGCGTTAAATCGCACGAACGATCAAATTGAATTTACAATTAATCGATTGCTAAGCGCGTTGTGTCGGCTTGTTGGAACTAAATGTCGTTAATGCTTAGCTGATTAGTTAATTTAGCGATAGCGCTTGCTATTAGCCGTAACGGCAGCTCCTTGCTCATTTCGAAAGAAAAGTTAATCAAAGTTTATGTAATAGTGATTCGTAAGAATTTAATCAGAAATAAGCTTCATTTGTTTGCACAATTCTTTGATAAAAGTTTTTATGAACTTCGCTAATGGATTTACTGCCTATTTCTGATGTGCAAATTTCTACCATTAAAAGATTTTTAATGATTTGCCAAACCTTACTGAACAGATATGTCAATACAGTTTGAAATTCGCAGCTGTCAAAGCATAGTTATCGATATCGTTAGTTCTCATGTAGTTTAAAAAAAAAACTTATAATTTTTTTATTATTCTAATAATTAAAAAATAATTTTGGGTTTTAGTACAATTAGGGACGTAAAAGAACAATTTTTTGCTGAATTAAGTACAACTTGGGAAAAGTCATTTATCATCCCTGGTCTGTAACATTTTGGTGAGAAAAGTTCCCGCTTTGAACTGTCAAATAAACTCACGAATAAAAATGGGGCGAGAAAAAATTTTAACACTAAAAAACAATTAAAAATGCAAAGAATAATAATAATAATATTTTATTCTTGGCACATTTTTCATTGTTGTATTATTTTGATTTTAACATTTTTATAAAATATACGAATGTCTTCAAAGTTCGTTTGCAAACAACAAACAATAACAATTTGGTATAGCCGACGATTGTGTTTTCGCCGCCGTCGTTAAAAAATTTTCAATTTTAGTAAATTTTGGTCGCCGTCAACGATATGTGTTACTGACGTTCTGAACGTCTGCAATGTCACATCGTCTTCGAGTGCAATATTATGACATTTATAACGTAACGACGTAATTTCTTTTAATAGTTTTCGACATGAGCTACAGACACACATTTTTCTCACTTTTCGAGAAACGATGGAATATTTTGTTTTACATCTTTTCGATGCAAGAAGTTCTCACTAAAGTTACAGAACATTGGTACTGATCTGGAATTAAAGTGGGATCTGAAAATAAACTTTTTCAAAATTAATTGGCATTCTTCAAGTACAAAGTTTTAGTTTTAATAAAACACTACTTATTTATTTAAACAAACAAAAATTTTAACTAGTTATTTAAAGATATTTGAATAACAATAGAATGCGCATCAAGCTGCATGCCCGATATGGTTTTCGTAATCATTCTACTTTGAAAATTGTATGTATTTCACTTAATCATTTACACAAATAGAATATGGGAATTTTAGCTTTATTTTACTTTTTAATCATGAAAATAAAGTCGCAGTAGACATAGCATAGATGACGCATAAAATATGCCAATATTTTATGATGCTTCGTCTTTGGCTTGATGCCACTTTTTGCCTCATTGATGCTTTTTGTAATTACATTGATGTTACCCAGCGGGAAATTTGTGTCAATTGGTCCAACAGACTGGTCCTGGGAGTTGTGAAAAAAGAACAGGTACAAAAAGAAAGAACTCGTGACCAATGAAAGGGGAACCATACATGATTGGTTTATAAAGAACAAAATGGTAGAAAAAGTAATGAATTACAGTACAGTCTTCACCGGTGGTGTGACACATTTTTTGGGACTTTCTAAAATTTGGTTCCTGAATTTTATTCTAGGACTTGTTTTATTGAAATAATATTTACGACATTGTATTGAAATAATGATACACTGTAGTAACTGTCACTAAACACGTCCATTGAGAATAGATGTGTGACTGGTCAAATGGTGTCAATTGACCCCCTCCAATGACAACCCCATGTAAAAGTGATAGGTCTTATTCATAGAAAGTGTTTAAACTAGAACCGGTCTCCACCACCAAAGACCTCATCACGGGACTACTTTGGTGTCAGTTCGCTTCCCTCTAGTGTAGAGCATCATTTTCCTATAAGAGTATATACGATAAGTTCGTTCCTCAACAAAAGACTATAAAATATTTATTATGGATAATGTTTGTACTGAAATTAAACGATTTTTGTTTATTTATACGCATAACGTTTTTAAGGCCCGATTCGCCCAGTTCTTCCAATTGATAAATTTCTTTATAACGTTATCACCATTCGCAAAAGAGCATAGTTCAATTTAATAAATTTTACAGGAGGGGAAAAAGAACTTCCTAAAATGTTTAGTTCTTAATTAATTTTAAATCTGTAAGGACAGTTTTGTTTTATTTTATTTTAATTAATTTTATTTAACTTATTTAAAAGCCTTTTCACACTTGCATACATTTCTTAAAAACGCATGGAAGATGTTGAAAATGTAAAACATGCATTTACTTCGCAACATCTAATATCTAGTATGAATCCAAAATGTCACCATTTCTGCAAAGAAGACTTTTTTACCCTTTTTCTACTAAAGTACCAAAATTTTAAAGAAAACACTAAAATTTATTTGAAATTAATTTTGTTTAAAAATATAAAAAAAAGATTAAACAAAAACATAACTTACAAAAAAGGGGAAACTTGACAAATGTTAACGCTGCTTTTAAAACAAGAAAGAACAGTCGTTCAAGCCTGACATTATGATACCCTACACCACAGCATTTAAAAAACCATTAATGAGAGTGGCGGCATGAAATAACCCCCCAAAATATAACCCCCCAAAAAAATAATGAAAAACCCCACAAAAGTTTGTACAGAGAACCACAAAAACGATTTTTGGGGGGTTATTTCATTTTGTTTGGGGTGTTATTTCAATTTTTTTATTGGGGTATTATTTTATATGAAATTATCCCCAAAAAAATCATTATGAAATAAAGCCCCAATATATTTTTTGGGGGACTATTTCATTTTCAAATTTATAATGAAAAAAATTTTGGGCGCAAGGATTTATCCACTTTGGTATACAGAACACCGGCTTCGATAAATAAAGCTGCCCTGCACAGCCGGCCTTCGTCCGGGCGCAATGGTTTTCTTCTATATGGTATACCAAATATCGGCTTCGCTAACTAAAGCTTCTCTGCGTAGCCGGGTCGAGTCGGTATTTTTATACTATAGAGGAGAAATCCTGGCGCTATGCAGAGAAAATTAAGTTAGCGAAGCCGGTGTTTGTTATACCATAGAGGAAAAAGTCATTGCGCCCGGCCGAACGCCGGCTATGCCGAAAAGCCTTAGTTGGCGAAGCTTGTGTTTGGCATGTCATACCATGCTATCTAACTCGTGTTTCTTTTAAGCAAAACTGTATAATTAATTGTATTACATATATTGGGCTTTTATTTCATTTCAGAAATTTGGGAATTATTTCATTTATGTTTGGGGCGTTATTTCATTTCGTTGGGGGCTAATTTAATTTTCAAAATCGGGGCTTTCTTGCATATGAAATAAGGCCCCACGCTTTGGGGGGTTATTTCATTATTTTTTTGGGGGGTTATGTTTTGGGGGGTTATTTCATGCCGCCAATGAGAGTGCACCCTATTCAGGACCCATGGAGAATCATGCTCTTGTATGCATATAAATAGGGATCTATCTATGTTTTAAATTTCACTAAAATCGGTTTGATAGTTTCTGAGAGGCAGAAATTGCCCTTATATCCCATTGTGGTTCTACAATTCAATAGGCTTAGTCCTTGTGCCAATAGGAACCTATAAGCCTCATTTTGTCAAATCATCTCTAAAAATGGACAGCCAACCAGCCGGACGGACATCGTTAGACCGACTCAGAAAGTGTTTCTATGGGTCCAGAACCCATATTTTAAGGTGTTACACACATCAGCACATGTGCATAATACCCTCTCCACTATTGTGGTGTGGGTAAAAATATCATTTTGTCCGTGAAGCCAGAATAATAAAAGAATTTGTACCCACATTTCTACTGATGACACTGAAATAATCGAAAGATGTAGAATGGAATACAATGAGATGGAAACATCTTGTTAAGATGGTGATTTTAATTTATGTTCCTTTCTTATGGAAAAATTTCAACATTTTCGCAAACTATAGATTTAAGATGTTTGCAAGTATGAAAAGGCTATTAACAACGCACCTAATATTTTTCTCTTAAATTTCATATTAAAAGGCGACTTACCACTCTTTTTTTAACCATTACAAAACAACAAATGAAAGTTACAAAATAGTATTTTTTCAGCAATCCAATCTATGAAGATTTGTTTAACTACTTGGACTGCATTAAAAACTAAATTTTCAAAAAAAATTTAACTTTGCCAATTCCCAACTGATTTGGTCTTGTTTTACTTGATATAAATTATTCTTTTAAAGAAAATAAAACACATGATGGGGTTTCAAACAAATTGTTGCCAGAAAAAAACTAACACTCAATTTACATGATGAATTTTATGACGTCTAATTTTAGACGTAATTTTTTGTTTGGTAGCAAGCGGTGTAGAGAAGAAAGAGGAAGAGAAAACAGAAATCATGTCTAATTTTCTACCCCTCTTTCTTCTTTACACCGCTTGCTACCAAACAAAAAAATGACGTCCAAAATTGGACGTCATAAAATTCATCATGTAAATTGAGTGTAACAATGTGGAAAAAATTAAAAAAAATTTATTTTTTATTTATAACTTTGATTTTTTATTATTTTTTTTTTATACAAACCTTTAAAAGGTTGCTTGCTCTAAAATGGTTTACATGTACTTATAAAGCGTTACTCCTCCTCTTTTGAACACCGTAAATATTTTTTAAAACGGTGCAAAATAACTCAGTGTCCCAAAAACCCGTTTTTTATCGGTAACTTTCGATATTCAAATTTCTCAAAACGGCAGATTTATCTACTTAATTAAGTACATAGAAAAAAACTAATTTTTATAATTTTTTTTCAACAAAATGTTTACGTAGTTTGTTAAAAAAAAAATAAATGTTTGTCAAATCTTTATTTATTTATATTCAACATTTTTCATTTTTCGAATTTATTCTATGAGCAAAATTTCAGTTATGTATTTTATAAAGCTTTTTTTTGTAATATAATATAAAGTAACCTTCGGAAGGAAATAATTCCCAGTTTCTTTATTTATTTATTTATTAATTAAAACAAACTAAAATTTAGTGTGGGGGATAAGATAGTTCCTATGCACATTTTGATGGTTGCTTAGGACATATCATCAGGAAACTTTTTTCTAAAGACTTTGGTAAGACTTAATATATTATACAAATACAATACAAATAACTGTAAAGGGAATGAGAATTTTAAGCTATTAAAAAATGGACAAAAGTTTTAAAAATACCGTCTTTACTTTGATTCAAATATTTTTTTATTGAATATGAAGAAATATTTTATTATTTTATAATTAAATATGTTTTTTAATTTTGTTTTTTGCAAAGTGTAATTTCGATAAATTTTTTCATTGAATCAAATGAAAAGTTTGTTAACCTTAAATTCTATTTTTATCAAATTTGTTCTTGAGATATTTTTTCTGTGAGCACAACCTATACAATGTCTTTCCTAAAGTATCTTGCATTTTTCGAAGTTTTGGATGTCATATGACTTTTTCTTAGTTTGAAGTTCTAAACTTTTGTATTATTGCCTTTCGATTGTATAATTTATTACATTATTTAAATATTAGACGAATAAAATAGTTTTCTATCGCAAGTACTATTCCTTATTAACATTTTTTTCTTTTGCTTTTTCGATCAATTGCCTTAATTTATATTACACTGGCTCACAAGTTTTCAACTTTTTGCCATAATCTCAAAAATTAGAGGTTTTTAATACTATGTTCACAAGACAATATAATGCTATTGTTCGCTCTCTGAAACTAGATTGACAAACATGCTGATCACACGATTCATTCTTGTTGCATTTTAATATTCCTTTTTTTACATACATATATCGGGTGATTTTTTAGCTATTATCTTTTTGGCAACACTGGTTTAAACAGCTGACGCACGTCTGTTAAGAAAGCTCATCACGCGCTTCTTGTGTTCAGCGACGAAGCTCATTTTTTGCTCAATGGGATCGTTAATAAGCAGAATTGTCGATTTTGGAGTGAAGATCAGCCAGAAGCGTTGCAAGAGCTACCAATGCATCCAGAAAAAGTCACAGTTTGGTGCGGCTTATGGGCTGGTGCCATCATTGGACCGTACTTCTTCAAAGATGATGCAAATCGTATCGTAGCTGTGAATGGTGAGCGCTACCGTAAGATGATATACAACTTTTTTTTGCCCAAAATGCAAGAGCTTGACTTGCATGACACGTGGTTTCAACAAGACGGTGCCACATGCCACACAGCACGCTTAACAATGGACTTATTGAGAGGCGAGTTCGGTGAACATTTTATTTCACGTTCGGTACCGGTCAATTGGCCGCCTAGATCGTGCGATTTAACGCCTTTTGTGGGGCTACAATTGACGCATTGGAAGAAAACATTGAAGCATTTATTCATGAGATACCGGCCGAAATGTTGGAAAGAATATGGCAAAATTGAACTAAGCGGATAGACCATTTGAGGCGCAGTCACGGTCAACATTTGCATGAAATAATCTTCAAACATTAAATTATATGGACCGTACTATCGATTCAAATAAAGATTTCATGCATTTTTCTGAATCTTATGTGTTTTTTTTTTTAACTTTCCTATAGCTCTTAAAAAATCACCCGATATTTGGTTTCTGTTTTCTGTTAAAATGGATCAAAAAAAAAGTAAGTAAAAATAAAAATATGATATTTATAATGTGTAATTATTATTATATTATTTATTTATTTTAATTTCATTTTTTTAATTTTTTGTTATTTTATTCAACATGAATTTCTATTAAAATATTATTATCTTTTTATTTTTATTTTCTCTGAAACTAGCTAAGATAAACTAGCGATAATTTGTTATCAAAATTGGCACGTTTAAAAATGAAACAAGATGGTTCGCTCCCAAAATTTTGTATGGCGAAATTTGTTGTTTTAACCATGATTGGGGTGCGAACCATGAATGGGAAAGAAAAACACAAATATTTCTCTCCGTGTGGACATAGTATTAGCTTAATTGAAGCTGCTGAACACGAAGGCCTTCGTTTATTTTTCTTAAGAAGGGTTTTCGAGATATTCGCGAAAATCCTATTTATTGCAGCTTATACAACTATTTCCAAAAATATTAAGAACTGGGGTATAATCACCACAAACGATATCGAGCAAAATTGATCCAAATTATTTATTTTTTTATCATAAAACTCGATATCGAATAAACTTTATTGAATTTGAAATAATAGCATTCGATATCGAGTAACTCGACATTACATTTATCAAGTTTTCATTAGATACGTCAGTGTCTATCGTATGAAAAAAAATTTGATAGTTTATTCGATACGATAGTGTCGAATGCGGTGATTAGACCACTGATTTGTTTGCATTACACTTATTAAACACTGTAACACAATGTACACTCTTTCAGCCAATATCTATGATGTATTTTTCGGATAAAAATTCACTGAGTGACACGCTTTTAGATTTGAAAAAAATAAATTTGTTCTACCTTTTTTCAAAGTTCAACATTTTTAATCCCTTTATTAAGGAAAAAAAAACTTTTTATTTTTTTTTAACCAACATCTTAAAGACTATTTTGGAACAAATGTTTTTGTCACAAAATTGTTTAATCGGACAAAAATTGAAAAAGTTTTAACATGAAAAAACATTCAAATTTAAATTTTCAATTATAAAATGTTTGTTTCCGTAAAACCAGCACAAATGGCCCGTTCATCGATTTTGAACAAAGACTTCGTTCGCTTAACTTAGATTTAAAACAAAAACATATTTGGCGAATTTACAAAGTAGTTATAAAGTCATATGTCTTAAAATAATAACAATGTCTTAAAAAAATAGCAAAAAAAAAAAAAAAATATGAGTGCTGTGGGCAACCCTTCATAATTTAGATTTCTCCTGTGTACCCCGCCAGCAAAGTACTTCTGACGTTGTCGGAATCAAACATTTTGTGCAAATGTCTGACTTCATTCTTAGAGATTTCGTTCAGATTTCTGTCAGACATTGAATATTCTTACTGTCTGGCCGATTTCTGATCGATTTCGCATGAATATATCGGGAGGAATTTATGTACAGATATGTCCAATAGAATTCCGACGGAATTCATTCAGATTTGTCTAAAAAGACTTATTATTTTTTAAAAAAAACGACGATTGTCATTCAGTTGGAAATAATTTGAATTTTATTTTATTTGTTCAAGATAAAAAGCTTAAAAAAGGTACGTACGGGTAAAACTTATAATTATGTACATATTTTGCAATAAAATTATTACTTTCAGCTATCAGTTCGAAAGCAAAAAAATCTCGGCTAACACATCAGAACTTCCCCTGCCTTTTTCATTAGATTTCTGTTAGATATCTATCAGAAATGCCGACAAAATACCAAAATTTCCTACGACATGTCTGTCAGAATTCGTGTCAACCACTCTATACGTTTTTGGGTCAGAAATCTGACAGAATTCGTACACGATTCCGACCTTTTTGCCGACGTTTCCCTCAGATATCTGAACGACGTCGGATTATTTTGCTGGCTGGGTAGTTAACGTTTTCCAAAAAACATTTTTATATAAAAAAAATTCAATTGGTTTCAAAATAAAAAATTTCTGAAAACAAAATATATATATTATATTGTCATAAAAATTTCATTCTTCAATACATACATACATGCTAACATACCCTGAAGGAAACCTGGGTGCAAGTGTCACCAAACCTCCAGTTTTGTCAACTATATTGGTGACATTGTCAACGAAGTGTCTACACTACATTTCATATGCCACTATATTTGGCTTTAATACGAAAAAGATTTTATCAATAACAACTGAGAGGAACAATTCCTATAAAATTTGAAGAAATAATAAAAAAAGATTGTTGTGATTTCGTGTTCTTACAAAAACTGTAAACTACTTTTACTAAAATCTACTAGCGATTCTCTGGTTCCAATGTCTACATAAGTATGTTCCCAAAGGAACTAGCTAGTCAGTACCTAGTCAGTAGTACCAACGTCATTAGTAGATTTTTAATGACACGCACATGTTAAATGTCTATAGTAAATAACATTGCCTGGAGTATAATAAGTCACTAGTACTGGTGACTGTGTCAATAGCGAATCAGTACAGATTCACTAGTGACATTTCCTGCAGGATATGTATACATACTATATTTTTTAAAAATACTTAAACACAATAACAATTTTTGTTATATTATTGTAAAACTTTGGGATATTATGACAATATGACTTGATAGCAGGACCTTGTGAATCCGCCAACTATAAAATATTGTTTTGATTTTATATTAATTGTTTGCCTATTTTTTGTTACTGTTCCATGCGAAATGCATCTTTAAAGCTCGCTTTTGTGCATTAAGGAAACACTCATATAAAAGTTTTCTTTCAGAAAGTCTGACATTATGGGTGAGTGGGGAGAGAAGAAAAGCATGTTCCCTTCCACTCTCGCCAATAAACTCAAACTTTCTGAAAGAAAACTTTCATAGTGTGAACCCAGACTTAAATCCCGCAAACATTAAATTTTCACAAATCAAGGAAACTTTTTTTTAAATTCCTTTTTTTCCAGTATGATGAACGTTTTTAAATAGTTCCTTTTTATGAGCAAAAGGGAACTGTGTAAAAAATGCTCTGAATACAAACTATGTACTTTAATAATGGAATTAACCTTGTTTTCCGATTTAATATAGTTGATTATTGTAGTAAATTTTCTAAAATCGCTAAGAATTAAAAAATTTTATTCAAAGAAGAGTTTCCTATTTTGGCTTACACTATGAAAATTTTCTTAAAGAAAGTCTGAGCTCATTGGTAAGAGGGGAGAGAATAGTAGTATATTACCTTCCCCTCACATCAATAAACTCTGACTTTCTGCAAGAAAACTTTCATAGAGTGAACCTACACAGAAAAAAATTTTTGCGCCAGTAAAAGAATTAATCAAAAATAAAATCAGTTTTAATTAAATATTTAATCGGGTGAATTAAACTTTTAATCCAGTGTATTAAATGTTTAATTGACAATATTTCAATTAAAACGTTTAATTCACTTGATTAAATGTTTAACCTGATTAAATATTTAATTAAAACTGATTTTATTTTTGATTAATTATTTTACTGGCCTAAAAATTTTTTTCTGTGTACCCTTATGAAATAATACAAGCAAAAACTAATATTTTAATTTAAAAACACACAACATGTACATAAATAGAATTTAAAATTATACAAAATAAAATAAAAATTAAGCAAAAAATAAAAAAAAACATGTTCATAAATAAATATACAAAATGTAATGCTGCATCTATTTAAACATTAATATTTAATGGTCGGTCGATAATTACACAAACTTATAAATTATTATGAGCAATTATTTGACAAATATGTTTGCATTTAAATCAAAATCTTGTATTTATTGCTGAACACACACATATGCAAATGCGGCGGCCGTATCTCTTATTATTGCTTAAATTCTCATTCATAAAATCGGTATTATAATTCAGACATAGAAAATTATAATAAATATAATTTATACATATTATATATGCTCTTGATGAATGATGAGTGTAGTTTGTATATAATATACAAAAAAAAAAAAAACACACATAAACTATTTATAATGCCAACCATCGATATCTGTTTGTAATACAGAAGAAACTCATTTATGAGATACGAGTAGTTCCGGACTATGCGAACAGTATTCAAATATATTCCATTTATTTAAAACAAAAATATCATTTAAATTAACTAAATCACAACAATTTGATATTCATGATAAAGAACACAAACAAATACATATACATACAATATATTATATTATATTAATTTATTATAAATAAAAAAAATCAATTAAAAATGTATTATTTTATTGTTAAAAAAAAAACAACAAAATTTTGTAATTTAAAATGTTTTGAATTTGAAAATTGGTATATTTCTTAACAAGAATTTTTTTATAAAGTAATGAAAAACATAATATAATTATAATATTTCATATGAGCTATTGTAAGAATATTTAATATAATTAATTTTTACGTTATTTTTCTTTTTATTAAATTTTTTCAATGCTTATTATAAAATTGAAATAAGAAAAAAAAAACTGATATCAATCATAACAAAACTGTAGTTTTATTTGAAGACAAGTATTTTCGTCTCCCTTTCTTTCGGGGACAAATTTATATGCCAAAGTTGATGTTTCTGTTTTAAACAGAAAAGTACCAAATTTTTTTATCTTAAAGGTTCTCATTCATTACGAACCCTGCACCCAAAGTTTTATCTTTCTTAGTTCAATATTATAGAAAATTCCAAAAGTACCACAAGTAGAACGAAAAAGTAAAAGAAAGAAACTATATTTCCTGTATTCCCGCTTTTTAATACTTATTTTCCCCATTGAAGAAAAATGTTTATAAAAAGTAATAACAAAAGGTACGATTTTAGCCCTTTAACATTCTAATTTCGAAAAAGTACCAAATTAATATTTGTATTTCTTAGATAAGTTACGAATGGGATTTTATTTTTATTTCTAGCCAATAAAAAATAAAGCTTCAAACGAAGCAAATTTGTATGGGAGAAACGTTAAAGTTTCGCTTACCATCTCGTTTACGGAATACATGAATTTTATGTGGAAAACGCATAACATTTTATACAAAGGCACACAATACCTGGCGTAAACGTAAAAGCGTGCTACGTCGTACGTTGACATATATTTAATTCTACATCATACGCCGGTTACGACCGTATTGTCACTTTAAATAATTTTAAATTTTCAAACAATTTTTAAATGTCTCAATTAACTGTGATGATTGAAAAAAAATATTTTAATTTGTTTTAAAAAGGTTTCCTTATTCGTGCTTAATTCCCAATTTTTATTATTGATAAAAACACTGAAATTTATTGTTTCCCAAAAATTATTTTGATAATAAACTGGCAGTGCACGGCCTGAAAAAACTTAACTGGGAACATGCTTTTGCAAGTAGTTTTTGTTTTCATTTTGTTTTTCTTAACCTACTTACAACTACAATTAATGTTGAGAGAATTCCAATCAATTGTAGTGGGGAATGTAAGATGAGATAAACTCACTGTTTATTGTTGATGCTTTTGTTTAAACTTTGATGTTGTTACAAGTAGAACTGTTGCTTATAATTCTTTTACGTTTAACAGTTTTATTTGGTTTAATATCTTTAGTTTTTCTAAAATCTTTATGGATGAAGTTTCCTGGCGATCTGATCTAAGCAACCAGTGAAATGCGCATAGAAATAGCTTATCCCATCAACAATAAATTTCAGTGTTTTTATCAATAATAAAATTTGGGAATTTAGCACGAATAACAAAATCTTTTTAAATTAAAATTTTGTTTTCCCAAAAATTATTTTGGTAATTATTTTAATTTGTGTTTACGTTTTATTTTGCCTCTTTTGCTGAAGAGCAAGAAAAGCTCAAACTTACAAATGTGTTAATTGATATGATCAATTTGTTTGCTGGCGGAAAATCAGTACAGAATTTAATTAATGGTACAAATTTCTAACAAATACGTTAATTGAAGTTGGGTTTTCATTTTTTCTGACATTCCTGACATTCCTGACAGAGACTCTGGTTTCTTTCCTGCAGACAAAATAGAAAAAATTTTCACTAAAATATTTTCAATTAATTCAATAAAAGTTTCAAACAATTTTTTTAATTGTTCTAAGTTATAAGTCTTAATTGAAAATAAAACGTATACCCCCGTATTCACAAACGATTATTAAATTTAACAAACGTTTATTAAGGACAATTTTCATAGTCAATTTCTCCTTTAAAGCTTTATTAAATTTAAAAAATTTTTATGAATACAGGCAATAATGTTTATGTGTATATTTGCAAATATGAAAACATACACATAAACTTAAAAATATTTTAAAGATTCAAAAAAAGTAGTAGGAATAGAGCGCTTCTACAGCACTTTTTTCATACAAAGTTGGGAGCAAGCCATTAGGGGTGTTCACAGTTTATAGTTGGATACATTTCATTAGGGGTGTTCACAGTTTGTAGTTGAATGCATGCTAATATGGGTGTTCACAGTTTATAGTTGGATACACACCAATAGGGGTGTTCACAGTTTGTGATTTTATTTTCACCCTACAGTCGGTTGGTTTACTTAATAAGATATTCGTAAGGTTCGCAGCATTGGAGATATAATATTTTGTATATATTTTATATAAAAATATATTATATATATATATATATATATATTTAAACCCTTGATTTAAATATTTATTTAGGATTTTAACAATTTTGTGAAGAAAATACCAACAAAATGGACATTTTGAGGGGATTTAAGCATTGATGTGAATATTTATTCAGGATTTTAAACATTTTGTGAGGAAAATACCAACAAAATGGGAATTTTGAGGGGATTTAAGCGTTGATTTGAATATTTATTTAGGATTTTAAAAATTTTGTGAAGAAACTACCAACAAAATTGATATTTTGAGGATATTTAAGCGTTGATTTGAATATATATTTAGGATTTTAAAAATTTTATGAAAAAAATACCAACAAAATGGGTATTTTGAGGGGATTTAAGCGTTGATTTGAATATTTATTTAGGATTTTAAAAATTTTGTGAAGAAAATACCAACAAAATGGATATTTTGAGGGGATTTAAGCGTTGATTTGAATATTTATTTAGGATTTTAAAAATTTTGTGAAGAAAATACCAACAAACTGAGTATTTTGAGGGGATTTAAGCGTTGATTTGAATATTTATTTAGGATTTTAAAAATTTTATGAAGAAAATACCAACAAAATGGATATTTTGAGGGTATTTAAGCGTTGATTTGAATATTTATTTAGGATTTTAAAAATTTTATGAAAAAAATACCAACAAAATGGATATTTTGAGGGGATTTAAGCATGGATTTGAATATTTATTTAGGATTTTAAAAATTTTGTGAAGAAAATACCAACAAAATGGGTATTTTGAGGGTATTTAAGCGTTGATTTGAATATAAATTAAAAAATTAACGTATAACATGGATTTAAAGTCGCTTATACCAACTAAATAATTAATCTGATACATTTTTAACTTTTTTCTTTGATATACGTATGTATGTTGATAAAATTTAATTCTTAAAGATATTATATAATTTGTTTATATTAACGGACTCGTAGTGTTTAATTAATATATCGTTAATTTGATATTCAACAATGTAAGTTTAGTGAAGAATTTAATTCGATCTATGATCATGATACATATATACCTTTAACCTGTTGATATAGTATACATTTAAATCTTATACATACTAAAATTTCTATTTAAATAACCATAGAATATGGTTTATTTAATGTTTTGATAACATTTAGTAAAAGTTTATATATGGTATAAACTTGAAGTTGACTATACCATTAGAATTAAATATTATTGAGAAAAAACTAAAATCATATTACAAAATCAATAAAGATGTTTAAAAAAGAGAATACCATAGGGTTTTTGAATGCTTGATAAGGAAAAACCTAATATGTATGTGCATAATGTATTATTATAACCACTTTATATTTTTTTTTGATAGTTTAACAATAAACCATAAACCCATTCCATAACAACCCATAGAATATTATACAATACCAACTATTTATTAAAAACCACAAAAAAAAACAAAATCACAAACTATTCTTATTTATATAATTCACTTTTTATATTATATATTAAAAATTAATGTAAACCATAAACTTTAAGTCGCTTATGCCAACCAAAAATTTAATCTGATACATTTTCAACTTTTTTTCTTCGATTTATGTGTGTGCGTTGCTAAAAATTTCATTTGTTTATATTAACTAACTCGCAGTGTTTGTTTAATATATCGTATTACATTTCTTCAAAAATTAAAATTATACAAACTATAATTATGTACAATCAATTAAACCAACAATTGTTTATATATGTATGTTTGTAATGCTGAATTAGCATTATTTTTTAAAGTTTTTTTGTTTTGTTGTTACTTTATTTTAAGATTTCACATTATGATGAAATTCTTATAACCCTTAATATTAATCCTTATCTACAACAACTAAACATATACATTAATAAAGATGACTCAACTAACCAAACCAAACAAAACCAAACCAAACATGTTTGGTTTTCTGAAATTCTTTTATTCTACTGAAATAAGCCACGCCCCCTTATTTATAAATTCAAGGCTAAACAATAATAACGCGACTGCATCAAATATGATAAGTGGTAAAATTTTTTAGTATAAATACCACTGCTATTCCTCAATTGAAATCAGTCTTGTTTGACAATTCATATAGTGAACATTAAATTTTTAATAAATAAAAAAAAAAAAATCAAAACATAAAATAAAAAATGGCTCTTTATATTTGTGAATATTGTAAAAAAGAATTTACACAAAACAGAAATTTAAATCGTCACATTAGATTGTATCATGACGGTCCGTCCTCATCATGGAAGTGTTTAACGTGTAGCTTAAAATTTTCAAATCGCAATGAGTTTTTAAAACATGCACATCTTACAGAACACATTAAAGAAATGGATAAAGCTAATGTTGTTTATTGCGATGCATGTAATAAACATATTCCAAAATTAAATTATCATTATCATTTGAGGACAAATGACCATAAATTTAATTGTGATAAATCTACTGATACTAATAGTGTGAAATGCATTAAATCAGCCTTCAAAAATCGCATCGCTACATATATATTAAAGAATGATAATAAAGGAAATTTAATATCAGAAACATTTTTATGTGAACAGAAATCTAAAATAGGCCAATTGTTGATGAATTTTATTCAAAAATATTCGTCAATAAAATTCAACATTGAACTTTTTTGTGAATATATATTGGCAAAGGAAGAAGAAGACTCTTGCACTATCGAAGTCAAGTCTCATCAAACGAAAATGGTAATCGTAAATGCAGCAACAACAACAGATGATATTCTTCAGCTTTATGATAACCATTGTAATATAGTTGTGAAAAAGATGAGCGAATTTCAAGAGCGGGATAGTGGATGGGCGTTAATTAATATTGCTCATCTCGAAATCAATATTAACCAGTATAATTCCATCAAAGGATCGCAATACATTCCTTTACCAGCATCAATAATGAAGAAAAAAGCATGTGTCAACGTACAAAATCGAGATGAGTACTGCTTCAAGTGGGCTATAATATCAGCACTATACCCAGTCGCTCCTGAGTATACAAAGAGGTGTTCATCATATAAAATTAATAATATTGAAGATTCTATAATTGTATTGAATGATGGAATCAAATTAAATTTCAACAATTTAAATTTCCCTCTATCGGTCAACAAAATAAGAGATTTTGAGCTAATGAATCCTGAAATTAGTGTGAATGTGTTTGGGTTAGAAGTTGATGTTGTAGTGGGACCATACTACTTTACCAAAGAAGAAAAGTCTAAACATATTAACTTATTACTGCTAGAGGACGGTGAAAGATTCCATTATGTATGGATTAAAAATATTTCTAGGTATGTTCATAATATTTACAAAACTATTTATAGGTATATATATATATATATATATATATATATATATATATATATATAAATTATATTTATTTAAATCATTTCTTTTTTCACTTAATTTCAGATTAATACGTAGTCAATTAACAAAAAAACAACATCAAGTATATATATGTAATACCTGTCTCATACATTTTCATACTGAGTCATCATTAAAACAGCACCAAGATGAATGCAATAAAATGGTAACAAGGATGCCCTCTCTAGATAAAAGTATTGTAAGCTATAAAAATTTTAAAAAGCAAATGGATGTGCCTTTTGTTGTATACGCTGATTTTGAATGTATACTGGAAACAGTTAACATTCAAAATTCTATGTACGTAAAATCAACACAAAAACATATTCCATTTGCTTATAGTTATTACATTAAATGTTCATTTGACTCAAGTTTAGATATATTTAGAATTTATAGTGGTGATAATTCACCAAGTCATTTTTTTACTAGCTTAGTTAAGGATAGCATAGACATTTACAATAATTATTTAAGTAAAGTCAAGACAATGAATTCCTTGACAATACTTCAACAGATAAGACAAAATGAAGATATAAATTGTCATATTTGTAACGAATTTTTATCTGTTGAAGATAGAGTAGCTGACCATTGTCATCTAACTGGCGATTATAGAGGTCCTGCTCATAATAAATGTAATTTAGAGTATCAAATCGCCAGTTTCATCCCAATATTTTTTCATAATCTCTCGGCATATGATTGCCATTTGTTTGTACGAGAACTGTCATCTATTGAAGGAGATATAAATATAATTCCTTTAAATAAGGAATTATACATTTCAATATCAAAAAAAATATCGGTCAATGATAAGAAAACCATTGAATTGCGTTTTCTTGATTCGTTTAGATTCATGTCATCTAGTTTAGACAAATTATCGAGCTATTTAACCGATGATGATTTAAATATTATAAAATCGAATTATACCAATGACAATGAATTTAGTTTAATGAAACGTAAAGGTGTCTTTCCGTATGACTACTTGAATTCTGTGAATCGTCTTAAAGAGACTCAATTACCGCCCCGTTCAGTATTTTTCAATAAACTTACTAATGAACCGTGTAGTGAGGATGATTATAAACATGCCGAAATGGTTTGGTCTACATTTCAATGTAAAACCTTAATGGATTATTTGCTTTTATATTTAAAAGTAGATGTTCTCTTGTTATGTGATATTTTTGAAAATTTCCGTAAAGTTTGTAAAACCATATATAATTTAGACCCTTGTCAATATTATACAATCCCTGGTCTGTCATGGGATGCAATGTTAAAAACAACTAAAATTGAGTTGGAATTGCTAACTGATATTAACATGTATAATTTTGTTTTCCGGGGTATAAGGGGAGGTATTGTACAATGCAGTAAACGTCATTCTATTGCTAACAATAAATATATTAGTGATTATGATTCCACCAAGGAATCAAATTATCTTATGTATTTAGATGTAAATAATTTATATGGATATGCAATGTCTCAATATCTCCCCTATAAAAATTTTAAATGGGATGAAGACATAGAAAATTTTAATATCAATAACATTGAAGAAGATTCCGAATTAGGATATATATTGGAAGTAGATTTAGAATATCCATCCACATTACACGATTATCATAATGATTTACCGTTTTGTGTTGAAAATAAAAAAATAGAAACAATGAAACAAATAAAATTAATTGCAGACTTAAATGATAAAACAAACTATATAATACATTACAGAACATTACAACAATGTCTTCAACATGGATTGATTTTAAAGAAAATTCATAGAATTCTTCAATTTAATCAATCCAATTGGTTGAAGATATACATTGACTTAAATAACCACCATAGAACGTTAGCAAAAAACACTTTTCAACAAAATTTCTTTAAATTATTAAATAACGCCGTATACGGTAAAACTATGGAAAACGTTGATAAACGTAAAGATATTAAAATAGTATGTGAATGGGAAAGCAGGGGTAAGAGATTAGGTGCTAGAGCTCTTATAGCTAAACCCAATTTCCATAGTTCCCTTACAATTCACGAGGATATGGTTGCTATTGAGTTGGGAAGAGTAAAGACTGTATACAATAAACCAATTTACATCGGATTTTCGGTCTTAGAATTATCAAAATGGAAAATGTATAATTTCCATTATGACTATATGAAACCGAAATATCTCGATAATATTAGTTTGAACTATATGGATACCGATTCCTTCATATATGATGTAAAAACAAATGACATGTATGATGATATTCGAAATGATATAAGCACCCATTTCGATACATCGGCCTATCCGCGAGATAATGCTTTTAACATACCCTTGTTGAATAAAAAAGTATTGGGTATGATGAAGGATGAGTGCAATGGTAAAGTTATAAAGGAATTCATTGGCTTAAGAGCAAAAATGTATTCAGTTAAAATAGATAGGGATGATAAAGAAATTAAAAGAATAAAAGGTGTTAAACACTCAGTAACTAATAAATTAAATATAAGTGATTTTAGAAAATGTTTAGTTGATAAGAAATTATATTATGATTATATGTATGTATTTAAATCAAAGATCCATCAAATTTATACACAACATATAAGTAAGTTAGTTTTAAGTTATTTAGATGATAAGCGTTATATAAGAGAAGGTGGTGTTGATACATATGCATGGGGACATTATCAAATAAATAAACCTTCATCACCAGAATCATCATCACAACCATCAACAAATTTAAGTTTGCATAAGGATCATATGGAATATGACGATGATAATGATATTCTACTTAAAGAAGATATTAATTACCCCCCAACAACATCATCAAATATTTATAATGAATTGATGGAAGTTGAAGATTAAATTCTATAAATATAAATTAAGTAGTTTATAAGAATATAAATATAGAAAAGGAGTTTTAAAGAGTCAAATAAACATTTAATAGAAATAAAATAGTTTATAAGAACTTAACCATTGTAATTTAGATTATAAGTATATAAATGTATATTAAATAGTGTATAAGATTCAACCATTGGTATTTAGACTATAAGATTGTCATATGAAAAAATAAAAAATAAATAAATTACAATTTTAAATATAAAAAATTAACACAATCAATTTTTATTTGATAAGACAGATAAATTGTAAAAATTCATATTATACAAATATATAGAGGATTCATATATGAACAATTTAGAATTAAAACTGAGTTTATAGTTGTAAATAAGGAAGATTCAATCAAAAAATAAACGATATAGAATGAGAGTTAAATCATTTTATTTCAAAATTTCTTAAAAGTATTTGAATTAAAATCACTACATCTATGAACTTGAATCTACTTTCCTAATGCAGCGATCTCCTTCATCTAAATAAAAACCATCATTTGCCTTCAAAATGATGTTATCTCCCTCATCATCATCCAGAAAGTCCACAATTTACCACAATGATATTATTTTAATTCTCGAAGTTCGAAACATTATATCCATTTGATTTTTCACATATAATGGATATTTTGAAGTGGATTTAAGCGTTGATTTGAATATTTATTTAGGATTTTAAAAATTTTGTGAAGAAAATACCAACAAAATGGGAATTTTGAGGGGATTTAAGCGTTGATTTAAATATTTATTTAGGATTTTAAAAATTTTATGAAAAAATATACCAACAAAATGGGTATTTTGAGGGGATTTAAGCGTTGATTTGAATATTTATTTAGGATTTTAAAAATTTTATGCAGAAAATACCAACAAAATGGGTATTTTGAGGGGATTTAAGCGTTGATTTGAATATTTATTTAGGATTTTAAAAATTTTGTGCAGTAAATACCAACAAAATGGGTATTTTGAGGAGATTTAAGCGTTGATTTGAATATTTTTTAAGGATTTTAAAAATTTTGTGAAGAAAATACCAACAAAATGGATATTTTGAGGGGATTTAAGCGTTGATTTGAATATTTTTTAAGGATTTTAAAAATTTTGCGTAGAAAATACCAACAAAATTGATATTTTGAGGGGATTTAAGCGTTGATTTGAATATTTTTTAAGGATTTTAAAAATTTTGCGTAGAAAATACCAACAAAATGGATATTTTGAGGGGATTTAAGCGTTGATTTGAAAAAGTATCTTTTTATAAAGGTACTTTTTAGGATTATATAGGATATTTTGAGGGGATTTAAGCGTTGATTTGAAAAAGTATCTTTTTATAAAGGTACTTTTTAGGATTATTTAGGATATTTTGAGGGGATTTAAGCGTTGATTTGAAAAAGTATCTTTTTAGAAAATGTACTTTTTCAAATCAACGCTTAAATCCCCTCAAAATATCCTAAATAATCCTAAAAAGTACCTTTATAAAAAGATACTTTTTCAAATCAACGCTTAAATCCCCTCAAAATATCCTATATAATCCTAAAAAGTACCTTTATAAAAAGATACTTTTTCAAATCAACGCTTAAATCCCCTCAAAATATCCATTTTGTTGGTATTTTCTACGCAAAATTTTTAAAATCCTTAAAAAATATTCAAATCAACGCTTAAATCCCCTCAAAATATCCATTTTGTTGGTGTTTTCTACGCAAAATTTTTAAAATCCTTAAAAAATATTCAAATCAACGCTTAAATCCCCTCAAAATATCCATTTTGTTGGTATTTTCTTCACAAAATTTTTTAAATCCTTAAAAAATATTCAAATCAACGCTTAAATCTCCTCAAAATACCCATTTTGTTGGTATTTACTGCACAAAATTTTTAAAATCCTAAATAAATATTCAAATCAACGCTTAAATCCCCTCAAAATACCCATTTTGTTGGTATTTTCTGCATAAAATTTTTAAAATCCTAAATAAATATTTAAATCAACGCTTAAATCCCCTCAAAATTCCCATTTTGTTGGTATTTTCTTCACAAAATTTTTAAAATCCTAAATAAATATTCAAATCAACGCTTAAATCCACTTCAAAATATCCATTATATGTGAAAAATCAAATGGATATAATGTTTCGAACTTCGAGAATTAAAATAATATCATTGTGGTAAATTGTGGACTTTCTGGATGATGATGAGGGAGATAACATCATTTTGAAGGCAAATGATGGTTTTTATTTAGATGAAGGAGATCGCTGCATTAGGAAAGTAGATTCAAGTTCATAGATGTAGTGATTTTAATTCAAATACTTTTAAGAAATTTTGAAATAAAATGATTTAACTCTCATTCTATATCGTTTATTTTTTGATTGAATCTTCCTTATTTACAACTATAAACTCAGTTTTAATTCTAAATTGTTCATATATGAATCCTCTATATATTTGTATAATATGAATTTTTACAATTTATCTGTCTTATCAAATAAAAATTGATTGTGTTAATTTTTTATATTTAAAATTGTAATTTATTTATTTTTTCATATGACAATCTTATAGTCTAAATACCAATGGTTGAATCTTATACACTATTTAATATACATTTATATACTTATAAGCTAAATTACAATGGTTAAGTTCTTATAAACTATTTTATTTATATTAAATGTTTATTTGACTCTTTAAAACTCCTTTTCTATATTTATATTCTTATAAACTACTTAATTTATATTTATAGAATTTAATCTTCAACTTCCATCAATTCATTATAAATATTTGATGATGTTGTTGGGGGGTAATTAATATCTTCTTTAAGTAGAATATCATTATCATCGTCATATTCCATATGATCCTTATGCAAACTTAAATTTGTTGATGGTTGTGATGATGATTCTGGTGATGAAGGTTTATTTATTTGATAATGTCCCCATGCATATGTATCAACACCACCTTCTCTTATATAACGCTTATCATCTAAATAACTTAAAACTAACTTACTTATATGTTGTGTATAAATTTGATGGATCTTTGATTTAAATACATACATATAATCATAATATAATTTCTTATCAACTAAACATTTTCTAAAATCACTTATATTTAATTTATTAGTTACTGAGTGTTTAACACCTTTTATTCTTTTAATTTCTTTATCATCCCTATCTATTTTAACTGAATACATTTTTGCTCTTAAGCCAATGAATTCCTTTATAACTTTACCATTGCACTCATCCTTCATCATACCCAATACTTTTTTATTCAACAAGGGTATGTTAAAAGCATTATCTCGCGGATATGCCGATGTATCGAAATGGGTGCTTATATCATTTCGAATATCATCATACATGTCATTTGTTTTTACATCATATATGAAGGAATCGGTATCCATATAGTTCAAACTAATATTATCGAGATATTTCGGTTTCATATAGTCATAATGGAAATTATACATTTTCCATTTTGATAATTCTAAGACCGAAAATCCGATGTAAATTGGTTTATTGTATACAGTCTTTACTCTTCCCAACTCAATAGCAACCATATCCTCGTGAATTGTAAGGGAACTATGGAAATTGGGTTTAGCTATAAGAGCTCTAGCACCTAATCTCTTACCCCTGCTTTCCCATTCACATACTATTTTAATATCTTTACGTTTATCAACGTTTTCCATAGTTTTACCGTATACGGCGTTATTTAATAATTTAAAGAAATTTTGTTGAAAAGTGTTTTTTGCTAACGTTCTATGGTGGTTATTTAAGTCAATGTATATCTTCAACCAATTGGATTGTTTAAATTGAAGAATTCTATGAATTTTCTTTAAAATCAATCCATGTTGAAGACATTGTTGTAATGTTCTGTAATGTATTATATAGTTTGTTTTATCATTTAAGTCTGCAATTAATTTTATTTGTTTCATTGTTTCTATTTTTTTATTTTCAACACAAAACGGTAAATCATTATGATAATCGTGTAATGTGGATGGATATTCTAAATCTACTTCCAATATATATCCTAATTCGGAATCTTCTTCAATGTTATTGATATTAAAATTTTCTATGTCTTCATCCCATTTAAAATTTTTATAGGGGAGATATTGAGACATTGCATATCCATATAAATTATTTACATCTAAATACATAAGATAATTTGATTCCTTGGTGGAATCAT
The DNA here is from genome assembly GCA_930367215.1 of Pollenia angustigena. Taxonomy (NCBI): domain Eukaryota; kingdom Metazoa; phylum Arthropoda; class Insecta; order Diptera; family Polleniidae; genus Pollenia; species Pollenia angustigena. The sequence goes on along the minus strand of OV884058.1, from coordinate 231,617,884 downwards.
AATCACTAATATATTTATTGTTAGCAATAGAATGACGTTTACTGCATTGTACAATACCTCCCCTTATACCCCGGAAAACAAAATTATACATGTTAATATCAGTTAGCAATTCCAACTCAATTTTAGTTGTTTTTAACATTGCATCCCATGACAGACCAGGGATTGTATAATATTGACAAGGGTCTAAATTATATATGGTTTTACAAACTTTACGGAAATTTTCAAAAATATCACATAACAAGAGAACATCTACTTTTAAATATAAAAGCAAATAATCCATTAAGGTTTTACATTGAAATGTAGACCAAACCATTTCGGCATGTTTATAATCATCCTCACTACACGGTTCATTAGTAAGTTTATTGAAAAATACTGAACGGGGCGGTAATTGAGTCTCTTTAAGACGATTCACAGAATTCAAGTAGTCATACGGAAAGACACCTTTACGTTTCATTAAACTAAATTCATTGTCATTGGTATAATTCGATTTTATAATATTTAAATCATCATCGGTTAAATAGCTCGATAATTTGTCTAAACTAGATGACATGAATCTAAACGAATCAAGAAAACGCAATTCAATGGTTTTCTTATCATTGACCGATATTTTTTTTGATATTGAAATGTATAATTCCTTATTTAAAGGAATTATATTTATATCTCCTTCAATAGATGACAGTTCTCGTACAAACAAATGGCAATCATATGCCGAGAGATTATGAAAAAATATTGGGATGAAACTGGCGATTTGATACTCTAAATTACATTTATTATGAGCAGGACCTCTATAATCGCCAGTTAGATGACAATGGTCAGCTACTCTATCTTCAACAGATAAAAATTCGTTACAAATATGACAATTTATATCTTCATTTTGTCTTATCTGTTGAAGTATTGTCAAGGAATTCATTGTCTTGACTTTACTTAAATAATTATTGTAAATGTCTATGCTATCCTTAACTAAGCTAGTAAAAAAATGACTTGGTGAATTATCACCACTATAAATTCTAAATATATCTAAACTTGAGTCAAATGAACATTTAATGTAATAACTATAAGCAAATGGAATATGTTTTTGTGTTGATTTTACGTACATAGAATTTTGAATGTTAACTGTTTCCAGTATACATTCAAAATCAGCGTATACAACAAAAGGCACATCCATTTGCTTTTTAAAATTTTTATAGCTTACAATACTTTTATCTAGAGAGGGCATCCTTGTTACCATTTTATTGCATTCATCTTGGTGCTGTTTTAATGATGACTCAGTATGAAAATGTATGAGACAGGTATTACATATATATACTTGATGTTGTTTTTTTGTTAATTGACTACGTATTAATCTGAAATTAAGTGAAAAAAGAAATGATTTAAATAAATATAATTTATATATATATATATATATATATATATATATATACCTATAAATAGTTTTGTAAATATTATGAACATACCTAGAAATATTTTTAATCCATACATAATGGAATCTTTCACCGTCCTCTAGCAGTAATAAGTTAATATGTTTAGACTTTTCTTCTTTGGTAAAGTAGTATGGTCCCACTACAACATCAACTTCTAACCCAAACACATTCACACTAATTTCAGGATTCATTAGCTCAAAATCTCTTATTTTGTTGACCGATAGAGGGAAATTTAAATTGTTGAAATTTAATTTGATTCCATCATTCAATACAATTATAGAATCTTCAATATTATTAATTTTATATGATGAACACCTCTTTGTATACTCAGGAGCGACTGGGTATAGTGCTGATATTATAGCCCACTTGAAGCAGTACTCATCTCGATTTTGTACGTTGACACATGCTTTTTTCTTCATTATTGATGCTGGTAAAGGAATGTATTGCGATCCTTTGATGGAATTATACTGGTTAATATTGATTTCGAGATGAGCAATATTAATTAACGCCCATCCACTATCCCGCTCTTGAAATTCGCTCATCTTTTTCACAACTATATTACAATGGTTATCATAAAGCTGAAGAATATCATCTGTTGTTGTTGCTGTATTTACGATTACCATTTTCGTTTGATGAGACTTGACTTCGATAGTGCAAGAGTCTTCTTCTTCCTTTGCCAATATATATTCACAAAAAAGTTCAATGTTGAATTTTATTGACGAATATTTTTGAATAATATTCATCAACAATTGGCCTATTTTAGATTTCTGTTCACATAAAAATGTTTCTGGTATTAAATTTCCTTTATTATCATTCTTTAATATATATGTAGCGATGCGATTTTTGAAGGCTGATTTAATGCATTTCACACTATTAGTATCAGTAGATTTATCACAATTAAATTTATCATCATTTGTCCTCAAATGATAATGATAATTTAATTTTGGAATATGTTTATTACATGCATCGCAATAAACAACATTAGCTTTATCCATTTCTTTAATGTGTTCTGTAAGATGTGCATGTTTTAAAAACTCATTGCGATTTGAAAATTTTAAGCTACACGTTAAACACTTCCATGATGAGGACGGACCGTCATGATACAATCTAATGTGACGATTTAAATTTCTGTTTTGTGTAAATTCTTTTTTACAATATTCACAAATATAAAGAGCCATTTTTTATTTTATGTTTTGATTTTTTTTTTTTTATTTATTAAAAATTTAATGTTCACTATATGAATTGTCAAACAAGACTGATTTCAATTGAGGAATAGCAGTGGTATTTATACTAAAAAATTTTACCACTTATCATATTTGATGCAGTCGCGTTATTATTGTTTAGCCTTGAATTTATAAATAAGGGGGCGTGGCTTATTTCAGTAGAATAAAAGAATTTCAGAAAACCAAACATGTTTGGTTTGGTTTTGTTTGGTTTGGTTAGTTGAGTCATCTTTATTAATGTATATGTTTAGTTGTTGTAGATAAGGATTAATATTAAGGGTTATAAGAATTTCATCATAATGTGAAATCTTAAAATAAAGTAACAACAAAACAAAAAAACTTTAAAAAATAATGCTAATTCAGCATTACAAACATACATATATAAACAATTGTTGGTTTAATTGATTGTACATAATTATAGTTTGTATAATTTTAATTTTTGAAGAAATGTAATACGATATATTAAACAAACACTGCGAGTTAGTTAATATAAACAAATGAAATTTTTAGCAACGCACACACATAAATCGAAGAAAAAAAGTTGAAAATGTATCAGATTAAATTTTTGGTTGGCATAAGCGACTTAAAGTTTATGGTTTACATTAATTTTTAATATATAATATAAAAAGTGAATTATATAAATAAGAATAGTTTGTGATTTTGTTTTTTTTTGTGGTTTTTAATAAATAGTTGGTATTGTATAATATTCTATGGGTTGTTATGGAATGGGTTTATGGTTTATTGTTAAACTATCAAAAAAAAATATAAAGTGGTTATAATAATACATTATGCACATACATATTAGGTTTTTCCTTATCAAGCATTCAAAAACCCTATGGTATTCTCTTTTTTAAACATCTTTATTGATTTTGTAATATGATTTTAGTTTTTTCTCAATAATATTTAATTCTAATGGTATAGTCAACTTCAAGTTTATACCATATATAAACTTTTACTAAATGTTATCAAAACATTAAATAAACCATATTCTATGGTTATTTAAATAGAAATTTTAGTATGTATAAGGTTTAAATGTATACTATATCAACAGGTTAAAGGTATATATGTATCATGATCATAGATCGAATTAAATTCTTCACTAAACTTACATTGTTGAATATCAAATTAACGATATATTAATTAAACACTACGAGTCCGTTAATATAAACAAATTATATAATATCTTTAAGAATTAAATTTTATCAACATACATACGTATATCAAAGAAAAAAGTTAAAAATGTATCAGATTAATTATTTAGTTGGTATAAGCGACTTTAAATCCATGTTATACGTTAATTTTTTAATTTATATTCAAATCAACGCTTAAATACCCTCAAAATACCCATTTTGTTGGTATTTTCTTCACAAAATTTTTAAAATCCTAAATAAATATTTAAATCCATGCTTAAATCCCCTCAAAATATCCATTTTGTTGGTATTTTTTTCATAAAATTTTTAAAATCCTAAATAAATATTCAAATCAACGCTTAAATACCCTCAAAATATCCATTTTGTTGGTATTTTCTTCATAAAATTTTTAAAATCCTAAATAAATATTCAAATCAACGCTTAAATCCCCTCAAAATACTCAGTTTGTTGGTATTTTCTTCACAAAATTTTTAAAATCCTAAATAAATATTCAAATCAACGCTTAAATCCCCTCAAAATATCCATTTTGTTGGTATTTTCTTCACAAAATTTTTAAAATCCTAAATAAATATTCAAATCAACGCTTAAATCCCCTCAAAATACCCATTTTGTTGGTATTTTTTTCATAAAATTTTTAAAATCCTAAATATATATTCAAATCAACGCTTAAATATCCTCAAAATATCAATTTTGTTGGTAGTTTCTTCACAAAATTTTTAAAATCCTAAATAAATATTCAAATCAACGCTTAAATCCCCTCAAAATTCCCATTTTGTTGGTATTTTCCTCACAAAATGTTTAAAATCCTGAATAAATATTCACATCAATGCTTAAATCCCCTCAAAATGTCAATTTTGTTGGTATTTTCTTCACAAAATTGTTAAAATCCTAAATAAATATTTAAATCAAGGGTTTAAATATATATATATATATATATATATAATATATATTTATATAAAATATATACAAAATATTATATCTCCAATGCTGCGAACCTTACGAATATCTTATTAAGTAAACCAACCGACTGTAGGGTGAAAATAAAATCACAAACTGTGAACACCCCTATTGGTGTGTATCCAACTATAAACTGTGAACACCCATATTAGCATGCATTCAACTACAAACTGTGAACACCCCTAATGAAATGTATCCAACTATAAACTGTGAACCCCCTTATGGCTTGCTCCCAACTTTGTATGAAAAAAGTGCTGTAGAAGCGCTCTATTCCTACTACTAAAAAATTGTTTAATTGTTTCAATTAACTGAGTTGATTGAGAAAAATATTTTTATTTGTGTTTACGTTTTATACAGCCTCTTTTGCTGGTGGTCACATTTCAATTAAACCTATTGGTTGAAACTGAACAGCAAGAAAAGCTCAATCTTACAAATGAGTTAATTGATATGATCAATTTGTTTGCAGGCGGAAAATCAGTACGGAATTTAATTAATAGTACAAATTTCTAACAAATACGTTAATTGAAGTTGCCCAGGCAGAAAAAGACAATCACCACGACGCTGTGCCGAAGTTGCAGGGGGTAATATCAACATCAATACAACGTACTGTTAACCAAATTTACAATGTTGTCACAACATTAAAATGATAACGCCAAATGTGCGTCTTCCGACTCTTTTTTTTTAGTGTTGTCTCAGTTCTGTACATTTAAATTTACAATGTTGGCTTCACGAATTTACAACGTAGTCACAACCGTCTCCCGACTCTTATTTTCAATATTGTTACAAATATAAATTTGCTAAATAAATAAGCAAAATATTTTCTAACCTAAAATAGTTTTTGTATTTTCATTTTAATACGACTCTATTAAATTAATAAGACTAAATTTTTGTATATACAGCGTTGTAGCGGTATAGAATTATTATAAACGCGGTATTAGGAAATAAAGGTTTAATTCTTGTATATACAGTGTTGTAGTGGTATAGTTTTATGCCAAATACGTCTTTGAAAAACTGAAGTGGTATATTTGTATTTAGGGTGTTCTACCGGTGTTGAATCTTATTTAAAAACGATATTAAAAAACTAAGGTTGTAATTTTATATCTACAGTGTTGTGATGGTACCATATTTTTGGTAGAGTCACAATTTTGTATTTACAGGGTTGTGGCGGTACATAATATTTAGAAGAGTCGTAATTTCTGTCTGGGTGGTTTTTCATTATTTAAAAAAAAAAAAGAGAAAACAAAATACGTTTACGAAGACTTTGTGGGTAAAGCTGGCCACCCACTAGGGATTTGTGCGTGCTCGACGTCTTTTTAATGGGGCTGTGCGCTCACAAATCACAAGTAATTGATTTCAATTTCTTGTGATTTGTTCGATGTTTTAGTGGGCTTGTGCGTACAACAAAACGTCGAATTGTATCTATTAAGCAGTTGTTCTCACAAACATTATTTGTATTCTTCTTCGATTTGATTCTCTTTTTGTTGTGTTCACAAATAAATTATCAAAAGTGTAATTGCATCATTCATGTTGTCAACAAAACAATTAAAATCACAGCCATTCACAGTGATATTCACGATAATTAACAAGCACATAGAAGGTCTGTACCACATAATATTCTACCCTCCTTTCTCATCAAGAAACTCACGAGTTTCTTATGAAAACTTCTTAGTGTGAACCGAGACTGCTTATGTTATTTGACTTTTTAAGATATAAATTGGCAATTGATGATCAGAAAATTTTTACAAATAAGGGTTTTCACGATGGTCATTGTGCAAATTCGCATTGCATATTATGATTAATCGTGAGCATATCGTTTTTTTTCGTGCAAATGTCCTTTTTAAAAAAAATTAATTTTGGAAACACGAAAACTTCTGGCAGAATATTAAAACGTTACCTTTTTAAATAATTGCACCTTCTGCTCAGCTATTTCTACGAAATCATTGAAAAGGCAGTTAATTTAAATTTCTATTTTATTTGAAAACCCATGAAAGATTTCAAGTTAATCGTTTCCTTTAAAAACAACAATAAATATTTTAAATGTTATTGTTTACATATCGAGCCCTAATAGCAAAAATGATGTAATTAACAACATTTTAGATTTTTGTTTTTTAATGAAAATCGATAATTTTTGATCATTTGCATCATCTCTAAAAATCTTATATCTCTGGGAAGTACCGTTACGAAATAAGAGCAAAAGCAATTTCAAACGAAACCCTAGACTTAAGCAAAAATATTTTAAAAAGATCTTCTGCTGTAAAATTTTATTTTTGTTGGTTACATCATTTTTGCTATAAGGGCGAGCCCTTATGTTTGCAACTGAGTAATTTTCTTTTTTTCTCGATGTTTTTTTTACTATCTTTTGTGAAAATCTTAAATTAAATCTTAAATTTAAAAACGAACAACGATTGTAATCAGTTGAAGAACATACACTAGTATAATAATGCATTATAATTGTGTAATATAATTATCAGGTTCACGCACCTTTACAATGTGACACATTTTTCTAAATTACAATGGAACAAAATAATCGTATCTACGTTTTACACTCAACACTAATGGGTATTAAGCGTGTCAAATATTGAATGCAAAATGTATACTTATAAGCAGGGAAACCATAAATATGCAATTGCATGTTTTTCCTTGTGCAACCAATTAAGGCGGGAACAATATATTTATCCGTTTTAGAGCCTTTTATGAATTTTGGCATCGATTTGTTAGTGCATATTTTTGCATATTTTACCGTTTGCAGCATTTTTTGCATAATTTTGTTAAAAGATCCTTTTTGCAGCATTTTTTATGTTTTAAGTGCATATCTTGCCTTTTTTATGCATATTTTGATACATGTTTCTCTGTTTTAAATATTGTTACGTTTTTCCTTTAATAAAACGCGTTTGAGTTCTTTTAATTGCAAATCCGAATAAAAACACACACTTATTCGACTTAACAAACTTTATTGAAATTAATTATTTTGTTCACAATTGTTAGTTACGAACAGAACCGTTTTTCAAAACAGACTAAACTAATTTTACATGAGTCACCCCTTTTTATATTTCATAATTATTTCTAGATTTTTCCTGAACCTTCCCGTAAAAACTATTTATTATGTTCTATAACCATTTCTAGAAATGACTGGGAAATTTATATAGGAACTATTTTTAAAATAACAGTTGTGTTGAAAATTATACATGACAATTTTAAGTAACATAAAACTATAACTTTCAATATAACTTATAACTATAAATAATTCTTAGATAATTTAACTTTCGTAACAATATCTATCTGTTTAATAACTTCGCCATCTACATTTTATTTTTTCTCTAAAATTGTGAGACGAAGCAGGTTATCATTAAAGATAAATGTAACTTTAAAATTTTATATTTATACAAGCAAAACTTAAGGAAAAGGCTTTATATTGTGACGATGTGTGCAATACCGATCGATTAAAAATCACTTTTTAAAGTGATCTAAGTATAACCATCCGTCCGTCTGGCTGGTTGCCTGTCCAAGTTAATTTTATGCACAAAGTACAAGTTGCAATTTTAATTATGAATTGATCAAATTTGATTGAATACATTTTTTGTACTTAAGACAAAATATATGTAAATGGTGAGAAGCGGTCTATAATTTTACATACTCCCCATAAAAACTTCTTTCCAAATTAGACTATTTGTGTCCGAAAACAATCTAATTATGTTTTTATTTAGATTACATTCGCCCTAAAACTATTTTACTGCAAATAAAACTCTTTTCGAATCAGTTCACATTTGCCCAAAGCTCCCATCTATATACAGTTTAAACTTTCTTTTTAATGTTTAGGTTAATAAACAATTTAGCGACTGTCCCTAAAATCCCTTTAAGACAAAAAAACTGTTATGGATGTTCATATCTAGGGAATATATAGACAAATAACTCTCAATGAATTTTAACCTCTTAGCATAACTTTATTTTTGTGAGCCCATGACTGTCCTTCGTTTCCAAATAGAGTAAAATCTAGAAAATTCGTCAGTACATACTATGGTGTTTGGACTTTACCGATTTTAATTTTAGGACTGTTTTTATTATATGGAACTGTTATTAAATTGTTGAATATTTTGTTTTAAAATGAGCTTGTTTTGAATTTGTTGGAGCATATTTTCAAGTTTTTATTGCATATTTATTGCGCATAAAACGCTTTTTTAGAGCATATTTCTGGTTTCCCTGCTAATTAGCGATTTTCAACATTAAATGTTCTTTTAATTTCAAAAAGCGTTAACAGCACTGATTTTCAATAATTAAAGTCAGCTGCTGTAAAAAAATTTTGCGCCAAAAAATATATTAAATAAAAGTAAAACAAACGGAAAACAAAAAGTTTTTATATCCATCACAATTTAATCAAAAATGATAATAAAATACAAAAAAGTTTATAAGAAAAATACTTGCTTGCATAAAAAAATACTTAACGCAGATAGATGCGTATTTATTATCTCATTATACCCTTTACCACAGGTGGTGAATAGGGTATATGGGCATTTCCGTCAAAAGGTCCACCGTGACCGAAAATTTAAAAGTTATTAAAAACTGATTACAGTATTTATCGGATATAAGAAACTTAAAAAATCTAGGAAAAAAGTTTCTTATAAGCGTTTCTTTCTTATATACAACTATTTTATATAAGAAACTTATTTCTTATATAAGTAGCTATGGCCATGAGACTTTCATATTTTGGTTTTCTGTCTCTTTTTTTTTTTTGTTACATAGGGTCTTCAACTGACAATTTTTTGTTATAATAAACGTCTAACTTTGACGTTTGGTATGGCATTGTATGAAATTGTCAGGTGAAGACCCCATGTTAACGTTTCTAACTTTTAAATAATTATTTTCTAGTTCAATATTATATTTTTTTGCAATTTCGCTTCTTTTTATACCGTTTTGTATTTCTTTTAAAATTTTAACTTTTGTTTTTATTGGCAAAAAACACAAAGCTTCTCATAAGTATCAGCTCGCTCATCTAAAACTAAAAGTAAAAAAAAAACTTTGTTCTTGTTGTAAAACTGTCAGAAAACAGAGTTGTCCATGCAAACTACATAAATTCTGTGTTGCCGTTGGAAGTTTCTTATATAAATTGTTTTTCTATACATTTTGTAATTTTGGTGTTTAAGAAAAATGTTCTTTTATCAGTTTTTTTCTTATAAGCGTTTTTCTTATATGAAACCTTTTTTGTTAGAAAAATCACAAAAAAGAAATGGTGTTTTTGAAAATGTTTTTTATAAGCGTTTTGTTCTTATATGAGATGTTCTTATATCCGATAAATACTGTATTTTACGATATTGTTATAGAGAAATATAAACGCCCGTATTTATAAAAATTTTTTACATTTAATAAAGGTTTACAAAACAAATGTTGTATGAAAATTTGCCTTAATAAACGTTTGTTAAATTTAATAATCGTTTATAAATACGGGGGTTAGAATTTACTAATTGTGTAGATTTACTCATAAAATTGTTAACTTAGATGAACAATCAGACCGCAAAGTTGTGCAAACGTAATGTTGCCGCCGCTCATAACAGGTTAATGCAATTATGTTAACGTACCATTAACATAAATTTATGGAATTCTCCTTAAATGTAAACTACAATGTCATGTATTAGTAAAAATATGTATGTACATTAGTACACGTATGTATTATTATTTATTTGCACATAAGTACATAATTTCTTTGCCACTCAAAACTAACGGTCAATCTTTTTCACATACATACATATGTGCTTTAAATACAATGTCACGAAATAAATAAGAAATGGAAAAATCTCGATCACACAGTTGAGACTTAGACATTGAACGAGAAGGCAAAAAACTAATAAATTTTAAAGCTCTTTTAAACACTTTGAATTCTTTATATTTGTAATTTATTGTTAATAAATGAAATTATAATCAAAAAAAAAAGAAAAAAGGAAAGTGCTCTTAAAATATTTATTTTGCCATCGTAACTCAACAATTCTTTAAAATTTATTATTTTATTTTGTGAAAAATATTACAATGTCCGACGAGAACGCTACACAACATAATTGTCAAAAATGCAATGAGTTAGACGACGATCAAATGGTTCTGTGCGACAAATGCGACAAGTGGTTCCACTATGGATGTGTAGGAGTAGATAGCAACGTTGCAAACTACAGCTGGAACTGCGAGTTCTGCGGCAGCCATTCACCTACCAATATAAACCCAGACCAAGCAAAGACTTTAGAAGGCCAACCAAGTTCGTCATCATCACCGGTAGTACCACCAACGATAACAGCACCGCCACTCATGATAGCCAATGCAGGCACATTACATCCACACCTGCCTCCACCTATAACAATGACACCGATGTATAGTGCAGCAGCAACAACTATTAGTGTTCCCTTGTCACACTGGTCTTCAGCACCGACAACTATGGTCACGCATCCGCGGTTATATACAGCGTCACAACAAACTATGGCAACATCGTCAATAAGAATGCCTGTGGCACATCCAACGACACATGCACAATTTTGTTTGACAACTCCTCCATATGCGTGTACAGTACCAACAACGTCAAGGCCTGTTAATTTTCAACAGCAGCAAACGCAAGTGAAGTTAAACCACCAAAGTACAAAGGGTGTTCAAAGTACTTTTGATTGTTTACAAAGGCAGAAAATGTTACAGCTGGAAAGATTAGAAGAGGAAAAGAAAATTCAGCAAGAGTTTTTAGAAAAAAAATATAAAATACTGTCGACAATTGATACCCCGTTATTATCGGAAACCGTAGATTGTGTCGACCCTAACTACTTTCAACCATTAAACACTACTTATACACAGATGCCCCACGCTAGTAGTATACTAAATGCGGAGTCAAGATCAGCTAGTCATCAGGCCGAACTCACCTCTTCACAACGGTGACCCTGACGACTGGCCTATTTTTATAAATAGTTTTCAAATGAGTACACTTGCTGGCTTTTCTAATACAGAAAACTTAATACGTCTGCAAAGCTGTCTAAAAGGAAAGGCTAGAGAGCTAGTAAAGAGTAAATTACTCCTTCCTGCGCTCGTACCAGACATCATTAACACACTTCGGTTGTGCTTTGGCCGTCCGGAGCATATTTTGGAACGTGCTATAAATAAGGTTAAAAACATGTCGCCCCCACGCGACAAACTGGAATTACTCATTGAGTTTGCGCTCAATGTACAAAATATATGTGCGACCATGGAATCCTGTGACCTGGAGTCTCACCTTAACAACCCCATGTTAGTTAAGGAACTTTTAGATAAATTGCCTAATCAACACAAACTAAATTGGGCCATGCAGCCAAGAGACGAAAGAGTTCCAGTAGTTAAAGCGTTTAGTATGTGGCTTTATAATATAGCCGAGGCAGCCAGTAAAGTAGTGACGCCTAACTTTGGTAAAAGTAGCGCATCAGTAAATGCTCACACTGCAGCTACCACCGGTTCAAGCCAAAATTGTGTCGTGTGCAATAAAACTCCACACAAAATACACCAGTGTGAAGAATTCAAAGAACTACAACTGAATGAAAAATGGAATGTTGTAAAAAATAATAATTTGTGTCGTCAGTGCCTCAATCAGCACAGGCGTAAATGTCGTATAAACAAAGAATGTGGTGTTACAGGTTGTAAGTACAAGCACCACCCACTCCTTCATAAGTTCACCAGTGCAGACAGCCAACCAACAAATCAAACTGTAAGTAGAAACGAAATCGAAAATACACAGCGGAGTGCACAAGTAAATACACATAACAATTATTCTAATGAAGAAAGGCCATTTTTTAGAATCTTGCCAATCCGCTTGCACTCAAGAAATAAATTTATTAATACGTTTGCCTTTTTAGACGAAGGGTCTTCCATCTCCCTAATAGAGCGGAGTGTTTTCGATAGTTTGAATTTGGAGGGTGTATCTGATCCTCTGTGTTTAAGGTGGACAGGTGGGACAACTCGTGACGAATGTGGATCTTTGAGAACTTCAATCGGGGTGTCTAGTGTCCTCAATGAAAAACAGTTTACGCTTACAGATGTCCATACGGTTGAACATTTAGACCTTCCGTCCCAAACGCTAAATATGGCTCAAATTATCAAAAAACACCCACACTTAAAAAACCTACCTATTCAATCATATAAAAATGCTAAGCCCATGATTTTAATTGGCGCTAACAATTGGAAGGTAGCTGTACCTACCAAAGTTCGCGAAGGAGGATGGCAACAGCCAATTGCAACGAAAACTCGTCTAGGATGGACCCTACAGGGTGGCAGCAGATGCTGCTCCACAGAACACAGATTAAACGTACATACATGCTCCTGTCAAAAGAAATATGATGAACTTCACCAGTACGTAAAAAATTATTTCAACGTAGAATCGCCAAATCCATCCGAGTTACTCTCAACAGCAGACAGCAATGCGATAGAAACGCTCAAGGCAACATGCAAAAAAGTAAACGGGCAGTACGAGGTTGGTCTACTGTGGAAAAATCAAGAAATACAACTGCCTATGAGTTATGATAATGCTTATCGACGGCTGATGTGTCTTCATAAGAAATTCGTTAAAGACGAGTCATTACGACAGAGCATGCAAGAACAAATTGATAACTTAATCAAAAAAGGATACGCAAAAAAACTAAGTTCCTCAGAGGTGGCACTTACTACCGGTAAAAAATGGTATCTACCCATATTTATTACTATAAACCCTAATAAACCCAACAAAGTGCGATTAGTGTGGGACGCTGCAGCAAAGTCAAACGGGTCTTCACTAAATGATTTTATGCTTACCGGTCCCGACTTTCTCAAGCCCTTAATTGGCATACTTTTAGCATTTCGGATTGGAAAATTTGCTATTTGTGGCGATATCGCGGAAATGTTCCATAGAATCAACGTAAGGGAAAGCGATATGCAAGCTCAAAGATTCTTGTGGTGGGATGCAAACGATGACGTATACCAGCCGAGCACATATGTAATGAGAGCATTAACCTTTGGGATGAGCTGTGCCCCATGTATCGCCCATTATGTGCGCGATAAAAATGCAGAGGAATTCAAGATCCAGTATCCGCGTGCTGTAGATTCCATTCAGAATCACCACTATGTCGACGACCTTATCGACAGCGAAGACACTGAAGAGGATGCAGTAAAACTGGCAAAACAAGTTGCAGAAATTCACGCTGCCGCAGGCTTTCATATGAGAAACTGGGTATCTAATTCTACCAAAGTTTTAAGCGAATTGTCTGACCTTTCAAAGACTCGCCAAGATGCTAAACAATGGGGCACCACCGAAAAAATCTTAGGTATGTACTGGGATCCAGTTTCTGACGTTTTTAAGTATAGTTGCAGATTTTCACGTTTACGTCGAAATGTGGTTGATGAGGACCTTGTACCAACTAAAAGAGAATGTCTCCAGGTTTTGATGTCGATATTCGACCCTTTGGGATTCGTGTCATGCTACACCATTGGTCTCAAAATTTTACTTCAAGATATTTGGCGAGCCTGCATTGGCTGGGATGACCTATTAAATGAATCCCTTGACGCAAAATGGGTTCAATGGAAAAGGTCCATCAAACTCATTTCTGGTGTGGAAATCTCGCGGTGTTACTCGCAGTTATTATACAAAGCAGAAAACGTTCAGCTACACACCTTCGTCGATGCAGGAGAATTAGCCTACTCGGCCGTCAGTTATTTGGTAGTACACCTAGGCGATAGCATCACAGTCTCTCTTGTAGCTGCTAAATGTAAAGTAGCGCCACTTAAACCTCTGTCCATTCCTAGAATGGAACTACAAGCCGCCCTCATAGGAGTCAGACTGGCAAACACAGTACAAAAAATAAATCGTTTAAGAATATCAAAACAATATTGGTGGTCAGACTCTAAGACTGTCTTACATTGGTTACGTGTGGACCCCAGAAATTTTCATCAGTTTGTAATGCATAGAGTAGGGGAAATTTTAGAATATTCCCATTTCACCCAATGGAGATGGGTCCCCACTAAAATTAACCCTGCTGATCTCGCAACAAAGGTAGTATCACAATTAGATATGGATTTATGGTTCAACGGCCCTGCTTTCTTGCGTAAAGATCCAAGCCAATGGCCTACTTGTGAGGATTTGGGACCTATAGATACACATGAACTGAGACGCCACGTATTATTGATTGACTTTAAGCCCAAGAATTTGCGAATTATAAATTTTGAATATTTTTCTAATTGGAGGAAAATCTATCGAGCAGTAGCAACATTTCTATTATATATAGCAAAATTAAAAGACGCTCGTAATAAACAATTTCACCATTCTAAAATGACGTACGAAATGATCCAAAAGGCAAAACAATTCATCATAAAAGAAGCACAGCGCAGTGAATTTTTTAAAGAAATAACTCATTTAAAACGCAAAGAACACATTGAAAAATCCAGCAAGTTATACCGGCTCAACCCTTACCTAGATACCAACGAAGTGTTACGATGTTATAGTAGGGCAAAACTCATTAATAACCACAAGGACCAAATCGTATTGCCGGCTCAGCATCATATAACATTTCTTATAGTTCGTTCGTTTCATGAAGATTTTCATCACCACTTTCATGAAGCAGTAATTAACAAAATAAAAAGTAATTATTATGTGCCTCGATTGAGGGTAATTTACAAAAAGGTTCGCAAATCATGTCAAATATGCAAAAATTATATGGCTGCACCTCAGACTCCTCAAATGGCACAACTACCCGCTGCTCGGCTAGGAGCGTTTCAACGTCCATTTACTTTCGTCGGAATTGACTTCTTTGGCCCATTGGTAGTTACAGTAGGAAGAAGAAGAGAGAAACGGTGGGGTGTTATTTTCACTTGCCTTACGGTGCGTGCCGTCCATATCGAAGTCGCTCATAGCCTAGATACCAGTTCTTGTATCTTGTGTATAAAAAATTTTGTCGCTAGACGTGGTACACCTCGCGAGATATATACTGACAACGGCACAAACTTTAAAGCAGCAGAAAAAATCCTTAAGGATCAACTTAGCACAATCGATCTTTCAAATATTTCACTGCAGTTCGATAAAACTAAATGGTTTTTCAACCCACCAGGAGCACCCCATATGGGAGGTGCCTGGGAAAGACTTATCAGATCCATAAAAAATATTTTGTATAGTCTATTTCCTACTCTTAATTTTAACGATGAGACTTTAAAAAGCACGTTGTGCGAAATCGAATCGATTATCAATTCCCGACCACTTACATTTGTTTCTGTTGAACACGAAGACGATGACGCCATTACTCCAAACCATTTACTTCTGGGCTCCTGCGACGGATATAAACCGATCTTTGACGACAGTGGAAATATACGTCAACGATGGCAACAAACACAGGCATTCGCAGATCACTTTTGGCGCCGATGGTTAAAGGAGTACGTCCAGTGATATCCCGTAGAAGCAAATGGTTTGCAAAAGTGCCCCCCATTAAGATCGGAGCCATAGTCGTAATTGCAGATGAAACTCTCCCTAGAAGATGCTGGCCCAAAGGGAAAGTTATTGACACCATAATAGCTGCAGATGGTCAAGTTCGAAGGGTAACAGTCAAAACGCAGTTTGGTGTTATGCACAGACCAGTGACAAAGGTAGCTGTTCTGAACGTCGGAAATGATCATGAGTAAGCTTCAACCTGACTTGCTTACGGGTGGGAGAATGTTGCCGCCGCTCATAACAGGTTAATGCAATTATGTTAACGTACCATTAACATAAATTTATGGAATTCTCCTTAAATGTAAACTACAATGTCATGTATTAGTAAAAATATGTATGTACATTAGTACACGTATGTATTATTATTTATTTGCACATAAGTACATAATTTCTTTGCCACTCAAAACTAACGGTCAATCTTTTTCACATACATACATATGTGCTTTAAATACAATGTCACGAAATAAATAAGAAATGGAAAAATCTCGATCACACAGTTGAGACTTAGACATTGAACGAGAAGGCAAAAAACTAATAAATTTTAAAGCTCTTTTAAACACTTTGAATTCTTTATATTTGTAATTTATTGTTAATAAATGAAATTATAATCAAAAAAAAAAGAAAAAAGGAAAGTGCTCTTAAAATATTTATTTTGCCATCGTAACTCAACACGTAATTTCTTATATGTGAGAATGTTTTATTGTATGTTTTCTTTAATATTTATCTTTCTTTAAAGAGGTGATATTTGATAAAAATTATTCCAAAAAAATTTTCTTACATGGTCTGAAATCTAAAGAAGAGTTCAAAGAGAGAGATGGTATTCGGATTAACGGTAAATTTTTATTTTGATCATTATTCAGTTAAATTATTACGGAAAAAATTTCACGTTCGAAATGTCACGTATCGACCCAGATTTTGGCTTAGAAAAAAGAAAATACAAAAGATTTTGGAATCAAACCAAGACATTTTAATGTTACATTGCTACGTAAAATTCTGAATGTAGTTTGACTAAAAAATTGTGCCAGGTTTCGCTGAATTACGCCTTTTTATACATGGCCAAAAAAACTACTTCTGTATTTTTCACGTTCGAACCGCTACTTCTTTTGCCATTTTCTTTGACCTAGAATCGCGCCCTCCATAAACTTTAGCATAGATAACAGTGCTTTCTTAGTGCTATAATTTAAGGGTTAAGAAAACGTAAAAATATTTTTTGCTTAAAATGTTATTGCATTTTTGATGCATACGACTGTCACGTTCAACACTTTGGAACTATCCATATATAAGTTTGTCATTCCATTTGTAATTTCTATATTATTGATGTTAGACCCTATAAAGTATATATATTCTGGTTCCTTTTGAGGAGCGAAGTTGATTTAACGATGTCCGTCTGTCCGTTGAAATGGGTGTTCCGAAGACCCCATATATGATGGGGGCCAGGTTATTATACATTTATGTCACATATGTCCGGAATTGTTTGGTATTGAAATTCAGAAAGATCGGTCCACTAATGGCTGAGATATGAGTAAAAAACCACGACTGCCTCAAATTTTTTCCTTTAAAGGTCCAATTAGACGTGACGTTACCATACCAACAAATAATAAATAAAATTTTTAAAAGTGTTCAAACGTGTGTTAAAAGTAGCGTAATAATGAAAAATAAAAAATAAATAAAAATAGAAGGGAGCAGAAAAGAGTAAAAACATAAAGTGCGCAGTGGGCAAATGCCAAAAAATTAACCGAAAAAACAAAGGGGAAAATTGTGCGAAAAACTAACGTGTTGAGTGCTTTTAATTAAATGTCATTACTAAAGCTAATATAGAGATAATATATGTATATTTATGTAAGTTAAAAATAGTAAAATTATGAAGAAACAAGTAACTTCTAATAAAAATTTTTTAGCTTTTTAAATAATTTAAATAGAAAAATAATAAATTGTGCCACTGTCGTGTTTACACATAAACATAACAGTTTGAACGCTAAAAATTATTAGCCAATGAGAACGAAGGTTGTGTGACGTCACAGTTCCTACATGCGCAGTAAAATAATTTTATATCTGCCTGATGTCGTAATCTTTGTTTCTATCATTCTTGTATGTAAGTTTGGACGTTATCGAAACAAATTCATTTTTGAAAAAAATTAATATGCGAGTTAAGGCGTTATTACCAAGGCGATTATATCGAAAAGTTCATATAAATTTCCTGAAAAAAAAGATGTTCATATTTCCTCCGAACAACTTCACACTACTTGTATTCAACGATTTAGGTGGATCGTATGTTGAAACGTCCTTTATGTTTTCTTTCACCATTACGAAATCTGCTATTGTATAAGTATTGAGTCGGTTACGATGATAAGTTTTAGTACATTTTGCATACAGATTCAAAAGATACGAAAAAAAATTTTAAAATTATTTTAGATTTTATCCTGGCTACGCAAATGTATTTCTGTATTGTCATCAGGAATATGTATGCCTGCAAAGTTTCATCCATTTGCATTGAGTAAAAGGCGGTCAAAAAAGCATTTTACCAAAAAAAAATTTGCCCGCCCCCCCAGATTTTATCCTGGCTACGCCCATGTATTCGTGTATTGTCATAGGTAATATGTATGCCTGCAAAGTTTCATCCATTTGCATTTAAGGCGGTTAGTATATATTTTTGAAATAGAACAAAAACCCACGTGAATGGTAGCATACATGGAAAATTGTTGTCAGAAAAGAAGACCATAGCTTATCCCATCAACAATAAACTTCAGTTTGTCAAAAGTATGAAATGGGAATTTAGATCATTATAACGTAACCTTGTTAATTAATTTTTGAATCCCAAGAAAAACTTCGATAGACCATAATTTTGGTTTATTCAATGCCTTAACCAAACTAGTTACTTAACACTCAACACATCTATCAAAGACAACAATCAAAAGTGCTACCAAGTGTTGAGGGAAAGTGCATTTCAGATAGTGTGGGAAATCGGTTTAATGAACGCTCGCCACCGGAAAAATTTAATTACAATAATAATACCACTATTAGTGGTATTCACACCGAACTTGTTAATTTGTTACTCGGTAGTTTGTTAATTTGTTAAAGTTACCAACTGTGAACGACCCCCTTTTTAAAACTTTGTTAGTCTGGTAACTTTCGTACCAAAACAAGTGATTTATTGTTCTGACACAATTTATTATCCTGGAAAAAATAAAACATGCCACGAGAAAGTGTAAAAAAAAAACAATTGTTAACCATTTAATTACTCATGCTTTGACACAAATAACGTTTACTGACGGTGAGTAGTGAGTTACCAACTATTTTATCAGGGGTGCCGTGTCGTTAATTTGTTAAATGTTAATACGGTAGCGCGTTATATATACAAAAACAAAATGCGTGTAAAAAAGTAAAGATTAACGACTAACAAACTAACAAGCCCGGTGTGAATTCAGCTAATATTCAACTTGGTGGCCACACGATCAAGTTTTGCCTTTCAATTTGCAATACACTCTCAGTTTTTTACTAACACACTCACACTTTTTAAATTGACCACGAGATGGCTTTCAATTTCACCTCTCCATTTGTTTGGCAATTTACTTTCAATTTAACAGCTGAGTACAAGTTTGTCTCTGTTGTTGTTAACATCTTGGAAATAAATTGCTTACAAATTGAGTGCAGCCTACGTCACAGCTTTCAATTTATGTAAATTTTGACAAGCAGTATATGTAAAGACTATCAATAACAACTTGAACGAGTGGCCGCAGGGTAATTTGTTATTTCTAATCAGAGCTGCCGTTTTTGGTTATTTCTAACCAAAATTGGTTACATTTTTTCGATGTGGAGATGTGAATATTTTTTTCACTTTGGTTACTTTTTTTTAAAATAGTAATACGTACGAATATGTTTCTCTTGATACAATTATTTACGAGCTCGAATAATTTATATTGAGTAATACGATTTTTTCATTATTTGTTACCAATGAACGGAAGTTTCTTATAATTTATCGAAAACAAAAAATCTCTTTCAAAACACAACCAAATATTTTTTTAGGGTTTTTGCTAAGAAAATATTGCCATTTGTGAGCATAGGGAATTTAAAAAAAAAAAAAAAAAAATTATTATTTTTAAATGAGCGTAGTTTTTCTTGATTTTAAGAGTAGTAAAAATAAGTAGTACTTAAAGTAGGAAGTGCATAAATTCATGCGTAATCGATTTCAGAAAATTACTGAAAAATTACACAAAAGTCGTTTTAGTGTTTTTAAAAACTGGAAAAAAAGTTTAATTTTCTGAATTTAGGGTATTTTCAGAAGTATATTTATATACATATTATTAGTATTGTGGTTTTTTTATTGAACTATTTATGGTTTTTAATCCAAATTTTTAATATTTTTAATTAGGCTTAAGTTCATTAAATTTAACTTTCATTAAATTATTTTTATGAAGAAAGGAATTTCACAACATGAAAACTAATTAAAATTTATTGATAATTTTTCATTCTTGACTCAATCTGGGCTCGAACCCAGGCGTTTACGGACAGGGTAACCTGAAAAATTATCAATAAATTTTAATTAGTTTTTATATACATATTTGAAAATACACATAGGAATTTGAAATATTTTTCAAAATTACATTGATTTATCAATATTATTTTAAAATTTATAGAATTTCTTAAGCTGTAAGTTTTAAGAAATTTGAAATTTTACTTTTGACTGTTAGTCATATAATTTTTCCCCATTGAATGTATATTTTACAATGGTTCACAAAATATTTCAAATACAACAATTTTGAAAAAGTTATTTATATAAAGAATTATAAATTTGAAATAAAATTTACAAACAAGAGAAAAAAGTTTTTATAATATTTTAGATTTATGTAAGTTAGAAAGTATTTACATAAAATGCATTTCGCCAAAATAATCCCCATATCGCCAAACGTAAATTTCCATCGATAAAAGGATTAAGAAATCGCCACATTTAACAGTCCTGCCAATAACAGACTAAAAGAGGAAAACAATTTTTCATTTTTATTTTTATAACTGGCATATTAAAAAATATTCAATTAATTCACTTTCAATACACTGAATTTTGTATGGAAATTTTACGGGTTTAACTCTTGTAAAATAAAGAAAATTTTTTTGCAAAAAAAGTCTCAAATAAATAAAAACTTTTTATTAAGTTTCTCTTTATTTTTTTAACATGTAAAAGAATAACATTTCTGGTTTTGTTTTCTTGACTTATTATTATAATTTTATATAATTATTATTTTACTATAAAGTGCAAATAACTTTTGTATTACAATGTAACTTGAAATAAATTTTAATGATTTTCTCAATTAATAAATGGCATTTTAAATTTGGTTATATTTTTTTACATTTGGTAACTTTTTCAAAAATGTTGGTTGTAAAAATTGTATTGGCTGTGGCAGCACTGCTTCTTATTATTTTTTCTTATTTCGATAAAAATTTTAAATTTCATCTTTAATAGTGCAGTGTACTTTAGGTTTGTGTCAATGATAAAAATTAAAAAAATGAAAAAATTTAAAAAACCATCTCTAAAATCGTAGTCTTATTGAATTCATATACATTTAAAAAAAGTCTTAAAAAAATGAAGTTAAAAACGAATTATGTATTAGAATAAAATCAGCTATTTTTTACAAATCCTTAAATTTTATCTGCTCCAAAGTATTCAAGTCGGTATATTATAATTCATACTTTCTTAAAATTTTTTTTAATTAGTTGATTTGTTATTTAGTTTTGCTAAAACAAATTTACCTTTTTTTCTTAATCACCGTCCAGACCTGCAATTTTTTGTTGCAGCAGTTCTTGAGTTTATTGGTGAATGTGGTGATAATATTGGGGAGGGGTCAGTGATGGAAAATTTAAAAATTTAGCCGGCACTGACATTAAGCATATGTAAGTGTACTTTTTTCAACATTTTGGTACTTTTTCAAACATATTTTATTTGGAAAATAAACTTAAGTAAAAAAAAAAAAATAAAAAAAATAATTTTTTTTCTCCTTTCTCAGCCATTTATGAACCGACATGCCAAAATTTCAACCGTAAAATTCTGTTGAGAATATCTGACATTAAAATATACCAAGAATAATACCATAAGAATAAATTTTGTGTGAATAAATGTTGTCAACAGGGCTGTGGAGCCGGAGTTGAAGGTTTTGTACCGGATTTTGAGTCGAAGTACCCACAAAAAATCCCGACTCCGACTCCAACATTTTTCGGCATAAAAATTTAAAAAAATATTCTAATATTAAACTTTAAAAAAATTTTTCGAAAAGAAAATACATCATATAATAAAAAGAAAGCTCCATATAATAAATAAATATAAACTTATTTTTTTATTAATATTTATTTAGTTGATATACATTTTATTTTATTCAATCTTTAAGCTCCGTTCACAATAGGCAGCAACATTTTTAATGGTGTTCAGAAAAGAGCAACAATTTTTTTCGCGAATACACACATTTTGAATAAAGGGATCGTTTGCAAATTTTGCCCAGAACAATATTTCGTATTTTGAATTATTTGTTATACATTTTGTTATAAATTTCATTCAGAACTAAATAAAATTATTTTAAACGTCAACAACAATTTCATACAAATTGTTGCTTAAGTAGAACTTGAAAAAATTAAAGGAAAATATGTATATGAAATACTTTGGGAAGAAATAAGATAGAAGAAAAAACGAAATTGTTGCTCTCATTGTGAACAAAGCTTTAAACTAACGTTTTTTAAAAAGTAATTTCAATTTTTGGGAGTACAAAATTTTAATTTCAAAAGATTTTGTTATTCGTGCTTAACCCTCCGTTACTATCGTATATTTCACTTAATTATCAGTACTATCGTTGGGTGTAATCCACCCATGCATTTTAAGTGTCTGCGTTTCTTAACTGTCAAATTCAAATATTCAAATAACGTAATTTTTTAAAATAATGAGCACTAAAATACCGAATAAATTTAGTTTTATTCGTATATCTATTATTTTATTTCAAATTATATGTATGTTGTTTATTTATATTTCATTAAAAAATAAATAAAAAATTATATAAATGGATTATGTAAAACTAGTTATTATTAAGAAAATTTGTAAGCCAATCCTATGCGGGTTACTGATTTGGAAAGTTGAAAGGATATGGAAAAACAATTTAACAATATTTTTCTAAACAAAGTAAAATTTTTTTTTTTTAACAACGTAAAATTTTGCGTAAAAATTGAGCGAATTACCAACAAAATTTAGTTACACATTAATGTTTTTCGTAATTTTCATCATGGTTTTCGTATTTTTTTGACAATGCTGAGATTGTAGATTGATAGCAACTAGTACACAGTAGGTGGCTGTGACTTTTGAAAAAAAAAAAAAATCGTATTTGCACAAAATGTAATCCCTAAAATAATGTACATGGTTACTATCGATGGGTATAAAACACCCATCCCCCATATAAAAAAATTAAACGCTATTACTATCGCGGGTGTAAACCACCCAAGCTCTTTTTAAAACAAATTTTATATAAATTAAATCTCAAATTAATGTAGTATAATGTACTTCTTAACATAAAAAACTATTCAAAGATAGATAACATTTTACTAAAAGAACGATTTTCATGAAAAATGATATAGTTTTCTTTAAAGTTAAGCCTTTTGGGTGGAATCCACCCAGACGATAGTAACGCAGGGTTAATTCCCAGTTTTTATTCTTGACAAAAACACTTGAAATTTATTGTTGATGGGATAAGCTATTCCTATGCATTTCACTGGTTGCTTAGGCCAGATCATCAGGAAACTTCATCCATAAAGATTTTAGAAAAACTAAAGATATTAAACCAAATAAAACTGTTAAACGTATAAGAATTATAGCAACAGTTCTACTTGTAATAATATCAAAGTTTAAACAAAACACATCAACAATAAACAACAGTGGGTTTATCTCATCTTACATTCCCCACCAGGGTTGTCAGATGTGGCGATTTCTCGCCAAACGTGGCGATTTTCAAACTTGTTTGGCGACCTAATTTTTGATTTGGCGACATGGCGATTTTTTGGCGATTTAACAAAAAAGTTGGCGATTTTGTTGGCTATTTTTGATGAGCTATGCATTTGTTTTGAAAATCGTTAAATTCAATACTGAGAAACAATATTAATTTTATTATACTTATATTATTTTTATGTATGAAGTTTGAGGCATTCATATGTATGGTCAGTATTTATAAGTTCAAATGGCGGATGAAGATAATGAATATCTTCGAGAAAATAGTTTTTCATATTTAAAAGTGCTCTTGAAAGAATCAATAAATAGAAATTAACATAAATAAGTCTATGAACATTTTTTCATTATATGTATGTGGCAATTTTTTATCCCAGATACAATACGTTGTTGTCAGTGATATTTTAACGATTTTTATGAACTCTAACATACCTTTGGACATTTCTGAAACCCAATGAAAAGATTAGCGTTGAATAATTGCAAAGATAAATAAGTTTATGCCAAAACTTTAAAGCTGCAACGAAATGGCAGATACGTACAATTTCAAGGAACTTACTTTGACTGTTCTTTATATGTTCTTTATATTATTATAAGTAATGCCTGTGTTTAAGCTATGAACTCCACTACAACTCGCCTTTGAAGTAGAATGCAATACGAACTTCTAGACGCGTTGTTACGAGTTATAAGTTGCACTTCTTTTGTACCATCGTTGAATAAATGAAAAACTCTTACATTGTATTCCAAAAAAGAAGACAAATAGGTAGCTTTGCCGGTGAAGCGTTTTAGATATATAATAAAACTGCAACTACATACATATATAAAAATGTAAATATATCCAATATTTGTTTAATACTAGCCGCAAAAAAAATTTTTTTGTAGTAAACATCGTACCATTTTTGTGTCCACTAGCTATTTTTACTTTTTTCTAAATAAAAATTAAGCAAAATATAATATACCATGGCGACTTTTTTGAATTTTTTGCGTATTTTAGCGATACGGAACAAATTAATATTTTTAGAATTTATAAAGAATATTTTTAATAAATTAAAAAATATGTATATTACTGCCAAAAACTTGAAAATAAAGGCTTTGGCGATTTTGGCGATTTTTGACATTGAATTTGGCGAAAAAGGTCAAAATGAATCTGACAACCCTGTTCCCCACTACAATTAGTTGAAATTCTCACAACATTAATTGTAGGGGGATGAAAGAAAAGATAAACTCACTGTTTATTGTTGGTGTTTTGTTTAAGCTTTGATATTGTTACAGGTAAGACTTAGAGTGTTTATAACTCTTATTCGCTTAAGGTTTTATTTGTTTAATATTTTTGGCTTTTCTAAAATCTTTGGAAAAGGTTTCCTGATGAGCTGGTGTAAGCAACCGGCGAAATGCGCATAGAGGCTTGCTTTCCCTCAACAATAAATTTCAGTGTATTTATCAAATATGAAAAACTGGGAATTTAGCACGTCATACGAAGATCGTATTAATAATAAGCTTTGTATTCCCGAAAATAACTTTGATAATTAATTGTAGTTGTAAGTAGGTTAAGAAAAACAGTGTTTTTGTCAAGAATAAAAACTGGGAATTAAGCACGAATAACAAAATCTTTTGAAACTAACGTTTTTTTTTAACTACAAAATTGAAAAACAATAATAATTGTCACATAAATTTGTTCAATTAATCGGGTTTAATTTTTTTTCGATTTAACGATTAATCGATACTTGGCATTTTTTAACTTATTCGATTAAACGAATAAAATTAATCGATTAATGGAATAAATCGAAATCCAGAAATTTTATAAATTACGATATTTTATTTCAAAAATTTAAAAAAAAAAAAAGTATGTACTTGAGTATAAAAAAAAATGTTTTTAAATAAAACTTGTCAAGGTAGATCCAAATTGTTGCTTCACTGTTGGACCCTTAGACTTTAAAAGATTCAATATAACTTTGGATTTTTTTGAAACTTTTCAAGGACATTTCATCCTCTGCTATGCTTCTGCAAATAATTTTCTTTAAAGAATCGATCGAAGTGTCTTGTTTAAAATTTTTATTCATTGGACCACTTGCAGCCCCCTTTGATTTTGTAGGTGAAGCAACTTCTTCAAGTACTATGTTAAAGTCACTGTGTAAGTGGTAAATCGGTGAAGTTGTTGAAGGACATTTACGTTAATACAGTTTTGGACACCTGATACACTTAGCGTTATGAGATTTATCCTTCGTAAAGTATTTACAAGCCAAACTCATTTTAAAGAGAGAAACGCGTGATTTTTTTTGCTAAAAAAATACGGGCGTGTTCTAGGATCGAAATGAAGTGGATTTAAAATCAAGCAAATTTTAAAAACGACCCTGAAATGAAAGTTAATAAAATTATTCCATATTTTCTACTTCATTCTTTAAGTATCAATTTTTTTTGCAAGAACAACACTTAAAACCACGAAAAACTACAGGGTCATTTTGTAAATAAAGGATGGTTAAATTTTAAGGGCCGATGTTGATTTTGAATAAAACACAAGTTATCTATTAAATTATTGTCATTTCTTTTTATTATGATAATATTGGTATGGTTCAATTATGTATGGAACAAAATATTGGCCAAATGGGAGCCCCGACCTCGGCGGCACACCTCCATCCGATGGTCCAAATTTGCGATGACGCTGAGGCATAATTGAGGTTCTATGCCGTTAATGTGCCGAATTATCTCATCGTTTAGCTCTTAAATTGTTGCTGGCTTATCGACGTACACCTTTTCTTGAAAGTGAGAAATGTCAAATGAAATGCAGAAAAAAAACTTGACGTTTAGGTGTGGTTCACATTAAACATCGGCCCTTAAAACCACCCTTTATTAATTGAGTTTAAATTATCGTTCGATTTCAATTTCACTTCATTTCGATTTCTAGGACATACCCGATAAATTAATATAAGCATTTGAGTTAACAGACCTTTGTCGTTTTTTCTTTTGTGAAATTAATTATTAAATTGTAGAATCAAACAATTTTTTGTCTGAAATCGGTCCTATAAACAAATTCGCATATTCAAACAATTTATTTGCATTTCATTTATTGAAAAAAAACACTGATTTTTTCAAACAAATAATTTAACTGAATCAAACAAAAAGTTTACTGAAATTAATATACTAAATTTCAAAATTAAAAAAAAAAGTTTTTGCACAAGCAATGACGCGCACGCAAGCAAGCACTGTATGAGAAGATGACGGCAGAGCAGAGCCGCCGGCTGGCTTTGAGACACTTTTTTTTTGTTGGAATAATTTTTGAACGAAGTCTTATTTATACACACAATACAATGTTTTTCTTTATCTCTCTCTGTTGCTGTATCCTTTCCTTTGCTAAAGAAGAAATGTAACCAAAAACAGCAGCAGACCGACTCGATATGTTTTTCGCCATCATTCTATCCCTACAGATAATATTGGACTACGTGGTCCATTGTGGCTTAAATGGACTACTTACAACATGGTCCAATGTACTGTAGTATGGACCATGTTATAAGAAATAAACATGCAGTGGTGCCAACAACTGCATGATGTATACTTTTCTATAGTTTACAGTATTACACATTGGTAGCCCTGATGGTGTCCATTATTAATTGTTTATTTAAAAGTGAAACAAGAAAGTTTGTGAAATTGGTGAAAAAAAGGTAAAAAATTAAAAATACCAAGTAAATATATTTAATAATAGCAATAATGGACTACAGTGCACGCCATAAAAGGCGATTAGTAAAAAATGAAAAAGTAAAATGTTTAAAGATGCTTAAAAATGAAAATGAAACAGTTGAATGTGCAAGTGGCTTAGCAGAAAACGCCAATATAGAATGTTCTGAGTCTGAAATTTCACCGCATCAAGATTTATATGTAGAATGGGGCACTAATAAACTAGCTACTGAATTAGGGCAGTGGCAGCTAAGCAGTAGGACATCAAGAGAAAATATGAGAGAGCTCTTGGGTATACTTAGAAATAATGGTATAGATGTGCCTCTATCTCCACTTACTCTTGTCAAGAAAATAGATACAGCACCAAACATAGAGTCTGTTCATCCAGGTCGATATGCACATTTCGGCATAAGACAAACATTAATGAAAGAGGCACATTTGGCAGAAACATATGACGAAATACTTTGTGACATTAATATAGATGGCTTACCAATTTTTAAAAGTTCTAATACGCAACTTTGGCCTATATTGATTAAAGTAGTTAATATAAACAACGTAAAAGTATTTCCTGCTGGTATATATGTTGGCAAACAAAAACCACATGATGTCAACCAGTTTTTCGAGAAATTCATTGAAGAAGTTTTAGATTTGCAGCAAAATGGCTTACGAATTGGTGGCAAAAGTATAGCATTTAAAATACGCGCGGTAATATGTGACGCACCGGCAAAAGCACTAGTTTGTGGGATTGCTTACCACTCGTCAGCCAATGGATGTTCAAAGTGCACCCAAGTTGGCAAAAAAATAAACAATGTTTTAGTTTATAGCACTGAGCTGGGTGAAATTATTAACGATGAGGACTTTGTGAAGAGAAAATATAAGAAGCAGTTCCAAGTGAAGTTTCTCAATTGTGAAACACCTTTGGAGAAAATAAATTTAAACATGATCACCCAAGTTCCTCTAGATCCCATGCATGTCATTGATTTGGGTGTGACCAGAAAAATGTTGAATAAACTTTTTCAAAATAAGGTCGCTGAAACAATTTCAACTGCTAAAAAGTTGGACATTTCAAAACAATTACTGCCTGTTTAACGATGTCGAACGTCAACGTTCGCATAGAAAACTACATTTGAAACAAAAACAAATTTTCGAATATTGTTTTTGTTTTACATATAATTTTCTATGCGAACGTTAACGTTCGAAATCGATGAACTGGATGTTAGTATCCTTAAAGCACCACATGACAAACGACTTCAAAAGACTTCCTAGAAGCTTTGATGAACTTTGTAAGTGGAAGGCTACTGAGTTCCGCCAATTTTTGATTTATACAGGTATCGTAGTTTTAAAAAATAATGTAAGTGATGATTTTTACTACACATTTGCACTATTTCACTGTGCTGTAAGACTATTGTCGTGCCCAACAAAATTTCAAAATAACATTGAAACCGCTGAAGACTTATTAAAGCTTTTTGTTGAAAACTTTGGTGTCATTTTTGGTCCTCAAAGTGTAACTTATAATGTTCACAGTTTGCTTCACATATGTGAATGCGTCAGGCAGCATGGATTGCTGTATAACTTTTCGGCATATGATTTTGAAAATCACTTGCAGATTGTAAAAAAAGATGTGCGCAAACCGACGTGTATTCTGGAGCAACTGCACAAAAGAAATTTCCATCGAAAATTGATGAATGAGCCAAAAACTTTAGGATTAAAGGAAAAATATGGAATTATACATGGGTATTCATCTGATAAATATTCTTTAAGTGTCAACAGTCCAAATAATATATGTCTTCTTATGCCTTATACCCCTTTTACAATTATAAACTTTAAAAGGGGAAGGAACGATGAAATTTTTGTATTGGGGCGCCGCTTTAAAAATATTAATCCATTTTTCGAGGAACCATTAAATTCGCTATCGGCATTAGGCATATGCACTGCTGATACCGTATTGGAAGAAACGGAAGAAACCTTGGATATAAACAGTATATATTGCAAGCTTCTGTCACTGCCTTTTGAAAATAAAGTTATTTTAATGCCCATTCTGCACAGCTGCACTTAATAACATTAACATTCGAAAAGAAATATAAAATATAACCATCTTATAGATAAAAATATTTTTTATACATTAGGCTTTAAATAAATAAATAATTTTAAAAAACCAACACATTGAGTTAATAACAAAAAAATGGAGCAAAGTGGTGCAAAAATAAAGAGAATTAACGCTTGCGTTGAAATTCCACATTGTAAGTATAATAAAAAACGAAGATTTTTTTTTATGTAACTATATTTCGTATTTCTTTATACTACATTTACACCTACGGCAAATCTAGTACTTACGAGATTTCGAGCCAAATCTAGTTGTTGTTGACTAGATTTCCCATACAAAACAAAATCTACTTCGTGACTAGATTTTGACGAAATCTACTCAAAATCTAGTAGTACTTAATGATGCAACTATGGTTTTTTCAATAAAGCACTAAAAAATACTTCCATGCACAAGAAAAAATTACATTTAAAAAAAAAGACAAAACAAAAATTGTTAAAAAACAAATTAAAAGTTTAATAAAAACTGTAAAAATATAAAAAAACGAGTAATATTGATAAAATAAATATGGTTGATTATTAATAAAAGATAATGCAAATTTTTAGATGTATATTTCTTTTTGTGTTTGTATGTGTAATGAAAAAACTTTTAGTCAGTTGTTTTGTAATAAAAACAAAATCTCGCTAATGTCAAAAAAGTATAATGTAAACGCACAAGATTTCGAAGATGCTTTTAAATCAAATCTACAAGATTTCGGGCTAATGTAAATGTAGTATTAGATACTTTAAAAAAAACTCCATGCGTTAACTGCATTCCATTGAAAGGTGAGTTAAACAAAAAGAAACTTTCGATTTTTTCAAACTAATAACATTATTTACGGTACAGACCTAATCAACAAACAAAGTCTGCTGATTGCTGAAATTATGGCAGATCAAAAATCTTTAAAAGAGCAGTTTTCAAAACTACAGGGTAAAATCTAGTATTCACCGCCAACAAAATATTTTTGGTTAGTAACTCTCAAAATTAACCTAATGCATTTTTTAATGTTTTCAGCAACAACAGAACATCACAGCAAAGTCATAGTGGAAATGCTAGCCGACAACAAAATCCAATTACAATCATTAAACAAGACTCGCCAACATATAAATACCCTAACGACAGTCTTTCCAATAAAAACAGAGGAAGATCTTTTACTTATAGAATCCGAAATTAACGAAGTGAATGCAGAAAAATATGTAAGTAATTATTAATACATATAAGATTTATATTTCTTTATTAACTTTGGGGTCTATTGTTTTTTATAAAAATATTTATTTTATTCAATATTTCGTCACTTTTTTGTATGACTTTTTCAGCAATATTAACAATTTAAAATTTCTTAAATAATTATGAAAAACAATCTTTAAAGTTTCATAAAAATTTGAAATTAAAAAGCAAATTTTCACACAATGCAACCATTTTCAAATATAAAGAAACGTAATCTATTGCAGTATAACATATTTTTAATTGTCCAAATATATTTTTAAGTTCTCTAAATGTATTGTAAAATTGTCAAATATACAAATGTATTTTAAAATTATGCAAATATATTTCAAAGTTTTAAGAATGCAGTTCACAATTTTCCAAATGTATTTTAAAACGGTCCAATTGTATTTAACAACATTTCAAATGTATTTTTAAATTGATTAATTGTATTTTAATATTTGCCCAATAGTATTTTAAAATTTAAAAATTTTTTTTAAAGTTAAAATTGTCCAAATGTTTTCATATACTGTCTTTTAAAAACTTTTGGAAAATTACATACATATCAACTAGGTACATTGTACATATCGCACTTGATCATAAAGAGGTTTTTAATTCAAAATATTTTTTTTTACTTCTTGAAAAAAAATCAACACGTAATATTAAAATCTTACCGCTGTAAAAATATTGTGGTACTGTCTTATTTTTTTCATATGCCTTTGATATTAAATTAAAAATTGTTTAACGTCTACTGAAAAGTTTTAAATTTTGATATGTAATACATGCATACATATGTACATACATGTATGAACCTACTTTATTTTTAAAATAACTTTCAACTTCCAACAATAAAACAAGTTCACACTTTATTTCTTTAATTATGCTTTAACTTTTTAAACTTTTAATTTTCAAATAATATTTTACTAATACCATAGTTTTAGTATAGTTTAGCTATGTTAAAAAAAAAAAAACAAATGATACAATAATTAATTATATTTACAGCTTGTTTATTGTTTTCTTCTTCTATTCCTATAAAGGTGTAAATATTTGTAATTACATACAGCCGTATCTTTTTAGCTTTTATTTAGATATTTTAAGAAACTTTCTAGCTCTTGAAAGTCTTTAGGTTACAATTAATTGTAATATTTTCAATTAAGAAAATATCTGACAATTAATAATTTTTTTCTTTAACAATTTTAAATCAACACTTCATTACTATTTAAAAAAAATCATAAAATTTTTACTTCTCTTTTATTTGTAATAAACATCTTTTTTCTGCACTTTGGATTATGGTGGTGGTGCAATTGTTAGTTCACAAAAATTCCAAGATCGTTGATCTTTTTTAAATTAAAAGTAATAATGGCCGTGGTGGTGGCTGGGGCTCCGGTGGTGGTAAATTTAAAAAAGATCAACGATCTTGGAATTTTTATGAACTAACAATTGCACCACCACCATAATCCAAAGTGCAGAAAAAATTTCCATTGCACAATTTAGACCCCAAGGCCGATTTTCTAAGACACGACCATCTGCAAAATTAAACGTAATTTCATTAGTCTTCTGATTAATTTAATTATAATACCTTCACTAACTTCGATCTACATATGTACACCATTCCGAAATGTCGTTCCTTAAAAATATAAATCAACCTGTTGAAATTCTTTTTGTTTAGCTTTTTCTTTTGCAAATAAATACAAAAAACTTTGTAGACAATAATTTTGTTAAATTTAGTTGTAGATTTTATTTAGATTCTTCTTCTTATTCTTATAGAGCCAATCATCCTAGATTGGTATGTAATTCGGAGTGACGGGTGTTTACATGTTTCATTTACCCTTAAACAAAGATGTTTATTACAAATAAAAGAGAAGTAAAAATTTTATGATTTTTTTTAAAAAGTAATGAAGTGTTGGTTTAAAATTGTTAAAGAAAAAAAAATTATTAATTGTCAGATATTTGCTAAATTGAAAATATTACAAATAATTGTAACCTAAAGGCTTTCAAGTGCTACAACTTGACATAAACTAGTTTCTTATTTTATTTTCGCAGTTTTAATCAATTTGGCGTAGATAAGTCAGTATGAAAAATTGAGTTTTACACCACTTTTGCGCTGACGGCCTCAAATAAATTAACAAAAGGGCGTATTTCACCAATTGTATTTTAATATCAATTCATATTAAAATATAGATTTTCATATAATTGTTTTTGTTTATATTAAAAAACAATTGGTGAAATAGGCACCTTAGTCATAAAAGTAAAGGTCGAACAATACACAATTTATTAATATTGATGAATGATAAATGGAAAATAATAACGTTTTGTCCAATTTTTTCGATTTGTTTAGATATCGGCTGTCAAACATTTAATAGACGGAAACATAATTAAAAATTTTGAGCGAATTTTCTCGCGAGAAATTTGTATGACGTACAACGCAGATGGAATATGTGGAAAAAAGAGCTTAAAAAATCACAAAAAAATATACAACATTATCATAGGTAAGAATTTTTATTATTTAATCTAACATCATTTTAGTAATGAAACCTACTTTAGACGCAACATCAAGTTACTCCACGAATGCTCAGAAAGAAATAAGATCTGCACTGCAAGTGGTAAAGAAGCGGCACTTTCGACTTATGAGTTCAAAGAAGAAAGAAAATGTACATATATATGTAGAGGAAAATATGTAATTACCATGAATATGTGCCTTATTTTTTTAATAATTAATTAGTAAATTAAGATACTTGAATTACCTGACAAAAATATGTTCCTTACTTTTTTATCATTAATTAATTTAGTTTTTAAAGTGACCGCATATGAATATGTATGTGCATTATTTTTTTTAAACAATTAATTAGTAAATTAAGAAACTTCCTATTTTTATTAATTAATTTATTAAGTTTTTTAAGAACCCTGAAATTAATATGTGCTTAATTTCTTAATATACATATGTATTTATTTTACTGCTTAATCCCCAAGCCATGTCATATACTTAGTTTAAAGTTGTATTTGAAAAGACCATTTTAAACAAAATCTATCACAGAGCTGTAAATGAATCATTAATTTTTGAATTAATTCGTGAATCATTCACACAGTGAATTATCAAATTTGGAATTAATTCTTTTTTCATAACAAAAAAAAATTTGAATCAATTCAAACGAATTAGGCAGACATGAATTTCAATTCGTTTCCAATTCAAACGAATTTGTTAAAGAAAGTTGCAATTCATTTTTCGGATTCATTTGAATTGAATTGATTTTGAATTCATTCAAATGAATTAGAAAAAAGAATTAACAATTCACTTCCAACTCATTTGAATGTAATTGATTGAAATATGAATTGACTTTGTAATCTACAGTAAGCATCACTGTCGTTTTGTTATTCAACCAATTTTTTTTTGTAAAAGACAGCAAGCTCGTTTTGTATATCACCTAGTAAAGTTCAAAGATATACTGGAATTGCCAGTAGCGGCAGAATGAATTATACGGTATCGGCGAAAATCCTATCAAAATAGGAAAATTTTGTTTATTTGCTAAAAGAAACTTAAATTTTTATTTTTATCAAATAGTGTGAAAATATTATTAAAGGTGTTTAACAATCATTTTTTGTTTAAATAATCTCTTATTTGTATATTGTGGAAAATTACGTTTTTAAAAATTTTCAATTCAATTTTCAAGATTTTAGCAACTTTGAATCTCAACGTAAAATTTTTTGCTGTCAAAGCTGTGTTCGTTTACTCGAAACTCTTATTACTTTTACTACAATTGGAAAATTTCTTTACATTTTGTATTGAAAACTTCTAACTGCAACAAAAATAGTAAATTTTGCTCTTGAATTTGATTGATTGCAACTCATTTGAATTGTTTTTCTAATTCATTTAAATAAATTCAAAATCAATTCAATTCAAATGAATCTCCAAAAGGAATTGCAATTCACTTTAACAAATTCATTTGAATTGGAAACGAATTGCAATTCATTTTACAGATTCATTTGGATTGAAAACGAATTGAAATTCATGTCTGCCTAATTCGTTTGAACTGATTCAAGTTTAATTCAATTCTTTTTTGTTATGAAAAAAGAATTAATTCCACATTTAGCTAATTCGTAACGAATTAAAATCAAAAATTAATGATTCATTTCAGCTCTGATCTATTAAAACAAAAACCTTTTATAAATACATACATTGTTTTCCTTAAGCTTCGTACAGACGGTGGTCAGATCTTACAATGTTGTCATAAAAATTGCCTAAAAATGTCTTGAAACTATGTGAACATTGTAAGCTCATTTCCATTTGGAAGATGTGTAAAATTAATGCATCTGACAACATTGTAAGATCTGACCATCGCCTGTACGAAGTTTTAGAGGCATTTTAATTGAAATTTTATTTTCAAATATAACTTCAAGCAATACAACAAGGCTTGTAAATTGAGTAATTATGTGTGTTTGTATACACCACATGAATATGTTCTATTATTATTATAATACATATACAACTTTTTTTTATATACCTACATACATACATACGTACATTTAAAAAACAAAACTATTTTTTATGAATAAGTATCATCATCTATATGCAATGAAGGACTTAAGTTTGCATGTAGTGTTATTTTGAAGAAAATGTTTATTTAATAAAAAAAATAGTGTTCCCTTTTTTTTTTTAATTATCCTTATAAAAAAACCTAAGTTAAATTAATTAATTTGTCGCTTTAGAAAAAAAACAAATTAACTAAAATATAGCATCTAAAACGACAAATTAATTAATTTAACTAGATTTTTTGTATGGATAATTAAAAAAAAATGGAATACTCATTTTTTATTAAGTAAACATTTTCTTCAAAATAACACTACATGCAAAGTTAAGTCCTTTACCGTATATATAAATATATTATATCGGTGAGAAAAGGATTGTTTTTATTATTATTTTATTTTTAATAAACAAAAATAAAAAAGCTTAATCGTAAAGTTTTTCTTAGTCTTTCATTCAGTAGTGGCATGAAGTAGTTTTCAAACTACCCCTTTTGTCCACTCCATACAGTAGTGGAATGGAGTAGTTTTAAAACTAACCCTATTAGTTAATCCATGGAGTAGTTACTTGGAGTAGGTCTGAAACTACCCCTTTAGTGCACTCCATGGAGTAGTTACATGGAGTACTTTTGAAAGTAACCCTTTTAGTTAATCCATGGAGTAGTGACATGGAGTACTTTTGAAACTACCCCTTGAGTGTACTCCATACTGTAGTAACATGGAGTACTTTTAAAACTAACCCAGTTTAGTACTCCATGGAGTAGTTTAGGGACTACTTCGGTGGGTTATATGGTCCTCTCCTAGGACATCGTAATGTTAAATGGACCACCTTTTACCCATATATTTGGAGTAGTTTTGGAGTACTCCTACTCCTTTATGGACTACTCTTTACATGCATGTATGGACTAGTCTCGTTATCTGCAGGGATTTTTGTATTTGATGTATTTAACTAAACAGTTTTAAAAAATTGAATACGGGATTTTGTTTCTTGTAATGTTGTTTCTGCTCTTGTTTTTCTTATAGTTGCACTTTTTAAAGCGTCCAAAAATAGCCTGTGTGTGTTTTTTGTTGTTGTTCTTATATTTCACATAAAGAAGTGTTGCTTACGATCAAATAAAAAAATGGAAAAAGACGACAACATTAAAGAGCGTTAATTATTTCATACAAAATTATGGAAACTTGACGCCAATAACGCGTTTATTATATTTTTTAAGAGTTGTCCACATTTTTGTTGGTTAAATAAAAATCAAACAAAAATATTGTTTGAATCAGTAAAAAAATTTATAAAAATAAAAAAAATTTTCAAACAAGCGTTTATTTGAAAATAATTCGGCAATAATTTTTTCTGTGTAGAACCTTAATAATATTGCAAAAGTTATTGATCTTTTTTAAATAAAAAAATTTCGACCTGAGCTAATTTGAACGAAGATTAGCGCAGTTATCTTGGATTTTTTCAGAATATTGTTTAAAACTTTTTAAATGACAAACAAATCCGCCGGAATTCAAGCAAATCATAAAAGTTTTAAGCCAAAATTTCAATAAATAAGCAAAAAAAAGTGGTTCACTTTAGCCCCTAT
Organism: Pollenia angustigena; assembly: GCA_930367215.1. Lineage (NCBI taxonomy): Eukaryota > Metazoa > Arthropoda > Insecta > Diptera > Polleniidae > Pollenia > Pollenia angustigena. The sequence goes on along the minus strand of OV884058.1, from coordinate 231,580,691 downwards.
TGTCTAAAAAGCAGATCTTATGGCTTCTTGAGGTCCCGGATGATACAGTTCGGCCTTATCCAAAATCTTTAGCTTGCCAAACATTGTATCAAAAAAAAAAAAAAATGTGTTTAAATAAGACATAATCACATCATAGTAAAATTTATCCGCATAAAAAAGTGTCAATAATCCATTCGAATATGCTCTACAATTGATTGCAACTTAAAAAAAAAACACACACGGCCAACAGCACCAGAAAACATTAGAAACTGTCAATTTGCATTAATTGCCACTTCACTTCACATTAAATTCAATGTATTTACGTCATGTCATTCATGTGTCAATTAACAACAAAAAAGCAAAAAACAACAACAATTAAATCATTGCAAGACATCACTCACTTTCGGTCAGTTTGCCCATTAGGGGGCAAAACGTATGCAAATATTTATAACAGCAACATCATTGACAAACAACAAAAAATACATACTTCGCCTTCTTAAATAATCCTCTACAACAACAAATAAATAAAGGATCTGATTTTTATCGTACAAGTATCAAAAAAAAAAAACAGTAAAAAACATAAATTATATTGTTTTCATCAGGTCTTTTGTTCTCAAAATAGACCCGATAAATATGTGAAAAATACCCAAAACATTTATTGAGAATTTGGAATTAAAAAAACACTTTGGGAATAGACAAACAGCTGGATGCATTTTTGCATACAATTATTCGTTCATTTATTCCCTCCCTCCCCCGTTGGCACGCGTTGTTATAGTTTGTGCATGTTTTATGCACCCTTAATTTGTTGTAGGGATAAACAAGAACAACAAACAGTCCACTGGACCGGCCAGCCAGTCAGTCAGAATGTTTTCAATGATTTTAGTCGCTCGTTATAGTTTCTCTTTTTAAGCTCCGTTTGGGTTTATTTCCTTTTAAAGCGGATTAATTTGATCTACTTTTGTTTTCTATATCGTTATTTATATTTTGTTTTTTCGTTGTTTTGAATTGTCGACAATTTAAATTGCACATGGCTCTTTCCTTATGGCACTGGCCAGAATAAAGACAATAAGAAAATGCATCCGGTTATTTTTTTTTGTAATCAAAAAGGTGAAAAAATATCAAATAGTTGATATTGAAACTACAAACGAATTTAACTGATAAAAATGTATTGAATTTATTTATTGTTTTTAGAAAAATGCATCAGATAAGTAAAGAAAACAACACTTTTTAGAAAATAACTGTTATAATTTCAAGTACTGATCAAGTTAAATGGTCTATTTTTGTATTATAAAACAAAACGGTTAAAAATGTTTGAACATAAACTTTTTAATTGTATTTGAATTTTATTATCTATTTAAAGATTATAAATTTAAAAAAAAAAAATTAAAATCAAAGGCATTTTTGTGAGAATGCAAAATTTTTAATTTACAAGATTTTGTTTGTCGTGCTTCATCCAAAGATTTTAGAAAAACTAAAGTTATTAAACAAATAAAACTGTTAAGCGAAAAAGAATTATAAGCAACAGCACTTGTAACCAGCGTTACCGTTATGCGACTAAAGTCGCATTTTTGCCCCTTTTTTAATGCCATCCCACTTTCTTTGCCCCTTTATTTTTTTTTTCCTTTATTCGTATTTCTTTAATATTAATTTGTTTACATTTTAACTTATTTTATTTTAAAGAGGTTAGCAAAATATATTCCTTTTCTACTTTGACATTTTGTGTTGTGGTAATATTTATAATATTCTTTTTTAAGTAACTTAGTTTTGAAGGAAAACTTTATAAAAAACCTTCTGAAATATCTCCTATAAACTAAATACTTAAACTAGGTTAAAATTGTAAAAATTTATAAAGAGGTAAGCTCGTTTATGTGTTGGAATATTGAGAGTTCGCATCTTCTGTTGAAGTTTTCTGTTAAATAGTTTAATTTAACATTGACAGTAGGAAAACCAGCGAGTGTGTGAAGTCGTCGCGTTGAATAGTGCCACGGAAGTTTAAAAATAAGCTTCAGAATCTTGTTTTGGGCCACTTGGAGCTTTTTTCTGTGGCAATTTGCTGACGTATACCATACTGGAGTACAGTAAAACATTATTGGGTGAAAAATAGATTTAATTAAAAGTTTTTTGTTCTCAATTGAGAGATCCGATTTCCTGTTAATTAACGGGTATATAATTTGTGTGACCCTGTTTATTTTGCCCCTTTTGCCCTTTTTGAACTTCCAGCTTTTATATGATTGTATGTTTTTACTTTACCGCATAGAAGTGCATCCGCTAAACGGATTTTCGTACCACTACTAACTTCTCCTAATAAGAAATATCAGAACTAAATTTGGTCCACCTATCACTCATAAAAAAGGCGCTATTGTGCCAAAGCCCTTATTTTGGGAATATTATCGTGGTTATAAGTCTATTAATAAGTCAATTAGTAACCGATTTTGTTAAATTAAAAATGGAACGACAAACTTATATAATAACGAACTTATATATTTCCAGCTGTGGTGAAGGGTAAAATTATATGCAACATTTCATACACGTTAACTTGCAAACAAGACGTGTTTTTTCACTGTGTATATATACATTCGAACATCTCTATAGTAAAGTTCTATAAAATGAAGCTTTCTATATAATGAACAAATTTAAAAAATTATTATAATTTGATCTCCTTACACACAAAAAAACATCATAGGTAAAATTACCTAAAAATATGGTATACAATTAACTAAGCGCAAAGGTAGCATGGCAGTATCTTAGTTACTTGATAACGATTTTAACAACAGTCGCTCGTTTTAGTGGACAAAAATGTAGCAGCATTTCTTTTAAAATATATTTGATCACTAAAAGTTAAATAAAATACAAGCAATTAAACACTTAACGCAAAAGTCTTCAAACTGTTCCTTATATGGATATTATTGAAGCAAATGTTAATAGATAATCGAACTAAAATACCAGTTTTTATAAACAATAGTAAAAAAATGTTAGTTCTGTATAATATAGGGAAGTTCGACTATATATGGATGTGTCAAATGCTAAAAGGCCTTACTCCACAAAATAAAGACTAGCGAAAATTAGTATTGTTTGAAAAATGGATTTTCAAAATTTAAAATGCTACAAATAGAAATTTGCCAAACACGCGCAGCTTAGCAATTCATATTTGAGCAATATATAATGGCCTTATTTTGTTATGTATATTTTCCTTTTATCTGGCTGGTAGCTTCGGAAAAAATCATATAAGATTAAAAAACCCTATACATACCAATTTTTCATATTTTTTAAAGGAAAATATTTAAATTATAAAAGAACCAAATCATTTTCAAAGAGTTCACATCTAATAAGATAGTAATATAACAAAATTGAGAAATTTTCGAAAAGTGGAGTTAGGCCTTTTATTTATACATAAGAAGAGGTTTATTTTTTGTAACGTTTATGTTTTCCGTGAAAATAACTTAATAAAAATGAAAATGGTCTTATATTTAAAGTTGCCACTTTTTTACTCAGAATTCCCCTTTTTGTGCCACTTTAATTTTGAAAATCCCCTTTTTGTGCCCCTTTTTGAAAATTTTGAACGGTAACGCTGCTTGTAACAGTATTAAAGCTTTAACAAAAACAACGACAGTAAACAGTGAAACACTTTTGAAACGACTTCATTTTACACTTATAGCCGTATTAATAACAAAAAGTTAGCCACATTTTGTATACTACGTACAACGAGCTGCTAATTATAATGCCGCTTTGGCTTAGCGACTTGTTAGCACAGAGTTAACTCGTAACAAACTTTTAACCATCTGCTAACTTTAAAAATCTGCTTTGAAATTTAATAACCCTGCGTTTATGAAATTCAGTCGCTTTTGTTGTTTTAATAACGTTTGTAAATGTTAATTAATAAAAAGTGTTCGAAGTTTGACTTGAAATCTTATACATTTTTTGATTTGTACTAAGCCAGATTTGTTAATAAGCCATGGACTTCAAACGTATTTTATACTACGTGTTTTGTAAAATTAACTTAATTTGGTTAGGGCATGGGGCAGTTTTTGTTATTCGGTAAGCCAGTTGAATGGAGGAATCCAATTGATTAAATATACTATGTATGTCTGATTGCTATTTCTGCAAGTGTAAGGCAAAAAAAATTAAATGTTATTTATCCCGATATAAAATCATTTGCTTCCAATTCTTTTCTTACCCTTAAAATTTCCCTTGAAATTTGTTCCCTGTTCCCTATAAACTGTTGGGGAAAAGTGAACAATGAAACGGGCCATATTTCATTTGAATGATATTCAAACAACATCCCTTCATGGTTTAGTTGTCTAGGGGGTTTGTTGAGGTTAAAAACTGTCAGTCCGCTGGTTCGAATCTTGATTTTTCTAAAACTAATTTTTTTTTAATTTTTATGCTCAAAAACGATTTAAAAATAATATTTACCAGTTTTCGCTTTTTAAATTTAAATTATAATGAAGTTTTTTGTATTGTAAATATTATGTATATGTACATTTTTTTTGGTTTTTGTTAAGGCAGAATTAAGGCAGAATTAGTCTTTACTTTCTGTTTCTGTTCTGTTCCGTGCCGTTATGTTACGAAATTGTAATATTTACTTTTTCTGTAGCAACTTATCAGCCATTTATGACAAATTTTTTAGTTTTGCACCGTCCAATGTTTTATTTCAATCACTTTAATGCAAATAAATTTGAAGAAATTAAATTTTATGAATTCTTAAAATCAAAAAATTGTTTATTTCAACATAAATATGCATTTTTTATTATTTATTTTGCTGTCACTTAAAATAACTTAACAAGTTTTTAATTTTAACAAACTAAACCGCAACAGAACAGAAAAACTAATCAATTTCACAGGTTTTTTAATAATAAAAACGAATCAGCTGATTCATAACAGAACAGAAAGTAAAGACTAACTGAGTCTTAAGTCTTTACTTTCTGTTCTGTTACGAATCAGCTGACTTGTTTTTGTTATTAAAAAACCTATGAAATTGATTAGTTTTTCTGTTCTGTTGCGGTTTAGTTTGTAAAAATCAAAAACATGTTAAGTATTCGTAAGTGACAGCAAAATAAATAATAAAAAATACACATTTACATTGAAATAAACAGTTTTTTGATTTTAAGAATTCATAAAATTGAATTTTTTCAAATTTATGTGCATTAAAGTTATTAAAATAAAACAATGGAATGGAATGGATCTGAACTTTTACATACATACATAAACATACTAAATGTGTGCTTATTTTATACTTACATTTTTCTAAAACAACTCTTTAACTTTAAATCTAATTCCCATTAACTATAAAAAAACATTTTCTTTTTAAAAATATCAATTTAATCATTCCTCAAACGAACTTGACACTTCATTCTGAAAGCTGTTTGTGATTTAGAAAGGTGAAAGAAAAGAATGAATTAATTCACTTAACCTTTCTGAAAGAGAATGAAAGATTCACATAAATGAAAGATTTTGCCCAATACTAGTTGCTCTGTATTCTGCTCGCAAAAAGGTGAAAGGTATATAAGATTCGGCATAGCCGAATATAGCACTCTTACTTGTTTTCTTTCACTTTCACTTTCTTTAAAATTACTTTACCCCAGGTTAAAAAAATTTTCGTATAAAATGATTTGAATTTTCAAAAAATGTTTATGAAAATATTTTTAAAGTGAAACAACCCCCTTAATTTAGCAGTAGAGAGCACAATTAGTTTGGCAAATATGCAACATGTGTGTGCGAATTTTTGCGCAAACTATTCTACAATTAAACAAATATCTCCATTAAAAAGGCAAAAAGTTTGAATAAACGGAAAATGTTGACTTGGTTGTCAAGCCGTTTGTATAGTTTATTATGCCTTTTAGTCTTTTGTTCTTGTATTTGAATAGTATAACCACATAAAGACTCAATACAAAAAATTAAAGAAGAAGATTTGGAAATGTGCTTAATTTCAACTGGTGATTAAAATATTAAACTAATGAGTCGAAGTGCACTTAATGATTTATGTCGTGACTTAAACTTGTCAAAAGAGAACTCGTAATTACTCGCGTTATGTATAAAGAAAAGAGGATTTTTTTACCATCGCAAGTTACTTTTTCTAGAAAATGGATTTTTACGAAACAGCAGAAGCCATAACGATAGTCAACTAATTCCAAATATGCCATAGGTATATATCAAATAATTTAAATAAATTAGTATTATTTGAAGTCTTAAGGCTCAGTTATAGTCTTTACTTTCTGTTTCTGTTCTTTTCCGTGCCGTTCTGTTACGAAATTGTAATAGTTACTTTTTCTGTAGTCACTTATTAGCCATTTATGAAAAATGTATTAGTTTTGCACCGTCCATTGTTTATTTCAATAACTTTAATTAATAAATTTAAAGAAATTAAATTTTATGAATTCTTAAAATCAAAAAACAGTTTATTTCAATATAAATATATATTTTTATACCCATACCACAATAGAGGAGAGGGTATTATGCATTTGTGCTGATGTGTGTAACGCCTTCAAATATTGGTCCTAGACCCACCTTAAAATATACCGATCGACTCAGAATCACTTTCTGAGTCGAACTAACGATGTCCGTCCGGCTGGCAGGCTGGCTGGCTGGCAGGCTGGCTGTCCATGTAACCTTGTGCGCAAAGTATAGCAATTTTGGAGATAATTTGATAAAATTTGGAACATAGGTTCTTATTGGCACAAGGACCAAGCCTATTGAAAATGGGCCAAATCGTAGGACCACGAGGGAAGATAGGGGGAAATTTCTTCCTCTCAGAAACTATCAAACCGATTTTAATGAAATTTAAAACATACATAGAATCATATCTTTATGGACACAAAAGGGATGCAGTTTTTAAAAAATAGGACCACGAGGGGAGATAGGGCCAATTTCTGCCTCTCAAACCCATTTTAATAAAATTCAAAACATAGATAGATCCATATCTATATGGACACATAAGCTATACAGTTTTTCAAAAATAGGACCACAAGGGGAGGTAGAGGGCAATTTCTGCATCTCACAAACTTTTAAACCGATTTTAATGACTTTTATAAACATAGATAAATCCATATTTATATGGACATATAAGCATGATGTGTTTTTTAATACTGTGGTGTATCATATGGTCGGGCTTGACCGACTATACTTTCTTACTTGTTTTTATTTTTTTTTTTTTCTGTCACTTACAATTACTCAACAAGTTTTTGATTTTAACAAACTGAACCGCAACAGAACAGAAAAACGAATCAATTTCATAGGTTTTTATAACAAAAATAAATCAGCTGATTCGTAACAGAACAGAAAGTAAAGACTAATTCTGCCTTTAATGGGTTATGTTACAGGAGCATACATGTCATTGAAAATACATTTTCTTTACAACTTTTTATACTAATTTTATTGTGACGAACAGATGAAAAATTTGACCGAGATCTTGCGTAATCAGCGCCATTGGGATCGGATTATGATGGGTGACTACTGCTGGATGCAAATTCGTAAAACGTCATCGCAACATAAAAGGAAGAACCGAAAAATATTACATTTTCGACATATTTCGAATTATGTAAACAAATAAAATTGTCAACAAAAATTTTTTGTTGAAAATTTAACACGTTCGCCACTCAGCTTGGAAAAAATAAAGCCGAAACTGGTAAAACGTTTGTAAAAGAATGAAAAAAGGATTAAGGCAGCTTAAAAGAGCAAAAGGACAATATAGCAAACGCTTGGACCCAAATACAACAATAATCTCTAACTAGGGTCATAATTTTTCACATTCATAACTCAATACTAATATCGTGTAAAATATTATGAACACATATTTTTTGGAAAAGGTTTTATTTGTAACTTCTTTAAATATTCTACATTTCATATAGTTAAAAATTTTAAATAAATATAAATAAAACAAACATTTATAGTCTATTTAGCCAATTACACTAAATTTGTGAACAATTTTGTCCCTAACTGTATATATAGTATATAAAATCAAAAAGAAACGTATCAAAAAGCGCACGCAACACACAAGAATTATTTCTTTATTTTATTTTAGAATTATTCTAGTTGACAACAAGTAAAAGTGGTCCCAGCCAGGCCCAGGTGGCTGTTTGTGCCACACAAATTAGGTGTCCACTTAAGGATTAAAAAAACTTCATTTGAAAAAGTGAAACGGGGTAGCGTCGTCCTGTTGAAGCCCCATGTCCTTAAAGTTCATATCATCAAACTCAGGTTTAAAGAAACTGATAATCATCCACCTAAAGAGCTCGCATTTAACAGTTATTACCTGACCAACGTTTTTTTCAAAGAAATATAGATCCAAATTTACATTACACAGTGATTTATTCGAAATTCATTGGAATCTCTTATTTCTGATCTGGATTTGTACCGTCTCAGATTTGACATTTTTGCTTGTTGACGTATCCACTCATCTAGAAATGGATCTCAATGCTGAAGAAGTTTTATTTTTAAAACTTAAGACATGTCGTTGGCATGTCTTGTTGAACACTTTATATTCGTCCATTGTGATTTAGCAAAATAAATAGAATAAATGACAGCGAATTTTAAAGATGTAGTTTCCTTAATATGGCTATAATCTGTTTAAGTTCGAATGTCCCTATTGGAACAAGCTTATTTATTTATTATTATTCTTTTTGCTTAATTTAAAGTGCATTTAGAACCTAGATAAAGATTCCTATCCGTATTGTAAATAATTACAAAATATCAGTAAGTGGCCATTACCTGGAATTACATTATTTCTAATAAGTAATAGAAACTGAAACCATTTTTACCGGAGCGAAGATCGCACATCGTTTCTAAATTAAAATAACCGGATTATGCGTTAACTTTTCTTAAAGAATCTAATGGATCTTTTTAATCGAAACTTATTTTATAAAGCCCTATTTATGAATATATTGTTCCACCAAACGAAAAGAATACAAAATATTACCCTAATTTAGACTATTCTTTAAAAGAGGGTTGATAATTTTTTTCTAATACAAATGGCACGCGTCAGTCAGTCATTCAGTTATGTGAAAGTTATAAACTACAAGTTGCATTATGCACAAATCAGGAGGGATGTTTAAAACACACGAACAGAAAAGTGCACATAGACGTGGTGTGCAAAATGAAAATAGCACAACGTTTGTAAAAAAAAAACAGTGACTAGCATAAGTTTTAGTCGCAAAACTCTTCATACAATATCGATTTTCATATTATTTCATAATTTTTGTATATATTAATGGGCCATTTCACCAATTTATTTAAATATCAATTTATGTTAGGAATGCGTTTTTCATGTCAAGTAAAAAAAAATTATGAAAAACTATATTTAAATATGAATTGATATTTAAATAGAATTATCGAGGGTCTACTAAATAAAACGATGTGAAAATATCGGGTGATTTTTTAACTGTTATCTTTTTGGCAACACTGGTTTAAACAGCTGACGCACGTTTCGTGTTTTGTTTCACTGTCAAATATCTTCAATTTGGTCTATGATTTAACCATGAATCGCCTTACAAACGAACAACGCTTGCAAATTATTGAATTTTATTATTAAAATGCGTGCTCTGTTAAGAAAGTTCGTCCACTTTTTTATCCCAAAATGCAAGAGTTTGACTTGCATGAGATGTGGTTTCAACAAGACGGTGCCACACAGCACGCTTAACAATGGACTTATTGAGAGGCGAGTTCGGTGAACATTTTATTTCACGTTCGGGACTGTTCAATTGGCCGCCTAGATCGTGCGATTTAACGCCTTTTGTGGGGCTATGTTAAAGCTCATGTCTATACACACATGCCCGCTTCAATTGACGCATTTGAAGAAAACATTGAAGCATTTATTCATGAGATACCGGCTGAAATGTTGGAAAGAATATGGCAAAATTGAACTAAGCGGATGGACCATTTGAGGCGCTGTCACGGTCAACATTTGCATGAAATAAACTTCAAACATTAAATTATATGGACCGAACTATCGATTCAAATAAAGATTTCATGCATTTTTCTGAATTGTATGTGTTTTTGTTTAAAACTTTCCTATAGCTCTTAAAAAATCACCCTTAGTTTAAAAAAAGTAATGTCAAGTGTAAAATTTAAATTGTATTAAAAAAAAAAAAAAATTATTGTAAATAGGAAATCGTATGTAGAGTTTTGCGACTAATAGATAATACATAATAGATAACAGTGTAAACAAAAATAACAAAATAAAACATGACTCTCACTAAAATAAATCAAGCATCATTCGAAAGAGTTTTCTATGCAACTTTGTAAGTGCTTGGGTTTTCAAAACAAGTAGAAAATCAACAAAATTTAACCGGCAATGAACTTATGTAATGATAAATCATAGAAAAAACATCGAGTACAATATAACACATACAAAAAACGTGAAAATATCGAGCCCTAACAGCGAAAATAACGTAAGCGACATGATTTTCAATTTTCGTTTTTTTTAATAAATGACTTTATTGGCAACACTTGCATCATCTCCTAAAATAGCATGGTCACATAGTGTACCGTTACGATTTTATAGCAAAAACAATTTTAGTGTAAGCGACAAATTTCATACAAAATTAATATAAAATAAAACAAAAAAGCTATCTCCTGTAAAATTTGATTTTTGGCGCTTACATTATTTTCGCTGTTAGGGGTCGATATTATTAGTTAAAATCAGTGTTCGAAAATAAACACTAAATATCGCTCCTTAGTGTTCGGTTCGGTAAACACTATAAGCGTTTGTGTAGAAAATCATTAAAAGAAATGTTTGGCATTTTTCGAACACAAAAATAATACTGTTTTTATCCAACTCAACAAAAGATGAGAACATTTAATTCCGTTCGGTTTTTTTTTAACCACAAACTTCATTGTGTTCGGTTCAGTTCATTAAAATTCGTTTCTTTTGGCTGGTAAAAAAACCAAACATTTTTTACAGAAACAAAATACACATACGAAAAAAAAACAAAAAACCAGCAAAATAATTTTACACAAACAAAGCGGTCGTTGCTAAAATTATTTTTGGTTCATTTCTTTATCAATGTAAAAAAAGAAACACTATAGGACATTAAAATACAATGTTTGTCTACAACATCACTACAATTGTTCTGTTTTTTACGAAGAACAGAACACTAAATAACGTTCGGCTCTTTCTTGAAAATAGTTACGAACGGTATTAAGGAGTGTGTTCGTCTTCACAAACACTTAAAATATAGATATCTGTTTATCTTCGAAGACTGGTTTAAATATTAAATCTCAAAAGTTTCTATTAAACCAACAGTTAATAAACCACAATTGTTATTAAACAGCATTTAGGGCAGTTTAAAAAGAAAATTCTTTCTTATAAGCTTCAATCTTTGGTAATATGTAGGGATGCGATTTCCATGCAAATGCATGTTTTTTGTCGGTAGTCTAAGAACGATGTCGATCAATTATCTTTCCGAATCATTAAATTTGCGATAAAATGGCATCGATTTGTTTTTGCATATTGTTGCATATTTTGGTGAAAATGCATATTTTTGCATATTTAGGTTTTTAATGCATATTTCTGCATATTTTGAGTGATTTTTTGTAAATTTCCATATTATAAAAAGTTCTTAAAACATTTTTTAAATACACAAAAAAAAAATTTCCAAAGAAATTTTTAAAAAATAAATAAATTCTTTTGGAGCTTTGCTTTAAATACAAGATTTTCAAGATTTCGACAAAAATGCTTCTTTTTTAAACCGATGCGTAGTTAAGGCTTCCAATGGGTTTAAAAATTTGTATCCAAAACTGTTCCAAGCTATTTGCTTGGCACAATGGTTGCAAATAATTAAGAAGCCAATTCGATAGTATTGCAATTTTTAATGAAATATAGCCCTTGATTCCCCTGCCACGGCAGCCAGTAGAAGCAAAATGGAGGCCAGCTTCAGAAATCTATTCAAAAAACTTCGAGTAATTTAAGAATGTTAGAAGACTTGTTGATGCCGATAATTGTGCAATTAAAAAAGCAGAAAAAAAATACATATTTCATTTAAAAAACATCAGAAGTCAATAACAATTGTATGTAAATTGGAAAATTTTGGATATATTGGTGAAAAAATAAATAATTAGGAGGGATTTAGTTCAGCTAATACTCATGTCAAATTAATTGATATTGCAGAAAGTAAAATTAACAATGTGGAAGGAAGAATAGCCCGACGAATGAAAAAAAATCTAACACTTTTTGCAAAAAAAAAATTTTAGGATTTCAAAAAAATTTCAAATATATTTGATCTGATCTGGAATCAAAGTGGGATCGGACAGTAAATTTTTTAAAAATGCATTGGCATTCTTCAAGTACAAGACATTTTTACACATAATAAAACAGTACTTAGTTTTTTTAAGATATTTTAATAACAATATACCTACTGCATTTTCGATTTTTTAGTGCATGAAAATCTCATCCCTAGTAATATGTAATCAATTTATATAAATAAAAAACCCCAAATATTTTTCTTCATGCAAGTTTATCTATTATCTTCAAACATGTTTTGCATGCTCTATTTCAGTTTAAGTGTTCTATTTCACCTAAGTTCTGTCTTCAGTCTTATTTTATGCCAACCTTATTTTTCATATGCTTGTGCAGCTTTCTACTTATTATTAATAACCTTCTGAAGCCCACGCTTTTAACAAAAGATATAAAATTAAAAGAAAAAAAAAAAAATAAATTTAGTAAGATTGATTTCAAAAACACAGGGGCCTGATTCTGGCAGTCATGACCGAGAACTCTCTCAATTCGAAAGCAATTTAATATCTTATTATTTCAGTCAATACTGAACGAATCGGAATTATTATTTCAGTGTTGTAAAACATTAATTTGAGTTAATAAAATATGGATTTATAACTTTTACAGAAGCAAAACAAGTAAGAGTGCTATATTCGGCTGTGCCGAATCTTATATACCCTTCACCATTGTGCGAGCAGAATACAGAGCAACTAGACAAAAACTAAATAAAACTGGTAAATATTTTTGTTTTAAATAGGAGACAACCGGTTTTGAACTTCGCTTTTCATAAGGGCCCAGAATATATATACTTTATAGGGTGTAGGATCAATATTGTATATACCTTTTTACCTTCGGTGAAGGGTATAAAAAGAATAATTTTCGGGAATTCAGGGGTCTAATCACTGCATTCGATACTATCGTATCGAATAAACTATTGAATTTTTTTGCATACGATAGACACTGGCGTATCGAATGAAAACTCGATAAATGTAATGTCGAGTTACTCGATGTCGAATGCTTTTATTTAAAATTCAATACATTTCATTCGATATCGAGTTTCAAGATACCAAAATAAATTATTTCGATGAATTTTGCTCGATATCGTATGCGGTGATTAGACCCCAGTATTTCGGTTATAACTCATACAAATTTTCGACATTTTGGTATATAAGTCATATACATAGGACATATGGCAGCCCTAAAATTTAGGTTTTTATAAAAATTTTGATGTTTTTTAGCCCATTTTTGGAGTATTTTGCTCATAAATTACCCATTGTCTAACCGATTTGATAGTTTTTTATACCGACGTGTTAAGGAAGAATTTAACCATTTACTTAAGTTATATTTATATATAAGCATTTATATAAACTTGTAAATATATATTTTAACAAAGTTAATTATAAAAAGAGGAATTTTTGTGGATTCAGTATTTCGGTTATAACTCTGCCATTTTTTAACCGATTTGGCAGATTTATATACCGACGTGTTGAAGAAGAAATTTACCATTTATAGCTATAAAGCTTGGACTCGGGGAGATCTATGGTTCCCGAAAGTGGGTATTTAAAAAAAAAAATTTATTTTGGTCGTAACTTTTTTGTATCTAAACCGATTTTCCCGAGTTTTTTATAAAATATGTTCTACTAAAAATATTTTGATATATAAGTCATATCCATAGGACATATGGCAGCCCTTAAATTTAGGTTTTTATAAAATTTTTAATTTTTTTTTTGTACGGGAGGTACCACGCCCACTTCTCCAATCCCGCCCAGATTTTGTAGGATGGTGTGTATTGGCAACCTTAATGTGTGTACCTAATTTGGAAACTTTGGCTCTTGCCGTTCTCAAGATATACAGAAATAAAAAAAATACAACAACAACAAGGGATTTTTGGAAAAATTTAGAGGTAGTCGTGGTTTTTTGCTCATATCTCCGTCATTTTTGGACCGATCTGGCTGAATTTCAATAATAAACTTAAACGGAGTATATGTGACATAAATATACATCAACCTAGTCCACATCATTTCTGGGGTTTTCGGAAAACCCATTTCAACATACACACGGACAGACGGACAACCGGATTTGAACTTCGCTTTTCATAAGGACCCAGAATATATATACTTTATAGGGTGTAGGATCAATATTGTGGAACATACAAACGGAATGACAAAGTTATATATACCCTCTTACCTTCGGTGAAGGGTATAAAAAAAAAATAATATCAAGTCAAATAAGGACCAGTGTCATATACATTAAGCATCAAGGTTAGAGTAGGAGTCAGATTTGGAGTCGGACTTAAAAAATTTCAGCGGTTGGAGTCGGAGTTAGATCTACATATTTTTTTCAACTCCAGCAGGGCTGCTTTACAATGAAAACATTTTGCAAATAAAAACTTGACTTAAACGCATTGTTTTCTCCAAACAATGAATTATTCCAAAAAAAGTTTCTTAAGGATAATAAAAATCACTGTGTGTAGGGAATAGGTAGGTTACGAATGTCAACACAACTGAAGTTGAGTTGCCAGCAGCGAAATTAGGCAAAGCCGTTGATGTTGCCTGATTTCGCTGCTGGCAACTGAACTTCAGTTTAGTCTGTAATCGATCCGTAAATATCTGGGCATGTTCTGACAATCGCAGAAAGGTTTACATTCGCAATTCTGACTTGAAATCGCAGAAAAGGTTTTCTGTAAATCGCAATCGCAAGAAGTTTGGCCACTTCAAATTGGAAAAATCAATGAAATATTTAGACCCTTTGAAAAGAATAAAGCTATACAAATCTTATTTAACCTTACGGCCTACACACGTTTTGATTTACTAACCAAAAAGCATTGAAAAATGGGATGGCCAGACTCATGTGTACCACGAAGGCTTAATCAAAAGTTATATTTTGTTTTATATACAAACATAATTGCAACACTTTTGCCTGTCACTGTATCAAGTGGCTATGTAATCATTTTGGACTTTCGCTTTGTTGCAATTTTTTATCATACTTTTTTTTAATTTGCTAAAAAAAATGATTAACCAATGGGGACAAGCCAATCAGGGAAACAAAAAACTTCGTAAATACTATGGAAGTACATACGAGTACAAAGCGAATTCACCACCATCTTTTTATATACATACATCCATATGTATTTACTTTAGTGCTAAGATAGCGGTGAATAATGTTAAAGGTTTATGTCTGTGCTAGTAGCCAAATTTTAAAACCCTTCTATTTAATAAGACATGTAAAGTTAAGCTGAGTTAAGCGAACAACTGAAGCACCACTGAAAAATTTTAGTTCCCACTTTCCTTTGTCGAGTTGTTTATTCGACGACCCATACCGATTGCAACACATTCACAGAAGAAATTGTACTTAAGACTTTGTTGGTTGCTTGTCTATTTCGAATCTATAAAATACACACTAACACAGTCAACCCCGCAGGCATTAGAAACTGTATGAACTGCGTATTTACATAGATACTTGGATGGAAACGTATCTAAATCTAAAAGATGAATGAATAAAAGCAAATGTATGGAGTGAATGAAGAAATGACTGAACCCTATTCCATGTAAATGTTCTTTTTAATATTTTAGTTCAAGTTTTTAGACGATTTTGTTGTTGTTTTTGTTGCTATTGGTGCCTTTGATGATACTGTATTTCTAATACATATTCGTGGATTCTAATTTCGGGTTCTTTTGTGCGTTTGTGTGTTCTCTGAAAACTGCGTATTGATAAAATGTTGATGGTTTCTAAATATT
This sequence comes from Pollenia angustigena, assembly GCA_930367215.1. NCBI lineage: Eukaryota > Metazoa > Arthropoda > Insecta > Diptera > Polleniidae > Pollenia > Pollenia angustigena. The sequence continues at coordinate 231,564,770 of OV884058.1, read as the reverse complement.
GTTTTTGTGTTTTTGTTTTCTATACATTTGTTGTTGTAGTTGTTGTTTTTGTAGATCGCTCTATTGCTATTGCCATAGTCGGTCGCTGCTGCTTCTGCTGCTAGTTTTTAAATATTTCCCATAGTTTTGTAGTTTTTTTTTTTTTTTGTTGTTTTCGGGGGTTCTTAGAAATAGTTAAACGTAACTAAACGTCAGATTGTCAGTGTGCGTCATGCGTAGCATTTGTATGCATTAGAAAACGGATAAAACGAGGAAACAATTACAAAACGCACAATTTAAATATTAAAAATAAAATCCAAACAAACAAAACACACTTTCCTAACAACAAAATAAAAGTGATAAAAACAAATACATATTAAAAAAAAAAAAAAAAAACTTAGACCATTTCAAATTGTTATCTACTCAATAGTACAAATAAAACCTAAAAACATCTGTCAAAAACGCAAGATTTAAATAAATTAGTTACAAGAAAGGAAATAATTTATAAAACAAACATGATTAATTCAAATTCCAAAATTTACAAAGAATCAAATGTTGAAAGTAGCAGTGATGATGATGACAGAACTCTTACTCAAAACACAATTGGATCAACGAACGTTCCAATAGGTAAGTGAAGTGTTAAATAATGTTGCATCAACAGGTCTTGCAACGTGCCCATAAATACACCCAGCATTCATTTTTTAGAGATAATTTGCTCTTTGGTTTACAAAAAACCAATTAGATCTCTATCATTGTTTTTGAGGATTTATTTATTGAAGAACAAAAACACTATTGTTTTTTATTGGTTTAGTTGAGAAAGAACAATTTTTACTGCATAAATTTAATTCATCCCTTAAAAAAATTTTATTGTTAAGAAATAGAATCTACTACAACAGCAAACAATTCTGGTGTAGTTCGCTTTCTATGAGGGTTAAAAACAAAACAAAAAATACTTATGATACAAAATTTAATGAAAAGATCTATTTGAGAGTTCTATTTCAAGAGCAATAGAGAAGATATCTCTTTTTGTTTTACTGGAATCTACCAGGGCTGTCAGATGTGGCGATTTCTCGCCAAACTTGGCGATTTATAAACTTATTTTTATAATCGCCAATAAAATTTTGTGTTTGGCGACATGGTTATATTTAATTAAGTTGGCGATTTCTAAACACATTTTTGCTTTTTTTCCTAATTTTTGGAAAATGTAAAAGTACGAGCAGAGTTTTTTCTTTGAATTTTTAACAAATTTTAAAATCACAATACGCATACAATAGATAATAAATTATAAGTATTGCCAGATAATTAACCTTGAAAACATGAATAAATTTTTGCTATAGAAATTTCTTAGATTTGAGATATTTTCCTTATCGGAAGTTAACATTTGTGCAATATTTCGAGTAAATATAATTTTCTTATAAATTATCGACTCTTAACGGGAAAACTACACACAGGGAAAAACATATTTAAATATGGTCTATTTCAAAAAACTATTTTTAAAGAAAATTGTATACATATTATGTTTATTTTAACCATATTATTGTCACCGACAACCATATTATGGTTAAATAAGTTATGGTTGCCCCCGAACATGTTATGGTTAATGATAACTAAAATATGTTTAACAATTATAATAGCGTGGTTGGAAATGGAAAAAAATTTTGTACGTAAGTTTTTGGGGTGTACTCAATTTTAAGCACTTCTTATACTGCCAACGCACTCTTATTTGGCAAAAAAATTCACCGTAGCTCGTTTTGTAGTAACCCATCTAGAGATTGCATAAATTGACCCAGACGTTACTCCTTATTCCTTAGTTCAACTTAAAGATCGTATCAAGTAAAAAAGTTGTTAAAAAAAGCACGCTGACTTCCTGCAGTACAATTCAAATAATCCAACTTATCCAATATATTTGACCATTGAACGGTCTATGAGAATATTTTGGCCACCATCACGCTTAGGATTTCATTCGAAGAAAGCCAGTTCGATTTGACTTCGAGAATTGGAGGCTCTCAGGTAAAAGAAATTGTGATCAAAGATTTTTCAAAAATTTCTTCTCATACACCATTAAATCATTCACAAACTCCTGTCACAAAGTTCTGCTAAGTGGTTGAGCTCTGTGATGGAAAGCATTTGAGACAAATGGGATTTATTTGACTTGCGAAGTCTTGCCGAGTTTTCTTTGATGCCAACGGTTCATCATCACTATTGTCACAGGCTTCGTTGTCAATGATTTCAAGATGACGAAAACTTCAATAGTACCTGGTATTTCTTTTGGTTAGGGTTGAAACTGTTGTATGTTTCTAAGCACCACCTTCTTCATAAGTCCGGTACCACATGATATGCTACCAATTGCTTCTTAAAGATTTTTGAATCACTTTTGGGCCGTAAGACGTTCTCCCCTAATAGATAAAATCTAACAAAAAAAAACTTATTTTTTACTAATGCATGTTGTCAGTGTATTCAAACGAGTAAATTTTATACTGTTCTACTCTTATTATTTTTATGTAAGTCCTCATCCATATTATGAAACATTTGCTGCAAAAACTTTTTTCAATTCTTATTTGAAACTGCATTCGAGGCCATAGAATAAAAATTTTGTTTTACAGCATTGAGTCATTTTCTATGCCTTCTCTCTCTCTCTCTCTCTCTTTCAATAACAAACTTACAAAAACTGCTTGTACATGAAACAAGTTACACTTTTCCACTCGTCTTTCCCCTTTCATCTACAAACTCAAATGTTTCGCAGAAAATGTTTCATATGGATTAGGACTAAGTAATTTTTTTGTCTGCGAGTTATTTTGATACGATTTTAATCATAATAATTTAAAATTACCAAAAAAAAAATCAATATTCAATATTAGAAAACCTAAATCGTTTTCGATTGCATATGAAGTTGAATTTTCAAAATTTTAACAATAATAATGTATACTGGGTAGTATGGAAAAATAGTTGAATTAATGTCGAAAGTAAATCACTTTTCGTAACGTTCATACGGTACAATTGTGTTCTTACGGTCAAGCGTATTTTTCAATGTGGTGTGCAGAGCGAAAATAAGTTACAGTTTTGCACACTTTTCGCATCAATTTTTAACGAAATAAAATATTACTTAGAATATTCAAAATAAAATATTCACTTAAAAATTTTGAAACCCCTGATTTTATATAAAATTGCAAACAAATCTGAGTTAGAAGTTAATTGTTAAAAATAATTCACGTAATGAAATTGTGTAGAAAACTGTGTTAACTTCAAATATTGGATATTGAGTATTTTCTGTGAAGTCTTATTGATATCGAATTTGAATACAACTTTTATGACACTTATGTTTTATTTCACATCTTGTCGAACGTTATATTATGCAAGGCCCATTGAAAAGGTCTGCGCAAGCAGCCTGATGATCATTGTTTATGTTCTTTTTAGTTGTCAAAAGTTGTTGACATTTTGCTTACATGTGCATATATACATTTGTTTACATACACGTTTTTTCCTCTGTATATGTGGTAGTAAATTTTTGACAACTAAAAAGAATCGTTTTTTGTTTTTGTACAAGTAAGCAGACCTGATAGATGGGCCTTGATATTATTTTACACCACAATTAGTTGTGAAGAGGGTATATTAAGTTTGTCATTCCGTGTGAAACTTTTTTATTATTCATCTCAGACCCCATAAAGTATATATATTCTGGGTCCTTGAGTAATTCTAAGTCGATTTAGCCATGTCCGTCTGTCTGTCCGTCTGTCCGTCTGTTGAAAACACGCTCACTTTCGAACAACTTAAAAGAAATGAACAAACTTGGTGCCAAACTGCTTGTAGTTATCCTAAGCAGTTTGGGATTGAAATCCAGCAAAATCGGTTCAGTAGGACCAGAGCTATGAATCAAAATGTGGAACCACCACCTAAAAAAATTGATAATTTTGTTACAAAAACTAACATAAATGCTGGAACAAGGCACGGAATGAGATAAGATTTTGCATAAATTTGTTTTATTTGACTGAAAATCACGCTGTTAAATTTTATGAAGATCCGTCCATAATTTACCCTAAGCCTCATATAAACACTACTCCCGGAAAACTGTTTAGTACGGCTAAAACAGTTAAAAATAACGCTAGCGTAACAAAATTTGGTACGTCACAGTTTTTTAGGACTAGAATTAACACTGTGAAATTTCGTGACGATCGGTCCATAATTTACCTTAGACCCCATATAAACCCTACTACCGGAAAACAGTTTAGTACGCCTAAAACCGTAAAAATTAATGCAATCATAACAGAAATTGGTACGTCACAGTTTTAAAGGACTAAAAATGACGCTCTGAAATTTCGTGATGATCGGTCCATAATTTACCATAGGCCCCATATAAACCCTATTTAGTCGCCTAACACCATAATTAATAACAAATCGTCACAGTTTAAGGTAATAATAACATCATACAGATATTACTCCTTAAACATTCGAACTGTCGGTGGAGGGTATCAAAGATTCGGCACAGCCGAATATAGCACTCTAACTTGTTTTTTTTTTTTTTTGGATTTGTGTGCAAGATATGTTAAAAACCATATGCTTGCAATAACAAAACCTTAGGTTTATATGCCAGGACTAAAAGATTGTTATGCTATTCCTTCACATACAGTTGCTTTCTATAAAAAAGAGGTGCTCCAAGGATTGCACAGAACGACCTATACCGTCGTATAGGATGATGGAAATCCTGAATTCCACTCCACGGATACTCTCCAATTGAATTTTGAATAGTCTTCCACCTGTAGCTAGGTTTTTTTTTCCTTTTAAGAGTTTTGACTGGAACTCTACCAGTAGTTAACAAGTTTTAAATGGTCCTCCACCAATATCTATCAATTTGATTACAAAATCGTTGGCCACTTATTTCCACATTGTTTCCACAAGTATAAATTAAGGTTAAAACGAAAGCATGTAATTAATGTTGAGACCCGAAAAACCGTAACAAATTACAGTTATACGACGCCACACATCAACCAATGCGGTGAAACGCAAAACGCACGAAAGACAGACAAGCAAGAACGACCTGATTGTCCTTAAAATAATGACAACGAGCGCGAGTTGCTTCCCCGTCCAGAGCAGTTTTACGAATGGCCTTGATATTATGTTTCTATCAAAATCGAAAAAAAAAATGTCATATTCTGACTTATTTTCACATAGAAAACCACGCTTATACAAACACATTTTTTAAAATCAAATTCTACTCATTAAAATTAATTTGTTTGCAACATTTAAGTTACTGATCTTATAAATCGTGTTTTAAGATATTTATTTTAAAACGTTTAAAATACTACAATATAAATCCACTTCTAGAATTAGGCTAAATATAGAAAATATTAAAAAAAGTTAAAATTACTCTTGTTTACTTATTTTTTGTGTAAAACTTCCATTTGGTTTTTTTTTGGTGAATTTTTTTTTAAGCAAAAATCTAAAAAATCAAATTCTGGCGATTTTTGGCGATTTTGGACATACAAACTATTTGGCGGTGAAAGTGAAAAAATCTGACAACCCTGGAATCTACAATGGAGTACCGATAGTAAACTAATATAATAATAGTGTATGCATCAGATAAATTAAGCAGTGATTTAACAAAGACTTTATTTATCTGGTAGATTATTTTGTTTATAATTGAATCGTAAAGAAAATCTTGCAATAAGTAATGGAAATGTAAAACTGTTTACTCGAAAGAAGTTTTCTAAGTTAAATAATATGTTTCCTTTTTAATGGTTTTGCATTAAAAATAGCCTAAAAAAACTAATAATCCAAATCAGTTAAAAATATTTTTTAGATCTACTAATTTTACAAAAATTTTCGAAATTGCTTCGAATTATAATTTCAAAAAGAACCCCGCAAAAACTTACCAGACAACTTACTTTGCAAGTAAGTTTTACAAGTGATGTCCTCTTTGCTTAACTGCAAAGAATCTAAATGTATATGTAATCGATTAAGCTAAGATTCGAGCCAAGGACGCAAAATCTTCTATACACCCAGTGAAATAAAATTTTTCTGTATGGTCACCTCCAACCAGTGATTTTATATACATTTTTGAAAAGTCCCTATGCAGCCTAAAAAAATCCCTATTTTTCAGAAATCGAAAATATTGCCGAAAATATAAAGTTTTGCCACATTTTTTAAAACGTATAACATTCCTGCTTCCAATAAAACTAGTAATTTTAACCACAATTTTAACATTTAACCATAGCGTGTTAAGAAGCAACCATAGCACGGTTGTGGTTTCTTGATGGAGGTCTACTTTAACCATAATATGTTTGCAGGTAACAAAATTATCCATAATATTTTTACAATTTTCTTTAAAAAAAGTTTTGTTGGAAGTGAGAATATTGAAAAACGTTTTTTCTCTACGTGTAGATAGAAGATGTATGTCTGAATTATTTCATTGATGGCTCAAACAAGACCCCGGCAAACACATACATTGAAAAATTCAAATGGTATTAGTGAGAATAGAAGTCAATGTAAGAAGTGTTGCCAAGTTATGTATATTTATTTTAATACACTGCGCTAGTTGACAATTTTTTTAGACAAGCCGGGCACATGGCGTTTTAGCATAATTCGGGTACGCTGAATCCAATGGTGCCCACCATTTTTTTAGGTTAGTTATTTCGTTATTTCGAAAATGAAGGAGGTTGCACAACATATATTCGCGTTACTCAAAAACGGGTTAGTTTATTGAAATTACTAAAAAAAACCCGAAATTCCGCAATAAAATTTCCTTGGATTCAGCGTACCCGAATTATGCTAAAACGCCATGTGCCCTGCCCGGCTTGTCTTAAAAAAGTGTCAATTTCGAGCAGAGTGATATTATCCAAAATCTGCTAAATAAAAAAATGTTCAAAGTTTTTCTTGGAATTCAAAAAATTATTTAAAAAGTTTCGTTTATATGTGCTAAATTCCCATTTCATGCTATTGATAAACTGAAATTTATTGTTGATGGGATAAGATATTCCTATGCGCATTTCACTGGTTGCTTAGGATAGATCGTCAGGGAACTTCATCCAAAGATTTTAGAAAAACTAAAGATATTATACAAACAAAACTGATAAAACAGTTTTACTTGTAGAGATTTTTTTAATCCTTCATTTTGATGATCAAAAAAAGAAAAACGTTTTTTTTGCTCTCATGAAAAATAATTTTTTTGTCACGTACAACGTTATTCACGTGCTTCATTTGTTTAACGACAACTCGAAATGGGATATTTCTTATAGCCCCAACTATAATATGCATGAGCTATCTTAAAGCTGAAGGTCCACCCCCATACACTGCCCACACAGCTGTCAAAACGTAGAATCTGTGTAGTTACATGTAACAAGTTACATGCACCAAAGCGTAGGATGCATTGAGGTGTTCAATGTAGTGCTGGGATACTATCAATATTTTCAACTATCGATATTTATCGATAGTTCAGATTTCACTATCGATATATCGATATTAATATCGACTGAATGTTTGTACTTGCGCAGGAAAACTTTAATTATTTTTTTATTAGGCTACAGTCCGTTGTTTTTATCACTTTATTGAACATATGAGACGTTTGTATAAACGCACGTTATTTAAGATGACAGTTTTTTAAAAATTGATAAGTACCTTTCTAAAGGAACCGAAGTAACAGGGACTATAAGATATTCCATTGCAACTTTAAAAAATTTTCTAAATTCTAAACCCAAAAAGGTAATCAATCTAGCGAACTTATCCTCTAATGGTTGTTCATTGTTTTGTCCTATGCTTCTTGCAATTGCATTTGGAATTGCATTTTTTTTTTAACAACATTACAAAAATATTTGACACTTCAGTCCCTTTATAAACATGTACCAATTTCGACTAAAAGGCCATTAATTAGCAGTAAAAAGCACTGCTTAGCAATCCATACCACTTGCCATTCTTGTTGTTTGTATTCATTGCTGTAATTCAGTGCGAATTAATAATAGCAAGTAAAAATTTGCGGCAAAAAACTGTGTGTGTATAGCTGCTGTTAGATGTCTTCATAGCTGTATATTAAATAATAAAAATATCGATATTGATATTTTTCCTATCGATATTTTAAGACTATCGGTAATATCGATAGTCTATCGATAGTTTCCCAGCACTAGTTGAATGCGAAAAGTAGCCTTAATTTCTACTTTTGCAAGCAACACAAGCAGCGTTGAACCAAATAGCTTATTTGAGAAATGAAATTTAATTGCAGTTAGGCCACATTAAAAGCGTTGCTTGCATCTTGTAAAGCTACTGTAAAAACCCACAAAAAGCCTTTCAAATGCATTAAAAAAAACAAAATCAAAAAATCTGATTCCGTACGTAATGTGCGATTAGGTTCGCATTTTGCTTTATTTAGCAAATGACAGATTCGTAAAACTTAACAAAAATATTCCTTAACATGTATTCGCACAGTTTTTTAAACCAGCACATTATGGTTGGGCCTAAATACAGCAAAATTGATAATTCCCACTATCGATCACCAGTAGCAAACAAAAAGTTCATTAAAGTTGCAGGGTTGGAAAATTACGTACAATTGTACTTTTTTTGTATAATTTGTTTTGGTGAATCAATTGAAATAATTTAGTACAATAACAATTTGCTTATGTTTTTTCTTTTTAATTTTGTATCTTTATTTCAATTAATTTTTAGCAAACAATAATTATATTTTGCCTCAGCGCCAAATAAGGCTTTATAGAGGCCAATAGGCAACATAAAATATTTACATTAATTTACATATTTAAACTTATTTTAATTTATAAAAAAAAAACAAACAAAAAGATATTACGGCTTCAAGATGCAAGAAGTACTTCAACATTGTGCAATAAAAATTGTTTTAAACTACTTTTTAAAGTTGATTAAACTGCTATATTTTTTAAGTGATTAGGTAATTGATTGTACTCATTAGGTCCAGCAAAAGAAATTCGCTGTTTAGTTAACTCAAGTCTACATCTTACTAAATTTAAGTCCATCGCATGTCTTGTGATTAGAGTTTTTTTTCCCGGAGTTTTTCGATTCCCGGGAAAGCGGGAAATTTTTTTGAATTTCCCGGGATCCCTGGATCCCGCTACATATAAATAATACACAGTAAATTAAATAAAAGAAATCCTTAAATGCTACAAAATTAATGAAGATTAAAAGAGGAACTTGAATTATTATTACCTTACGGTTTTATATGTAACTTCCGTATTATTATTATTATGCTCTAGATACAAGATAAAAAATTAAGATAAACATACCAATTTAATTCATAAAACAATAATAAAAACAAACACAAATTGAGGTACTCAAGATATGAGATCAAAAAGTTAATTCATAAAATAGATAAAATATTTTAAATAAATATATTAACATTTTTTAACGGCTTAGGAAATAACTTTCTGACACACTCAAAGCGCTTAGTAAGTCGTCAAAAAGTATATTGATTATTTTATTTACTAATTACCATGTTTCCGAAAAATTTCGTTCATTTTTTACCGAGGTTGGATAAATAGTTAAAAGTGCACCGTTGTAGAAGGCTTTTGATTCACAATAAGAAGCATTTTTTTTATAAACAACGTCTATATCAGTCAAATGTATGTCAAGGTTCATGCAAAAAATAGCATCAACCTCTTACAAACCTTTTCATTTCATTAGGTCTATCTGTTATCTTTCGGACAATGTGTTTTTCAAATTGTATGTTGTAGTATCTTAAACGAGTTTCCAAATTTTTTTTTATTTCGGTTTCCCCGCACTTCAAGGGTATATAAACCAACACAAATTGAAAAAAATTTGTGTTTATCACCTAATAAACATATCGCTCCTTCATTGCAACATAGTCATATCTCAAAAAATCAAAAATTTAAAGTTATTTAAGCAAAGTGTTCCCTCATGCCTTCTCGTATTTTATCTCAAACTGAACCGAAGTTATAGCAAAATATATCTTTAAATCGGTACATTTTGAAAACTTTAATCGCATTTTGCCAAGTTCATTTGTTTTTGTAGATATGACTATGTTACAATAAAGACTTGTCCATGGACAATTAAGCTTTACTACCTGCATCTTATTTTGAATTAATGTTCTTTATTAACTTTTCACTTCACTAAATTTATTAATTATCAACTGTTGCACTGCCTATTCTGCTTTAAGTAGATTTATTGCATCAGGAGACATTGATTTACGTATGTACTCACTTCTTGTAATTGATCTAATCGACAAGCCATCCACAGATGCTTATTTGAAGAGCATAGAAAACTAAATTTCAAAGTATAAATAGCTGTTTTCTTAAACTATGAGGAATTTTTTATTTCCCGGGATCCCGCATGAAAAATCCCGGGAAAGCGGGAAATATAATTATTGAAATTCCCGGGAAAAAACCCTACTTGTGATTCTCCCTGAGTGGGTTATATTATTACTTAATTGTATGGTGTGTGAACCAATACCTCTAATACATTTAAACACATAAAGTAATACATACAAGACATTTTATAGACTGCTTTAATTTTAAATTTTAAACTGACTGTGCTTTAATAGACATTAGACCAATGCATAATTTATAAGAAAGTGCTACGAGTAAACAGGTGGAAATTTTATATTTTTAGAAATGTTGATAAATTTTGTTTACAAAACGAAATTTTTATGAGAAAAAAAAGATATTTGTTTACAAACAAAATATACATAAATCATATGAAAAAACGTATGTACAAGTGAATTTTTAACAAATTTTGTAAATTACTTTTAATTTTAATTGTGCTGAACAGATCTTTTTTTTTTGACAATCCCTGCTTTTAAAGATTATTTATGTTTGAAAGTTGGAATCCCTTTATAATAAATGCGCCTTGCAATAAACTTAAACTGCTTCAGTCTGAACATCATGAAGTGTCAGAAGGGACAGTAGAGCTCCTGCCTGTGGATTCGAAGGACTACTTTGGATGTTTTTGAAAACAGAATGGAGAAATGCTCGTTCGGTCCTCTTCATATGATATAGTTACATTTGTAGCTTCCTGAATATATTATTATTTATAATTGTAGCTTTCTGAATATATTAATTTTATCACACCTAACCAAATCTAATATTCATGTCTACTCTCTATAAACATATCATTCTATTTTGTCTACTTTTTGGTAATGAAACGTTTGGTTTAGTAATGCTTTTTCATATGCCTTTAATGTTAAATTAAAAATTGTTTTGCTTTTACCGAAAATTTTTAAATTTTGTATTAATTCAAAATCAAGCTAATTCCGCGAAGATCTACGCTTGTCCGCAGGAAACCATAGTATATGGCGGGAAACCAACTCGCAGCCCCGGCGCTGATAGACTAGCCCACTACCAGCAAGCCAACCGGGCACCTTCTTTATAATCAAGTGTGATGTGTATTTTAGTATAGAACGTTTAGTTCACTGATAGGTTTTCAAAAGATTCTGACAAATAATAAAATAGGTTAAATTCAGGGTCATATTGCATTAATTAAGCCTATAAACAAATTGCTTTGATACGGTTTAGTTAAAAACTTCCTTTTCTATTCTCGACTCAAAAAGAAAAAAGTTAATTTACAAGAGGAGTCTCTTAAAGGTATGTTCAGACCTAACAAATATTTGCCAAAAATATCCAAAAAAAAAAGAGTGACCAGTAAATTAATCAAACTTTAGCTTTATTTTTAACAACTTCTACTGATTTGCTTACCTTTGTTTGTAAGAAGATAATTGTAAAATGGAATTTAGAAACTGCTATATGATGTTTGATCTAGCCAAACATTTTGCAAAAGCATATAATTTTTTAATAAAACTACTGGTTACGTGTAGGACGTGAAATAATTAATAGGTGTGAAATAGCTTTAGTTTGATTAAGTGAATTTCATGTTAAAGACGAAAAACGTTTCAAAATTAAAATCATTTAAGGAAAATAATACTTTGATTAAAAGTACTTATACCTACTTACACTGAGCAATTTTTTTATATTATGTATATAAAAAGAAGCGCCAAATTTTGTTTAAAGAATTCTACCTTTTAATCAAATGAAATCTTCATCATTGATTGCCCAGCGATCCATAGTGAATCTTGGCCTCCCGTAAAAGTTATTTCCATTTATCTCTATCCTTGGCAATGGTTCTCCAATTTCTGCAGTGCAGTTCAAACGCACTTTCTTCTATATTGTTCACCCACCGTTGTTTGGGTCTTCCGATTTTATTTGGATTGTATGGGTTGTTTTGGAATATTTTCTGCGTTGGATTATCTGGGTTCATTCTTATAATGTGTCCTGCTTATTTTAGTTGTTGTATTTTAATTTTTTTACTAAGAGTGAGTTTATTTAATTCACGTATGCACTCGTCATTATATCTCATTCTCCATGACCCATCTTCCTCCTTTATGGGTCCCAGTATACGTCTTAATACTTTTCTTTCAAAAGCATCGATTCTTCTTTCATCTGATTTTTTGACTGACCAAGTTTCAGCAGCATACATAAAGATTGGTAAGATGAGCGTCTTGTATAAACGGATTTTCGATGTCTTTGGAATTTTTTTCGAGTGAAGTTATATTTCTCGCAATAAGGCCAATATCATCGGCAAAAGCAAGAATTTGTGATGATTTTACCCAAATAGTACCACTGCTTTCAATTTCTGTTTTTCGAGTCGCGAACTCTAATGCAAAGTTAAAAAGAGTGGGTGCAAGCACATCACCTTGTTTAAGACCAACTAAAGTTTCAAAATATCTTGAAAGGTTTTCATTTATTTTTACACACGACATAGTTCTTGTTGCTGTCATTTTTGCTAATGATATCAATTTGCTTGGAACGCGGAATTGCCTGAGAATTTTCCATAGCGTGTCTCTTTTTATCGAATCAAAGGCTTGTTTGAAATCTATGAATAGGTGATGGAAATCAATGTTTCGTTCCATTCATTTTTCAATTACTTGTCTAATAACAAACATTTGGTCCGTTGTGGATTTGCGAGACGTAAAACCAGCTTGATACTTTCCGATGTTGTCCTGAGCATATTTTTGTTATCTTCCATTCAATATGGAGGCGAAGACCTTGTACATTACACATAATAACGTTATACCTCTATAGTTTGAGCAATCCATTTTGCAAATGAAATTATTCAATAAAATATTGAAGTTTACGTTTTAAAGCGTCTAAAAGGAATTTTACACTATCACACAAGTCTTAAGTATTTTGACGAAACTGCTTGCCTGATCCAATTATTATTTGAAAATTTTACAAAAACAATAACAACTAGTCATGACATTTCCTCAAACTGTGTAAGACTTGTTTTCCTAAAATAAAATCTGTATCAACTTATAAAAAATTTGCGCGTCTTTCCATATAAGATCTAAGAATTTGCTCAGTGTAAGTGTAATTTTAATCGAGGAAATCTTTTGTATTTTATTATTAATTCAGCGTATGACTTGCGCTTTCAACATTTTCAGAAACCAATAAATGTTTACAACCAGTACCTCCAGCAATTTATGTATGTATAGGATCACTTATAGATGTTTAATGAAAAAAACCATCGATCAAGTCGCAAATAAAATTAAACTCAACAAAAAAACTCTACTTTGTAAACAAAATTTAATAGAAAAAACCGAAAATAGATTCTCACCAAAAGACTAAAAAAAAAAAAAAAATACGCAGTGCTGCGTATTTCTTTGACACACAAACTGGTTTTCTATTACAAATCCCAAAGTTATGAAACACAACAACAAGAAATAAAACTTCCGTACAGACAACAACTACAAAAAGCTTAAATTAAAAAAAAAATATATATTAAAATAAAAATTAGAACAAACACGTTTTCTAACAGGCTTTCAACCAACCACTTCACGATCGATCTATGAATAAGAAGCTTGTTAATTAAAACAAATATAAATTAAGGTATGCCTCCAGGTGTGTGTGTGTGTGTGTGTTTGCTTTTTCCTTTTAAGTATTAAAGTATGTTTGAGTTCATAAGGATTTTTTTTTTTTTTTTTTTTTTGTAAAAAGAGGAAAGATTTCAATCAAATAGTTTAAGTTTTCTATTTTTAAAATCCATTGTTTGGTCGGAATGAAATTGTATTTTCAAAAAAAAAAAAAAAAAAAAAACAAAAACAACATTATCATTTCACAATACACATGCAGGCACACACACAGATTCATCTACTAACAACATTCCATCTGCAACGCATTCCATTCATACTCGCATTAAACTCAAATAAATCCACTAAATACCAGTGTAGCCATTTTGTAAATAATTTTTTATTTAAAAGCTGACCTGTTCTAGGAGTTCTTTAGAAAATTTTTGAGCAATTTTCATTTTGTGTAACTTTTAATTTTACTAATTTGGAAATAAAAATAATCTTTTATACGGCCAATTTTAAAATAAATTTTTTGAAATATTTATTTTCGCACAGTAGGGCGCAGCTTTTCGGCTTATTTAAAAATCATGTAGCCGATTTTTTTCTCAATACTAACCCTTTCAGTCCCAAATTTTTTTTGGCTGTTAAAGTTTTTTTTCAAGATAGTTTAGTTCGTAAGAGCCTAGCAAGAAGTAAAAAATCTAAGCTTATTGAATTAAATTCTGCACAAGCATTAACAAGAAGCATTTGTAGTTACTAGCGGGCTTGTTTCGACAATCGCAAAACGCTTAACATTTGCGATTTTGACTTGAAATTGAATACAATCGCAAGAAGTTTGGTGACTTCAAACCCCAAAAGAATGCTCAAGGGAACTTTAAGAAATAACGGCAGATCGCACCATTAGAACGCCATAAAATAAATCTGGCGTTTTGCGATTTCAAATTGTGCGATTGTTAGAATATGGTTTTACACCATATGTATTTAGCAGTGTGCTTGTCAAATTTCACACTGCAAAATGCATACATGTCGTGAAAAAGCATAAAAAGTTTAATTTTGTAAATATCACCTCGAATTTTCAGTGTAAAAGTTTTCAAGTAGAGCGTGTTCTATTTTGAACTGGCAAACCATCTGACATCAGCTGTTTTGCAAATCATTTGTTTGTGCTAGAATATAAACTCGATTCTTTTTGCTTACACATATTCTTTAAAGAAACAAAATATTTAGCAAAAAGAAATACAATAAAAAGCGATAGAAATATAAATTATTATATAATTTGCTGTTGTGAACGATTTTAGGTTATGTCAGATGAAAGTGAAAGCAGAATCATATGCTTTCGTGCAATTTCATATAGATTTTACATCTGACAAAGCCGCTGCAAAATACGTATAAAAGTAAATTATGTAACGAAAACCGTTTTAATATAAAATAAGATTTACGACATTTACGAGCCCAAGTGTAAAGTGTTGCCTACAGGTTACATTAAAGGATAAACATTTTAAAAAGATTTACTCACATCTTTAATTTAATTTAAATTTTTAAATAGTCTAATTAGCCCATTATTGCCCGGTACCCGAAACCGGCAACCAATTTCGTTGAAACTTTGCTCATATTATTTTTTTGGTCTAACTAAAATATATTTTAGGTTTCAAGAAAATGGATAGATTGGTTTCTGAGAAATGAGTTGGTAAGTTTACTTACCAGTGGGCCGATATGTTAAGTATTTTTGGAATACTACAATAGTCCAACCTCGCAGATCTTAAAGCGATAAAAAGGAAATTCCCCGTTTTTTAAGTCGAATTAAGTCAGAAATTAATCCACCAAAGGATAATTGACAACCAGGTGGCGTTATTACACCAACTGATAATAGGGTGATTCATCGTTAGGTTTGATTTATTGTGTAAAAAAAAACATAATTTTGAAGGGGAACTTAAAATTGTTATTAGCCAGCTACGATTGACGCTTTGAAGGCCAACATTACTCGTGTTATTCGCGAGAAACCAATCGCTATGCTCGAATTAGTAGCCCGAAATTGGACCTTCGGAATAGATCACCTCATTTGAGTCATTGCCGATATTTACCTAATATCATTTTCAAACAGTAAAAGCCAAAAATTATTCTTTCAACCGATAATCAAACCTCACGATTAATCATCCTTTATTAGACCATTTTATTTGGAACGCAAAACTTTTAAATACCGTCAAGGCAGATGCATAACTCGCCCGAATTCGCTCTGAAAAATATCTAGCTAATTTTCTTAAAAATCCCAAGGCAAACTTACATGGCGAATTAGAACAAAATACACGGAGCAAAATTAGTCAGCTGATCCCTCGAGTTCACATGTAGTAAATTCGCCTTGAATACCATGTAAAAGTAGTGTTAAATTTAGCTTACGGCGAATTGAATTCGTCATTGCCACCACCTCATGCAATGCGCCATGAACCAGTCATATCGTATCAAGAAATGTGATATGCTTTTGTTCACGATTCCCTTAAATCTTGCCTAATTTGCTATCTGTTTCTGCCCAATGGTAGGTAAAATTACCACAAGGATAGTTGAGGTTATTTCAAACTTTTAGTAGAAGTAAATCAAATTGAATTATGTACATAATAAAAGTAGCCGAAATGAGGTTTTAGAAACAGTTAGTACAAAACAAATTATTATTTTTTAAATAATTTTTGTATTTGATTCGAAATATGGTCTTTTTTGGAGCCTAGCGAAAATCCTTTCTAAACGTGAAAGGATAACAAAAAATAAATATCCTTCAAAAAGTTTTCTTCAAAGACATTAAGTAAAAGCATAAACCAAACGAAAGTTAGATATTTTTTATACGATAGGATTTATACTGGGCAAAAATGGGTTAAAACATTTTTCACTCACGCCTACCGTGAATAAATTCCGAGGAAAATTTTATTCACGATATGCATATGTGATAGATTCTATTGAAAAAATGTCCAACATTTTCCTTATTTAAAATTTTTTTAGAAATACTTAAACATTTTTGCCGAATGGCAACTCTGAATTCAACAGAGTTCAAGAAACTCCAGCAACGCAGAGTACAAACATTTCCCGCAAAAAAATTTTGTGTAGACTGGATTGTAAACTTCTACTTTACAACTCTATCTTGAAGCAAATCTGGTGCTACGGTATTCAGTTATGGGGCACCGTCTCGGCATCTAATATTGAAATTAAAGGGGACCATTTTCGTCCGATATTGGCAGCACATAAAATAAACAAATGATTTATAATTGTTAGCTCATGTGTTATATATCGTTGCCTTAAAGTGAGGACCCGCTAACTATGTAACTTTTAGCAAACTTAACAGGGCAGACAAAAAAAAACGTCGAATGTTTATGTAATGCTTAAGAAGCAAACCACCATCTACATAATTAAAAAGCTACAAATATTTACTTGAGCATAGTTTTCTTATAAAGCGATTTATTTAATATTCGATATCTCTGTAACTATAAGCCAAAAAAATATGAAAATTTGTTGAAATGTGCTGTTAAAAAGGTACATCTCCAAACTGTTCGATTTGACTTAGATTGTCCCATATGTATATTTTGTTTATTTTCTAATATTCTAGAGAGCCCCAACTTGAAGTAAATATTTCTCTTATCGATGTGTCGCCTCATTATCTTTCGAGCGGTATCAAAATGTCATGTATTGTAATAAACGAATTTAGCAGATTGACATTATTAACCGTCATATTTGTCGGTTTATAATGTTTAATCCCAAAAACAATAAGTAAATAAGAAAAAATATTTTTATATAATTTGGAACAATTTTGACCTAACAGACGTGTGACTATTTTATTTAATGATGGTAACACTGCTAAATATGTTTTTGTAATTTGTTATTTGTCGGGGACACTCTGCTGAATGAGGCAATCGTATTTTGATAACGACGCCACTTACGATCTCTAAATGTGAGTGCTTTTGTATGTGCATTAGAGAAAATATAGAGAATCCCAGCAAACATAACTAATAAGATATGTGAAAAAGGAAAAAAAATTATTCATCTAAGAGTTATATATATTATTTTGTATCCATAAAATAAAGTATGCAAGAAAGCGCATTTAAATTTTTAAAACATTCTATTTCTACGCATCTATGTATGTCACAGAAGTAGATGAGCACAAATACCATCACTTGTATATGGTATGCTGTATCAAAAAGGGACCACTGAAGGACCCAAGTAAGCTGTCTCACGATGGCTGTCTAAGAAACCTTGCGTAACCATGTGGTATGCTGAATGTTTGTTTACATTTAAATTTTTTTACTGCACTAACGTAAAAATGACCAACAGATGAGTGTAGAAAGTAAGCGCAATGCATTATCTTGTATTCTTTGTCTCATGTTTTGTATAATTATATTTTACTATGCATCATAACGAGGGTTTTTTTTCAAATGGTGCTATCAGCAAAATCACAATTTTACAGGAGAGCGAAAAACTGATTTTATCGATAACTCTAACGGCCATTTTCGCCAAGTTGGGTTATAATTAACTATCGGTTATAGCTGTCAAAACATATTGGTAACCGGAACTTTAATTGAAAGTTAGTTTTAACCGAACTTGGTGAAAATGGCCATAAGAGTATTAACTAAACTTTATTTTACAATGTTATTGAAAAAAAATTTTAATTCATACATATGTTAATTTTTTTCTTAATTCCAGATATTCGCGCTTATATATCTGATAGCACTATTTACAAATTAAAATTTTATCGATTTGAACATTGAAATAAGCAGATAGCACAATTTGAACAAAAATGAAAATGAGCTGTAATGAAAACTATTTGAGACTTCATTTTAAGTTACACGAATTTTGATTATAATAATAAGTAAAATTTAAAGAAACGCGTAACAATGTTAGCAGAACTCGAAATGAAGTTAAAATTTTACACTAACGTTTATTGAAAAGCAATAAGTAATAAGAATATTAAAAAAAAAAATTTTTAATAAACGCTTTTCTTAAAAAAGAACATATAAAAAAAATTTTGCCCCCCCACCTGGATTTTATCTTGGCTACGCCCATGTATTCGTTTATTGTCATCGGAAATATGTATGCCTGCAAAGTTTCATCCATTTGCATTGAGTAAAAGGCGGTCAAAAAAGCATTTCACCAAAAAAAAATTTTGCCCCCCGCCCCCTAGATTTTATCCTGGCTACGCCTTTGTATTCGTGTATTGTCATCGGTAATTTGTATGCCTGCAAAGCTTCATCCATTTGCATTGAGTATAAGGCGGTTAATTAACTTTACAAGATTTGATTTTCCGAAGTGAAGCTAAAGAAAAGTTTTTAAAAAATTCTGCCCGCCTCCCCTAGATTTTATCCTGGCTACGCCCATGTATTCGTGTACTGTCATCGGAAATATGTATGCCTGCAAAGTTTCATCCATTTGCTTTGAGTAAAAGGTGGTCAAAAAAGCATTTCACCAAAAAAAAATTTTGCCCCCCCCCCCCTAGATTTTATCTTGGCTACGCTCATGTATTCGTGTATTGTCATCGGGAATATGTATGCCTGCAAAGTTTCATCCATTTGCATTGAGTATAAGGCGGTTAAATTAACGTTACAAGATTTGATTTTCCGAAGTGAAGCTAAAGAAAAGGTTTTAATTAAACTTTATCCGCATATTTTTAATTATCATAAAAATAATGATATTCTTGCGAAATAGCAGACTTCAATGCTTTGGAAATGCATCCGTTTGCTAAGTTGAAAATAACGTGGGCCAGATTGTAAGGGTTTCGCTTCTATTTATATGATCGCTGCAGTGTGGGAAACTTGGAAAAAATGGAAATAATTCTATATTTTATAAACGGTTGGTTCGATTGGAATGCAGTTTGAGGTGACAATTAAAAAGTTGTAGTCTAGTTTAAGTCTTGGATATAAGGTCTATAGACTTAGCAGGAGAGGTGCTATAGATTCTCTAATAAGGACATCTCGGGTATAACAAAAACTAAAAACGATTCTTAATTCTTAATGTTAGCTGGATGCTAAAAATAATTTTTTAGTGAAATGCGCTTGCCCAGTTCTTCATAATTTATAATTGGGCCAGCTGTATAACACTCAAATTTATCATAATTTGTTTGAAATATTTTTTTGTGAATTATCAACAAGATTTTGTTTGTTAGGCTTAATTCCCAATTTTAGTTTTTGATAAAAACACTGAAATTCATTGTTGATGGGATAAGCTATTCTTATGCGCATTTCACTGGTTACCTAGGTCAGATCAACAGGAAACTTCTCGAAAGATATTAGAAAAACTAAAGATATTATACAAATAAATTCGCTTAACAGTTTTATTTGTATAATATCATGAAAATGTTGGCCAGACTTCGTCTGAGGTGGTCCATTCGGACTGTCCAATTTTAGGCGACTCGTTCGAGTTTATAATAATTGTGCAATATGAATTCTAAGACCCGTGCTTGGTAGCCATTATATTTCTAAAAAACACAAATTTTTGGGAATTTTCGGCTGTTTTTTGGGAATTTTGGGATTAGTTTTGTAGTGTAATAAAATTATGAGCTGGTTTGTATTAAGCATTAAAAAATTTATTTATTGTAAAATTTCGTTAAATAATATAAGCTAACAAAGATTTTATTGCATAAATTAAAATTTATATTATTTACAAAAACTCATTAACAAAGTTTGTGCAGTATTTTTGCAAAATTCTACAACGAATTTTAAAATTATATTAGTTTATAAAATCTAGACACAATTCCCATATGTCTTCTTTGCAATAACAATTGTTATCGTTTTATTATAAGGGAAATCACGCAAATGCGTGCAAAAATACACACACTCAAAATATTATGTAGTTAAATTCAAACGAAAATTCATTTGAAACAAATTAAAATTCATTTAAAAAACGGATCATTTACATTTCATTTAAAACAAATGATTTTTTCAGTAATTTCTAAGTTTTTTATTTATTGAACATCATATTCGTTAAAATTGAATAGTTTTTACTTTTAAAAAATATATTTTAACCGATAAAAATCAAACAAATTAACAAAAAAAAATACGGAAAACATTATTTTTTGGTAGTTTGTTTTTTTAATAACAAACATAAATGTTGAAAAATAAATTTATTCGTAAAATAACTATATTTTTATTCAATTTTAACAGTACCGAAAACGAATTTAATAACCTACAATCAGTTACTGTAATAATTTTATGAGTGCACATTTGCACAACACAACAACAAAATGTACGTATTTGCAATTTGCTCTTTTTTACTTCGTTTACTTTTGTTTTAGTAGTGCATATTTGCTCAGTTGCAAACAATGTAAGCAATAACATTTGACATATTAAATGCCATGTTGATTTTAAGAAAACTTATAACTTGAACATTTTCGCAGATTGTAAAATAAAATAGAGAATTAAATTTAAATTAATTAAAAAGAAAACATTTATTTTAATTTGCTTGTGTATAATTGTAAACAAATGCAGATTTTTTACAGTGCTGCCAGAAGTTTTGAAAATGAAATCAAATGATATGAAAAGTAAAGACGTACATATTATATTTGCAAACTAAAAAAGTTTATAAATTTAAAGACAGATAATTAATTCACACCAACAAAATGTTAAAAGTCTTTTATCTGTTAAATCTTTTCATTTATATGTGTTTGCTGGGATTAAATGTGAGTAGAATTGTGCATGTATGTATGTATGTTTTACAAACGTGAGAATATGTTGTTGTGTAGTAGATTATGAAAGCTATAAAAGCATTGTAATCAAAATAAAACAAACAAAACAAAAAATGAAGAAAGAAAACAAAACAAAAAAAAAATAAATACTGATATGAAAACAAAAAAATAAATCAAGATATTGAGCAAAAACTACAGAAATAGTAAATACGATTGAAAAAAAACCTCAGAAATAAATTCATTCATTGTTAAAAACAGGCAGTACTTTAAAATTATAAATCTTTCGTTTATTAGTTAGATCAGCTGGTTAAAAAATAAAATCGAGATCGTCTTAGACGGACAGAAAAAGGCCCCCGAATTGTACTTTTTCGGCACCATTCGATTTCAATAGTTCATCCAATAATCAGGGCGAAGGTCGGACATATCGGAGGTCAAATGTGCAAACGCATCAAAAAACATTTGATTCCGTACGGAATGTGCAATCAGTTTCGCCCTTAGCTTAAGCAAATGACAGTTTCATAAAACCAAACAAAAAGTTTCCGTAAGTTCAATATGATTTGCTTCATATGATTCAAATGTACTCGCACATTTGCTTAATCCAACTTAAGCAGATTATGGTTAGGCCTTAAGAGTACCAGTCTCTAGATTTGGTACCATTTCATTTCACATCGCAAAAGAGAGTAACCCCCTGTTGTTTCAATTATGGTAAAAATTAAACCAGAAGACAACCATTTTAGCAAATAAAATAGAACCCTTAAGCTGGAGGTCCATACCACGCGTTTTCGCCTCCACGCAGCGCATGCTTTTATAACCTTACCTGCGTTCTACGTTTCAAGTTACATGCAACGCTTTTTATGCAGCAGCAGCACAAGTAAAAATAAAATTTAATTTGTCAAAATCAGCTGATTTGTTCGAACGCTGCTTGTGACGCTTACAAAAGTAGAAAGTAAACCTACTTTTCGCCTCAAGGCATCTACGCTTTTGTGCATGTAACTTACTACGTATAACACAGATTCTACTTTTTTGACAGCTGCGTATGCTGCGAAAAAACGAGTAACGCGTGGCGTGGACCTCCAGCTTTAAGATGTGCAGAAGCATCGAACATCTGTAGTAATTATTACAAAAGTTCTCAAAAAAGAAGATGGATAGCAGCAGGGCTGTGGATTCGGAGTCGAAGTACCCACAAAAACTCGCGACTCCGACTCCAACATTTTTCAGCATAACATTTTTTCTAATATTTTTCAAAATAAAAAAATTATTTAGTTCAATTTCTTCGACCTTGTTAAAATTATTTTTTCACAATAGGTCTTCAAGCTCAAGGCCACTTTAATATAAAAAATATTTCTTATTAATCCAATATTTTTTATCTCAATGAATAACATCTTCAGGGATTTGTATTTTTTTTTTTTTTTTTTTTTTTATTTAAACAAATTTTTTGAAACAACAAAATTGTCAATTAAGCCCAGCAAAAACTTTGCTTTCAAAATAAGCATTAAAATAATGAGAACTTGACAAGAAGACAACTTAATTTACTACTAGAAAAAGTACTTATTTTCACGATGTCCCAAAAATAATCCTTTATAATTTGGCCAATTATAACCTAAAAAATAATATCATTATTTTGTAATTAAAAGTGTTATAGAAATATGTAGTAACAAAAAATATAGAAAAGGAAAACTCGCTGGTTCACCATTGTTTGAAGTGCGCCAGGATATCGTTGATGGAATGGAGACGAATTAGGGAATTTAAAAATGCAAATTTGTAAACAAGTTCTTTCTCTTTGACATATTTGTATTTTGTAAATCGGATATTGAAAAATATTTTTGAAGCGATGTTTTTACATATGACTGGAAATCGGATGCAGCTCCGTGGTGAAAGCACTCCGTGGTGAAAGCACTAAGTGAACTACATTTTAAATTCCAGATTTTAAAGTGAATGATAATAAAAAATTCATGACATTGTTCCAGTTATAATTCCCATTAATATTAGGGTTAACGAGAAAAATGATTTGAGAATACTTTTATCTACTCACTTGCGACGAAATTGCAGCGAAAGTAAAGGCTTGCAATTTTATATTTTCTTGTACAATAATAATATTGATTATGAAACGGAAATACCTTTACTTTATTAATTGGACTTGGTGTCCTTTACATTCCGCGATGGTCGATGCCTTGAGACAAACAGCACCAAGTTCAATAACAAAAGGTCTGTTATTTCCCAAAAAGAATACAAGGCTTACAACAATTTTGTTACCTTACTTTTCTCTTCAAAATGTGTTATACAAATTATACCAGTAACAACAAAAGGCGTATCTGCATGTTTAAGTAAAAATAAATTTAATTTTCCTGAGAATGATCAACAAAGTTGGTCGAAATATTTGACTAAACAAATAAAATAAAACCAAAATGGCAGTGTTTTAATTAATCTATATTAAAAACAAAAGACCTCATTTCACAATTTACAAAAAAGGAGTCTTGATTTTCTTTGCCTCTACAAATTCAGTGGTAAACAACACTAAGTGCACTTGATGCTCTTTACGTCTAAGCAAGTTGGACTTGGTGTTCCTACTACATTAGATAATACTTATGGGAATTCACACATCGAAACGTATTTTAAAAAAAGATGTGAATTGGTGTAGTTTATCTCTACCCTACAGAACTATTGTTACATTTTTTTTTAGCACTGTTTGCATTATTTTAATTAATTAATATAACTCTCAAAATATACTAATGTTTAATTGTTAATTTTCCTGGTGGGCTATAGTGTTTGCAAAACTAGTTCGATTTCATATGGATTGTAGCAAATGTTTCTATATTTTAGTTGGTTTAAATATTGAATAGCATAACATTTCAGAATCAAAAAGTTCAACAAATTTGCTTTTATTGCATTTTCCCAAAATTCAAATAAAGTGCAACGAATGAGTTTTGCATCTCACCTTCTCATATGTAAATAATAAATGCTATATTATAGCAGCACGTGTTAGAATTCAAATATCGATTTTTTATTTTTACTTAATCATTTTCTTGCTATATTTAACCATTTAAATTGTACTTCATTAAAAAAAGGTTTAAGGTCAAATAAGGAACAGTCTCATATACATTTCGCATTAAGGTTAGCGCAGGAGTCGGAGTCGTACTTAAAACATTTCAGCGAAAGGAGTCGGAGTTATCACTTTTTCTTGACGACTGTATAGCCCTGGATAGCAGCGTAATACACGACATCAGCGTCATTTTAAATCATAAGTTGTGAATCAAATTTAGCTTTCAATCAGGTACAATTTTTAAATACTGGTAACCCTGCGGCCACACGGTCAAGTTGTTCTTGATAGTCTTTTACATATCTGTGGCATTTTGACAAAACATCTTAAGTCGAGATAAGATAGCAAAAAAAGTTTTAAAAAAATTTTCGGTCAAAAAATCCTTTTTATCAAATAATAAAATTAACCGAAATTAAAGAAAAATTTTGTTTATAATTCAAAATTTTAAAATCGTAAACAAAAATGGTTTTTGAAGGAAAATTCGTATAATTAACAGCATTTTTTTCAACTTTTTAAATTTGACTTAAGATGTTTTGTCAAAAGGCCACAGATATACTGCTTGTCAAAACTTACATAAATTGAGAGCTGTGACGTAGGCTGCATTCAAAAAAAAAAAAAAAAAAACAATTTATAAAGAAAAACATGTAAGCAAATGGAAAAGTGAAATTGAAAGCCATCTCGTGGTCAATTTAAAAAGTGTGTGTGTGTTAGTAAAAAAGTGAGAGTGTATTGCAAATTGAAAGGCAAAACTTGATCGTGTGGCCACCAAGTAAAGGAAAATGGGGAAAAGGAAATATGTATATTATGATTAGGGATGCAACATCGTTCTAAAAAACATCGATATTTCATGACATCGATGTTTCCACGATAAGCATCGATACTAAAAAAACATCGGTAAGAAACACGATACATCGATATTATAAACTACTTTGCAGTAATACTTATGGACTGCTTTTTTCTTCGTTTCTACTGAAAATCTTAAGGCCCAACTATAATATTCATAAGCTTGCTTAAGCTTATATTTATTAAAAATTAACAAAAACCTGTCAAATGCATTTAAAACAAAATAAAAAAAAAAACATTTGATTCCGTATAGAAAGTGCCGTATAGAAAGTGCAAGTGTGAAACTGAACACTCTGCTCAAGCAAACGACAGATTCATAAAACTTAACAAAGAGTTTTCTTAATTACAATATGATTTGGCACACATTATTTACATGTATATTATACGGTGGCTTAAGCAAACTTAAGCATATTATAGTTGGGTCTTCACACTTGCACAGTCTCCAAAATTGTTATAACATTTCTTCAGATTATACAAGGGGTAACCCCTTCCCAATAAAAAATGGAGCTGCCAACGAAGCAGGTTTGTAAGGGAGAAACATAAACGTTTCGCTTACCATTGCGCATACAGAAGGCATGAATTTTATATGGCGAGTTCTCACTTTGAAGCAATAAATTTTTGACACAAAGCGCATTATTCAGCGCATATAAAAGTTGTTGGATGTAACGATAAGCCTTACACACTGAATGAACATATTTTTGACATTTGGGGTTTATGTTTTGACAATTGGGATTTATGTCTGTCCCCTAATGAGTCTACGTTGTGTAAATGTACCCTAAAACATACTATAACTTGGACATTTTTGCAAGATTTTTATTAAATAATAAATATTCTTAAGGCTTTATTTAAACTATTGTTGAAAATTCTTTCGTATTATTTTCAGAACCCCATGAAATTGAAGGCGTACGTTATGGCAAATGCAAATGGTTTAATGTGGCCAAAGGCTGGGGTTTTCTTACACCCAACGATGGTGGTCAAGAAGTATTTGTACACCAAGTAAATAATTTTGTAGCCACTTAGAGAACTCTGATTCAGTTCTAACTTTTACAAACTATAATATTAGGTTCTATATATTATTATATTACTTTTTATTTTTTTTAAAGAGTGTTATACAAATGACTGGATTTCGATCGCTAGGCGAACAAGAAGATGTCGAATTTGAATGCAGTTTAACTGAAAGAGGTCTTGAGGCTACAAGAGTATCGGGAAGACAAGGTGAACAAATATTAAGTGTATTTTAAATAAAAAATAAAAAAACTAAAATATTTTATGTTGCTTCAGGCACCGACTGTCATGGCAGCACATATCGACCGCGCACTAAAAAACGTCATCGTCGCGTTCGTTGCTACAACTGCGGCGAATTTGCTAATCATATAGCTTCGAAGTGTCATTTAGGGCCGCAGCCTAAACGTTGCCATTTGTGCAAACAGGACGATCACTTATTTGCTAACTGTCCCACAAAACAGGTACAAGAGGTGGTGTTCATAGTTGATATTGAAAAAAATACTTAAAATATATGTTTTTTTTTTTTTTGCAGAATTCCACAAATGTTTCCGTTCAACATTCCCTTCAAGATGAAAGTTCTTTCACAAACGAAAGCGATATAACTAATGAAGAAGACAGATAACATCATGTATAGGGAATATTATAAAGAATTCTATTGAAATTTAGTACAACTTTTGGCAATTCGTATTTTTTTTTTTTTTTTTTTTTTTGGTCAAATTCTATTTTAACATAAGAAAATGAGGCTAATTACACAAAGTACAATTTAGTTTATAGTTTCTAGTATGTAGTAAGTAAAAAAAAAAACAAATTTTTAATGAAAGAAAAAAAAACGTACAAAGTTTGACTTTTAAAAGGATAAAAATTTGTATGTGTTACGTAAAATTAAAATTCGTAAATCTGTAAGAAAATTTAAAACAATTAAGAAAGTATAGTCGGTCAAGTTCGTCCATATGATACCCAACACCACAGGGGGTCTACTCTCTATTGCGATGCGAAAGCTAAATGCCAATTTGGTACTCTCTATCACTTTCGCAAAATTTGCTGAAAATTAAGCAAAAGTGTTAATAAAAATTAAAGATAGCGCGGATTTACAGCAATGAAATGCCGAAGAGTGCAAGCATATTTGAAATTGGATAAATTTAAGTAAAATAAAGTGATGATTTACGAAAAGAAAAAAAATTAAAAGATGCTAAAGCCACATGCGCAAACCTATTAAAGAGTACCAATCGCTTAATTTGCTACAATTTTCTTTCGCATCGCAATAGAGAGTAGCCCCCCAGTATTTAAAAACAAATTTTCGAAAATTAACCCTGTTTGGGACCCATGGGAAATCATGTACCCGCCAGAATAAAATTATGTTGTGAAGCTAAGATTCATCGAAAAGTTCTTTGTGACGAATTTTATTTAGATATCTTCATCTTTGTAAGATTTGCTTGAATTTAAGTGATTTTAAAAAGGGGATTTATATGGGGCCTAAGGTGTATTTTGGACCTACCAGCACAACATGTTTTTATAACAAGTAGCTTTTAGTGTTGTCAATTATTCGGGTTTTCTACATAATTGTTTGGATAAAACTTCATAATTTTTTCCTTGTTCGAACAGCGGAATAATTTTAAACTTTTATTCGAATAAAAATTTCATTCGAATAACTTTAAAAAAAAATAATAAACGACATATTAGTTAGTTTTTTTATTAATAAGAAAACAATCCACAGACGTTTTTGTAAGAGCCAATATATTTTCAATAAACAAATCGATCGAGCATTCTGTCAAAAAAGATTTTTGCAGAAGTTTTGACATGAAAAAAATCCCTTGAAACTCTTGTTTAGGTAGCTCAGCTAGTTAAACGAACGAATTAAGCGTTCGGCATCTAAAACCAGGCAGTTAGTTTGTCTGCACTTTTCCTTGATTTTTCCAAATAATTTTTAATGTTGTAAATGTTTCTCATGTTTTTAGAATTTCTTACATAATTTATAAACTTGTTTAGATCAGTTAATATTATTAAACTAGCTGGCCCGGCAAACGTTGTTTTGCCACATAACTTATTTCTTTCAGATGTAACAGTGTCTGCTAGCCAAATTTTAAGAAAAAATTATAGGCTACAGTTCTTTTCAGATGTAACACTATTTGCCTATCCAATTTCAAGAAAATTAATTGATTAGTTAAGAAGATATAGGGAGGCGGAGCTTTTACCCCTCTTGCCCTATTTAATGTCCTTTCCTCTTTCCGATGTTACAGTGTATGCATACCAAATTTTAAGAAAACCGGATGGTTAGTTAAGAACCTCTCTTGCTTTATTTCACGCCCTTAATAATAAAAACTATAGGCTATAGTTATTTCCAACTATAACACTATTTGCATGCCAAATTTTAAGAAAACCGGTTGATTAGTTTAGAAGATTGGGGTGTGGGAGCTTTTACCCCTATTGCAATATTTTGCGCCCTCTAGCGATATAAAATATACTCTACGAATAGGTCGTAGAGTATACCTAACATATATACATACAAAATTTCATACAAATCGGTCAAGCCGTTTCGGATGAGTTCAAAATGGAGGGCATTTTGTTGATATTTGTATGGAAATATAAATACATGTTTAGTGTTCACTAAAATGGCTATAACGTCACGCATTTTAGAGAACATCAATTACTAACACAATGCAACTTATTTTTATATATGTATGTATATAGATTATCATTCAATTTAGAAACTATGTTTGATTCTTTAGAGTTTTTGGAGTCATATTCGAATTTCGTCTAAAACTGTTTGAATTATTTACTTATTCTTAATTGAAAAATGTTGTTCGTTCATATAAAAAAAATTATTTTCATATTTATGTAATTCCATGTCAAAACGACCAAGAGTGGGACACGACCCTATTCGATTTTAATGAAATTTGGTGAGAAGGTTGCTTTTATCTTATAAGGAACATATATGAACGAAAACAATTTTTTTTTTTCATAATTTCGCCGAATTAGCCGAATTTGTTGAGCTTATTTCTTCAATATCTCGAAAACTACTGGACATACGAAGATGATTTTAATGTCATTTTAAAGACAATACTTGGGGCTACAAACCATATATTGAAAATATTTTAATATCCTAAAACTTTGAAGGAGGTGTTTTTTTTTTTTTTCTTTTTTAAGATATGATTTTTTTCTTTCGCAACCCTTAAAAAAGAATCTTAAAATAGAATTTTAATATTGTAATTTTGAGTAATAAGTACACTGTGCTAATTGCAAAAAACAGACTAGCCGCGCACCTGGCATTTTACCCTAATTGGGGCACGCTGAATCCAGTGGTGCTAACCGTTTTTAAAACCTTTTCTTTAGCTTCACTTCGAAAAATCAAATCTTGTAACGTTAATTTACCGCCTTATTCTCAATGCAAATGGATGAAACTTTGCTGGCATACATATTCCCGATGACAATACACGAATACATGGGCGTAGCCAAGATTAAATCTAGGGGGGCAAACATTTTTTTAAATGTTCTTTTTTAAGAAAAGCGTTTCTTAAAAAAAAATTTTTTTAATGTTCTTATTTATTTTAGGTTAGCTCTTATTTTCAAGATATACCGTTATTTCGAAAATTTAAGAGGTTGCACAGCATATATTCGCGTAACTTAAAAAAGGTTTAGTTTATTGAAATAACTAAAAAACCGAAATTCCGCAATAAATAATAACATTTGACCCATCTAGGAGCATCCTACGCGCTGGATGCTCCTAGATGGGTCAAATGTATGATCAACCCCCCAATATATGGTTTGTATCCCCAAGTATTCTCTTTAAAACTACATTAAAATCATCTTCGTATGTCAAGTAGTTTTCGGGATATTGAAGAAATAAGCTCAACACATTCGGCTTATTCGGCAAATTATGACATTTTGAATATGACATAACTTTTGAAAAAAAAATTTTTAATTTTTTTTCGTTTATATATGTTCCTTATGCACGCAGAGAAAAAATATGGTTGGGCATGGTTACGGCAACAACACTATGTTTAATGTAACAATATATTGTTGTCGTACACAAATAATTGTTATTTTTATTTAATATCAACAATATTATAGTTACTGTAAACATATCAATGTTTATCGCAATTATAAATTGGAGTATTGTTGACCGAAAAATAATTATTTTTTTAACAACTTAATTATGATAACTTTCTAAACATATTATATTTCTCACAACCATATCATGATATTTAATAGCCATAACATGATAACTTTCTATACATTTATCATATTATGTTAAAGATGCAATCAAACTATTTTTACTCTAATCATATTATGTTAGCGCCATTTGTAAAATAATTTTGAAGAAGTTGTCGTTTTTTTTATTTGTGAGCGGTTAAACAATTAAAAGATAAAATTCCATAAAAAAATAAGTTTAAAGAAATTAAAAAATTAAAATATTAGCGGAGTTCATTCAAGTATTAATGATGTAATAGTGCAAATGCAAAATATCATAGTTTTTTTTGTAAAATCCAACAACAAAACACACAGAGATTTCGTTATATTTTATAAAAGTGCTACGATATTTCTGTGGTTTTCATGGGCAACCGCGTATGTCTTAAAACAAATTGTTCAGGAAAGCCGAAAACCCATTCTAGATCAAACTATGGGCTAGGTATTGCACTTTTTAAACTTTGTCATTACGTTAAAAAATCGGAATCAATCCATCTTTTTTCAAAAAAATGTAAAGAGCGTTCAAAATTAGGCAATATGGCATCAACATCTTAAAATCGAAAAAATGGACACACGCGGTTGCCCATGAAAACCACAGATTTTTCCTTTGCTCTTTTGCAAGCCTTATATTGAACTCCGCTATTTGATTAACATTAAGAAAAATTGTAAAAAGCCACAAAATAAAAAATCGATTCAAAAATATTTAAATTTATTTTGTATTTTTATGACAGCTATGAAAGGTGCTGTATCATAATATGATTGCTTCTAAATTTATTATGATTAACATGATGATAATATGATTAGTTCTTAGCTTATTATGATTAACATGACAATAATATGATTAATTTTTTAGTTTATTATGATTAACATGACAATAATTTGATTACTTCTTAACTTAGTATGATTAACAGAATAATAATATGATTAAGGGAAAAATAAAATGATGTAATAGTACGAGTATATTTAGTCATAATATGATTCAATAATAATCTTAATATGGTGACTACAATCATAATTCTTATCATAATATGTTGCTCTTAGAATATGTTTACCACAACCATGTTTTTTTTTCTTATAAGAAAAAAAAACCTCCTCACCAAATTTCATTAAAATCGGAAGTGGTCGTGTCCCACTCTTGGTGGTTTTGACATGAAATTACCCATTTGAATACGAAAATCGCATATTTGATTAAAAAACATTTCAAATTTTGTGCGACAACAATTTTCGCGGTATTAATAAAAAAGCTGTTGCCGAAAATAATTTCTTTCAACAAAATTTATACACGATTTGTTAAAATAAATTATGAAAATTTTGAGGCCAGATCTTCAGAAAACCTTTGGAGAAACTAGAGACTTTATACAAATAAAATTGTTAAGCGAATGCGAATTTCAAACACTCAAGTCTTATTGTAAAAATACTGTCTTTACTTTAATTCAAATTTTTATACCCTCCACCACAATAAGTTGTGAAGAGGGTATACTAAGTTTTTCATTCCGTGTGAAACTTTTTTATTATTCATCTCACACCCCATAAAGTGTATATATTCTGGGTCCTTGAGTAATTCTAAGTCGATTTAGCCATGTCCGTCTGTCTGTCCGTCTGTTGAAAACACGCTCACTTTCGAACAACTCAAAAGAAATGCACAAACTTGGTGCCAAATTGCTTGTAGTTATCCTTAGCAGTTTGGGATTGAAATCCAGTAAAATCGGTTCAGTAGGACCAGAGCTATGAATCAAAATGTGGAACCACCACCTAAAAAAATTGATAATTTTGTTACAAAAAATAACATAAATGCTGGAACAAGGCACGGAATGAGATATGATTTTGCAAAAATTTGTTTCATTTGACTGGAAATCACGCTGTTAAATTTCGTGATGATCCCTCCTTAATTTACCCTAAGCCCCATAGGAACCCTACTCCCGGAAAACAGTTTAGTACGTCTAAAACCGCAAAAAATAATGCAATCATAACAAATTTTGGCTCTTCACAGTTTTATAGGACTACAAAGGATACTGTGAAATTTCGTGAAGATCGGTACATAATTTACCCTAGACCCCATAGAAACCCTACTCCCGGAAAACAGTTTAGTACACCTAAAACCATAATTAATTATGCTAGCATAACAGAAATTGGTACGTCACAGTTTTAAAGAACTAGAAATGACGCTGTGAAATTTTGTGATGATCGGTTCATATAAACCCTACTACCGGAAAACAGTTTAGTCGCCTAAAACCATAATTAATAACAAATCTCACAGTTTAAGATAATAATAACATCATACAGATATTACTCCTTAAACATTCGAACTGTCGGTGGAGGGTATCAATGATTCGGCACAGCCGAATATAGCACTCTAACTTGTTTTATTACAGAATGTCCTAAATATATTTTTTAAACAATTTTCACAGCCAAACACAAACAATTTTAATTTGACGTTTATAGACACTGACGTATATTTTAGCAGCGTTGCCACGATTTGAAATACATTGCGAATGCGATTGCGAAAGTCTAACAGAATACCAATTTTCTTTCGCATCGCATTCAGCATAAGCCTCCTGAATGTACGTAAACTAAGTATTTGTACGAAGTGTCCCACTCATAGTGTGAGTAGCTGTACATATTTAAAACTTTTTTTGTCAAAACTTTAATACAATTTCTTAAATTAAAATTTGGTTTTATTCATAATAATTCAAATTTAAATAAGAATTTTGCAAATAATTTAGATACATTCGTAATTTAATTTTTACTTATTCTATTAAAAGATTTTCATTAAATTTTTTTTAATTCATAAATAGTTTTAAGTTCATTTACACAAAATATATAAACATAAATTTTAAGATTAAATCTAAAATACTTTCAGTCTGTTCACTATTTGAAGTTGAAATACTGGGTTAAAATTCTTAAAAGAAACGTTTTTAAAACTCTAAAAGCTTTAAATTTCAATATGCTTTTATTTCTTATATGACTAAGTTTTTAAGAAGTTTAAGAAGTTTTTTTTTTGCATTTTCTCCACAAATACATTTTAATCCATTATGAGTTTTCTTGTTTTTGTTTTTCTTTCTTTTATGTGTCGAGTATTATTTTCTAAAAGAATTCATTTTTTGTTTTTGTATAAACGTTTTAAATGTTTTAAACTTCTATTGCGTTTTGCTGACATATAACACATATAAACACATTTAAAGTTGCAATTTCAGTTAAAATTTTTTTAAATAAATAAAAGTTAATTTCAATAGATTTTGTTATTCGTGCTTAATTCCCAGTTTTTAATAAAAGTTATTTTTTTTTTTTTTTTTTTTTTTTTGGAGAAAATAAGTTAATAAAATTTTTTTGCACAACATCATATTTCTTAAGAAAATACAAATTTGTTATAAACGTCTCGAATACGTTTTGGTATTTTTTTTTTTTTTTTTTTTATTTCGGACAAATAAGAGAACAAAATTTAACTGATTTTTAGTATTTTTTTTAACCAGTCCCAAAAAAAATATTCAACACGCGTCAGCTTATTTTCTGACGGCATTCACATGCATTTTGAATTTCGGAGATATGAGGTTACACAGTTTAGACGTTTTTATCCTTTTGGCAAACGAGTTTCAAAAAATCCCTTCATAACGGGATTTATTTTTCAATTTCCCGGGAATTCCCGCCTAAAGCCTAGTACTCTGTTCAAATTTGTGAAAAATGTTGAGCAACATTTATTATTTCACACGAAAATTTTGACATGCATCAATGTTACCTATCTTGCGAGTTTTAACAATTTGAAGTTTTTATTCCTGTAAAGTATGCGACATTGTTTTGCGTATGTAAAGAAACTCTACATGTATTTTACTAAAATTAATTTTTTTTTTTTAAAAAAGAAAGTAAAAATGGATAAAATAATGTTACCGGTGTGTTATATTAATTTTTATTTTCTTATTAAATAATCCGCTCATATATTTTTATTTTTGCTTAAAATTCCACGTGAAATAAGTGCAGCTTACATTATTTCACAGTTGTAAAAAAATGTTGCCAGAAAAATTTCGGAACATTTTTACAAAATGAACAGAGTACAACTCTATCAACATTATTTCCTAAATATTCCGCACTAGTTTTTTCATATTCGTTTTGACAGCATTTCACGTGAAATGTTGAACAGAGTACCAGGCTTAAAATAATTTAATTTATTTGAACAAAAAACAAATAACAATTCATCACCCCTATCGCGAATGTTATGGGAATATGATATATGGGAGCAAACCTAAATTCCCATCCCCAACAAATCGGTATCGCATAAAATTTGGGAGTAAAAATTTATATTGTGAATTTTTTGTCAGTGCTTTGTAAACAAAATGTCTATTGTTAATAACATGTCAGTGCTTGTATTGTATAAGAAAAATAAACAAAATAAATACTAATACAAATATAATAAAATTACCCCTATTGCGAATGTTATGGGAATACGTTATATGGGAGCAAACCTAAATTCCCATCCCCAACAAATCGGTATCGCAAACATTTTGGGAGTAAAAATTACTATTGTGAATTATTTGTTAGTATTTTATAAACAAACGTCTCTATTGTGAATAACTTGTCAGTGCTTGTATTTTGAAAGAAAAATTACAAAATAAAATACTAATAAAAATATAATAAAATAAATAATGAATAGTGTTTATCTTCATATTCTTAATTAAAACTCCTTTAATAAAAGAAAAAATAAATTTAATTGAGTCCCACCTTAGAATACAAATTTAAATTAACATGTTCCCTTCTCGTTCACATTAGCACTTGTTGGGAATTTATTTAGTAAAAAAAAATCGCGGGAGTAAACATTGGCGATGCCAAATATTTTAAGTTTGGGAATTCATTCCCAAAAAATCTGTTATGGGAATCCTTCACAATACGAAATTAAAAAATATGGGAATATTTTCATGGGAGTAGTTGTTTGCGATAGGGGTGCATGAAGTCTATTAAATTAGTTTTTCACATTTTTCAGGTCTTTATATGCAAAGCCTACAGCATTGATAAAAAAAAATCAAAATAGTTAATTTTTTAAACAAAATATTACTTTAAAAATAGGATTGTAGTAGAGACAAGATTAACAGAATCGTTTAACAGGCTATTCCATAGGTAATCAAGAAGAGTCCTGTCAATGGAAAAACAAGGTTTACTTTATATTCAAAACACACTTTTTTATATTCAAACAACACTTTCAGTTTTTTCCCCACTTCCTTCAAAAACTTGATATTGGGAAATATTATTTACTGCATTCTAATCCAAAAGCCCAGAGTCATAACGTAAGAAATTATAAATATAAATTTCTTCAAAAAATAATCAAAGGAACCATTGACAGAAGACGTACCAGAGGAAGAAAAGAACTTTCTTTGCTGAAAAATATTGAAAACTGGACCGGGAACCATGACGATAGAATAGAGTTTTTCTTTTCCCGGACTTTTTCATTTCCCGGGAAGGCGGGATTTATTTTTAAATTTCCCGAGAATTCCATTTAATTTATTTGAACAAACTACAATTCATAAGATTTATTGAATAAGTTTATTAATAATTAGTATTGTGGTTATTTTGTTGAACTATTTATGGTTTTTATTCCAAATTTTTAATATTTTTTTAATTAGGCTTAAGTTCATGAAATTTAATTTTCATTAAATTATCTTCTATGAAGAAAGGAATTTTACAACATGAAAATTAATTAAAATTGTTGTTGATAATCTTTCATTCTTGACGTGGCTGGGGCTCGAACCCTGGCCGGCAGGTTACCATGACATGTTTCGATCGTAACCACTCGATCTCCTTAGATGGATTTGCCGTCTTACACTCGCAGCCATCGACGACTGCTGACGTCAATAGTCAAACATCAATCCTTAAACCAAATTGTATTTTTAACATTTGGGAGATCGAAATTTGCTTTCCTGAATGATTATCAATTTTAATTGATTTTACATGTTTTTTCCTTACTTCTGTTTTTTCGTACTTTTGTCAAGAATTTTTCTTGAAGTCCAAGTACATTTTTTGTTTTTTTCATTTTGTCTTTCTCTTTTCTGTTGACCTTTTTCAGCACAACTTGAAGAACAAATTTACACATAGAGCCCGTGTCTTAGCTTTAACAATAATTAGTATTGTGGTTATTTCGTTGAACTATTTATGGTTTTTAATGCCAACAGCATATAAATCCAAAATAGTTTTATTATTCACACTAAATATTACAAAATGTTTCTTTGAAATAGAATTTTAGCACAGAATGGTTTGACAGGCTATTTCTTATTTTAATCAAGGTGAATCCTGTCAATGAGAAAACACGTTCCCTTTCTACGGACGTTTGCCTTGCAAGATCATTATATAATCTCTGGATAATTTATGTTAACTCACCACATCCTTCAAAAACCTATAATTCCTTAAAAAAACAAAATTATTTTCTTTGAATCGAATTAGCGTTTTCTCTACTTATTTCTGCATTCAAAATTTTCTGAAAAAAAGTCCAATTTTTTCTCCATCTCTCACAGAAATAGAAGTTACTGCATTTCCAAATCCTAATCCAAAAAACTTTTTCAAGCAAGTTTTCGTTGTTATAAAATAAATCTGGATTTTAATAGTTTAATCAGGCTAAAGGTCCAACTATAATATGCTTAAGTTGGCTTAAGCAATTGTGCGAATACATGTGGTTCATATTTGTCGAACCATATTGAACTTAAGAAAACTTTTTGCTTAATTTTATGAAACTGGCATTTGCTTAAGCAAGGTGCGAAACATATCGCACTTTCCGTACGGAATAAAATATTTTTTGATTTTATTTTTGTTTTTTAAATGCTTTTTTTAATTTTTTTGTACATTTTTGACAGTAGCTTAAGCCATCTTAAGCATATTATAGTTGCGCTTTAAAGTTCATTGAATTTGATTTTCGTTTAATTATTTTACAACATGAAATTAATTAAAATTTATTGATAATTTTTCATTATTGACTGAAAAATATCTAAAAAATTTAATTCATTTCATGCTGTAAAAATTCATCTCTTCAAAATTGTTAATTGAAAATTTAATTCAATGAATTTAAGCCTGATTAAAATTTGGATTAAAAACCATAAAACAGTTCAATTAAATAACCACAATACTTATTATTAAATCTGAATTTTTAAAATAATTTCAAATTGTGTACATTTTTACTCCTCTTCTTTGACGAGCTCGAAATTTCAGAGAACCAAACGATAAACTTTGCCTTATTTATAGGATTTGAATTAACATATATTTCTTGACACAACTTATTAAAAATTATATCAGCAGTAAAATTGCCATAATCAAATAAAAAACTCCGGACGTTCCCGCAGAAATTTTCAAGAAAAATGTTTGTGATCACATGATTTTTGTCCCCGGAAATCCCGTATAAAAAGCACTTCTGTGTAACGAATTTCAAGTCTCTATCTTTAGCCGTTTGGGCTGGGCGATTATGGGTCAGTTAGTAAATGAATGAATGAGTCAGGCCTTGTATTTTTTTATATAAAGATTAATAGCATAACGGCAAAATTCAAAATGATTATTAAATAAAGCTTTTTTAATAAGTATCAAAATAACATTCCAATTCTTAAGAAAGCACACTTCCTTTGTTTTTTACAAAAAATTCAATAATCAAAAAATACAATTATTTGAATTTGTTATCATTCGCAAGTTTTTAAGATAAATAAAAAAGCTTAATTCATTTAAACTACAGAGAAAGCTTAAAAGACTCACAACATGCGCATTTAAAGCAACTGATAAGAAAGCTTTACGTTTGTCACGTGCTTAAAAGTTACAATTACACATGTTTCGATGTTTGTTTATTTAATGCCACGGCAACGCAGAATCCTTTATCGTTTACAAATGTTGAATGCATGCAACCCACCAACACATAAACACCCTCTAAACAAATCGAGTGAAAACAACAAACAACATAAAGAGGCACCGTGGACAACAGAACCGTTAAACTAAACCAATGAGAGACAGGGCAAGGCAGGGAGGACAAAGGAACATAAACAGTTACACTCTCAAGTAAACAAACATCCTTAAGCAAAGTAAAATCACATATGAAGAGAAGAAACATTGTTTGCAAAGAAAAAAGAAAACTAAAAACTTTTGAGGAGAATGCGGCATAAAGGCTTTTGACTGAAACAAAATTCAACTACAATATTTTTGTAAAATGATTATAAGTTGTTATTGTTGTTGTTATTGTTTTTGCCATTGAATTTTTTTCTTTTTTAAATTATTTCTTCATTTATTTATTTGGTTTTTTCCCATGTGATGCGATGTGATATTGTGGTAGTTCTCTTGTGTTTTTTTTTTCAGTGGAGAGCCTTTAAAGTATAAGGCTTGGCCAAAAGCCAACGGATATCACATTGTAACACAAGAAACGAGAATATTTGCTACAAACTCACATACAAAACCAGGCAGCAGCTACAAAATCATCTAATGATAGCTTTCCTTCTAACTTAAAAAGGATGCAAAATCAGCTAACGCGCAAAATAGTTGCAGCACCACAGTTATAATTTGACTGTGCCAGCATACAAACGCGACAATTAAGAAGGACGGATAGAAAAAAAAATAACCGACAAAAAAGTAACTTTTTTTGAAAAATATTTTAAAGAAATGTTCATTCAGTGTTTTTGAGACAACAAACATTAAAACCAAAAGAAAAAATAATTTAATTGTAAATTTAAAAAAATATTAAATTTAAAAAAGCTAACAACTAATTTAACAAATTTTATATTTTGTAAAAAGAATAAGAAAAAGTGAAAATATTTTTAAAAATTAAACAAATTTGTGTGGTTTTTGTGCCGAGTGCCGAGTGTTGAGTTTTTGGTTTCATTTGAAAACTTGAATTCATTCGTACCAGTCAGTAATCTTGTAAGATTTTGCAGTTAAAATTCCTTTATCCTTGTTCTTTTTTTGTTATTGTATTTTTGGTTATTGGCGTAAAAATATTCAACCTACATTACATAATCATGCTCTGCTAGGAAAATGCGTACTGAGGATACAAGACAAGACAGCACAAAAAATAAAACTTACACACACACAAAAAATAAAAAATGAAAAACAAGGAAAATATAAACTAGGAGGTCTATCTTATCACTATGAAATCCACGATACTACATGAATGTGTAAGTAAGCAGCAGTAAAAGGGCGTGTGTCTGAGCTTTAACGATTAAAGCCATGAGTTATTGAGTTTGTTCAGATTATTTTTATAAAATGTTCAAGAACATACAAGCATAAAATATGTACATACATATTTACAAACATATATGCATGCAAGTGAGCACTAACACTAACAAACACAGTGTAATAGTGAGTGGTGTAGCAGCACCGCACATTTTGGAGGGAAAACAAACAGACAAGTGTAAGGAAATTCATATGCTCCACTCTACAAGAACAATTGAATTGAATTCCCTTGAAATAACAACAAATCGTATGTTAACCCTTTTTCTAAAGATTGCCATGACCCAAAAAAAAGACATCCTAAAACAATAACAACATAACAATACAATAACAACAGCATCAACATCAACAACAACAAACATTCAACATTTTCCTTGACATCATCAGAAAGTATGTCTGTCGGTCTGACTATCATCTTTTGTTCTAACAAATCCCTTTATTTAATAACTAGAGAACGACAAAACTGACAAATGAAGTAAGAAATAAAAAATTCACAAAGATTTTAATACAATAACTACTTCTTCAAACACTAAAAGGACTTGAAGAATAAAGAAAAAATATCTTAAGAAAATTATTAACGCAAGACATGCAAAATTACAGCAACAACAAAAACTTAAAGAACATTATTATAACTAAAAGACGCTCCGCTCCACTCCCATAAAATGGAAAAGCCATTTTTATTAATTATCTATCTGTGATATGTGGTGCAAAAATGGCACTTTCACCTACCTACGCCTTTAATTTTAATAGGCCACTATGCAACACTTAAAAATATTAGAAATCATAAAGAAATAATCGAAATCAACGCGAAGGCAGAGGTTTTTAAACTTTTATATTTACTTTGCTTAAAAACTATGTTTGCTTTTTTGCTTTAAACTTGAAAGTGAAGTTGAAGCATTACAAGTTTTATTTGTATTAATGAAAGAATTAGCCATGTTCTGCAGATCGAATTCGAGTGAAATTGAAATCGAAAAAATTTTTAACACTATCCTGAGTTTAAAGTTCATGAAAATATACCTCATACTTTAAAAGATCTACTTTTTAAATCAGAAAAAATTGCGTTCATTTGAAAAAAATGTAAATGAAAATCTCGACCGAGCATATCGGTATATTTAACCAACCAGGCAGAAATTACCAACTGTCACTCAGAGCTTTTAACCGTCACTCACGCACTTTCAACTCGGAAATGAAAGAGAAGCATTGAAATTTTAATTGTATAAATGAAAAAAATCAGCCATGTTCTGGAAAAAGAATTCGAGTGTTATTGAAAACTAACAAATTTTGAAAACTATACTGTGTTTAAAGTTCATAAAAATGTTTGTTTTTATATGCTTCATACACGGAAAAAAATAAAAATTGATTTCAATTAAAAAATTGTGATATTAATTAAAAAATTAATTAAATTTGCACCAGTAAACAAATTAATAGTTTCAATTAAACGTTTAACTCATTTGATTAAGCGTTTAATTCACTTGATCAAACGTTTAATTCACTTGGTTAAATTTTTAATTAAAATTGATTTTATTTTTGATTAATGCTTTAATTGGTGAAAAATTTTATAGAATTTTTTCTGTGTACTTTGAGGACCACTTAATCATAAAAAACTACGTTCATTAAAAAAACTGAACAGAAAATCTCTATCGATTTAAATTTCACGTAATTTTAATTTTCAGAACATGGCTGAATTTAAAAAAAAAACAAAAAAACATTCGAACTACAGGAGAGAGAGAGAGAGAGAGAGAGAGAGAGAGACATAACGATGAATTTCGAACCAATTTTGAAAAACGCTTTTAGAAAATTTTATTTCTTCAAAATGTGAATTGATACCTTAAGATTAATAAGAAAATTAGTATAAAAATCGCTAAAGGGTCGAATAAGGGCCAATCTATATCCAAAATTATTAATGAAGCCAAGAAATAAAAAAATATTCAATTTCCATAAAAACCATTCAAACTTCAAGGTTATTGAACACATTTTTTGAAGCCCCATAGGGCTAATAAATCATGTTAAATCAGTTAACATATAAATCATCTGTAACCGCATAAAATTGTACGTTTAAACCACCAAAACAGACCATATGAATTTAAAAAAATTTATCATAGTATTGCCACAATTTTATATTTTTAAATTCATATAATAATGGGGGATTCACAAGGTGTGCTATTAAGTCATATTGTCATAATGTCCTAAATTCTATTTTACAATTGTTTAAAAAAAAATGCTGTTGTGTTTCAAACAAAAAAAAAATTTAATGCTGATTTCATTGATTCGTCATAACTGTACCGTAGATATCTAAATTATAAGCGGTTGACCACATCAGTCATATATATTTCTTGTAATTATTTAAAGACATATGACTATACAACTTTATGACCACCTTGCGAATACGCCAATAGTATTAAGCGGCGTGGTAAAGTGCTCTCCTATAAAACCAAGCACCCGAAGTTCGATCCTTGGCAGAGGACGAAAATTTGTCATCATAATTTTCGAGTTTCTAAAAATTCAATGGCTCTAAACCTCCTCCAAACAATTTATTCAAGAAGCCCTCTGAGCTCTCCACCCCCCGGAAAAGAGGATTAAAATCATGGCGAAGGTCAGGCAGACGCCAACCCCCGGTAAAAAAAGGTAGGCATCTAAAATTAGCAAGGTTCTCCCCCATTACTACAACAAATGCACGGATGGCGCAGTTTGTAGGCAACGACAGATTGCAGCCCAACATTATTCTAGAACCTGCTATAGCAGACCTATTATCTACATATGCTGGAACAACAACAGATTAACGAAACCGAAACAAGGCAAAATAATAATAAAAGGATCGATTTTCCAAGTCGTGAAGGATTGATATGCTTTGTGTAAGCCATATGCTCTCAAAAAGGGTATGGAGGCAAAAAAATATCTAATATATGATTGATAGCTGTGGAGTTAAAACTATAACCATATAAATTTAGTTTAACAAAACCAGCGTTTTAACATTTACTGATTTTTCAGCTATTAGAGGGTTTTGTTAAGCCAAAGATTTACTAACATTAATTTATAATTTATTTATTTATATTGAAAATAATTGAAAAAAGTAGACATAAAAATTTCATTGCTACTAATTAAAGAAGTTTGTGAAAAATATCAAAATGTCGATAAAATTAAGCATCTTTAAAGTTTTGCTGGAACGCAGGTCTACTTTTGTATCGCATTAGAATTCTTTTTGGAAATATGAGGGCATTGTAATTAAATAAGTAACTGTATTGAAAACCATTTTTTAATGTTGTTGCTATGGCAGGTTTGCTGTCATCGAAATTTCTTTCCCTGGGGAAAGAAAACTTGGCAATAGCTGAGTTAACAACCTCTGGCTGAGTGAAGTTCAGGTCGTTCCGAAGCGAAGATCCAATAGTCCTGCAAAAGAACTTTTTTTAATATTTTGTTTCAGCGAACCTTTCCTCATACATTTTGAAAAATCAAAAGTAAATTTTAAAAGACCTTAAGAATATAAAAATGTTCAACTTTAAAAAATTTTCAAAGTTATTTTTGGGAATACAAAATTTATTATTAATAAGATTTCCGTATGACGTGCTAAGTTCCCATTTTTTCATATTTGATAAATACACTCAGATTTATTGTTGAGGGAAAGCTAGCTTCTATTCGCATTTCACTGGTTGCTTAGGCCAGCTCATCAGGAAAC
Source organism: Pollenia angustigena (assembly GCA_930367215.1). Classification (NCBI taxonomy): domain Eukaryota; kingdom Metazoa; phylum Arthropoda; class Insecta; order Diptera; family Polleniidae; genus Pollenia; species Pollenia angustigena. The sequence continues at coordinate 231,521,428 of OV884058.1, read as the reverse complement.
CTTTTCCAAAGATTTTAGAAAAGCCAAAAAAAATTATAAAAATAAAACCCTAAAAGCGAATAAGTCTTGCTTGTACCAATACCAAAGCTTAAACAAAACACCAACAATAAACAGTGAGTTTATCTTTCTTACATTCCCCTACAATTGGTTGGCTTTTTTCCGACTCGAATTGTAGTTGTAAGTGGGTAAAAAGAAAAAACAAAATTAAAAAACAAATTGCTTCATTTTATTGTCTTCGTAAGAAAACAACAAAAAAACAATTTGTCAGTTCAGTTCTTTTGCACGGGCACATGCAAATATATTATCAAAAATTTTACTTTGACTTATTTCACAAGATAATCATTAAGACCGTAGACTGAAACCTTAAATTGGTTAAACTACATATTTAAATATGCTTTAAAAATAAAATTTTCATAAGAACCGACATAATTCGTCATACAGTGACCGTAATTTTTTTTTTTTTTTTTTTTTTTTGGTAGGGAGATTGACATTAATGGCTAATAAATCAGTGAATGTTGAAACGCTGGTTTAGTTGAACTTAAATTAAATTGATATGTTGTTTAAACGCAATAGCTGTAAATCAGTGTTCCATCTGTTATATGTAGATATGTAGTTGAAAAAACAACATGTGGCAGCACTATAATAAATGTTGTCAAATTAATTTGGTCTGTATTGAAAGTTTAAACGCCCAATTTTATACGTTTTGAGATGGTTCATATGTTAACTGATTAATAGATTTGTTGGTTTAAACACATTTTAAACCAAAAAGATAGTTTAACTTGCTCTGATTTATTAACCCTTATGGCTAATAAATCACTGATGGCTAAAACGCTGGTTAAGTTGAACTAAAGTTGAATTTAGATGTAGTTTAAACTCAACAACTTTAAATCAGTGTCTTATATGTTATATGCTGTTAAAAAAGTAGCATATGGCAGCTCTACGATAAATCTTATCAAATTCATATGGTCTGTATTGGTAATTTAAACGCCCAATTTTATGCGTTTAACGATAGTTTATATGTTAACTGATTAAAAGATTTGTTGGTTTAAACACATTTTAAGCCAAAAAGAAAGTTTAACTTGTTTAACTTTAAAGAAAAGGACCACTAGCATAACTCTCTCTCTCTGAAGTCGTCACCTGTATGAATTCGCCTTGCATATGGACAGTACAAAAAAGTTAGGGAACATCTGTTTTTGAATATCATACTAAATTTTAACACTCCCTATATTTCGCACCTTTCAATCATTTAATTATTTTCCGTTATTTTTTGTTATTAATATGTTGTGTTCTCCTATAAAAAGTTAATTAATTTCTTATAACATCTAATAAAATGACGCAACAAATATTATAGATCCAATAATAAATAATGTCATACTAAAATAAAATAAAAAAGTGATAATAAAAAATCTTTCAAAATTCATTTAAAAATAATGAAACCCTTGAGAATAATAAATGAAAAATAACATTTTGCTGCTGCTGAATAAAAATTTCTTTTGAAGTCAAAATCTACAAAAAAAAAAAAAAAAAAAATCTTAAAGAAAAATCATTCGACAATACAACAACTAACTAAATTTACAATTTAATACTATATTTTATAAGGATAAGCCGAATTAAAATCAGGTAAGTTAAATTTTTAGCAAAAAAAGAAGAAAAAAAAAAATGCAAAAAAAATATCGATTTAAAATTTTTATACAAGTATATACTTAGTTTACATTTTAAAAAATTGTCTGCTATTTGCACATTAAATATAATATAATGATACTTAAGATTTATACAATGTAGGGAGACAGATATGTAAGAGTATGAAAGCATAAAAGAGAATTTGAGCTCAAATTATTTTTACATTTTCTTTTAACTACTTTATGACAAGTCAAACAACATCTTGACATTGAACTTTTTTCTTTAGAAATAATCGTCCCACCATTTTTTTAAATCTTGCTGGGGTTGACAACACAGGGTTATAATACAGGGTTATAAATGTAGTGGTTTCAAACCCGCCGGTCTGTTAAGGCTGTCAGCTGTTAAATATCTGTCATCTTAAGTGTAATTTATGTAGTGCCATTTATCCAAAGAACATGCAAAAATAGTTTAAACCGTCAAAATCGACCTACTGTGCCAGGAATTGGCAATATTATAAAGAAATTTTAAGAAACTGGAAGCGTTACAGATGTGGTCAGGGCTGTGCATCATCGCAATGTTTGCACAGCCAATAATATCGTTACTGTTAGTAAAAGTGTGGTGCAGAACCCGAATTTTTCGATTCCACGGCGTTCTCAGCAATTGGCTCAATATGGAAGAATATGAACTGGAAGATATGTGGTTTAAACTAGACGAATCTACGCCCGATTTTGGGTTTATTGCATGGGAACTTTTCAGAACGCGTAATTTCACTAGATTCGCCATTACACAATTCTCCGAATTTAAAATGATACATACAAAATTCTTTAGATTGTGACTCGTATATGGCAACCTTAAGACGCAGTAAATAAGGTGGTCGCAGGATATCACCTTTAGACAGAGAAAATTCTGCGGCGGAAAAAGTGTTCTTGAAACAACTTAGATTGGAATGAGGCATTCACTTACACTCACCACATTACCAGATATCCCTAGCTATTACCCTTTTGGGGAGCATGTGGCTTCCACAAAGTATCTTAATCTTACACGATTAGTTGCAGTTCTTTTGCGTCTTTCCATGTCAGAATTCACAGTCCTTGTTGTTGGAGTATCGATCCATTCCGTATTATTATTTCGGCTTCTATTAGTTTCGTTTATCGGTGGTTATTCCAGCTAAGCAGTAGAAGGTCTGCTGTAGAAGGTAAGATTATCAGATTGCGCTGTTCTAGTTTTTGGGGTACCGGATTAATCTATTGTAATTTTGCCTTGCATCAGTCTCTTTAATTGGTTGTTGTTCCAGCTTAGTAGATGATTGGTCTGCTGTAGCAGGTCCTAGGATAATAGAGCTGCCATCTGTCGTTGCCTAAAAAAAAGGCCCTCCATCCATTTTAGGGTTGTCGTAAGTCCAATTAATTTTTGGACTAAGCCATTCCAAGAGGCACAATTTTTAGGCTTCAAAACATAAGAAATAGAAAGCTTTTACAATAACACTAATCCATAAATGGACATAAACTCGAGTCAAATAACACTGCTTTACAAATTTTTAATTTGGAAAAATACCAAGAACGCCACATGCCTAGATAAGTTAATTGGGACCTCCTGAACACGAAAAACGCTGTATTTTTTTTCTAAGTACCGTTTTTTAGATAACGGTACTTTTGTGTTTTTCGGTGTATGGTCCCACTCAAATCCTTGTGTAATTCACTGTTGAAAGTCGTGAAAGTTGTGAAAGTCTTAACCAAAATTTCGAAAGCCAAAACTAAGAATAAATTTTGAAATCATTCTAAGTTACTCTGTAAACAAAAGCTGGGAATAAGATTTTATTTTAAAAGGCAAATTAAATATGATAAGAAATTTAAACTACAGTAGAATGCCGATAATTCGTAATCGAAGAGACCGACTGCTTTTTACAAGTTATAGGAGTTTTCGAAATATAGAAAAAATTAAACGAGGTTAAAATTAAAAAAGCGATTTAAAAACATTGCTTTTAATTTTTTTTTCAAAACATATTGTTTTTTGTTACGTACAATAAGAGGTTTGTTACGAGTAAGTAAAATTTAGAGGCGTCTACTCAAACTAAAAGAGTTTTTCTCAAGGGACCACATGTTTATTTCGAATTTTTGAGGTTTTTAAATTAACGGGGTACGAATAATCGCGGTTTGACTGTATTAGTATAAATATACATACACACATTCATATTTGCTTACACTCAACTAAACTTGAAAACAAACGTTTTAAATTTCTATGATCACACTTTAATGTATTATGTATATAGAAAGAAAATTTTAAAATAACGACCGACTTATATTACATTATTGATAAACAGGGAAACCATAAATATGCAATTGCATGTTCTTCCTTGTACGACCAATGAAGGCAGAAACAATATATTTATCCGTTTAAGAGCTATTTATGAATTTTGGCATCGACTTGTTAGTGCATATTTTTGCATTTTTTATCGTTTGGACCATATTTTAGGTTTATAGCGCATATTTTGCCTTTTTAAGGCATATTTTAATACATATTAAATTTTTTTAGATGTTTTTCGAACATCTTTTACTTCAATTTCGACATTTACATTTAATTTTTACTCTAAAATTGTAAGACAAAGCAGGTTGTCATTAAGGATAAATGTTATGCGATTTCTATCTAGACCAATCTTTTAGTATTGCGATCGACTCAGAATCACTTTTTAAAGTGATCTAACGATGTTCATCCGTCCGTCCGTCCGTCTGGCTGGTTGTCTGTCCATGTTACCCTTGTGCGCAAAGTACAAGTTCCAATTTGTATATAATTTGATCAAATATGGACGTAGTCTATGCAAATGGTGAGAATCGGTCTATAATTTCACATCCAAATTAGACTCTTTGTATCCATAAGCTATCTAATTATGATGGTATTTAAATTTAATTCGTCCCAAAAATATTTTACTGCAGATTAAATTATTTTCGAATCGGTTCACATTTGCTCAAAGCTCCCATCCTTAAATAGCTTTAACTTCCTTTTAAATGTTAACATTTGTTAACAATTTAGCGACAGTACTTAAAATCCCTTTAAGGGAAAACCCCATATGGATGTTAATATCTAGATAATATTCGGCGTAAACATCTCTTACATATATAATATGTAATACTACCCTGCGGGAAATTAGTGTTAATTGGTCCCACAGACTGCTCCTGGGAGTTGTGAAAATAGAACAGGTACAAAAAGAATGAACTCATGACCCGTGAAAGGAGAACCAATCATGTAACTGGTTTATGAAGAACAAAAAGTAAGAAAAAGGAATGAATTACAGTACAGTCTTCACCGTTGGTGTGATACATTTTTTTGGGACTTTCTAAAATTTGGCTCTTGACTTTAATTCTAGGACTTGTTTTATTGAAATAATACTACATCGTATTGAAATAATACTACATTTTAGTCACTGTCACTAAACATGTCCATTGAGAATAGATTTGTGACTGGTCAAATGGTGTCAATTGACCCCCTCCAATGACAACCCCATGTAAAAGTGATAGGTCTTATTCATACAAAGTGTTAAAACGAGAACCGGTCTCTACCACCAAAGACCTATCACGGGACTACTTTGGTGTCAGTTCGCTTCCCTCTAGGGTATTTTTAGGTTTTTTTTTTTTAAATTTTGTTACTAAATTGTTGAATATTTTGTCTTCAAATGAGCAATTTTGGATTTTTTTTTATGGCATATTTTTAGGGCATATTTTCAAGTTTTTACTGCATATTTAATGCGCATAAAACACGGTTTTAGATCATATTTCTGGTTTTCCTGTTGATAAATGTTTATAAATCAATTACAAAAAAGGTTATCGTGCTTGGCGTATTTGTTGCAAAAACTGTCGTTTTCGTTTGAATACGCCTTCGCCAAATACGATAAGGGTGATTACACAGTGTCACAAATTTTCAACAAAGTCGTGACCAAATGAATCCGACACCTTTATGTAAAATTGTCCGCTGAATTCGAATATGAAGACAGAATTGTCAAAAGTAAAACAGTTTTCGAAATATTCCAAAATAGCCGTTATTTGTATTTTTAGAAAAGATGATGTGACTTAAATGCAAATATCTTCAAAAGTATTAAACGGATTATGAACTTCTTTCTTTTTAGTGAAAAATAATAAAATTACTAAAATAACCACGGTCGTTTGTGAAGATTAGTCAAGAAATGACAGTGAACAAAAGTTCAAACTTCATGAAAAATTTGATGATGAAATTTTACGCGTCGAACAGTGGTTAATTCTATAATTAAAAAAAAAACCAAAACACTACACGCAAAGAAAAAAACATGGTTGTGGTAAACATATTCTAAGAGCAACATATTATGATAAGAATTATAATTGTAGTCACCATATTAAGATTATTATTGAATCATATTATGACTAAATATACTCGTACTATTACATCATAATATTTTTCCCTTAATCATATTATTATTCTGTTAATCAAACTAAGTTAAGAAGTAATCAAATTATTGTCATAATAAGCTAAGAAATTAATCATATTATTGTCATGTTAATCAAAATAAGCTAATAAGTAATCATATTATCATCATGTTAATCATTATAAATTTAGAAGCAATCATATTATGATACAGCACATTTCATAGCTGTCATAAAAATACAAAATAAATTTAAATATTTTTGAATCGATTTTTTATTTTGTGGCTTTTTGCAATTTTTCTTAATGTTAATCAAATAGCGGAGTTCAATATAAGGCTTGCAAAAGAGCAAAGGAAAAATCTGTGGTTTTCATGGGCAACCGCGTGTGTCCATTTTTTCGATTTTAAGATGTTGATGCCATATTGCCTAATTTTTAACGCTCTTTACATTTTTTTGAAAAAAGATGGATTGATTCCGATTTTTTAACGTAATGAAAAAGTTTAAAAAGTGCAATACCTAGCCCATACTTTGATCTAGAATGGGTTTTCGGCTTTCCTGAACAATTTGTTTTAAGACATACGCGGTTGCCCATGAAAACCACAGAAATATCGTAGCACTTTTATAAAATATAACGAAATCTCTGTGTGTTTTGTTGTTGGATTTTACAAAAAAACTATGATATTTTGCATTTGCACTATTACATCACTAATACTTGAATGAACTCCGCTAATATTTTAATTTTTTAATTTCTTTAAACTTATTTTTTTTTATGGAATTTTATCTTTTAATTAACCACTCACAAATAAAAAAAACGACACAACTTCTTCAAAATTATTTTACAAACGGCGCTAACATAATATGATTAGAGTAAAATTAGTTTGATTGCATCTTTAACATAATATGATAAATGTATAGAAAGTTATCATGTTATGGCTATTAAATATCATGATATGGTTGTGAGAAATATAATATGTTTAGAAAGTTATCATAATTAAGTTGTTAGAAAAATAATTATTTTTCGGTCAACAATACTCAAATTTATAATTGCGATAAACATTGATATGTTTACAGTAACTATAATATTGTTGATATTAAATAAAAATAACAATTATTTGTGTACGACAACAATATATTGTTACATTAAACATAGTGTTGTTGCCGTAACCATGCCCAACCATATTTTTTCTCTGCGTGTAGCATTTAAATTTACAAGCATATATGCTACAATAACAACATTATATGATGCTAAGTTTAGTATTTACGAGACCTGACATCAGCAAACTGATTAAAGATGAAAAATTATAGGATTTTTAGTTTTAATCCGATTTCGGTCTTTTATGGCTTAACATTTTTGTAATCAAATATTCTATACAATAAAATTACAAAACTATGGATTTTGTTATAAGTTGGGGTACAAAACACCTTCCAAAGTGACAAAAATTAGTGAATAACGTTAACATTTTTATTAAATTTTACTTAGATTTAATCTACTATAACTCAAGCACTTGTAATCCGATCAAAGCCAATTAGTCTATTCGATTAAGTAACCTTTCAAACAAGATATACAATATATAGAAGAATACATCGCACTCTTCTGTTTTTAATTCCGCTTTTATTATTTGATAATGATAAATTTATTAAAGAAAAAAGCCCTAAATGTGTATCTGAGTTCTGAATATTCTAAGTTTTATGTTTTCTTTTCTCAAATAAGAAAAACATTTCATGAAAAAGAATTATAAGAAAATAACACTTGTATGCATAGAAAACTACTAGAATACAACAGCTAGCATTTGGGTGATCAAAATCGCCCAAATTAATCTTTTTATATCACTTTTAATGATTCAAAACGGATTTATCTCTTGACCGATTTAAAACGGATTCATATATGAATCCGTTTCAAATGAATGCTCAAAAAGAAATCAGCAAATTATATCACAAATGTTTCTTTGAGGTAATTCATCGGTAGGGCAACATTTTCTCACAACGAGAGCATCATTTGTAATCGAAAATAAGATCATTGTGCTTTTTGCTCTTGCCCAGCTAAATCATAATCGAATCTATTAGGAATCCGCTTTAAGAGCGAAATATTCGCATATGAGCTAATTTTTCGATCATAAACGATACTCTCGTTGTGAGAAATAAATAACATCAAAGAATCATTTATGATACAATTTTCTGATTCCTTTTTAAGCATTCAAATGAATCATATATGAATCCGTTTTCAATCGCTCAAGTGATAAATCCGTTTTGAATCATTAAAAGTGACATAAAAAGCTTAATTTATGCGACTCCACACCCTCTTGGCGAATGCTAGGTGTCCACATAGTCCAATTCCAGAGATTTCCCCTAGATCTTGGTAGTAATGATCTCCCAGACAGTTCGCTCTGGAGCGTATGAGTGCCGGACAGTAGCAGAGTGTATGCTCCACCGCCTCTTTTTGCCCTGGTACCCCACAGAATCTACAATTGTCACTGGTCAGTTGCCCCGCCCCTATGGCGTATACTGCCGTCCAACAGTGACTCGTTAAGGTGATTTTTACAAAAAAATTAATACATACCCAAATGCTAGCTGGGTGAAGCTTTCCTAGCGGGAAAATGTAATCAATAGGAAACGAGAATGTAATACATATGTATATTGATAAATATTTGATTCCAGAACTCATTATTCTTAGCACAGAACATGTCCTAGGATTGTTATAAATTATTTAAATGTATACTGGGAATGACTTAAATAATTCTAAAAAATACGAATAATTGTCACGAACAGAAGAAAAAACAGAAAAATGTGAGAATATACGTGGTAATCAAATCATAATTATTGTGTCAATAAAATTACCTTCTCGATTCCCATGAATGCATTATTATTCTTTCGAAAATAATACATTATTTTTTTTAGTTATTTATGTAATCAATTCCTTATTTTCCCGCTGGGTTATTCCTAAAAGATTCGATTATAATTCAAAATGCTATCTGGGTTGTGTGTTGTTGTACTTTGCACGTACACAATTTTGCGATAAATTTTTTTAAGAGTTTCTTCTCTAGTCCGTTTCCCTATGGCTTTAGGGAACAAAGATAATTAAATTATAATACCTTTTTTAAAAATTAAACTTTTATAAGAATTCATTCTTTTTGAGATTTAGTGGTAATACAAAAGAATAAGCACATAATAGATGTGATACACATATACATATACATTTGGATGTATGTACATGATATAGTATATGGTCCTTCTTCACATATAAAATATATTTTGTTTTTGATGTGAGCCTTGTAAACATCTCGTCGTATATTAAAGCATTTCTATATTATTTCCTTTTTAATATAAACATTTGTATGTGTGTGTGTGTGTATGTGAGCGAATTACATATAAATCAGTGCTATTCAACCTTTTTGGCTCGTGTACCACTTAATTCACGACAAACTTTTCGCGTACCACCAAAAAAAATATAATGTAAACAATTTTAAAATTTTTAATCCATTTTATTTATTAATAATAAAAAATAAAAATAACAAAAAACATAACAAGAACATGTACATTAAAAATATATTTTAATAAGGAAATCTTTCATTTAATTTTTATACAACTTATAATAAATTAGTAAAAAAAGAAATTTTTAAAAAATTTAAGAAATTAAACATTGAGAAAGAATTATTCAAAGTTAATAAAAAACGAAACAAAATTAAAAATAATGCATTTATAAAAAACTTAACAGAACGAGTAAATTAATATATTCTAATTAAGAGATCTTTCATTTGATTTTTATCCAACTATTAAATATAATTTAATAAAAAATTAAAAAAATAAACTTTACAATAGAACTATTCAAAGTAAAAAAAAAACGAAACAAAAATGTATTTGCAATTAATTTTATAAAAATCCGAATCAATGAGATCGTTGGCACTGCATTTTTGATATTAGAGATTTTATGTCTGGTTCAATTTTTGTTAACTTTAATCTCATATTTGGCTCCAAGTTCATCGTTGTTCTGTATTTATTTTTGATTATCACCATTGAGGAAAATCCTTGTTCACATAAATATGTGGAGGTGAATGGCAACAAATACTTAACTGCTTCACGATATAACGATTCATATTCAGTTTTCTGGTTCATCCAAAATGAAAAAAGATTAGTGTTTTGGAAAGCTATTTTTTGTGTTGGATTATAGGATATATCAATTAATGATTCCTTATCTTTAAAACACAATTTTGAACGTTGTTGCTCCAAAAATGGATTATGTATCCATAAATGGTCTTCATGGCTTTCAGGAAAATAATTATTGAATGTGATTATTAACATTTTACAATGACTAATAATGCAAGTTTTTAGCTCAATTGTGGGTTCAAATTTGTTTTCAAATAGAAATTGTTCCAATTTTGAAAATGATTCATAACTGTTGTTTTCAACAGCATTTACGATTAAATTTAACTTTTTAATCATTGCTTTTATTTTTCCATGTACCTCAAAAGGTGTCTTTGATGAGCCTTGTAGACTTAAATTTAATTCATTTAAACGCGAGAAAATATCTGATAAATAAGCTAACTTTGCTAACCAAATTTCATCTAAAAATTTATTGTAAAAATCATTATTCATTTGTTGCAAAAATATTTGAACTTCTGTACGTAGCTCCAAAAGCCGAGTAAGCATTTTTCCTCTTGATAGCCATCTTACCTCAGTATTCATAAGAAGATTGGTATACTCACTTTCCATTTCGATACACAACTCTTTAAACAAGCGACAATTAAGTGATCTTGATTTTATAAAATTAATTATCTTAACTGCATCATCAAGTACTTCTTTTAGGTCACTTGGTATTTTTTTCGAAACCAAAGCTTCCCGATGTATAACACAATGGGTAAATGCACAGTCTGGAGCAACAGATTTTACTTTTGTGGTTACCCCATTATATTTTCCCGTCATTGCTCGGGCACCATCTGTGCATAACCCAACGCATCGCTTCCAGTCCAAATTGTTTTCTTGAACAAATTGATTTAGCATTTTGAAAATTTCATTAGCTGTGCAATAATTTGGAAGTTCCCCACAAAATAAAAATTCTTCTTTTAACTCCATATCGTAAACGTAACGGATATACACAAGTAATTGTGCACAACTTACAATATCAGTGCTTTCATCTAATTGAATAGCAAAGTATTCGCTTTGTTTTACCTGGCTTATGAGAATTTGTTTTACATTTAAAGCCATATCATTTACTCTGCGGCCCACTGTAGTGTCTGACAGAGGAACTGATTGAAGTTTTTTTACTTGGTCTTCTCCTAGCATGCAACTTACTATAGACTTCGTAGCTGGAAGTATTAGTTCTTCTGCTATATTATAAGGTTTTCCGCATTTTGCATTTTGGTAAGACACCAAAAACGATGCTTCTATTGCTTTTTTTGTGGTACCACAAAACGATATAAGTTTTGTTTGGTTACCTTTCATTTCCCTTTCTTTTTGCAAAAAAAAACTCTTTTGGTTTGTTTTCAAAACTAGGATGCTTTGTTGTTATATGCCGAATTAATAATGACGGCTTCATGGACTGATTGGACAGAATTTCGTAGCATATAACACATTGTGGGCGCTCATCACAACCTTCCTCAACAAAAACACTAAAACCAAATTTAATGTATTCCGCTTGATATCGTCTCATGTATTTGCATCTTTTTGAAGCCCTGGAGGCTAAAGGAGAAATGGGTCTTTCCAATTGTATTTCTTGGGAATGATTTTGTTGGCGTTCATTCGAACTAGCAGGACAATCATCATTTGTATCATTACTCGTTTCTTTATTTCTTATTAACCACTTATCCATAGCAACAAAAATTAGAACGTCTGCACATGTACATAGATATTTGATACTAGATACTACTGCTAAAACTGCTTCTACCATAGAGAAATTACTAAATAGAGTACCGCTCATTCAAGAAAAAACACACGCTAAAAACAAACGCACAAGACAAACCAAACACAAAAAAAAACGCAAGCAAGAAAAAAATATACTGAAAACATTTTAAATGTTTGGAAATGTGTACAACAAATTCGTATTATTTTCTCAGTTGTGCGTTTGTTTATTTCGAGGAAAACAAAACACACACATTTTAAATTAACAAGCATACTCTTTTGCTTTTGCTTAAATTTAAAAATTCAAAATTTCACAAAAAATGTATACTTTTAGGATGATTTTTCTTTTTGTTTCCAATTGCAAAATAGAAATCGTTAAAATTTTAAAAGATTTCGCGTACCACCTGGAAATTTTTCGCGTACCACCAAGTGGTACGCGTACCATAGGTTGAATGGCACTGATATAAATAATACACATTTATACACACATCATATAATGTTCTTTCAATACACATGCTATACGACTTTTTTGTTGCATTTTAGTTTTTTGCCTTGGGTACAATTTTATATTATTTTATTCCGTTTCTGGTTTTTTTTTTTTATAAATAATTTCATATATTAAATACAAGATATATAAAAATTGTTTTTTGTTCTTAGATGGTTGACAAGCAAGTATTGATTCTTGTGTCTCTTCCTTTTATTTTTTTGGGTTTCAGGTTATCTCCGGTCCATGTTTTGTTGGTTGTTATTGCTGTATCCAACCATTCATCCATCCAAACATACATCCATCCATCCAAACATCTATGTATCTATCCATTCACATAATATTTAAGTATGTTAGTGTAAATTGTTACACATTTCAAGTAGTTTCATCTGCATTCGTTGTAGGTACAGGAATATGAATATAAAATATGTTGTCGCATTTAACAACAAGGAAAACATTTGCATTTCATTATGAATTTTCTTGTTGTTTCCTCAAGTCAAGAAAACAGTTACACATACTACTTAAAAAGATGTTATCTTAGTGTTTTTTTTTTTTCTTTATTTTATTTTAATTTTTTGAGAACTAGAACAAACTTAGAAAAGTACATTATATTTAACTTTTAACATGTTAACGGTTCACTGATTTTAATTTAATTTTAATGTTGCATTTATTTTGAACATTATAGAGGAAAAGAAAAAAAAAAAAAAAAAAAAAGGAGATTGATTTACTTAAACCAAAGAAAAGGGAAATTGAATAATTAACTTACAATTCGTTTAATATTAAACTAGAGCAGAATTGTAAAATATAAATTTAACACAAAAGACAAAATAGTGTATCTGTTAAGGCTTAAAGGCAGTTTTATTGTATCATGAAACTAAATAAGGAAAATTACATTACTTTCAATTTTAGAATGAAAGGAAAGAAAATCTATTATTACATAATCATTAATATGCGAAAATGCCGTTGAAAGCATTCCCAGCCAAGTGTGCTAGAATCCATGTACAACAATATATTAAAAGAGCTAATGAAACTAGGTGAAGCGGAAGTGACACTGCTGGTATAGAGTCGAAATAATATGCAAGTGTTAAAGAAGAGCAATGAATGCAAGATTTAATTTAGAATTCTTAAAAACTTTTTATTTATCTTTGTTGTAGTAGTCGTTGATGTGCACAAATAAAATAGAAGAGAAAAGCAAATAAAACTTGGTAATGCAAATGGATTTAGTTAAGGACAATAATTACAATTAAAAAAAAAAAAAAAAAACAAAAAACAGCACAGTGTAGTATTATCTACACAAAGATATGTATGTATGTCTTAAAGGAAACGAAGCAAGTGACAAAAGGGAAGTAATCAAATATCGTAGTAATACAACTTTTTAATTTATTTAAATTTGTAACCAAAGTATAAAAGACATGTTTTGGATAAAATTTATTCAAATTAATTTTTCTAAATATAAAATAAAATAGAAAAATTTAAATGACTGACTTACTTTGAAAGTTGCTTACAAATGACATAATAGTTGCTTTAAATTGATGACTATATAACTTAATTTTATTGCTTTTGTTTCAAGTAGAAGACGACGCATTTGGTAGTGGTTCTACATCACAATTCCAGACTGGTAAACCACGACATACATAGGGCACTGTGTTATACAATTTGGGTTCGCAAACGCGCTGATGAACCCTGGCTAGTACTTTGCACAAACTACCCACATTATAATTGGGTGTGGTGGCCACAGATGGTGGTGAAGCCTTTTCGTTCGCAGGAGATGCTTTTTTGGCTATTGTTATAATATGCAAAGAAAAAAATGTACAAAATAAATTAAATACCAAAAACAAAAAAAATAATTGTCGTGCATTTGCTCCACTTACGTTTAATGATAAATTCCTTTGCCCAAGCCTTTTCATCAATTTCATTCCAGGGCAAAACATTTGCAGATTTGGGTGCAATCCAACGACTAAGTATTTCCGTGGCTATCTTATCCATGTTACAATCTAGGCCAGGCATTAATGTGCCAACTAAAGCAGGACTACACACATCACATATGGCATGCACCATTTGAATACAGATACAGTGAAAATAAAAATAAAATAATACAAAACAATACAACACATTGATTGGCCATTACAATTTCTCTGGTAGAGTTTAAATAAAGTTACAATTTCTATTGTTAGCTTTTCTTTTTCTCTTAACATACCACATGGCTGCCTGATAGTACAAATGTGGACCAACCAATTCACTATACAGGCCACTCGAATGCAAACGGGAGGAATCACAGCCGAATAAGAAAACCACACATTTCATTTGATGTTTGGTAATTTTACGTCCATTTATATACTGTAAACCAGAACCGTGACCAGCATAGCTGTAGGGAAATAAAGAAAAAGATTTCATCTTATTAGTTGTTTGCACATTTAAACAAACTGACACACACACACACAAGCTGAGTGTGTCCTCAATATTGAAATAAAAAAAGAAAAAATAAATAAAACGAAATTCATACACATAACAACTACGACTCATATACTTATTGAAAAGTTCATCTTGGGTTGGTCGTTGTTCTACTAACATTGCCCAATGCGGTGTCCAATACTCAAAAAAACTAACCATACGTGACTTCATTTTTGGTAAATTTTTATCTAGTTCAACAGCAATACAAAAATAAAACACATATTTTATAAACCAAGATAGTTAGTTAAATAATAGCATTTTTTATAATAATTATAGTTGTGGAATATTGTGATATTTCAAGGCACCAACCTGGATTAAGTAGACAGCCACCATTTGTTATGTTGGCACACAAGTAACCGAGTCGTATTTCAGATTTATAGAAATTATAAAGACGCCATAAGCACTGTATGGAATTTACACGGGTAAATTCCTGGTGTACATTGATTTCTTCCCAGAAAAAATGATCAAGGCGCTGTAGAAAGAAAATTATAATGTAATGGAATTTTGTTGATATTATTAGCAAATTAAAAATACTAAAGGTTGTTGTGTAATAAAAAGTAGGGCTTGCAATATCGATCGAAATCATTGATATTCCAATTCTCTTTTTTATACCCAAAACACCGAATTCATCCCAATACATTTATTTTTGTCCATAAAAATCACTATAAAAAGCAGTGTGTAGAAAATCCGTTTTCCGAAAAATGCAATTTTTCCCATTTCTAATTCTTGTACTTTATTTTTTAGTAGCGAATATAACCCAAATAATCATAATGTCTTAACCCATAAGGTCAATTTTAAATTGATTTAAATTAAATCTCGAAACAATCATATTTCAGAAGTTAGCTCTATATGGAATAGGGCTTCCAATCGGGAAATGCCGGGATTTTCGGGATTAGGCAAATCCCGAATCTCGGGATTTCTGATTTTTAATCCCGGGATTTTGGGGATCTCGATTTTTTTATATTTTGTATTATCAAAGTTGTATTATTTTTACATTTTTTATTAATAATTTGTATAAATATTTGTTTGTTGGTGTATTTTTTGAGAAAAAAAAAGTTTTTGATACACCCTGTTTGTTCAAAAATAAACAAAACATATGTATGTATATACCAAAACAAAAACTATACTAGCTTTCAATTGAGAAAACAATATGTACAATTTGTAAATAACAAAAAGTTTTGTTCAAAATATATCGATTAATTAAGTTGAAAGGATTTTTATTAAATTTTCCAATTTTTTTTTTTTATTGAAATTGTATTTTAAAATTGTCCAAATGTTTTCCTGTACACAATTTTTTAAAACACATTTGGAAATGGTGTCATTTTTATATCAATAATCAAATATTGATCAAAATAAGATTTTTATGTTTTTTTTGTTACGTTTTTATTACCTGTTCTTTATGAATTGTGATCAATTATTACTTTAAGTTTGTTTTTATTATATTTTTTACAAATAAAATAAAATGAAATATGAATATTTACTTGAAAATTAAGTTGTTTTTTATACAGTTTAAAAAGTATTTATATTTCGTATAAATAAAAAAAATAAGTCCCGAAAATTGTTCAAAAATCCCGTGAATCCCGGGATTTAAAATATCCCGAAAATCCCGGGATCCCGAAATCGGGATCCCGAAATATTTTCTTCAATCCCGAATCCCGGGATTCAAAAACACCAATCCCGATTGGAAGCCTAATATGGAATCTATAAATTACACTAAAACAGACAAGCCGAACACATGGCGTTCTAACATAATTCCGGTACGCTTTATCCAATGGTTCTAACCGTTTTTTTTTTTAGGTTAGCTCTTGTTTTCGAGATATACCGACGCACAACATATATTCGCGAAACTCAAAAACGGTTAAGTTTATTTAAATTACTAAAAAAAAACGAAATTCCGCAATAAAATATCCTTTAAGAGAGGTAAAACTTTTTTCTAATATGTGCAGTCATTTCATTAAAATTTCAAAATTTGTATTTTTTAAAAATTTATAAAAAAAAAATGCAGCTTGGCTTCTAAGCCATAAATGATTAAAATCTGTTGGCAACTTTTGATTTTATTCACAAAATTTCATAAAACGCAATATTTGTATTAAGAAGTGGGAATAAAGGGCAAGTATGTTTTGAGAATATGTTAGTGACAAAAAACTATTTGGGGTCGGTCATACATTTTATTACCCTAGGGGCGACTCCTGGGCATTTTTGGGACTTTTTCTTCAATATATTTCTAGTCTGCATTGAACATTTTGTATGGGAGCCCCCTTAAGGAATGGGGATAAGGGGTAGGTATGTTAGAAATTATGATTGAGATGAAAAATAAAGTCGGGTTGGTCATACATTTGACCCATCTTGGGGCATATTTAATAAACTAAACCGTATAATGGTATACCTCAAAAACCAGAGCTAATCTAAAAAAAAACAGCTAGCACCACTGGATTCAGCGTACCAAGGGGTCTACTCTCTATTGCGATGCGGAAACAATTTCGATGCGAAAACTAAATGCCAACTTGGTACTCTCTATCACTTTCGCAAAATTTTCTGAAAATGAAGCGATGGTGGCAATAAAAATTAAAGATGGCGCGGATTTACAGTAATGAAATGGCAAAGTGTGTTAAAAATATTTGAAATTGGAAAATTTAAATAAATTGAAGTGATGATTTACGAAAAGAAAAAAAATTAAAAGATGCGAAAGGCACATGCGCAAACGTATTGAAGAGTACCAATCGCTAGATTTGCTACAATTTTCTTTCGCATCGCAATAGAGAGTAGCCCCCCAGAATTAGGTTAAAACGACTAGTGCCCAGCTTGTCTAAAAAAAGTGTAAATTTCTAGCACAGTGTTATTAACCAATATTTATAAAAACAAACGTTAGTGTTAAAATTTGTTTAATAAGTCTCAAAGTAATTTTTAGAAGGCTGCCCATGGTAAATTTCTGACCATATACAGATAAATTGGACAAAATTTTACAACTATGTATATTTTTCTAAGGTTTTAGGTGTGTTTAGATTATATTCTACAGCGCACTATTTATGGGACCTGTGGATAATTATGAACCAATTTTCGTGTAATTTTGCAGTGTGATTTATAGTCCAACGAAACCACGAGATATCAAATTTAACTACTAAAGCGTTTTTTGTGACAGTTTTAGGCGTACTAAGTTGTTTTCCGAGGGTGGGCTTAATATGGGTTTCAAGGTAAATTACACACGGGAACAAAATTGAACTTTTCTCGTGTTTATTTGAAGTTCAATACAATTTTTTTCTAGTTTGGGGTCGCTGATTTCAAATCTAAACTCTCTTTTTCTTCATCAGCTCACATATTTAAGTTACATGCACTAGTCATATCTTTGACATTTGCCAAAAATTAAAAGTTCAAAAATCATAACTTTACTCTTTATTAAGCGATTTTCCAAAAAAAATCTAAGATTTTTTTAGCTTTGAAAACAATAACATAAAACAAAAATACAAATTGTTACTTTAATATAGAAAAGCCCTAACTAAAGTTTTCCTTACTTTACAGGAGAAGGAAAAAACTTAATAAAAATTATAGTCTTGTAGTCGCGATTTCTTTTAAACGCATTTTTTTATTAAATTCTTTAAGCAATTTAATAAAAAAAACTGCCTTTAAAAAAATATGGACTTCAAGACTATAATTTTTATCAAGTTTTTCCCTTCTCTTATAAATTAAGAACAACATTAGTTAGGGCTTTTCTATATTAAAGTAATATACTTATGGTGTTTTCTTTTCTACAAAAAATGTGACATTTTATTTACAAAAATGCAATTTGGTGTCTGTTTCTTAAAAATTTTACTCCCGAAATAGGTGAGTTTTTTAGAATAAAGCAAGCCACCCTTTACGGGATCAAAATTTTTAAGAAACATACACTAAATTGCATTTTTTTTAAATAAAATGTCACATTTTTTGTAGAAAAGAAAACACCATAAGTATATTAAAAATAACTTCCAAATACTTGCGTTTTCGATTTCCATCACACCCCTGATAGATCATAAAAATCGATGAACGCTTTTCGCTTTCATTCACAATTAAGTAAAGGTACCTGATTTTTAAGTGATGGAAAAAACGTCTATTAAAAAATTTTATTTTTATATGGAAATCGCGATTTTTATCAATTCCGTTTTCTCAGTAAATTGTTAATAAAATCAAAGGTTGTTCACCGATTACAATGAAATAAAGCTCATTTCATTCGAAATATGTTTAACTAAAAGCCCAACTATAATATGCTTCAGTTAGCTTAGCAAGTGAGCGAATACAAACATCAAAACATAATAAACTTAAGGAAACTCTTTGTTAAGTTTAATGAATCTGTCATTTGCTTGCACTTTCTTGGCTTTGGTTTTTTTAAAGCCTCTCAGCATTTTGTTAACTTTTGATAGAAACATAAGCAAGCTTAAGCATATTAAAGTTGGGCCTTAAATGTTTTTAAACCAAAACTGTAATTTTTGTCCCATTTTTATTTTTTTATGAATTTTGTGACGACAAGTTTTGTGGGACAAAACTCGGTCACACCCTGTTGGGCTTCTTAAGGTTTTTTTTTTCTTTGAATCAACTACACTTTGCCTCACACTGTGATCACTACCGTTGGTCGTAAAATTTTTGTAACACACTGTACCTAACGGGCAGGAATGTGAATGGTAAAATAACAACCAACAACAAACATACAATCGCGACAAACAAGTAAACAAATAACACTAACAACACACACAGCAAACAAGTAACAATAACAAAGCAAGCAGTTTTAAACATGTAAACAACAAGCAACAAAATATGAATAAGACAAGTAAAGAGACATAACAATAACAACTACGGGCACTGATTGTTGTTAGTGCAAAACATAATACTGATTTTAGTATAAAAGGAGCAACATAAACGTTGAAAGGATGACTTGTTATCCAGCCGAGCTCGAGAACACATCAGGTAAGAAATGGCAAAGTAGAATTCTAGTGAAACAACCCAGTAGACAATTCCACCGAGTGGTTTTCTAACACGGAGTGGAATTCTAGTAAAACAACCCAGTAGACAATTTCGCCGAGTGGTTTTCTAACACGGAGTGAAATTCTAGTAAATCAACCCAGTAAATAATTTCACCGAGTGGTTTTCTAACACGGAGTGAAATTCTAGTAAAACAACACAGTAGACAATTTCACCGAGTGGTTTTCTAACACGGAGTGAAATTCTAGTAAAACAACCCAGTAGACAATTTCACCGAGCGGTTCTCTAACACGGAGTGAAATTCTAGTAAAACAACCCAGTAAACAATTTCAACGAGTGGTTTTCTAACACGGAGTGAAATTCTAGTAGAACAACCCAGTAGACAATTTCACCGAGTGGTTCTCTAACACGGAGTGAAATTCTAGTAAAACAACCCAGTAGACAATTTCACCGAGTGTTTATCTAACACGGAGTGAAAATCTAGTAAACACAACCCAGTAGACAATTTCACCGCGTGGTTTTTCTAACACAGAGTGATATTCGGTAAACAAACAAAATACCCAGTAGACAAATTTCCCAGCGTGTTTTCCTAACACCAAACAAAATAACCAGTAGAGCGAGATTAAGTACAACCCGAAGAATCCCGTAGTGACAACCCCATAAGTGTTTTCTTCTCCAAAAGTTCCCCGTAACAAGCGGCACAACAAAGCTTCAAACACTGGAATTTATACCAGCTTAAGCAACCAAGTGTCAACAGCAACGAGGCAAGAGAGGACATACCACGGAAGGAGTGCTAAGGCGATAAAAGCGGAACACAACGCAACTTAATTATTTTCATAACTTGTAAATTATAATCCTAATAGTACTAATAAAATTATTGAATTTATTAAAAATTAAATAAAACTCAACACGTGTCATATTTTCTTGTAACGGACCTGGACAAGGCTGAGTATACCCCAAAATAAAGTCGTTACAATTTTTAAAAAACAAAAATTTTGTTAATAAGATTTAGTTTTAGTGCTAAATTCCCAATTCTTACTATTGATAAACTAAAATTTATTTTTGGTGGGATAAGCTATTCCTATGCGCATTTCAATGGTTGCTTTGGCCAGATCATCAGATAACTTCATCCAAAGATTTTAGAAAAGCTAAAGACATTATTCAAATAAAACTGGCTGGCTCCCACCAGCAATAAATTTCAGTTTATCAATACATAGTAAGAATTGGGAATTAAGCTCATTAAAACTATATCTTATTAAAAAAATTTTGACCTTTGAGAATTTTTTTTAACTAATGTAAGCACGGCTTGAAGATAATTGCCGGTGTTGTGAAACCCAAATAAATGCGTTACAACACTGAAACAATAATTTCGATTTGTTTAATATTGATTGAAAGAATTAGATATTAAATGGCTTTCGAATCGAGAAAGTACTCGATCACGACTGGCAGAATTAGGCCCCTGTTCTTTTCATTTGAGTCGTTCGAAAGTGAGCGTGATTTCAACTGACAGACATTGCTAAATTGACTTAGAATTACTCAAGGTTTAAGAATATATACATACATATATACCTCACAAAGTCTTAGATGAATTTAAAAAAGTTTCAAACGGAATGATAAACTTAAGCCTATTGTATACAGAATGTGAAAAACCACATGCGCATGTGGTTCTGACGTCATTAAAAAGCCATAATTGCAAGTGTGTTGTGAGCGAATGTGGCTTTTCACATTCCCTGTACTTAAGGCTTTATTATACCCTCCCTCATTCACTACTAGTGGTGGAGGGTATTAAAATATATTTAGTCGCTTTAGAGCTTTTTAGGTATTTGGCATCGATTTTTTAGAGCATATTTTTTTTATTTTATTCTTTTCAGCATTTTTTGCACATATTTTTTTATTTGTAGTGCATATGCCACCTTTTTGAAGCATATTTTGAAATTTTTTTAAATGCACAAATAACTCTGATATGAATTCTAATCTTATAACAAAATTTTATTCTGGTTGGTCCATTACTGCCCATCGAAAAATTTGTTTGCAAATATTGTGGCATGGCTTGACCGACTATACTTTTTTTACCTGGTAATTTTTATACAAATATTATAAAAGTGGTTTTAAGTTCATATTTTCGGTTTCCCTGTTTATAAGTAATATTCTAAAAATGTGGTAACAATATTGATAAAGGAAAACAAAATTAAAATAAACTATATACAAAGTAAATTCTACTTCGGTTTAACAGACTATATTATGATCTGAATGCCAGAGTTAAATACCCGCATTGAGTTAAGCAAACGGAACCCAATAATTTCATTTCGATTTATAATTTGCACTTGTTTCCTCCTTTGTATAGAGCAGAGATCAGCAATGAATCGTTTTTTCGCTACTCATACTGACTCATGCAATTGTAAGTATAAGTGCGTAGAAATCATTTCAACTTAACTACTCTGATTCACTCATACTCACAAGAGAAATATTTATGGGTGCGACGTCGACATTATACGCATACTCATAAATGACGTCAGCATGATTTATAATTTCAAGAAAATACTTACAATACTCACAATGATTCAAATCATTTAGCTCATCTATTTACCGTTTTAACACAACAGATAAAACACACAAGTTAATAAACAGCGCTGCCAGATAAATTTGCCGAAAAATCGTCCACTTCATACATGTAACTTTAGTAAACTTTAATTGCCAAATGGTCACTTTGCTATTTCGGGGACAAATATGGCAGCCTCGCATTTTGCTTCGCCTATACACATTGACTTGAGTAGATTCTAAATCAAACACAACAAATTTTGCTAAGTATGAGTACGATGAATAAAATGAAACTTTTGAGTGAATATGAGTTTGAATAACATTGGAATAAGTATGAGTGCATATAAAGCTATGGTCATGGTTTATGAGTCATAATTTAGCTCAACTCACTTTTTCACTACTCATTGCTGATCTCTGGTATAGAGGTTTGTCTTTGTATTGGAGATGCCATACCCACTTATCCCAAACCGTTAAATTTTTTTGCAGATGAATTTGTCATTATTACGGTGCACCTATTTACTTTTTACGAAAGCTGCCAGCCAGTTATAAAAAACGTTTAAGCTCGTTAGGTTTGGTTAAGTTTTTTAACAAATTTCTACTTCGGGCGATAAATCCGTCGAAGAAGAAAACGTTACCTCAAATATCTCAGTTCATCTAGTCAAGATACGCGCGACATTAGGGTAAAAAGAAACATCGTATTCTCTGCCAACGAAAATTTTACCTGAAAGAGTAGTTAATAACAAAAGTACCCGATAGAACATATTCGATGAATAGTGCAGTAAAGTTTAAATAGTAAAATTCAATATTTCGAAGAAATATACTCTAACAGCCGTATTCATAAAAAAAAGTTAGCCATAGTTTGTACACCACGTACAACGAGCTGCTAACTAGAATGGCGATTAAGCTTAGCAGCTTGTTGGCACAGAGTTAATTCATAACGAATTTTTCTCCATCTGCCAACTTTTAATAAATCAACTCTGAATTTTTATGATGCCACATTGTATTAATCAAAAATGCAACACGTTTTGCATTAATCATCGCTGAATTTGTCATTTTTATCTTTTTCCCTTCACACATAAAAATTTTAAAAAGTTTTTAAAATTAAAATAAATTAAGAAAAGACAGTAAATTAAAAAAAACAACAGTTATTTAAAAAAACCAACAAAATTGTTTGACATTAAACGGCTGTTTTTCACAAGTTGGCAGCTCGTTAACAGAGTTTAGCAAATCGTTAGCCAGAGTTTGGTTAGTGTATTATGAATAAACTTTTTGCTAACTTTATGCCAAATTTTCATTATGAATACGGCTGTAAGAATTCTGCGTCCATAAAGTATTTCATGTTGATATATACAGGCTTGTTACAGAAATCAATTTCAATAGAAAGTAAAAGTAATTTCTCCAAAAAAAGATAATTAATTTTGAAATAGCTAAAAAAAAAACGATGAAAAATTCAACAACAGAATCAAAGTCAGGCCGGGCGGTTACCACTTATTTCTATTCGAAAAAAATATTTGGTATTCAAACAATTTGTGATGTAAATTACGATTTTCGAACTCATTTGAAACGATAGCAGGGTTATATTTTTGAACAAATGGAAAATTTTATAAAAAGTTTTTGTTCTTTATAGAGAGCTGCTGCTTCGAAAGGAAACTTTTGTTTTTAATAGATTATGTAAATAAAACTTAGCTTATTCGAAAAAAATAATACGAAATACACGGTACAAAATGTTCGAACTCATATATTATTTCTTTCAAATCCAAATGCGCAGTAAGTCCCCCATCGATTTCCCAATACTAGACCGGTATTGCAAAACCTAATTTGTAGTAGGGGTATACGTAATTAAATTGCTATACAAATTTTTAAAAACTTACCTCATCAACAATTAAAATACAAGGATAATTATCACTTTTGTTTCCGTTGGCATTACCTAAAATAATATCAATAAATGATTTTTAATAAATATTCTGCAGAATGATATAAAAAAACAAGGTTTCAACTTTAATTTAAGCGTTTTTTAAGCAAAATTATTATTTTTGTTTTCTTAGGATTTTTATAGTTTACTCAATTTTTTTTTTTTAAATTGCGGTTTCCCATTATTTTTTGATGATTTTATGTAGAAGTTTTCAATCATGCTCTGATTTTCCATTTCTATTAAGCAGTGATGGAAAATTGAAAAATTTAGATGGTACTAACCATCAAGCAAAAGAGTACTTTTTTCAACATTTTGGTACTTTTTCAAACATATATTTTTTGGAAAATATATTTAAAATAAAAAAAATTAAACACATTTTTTTTATTAAAATATACCAACTAGCATATATACTTTTGATAAGAATAAATTTTGTCTAGCCAACGTTATCAACAGTCGGAGTTGAGGTTTTTGTACCGGAGTCGGAGTCGAAGTACACACAAAAAATTCATGAATCCGACTCCAAAATTTTTCGGCATACAAAATTTAGACAAATAATATTCTAATAATTTACAAAATGAAAATAAATCGAAATTGGCGAAGCAATATTTAAAATTTTGATTCGAAATTTTTACTGAAGACTTTTCTTAATGTATTTAACCATTTAAATGGTACTGCATTAAAAAAAAGTTTGAAGTCAAAAAGGACCAGTCTTATATACATTTAGCATTAAGGTAAGATTAGGAGTCGAAGCTGGAATTTCAGCGGTTGGAGTCGGAGTTAGTACTTTTTGTTGACGACTCCACAGCCCTGGTTGTCAATGTAAAAAAAATATCTACGCTAAAGTTCTAACCCTGCGGCCACACGGTCAAGTTGTTCTTGATAGTCTTTTACATATACTGCTTGCCAAAATTTACATATGTAAATTGAAAGCTGTGACGTAGGCTGCATTCAATTTTTGAGCAATTTACTTTCAAGATGTCATCAAGTAAATAATTTATAAAGATAAACGAAAAATTTGTTCACTAACCTTGAAATCAGCTGTTTTCTTGAACGTAAATTGAAACACTCACTGGCAAGAGAATTTTAAAGGCAAGTTCGTATCAATTTTTAAAAGTATGAGTGTATTGGTAAAAAAGTGTGAGTGTATTAAAACTTGATAGGCAAAACTTGATCGTGTAACCCTCAAGTAAGCAAATAAGCATAACAAGGTATTTTTGAAAGGAAAAAGTACTGAAAATAGTACCATAGTACAGAATTTTCCATCAGTTCTATTAAACTTTTTTTAAATTTATTGTAAATAAAGGTTCTCTAGTTAACTAAAATATTTTTTTTTAATTTTAAAGAAATAAAAAGGAATAATTAGACGGGTGGATTTTTATTAAGAAATTTAATGTTTGCTTAAAGGAACAAACATTACTTTAAGTTTTTGTAGGCGAAGGACATAAAACATAATTAAACATACACAAATGTTTGTTCCTTTCAAACAAAAATTTCATAAAAATCCATTAAACTTTAATTAATTTTTACGTATTGCTTCAACTTTTTAGATTTTAACGATTTGCAATTACATTCGCTACAACACAAGAGGTTTAATGAGCAACATGTCGTCACCTAGTAACTAGTAACTACGTCAGTTTGCATTTAAGGTGACGATGTGTTTTCTTATTCGATTTTTATTAATTTTTAATAAAAATTTTAATTTTGTGACCTTTTTAATATCGGGAAATATTTTCATTTTAATTTCTTCATATATTGCCTGTTTAGATAGATATCGATTACTTTTATTCAAATTTCAATAATAACAGCAATAAAATTATAGTGAACTCGCGAAAACGTGAACACTCAAAAGGGTGAACGTCTCAGAAACTTAAACCAATTTATTTTTACACAGGCTATTTTAAAACGTGAACAAAATCTGTAAACTCTTAAGCATGAACACATTTTTGTTTACTTTTTAAAATGTTTTTTGAATTGGGAAATCCCCGAATTGAGTTCACTTATTGGTTGGTGTTACAGTTCTTTTTTCTTAATTGCATCCATGTATGTATACGCTGACATATTAGCTGTTTTTTAACATCGCTACGATATTCGTGAAAGTGGAAAATGTCATTAAAAATCCCGAAAGTGTTATCTTTGAAAGATAAAGTAAATATTGAATTATTGCAAAAGGGTTATAGTATCAGTGGCTTGGTTAGAAAATATCGTGTTGCTAAATCAACAGTTTGTTCCATTAAGAGGCAAAAATAGGAAATAGAAGCCCTTATAAGGCTTTAATATGGGCTGAAAATGAGATGGCCGACCAAATTGAAATCAGTGTGTTAAGAAAACTTAAAGAAAAAGCTTTGTTAAAGATGATCAAACAAAAAACTTATAAAAAAAGATGACCCGTTTTTTTCCTGTGTATTTTTTCCCCTTATAAACATTCTTCAAACAAAAAAATATTTCTATTCGTTTTTGTTACTTTTATGTGTGTTGGTCTCATGTAGAAAGGCCCTAACTCACATAAATGCAACTTTCCAGGAGAAGGCAAGAACATAATAGAAACTGTATGTATTATAATGTAAAATGGCTTGTTCAATTGCTTGTTAAACTGATATTTTTGATGCTATTGTTTTAAATTTTTTTGACGAGGTGTATTTGCGGGAAATGTATTGGAATCACTAAAAAACTCAATTTCGAAAAAAATCGAGATAGGGCCTTTCTACATGAGACCGACGATATATTTTTTGTTATTAAAAATGAATAAAATATTCGTTTAAAATACATTCTTGTTTATCTATTTATTATACCCACACCACAATAGTGGAGAGGGTATTATGCATTTGTGCTGATGTGTGTAACGCCTTAAAATATTGGTCCTAGACCCACCTTAAAGTATACCGATCGTCTTAGAATCACTTTCTGAGTCGAACTAACGATGTCCGTCCGGCTGGCTGGCTGGCTGTCCATGTAACCTTGTGCGCAAAGTACAGGGCGCAATTTTGGAGATAATTTGATAAAATTTGGGTCATAGGTTCTTATTGGCACAAGGACCAAGCCTATTGAAAATGGGCCGAATCGTAGGACCGCGAGGGAAGATAGGGGGAAATTTCTTCCTCTCAGAAACTATCAAACCCATTTCAATGAAATTTAAAACATAGATAGAACCATATCTATATGGACACACAATGCATGCATTTTTTTAAAAAAATAGGACCACGAGGGGATATAGGGGCAATTTCTGCCTCTCAAACCGATTTTAATGAAATTTAAAACATAGATAGATCCATATCTATATGAACACATAAGCTATACAGTTTTTCAAAAATAGGACCACAAGGGGATGTAGGGGGCAATTTCTGCCTCTCACAAACTTTCAAACCGATTTTGGTGAAGTTTATAAGCATAAATAAATCTATATTTATATGGACACATAAGCATGATGTGCTTTTAAATACTGTGGTGTAGGGTATGGTCGGGCTCGACCGACTATACTTTCTTACTTGTTTTTAAATAGGGGTATTATTTTTTAAAACTTTGGCATTCGATAACGTGAACAAACTCGAAAACGTGAAACGCCATGGTAAAAATTAGTTCACGTTACCGCGAGTTCACTGTAATTTAAAAATTTTAAAAACGAACAAAATTATCGTTCGGCAAATAACTGACGGTTAATTTATAATTTTTTTTTCTCTCAGCCAAATTATGAATAAAAATTCCCCGGGCGTTTTTTTCCTTCTAATCATTTTTGCTATTTAAATTCAATTGTACAAATGGGAAAAGGAAAATACTCCCGAGGAATTTTTATTCATAATTGGGCTGTCTATGTATGCAATTTTAAAAATAAAAAATTTATTATCTTAGTGATTTTTTTCTCTGAACTTCTCTTAAGAAACTTTAAAATTTTCTGAATTAAGTTTTTGAAACGATTGACTTTTAGAAGTCGCGAGATTTTCTTAAGTTTCGTGATACACACTTATCAATTTTTTGAATAATTTTTGGCGCTTTTCTTCTTAGTTGAGAAAAAAAAAACAAAAATTATAAATACACTTACTCACCCTTTCCTGATTGCATATTTTTAAGCATGTCACTGGCCATTGCATGTTCATCGACACTAGTAGTGAGTACAGAACAAATATCCTCTATTTGCGCAACATCTAAAGAATCCACATTGGACGCAGCTAAAGATAGCAGCACTCTAGCCTCACTGTCCCACTTGTATAAATCACAAAATTCATCAACAGTAGTCCAACGTTGTCTTGCTAATTTTCTGGTAGACGCCAAATAGGGAATGCCAGTAAATAAAAATGTCCAGGGATAGAAAAAATCGCACAAGTCAGAACAAGCACTCTAATAAGGAACAAAATATAAAAGTTAGTGAATAAATAGTTAAGTGTGTAAATGCAATACTTACAGCAATAAAATTATTTAGTTCTTCTAATAGTGACCAATAAAACCTTTTTGCTTCCTTGGTATTGACTTCTTTGGGATCAATTTTGACGCACTGCTTAAAACGATTGACAATGCAGGCAAAACTTTCATAAAGTTTCTTTTGTTCCTCATTAGTGACACGTAAGCAAAGAGGAGTGCCATATTCTTGACTACGCGGATGTTTTATTAATGTCAGGTAAATGGCAGCATCACTTTCGTGGATTTTTGGAAATATCGAATAATGGTTTTCAGTTCTTGGGCCTTTACACAGTTGTATGATAGTCCACTCTAAGAAAATACTCGAATTTACGTACAAAGTTGTTATTAAACTATTTTCTTACCTTCAGGAAATTGTTTACAAATATCTACTAGTTTGCTTATGCCTTCCTGCGGACTGGTTATATCTTTAAGGAAATTGCAACTTTCTTGAGAACTAGAGCCATTCAAACATTCTTTTATCCCCTCTTTGGACATATTACTTAATGATTTACTCACATATTGTATTAAAGAATTGCTGTAATTTAAAATATTGTAACAAAAAAAAACCAAATTTTGAAAACAAATTTTTACTCGCTAAATTGGGAAATTTCCACAGCATTCATTTCAGCCATTAAAGTCTCAATTGGAGCTGATTCAGATTTTGTTGAATGGTTTTCACTTGTTTTTCCTGTCGTCTGACTGTAACGCTCTTGCGATGATTGATACAAGGAGTAAGTTTGATAAAATATGGAGGATGTTGTATTTCCATTACAGTATTCAGTTTCAGCCTGTTGCAGCAAAATTTCTTTTTGACACAAATGGTTGTGGCTTGGTTGGTTAAGTAAAAATAAAAATTTGTATAAAATTGCATATTTTTACCTTTTGTATTTGGGCCAATATTTGTAGATATGCCATCTTTTATTAAAAACTGCAATAATTGTTTATCCATTATTAAAAGAGAACAAACTTTATTAAATTAACATTGATTTAACATTTATTATTATTTCAATTTAAAATTCCAATTCAAAAGACGCGCAAAAACCAATGTGATAAGAGAACAAAAATAAAATTATTTGTTTAGAAAAAGATAATAAAACGAAATGAATAATAAATGCGCATGCAGCACCTTGTTTAACAAAAAACCACAGGGTGGACTACATACAAATAAATGTAGCCAGTGTTGAGCAAAGAAACTGTCTTATCTGCAAATTGATAACGGTAGTGCAGTGTGCCGGTAATGACATACCACATTCGGTTAATCGGTTTTTGGTGGTTTTCCACCAATTCACCTTAGTGTAGTGAGTTTCTTAAAAATTCAACTCAGCATCTAAAATTTTGTGAAAAATTATTTTAAGAACAAAAAACTAAAAAACATTTAGGGAGTGCAATTCACCAAAAAAATCAATAACCGTTGTTCGGTAAATCGATTAATTTTGGGCTTTTTTTTCTATTAACAAATAATTCGATTAATTAATGTCGATAAATCGATCAATCGACAATTTGTTTTTTCACAGTATTAGTGTTTTCTTTAATGTAAAAAAACAAGCCGGCACGTTTTAAATGCATTTTTATTGTTTATTAATTCTGTAACATTTCCTTTGAGCAATAATTTTTTAAAATAAAGTACAAATACTGAAACCAAAGATTTTGGGAATAATTTTTTTTTTTTAAGAATGTTTTGTACAGACTTTTACCACAATGATTCACATAAAGAAGGTTATTTTTTGAGACATATGAAAACAAGCTTCTACCAGACCTTAAGGCTAGTTTACACTATCACACAAGTCTTACGTATTCCATAATAATTTGTGGGATAGAAATCTAATGAGTTTTGTTGCGTGTTTGTCAAAAGATCGAATGTAACATTTAAGTTTGTAGTAAACATGCTTATGTTAAAATGCAACCCTGATCAAATGAAAAGTATTTTTGTTTTGAAAAATTTCAAAAAATAATGAAGTCGTTTGGGATGTGAAATTGTGTTTCGTAATAATTGTCATTTTCATGACACATTGCATTCACACTATCACACTTTCTCATATTACTTGAGTTTTTTACATGTATTAATACAAAGTATAATAGTGTAAACTAGCCTTAAAGGCTAGTATGATAATGCTTTGTGAGATAGAAATCTAATGAGTATGTTCCCTGCAAATAATAGGACCAGTCCAAGCACGCGTGTAAAGAGTAGTCCACAAGGGACCAGGACTAGTCCAAAACTAACCCAAATGTATGGAAAAAACCTGGTCTATTTAACATTACGATGTCCTAGGAGAGGACCATATAACCCACCTTTGGACCACTATGGAGTAGTTTTAAAACTACTCCATGGTATACACAAGAGGATTAGTTATGAAGTCGTTTAAAAACGAAAGCACGTCGTTAAAAAACGAAGACATGTCGTCTCACTACAAACACTTTTTAACAATGACATGGTCCATGCTTGCATTACATCGGACCAGTCCATGGAGTAGTCCATTTTATCAAAATGGATCAGGTGGTCCAATTGTATTTGCAGGGTTGCGACTCTCAAAAAATTTAATTTAACATAACAGTTTGCGTTCACAACATTACACAAAGTAGGGGAAACTGGGGCAGCTTCGGCACTTTTTTTTTTGAAGCCTTGAATCTAAGAATGTTTGCAACAGATTTAAAAATTGTATCGCTTGTTGTTGTCCTTGGATATTGAATAATAAAATATTAGTACAAAATTTTATGAATACTGAGTATTTGTTATTTATTTTTGAGAATTAGTAAAAAAAAAGTAATTTTCGCTGAATGTGCCCCACGCCGGGGTAGCTTCGGCATTTGATGGGGCACATTCGTCGACTATATTCTTAAAGGCAGTTGTTTATTAAAAACTCCATAAAAAATAAAATTAGATGCCAGTTATAAACGGATTAAGCATTTTTTATTAGATGGATACAGTTAATGAAGAATAAACACATTTCTTGGAATTAGTAACTTAAGTTTTATTTCGGCCCATAGAACTAGCGAAATATTACTATATCGACCAAGTTTGACTAGGCCGAATGTGCCCCGATAGAAAATGCCGAATCTACCCCGAAAGCACTATTTAGTAAATGTTTAGTAAATTAACACTATTTTTTTTTTTTTTTTTCTTTTATTCTTCAACAAAGATTTAGATTTAATGTATTTTTTAGGAAACTAGCACAATTATTAATGTTGGTTTGTAATTTTTGATAATTTAATTTAATAATTTTGAAATATTGATAATTTTCAAATGCAAATATTACAAAAACACTAATGGCGATTTCATTTTTGAGAAAAATATGTTACAGTATATACATGTAACATTTTCTAATGTTACCTATAACCACTGGAAGTGTTACATGCAGTGATGCCAACTTAGTGCTTTTGGCACTATTTATGGTGCTTTTTGATGACTCAAAACGCCAAAATTTTATCCATAGTGCCAAACTAAACAAAAGCACTAACTTGGTGCTCTTTCAATTTTTTTAGTGCTTTTTGCAATTTTCATTTTTTTCTACCACTTTTTACTACGATTATATAGAGGATGACTTAGTTGAACTTTGCTATTTGGGGTACAATTTTGAGAAGGCTTATAAAGATTTTAAGAATTCAAATGGTACAAAAGTGGTAAAAGAAAGTTACATTCGTTTAACCAAAAACTTTATATACGAGGTTAGAGCTGGGCTTCGTAGCAATTTGGAAATTTAACGAAACGTTGCACTTTTTAGCGTTGACAACGTATTTAGTAATCGTAAAAACGATGTATTTCGATAAACATTTTTTTGAGATGTAGACACTGTTTCAAAAATAGAATATGGATTGGAAAATATAAGGAATTGTTAAAAACATGCGGTCGGAAACCGTAAAAAAAAACAAAAAAAGAGCCTTATCTTGGTATATGCAAAGTGTTAAATAAATAAAAAAAAAGCTGACAGAAAATACTTTTATAACGAGCGTTGTGTAACTTCTAATTCTCTAGTACTATTGAAAAAAGGTTTGACTAAGTATCAGAATGCAAGCATACATGTTTTTTCTATTTTACAGCTTATGTGTGTTCTGTATTTAGAAGCGTACATATGTTAAAATTATAGATAATATCATAAGCCAATTGTTTTATTAAACTTTGTACGATTTTAATTTAGATTTATTTAAACGATAAAATATAAGGATGT
Source organism: Pollenia angustigena (assembly GCA_930367215.1). NCBI lineage: Eukaryota > Metazoa > Arthropoda > Insecta > Diptera > Polleniidae > Pollenia > Pollenia angustigena. Next base: position 231,488,704 of record OV884058.1, on the reverse strand, counting down.
TTATTAAAATATATGCTGTCATTAAGTTTTATGAACAATGGTCGGTCATTGCAAATTTTCGGTAATTGCAACAGACCAGATTTTTTCGAGTCAAGAAAATCGAGCACGCACTGTATTAATTAAAAAACTGTTTTATGGCCAATTTAAACTCCAAATGCTTTGGATGATATTATATTTAATGAAGATAATAATAATGCATTTAAAAATGTTTATATAAATTAGTTTTGTTGTAATTACTTGCTATGCAAGTCTTGAGTGTCACTTAGTTTTGTTGTCAATATAATTAAAACACAAATTAATCTCTGTTCATTTTCCGTTTATTTAAACAAATCAAAAATAATTAAATAACTTTATTTAAACAAATCCAAATATAACTATAATTACAATTACTTGCTATGCAAGTCTTGAGTGTCAGTGCTGAACTAACTTTTAATCTGAAACTATAAACTAAAGAACTCTACAACTTCTAGAGGAAGAAGAAGAAGCCACGGCAAAAATGCTTATCAGCATAAACGGACTCACATTTCATGTGAACGGAATTTGCAGGTAAGAAATGCAACGTAGCGTCTGCTATGAAAAAAAGGTATTTTATTCAGTTATTTTGGGACGCGCGTGCAGCGCTAATTTTGAAGAAGTGTTTATTGTTGCAATTTTTTTATTTTGCACAATAGCTTTTGTTGCTGTACTTTCGTACCTTAACTGTTCCCCCCTTTAAGCATCGGACGTCCTCGTCTGATCATATCTGCTAAGAATATTGTTGATTTCAACCTTACGTTGCCTTTTGGCGAGAACGTATGCAACGCATATTATTACAATAAGAACAAAAAGAGAGGCTGAGGTGTAAAAAGTTCCTCTTACTTTCAAATGAAGGTGTGATATATGGTCTAGGTTTTCAATATTTAAATCATGAAGGTATTGAAGTGATAAGATAGCGGTATGATCAGTTAAGTTAACAGTGTGAGCTATAGGAATTTCGGGGCTTTTAAAAGCAATTTTTCGGCAATTTTTGAATTCCGTTGAATTAACTTTTAAGGTATTGTCAAAAGTTATGAGGTATGTACCCGTTTGTAGGGTTTTTGTTACATTCTCGTAAATCACTTTGGAGGGTTGATTATTTATAATAACAATGCCATCGTCAATCTCTTTCAGAGGTGGCATATTATGCGCGGAATTTGTGTTACAAGTTGCCGTGTTATTATTTAATAAAGTGTCTAGGCATGAAGTATTTTCAAGGTTAAATGTTTTACAAAATGAAGTTGTAGATTTCTTTTTACAATCTTTTAACATGATATATTTGTAGCCACATTTTGCTACATCACTTACTTTAAATGACAAAATTTTATTATTATGAACGACTGGAAAAATTAATTTTTTATTACAAAATTTTATAATTTTTGGAAATTTTATCAAAAACGTAATAACATTTTCGGTCTGCAAAATCTTTAGTTTTGAATTTACAATTATCTCAGTAATGCTTACATTTAAATCTATTTCGGATTTTAAAACAAAACTTACTTCCGAGCTATCTAACAGAATGGGATTGATCATTTGGAGTTTCCCCAAGGTTATGGACAAAGCTAGGTTATCTAGTTCCCTAAGTACTGCTCTATTTCTTTCGCCTAACAAACTATAAAGGTATCCTGAATCGATTTCAGTAGCCTTAGTTTTACTTACAAGTGTGTTCACAGTCGTAGTTAATTTGTTTATTTGCGATTGCATATCGGTGTTTATGATTATCTGGGCATTACTTGCAGTAACTAATTCATCTTGTTTGCTACGCACTTCGGTAAAGTCATCGTAATCTGGCGTACCAGCTATGTATTTCAGCGCGGTTCCAAGAACGTTAATGCTACGTGCGTGCCTGTGGTGTATGCGCAGGGATTCTATTGTCTTCTCTATTTGGTCCACATCTGATTCTAGCAGTTTTCTCATGTGTGATTTTGGTAGTAGGTCCGTTAGATTTCTGGTCTCTTCTGCTATGGTAGTAAAGTTTGTCAAGTCCGTTACATGGGCCAACATTCCATAATTTTCATAGATTGCAACATTTCCGTCTGCTACAGGAATATAGTGTGAAGAAGTATAGTCCAGGATGGTGGCATAGCTAGCGAGTACAAAGACTGCAAATATTAGGATGCTGTAATGAGGAAACGAATGTTATCTTTATGCACTATTTTGTCATCAATTTTAAGAGTTGTGCCTAGATCTTGTTGGACAGTCTTTTCGACAAAAAGTTTGCTAATTTTATTCCCCAATCTCTTATTAACTTTCACAAAAACTTTATCTCCAGGATTATATGTTTTAGTTACTGTCTTTTTGTTATGATAATCAAGGTCTGATTTTTGTTTGGCAAGAATTTTCGCACGAATATTTTCTTTCAAGTTTTCTGGAATTGATTGAATTATATCTATGGGCTTATGGTTAGTAGTAGAATGGATTGTTCTATTGTATTTTGCAGTTGCCATTAAGACAAGCTCTGTAGAGTCATCTATTGCGTACTCTAGTTTTAGGCATCTTGCAATTTCCGCAAGTGTTCCGTGGAAACGCTCGACTTGGCCATTAGAGGTACTATGCATGGGTGGAGTTGCGTAAATGTTTGCTCCGAAGTTATTCTTTATTAACGATCTTATGGTTTGTGAAGTTAGTGACTTTTCGTTGTCGCAAACTATTGTTTCCGTGCCTTTGTAAAAGTTAAGTATCTCCAGAAGGGCTGGTTTAACGTCTACTATCGCTCGAGAGGGTATAGGTTTTACAATAGCGAACTTAGAAAATTTATCGAGACATGTTAAATAGAATTTCTTATCAGTATTGTAAATATCGACATGGAGGATCTCGCCTGGGAAGGAGGGTATGGGGGTCTCAGCGATCTCATGTTTTTTTGGATGTCTTTGATATTTCGCTAGCCGACAGATTTTGCAGTTTGCTGTAATTTCTTTTAACTTTTTAGCTATATCTGGGAAAAAATAATCCTGAAGAACTTGTTTCGTATTTTCTGAAACAGAACGGTGTGCCCTATTGTGTTCATTTGTTAAAATTTCAATTTGATCACTTGCATTAAAGATATCTGTAACAAATTTATTAGCGTACCTGAATTTTACAGAAGGGAAATTCGATATAAGAAGGTGTTGGATTTGAGCAAGGGTATGTAAATCACAATTAATCGCGTTCACTACTTCTGGGTTTATGCAGTCCTTAATAGTATTTAAAAGATCGTCAATTTCTTGATATGAAATGCGATGTCGAATGCGATTTTTAAAAAGAATTTTTGTTTCTTTATTTTGTTCTGAACCATGATTGATTAAAATCTGGTTTTTGAAACAGTTAATTGGGTTTTCGACCGCGGGAATAATTTCGGTGAGTGACATCTCACTTCCACAAGCTTGTAGTGAGCATGTAGATGTGGTATCCATTGTAATGTTAACAAATTGTCTGGAAAGGGCGTCTGCAACAATATTGTCTTTGCCGGGCTTGTAGAAAAATGTTGGCGAGTACTCTTCAATGAAAGCTCTCCAGCGCTTTAATTTAGAGTTTGGGTTTTTATCAGATATCGAAAAGGTTAGGGGTTGGTGGTCGGTGAAGATGTTTAAATTATTTACCCCGTAAAGATAGTGTCTAAGATTTTTTAAGGCCCATACGATAGCTAAAAGTTCGCGTTCGTTGGTTGCGTAGGTTTCTTCGGCGGGTGACAAGGTCCTTGAAATCATGGTAATTGGACGACCATTTTGAGAAAGAACGGCGCCAATAGCATGGGATGACGCATCAGTCGTAAGGTCAAAAGGTCTATCGAAATTTGGATAAAGGAGAAGTACATCTTCGGAAGAAAGGATATTCTTAATTTTTTTGAATGAGTGAATAGCATCAGCATCAAGGTCAATTTTAACTTGCTTCGAATGTTTTGTCCCCACATGACCATTTTCTCCACGTAAATATTTAGTCAGAGGTTTCGCTATAGCCGCATAGTCTTTAACGAATTTTCTATAATAACCGGCCAACCCTAGAAATGACCTTAAGCTCCTTAAGGTTGTTGGCGTTTCGTAGTTGACTATGGTTTCAATTTTCTTTGGACACGTTCTGATACCGTCGGTTGAAACGACAAAGCCCAAATACTCGACAGAGGTTTTAAAGAATTTGGACTTTTCTAAAGAAACTCTCATGTTAGCATGGTAAAGTTTTAGTAAGATGTTTTGGATGTCATCTATATGCTTCTGCTCAGAGTCAGAAAATATGATGATATCATCGATATAGACGTGACATGACTTTCCGATTTCATCACGTAAAACATCATCGATGGCACGCTGAAAAATGCTCGGGGCGTTTTTTAATCCAAATGGTAAACGACAGAACTCGTATTTACCATTATTCACGCTGAAAGCAGTTTTTTTCCGGTCGTGTTCGGCCAAGTTAATCTGGTGGAAGCCACTTTTTAAGTCCAAGGTTGTAAAGAACTTAGATTTGCCAAGATTTGAAAGTATAACAGACGGATCAGGTATAGGATATTTATCAGGGATAGTTTTTGAATTAAGTTTAGTGTAGTCGAACACGAGGCGTTTATTGGGCTTGCCCAATTCGTCTGTGCCTTTCTTGTCGACAACCCAAACAGGGCTGTTATAGGGAGATCGGGATGGCTTTATAATGCCATTTTTTAAAAGTTCCTTAACCTCTTTATTGACAAATTCTATCATCGAAATGGGGTAGGATTGGTATTTAGAATATATGGGCTCCTGATCTTTTGTTTTAATTGTTGCGGAAATTTTCGTGTTAAAGGGTAAGGCTTCATTCGGGTTAGCGAAAACACCAGCATTTTCGTTTATTATTTGAAAAAATTTCTTTTCTACATTTTTTGGGATAGAGACATTTTCTATTAAAGAATTCACTGCATCTAGCTTAAGATATTTCAATTTTTCTTCGCCGCCGTTATAATAAATCATGTCTTTTTCTGTGTTAATCACGCCCTTTATGCTTTTTATGAAGCTAAAACCTATGATACCGTCAAATAGAGACAGGTTCGGTAAAATAAAAAATGTTTCAGTATGATTTAGGACATTTACTAGTGTTTTGTTGTTGATTGTATCAGCACCATGAATGGATTTGACTAAAAATGGTTTTTTGACTTCTTTAATGTTTTTTAATCCGTTAATATTGGTGATATAACTTTTAGAGGCACCAGTGTCGATTAAAAGTTTAATGTTTTTGCCACCTATCATTCGCTCAATGTAGGGGAGAACGACCCTCCCTTAAAAAATTAATCTCATCTTCGAAAGGTGGATCAGAAAAAGTAGGGTTTTCATACGGCTCTTGGTTACCAGAGAAGTTTGGCTCATCGCCGTAGTCATGTGTTTCCAAGGTTTCGAGACCTTCGTTTTGCAACATCTCTTGGCCAAGGTGGTTAATCCTTTGGACCTTCTGAGGGACCTGTCTTTCGGATGTTAAACCTCGCTTTTGTGTTTGAAAACCCTGAAAGTTGTTTGTTCGCACCGTACGCATGCTTACATCAGTGTCCAGGGATTGGGATACTGGTTGAGAGTCACTAGCTTGTTGGCCTACAGGCTGAAAAGGATTTTGGGCGAAATTTCGGAAATTCGAATTTGCAACATTATGGCGTTGTGATTGGTTAGATGCCTGTTGAGGGCGATTTTGATAAAATGGAGTAGTTTGTTGACCGACAAAGTTTTGCGGAGGCTGAGAATAGTTATTTTGCTGACCGAAGGAGTTCTGTTTAACACGCTGTATGTTTTGTCCTAAGGCTGTGTGTGTTGAGGGACTCATTAAAGCCTTGTTTAAACCATTACTGTAAATGGCAGCAAAATGATAGCGGTTTTGATTTGCTTCTAGCTCTTGTGCTAGTGCCAGAGCTGATGGCAAGTCTGCAGGCTTGCACGAAAACAAGGTGTCACATAAGGGCTTCCTAACTCCCGAAACAAAGACACGCAAAGCCTGTTCACGGTATTTTTGGTTCAGTGACTGAATCAAATTGGCATCTCCTTCATTCGACATTATAATTTTGTTCACAATCGCGGTTAACTTACGCTCTACTTCGTCGTAAAATTGGATAATAGTTTTCTGTCCCTGCCTTAAAGTGGAGAGCTCTTGCTCTAACGTAAAGATGGATTTTTTATCCATGTAAGTAAAATCAAGCCGTGCTATAATAGCCTTAAAGTTAAGGACTGTGTTATAAGTGCTTAACGCAGCGTCTGCGTTACCCACGACTTTGTTTCTCAGAATAGCTACCGCCTGGTAGTACTTTGAGCTTCCTACATAAGGTTCAAATAATTTATGGGCTGTTGTGGCGGCCTGACGCCAAGAGACATATCTGGTGGGGTCGCCTTTAAATTCTGGGACAGATTTAATTATATCTAGAGTTTCCTCACACGTCCTATTGGGTACTATTTCTATTTCCTTATATGCTTCTACGGCAGAAGGTGGCTCTAAGGATTGGAGTCGCCTAGTAAGGTCGGCAATAGTTGCTTCAAAGCTTTCTTTTGTTCTTTGGACTGCTTGTTGGATAGCAGTGTCCAAGAGAACTTGCAAATTTTCAGAATTCATTTCCTCTTTGTTCTCAATTCTTTTTTCAGAAATTAATAGTGATTGTAGCCTAGCTAAAATAACGTCAAACTCTTCAGGATCTTCCTGTGGTCTTGACATGAACCCTAGGGAAAACCCAAAGATCAACTCAGAATTCTTTTCACGTAAATTTCACTTTAAATTGCAAAGGTAATAACTGTTACAATAATAAAAATAAAAAATTTTACGAAATTTCAAAAATTTAGATCCGATTTGTTTTTTTTAAAAAAAAAAATTTATAAAAAATAATAGATAGCAATCAATAGTAATAATAAAAAATAGAATTCTTACAAATAAATCATCACGGCTTTGGCTCCTTCTGGTTCTAAATGCAACTTTTCTGGCTGGAATGTAACTGCTCAAGACTCGGCTTCACTAAGGGTCCTTTGCAACTGCTCACGGCTTGGCTTTTCTAAGTTGTTGATTGATGGATTAGTTTTTGTTATATTTTTTGCTTTTTGGTGATGAATGCTTTTTATATTTTTAAGAATTGTATTAGGTTTTTAGCACCAGTATGGTAGTAATTTTTTAAATTTTCAATAAGCAATGTAATTTTTATTCACAAGTATGGTGAATGTCTTTGTTGTTTAAATTTTAATTTTTTCTTAAACACTGTTTTTTATTATAAAAAAGTTATTTTTCTTTTCACTTCAATGATGACTTAGTTTTTATCTGCTCACTGTATGGTGATTGTCTTTGTTGTTTAAATTTTAATTTTTTTAAACACTGTTTTTTATTATAAAAGGTTATTTTTCTTTTCACTTCAATGGTGACTTAGTTTTTATCTGCTCACTGTATGGTGATTGTCTTTGTTGTTTAAATTTTAATTTTTTTTAAACACTGTTTTTTTTATTATAAAAGGTTATTTTTCTTTTCACTTCAATGGTGACTGTTTTTTTTCCGTTGGGCGCCAATTAGTTTTGTTGTAATTACTTGCTATGCAAGTCTTGAGTGTCACTTAGTTTTGTTGTCAATATAATTAAAACACAAATTAATCTCTGTTCATTTTCCGTTTATTTAAACAAATCAAAAATAATTAAATAACTTTATTTAAACAAATCCAAATATAACTATAATTACAATTACTTGCTATGCAAGTCTTGAGTGTCAGTGCTGAACTAACTTTTAATCTGAAACTATAAACTAAAGAACTCTACAACTTCTAGAGGAAGAAGAAGAAGCCACGGCAAAAATGCTTATCAGCATAAACGGACTCACATTTCATGTGAACGGAATTTGCAGGTAAGAAATGCAACGTAGCGTCTGCTATGAAAAAAAGGTATTTTATTCAGTTATTTTGGGACGCGCGTGCAGCGCTAATTTTGAAGAAGTGTTTATTGTTGCAATTTTTTTATTTTGCACAATAGCTTTTGTTGCTGTACTTTCGTACCTTAACTTATACAAATGTAAATATATTTATTATGTAATCTTAAATGAAAATGGTCCCCATCAACGCCGTCGCCTTATTTTTAAATTTTGGATATATATAATATTCGGCACAGCCGAATGCAGCTTGCTTTGTGTTTAGTGGTTTTTTACGCTTTTTTTTCGCTCGAAATAGTGCTTTTTAGTGCTTTTTTTTTAAATTTTAAAGTGCTTTTTGCTCTTAAAAAGTTGGCATCACTGGTTACATGTTGTGTTTCAATAGAACACAATTAGCTGCTTTTATTTACAACTAGATATTACACTTTCATCATTAATGTACTTCATGAGTGATTTTTAAAACTATTTGAGCGGTTTCTGCACGCAATTATGGCTTGGAAACAAATATTGACATCACTAATGGCTTAAACAAATTTAATTGATTACAATAAAAATAGACTTTTTTTGATTTAGATGTGTATGTAAATACAGTGGTATCTCGGTTTAACGAATTATATATTGTCAGGCCCTTTCGTTATATCGGAAAATTCGTTAAATCCCGAAGTTTTTTTTAATACATTTTTATTAATAAAACAACAATATTTTAATAAAACAAAGTAAAGTCGTTTATTTCCATACATAACACAAACAAAAAATAAATACTTCATATCATTTTCAATTAAATGAGTACATATGTAGATATAAACGGCTGCACTAACTCTTTGTTAGAAGAGAGTTTCTCCCCACTTTGCTTCATTAAACGAATTCCATAGCGTTTTTTGAATCTACAGAACCAGCCATGGCTGGCTAAAATTTTTCAACGTACATTTTTTTGTGTAGATCTAGAGGGCTTTTGCTTTTAATATAGGACCAATAATAGGAATATTCCGAATTTAGTATTTTCCATATCGCTCAAAAGTTTCCGTTTTGATTTTATAATATTGCATAATGATGACTTAAGCAGCTGATATTTATTAGATAAAGGACTTAGTCGCAGGCCCTTTTCATAGTCGTTAAAAATTTTTAATTTTTCTTATAGAAATTAACGTTTTCTTTTGGGCATTTTGATGTCAACTTTACAAAAACTTCACAAAATTGAAGTAAAATTTGATACAGAAAACAAACATTTGTTTTGTAAGCAAAAGTAAAAAATTACTTTGTAACGTACAAATTTTTATTTTGGAGAGCAAGTATTTTCTTTGCTTTCTGTGTAAGAAAATAAAATACTTCTCTTAACTCGTTGTTTTCAGTTAAAACGCTTTAAAAATATGGTAAAAATTTATACAAAAACAAAAGAGAATGGATGCAAATATGTTTGCATTCAATCTAGTTTGCTTTTACAAATTTTTTTGTAAAAATTCGTTAAATAGAGTACAAAAATTTGCTGTTTGTTCGTAATATAAGGTACTCAATGGAAAAAATATGACCGTACGTTAAATCGCGAATTCGTTAAACTGAGTATACGTTAAACCGGGATACCACGTATATTATATATTATTTTAAAATAATTTTTTTATAAAATTATGAGGGGTATGAATTATGACAAAGAAAATAAAACATTGGTTGTACAAACAAAGTAGTGAGTACCAAAGTTGTAGAACAGGGCAGTATGAACACTTTAAGTAAAAGTAAGAGTAAAACATGTAACATGTTTTGCATGTTTTTTATCAACATATTTACAAAAGAACTTGAAAAACACACAAATGTAGAACATGTAACATTAATGCAACATATTTCTCAGAAAAGAAATCGCCATTAAACACGTGTAGCGATTTCAGTTGGTAAGCTAGAGATGACAAACTTTGCGGGAGTTATTTATTTTGATTTTTAATGCATTTAAATATGTCCTTTTTTGTTGGTGCTGCGTTGGTAAGCTACATTCGTTTCTAGTTTTTATGCATATGCTGGGTCCTTGAGCAATTTTTAGTCTATTTACCCATGTCCGACTGTTCAAAACACTTTCACTTTCGAAAAAAACTCAAAATAAAAGAACAATATATTCGTAAAACTGCTTTCGGCGGAGAAGCAGCTCGAGCGTCATTTGCATTATTTCTTAAGGCCCAAATACACTTGTCAAATGCTTGTCCAGCCGGCGAATTCATCGTGTACGTGTGCTTGACGTAATATTCGCCGTAATATCTAAATTTTTTGATTTTCCATCCAGCATCGTCGGTGTGACACATACAAACATATTTTCACAAATACTACCACAATGCTTGATGAGTATTTTGATCAATGTATTTGGGGCTTTAAAGCTAATCAGGCCGTCCTTGTTTGTCTGTCGTTGTTCGGGGTTCGACATTAACCTTGTGATTTTGTAGACATTTTGAAAATATAATTTCTATAATTGGTGGAATTCCACTTGAAGTATAATTGAACGACGCTAGTATATTCTAGCGGGAATTGGCGATGTCGTTATGTACTAATATGTACCGGCCAAATAAACTTAAATCGAAACAAACAAAAGAACAATATTGGTGTAAAATTCTTTCCACTTCTCCTAAGCATTTCTGAATTGAACTCCAACACAATTGGTTTAGTTGGAAACGAGTCAAAAAACCCAATGTGAAACATCGTGCCTTAAAAATTTATACACACTTTGATTAAAAAAAACTTATATAAATGCATGGCAGAATGCACCCTTAACATTTAATCTTCAAAAACACAGAATACATTAAATTTTGTTTAGATCGGTTCATAAACACACAACTTTAAATATAAACAAGTTAGAGTGCTATATTCGGCTGTGCCGAATCTTTGATACCCTCCACCGACAGTTCGAATGTTTAAGGAGTAATATCTGTATGATGTTATTATTATCTTAAACTGTGGCGATTTGTTATTAATTATGGATTTAGGCGACTAAACTGTTTTCCGGTAGTAGGGTTTATATGGGGCCTAGGGTAAATTATGGACCGATCTTCACGAAATTTCACATTCTTTTTCCCAGTTCTAGAAAACTTTGATGTACCAAATTTTGTTATGATAGCATTATTTTTTACGGATTTAGGCGTACTAAACTGTTTTCCGGGAGTAGGGTTTATATGGGGCCCAGGGTAAATTATGGACCGATCTTCACGAAATTACACAGTTTTATTTCTTGTCCTATAAAACTTTGATGTACCAAATTTTGTTATGATAGCATTATTTTTTACGGATTTAGGCGTACTAAACTGTTTTCCGGGTGTAAGGTTTATATGGGGCCCAGTGTAAGTTATGGACCGATCTTCACGAAATAACACAATTTTATTTCTTGTCCAATAAAACTTTGATGTACCAAATTTTGTTATGATAGCATTATTTTTTACGTTTTTAGGCGTACTAAGTTGTTTTCCGGGAGTAAAGTTTATATGTTGCCTATGGTAAATTATGAACCGATCTTCATGAAATTTCAAAGATTTATTTTTAGTTCTATAAAACTTTGATGTACCAAATTTTGTTATGATAGCATTATTTTTTACGTTTTTAGGCGTACTAAGCTGTTTTCCGGAAGTAGGTTTTATATGGGGCCTATGGTAAATTATGGACCGATCTTCACGAAACTTAACAGTTTAATTTCTAGTCCTATGTAACTGTGACTTGCCAAAATTTGTAATGATAGCATTGTTAGTTAGGGTTTTAGGCTTAATATACTGTTTTCCGGGAGTAGGGCTTATATGGGGCCTAGGGTAAATTATTGACGGATCTTCACGAAATTTCACAGCGTGATTTCCAGTTGAATAAAACGAATTGTTGCGAAATCTTATATCATTCTGTGCATTTTTCCACCATTTATGTTAGTTTTTGTAACAAAATTATCAATTTTTTTTTAGGTGGTGGTTCCACATTTTGATTCATAGCTCAGATCCTATTGAACCGATTTTGCTGAATTTCAATCCCAAACTGCTTAGGATAACTACAAGCAATTTGACACCAAGTTTGTTGATTTCTTTTGAGTTTTTCGAAAGTGAGCGTGTTTTCAACAGACGGACAGACGGACATGGCTAAATCGACTTAAAATTACTCAAGGACCCAGAATATATACACTTTATAGGGTCTGAGATGAATAGTAAAAAAGTTTCACACAGAATGACAAACTGAATATACCCTCTTCACAACTAATTGTGGTGGAGGGTATAAAAAATCAATAAAAAATTTTATTGTTTACTTTTTATTCACACTTTTTGTAAACAACTATTTTGACAACTCGGATATGTTACACTAAAAAAATGCCTGTTATTTTTGTTAGAGTTGTAATTGTTGTAGCGACGAGTTTACCTTGTTGAATTCGCCTTGGAAATCAATAATGCCTTTGTATGTGAGGTGCCAAGCCTACTCTCCAAGCCACCCCATTTTTTTTAGAGACATTTTTTTTGAAAACCCAGATTTTTGTACCCAATTTGGAAACTTTGTACCTTGCCGTTCTCCAGATTTGTATACAAAAAAAAGCAAACAACAACAAGGGATTTATACATATGTAAAATCAGAGGCAGTCATGTTTTTTGCTCATGCCTCGATCATTTGTTGAATGATCTGATTGCGTTTCAATAGCAAACTTTAACGAAAAATATCCATTTGGAGAATATTTTGAAAATAATATGGAAATTCAAAAAGTAAAAGTATGGAAATTTTGAACTTTTGGTACCTTCTGTAAAAATAAATTTTTTTTTTTCAAAATAAGGATGCAATTACATGACATAATTAATGGTTCTTTATAAATATAAATAGCATTCAACCTGCTACTTCGTTGGCGTCTCCCTTTCTTTCGAGGAAATATTTATATGCCAAAGTTAAGTTTTCTAGGTTTTATCAAAAAAGTACCAATATTTTTTATCTTATAGGTTCTATAATATTTTGCATTTCTAAGTTCGATATTATAAAAAATTCCAAGAATACCACACGTAGAACGGAAAAGTAAAATAAAGAAAACTAATTTCCCGTATTTCCCCTTTTTGATACTTTCTCCCCATTAAAGTATCAAAAATTTCAATATTGTAGTGGGAGCCTATAATTTAAAACGTATATTAGAGTGGGGCGATTTAGCTTTTATTTTAGAATCGATATTGTGTCAACGATTTTTCGATAGCTTTTGGCATGAAAATCATTTCGATTCACCCAAAATTTTTATAAATTTTATTTCTACGGGGTTTTTTAGTAGGTAATAAAAACAAATCGGCTGATTTATTTTTTTTAAATATTATCTTTCCAAAATCGATGGCGATAGCAATTAAAAAAAAAAAAAAATTCTTTCGCGTTAATTTTTAAGGTTTTTAGTAGGTATGTTTTAAAGAAATTCGCCGATTTAAAATTTTTTAAATATATTCTATCTAAGGTAAAATTGTATGCGAAAAACGATGGCGATATCGAAATATCGATGGCACAATATAGACAAATTTATGTCCTAACAAATTGGCCAACCCTAATATGTATGTCAATCAGAGCTGTAAATGGTTTCTCGGTAATTATTGCTAATTTTTTCATTGCATTCAAAATCGGTATATTGATTCTTTGATTAAAATTTTCAAGCATACAATAAATTTTCTGATTTTGAATGCAACCAATTATTTGAAATCAATTTATATAATAATTGATTGCAATCGATTTATTGCAATAAAGTCCAGTCATTGCAATCGAAATGAAATCAGAATCAAAATCAGAATCAAAATCAGAATCAAAATTTCTTTCAGCCTAGATTTCAGTGAATGGAGAAAAATGTTTTGTAAAAAAATTTGTACAATTAGGTACGATTTTCACCTCTTAAGCATTCGAATTTCGAAAAAGTACCAAAATACTGCCCGTTTACTTCCCAAAAGAGCCGAAATTTAAAAGAGTACCAGACACCTGTACGCTTATTTCTGTAATGAACAACGATACGTATTACATTTTTCTGGATTCTCTTTAAGTTAAGTTGATAAAAATGTGGAGACGGCATACCGTCTCCACAGAAGTGGCACATAGAAACTTTTCGATACTATCGATAGTATCGATAGTTTTTAAGCTAACTATCGAAACTATCGATTGGGCTGACTATCGATAGTTTTGCAGCTCTATTTGATGTACCAAATTTGGTTATGATAACCTTATATTTTACGTTTTTAGGCGTACTAAGCTGTTTTCCGGGAGTAGGGTTTATATGGGGCGCAGGGTAAATTATGAACTGATCTTCACGAAATTTCACAGTCTTATTTCCAGTCCTATACAACTTTTATGTACCAAATTTTGTTATGATAGCCTTATTTTTTACGTTTTTAAACTGTTTTCCGGGAGTAGGGTTTATATGGGGCCTAGAGTTAATTATGGCCCGATCTTCACGAAACTTCACAGTGTCATTTCCTGTCCTATTAAACTGTGACGAGCCAAATTTTGTTATGAAAGCATTATTAATTATGGTCTTAGGCTTACTAAACTGTTTTCCGGGAGTAGGGTTTATATGGGGCCTAGGGTAAATTATAGACCGATCTTCACGAAATTTCACAGTCTTATTTCTAGTCCTATAAAACTTTGATGTACCAAATTTTGTTATGATAGCCTTATTTTTTACGTTTTTTAACTGTTTTCCGGGAGTAATGTTTATATGGGGCCTAGAGTTAATTATGGCCCGATCTTCACGAAACTTCACAGTGTCATTTCCTGTCCCATTAAACTGTGACGAGCCAAATTTGTTATAATAGCATTATTAATGATGGTCTTAGGCGTACTAAACTGTTTTCCGTGAGTAGGGTTTATATGGGGCCTAGGGTAAATTATGGTCCGATCTTCACGAAACTTCACAGCGTCATTTCCTGTCCTATTAAACTGTGACTAGCCAAATTTTGTTATGATAGCATTATTAATTATGGTCTTAGGCTTACTAAACTGTTTTCCGGGAGTAGGTTTTATATGGGGCCTAGGGTAAATTACAAACCGATCTTCACGAAGGCTTACAACGTCATTTCCAGTCGAATAAAACGCAATTTTGCAAAATCTAATGTCATTCTGTGCATTATTCCACCATTTATGTTAGTTTTTGTAACAAAATTATAAATTGTTGTTTTTTGTAGATAATCGAAACAGGTCAACAAATAATATTGAACAAAATTATAAATTTTTTTAGGTGGTGGTTCCAGATTTTGATTCATAGCTCTGATCCTACTGAACCGATTATGCTGGATTTCAATCCCAAACTGCTTAGGATAACTACAAGCAGTGTTGCAAAATTGAAATTTCGAAATGGTACTAAACTTCAACTAAAAGAGTATTTTTCCCAAGAAATGGTACTTTTTGTAAAAAAAAATAAAACAATAATTTATGAAAATAAAAGGAACAAAAAATATTTGATTGGAATTCATTTATCTAAGTATTTAATAGCAAACACCCAGCGGTAAATATTGAAAGGACCGCAAGTGGCAGGCCTTTTTGAAGGCCTCTATACTCCTTTCTAAAAGATTCGCTTCGCATGATATCCTGCCTTCAGAAGTATGCCTTCTAGAAGGCATAAACTTCTTTTTAAAAGACCTTCTGAAATATTCAGTACACATTCGCTACTCCCTTCTTTGAGAAGGGAGAAAGGAAGGTGTTCAGTTTTATTTACTTTTTATTTTTAGTGACCTTCCTAACTCCCTTCTTTGGGAAGGGATCGAACTTGTTTTTAAAGGATGTGTGGAAGGCCTTGCGCCCAATAACAACCTGTGTAAAAAATAAATAAGTATGGAATGCGGCGAGAAGGGCTTGTGACTGCTAAATAAGGCCTTCTATTAGGCCTCTTTACTCATTCTAGTTACCGCTGGGCAGTATTAATAGGTACACATGTAAATAATATTTCTGTTATACATAAGTCTTATTAAAAAAAAACATAACCTTTAAAGCAAAACAACATTGTACATTATTGTCAACACATTTCACAGTATATTGCACTTCTTTTCTGAACCGCTTAAGGTACGTTTTTCCAGTGTTTTATAAAAAAAATATTTGAAATTGCTCTAATATTTATGGATAAGTAAATAAATTAAAAATTTTATTTTTGGCAACATAAATTTATATTTATGTATATTAGAGCGACTCACCAAAAAGTGCTCGATGTACCCTCCTAAAAATTGACCTTGTACTTTTTTAAGATGACATTTTAAATATTTCGGTTCCAGCTTTGACCTCTCGTGAGCTGGACCAGTTTTAAAAAGGGTCTATTTTTGAATGTTTTGTTAATTTGTGAATCTGTTCCCTTACCAACATATACAAATTGGGTATCGTAAGAAAGGATCCTCGACTTTTTTGCGGCATATTTTTTGATATGATGTACTTGGCAAAAGAAAAAAGTTTATACCCATATTGCCCTATAAAAAACGTGGGTAGAACTCACAGATCTTCTGACGATAGAAAGTGATGTTTCTTGAAACATGTAAAGATTAACCCGGGTTCAAATCCCAGCTCAGCCAAGGAACAACATAGGAAAAAGGAGGCAACATGTAATTTAAAATTTAAGTGATAATAACAGCAAAATTCGAACCACCAGTACTACTGGTTAAAGATTGATGTTTGACTGTTGGCTAACGGGCACCGCAGTGGTGCAGTGGGTAGAACTCAAAGATCTTCTGACGATAGAAAGTGGTGTTTCTTGAAACATGTAAAGATAAACCCGGGTTCAAATCCCAGCTCAGCCAAGGAAAAACAGAGGAAAAAGGAGGCAACATGTAATTTGAAATTTAAGTGATAATAACAGCAAATTTCGAACCACCAGTACTACTGGTTAAAGATTGATGTTTGACTGTTGGCTAACGGGCGCCGCAGTGGTGCAGTGGGTAGAACTCAAAGATCTTCTGACGATAGAAAGTGGTGTTTCTTAAAACATGTAAAGATTAACCCGGGTTCAAATCCCAGCTCAGCCAAGAAAAATTATCAATAAATTTAAATAAAAATTCCAAGTTGTAAAATTCCGTCCCTCAGTGAAAACAATTTAATGAAAATTAAATTTGATGAGCTCAAGCCTAAATAAAGAATATCAAAAAAATTAAAAATTAACAGTTCAACTAAAAATCAAAATTGTTCTTAATCAAGAAAGATATTTAATTTTGTAAATACTGGATGCAGACCTACATTAATACACTTTTAAAATAAATTAATCACTTTTGAAAATTCCGTTTCACTACGCAGATTTTTACATTTCACTACTGTCAGCCGAAGTTGACTTCTATTTTGCGTACGTTCGTGACCACACGTTTATAACTCTTTTTATGTTAACTTAAACTCGATTAAATCCATCTTTTGTACTAAACATAGAACTACCCAAATGCTATCGAATCGCAAAAAAAAATGTTAGGAAGAGTTTTGTTTTCTATATTATTTGTACATCAAAAGCGTACGAACGTACGTTCTTGACCCCAGGAAATGCCCATATGTGAAATGTCAGTAAACATTGGTTTCGTTCTTAATATTGGCTATATTTTTCCAAGAAATTTAAATATATTCAGTTCTGAAATGCTTTATCAATGAAAGATCCGCTAGAACAGGGAGTTGAGAATTGATATTATTATAGTTTTCTTTATCGTTTGTAAATAACATAAATAACAACAGTATTATGCTATTGGTTTTTCTGGAACAATTTTTTTCTGGAGTGAAGCTGATTATCACTTAAGGTTTTATTTTCAAAATAAAATTTAGTTCATATTGTCAAATAAATTGATTTCACAGTTTCTTTTACTTTATAAACCATTTCATTAACATTGCAAGTTTCTATAAATATGGTTTTCATTTGAATTTAAGTTTTCCACTAACATTTTATCCAATGCATCCCTTTTTAAAAATGTTCATGCCACTTGTATGAACAAATATCCCATTCTGGAAAGCAAAATATTAATCCTGGCGTCCACGCTTTGCATTTCAATATTAACGTCGTTAATTATATAAAACAAACAACATAAATTTAGCAACAAACACATGATGACCAAAGCCAAATATCCAAATTTTCACATCACAGGTAAAAAGCTCAAAGGATAACAAAGTATTAAAAACAACGCGGGGGTACTGCGGTATTTTTAATATGAAAAAGTACTGAAAAAAGTACCAAAGTACTGAATTTTTCAACACTGACTACAAGCAATTTGGCACCAAGTTTGTTCATTTCTTTTGAGTTCTTCGAAAGTGAGCGTGTTTTCAACAGACGGACATGGCTTAATCGACTTAGAATGACTAAAGGACCCATAATATATATATACTTTATGGGGTCTGAGATGAATAATAAAAAAGTTTCACATGGAATGACAAACTTAGTATACCCTCTTCACAACTAATTGTGGTGGAGGGTATAAAAATAAATGCTGGATTAAAAGAAATTTTTAGTTTTAAAACAAAGTAAATTTAATATTGGGGAAAAAGATACAAAATCGAATGATAAATTTGGTCAAAATTAAATAAACGACTTTAAAATCTCGATATTAATTTAAAAATATTCATCTCGTAGAGGTGATTCTTCGGAGTCTAGGCTCGAAAAAACCGTCAATTACAGCAGCTTCTTCATAGTAGTGATTTAATGATATTTTAGCTACTTAACTTTCTTTTTCTTTTATCTGTGTATATGTGAGTGAGTTGTGTGTGTAATATTTGCCGGTTGCAATAACATGCATTTATTATTTTTTCGCATTTCTTCATTAGCAAGCTTTTTCGCAACTTTCTAAAAAATCTGTGTCAAACTATCAAACATTTTGGCGTTAGGGAACCACACCCTCTAGATGCCCTAAAAAACTATGTCATTTACACACACACACACACACACAAACGATGCATACTAAACACACGCACACATTTACATACTTTTCACATCCATATTTTATAGTTCTATACAAACAACTTAAAAATGTAAGTTTATTTTTTGTGTAAGAAAACTGTGTGTAAAATTTGTGATTCTTTTTATTTACTAACTTTGTGTTTTTGATAAGCTCCAGAAGGAGCTTTTGATTTTTGACATTTGCAATAACGAGTGTATGTGTATGTGTTGGTGTAAGTGTTTGTGCATAAGGATGGCTGCGGATGCTAGCAAACTAAATGGCAGGCAAGTCTGACGAGTTGTGATGATGCACACACATGTTGTTTTTGTTTCTTTTTCTATTTCAACGTAAATGTGTACAAGTTATTTCAAATGCATTTAACAAACAC
The DNA here is from genome assembly GCA_930367215.1 of Pollenia angustigena. Lineage (NCBI taxonomy): Eukaryota > Metazoa > Arthropoda > Insecta > Diptera > Polleniidae > Pollenia > Pollenia angustigena. The sequence continues at coordinate 231,469,681 of OV884058.1, read as the reverse complement.
TACTCGCAAAAGTATGCCCCCATCCAAAACGCAACCTCTTACTTTTACACTCACACTTTTGTATGAAATTAACTGTTGTGGATAAATCTGTTGTATGTGTGTGCTTAAAGTTAATTGATAATGACGTACGTAAATTAATTATTATCTCTCCAGTTACTTAATAATTTTTTTAACAATACAGCAAGCACACACTTCCCTTATCTACACAGCCTGTGGTTTGGTTTCCTTTAAAATGTTTAGTGAAGGAACAGCAGCGAGCGTATCCACCTTCTAATGAACTTTAACTACTGATGGATGGATGCATTTTTGCTAAACAGGTGTGGCTGTTGAATTACTTCTTCCATTTGTTTGTTTTGTTTTGCTCGTGTATCTGTTTTTGTTCCTTTTATTTGTGGCCTTGTAAAAAGCGAAAGAATAATCAAGGAAGAAAGTAGGAAGAAGGAAAGGAAGGAGTAGCAAACAAGTGCACGATGACATGTAGATAAATCCTTCTTTTTTTTTGTTAAATGTATTTGTGTTTTCCTTTTAAAAGCGAATGCTTCTTTAACGATCCTGTCATTATTTCAACTGTACAGAAATGGAATATGAAGTAAAACAGTGCAATTAAATTGGGGAGCACTTTTATTTTTACTTTTACTACTCTAAAGGAGTGAACAACATTTTCTAAGTATTTTATTTTATTTGTTGCATTGTTTTATAAATAAATTAAAAAGCCGTAAAACACTGTTTTGTAACAAAAACTCTCTACACGCAAAGAAAAAAAAAAATTTAATATGGTCACCTTCAACAAAACATTTTTAAAAGAAAATTGTAAACACATATTCGGCCTTAAAAAAAACAAATAAGAGTGCTATATTCGGCTTTGCCGAATCTTATATACCCTTCACCATGGTGAGATAAGAACAAAAGGTTATATAAATAACGTTCTTAAGATATAAACAAATATTAATTGTGCCACGCCAACTTTTCGTGATGCCGAAGAATATGAAAAATCAAAAAATTTATATGTCCGTTTCCTCTTTTGCCAAAGTTGTTGTTTTAAATTCGTTTTTAGGACATAAAAAATTTAAATAGAAATAAAAAAACTTTCTGTTTTAAAAACTTGGACAATCCAGATACGAACTTGCAGGCTCACGAGTCTCAGGCGGTAACTTAGACAACTCGGCTACGAACGCTTTTACTGAAGAAGCGTTAAATTAACACATATTTAGTCTTCGAGTTTGTTTCTTTATGTGAGCCGCATATCATGAATAAACATAAATGTGTATGGGCTTGTATGCGTAAAATTAAAAACATTAAAAATTAGAGGCAGTCGTGGTTTTTGGTCCTATCTCAGCGATTTGTGCACCGATCTTGCTGAATTTCAATAGCAAGAAATGATGGACTATGTGACATAAATGTGAAACAACCATGTCTGGAGTCTTCGGAAAATACATATCAAACGTAAGACGGACAGACGGTCAGTCGGACAGACGGACATCATTAAATCAACTTCTCTCCTCACAAGGACCCAGACCCTATAAAGTATATATGTACTTTATAGGGTCTAAGATCAATATTGTAAAAATAACAAACGGAATGACAAACTTTTCACCTGTGGTGGAGGGTAAAATAAAACAGGCTTATAAAGGGTTTATAAAACGGATTTTGTACGAAACCTTGTTAACCTGTTTTATTTTTATACATAAGGCAAATTATGTTTAATTTAACCATATTATTGTCACCGACAATCATATCATGGTAAAATTAGTCCTCTATAAAGAAGCCACAGCCATATTATGGTTGCGTCTAAACATGTTATGGTTAAATGTAACAATAATTTGTTTTTAAATAAGCAATAGCTTATTCCTGTTTTCCAAGAGCAAAACAAAACAAGAGTTAAACATATTTTGGTTATTATTAACCATAACATGTTCGGAGGTTACCATAATATGGTTATGTCTTCTTGATGGAAGATTAATTTAATTATTTTATGGGTGTCGGTGACAATAATTTATTTTTTTATTTATTTATTTATTTCTTTCATTGATTTTCTAATACAACAAGACAAACATATCTTATAATTTACAGTATTAGAATTAGACAAGTTACATATACAAAAGATAACATGTGACAAATTCTTTAAAGGGATATATAAAAATAAGAAAAAATAAAAAGAAAATACTAATATTTTAAATACTTGTAAAGAGAAAAAAAAAAAAAAAAAATAATATATATATTAAATAATTAAAAATAAAACATATGTGTACATTATGTTGAAGGTTTTATTTAAGGTACTCAATAAGTAATCTCCTAAATTTTATTGCGTTGTCGGTGCACTGCAAATAACTAGGGAGTTGATTCCAGAGACGTATGCTCGAAATAAAGAATTGACATTCTGAAAAATGGGTGCGGTATCGCAATTGTATTAGATATCCCCCCCTTCTCGATCTTGCAAATCTTAAACGCTCATATAGATACACTGGTTCTTTTGTTACAATTATTTTGTGAAGAAAAATTAAACTTCTAAACTTTAAAATGTTTATAAAAGAAATGCCAGTAAGCCGGTGAGAATATGATGATATTCTATCAAACCTCCGTAGGCTATAAGTATATCGGACAATGTTATTGTAAGTTGTGTTGAGTTTCCTTACATCGAGGAAGTTACTGGCACCAAAAACTTCCGCTGCATATAATAGTGTTGGTAGAAGATATGCCTTAGCCAGACGAACTCTTATATTTAGTGGTGTTAAGTGCTGTGTTGGCCATAAAGCGCGCAGCATACCATATATTCTACCACAAGCCTGATTTATATGATCGGTCCAAGTTAAGGTGCTATTAAACGTCACTCCGAGATTTCTAGCTGTATTCACAATCTCAATTCTTGAGCCACCAATAACAACATTCACATCTGTCTCAACTCTTACACTTTTCTTGGATATAATTAAACATTTTGATTTACTCGGGTTGATTCTCAAACCGTTAGCTAATGCCCAGGAAAATATTTGATTCAAGTCAAAATTTATGTGATCTAACCCTGTTAGTAATACGTCCCTTGTACAACTATGGTATAACTGAACATCATCAGCATACATTTGAACACAAGAGTATCGCAATTGCTGCGGAAGATCATTAGCATACATTGAGTATAACAAGGGTCCAATAATTGATCCCTGTGGAACACCTCTATTTACTGTTAACGGACGAGAAGTTAATTCATTATTCACCACAGATTGACTTCTATCAGATAAATAGGACTGAATCAAACTAGCTGCAAGTGCCGAAAACCTAAAAAATTTCATCAGTTTCATGCAAAGAATGGAATGATGCACGCTGTCGAATGCCTTAGAATGATCCAATAGAACCAATATAGAAATTCTGCTGTTATCTAAATTGCCACGAATTTCTTCTACAACATCACTGAGTGCGGTAATGCAACCATGCTTTGGTCTGAAACCAGATTGGCGATCAGTAAACAGTCTGTTGTCATTCACGTGTTTATTTATTTGTTTATGTAATAAACGTTCAAAAACTTTACTGAAATATGCTAGAATAGCTATGGGACGATATTTGCTATTGGTTTTCGGTATTGGAACAATTTTTGCATACTTCCATATTGTTGGAAATATATTGGTCATAATAATGTTGTTAAAAATATGTGTTACGAAATGAACTATCCAAGGCAAAATGAGTTTTACAAATCTGGGGTCAATTTCATCTAAGCCTATGGAATTTGATTTAACAGCATAAAAAGCCTCAACTACTTCTAGTACATCAACACACTGAAAATTAAATTCAACCACAGAATCACCAAGAGGTAAGAGATTATCATAAAAATTCATCCGAATAGTGGGATGTTGATTAATGACAAAATTCTCATTCAACGAATTAACGTCGACATCAAATGACCGAATCGTCGATTTTCCAATACCAATTTCTCTTATATGCTTCCATGTTTTCTTGCTGTCTGTAGCAGCGTTAAATTTGTCGAAGTAGTATGAAGACTTGTTACTTTTTATTTTAGAGACAACCATTCTTCTGGTCAAGCGAAATTCACGAAAACATTCAGGTGTCCTGTATCGTTTCCACATTTTATAACAATTGTCACGTCGCTGTATAAGCAATTTAACCTCGTTCGTAAACCATGGCTTTGTATCCCTTCTGAGTTTGTTTCTACTAATTGGAACACTTTTGTTATACATGTAAATAATAGCGTCATTCAAAAATGTTACTTTGCTATCAACAGATGGTAAATAGTACATCTGCTCCCACTCAATATGTTCAAGATCATGTTTCAGAGACAAATAATTAATGTTATTGAAATCACGATAGCTAAATATTTTTTCCCGTTGCATAAACGCAAAGTTATAAGATATAAAAACAGCATCATGCCTCGAAAAAGCAGTCAAAGCTAATTGTTCATAATGTAATACACTATGTCTTTTACTTACAAAAAACAAATCCAGAAGCGTGGAAGAGGTAGATGTAAAATGTGTTGGCCGAGAAACGTTAACCGGAAAGAGATCAAAGACTGACATAGCAGTAGAAAGTTCGGTAGTGACTAGAATATTACTGTTAAAATCCCCTGCGATGACAACATCAGAATATGTTGCCGACAAGAGTTGTAGTTTGTCTAATAGTAAATGAAGTTTCCTGTACCTATCTGGCCTATAAACACATCCTAAAAGCATCCTATTACCCTGACAGCTTACCTCAGCAAAAATATATTCAATATCATTACTATCATTACACTTGCAAATAAATTTGCTCGAAACATTATTTTTAAGGTATATTGCAACACCACCACCATTTCCTAGTCTGTCTGACCGATAAAGACGATAACCCACCATTCCATACATGTTATCACCTATTTCAGCCTTAAACCACGTTTCCGATACACAGACGGCATCAACGCCAGAATTTTCAAAAATGTAACGGAATTCATCCATCTTTGGTAATAAGCTCTGAGCATTTATATGAAATATACTGAAACCCTTCTGTCGATTAGACAAAAGTCTGACCATGTTATAATTCCCATCTCTGGAATCAATTTGATTAAATAATGCATTCATTAATTAAACGACCTAATACAACGCTATAATTAAAAGGAGATTTTACATGTTTAAACAGGAAAGTTACAGATATATAAAAAGGTTTGTAATTGATAGTATAAAATAAAATTTTAAAATAATTATTCCCGAAAAAGGTTATTAAGATCCTCAATAAATTCCACCAAGAATGGGTCATCTGTATCAAATTTTTTGACATACACTAGACCGCGCAGGGTAAATGTTGATTTTATTTCTTTATTTTTTTTTTTTTTTTTAAGATAATATGTTAACCATTTTTTCGAATGTGCTTCTATGAATTGAATTTCAATGTTTAAAGCTGCGTTCACAATCAAAAAAACATTTTCACTTGGTGTTCATAATAGAGCAACAATTTCTTTTGTAACTAACCACATTTTGCATCAAGAAACCGTTTGCAAATTTTAGCCACAACAATATTATGCATTTATTTTTATTTTTGTAAACATTTTGTTAAAATTTTCATTCAAAACTAAATAAAATTATTTTAAACGTCAGAAACAATTTCATACAAATTGTTGCTGAAGTTCTAGTTGACTAAAAAAAATTTAAGTTACATTTTTGTTCTGAAAATGAAAGGAAAATATATGAAATACTTTGGGAAGAGAAAAGATAGAAGACAAAACTAAATTGTTTTTTTGATTGTGAACGTAGCTTAAAGCTTTTAAAAATAGTCTTATTTTCTTAATATTTTACATACTTTTTGCTTAAGCCAAACTTTGGTTTATATTGAAGCTTAGATATGTTCTTATTCTTAGAATGACTGTATACAGTACCATAGCACATTCGAAAAAATGGTTTATAAATTTAAAATAACTAGATGACCAGTGCGAATATTTCGCACCGTTAGTTGTCATTTTTGTAACATAAAATGAAAATAATTAATATAAATTTTAGTAACTTCAATACATTTTAAAATATAATTTTTATCAATGAAAATATTAATTTTTCAATTTCTAATTATTTTTCGTCATTAGTGTTAGAAATAAGCTTTAAAATGAGATATCATTCATTAAATTTGATGCGGTGGTATGGGAGATATTTGCAACCGACAAAAAAAAGTGCTTTAGAAATAATATATGTATATGATTGATGTTAAAGAAATAATCCTAAAGATAATATAATCAGTTTTTGCGGTTATTTTATTTGGTTTTTGATCCAATTTTTTTCTTAATATTTCAAACCAGTGTTCGAAAATAAACAGTACATTATTTAGCGGTCGGCTCACACACCGAAGAACGATATCTATTTTTTTAGTGTTTGTGTAAACATACACAAACCTTAATACCGTTCGTAACTATTATCAAGAAAAAACGTTAAAAAACAGAACAATTGTAGTGATACTGTAGAAAAACATTATATTTTAATGTTCTATAATGTTTTTTTCGTGTGTGTATTTTGTTTTTGTAAAAAATGTTTGGTTTTTTTTTATCAGCAAAAAGCGACGAACATTAACGAGCCGAACCGAACACATTGAAGTTCGTGGATTTTCAAAAAAAACCGAACGGAATTTAATGTTTTCATCATTTGTTGAGTATGATGAAAACAGCATTATTTTTGTGTTCGAAAGATGACAAACAGGGAAACGTTATTTTTTTTAATGAATTTCTACACAAAAACTATTAGCGTTTGTTTTTTCCACAAATCTACCGAACCGAACATTAAAGAACGATATTTAGTGTTTATTTTCGAACACTGTTTTAATCAGTGTTTGAAAAAAAATACTAAATATCGCTGCTTAGTGTTCGGTTTGGTAGATTTGTAGAAAACACAAACGCTAATAGTGTTTGCGTAGAAAATCATTTAAAAAATAACGTTACCCTGTTTGTCAGCTTTCGAACACAAAAATAATGCTGTTTTCATCATACTCAACAAATGATGAAAACATTAAATTCCGTTCGGTTTTTTTTGAAAATCCACGAACTTCAATGTGTTCGTTTGAGAATTGTGTTTGATGTCAAATTATAAAGTCTTTTCATATCAAAGGTTTGACTTCGTGTTTGTTGGGTTATGTAATTTACTAAATTTTTATTAAGTTTCTAACAATTACAGCAACTGTAATTGTAGCTCAAGCATTAAGCATTTGTTTGAATTGTTTATAACATATGCGGAATGAAATGTGGACTGATTTTCAACCATCAGTGAAAAAATAAAACAGACTGTAATATAAAAACAAAATATGGAAAAAGTATCGGCACTATCCCTATATACATTTGGCTACAGATCAGTTTATTAAATTGATAATAAGTAGAAAAAATATCATAAAACGAATTAGAAGGTCGTAAGTTGGCTTGTAAATTTTGTGAAAATAATCCTCATTAAAGAACATTTGAATTTTTTCGTCACTTTTCTGAAAGCCAAATTGAAAAAACTTTTCTTTTTTTTATAAGACAGTAAAAGCTTTCGAAAGTAAAAAACCGTTTTATAGAAAACGACGATCCGGTAAAAAGTTGTGATACAATGCAACCAAACCAGAGCTATGTTGAAGGTAGAAATTGCCGGATATACTTCAAAATCTTACCATGCGTTTGCAAGTAAATGAAGAGTTAAAAATGAGAAGTACGTAGCACATATCAGAGTAGTCAAATAAGCAAAGAACACCGTTCCAGCAGTCTCAGAAAAGAGTCAGTTATCATCAAACATCTAATACGGGCCTTTTTTTTGCTGCAGGCTGGCCATGAATCGTATCATGGATGATGGGAGCTTCTTTACAATGAATTCTTTACATGAATGGACACCATTTCAAACTTTTAAGGCGAATTTGAAAAACAATTTCTATAAATAGGGATAGGAACCAAGAAACCTAGACTGTTTTATCACTCAAATAAAATGGCTAATTTAACTATTTATTGGCGTTTTTATACCCTTGGCTTTCCTGCTGGTCTTGTTTTTATACCCTTCACCACAGGTGAAAAAGGTTATATATAAGTTTGTCATTCGGTTTGTAATTTCTACAATATTGATCTTAGGCCCTATAAAGTATATATATTCTGGGTCCTTATGAGAAGAGAAGTTGACTTAACGATATTCGTCCGTCCATCTGTCCGTCTTACGTTTGATATGTGTTTTCCGGAGACTCCAGAGATGATAGCGGCTAGGTTGTTTTACATTTATGTCACATATAGTCCACCATTTCTTGCTATTGAAATTCAGCCAGATCGGTCCAACAATGGATGAGATATTACCAAAAAACCACGACTGCCTCTAATTTTTCCAAAAAATCCCTTGTGGTTGTTGTATTTTTATTACTTTTTTCTGTTTATCTGGAGAACGGGAAGAGCCAACGTTTTCAAATTAGGTACAAACATTTAGGTTATAAATACACACCATCCCACAAAATGTGGCGGGATTGGAGAAGTGAGCGTGGTAATTCCCATACAAAAAGTATTAAACATTGTTTAAAAACCTGAATTTTTTGACTGTAATATGACCAATGGTTACGCCTTATACATCAAGATCGGAAATTTTTAGTAGAAAATATTTTCTGAAAACTCCGTTCAGATACCAAAAAGTTATGACCAAAATATTTAGAATCTAAATTTTAATATTTTACATATGGAACTAAAAACGAAAAGCCATATAAAGCAGTTATGCTCGGGTTCGATAAATTTTATCCACTCATAATCAAAAAGAAACTAACTGATATGAAATTGTCATGTCTAGATGTAAAACTGGTAACCAAATCAAACGGCCCTAATAATGAACAGGCTATATACATTGTGTATTTTAAAAAAAGTCTATTACTATTAAAGAACTTAGACAAAACTACTCCGTGATCGACTATGTTAAAGTTAAATGGGATTTTCAAAGAAAAAGAACATCAAACTTAACCCAATGCCATAATTGTCAAATGCTAGGTCATGGTTCAAGCCGTTGCAAAGTAAAAACTTTTTGTGCAAAGTGTGCTGGTAATCACAAAACTGCTGAGTGTAACTCTGAAATTATCAAGTGTGCACACTGTCAGGGTCCACATAAATCTTTTTCTTTAGATTGTCCAAGCAGGCAACAATGCCAACAAATAAGGCAACGATCTCAGCCTAGGGTTTTTAGACCAAGGCAACAACAAAATAATTTTCAAAATAACAGTCGCTACAGTACAAATTATACCAATGATTTACCAAATAGTCTAAATCAAGCTACTGCAAATACAAGCCCCGGATGGAACCACCAAACTAACAACAATAACGCCAACAACAACAATGGTAACAATAACCTCAATAATTTATTTTCTGTAGAAGAAATAAAAAGCCTTACTTTTGAGTTTATTTCCAAATTGAAAAATTGTAAGTGTAAAGCCGATCAATTTGAAGTGATTACAAAACTCGCTTGTAAATTTTTATATGAGTAGATTCATAAATATAATATCATGGAATGCTAGAGGCATTTAAAACAAGAAAGACGAACTTTTTAATTTTCTACTAAGTAGAAATATCCATATTTGTCTCATTTCCGAAACAATGTTAAATAAAAATATTTCAATAAAACACACAGAGTTTTATTGTTACAGAAATGATAGGGAACAAGGCACTTTTTTTATTGAAAATATTGGCGTCAAAGTGCGAACTTCAAATGGATCCTACATAAATATATTTTCCTGATATTTTCCTGGTGGATCCCCTGGAAGAGACAACGTAAAAAAAGTGCAGTTTAAGGCTGATCTCCGAAAACTTTACAATAATCATGATAATTTTATTCTTGGTGGCGATTTTAACTGCAGACATAGTCTTTGGGGATGTCAACGAGCAAATTGTTGGGGAAATCTATTGTACGAAAAATTAGATTCCGAAAGCTTTCAAATAATTTACCCAAGTGATCATACATATATTCCATCAGACCCAAGAAGACAATCATCTACCCTGGACTTCTTTTTAACCGATTTAGCAAACAGTCTTACGCCAGTTTCCGTCATCAATGATCTCGGTTCCGACCACCTTCCTATTCATGTTTCCCTTAATAGTGAATTCAGATCTGTACAAAAAACATTTTATGACTTTAAGAAAGCAAATTGGTCACGATACTCTCTATTTATCAACAGAAATTTAACAGTTTCAGATGAAAGCGACTACTACAATCATGAGCAAGTCGATTCTATGATAGAAACCCTTAGTAACACAATATCAAACGCTGTTAACTATAGTGTTCCAAAGAAAATTTTTACAGCCAAAACTCAACCACTTCCAATGTACATACATTAAACATTTAATACAAATAAGGAATGAAATGAAGCTCTGCTCCAAAGAGCAAACTCCTTGCCAGTACACATTGATATTCGTAAACGGAAGTGGACGTGGATAGGCCACATATTGCGAAGACCACAAACAGAAATTGCCAGAACAGCCCTCGACTGGAACCCCCAAGGACAACGCCGCCAAGGTAGGCCCCGTAACACCTGGGTTCGTTGCCTTAAACAAGAATGTTTACTTGCTCGAGTATCCTGGAATCAAACAAAAACAATTGCCAGAGATAGAATCAGATGGAGAGAATTTGTTGACGCCCTATGTTCACACTGAACTTTATTTAAGTATTTATGGTGTTCAGAAATGTAATTCTATTTATATTTAGATAAATAAAGGACATATATATATATATATATATATATATATATATATATATATATATATATATATACAAATAAGGAATGTGTATAGAAGGAACTGGAAACGGTTTAGAGACATAGATGATCATTTTCAAATGAAAATGTTTAATTTTCGGATTTCGGAAGAAATTCAAAAATTTAAAAATAATTCTTGGAATAAAAAATTATCTACACTAGACAAAGGTTCAACACCAATCTGGAACATATCAAAAATTCTAAAAAAGATATCTTCAAACATTCCAATTTTAAAATACAATAATACAAGATACAACACACAGCAACACGCAAAGAAAAAACATGGTTGATACAATCAGAATCGCAAACTATCATTAATGTTTGTGATTATGATTGTGTCAAACACGTCTTAAGTAACAATATATGTTCAGAAAAAAAACGCAAACGATTATTCAAACCATGTTTCTATATTTCCTAACACCATGCAACATGTCTATTTTAACATGTTATATGGTTGTCACAATAAAACCAATAAAATGTTTAATATCAAGAATATATTTTTTATTAAAAACACATATATAATTCAAATACATATAAAGTATATACTTATATTAAAAAAAAAATTAAATACATAAATTTAGCACTTGTAAAAATAAAGTAAAGACAAACTTACTTTTTTTCTATTAAAAAATCCACTATTTTAATACACTCTGAAACAGCAATTGAAATAATTTCCAAGACGGCTTTAATGTTGTAGGTTTTCTTGGCTGTTAGAAAGGCAACGTTATTGCATATTTATACTTGATAATAATTTTATATTAATAACTTACCTGTTTCAATAAACTAATTTATTTTTTAAGTTTTGCATCGCAGCATGGCCTTTTTCTCCCGAAAAACTTCTTAGTTATTTTGTAATCATCCATGTTTGCCGATTAACTGATGCTCGCGGACGGAAGAAATTTTGTTTCTTTATGAACACACACTGTTGGTTCTAACAATAAATGTTTGTTCATTTAGATAATGTTTTTTAAAGCAAACAAACATTATGGTATTAAACATACCTTTTGTGTGCAACTAGTATTATGATTTTAAATGTATAGTTGAAAATATATTTATTATAGCAGCAAACATTTCCCATAATTTAATATGTTTAGCTAGATCAGAGTAACTTTTTAGGTGTAAAACACCATAAAATATGATTATAGTGATTTTAAAAATGTTAAGGACAAAAAATATTTTTTCAAATTATATTAGGACTATAAAAAAATTATTAGGGTAAACATATAAGGCAAATATGAATAAAAATGGTCGTAGTGACCACTCAGTAATCATGTTTTTTCTCTGCGTGAAGAGAAGTGCGAAATACTATCTCAAACATTTCGTCTAAATCACACAATTTCTGAAAATCTTAGTGATCTGATAACTATCACAGATGTAAATAACGCTCTTAGTAATCGATATGCATTTCAGTCACAGCATCTTTTTTAAAAACACAAATAACGGTTATTTTGGAATATCTCGAAAACATTTCTACTTTTGACAATTCTGACTTCATATTCGGATTCAGCGGGCAATTTTACATAAAGATTAGGTGTCAAATTCATTTGGTCAAAAAATTGTCACGTAGTGTTATTAATTATTGTTTAAAGCTACAATATTTTCCTAAAACATGGAAGCACTCAAAAATTGTTCCAATACGGAAGCCAAGTAAACCACCTGGCTGCCCTCTTTCTTAGAGACCCATAAGTCTTCTGTCATCGTTAAGCAAGATACTTGAGAAAGTAATTAAGGAAAAAATCTTAAATTTTATTGATGCTGAACGAATATTACCGTCTCAACAATTTGGGTTCCGAAAGGAACATAATACAGTTCAACCATTAGTTAGAATAAGAAACTTACTGACATCAAACTTTAATACCGGGAAATCCACTGGTATGATTTTATTGGACATAAAAGCAGCTTTTGATTCTGTGTGGCATAATGGTTTTATTTACAAAATGATAAAATTAAATTTCCCAGTACATATTTTAAAAATAATACACAGCTTTCTTTCAGAACGATTTTTTAATGTTTATATTGGATCCAGCTACTCCACTCAAAAAGAAATAACTGCTGGAAAATTTTAGTAAATCCAGAAAAAACTCAAGCAATGTACTTTTCCCGTAGACATAAACAATGTTTTCTTCCTCAACAACCTATAACTTTCAACCAGAGACTTATAGACTGGGAGAATAAGGTCAAATATTTAGGGTCATATTGGATCCTAAACTCAAACTTAAAGACCATATTCCCTATATAATCGACAAAATTCATAAGGTAACAAGATTGCTATGATTAATGGATAATAAACCGAAATTCTAAACTTAATATTGAAAACAAGAGCTAATATTGAAAGCTGTTTTTCATGCCATAATGTTTTACGCTGCTCCAGTTTGGTCCACATCAGCTCAGTGTCATACAAAGAAACTGCAGATAACGCAAAACAAATTATTAAAGATGATACACAATTTGCCTTGGCATCACTCCACTCGACGTCTTCACACTCTAGCAAACGTTGAACTAGTAAATAACAAAATCCAAAGGCTTACATTAAACTTTAATACTAGATGTCTCAATTCGGAATTTGTTCATATCAATGAGCTAGGCTCAACCTAATTTTACCTCTAAACTTTAATTTTAATTTTAAATGTTCATAAAGGTTTTTTTGAAAATGTTTACCTTTTATCTTATATTAGCTGAAACCAAAAGCATTATAATAATTTGTTATTTATATTTAACCCATTAAGGCCCGAGCCATGATCCCATTGAGTTATAATGATGAAACTTTTAAAATTTTATTGTTAATACCTAAATATGAAAGAAAACAAATTTTGAGCAAATCGGATACGTGGGAGCCCAGATAACCCCCGTTGCGAGAACGCAACGTTGGGCCTTAACGATATAAAAATTAAGCGCATTTGCAAACATTTTAAATTAAAATTTTTTATTCACGTCTGAAGAAAAAAAAAAAAAAATTAAAAAAGATATTCATAAACATTTCATTTTTAATTCAATTATGATATGCTCCAAAGCACTTTGGGTGCACTGCTACGTCACATTTCTCACGTTTGTAATTGATTGGTCCATAATTTACCATAGGCCCCATATCGCCCATTCTCGAAAAAACACTTTAGTAGTACGCCTAAAACCATAACAAATAATTCTATTGTAATAAATTTTGTTCTGTCACAGTTTTATATGACTAGAAATCACACTGTCAACTTTCGTAAAGATCGGTTCATAATTTACCACAGGTCCAATATAGTGCCCACTCCTGAAATATCCTAGCTGTCAGTGGATGGTATCAAATATTTGGCATAGCCGAATATAGCACTCTTACTGGGTTTTCTTTAATATCCTGGGAGAGGATAATTTCACATTAATTGTTCGATTTTCTCTTATTGTACCTATTGAATAACCCTGGGGGAAATTTGTGTCAATTGTTCCAACAGACTGGTCCTGGGATTTGTGAAAATAGAACAAGTTCAAAAAGACAGAATTCATGACCAGTGCAAGGAGAGCTTATCATCTAACTGGTATATTAAGAACAAAAAGGTTAAAAACTAATGAATAACAGTACATTCTTCACCGATGGTGTGACACTTTCTTTTGGGACTTTCTAAAATTTGATTCTTAAATCTAGTTCTGGGGACTTGTTTTATTGGCATAATACTACATTGTATCGAAATAATCTAACATTGTTATAACTAACACTGGTTAGACTAGTCAAATAGTGTCAATTGACCAATGACAACCCCATGTTAAAGTGATATTTCTTATCTTATCACGAAAGACCTATCACGGGACTACTTTGGTGTAAGTTCGCTTTTCTCTAGGAAAATAACACACTTTAGGCATTAGAAAAAAAGGAATTGTCATAGAGAATCTACTTTCTGCGAAATATCCTGCATCTTGAAAATTGGAAATTAGTTTGAAAAAGGTGAAAAAATTATCAAAAATTTCAAAACACATAAATAATAACAACTTATAATTAACACACATACATGTTTTTATGATGCTGTTTTAAATAGAAAGTGATTGTATAAATATGTTTGTATTTGAAAATTGTATGTAATTTGTATATCGTTTAGGCCTAGTGTTGCGTTTTCGCATCACGAATATATCCAATCATAAAAAAAGTCTAAAATGTCTACGATGATCGGATTTTTCAGTAGAAATAATAATGTTCATATGTTAGCTATCTCCTTCAGAAGTTTCAGATAGGTATATTATATATTACTTTATTTTTTTTAACATTTTTCAAAAGTACTCAAAAAACAGGAAAAATTAAAAATTTTGATTAAAAATTTTTATAAAAAAAAACTTATGTATGATACAAATCCAAAAACAGGTCGATTAGATATTTAGTTAAATTTTATTTCACTGTGCTTTATAACAATATCACGTAACACCAAAATGCCTGAGGGGAGGTTTAAGTGAACGTTGCGAAAACGCAACGCAGGGCCTTAATGAGTTAAGTAGAAAAGGAAATTAGAAATCCTAAACTTTTTATGAAAATTGTTAAGAAATTACATTGAATGCCAAATAAAGAATAAATGAATGAATGTTTGTTTTTTATACCCTTCACCGAAGGTCCTACACCCTATAAAGTATATACAGTTGTGTTAAAAAAAATAGGAGTGCCCTTCACTAAAAAACAAAGTTTAATTTTTTTTAAAAAATTAAAATTTTATGCAGATCTTTTTACGTAAAGTTAATTATTAATCAATTCTCTAAATTGTATAACAATTAATTATTTAATTAAAGCTATAAAAACCTAAAATATTTCATTAAAACAAAATGGTTTCCAAAATTCACTGTTTAAAATAATAGGAGTGTTTATACATAACCCAATAGTTTTAACACAAAAGGCACAATATATGAAATTTTTTAATAAAAAGTTTACTTAATTCAGTATTTAGTGGAATAACCCCTGTTTTTGATGACTTCGGCACATCTGCGGTGCATGGAGTCAATAATCTCTTTAACGGGATTTGGTGCTAGGCATCACGCGCAGCACTCCACAATTCTTCCGCATTTGACGGTTGTTTTTCTGCAACATATTTTTTAATGTCTCCCCATAAATGTTCTATGGGATTGAGGTCAGGAGACGGAGCAGGCCACGACATAACCTCAACCCCATTGACCCGAAACCACTCTTTTTACTGGTGTGTTTCGGGTCGTTATCTTGTTGGAATACCCATTTGGAAGGCATATTCAACTCTGCATATGGAAGCATTACTTCCTTCAATATTCCCACATAGACGTGCTTATCCATGATCCCCCTTATTTGATGAATTTGACCTAAACCGTTGTACGAAAAACTTCCCCATACAATTACTTTTGCACCACCATGTTTAACTGGTTTCCCTGCCTTTACACATGCAAGTAGTGGCATGCCACTGTTGTATACATATTATCAAAGAAAATTTGTTCGAAATAGTCGTATCTCATGCCATTACCTTTTGTGATTACACATGCCACTGCGAGTTCATTTTCAAAATGTCGTAGAAGCGTCAACTTGAGCAAATTTGTTTACTTCTCAAATTAAAAAAAAAGTACCAGAAAACAAAACAGAGTTTCCGAGTTAATCATAATGGCACATTTTTTGGGAAATTTTTTCATTTATTTATATTAGCATTATTTTAATGATATTAATGCTCTATTATTAAAAAACTTGCTTTTATTTATGCGCGCTTTTAAAAAATAATCATAATAATTCTTTATTAAGTTAAAATTTCAATAACAATTTGACAACAATCCAGCAAATGTGAATTAAATTTTTAACAGGGTAACATTGCTTATCGTTTTGACATTTAGTGAATGCAAGTGCCAAATTTCCACTCGCATGCAATTTTTGCTGCCACTGGAGCTGCCATTGCGAAAAATGTGAGTGTATTAGTAAAAAAAGTGTGAGTGTATTGAGTTTTTCGAACTGGCAGTGGCATGTGTAAATGCTGGGTTTCTTGTATATTGTGCTTTATATTCTGTATTGGGCGGACGTCGGACATACTGTCTAGACCCAGTTCCACCAAATAAAACTATTTTACTTTGGTCCGTCCACAGTATGTTCCTCCATTTTTCTTTCGGCCAATCGATATGTTCTTTAGCGAACTTTAAGCGTGCAGCTGCCTGTTTCTTTGTTAGCAATGGTACCTTTCTTGGACTTCTTGCGAATAAATTATTTTCCATCAGCCGTCTACGAATAGTGGGACCACTTACATCAAGGTTAAGCTCCATTTGAATCTGTTTCGAAGAAGCCGAAGGGTTTGCCTTGCTATATCGCACTATACGACGGTCATCAACAGTTGATGTTTTACGTTTGCGTCCACGTGTTTCGGATTTTTTTTTATATGATAAGGCATTTGCAATCATTTGATCAGAGCATCCTACGATTTCCTTTATTTCTCTATAGGTTTTTCCCTGATTTCGTAGCTTTTGGATTAGCTCTCGCTTTTCTTCGGAACAGTGCTTTCCTCGTTCCACTATTATAAAAATTAGTATGAAAAATTAGTTAATTGCTATCAAAAAGGTCTCAATGCCACTTTCCTATACTTACTTTTCACTTTTTTGTTTTTAATTTTATGCTGTTCTATTTTTTTTTAATAAAAATCACTCACACTCCTATTTTTTTGATCAAGTCAATCCAAAAGCAAAACATGAACTAAATCAATTACATCAGAAATATAATAGTTATTAAGAGCTTCTCTTTTGTATTTTACTTCTTACATACCGTTGTAATTACCGTTAGAATATGACTTGTTTTGCATGTTGATATACCAACAAATTTGACTTAAGAAAATGTTAGGTGGCAGCACTCCTATTATTTTGAACACAGCTGTATATTCTGGGTCCTTATAAAAAGCTTTTTTGTAATAGTTCTATTCTTTCATTTTTTCAGAAATGACTTTATACACTACCAGACTATTATACTGTATTTTCTTTTTACATTTTACCTTAGCCTTCCTTTGGACAGCAATGAGGTATATTGTATGTACAGAAAAATTTACAATTATTAGACACCAGCAGAATGTAATGCATTTTCTGGCCCGCTACGGCCTTCGTCAGCATTCTTTGTGTCACCTTCGGAAGGAAATAATTCCCAGTTTCTATTTGTTAAAATTGTTGAGTTAAATACATTCAATTTATAAAGTATCACTATCCAGTGTGGCACAAAGAATGCTGAAGAAGGCCGTAGCGGGTCAGAAAAAGTCTGTAAAAAGCAAATAAATATTTCATCGTTTTTTTTTTATGGAATTGTTTAAAAATCTATCAAATCTACGTTTTCTGTATTCAACACTCAATAACGCTGATTTGAAACAGAAAAACGTATCAACACTTGCATGTATGTATGAATTTCCCTCTTTACTCAACACTAATAATTAAGTGGCTGGGAAGCAAAGGGCTACAAGTGCCAAAATATAAATTTCCTGAGTAATAAATGTTTAAATATTTTTTTGTTATACAGGGGAGTTCAGAGTTATCGCGTATAACGAACAATTTTTCCTGTCCCAAAATTTTTGCATTTATATTTCATACACGGCTGAAACGAATTTTGGGTAATAACGCACTGTTTTTTAAGTCCTATAAATAAATCTGTATGGAAATGTATACGCTTGTAATGATCAAAAAAACAGTGTTCGAAAATAAACACAACATTATTTAACGTACAGCTCACACAGCCAGAAACGATGTTTGTGTATACGAACACAACCCTTAATAGCGTTCGAAACTATTTTCAAGAAAGTAACGAACATTGAATAGTGTACTGTTTTTCGGTTAAAAAACAGAACGATTGTAGTGATTCTGTGGGCATACATTATATTTTAATGTTTTATAGTGTTTGTTTTTTACATTGATAAAGAAATGAGCAAACAAAAAATTTTAGCAACGACCACAGCACGAATAGCTGTGTTTTTTTTTTTATTGTGCACATGCTTTGTTTGTGTAAAACTTTTGGCTGGATTTTTTTAAAAAAGAATTTTTGATTTTTTTACCATCCTAAGAACAAGTGAAACGGATGAACATTAATTTGCCGAACCGAACAAAACGAAGCTGTTTTATAAAAAACAGAACGCAATTAAATGTTCTCATCTTTTGTTGAGTTGGATAAGTACAGAATTATTTTTGTGTTCGAAGAACACAAACAGCGAAACGTGATTTTTTAATGATTTAATGGCAACAGCTTTTACGATAACGTTTATGTCGTGAACAAATGTTGCGCTGGAAGGTCCAAAATTATCCATAGATCCCATATAAACACCCATCCTTAAATCTCATATAGATGAAGATATCTTAATAATATTCGGCAAAAAAAAATTTTGCATGCATCATAACCTCATAACATAATTTTGTTAAGGCGGGTAGAGATTGCCCATGGGTCCAAAATAGGGTAAATTAGCCAAAATTGTTTTTATATACTGTGGTGAGGGTATCATATGATCGGGCTTGACCGACTATACTTTCTGACTTGTTATTATTGTTTTCAATATAAAAATACGAAAGAACTGTTCTTGTCGACATTGTGGGCCAGGCATTTAATATAAGGTTGTGAAAAATTATTTGGTAATTAAAATTCAATAATTTCAGAAAAAAAAAACCAAAATATAAGAAGTCACTTTTTAGCAAATAGAAAATGCAACCAACCACATTTTGGGGTTAATTTCACATCCTTTTGCATCTTGGCTTTAATGTGATGCTATTCTTCGAAAGTCCTTAAAGTTTTTAGTTGTTTCACTTTGTAGCAAAATGAAATGGAATTGATAACATTTCAGTATAAAGAAATACAATGTATGTACATATGTATGTCCATACGTACGGTCGGACGGATTGATTAAGGGGGTTCATCTCATGTCATGACACGCATGCGCTAATAAAGAATGTTGTTTTTCTGTTTTCTGTTATTTTTTTCCTTCACATGTTCGTTGTAATTTTTCTCAGCATCTTTATCTTTGTGTTTTCAAAAGATTGTTTGTTATTATTTGTTTGTTGTGTTCTTTCTGTCTGTTGTTGTTCGCTGTTTTTTGTGGATGTTGGATTTTTCCACGTGAAAGGGAATGAATGTGAATGGAAACATAAAGAAGAAGTCAAATTGTTTCGGTAGGGGGAGGGGGGAGCGGTTGATTGCCGGGGTTGTTTTTTCTTTTGGATACAAAATATATACAATGTAATTTATATATTTTGTTGTTTTAAGGTGGTGGGTTGAATGAAGAGCGATTGAAGAGGAATGTGTTGTTGTGTTGTTGATTTTTGAAGCATCAGAATGTTCCGTTAATAAATCATCTGTTTGAATAATTATTTATGACTGTGTGACGTTATCACATAATGAAAGAAAATAAAAAATGTGTAGAAAAAGTGATGTGGTGGCACAATTTGTTGTTGAGGCGATTTTTGTCATATTGAAAAAGAGTTAGAGAAAAAAGATTAATGGATTTATTAGTTCGATTCAAAATTTGAAATTTAGTTGTGTTTTGAATTTAATTGCCCACGGCAATACGGAAGACATGAGTGAATCAGATTGATTCTGCACACTTTTTGCCATTATACAGCACCTGTATAATTAATTTTATTCGTTAAGCAAAAGATCCTTTGAGAGAAGAAAGATTGCAATAAAGATAAATAATATTAAGCAATTCAATTGCTGTTTTTCTAGATGATTGATTTAAGAGACTGGAATTATTGCTACTTGTTAGGAGGAATCACACAAATTAATTGGGGGATTCACTTTATGACACAGTCATATGTCTTAAAATAATAACATGAAAAATACGAGTGTTGTGAACAACCCCTCAAAATTCATTGTGCTATTTTGAATTTAAATCAACTGAGTTCAAACAAAGCTAAGGTATAATGTAACAAGAACATACAATATAATAGTCTGCTAGTGTATAAAGTAATTTCTGAAAAATTTAAGGAATAAGACTATTACAAAAAAGCTTTATAAAATACATAACTGAAATTTAGCTCATAGAATAAATTCGAAAAATAAAAAATATTGAATATAATATAAAAGTTACCTTCGAAAGGAAATAATTCCCAGTCTCTGATATTTTAAATTCTTACCCATGAATTAAGATCTTACCTGACTATTTTCCATTTTTCAGACGCAAATCAGAAATAAATGTTATTTTGTTTGTTTACCAAACAGCAGAGTCCTAAGCCGATGTAATTTGACGCCGCAAGTGATTTGTTGCAAAAAGTCCTAGCCGTAGGTTAAATTCGGATGTTAGCCGGATAAAATTATACCATCAACGGCGACGGCTTACAAAAACTAATGCGGCTCGGTTCAGCTGTTCAGCGCAGGTCCCTTTGGATTAACTACGACAGCACAATAAACATAGCAAGCAAAGTCCTATTTATTAAATGGCCAATTTTCAGGATTGATATTAAAACACATTTATGTTTAAAGTCGTTTTAAATACAAAATTCTCTTCTTCACTAAAAACTTAAGTTTCCATTGTAATATTTTAGCAAGGTGGTCTCAATATCACAACAATACAACAACAACAGGCAAAGCATTTGATAATAACAGCAAATTTCGAACCACCAGTACTACTGGTTAAAGATTGATGTTTGACTGTTGGCTAACGGGCACCGCAGTGGTGCAGTGGGTAGAGCCCAAAGATCTTCTGATGAAAGAAAGTGGTGTTTATTGAAACATGTAAAGATCAACCCAGGTTCAAAT
Source organism: Pollenia angustigena (assembly GCA_930367215.1). Classification (NCBI taxonomy): domain Eukaryota; kingdom Metazoa; phylum Arthropoda; class Insecta; order Diptera; family Polleniidae; genus Pollenia; species Pollenia angustigena. Next base: position 231,448,341 of record OV884058.1, on the reverse strand, counting down.
CCCAGCTCAGCCAAGAAAAATTATCAATAAATTTTAATAAAAATTCCAAGCTGGAAAATTCCTTCCCTCAGTGAGAATAATTTAATGAAAATTAAATTTGATGAACTCAAGCCTAATTAAGGAATATCAAAAATTAAAAATTAACAGTTCAACTAAAAATCAAAATTGTTCTTAGAAATAGCTATGGCACAAGCTCTAATGTTTACATTTGTACTTTAATTTGTACAAATAAAAAATGTCGACGAAAGTGGACAAAAAAGAAACATAATAAACAAATGTATTCAGGTTTTCAAGACAAAGTCTTGACAGAAAGAATACGAAAAAACAGAGGAAAAAGAAGGCAACATGTAATTTGAAATTTAAGTGATAATAACAGCAAATTTCGAACCACCAGTACTACTGGTTAAAGATTGATGTTTGACTGTTGGCTAACGGGCACCGCAGTGGTGCTGTGGGTAGAGCACAAAGATCTTCTGATGAAAGAAAGTGGTGTTTCTTGAAACATGTAAAGATCAACCTGGGTTCAAATCCCAGCTCAGCCAAGAAAAATTATCAATAAATTTTAATAAAAATTCCAAGTTGGAAAATTCCTTCCCTCAGTGAGAATAATTTAATGAAAATTAAATTTGATGAACTCAAGCCTAATAAAGGAATATCAAAAATTTATTTTTTTTGTAAGATATTTTATTCAAACTTACATTTTTTTTTTTTTAATTTGTGCAAATTTAATATTTATATAAAGATTGTATAACAAAAAAAAAAAAAAAAAAAAAAAAAAATGAGCAAATTGACTACTTTTTTACAAATATTATATTATTATAGCAAAACTTGCCCCTTATTACTGTATTTATATTAAATTTGCGCAAATTTACAAATTTTTTGTAACAAATTGACAATGAAATTATTTATGAAATTTATTCTTTTTATAAGATATTTTATTCAAACTTACATATTTTTTTTTTTAATTTGTGCAAATTTAATATTTATATAAAAATTTTAAAACAAAACAAATTGAGCAAATTGACTACTTCATTACAAATATTATACAATTTCGTTATTTTTATAGCAAAACTTGCATCTAATTACTGCATTTATATCAAATTGGCGCAAATTTACAAATTCTTTTGTAGCAAATTTACTTTGGATTTTAATTGCGTTAATATTTTTAGTTATAGAAAACTTCGCAAAAAATTGCCCGGATATACGAAATTATTCACAAATTTCACCAAAAATTGCCCAGGTATAGGAAGTTTTGCAAAAAATTGCTTTTTTTTAGAACATACGCAAGAACTGCCTAGTTGTAGGAAACTTTACGGATATTTGTAATTCATAAAAAATTTTGCGCAAATTTGCAAGTCATACCATAAAAAAATTTTGCAAGAAATTGCCAGCTGTATGGAATTTTAAAAAAATTTGCTAATTTAAGGAAATATTTTCGGTTATAGAAAATTTTACGCATGTTTGCCAGTTTGTAAAAAATGGCTTAGTAGAAGAAAGTTTCGCAAAAATTTGACGAGTTATTTATAGGAAAATTAGATTTTTAAAGTTGTAAATGAAAATTAAGCAGATTTTGCTAAAACTTTTTCGAACATTTTGCCATGTTAAACAGTTTTTGGAAATATTTTAAAACCTTATTTTCAAACTTTCTTCTTATATACGTATGTACATATCGCTCATTTGCAGCAACAACGTCATAAGACAAAAATCGCAAATTTTGACCGTATATCTCTAATGCATAGTAAATCATTCTTATAAAGATATTGTAAATATTTCTTATGAAGATATTTCAAACTCAACTCTTGGTGCAAGAATAAAATTATTCTATTTCTATTATGTTGTATGCAAATTCAAGACTTTAAAGTCGTTTTGGGTAAAACTTTTAATTTTGAGTTATGACGATACTGCAGCGAACAATATATATCCTTCTTTATATGAACAACAAAATCATGTGTAAGTTAATTGAAGTAAAAAGTGCTATGAAAAAAGCAGGACCTTTTCTCCAACACTCTCTTAACTTCTATTAACTCTCATTTTTAAACACACGCACACCACTAAACATCAAAATAAAAATATACCAATAAATGAGTGTGTCTGCATGTATCTGTGAATACAAAGAACACAGCTGAGTGAGTAGTAGATAGAATTGAAACAAAACTGTCAGCAGCAGGCATCCAGTAGCAGACAGCATCCAAGTTCGAATTTCAAAAGGACCCGTAGCAAACATTTAACGAATTTCATTGACGACGGTTGTGTGCAGTGTTGTAAGAAGCTTTTGAAAATATTTGGATAAAGAGAAACCAAAAAGAAGATAAAAAAAATTCATCTAGAAAGTCCTCATTTTTCTATGGAGAAAATTAAATATTTATAAAAAAAGAAAATTAAGAAATTTGTTTAAAATTTCCACAAAAAAAAATCTTAAAAAACGGGTAAAAAAGCAATCACGACCGAGAAAGTTTTAAAAGTAAATAAATAAAGATTTATAATTCAAATATTTAAAAAAAAAAACAACTCTAAGAAGGTGAAAATTGTGTGTGAAAAAAGTGTATATTACTTTTAGGAAAAACTACATCTTTTTTTGCATGTATGTAACGCGCAGGGAATATAGATTAGGGAAAGGAAAAATAAGAAAATATAAATATTTAAAATTTTGCAAAACTTTTTTGATTATTGTTATTCAAAAGTAAATTAAAAATAGTTTTTTTTTTAAATTAACAAAACAAAGAAGGTGTTTTAATTTTTTTCAATTAAAGTTTTAATTTCAACAAAATAATTAAAAATTAAGGCGTGGTAATTTATGCAACTGTTTTTGCTCTTACTTTTGGCCTCTTAAACAAAATAAAAAAGTTTTTTTTATTTGGTTATATTTTATTTCGTATAAAATATAAAACACGACTAGGAAAATGTGAAGGATGTGGAGGATGCAGATGTAGAGGAAAAACCGTTAAAAACTTCTTATAACTTTTACTTACATGCGTGTATACATACATGTGTATGTTTGTATGTATGTATATTGATACCCAAATACATTTAGCCTAATGTAATTGTATAGGTGTGGGGTTAGCCCAGCAAACAAACACACGAACGGAATTGAAATGAAATCGAAAATGACTTTCTATAGTGGAAAAATTTTTTAGCAAAACTGTTTGTTATTTGATTATTATTAACAATTTTGAAAAATATTAGAAACAAACAAAAATTGCAATGACATTTGCTTTATCATCTTTCAATAATTCGTGTTTGTTTGCTGGGAGAGTGTATAAAGTGCTGTTGTTTTATGTGTGTGTGTGTGTATTGCTTAAATGTTTTAGTTCGTAAAAATCGAATTGCAAAAGAGTATGGGTTTCGTTTAGTACAAATTCTTTGTATATGAAAATTATTTGACAGTTGTTTAAAAAGGATGCTGTTTTCTCTCCCGCTCTCTCTTAATCAATCTCTCTCTCTCTTTGTGCTATTGTGAGCAAAATGTAAACAAGAACTAACTCTCTTTAAAACTAAAGAACAAACAAGTGTTAACTGACACCTACACGTAGGAAAATTTCGAAAATATTTTTGTTACAGTGTGTTTGTATATTTATGGATGGAACACAGTTGAAAGTGAGTTTTGATAATACTGACGCAAATTGTCCAAAAACGAAACGAGTGAAAAAGCCAACAAACAGCCAGCCAGCTAGCAAAATACAGTGTGTTTACTTACGTTCCCCAAATAATAATAATCATAATTCAAACTACTATACACATTTTCCAAGGAAATTTATGAATGAATGCAAATTTACTTTTTTCAAACAAAATTTTTTTTTGCAAACATACAAATTTTAAATGAAAAATAAAATTATTATTTAAGAGAAATTATTAAAATTTTAAAAAATTAAAAAAAGTTTTTATACGCTTTTTTATCGTCTCTTATCGATTTATTATGTGCTTTTACTGACTGGCTGCTGGACTGGCGAAAGTATTGCAGCATCCTTTTATAAGCAGCTGTTTGTTGTTATTTTTGCAACCGAATTCTAAAGGAGGAAAATACCAAAACTATACATTAAATAAATAACAACAACATCAACCAGTAAATAGAAAAAAAAAATCAGCAACGAAAAAATATCATTGCATTTGCACAAGCTAACGGACGTGCAGTTGAGAGTAGAGTACAAGTAGCTGGCAAGTATGGCAGCATCAAAAATCACGATGTCAGTGCATAGCATACTTTAAGGCGTTACACAAGAATATTTTACCTAGATATTTTTAGGAGAAAGTGAAAATTTCTTTTTGGTGTCTACACAACATTTATTTAAAAATATCCTTAAACAATAAAAATTTCATAAATAAACATATAATGTCTTTTAACTAAACAAAAAAACTTTATAAATTAATAGAATTTGAAAAGAAAAATTAAAAGATTAACCTTAACAAAAAGTCTGTAAATTAAAACCCTAAATAAAACTATAAAATTCTACGTCATAAGCAAATAGTGGGTGTGCCGTTTATTAAAAAGAAAGTGAAATTATACAAAGTTTTGAAAATTAAGTTTACAAAACTTTTAGAAAATTTAATATAAAATTCAGCAAAACTATTTTGTTATTCAGATAAATTAAAAAATTTTAATTAAAAAAAAATCATGTTTAAGATAATTTAAACGAAAGTAAAACACATTAAAGGACACACTTAAAAAAATACATACAGACAAATAAAAAAAAAAATAGTACGTGACAAAGAGAAATAAAATGAAGAAAAAATAACGAAAAATAAAAACGAGAGCAAAACTAACAGTAGATAGTCAGAAAGCGAGAGCAGAGAATTAGCTAAAAAGGAAGATAAAATAAATGATAAAAAAACAAAAAAATTCGATGTCGTTTTCTTCGAATTCGAATAACAAGTGAATAAAAAAACTGACACTTTTAGCACGTTTGAAAATAAAATAAATAAACAACAGGCCAAAGTCATCATCAGCATCATTAGTTTTGACAACCCACTTAAAAAAATCTGCTGGAAGCTAAAGTATTTTTTTTTTTTTTGGAGAAAACAATATTTGATCCCCCGCTCCCCCTACATACATTTTACTTACAACAAGTTTTAAAACTTACACATACACACACACATAAATCCAAATATATAAACCTCACCTTTAAACATTAAAATTAAATTAAGAAACGTAAAACAACAAAACTTAGCAATATAAGAAGAAGAAAAAGTGTCACTTATACACTCACTCATTCACACGCCTGCCTGCATCATTGTGAAATAAATAAATAAATAATAAACTTACAACAATTTCCTAGTTAAAGTTTTATTAAATATTAAGGTGAATATTAAATTAAAAAGGTTAAATCCTTTGAGTCCTTCAAACGCCTCAAACTACAAACTACGACATCACAAAACTCTTCCTCAACATCCAGCATCCACTAGATAAAATAGATTGAAACCAAAAATATAATTTATAATAAAAAACACAACCAACTGACAGGCAGACAAACTAAAACATCACTCAAGTCAGTTTAAAAGACCCAGAGAGAGAGGACTTCATTGTCAACAAAACATCCTGTTGCGGAGCAAAAGGCTTAAGTTGAATTGCAAAAGGAACAAAAACAAAAAACGATAAATCATCATTAAACGGCGACTTTCCTAAAAACAAAATGGGTAACAAGGAAAGTGTTGATGCTGCTGCTAAATTAAATGCTGAAAACTGGGGACATGAGGTATGTAAATGGTAAACCGAGGATCTGTTAAGTTCATGCAAGCATAAATTGTCAATTTGTACCACCAAACAGTTGATAATATGAATATGAGTTAAAGTGAAAAAACACAAATATTTTAATTTGTAAGGACAATCAGGGTTGTCAGATGTGGCGATTTCTCGCCAAACGTGGCGATTTTCAAACTTGATTGGCGACCTAATTTTCGGTTTGGCGACATGGCGATTTTTTGGCGATATTTTAAATTCGTTGGCGATTTTTTGGCTATTTTTGGTGAGCCATGCATTTGTTTTAAAACTCGTTAAATTCAATACGAAAAAATTATATCATTTTTATTCTAGTATTTTTATGTATGACATTTTAGGCTTTTATAGTCAGTATGTATTTGAAACTAAATTATGTTATGTTGAAATGACTGATGAATATATTGAAAATCCAGGAGAAAATTATTTTTCATATTTAAAAAAGAATTAATAGAGCATGAATATACCGATTCCAAGTTTACGAACATTTCTCCATTATAAAATGTGGCAAATTATTATCACAAACAAAATTCGTTGTTATTAATATTAATTAATTATTTTTAATTAATTAATTAATATAATTTAATATTAATGAATCGTAACGTACTTTTGGATGTTTATAAAACACAATGGACAAAATGACCGTTTGTAATTGGTTGATATTCCATATTATTTAAATCAGTTTTGGCCAAAAGGTTATAGCACCCAGCTATATGAACATCCAGAATAGTGAACAACAAAATTTTTACACAACAGGTTCTAAAGAGTGAACACGACCTATCTCTGCTATATGAACAACTTTCAACCGTTGATTTTTTTGAAGCTATTTTTTGTAAAAGGTGGTTTTTAGAGTATCACAACTTTGAGTTGGCATCACTGCTATATTTAAGCACCCATCTAACAGCTGATAGTTGCTTTTTGTTAAGTTTGCTTTGCAATTTCATTATGAATCGACTTATCGAGCAACGCGCAAATATTTGACATTTTTAATCAAAATAATTCGGCGAATGGGCTAAAGCACAAATTGATATTGATTTTGAATCTCCACTCAAAATTGTATTTTCCGATTAAGCCAATTTCTGGTAGAATGAGTACATAAATAAGCAGAATTAGCGCATTTGGAGTGAGTAGAATCCACAAGCTTTTGTCGAAACACCATTACATCCGCAAATATTACTGTTTGGTGCGCTTTATGGGCTGGCGGTGTCATTGGCCCACATGTCTTCAAAAACGATGATTATCAAAATGCGAAAAGGTTTTGAAAATTGGCGCCTTCTACACGCCAGCCACATAACAGAAATCATATTTAAATTTCATTAAATTTTCTTTCCAATAAAGCCCGTTTCATTGATATTAAAAATATATTTCCTTGTTTTATTATGATTTAAACTTGTGTCACTCTATGAAAAACACTTTTTATTATAAATCTGTTCTTCCCCGCAATAAGCTAGTAAATGTGTATATACGAATGTAAAGGAAAATTTATAAGATGTTTTGTGTTTGTAAAGTTATTGCTTGGAGTGAAAATAATATATCTGAAAATGATGTTTGGCATTGTGAAAATGCAGGGACAAGGCATTACAGAAATCTTTTAAAGCAAAAAAAAAAAAAAATATAACCGACTACTTTCATGTACATTTACAGCCTGTTCAACGATTTCGAACGTCAACGTTCGCATAGAAAATTACATATAAAACAAAAACAAATTTTAGAATTTTGTTTTTGTTTTAAATATAATTTTCTATGCGAACGTTAACGTTCGATTGAATTTGACGATTTTTGACATTGAATTTGGCGAAAAAGGTCAAAATCGATCTGACAACCCTGAGGACAAGGTGTGTTTAGGAGTTGCAGTTAAAATGTGTTTAAATTTTAACCAACTTTTTCTCCATAATTATAAGGTCCTATAGATACCGGTTAATTAGGTTTCTAGCTAGTTGGATATATAGATCTAGGATAACTCACACTGTGGCGACTGCGGTTCTGCTGATGAAAGCACCGATCGTGCACACCTTAATTGTCCTAAATGGAATGATACAGGATCATCTTTGATTGAGGCTGTTGGAGTTAGACTGAAGCACCCCATTATACAATATTATTATACCCCCACCACAATAGTGGCGAGGGTATTATGCATTTGTGCTGATGTGTGTAACGCCTTAAAATATTGGTCCTAGACCCAACTTAAAGTATACCGATCGACTCAGAATCACTTTCTGAGTTGAATTAACGATGTCCGTCCGGCTGGCTGGCTGTCCATTAGACTGGTCGCAATTTTTTTTTTTTTTTAAATTTAATTGTTTGCGCTGCTTAAAATATGAGGTTTGGTGTAAGAAATCATGATCTAATTTTTCAGGTCAATCCGACGGTGCCTAGCCGTGCCGGGTGGGGCCCAAAGTTTCCCATATTATAAAGAAAAACATCTTTTCTATCAGTTCTGTATAGTTATACTAGTTGAAAAGCCGAAAATCAAAAATATGGCATCGTTACGATCTTCCGCAGAGAAAGTACTTCAAGTGTGCCAAATTTCAGCTTCCTATGTCATCAGATGGTAGAGTTGTCAACCGATTAAGAATAATTCGATTAATCGATCAAACAAAAACAAACTCTTGTTCGAATAATTTTAAAATGACGATTTTCGAATAACGAATAAATCGATTAAATTATGTCGATTAATCGAACAATTTTTTTTTATTAAAACATAAATTAATAATAAAAACTAAAAAGAAATAATAGCAAAGAGTTTGATTTATTCTCATATGTTTTTAGCGATTTTATACAAAATATAGGAAAGGTAAAAAATATTGTAGATACAGCCCTGATTGTAATAAATCTCAATGTTTAGTAAGCAAAAACCGTGTTGAGAACTCATAGTATTTCAAAAATATTTATGTTTATTAAACAAATCTTTGACCAACCATTGTTACAGCTGTTTTCTTTTTAAATCAAACAATTTTCAAGAAATGGAATCTTTCATCCTCGGGTGAAAAAATTAGAATTGATTTATCATAACATGAAAGTAGAAAATGCTGTTTTTGTATTTAACATATATATTTTGTAAATTATATATATCTTTGCCATTTGCGTAACACGCTTTGAACAAAATATTGATTAAGTTAATCAGAGCCGTTCACATTACATTTGAGATGATTAAGATGACAGTTGATTAAGAAAAAAAACACAACAAACAAATTTATATTTCTTTAAAGTATTAAAAAAAGGGATACAAATACTTTAAAAAAGTTATAAGAAGATTATTTTAAACATATTAATGATGGAATTGTGAAAATTTATTAATTATTTAAGGAAAATAAAAACATTAAGAAGATATCGTGGTCAGTTGTACACGTAAGGGGTATGTTCATGGTGACCGATTGATTCGATGTGATTAATGAAGTGATTTAGTTGTTATCATGTCAATTTAAAGTGATTAACAAAGCACTTCAATATATGGTTAATTATCTCGATTTTGATGTGATTAAAATTTAATCACGTTCAAGTTACTTAAACGCGCTTAAGAAGCTCAGTGTGAACATAGTATAAGTGTCACAATATTACAATTGAAAACGATCTAGTATAAGATAATTGAACGACATCAAAAAATGCGGAGCTTGTTCCAATGGGAAAATACATAAAGAGAGACAGCGGCTGTTCTATAGAAGAAATTGTACGCAGAAGTTTGGTTGAAGTTGGTAAGTAAGTTAGTAATACAACGATATGGAGTTAAGATGAAAAGTCGTGCGCATAAAAAAAAGAAGTCATAGTGTACACAGAAAAAATTAAAAATTTTCTCCAATCACCAATTTTATACCAAATTCATAGAATCAAGCAACCCATTTGTTGATTTTGCACCTATTACCAAAATGATTATATTGATTACTAAAAATTGTACAAATTTAATATATTGAATATTTTTTTTTCAATAAATGATATTTTTAATTTTAATTAAAAAAATTATCAAAAAACTTTGCCGTTTCAAACAATGTGTTGATTGATTTTGAAAATTTCCAAAAACAATTTCACAAGTTTAAATTATTTTATTTTAAACGAAATAATTTTTTGTTATTTGAATATTATTTTATTTCAAATTTATTTCAAAACAACTAAAATGTTAATTAAATCAAAATTATATTTTTAATTTTCGTTCAACAAAAAAAAATAATTGATTCAATTATTACATTAATTAAGTTTTAATACTTTTACAATAATTTTTTTAATTGATAAAAAAATACTAATAATTTTTTCTGTGTATGATAAAAAACAAAGAAGAAAATGGAAGATTTTCCATAGTTTAAATTAATGGACGGATGTATCATATTTTAAATATGTATTTTTATTCGTTATTCTCATCGATTAATCGAATAATTTTTCAGATTTAACCTTTTGATCGAGCGAACAAAAACAATTATTTGAATTATTCGAACAAAGCTGAAAGGCGAATAAATGACAACTCTATCAGATGGCTTCAGAAAGTTGCGGAAAGAATAGGACATACATGCAAACATCCTGACATACTAAGAAATTATATATTGTATAGATAGATTAACATATGTTCGCGCAACTCAAAAAAGCTTCAGCTTATTGAAAAACTAAAAACAACCGAAATTCCGCAATAAAATTTACTTTAGGAAAGTTAAAACTTTATTCTTTATGTTGGCTTTGGTTTTCGAGATATACCGTTATTTCGAAAATTAAGGAGGTTGCACAACATATGTTCGCGTAACTCAAAAACGCTTTAGTTTATTGAAAAACTAAAAAAAAACCGAAATTCCGCAATAAAATTTACTTTAAGAAAGTTGAAACTTTTTTCTTTATGTTGGCTTTGGTTTTCGAGATATACCGTTATTTCGAAAATTAAGGAGGTTGCACAACATATGTTCGCGTAACTCAAAAACGCTTTAGTTTATTGAAAAACTAAAAAAAACCGAAATTCCGCAATAAAATTTAATTTAAGAAAGGTAAAACGTTTTTCTTATATGCGCAGTCGTTTTAGAAACATAATTTTTTTTTCTGGAAAAAAAAATAATTTTTTTTATTAAAATTTCGGAATTTTTGTTTTTAAAAATTCATAAAAAATTGAAAAATGCAGCTATGCTTCTAATTTTATGCAGACATATAAAAAACAACATTGCAAACAAAACAAGCTATAAATGATTAAAATCTGTTAACAACTTTTGATTTTATGTATTCACATATACATATTAAGGGTGATACTTATTGTAACACAGCCGCTAGTATCATTATACGAAAGCACGATATGGACCTTCAAAAGGGATCAAGCCTTATCAAAACTTTAATCATGTGCCTTGAACAGAAAAGAAATAAAGCCGAATAACAATTTAAAGCGATTTTTGAAAAAGTTAAAGTTATTTGCGTTCAAATCGAGGTTCCAATCTAAAAAACAAGATTTGAACGAAATAATCACATCCCAAATGTTGAAGATTACTACCGAGTTGTAGTTAGTAACTACTAGTTACATTCCTCTTATCGAATTTATTTTTGAAGATCTGAAAACACTTTTCCTAATAGATATCCTAAATGTATTGAACATACCTAAGCTTCTACCACAAGGTGTAATCAAGTCATATACAGATATTATATTTGATAAAAGAGATAAACACCTACTGATATCTAAACTTGAGCCTGATCTATCAGAGAACGTTGTAGATGCTTTAATAAACTGTGATGAAGATATCTACCCAAATCTAAGAAAAATATTTAAAATTTTCGTTTCAATGCTCGTCAGTAATGCTACGAGCGAGAGGTCATTTCCTACCCTTCGTCGAATAAAAACATGGCTCAGATTAACAATGACAGAAGATAGACTGTACTATCTAAATTTGCCTCACAAGGAAATCATAAATTGCTTATTTAAAAAGATTAATTTATTTTAGTTTATATTGAACTGATCTTATATTTAACCTTATTGTTGAGTTGTTTTTTTAATATAATATACACATATTGTTTTAAATAAACTAAGGCTCAAGCTGGATCCGCGCCTGACTGGGCATAATATGTATATATTTTTTATATCTCAGGAACAAAAGCCATGTGAAAATAGATCAAAACAATTGAATTAAGGAAGATAGAATCGCTTAACAGACAGCTGGACACTGCTAAAATGCCCAACTTGCTAGTTTTTGCTGGTGAAGCGTTAATTTAATTTTTTATTTATTAGAGTTATTGGGAGAACAATTTTGTTAAGTTACTCTTTTTGCAAGTTTCTGCCAGTAAAATAAATGAACACACCTTTTGTGTGTTTCAAATTAAACATTTGAAAATAAGTAAAAGAAGCCAAACAATTTCATTAAATTTGGATTTGTCTAAGATTATTATCAAAAGAAACCGAAATACATTTACGACGGAATTGTGTGGGAAAGTAAAGAAAAATAAATAAAAAAAAAAAAAAAAATATTTACGACAATTAATTTTAAACAAAACATAAAATTTTGTTATGTTTATCAACAACTAAACTACCAACGATTTCGTTACTTTTATTGTGTAAAGCCTGGTACTCTGTTCAACATTTCACGTGAAATGCTGTCAAAACACATATGAAAAAAACTTGTGCGGAATATCTATGAAAAAATGTTGATAGAGTTGTACTCTGTTCATTTTGTGAAAAAGATCCGAAATTTTTCTGGCAACATTTTTTTACAGCTGCGAACGAAATAATGTATGCTGCACTTATTTCACGTGGAATTTTAAGCAAAAACAAAAAAATATGAACTGTTTATTTAATAGGAAATAAAAAATTAATGTAACAAAACCGGTAACAGTTTTTTATCCATATTTACTTTCTTTTTTCTTATTAAAAAAAATGAATTTTCGTTAAATACATGTGAGGTTTGTTTACATACGCAAAACAATGTCGCATACTTTACAGGAATTAAAACGTCAAATTGTACAAACTCGAAAGCAAGGCGAATTGACTAGAAGGTGAGGTCAAGTCAACATGTGGTGTTTTTTTTCTGTGGTCGACTTGTCAAAGTTTGTATACAAACTAGTTTTTTATGTAAACAAACCTGTTTTTTTTACTAGCAATATTTTTGACAACCCGACCACAGCAGCATTGTAGTTGTAGAGTTGACCTCACCTTCTAGTCAATTCGCCTTGCTCGAAAGATAGGTAACATTGATACATGTCAAAATTTTCGTGTGAAATAATAAATGTTGCTCAACATTTTTCACAAATTTGAAAAGAGTACTAGGCTTTATACACGAAACTTTTGTAAACAATACGAAAAAGTAGCTACAAAAATTTCATTTTTAAAATGTTGTATGAAACAATAAAATCAAATCTTTAAAGAATCGTAAATTTTTAATATTTTTTAAATTTTTCTTTAAAAAAAAAGCTGGAAATTTCCGCGAACAAAAGAAAAAAACTATACTACTAACCCTAAAGAAATCCTAAAATGATTGATTAATACAAAAACATATTTTCCCCAAAAAAGAGAGAGAGCAGCAATAAACATCATAATGGGCCAAGAAGTATAAAATTAATTTATTTAGAATACCTTGATTTTAAAGCACATTGCTCTCCTTACTCTCAATGTTTTGATATCTTTAAAATACTGACTAGCAGTGTTGCCAGATGAGAAAATGGATTCAATCCTAAAGTATTATCTCGGGAATAATTTTGTGGGTTTTTTTTAAACTTGTGGAAAATACATCTGATTTATGCAAAATGTTTTTCAAAAAAAAAGGGGAACTCACTTTTTAGCTGAGCTACGTTTTTCCTAACTTATAGAAAATAATGTCAATAGTTTTTGTTTTGTTTTTAACGTACAGATCAACTAAAGAATTAATAAAAATGCAATGTTTTGTGTTGTGGTACTTGTTGAAGAATTCCCGTCACCGTATACATGAATTCGCCTTTTGTCTTATATTTCCAGAGAATCTCTGAAAAAGTGTATAAAAAATTTCTAAACAAAAGGTAAAGGGGACTTACAAAATAATGCTTTTTAGAATCTCATTTAAAGAATTTAAATTTTCTTCCCGCTTTTTACAGTTGATTCTATTATTTCAATTATTTTTTTTTTATGTATATTTTTAAGTATGTACATATTTTTATTTTTGTGTACATCGAGTTATTCTGGCTGTACATTTTTTTAAATGGAATTTTGACAATTAGAGTACATATCGGGTGATTTTTTAGCTATTATCTTTTTGGCAACACTGGTTTAAACAGCTGACGCACGTTTCGTGTTTTGTTTCACTGTCAAAATTCTTCAGTTTGGTCTATAATTTAACCATGAATAGTCTTACAAACGAACAACGCTTGCAAATTATTGAATTTTATTATCAAAATGCGTGCTCTGTTAAGAAAGTTCATCGCGAGCTTCTTGTGTTCAGCGACGAAGCTCATTTTTGGCTCAATGGGTACGTTAATAAACAGAATTGTCGATTTTGGAGTGAAGATCAGCCAGACGCATTGCAAGAGCTACCAATGCATCCAGAAAAATCACAGTTTGGTGCGGTTTATGGGCTTGTGGCTTCATTTGACCGTACTTCTTCAAAGATGATGCGAATCGTAACGTAACTGTAAATGGTGAGCGCTACCGTGAGATATCCAACTTTTTTTGCCAAAAATGCAAGAGCTTGGCTTGCATGACATGTGGTTTCATCAAGACGGTGCCACATGCCACACAGCGCGCTTAACAATGGACTTATTAAGAGGCGAGTTCGGTGAACATTTTATTTCACGTTCGGGACCGGCCAATTGACAACCTAGATCGTGCGATTTAACGCCTTTAGATTATTTTTTGGGGGGCTATATTGAAGCTCATATCTATACACACATGCCCACTTCAATTGACGCATTGGGAGACAACATTGAAGCATTTATTCATGAGATACCGGCCGAAATGTTGGAAAGAGTATGCCAAAATTGGACTAAGCGGATGGACCATTTGAGGCGCAGTCACGGTAAACATTTGCATGACATAATTTTCAAACATTAAATTATATGGACCGTACTATCGATTCAAATAAAGATTTCATGCATTTTTCTGAATTTTATGTGTTTTTTTAACTCTTCTATAGCCCTTAAAAAATCACCCTTTATAAAAAACGATCAGCTGGGCGGATGCGAATACATATCTGTTTATTGTACCATTTGGAGCCCTCAGCGTTAGTTTTAAATATCATCTTAAAATAAGTTGCGACTAATTATGTACTTGAATTTATACAAGAACATTAAATCACGTTTATTTCCCCAATAAAAAATGGAGCTTCCAACGAAGCAGGTTTGTAAGGGAGAAACATAAGGGTTTCGCTTACCATTGCGCTTACGGAAGACATGAATTTTATATGGCGAGTTCCCACTTTGAAGCAATGCATTTGTGACACATAAAGCGCATTATTCAGCGCACATAAACATTGTTGGATGTAACGATCATCTTTACACGCTGAATGTTTTGATACAGTTATTTTTTAGTATTCTCCCTTACAAACCTGCTTCGTAGTAAGGGAATGCCGTAGCACTTGAAATTTCATTTTTTTTTTATAAAAGTTGTTGAGAGTTCTTTCACTTACTTTACTGCATTTCTGTATGTCTTATTGCGTAGCGCATAATTGTGCGCTTATTTTTTAAATGTACCTTTAGTGCTTCGCAAAATGATAAAATTTTTTATTGGGTCGTTAATGCGAAAGGCATAAAAATATTGTCAATTCTTTTTCACCAAATTTTCTTTTTGAAATATCGATTAACTATGGGAAAGAACAGAATGAAAATCAGTATTTATTTCTAACCAACCAGTTTTTTATGTCAAAATTTTTGTTAAACATCACTTAATTTAAAAAATCTGTTTTAGAAATTACAAACTGATAGATTTAATTTAAAATTCACAAATGATATTTTATTTTAAAAGTGGTGCACAAAACGTAACGTAAGCTTTGAATTGCAGGCATTTGTGTAGTAAGGTATTGGCAAGCCTTAAAACACAACTCAATCGCTAGCAGTTTTAAGTTTGTAAAAATAGAAAGCTACGCGCGCCATAAGTGAGCATTTAATAAAGCATTTAACATCAACAAGTGAATGCAGCTTTGCAGCTTGGATAATATTGTTGTGAAGCTATATTATTACTACATGATCGTGCGATAATTAAAAAACAAAACCCTTGGCAGTAGTTAAAAACTGTTGTCAAATGTGGAAATTTAAATCTAAAATAGAGATTCTATGGATTTACAACAAACAATTTCTGGCAACACTGCATATTGAATAATAATACCCACACCACAATAGTGGAGAGGGTATTATAAGTTTGTGCTTATGTTTGTAACACATTGAAGTATTGGTCCTAGAATCAATCATCTACTTAACACACAGCATCACTTTTTGAATCGATCTTATTATGTCCATCCGTCCAACTGACTAGCTGAACATGTAAACCTTGTGCGAAAATGACTGGTCGCAATTTAGGAAATAACTAGTTTAATGAAATTAAGTGTATATGTTCTAATTATTACAGAACCAAGTCTTTTAAAAATGGTGAAATTCGGTCAATAATTTTACATTGTGACCAAAAGCCATTTTATTATGTCCAAACTGATTTTAGTGCAATCTAAATCATCTTAGCAAAATTTATTAGAATCGGTCCATATTTGCCCATAGCTCCTATACCTACTCCCGAAAATAACTGTTAATGCCAAAAAATCTTATAAATGTTGGTACTGATACAACATTAAGCTACAGCAACTTTTACGATAGCTACAACACATTTTGTGCTGGTGGGTCCAAAGTCAAAGGTACATCCCATTAAAGCCTCCGCCCTAAAACCAATTAAATGCCACCAAATCTCATATAGATGAAGATATCTAAACAAGCTTAGACTCCTTTTTACAACTTACCGAAAGCTACAGGTAGGATTTTATCCTCCTTAAAATAAACTGTTCCATTATTACAATTCTACTTTAATCTTAAGTAAGCGAATTTGAAGTACAAATGAGCTGTCAGTACATAAAATCGAATGTAGTCGGCTTTGAGGACATTAATCCTAAATTCTTCAAAACTATTATTCCCCAAATGCTGCCTTATATCACATACATTTTCAATAATATAATTACAAAAAGCGATTACCCGCAAAATTGGAAAAATGCTAAGATCATACCTACTCCAAAATCGAACAATGAGTATCGTCCTATCGCTATTCTACCGTACTTATCAAAGGGTTTTGAGCGACTACTTCATCAACAAATAAATAAATACATCAACGACAATAATTTGCTGACAAATAGACAATCTGGATTTCGAGCAAAACACAGTTGTACAACAGCTTTAATTGATGTATCCGAAGGTATACGAGAAAGCATTGATGTTCGTGATATATCATTGCTTATCCTACTGGACCATTCGAAAGCGTTCGATACGATCGATCATCAAGTTCTTTGTTGGAAATTGGACAAAATGTTTAGTTTCTCACCCTCATCCATCCGTCTGGTTGCCTCGTATCTGTCTGGCCGTAGTCAATATGTTATTGCAAACAATATAACATCAAAATCGTTACCTGTTCTTAGGGGAGTGCCACAGGGATCGATACTTGGGCCACTTCTATTCTCAATTTATATAAATGATCTGGATAAACAATAATTACACTGTAATGTTTACCTATATGCTGATGATGTACAACTCTATATTAGTAGTCCTTTGATAAACATAAATGATTGTGTTGAGAAAACAAATCTTGATTTAAAACGGGTTCACACATGGGCAAAGGCAAATGGTTTGTGTATAAACCACACGAAGTCCAAATGCTTGATAATATTGAAAAAAAAAAAACACTGAAACTGTCGCTTGAACCTATGATATCACTGAACAACCAACGAATTGAAATTGTACAAAAGGCTAAAAATCTTGGCATTATTTTTAACAACACACTCACTTGGTCTGATCATGTCACTGCTACTGCTGGGAAAACATATTCAATTCTGCGAACGCTATGGAACACCCAACACATCACACCGCTTAATATTCGAATGTTACTTGCAAAATATCATGCCAATTTTACTCTATGGATGCGAACTGTTTGCAACTTGTGACTCAACAAGCCTGGGAACACTTGAGAAAACTTTCAATGCTGTATTAAGATATGTTTTTAACCTAAGAAAGTATGATCATATTTCCCAATTTAAAAATAAACTTTATGGCGTTTCACTGAGTAATCTGTTAAAAATTAAAACCCTAATGCTATTACACAAAATAATTTTTAAACATGTATCTTTTTGACAGAATATCCTTTACGCATTCAAGAAGATCATATGATATAATTCATATTAGATACAGAAGTCAGGCGGATTTACATCAATTCAATCCGCCTTGCTACCACCGACCAAT
This sequence comes from Pollenia angustigena, assembly GCA_930367215.1. Lineage (NCBI taxonomy): Eukaryota > Metazoa > Arthropoda > Insecta > Diptera > Polleniidae > Pollenia > Pollenia angustigena. Next base: position 231,430,301 of record OV884058.1, on the reverse strand, counting down.
AAATCCATTAGCCTTGGTTTTTGAGAAAGAATTATATACATTTTTTATTTCAAATTAATACTGTATTCATCTTATTATGTTTGTATTTAATTAATTTGAACTTATTTGTTTATTTCTAGAAATTATTAAATTATTTTTCTTTATAATATATCTTTTTTTTTACTCAATAATGGTATAACAATACAAAAATCCAATACTATAATTATAAGATTTGTATCTTGTTGCATTGGAAATCAAATAAATAAATAAGCGATAGGTTGAAGGAAGGTTCGTAGTACCTGGTAGGTTAAAGTAAAGTTGTAGTAATGGGGCAGTGCTTATATGGGCGATGAAAATCTGACCAATAGCTATCGGTAAGTTGTGACACCGGCAGCCGTATTCTGTAATTCGCTTAGCTAAAGCTTAATCTCGATCGCTCAAATGCCTTAGAGAATGCAAAATTTAAAAATTTTAGTAATGACATTAAAAGCTAAAATTGCTGCGAATTAAATTTTTACGGCATTGTCAAATTGAGCAATGCACGTCACGGAATTGCGTTCGCTTATAGCATTTTAACGATAGAGATTTAGCTTGATGGGGGTCCCAGAGTGGGGTATACTCTTTTACATACATACATTTATCTTTAAATTCTGTAGTTTAGGGTATCATGAGGTCGGGTGTGATTGACTATACATTCAAACATGTTTTATATAAATTAGTGGGGGCGCAAACACCATTAAGAGTATTTGTATTTATGTGCAATATGTGTGGGCGCGCAGACGAGAGGCAAAAGAAAAACTATGTTTATGCTACAGATTAGCGACGGAAGATCATCTTCATCACCCGTATACCAATACATCAAAAAGCTGTGAAACTTTTAAAAAACGTCATTTTACCTTTAAACAGATGCTGACGGTTTAGTTGGCTGGCTGCCTGACGTCGTTGTTTGCGATGATGAGGTTTTCTCACCACATGCCTTACGACGACAACAATGAATGCATTTTGTTTTGATTTTATGATTTCAGTTGATCGTGGCAAGTGTGCCAACCCCGCCGACACTCAGCGCTGAACGCCGCGTAAAAAAACATTGCTTTTCGTTGTTATTACTTTAACATCTTAAGAGAGAGTATGAAATGGGAATCGTTTAAAAATAAACTCAAATTTCAAATCGTGATTTTCTTTTGGCGTAATTGTTGTTTTTTTCTATTCAATTTTTTTTTTTTTTGTTTGCTCTATAAAAATATTGTGTTAATTTAAATTCCGTATGTGATTTATAATGAAATTAAAGTTGCCTTAATGTCTCGTTATAATCCTAAACAATAGAAATAATAATATTCGTAATGAAATCATTATTATTTTAGCCAGCATGTGTTTCATATTCTAGGAAAATTTTCTTAGATTTATGATTCTATGGAAAATCATTCAGTTTGATTGATTATATTTTGTGTGAAATATTAAACGAAACGTCGTACAAAAATTATATTTGCTCATGGAATTTTAATTATTATTGAAATTCAGAAAAGAATTTTGATTTTTTTTCTTAAATTTTAATTGGATGTCAGTCAGTTTAAGTGCATTTGCAAATAAAACGAAAAAAAAAAAAAAAAACTAATCTTACAAACCCAATAATTGTCAACCTACTTGCACCTGCAGAAGAAAAATAAAAAAACTAAATAAAAAGACTTACAGTGGAACAAAATTTAAAATAATTTGTGTGTTTTGATTTCCGAAAAAGTATTTATTCAATTCAATTACAAGTTTCTCGTGTTATTGATTGATCTCGTGAAGTTAATTGAATTTGTGTGGTCGCAGTACTTGATTTTTTATGTGGTTACAGCCACCACAACCAACAGCAGTTTTATTTAAAACTGTTTTTATTTTTTATTATTTCCAAGAGTTCGCATGCATTTGTGAATGAAAGTGTTGTAAACAAAAAGAGTAAAATTAAAATCAATTAGCGTTAACTTAAGAAACAAACAAAAATTATTAAAATTAAATTTAAGAAACTAAACAAATGCAAAATAAAACTTAAAACTTTCAGCTTAGGAAAGTTTGTGAAATGAAACAGTCATACGAAGGTTGATCAATAAATACTTTTCAAGAAGTATTTTAAACTTAAGATTGTAAGGAATAATACAGTAAAATATATTCTTTTTCACTTATTCGCCCGAGTTTTTTCATTTAATCTTTATTTAGGGCTATTTCTCTTTCTTTAATATGAATATCATCAAAGTAAATAAATCAAATCACCACAAAATGCCTATACCACGGTTGATAAAGTTGGTACAATTGTACTTTTTTGGTACAATTCAAAGTTAAAAAGTAAGCTGGTACCCCCTTGACCCATTTGGTACTATTTCCAAATTTTTCAAACCTCTTGTTATTTGATATTAAATAGCAACTTATTTTTACTATCCAATGAACATAAACGTAGTTCAGTTTTTGGTGCAAAAGGTCGAAATAAAAAATGCTAAATTGCGTAGTTTTTTTATGAAATTAAACGGAAGCTCTATATTTTGTTGTTGGATTTACAAAACAGCTTTGATATTTTGAATTTGCTCTTTTGCAAGAGCATTTGCGCCAAACACTGAACTCCGCTATTGTGAATTGATTTGTTGCACTTGTTAATTGAACGATTACATACGCCACATTCTAAATTAAGCATGCATTTCAATGTTATTGACAAGTTTTTTAAAAATATAGGAAACCACTTCTGCAAAAGTTCTAGTAAAAGAGACGACTTCCTCTCATTTCAAGATTATTTTGGAACGGAAACTCATAATATTTTGAAATATTCTTCAACAAGATAGTTGTCACCTCATTATTATTTTACTCTGAATGCTTTTGAATGAGATTTTACAAGCCCTAAATTAAATTTTTATTACATACGACTTTCTACCCCAGCTTATAAAATGTCTTTCCTCTCTCTGCAGTACATATTGAAAATTGTAAACACAATAAATTTGGAAATGCCATCCCAAGATGCTCGTATGCACAGTAAATTTTTGTTTCGTCAAATGGGGCGCATTTTTTTGAAAAAGGAGTTTTTAGACAAATTCTCATTATCAAAGCTTAGATTTGAAGAAAAGCATCTGCCACTTAACGATATTTATATATTCAGAAATAATATTGAAAGAGTCAGCATGTTCTGAAAATCACTTTTTCGTAAAGTGATTTGAAATCACTAAAAAGGTGTTCTGCCCACAAAAATTTTTTGAAATCTCGTGAGTTAAAACCGGTTAGCTTACAGCATGACGATTTCAAATCACTTGAAGTTTTTTTAAGCAGTTTTTTTAAATCTATAAAAAAATAATAACATACACATTAATTGATTAATATTAATTATTTTACACGAGAGAAAAGTAAAATTTACAAATTTAGGAAGCCGCTGTATTTTTACAGACGCTATTTTAGTTTTGTTTACATTTTTCTTGATTTACTTTTCAGTACTCAGCTGATATAGTTCATCAAAAAGACTTCTGTGGTTGCCAGAGCAAAAGTGTCTTAAAGTCGTGTAGTATATGACTTATTTCTTCAATTAAAAAAAAATTAAAAAGTAAAAAGTAAACAATAATTACACTGCTTTACAAATTTTTAATTTGGAAAATTACCAAGAACGCCACGTGCCTAGATAAGTTAACTTTGACCTCCTGAACACGAAAAACGCTGTAATTTTTTTTTCATTAGTTAAGTTTTTTAGATAACGGTACTTTTGTGTTTTTCGGTGTATGGTCCCACTCAAACCCTTGTGGAGCCCAACCGAAAAGTCCGATCGAGATAAATGGCATATCGTTGGAAAGGCAACTGAATGCCTTTTCCGTCGATATGCTAAAAAAAATTATCTGATAAGAATTGGCTGAGTTATGGCATCTCAAAGTTCGCAATTTGCCTATTTTTTACGTTTTTTTCAAAATTTTTCATTTTTATTTCGTTTTTTTTCTACGTTATAGTAAATATCTGGAATGTTTTATTTTTTAACCAAATAGTTTATTTTGTTACCAATATTTTAAGCGCAATTTGAAAAAAATCGGATAAAAAATAAAGTTTTTATTAAGGATTTTGTGGAACGAAAATATTTTCATCCCATATAAAATTCCGCCTTTTTTTTAACCATCAGTTTTAACGTATTTAAAAAAAACGGAATTTTATATGAGATGAAAAATATTTTCGTTCCACAAAATCCTTAATAAAAACTTTATTTTTTATCCGATTTTTTTCAAATTGCGCTTAAAATATTGGTAACAAAATAAACTATTTGGTTAAAAAATAAAACATTCCAGATATTTACTATAACGTAGAAAAAAAATGAAAAATTTTGAAAAAAACGTAAAAAATAGGCAAATTGCGAACTTTGAGATGCCATAACTCAGCCAATTCTTATCAGATAAATTTTTTTAGCATATCGACGGAAAAGGCATTCAGTTGCCTTTCCAACGATATGCCATTTATCTCGATCGGACTTTTCGGTTGGGCTCCACAAGGGTTTGAGTGGGACCATACACCGAAAAACACAAAAGTACCGTTATCTAAAAAACTTAACTAATGAAAAAAAAATTACAGCGTTTTTCGTGTTCAGGAGGTCAAAGTTAACTTATCTAGGCACGTGGCGTTCTTGGTAATTTTTGGCTGTAAACCAGTGTTATGAAGTTTGATTAGTTAAATTTTAATATCCGAAGGTAAACAATAAATGAAAATGGCAACCATACGTACTAAATGAATGGCAACATTTTAAAAAGAAGCGCACAGTTGTTTTCTCTTAGTTTAGAACAATGAAAATCACGACTAAAAATTAAAAATCTCGTAATTTTCAGAACACCAAAATATTTCTCGGGTGATTTCAAAATCGTTCGTGATTTGAAATCACTGTGATTTCAGAACATGCCTACTAAATGAATGGCAACATTTTAAAAAGAAGCGCACAGTTGTTTTTTCTTAGTTTAGAACAATGAAAATCACGACTAAAAATTAAAAATCTCGTAATTTTCAGAACACCAAAATATTTCTCGGGTGATTTCAAAATCGTTCGTGATTTGAAATCACTGTGATTTCAGAACATGCCTGTATACTATCGTTCGTGATTTGAAATCACTTTGATTTCAGAACATGAGGCTTTAAGAAATAAAGTCAACTTCGACGACGAAATTTTAAACTGGCTAGCAAAATGTACTCCAGATAATGTGATTTCAGTATAGTATAGTCCAGTTTAGTACAGCTTTTATTAAAAATATTTCTAAATGAAAGTGCAAATTATGAAACTTTTAATATCGAGTTTCCGGCGTTGGCGGATTTAGATGCTTTTCAAAAATTAAAAAACGTTAATATTTATGATTTTTGGTCCAAAGTGACCACAATGAAAAATAAATTAGATCACTTAATGTTTCCAGAGCTTAGTAGAATAACCAAAGGAATATTTTCCATTCCAGGCTCTTCGGCGAAAATTGTTATGCCAAAAGGTTATAAAAACAAGTAAGAGTGCTATATTCGGCTGTGCCGAATCTTATATACCCTTCATCATTGTACGAGCAGAATACAGAGCAACTAGACAAAAACTAAATAATTTTTACATACCTATACATACATATTTACAATACTTAAAACTTCATTATAAATAAAATTTAAAAAGCGAAAACTGGTAAATATTTTTTTTAAATCGTTTTTAGAACATAAAGAAATAAACGGAATGACAAATTTATATATACTATATGTGCCAACGGTTTCAAGTCTAATCGAAACCAGATTTAGTACTATTGGGGTCGAAAAAAAACGATTTTAAAAGTTCGTTAGTAACCCCGGGTCTCCACGTAGCAATATTTACTGCGGCAAACGTCAAATTTGATTGCTCCATTAAATTTGCGACGTATAGACCGCAAGTTGCCATGAGTGGCAATCCATTGCGCAATGATTGCTCTTCTGATTGCTTGAGCAATTATTGCTTAGCAATCTGCTGTCAAACCAGTTGTAATTTATCTGACATTTCATTTCTCTGTACGGTTGTTTATTTATTAGTGTGTTTATTTATTAAAAAAGCAATAAGAAAAAGCCGCCAAGTGAAAAAATTCTTCACCAAAATACAGAAAAAGTTTTTATATATTATATTTTTAAATAAACGTCAATATCAACAAAAACAAACGCAAAGAAACAAAAAAGTAATACAAAACACAGCTACGACAATTACAATTAATTATTTTATTAATATAATTTATTAATTTAAAAAAAAAAATTTAACAGCCACTTTAAAACACAACATAAAACATTTGTTATAAATACAGCCACAAAACTTTATACGCCTACTCGCGGTGAAAATTGCAAATTTATGGCAAAGCAATTTCAAGTGTTCTCCAGCAATATAATTAGCAATTATTGCTCCATTGTTCTGTCATTGTTCTGCCGACGGTATTGCTTGTACTTAGCAATACAAATTGCTACGTGGAGACCCAGCGTAAGATATTGGTTTTCTCATTTATCATCCCTGATCTGTACCTTCCGCACCGATTTAAACAAATGGTTTCCGGACTGGGTAAACAAATCTCAGGCTAAAAGCCAGGTGAGGTAAAATTTCCCAACCATTATTTTTCATACAGTATTTAACCGGTCTGAAGACATATGACAGCCGAACGTTATTAAAATGAAATATTACGGCTTCATGTCTGATTGCATCCATGCGAGAAATTTTTGTCAATTAATCTTAAAGCACTTACCCCGTGACCAGTTAATGAAAATGAAATGGAAATCAAGACGTATCACTAAACTGGTGGTAATATGTTTAAAGTGTTGTCCAGAGGAATGGATTTTTACAAAAGTAAACGGCTATTTTGCAGTCTTCATATCCGATTTATTGTGTTCCCGATTATAGTTGTGGGTCCAAATTTCATCGGCAGTAATAACTCGATACAAAAATAATTTCTTTATGTGATGTTAAAGCAGCACTTCGTTTAAATAAATATGCCGAAATCGTCATTCAACTTTACTCGTATAGTAAACAATTTTGAAAGAAGTAGATCCCAATGCTTTTGCAAGTTCTTTTAGACTTTTTTTCTTTGTGGTTTCAGTAATCGGTTGATTTTCGGACGAGATCAGTGATTGGCCTAGTATAGCAGGACTGCTACCTTAATTGTTGTTCGTTTTCAGGTCTATTAGGCTTCCATACGAACTCAAGACTGCATTTTGTCCTGAGATATTTCCCTCTAAGAACGGGTGTTGTGGATATACCGCCATTGTTCGGTCGCCGTTAAGATGTCCTGTTGCCATTAAGACTACATGGCTGGGCCTTCTACTCTAGCCATTGCTTGGGAAGTAGTGAGCTACTAAGAGTTAAAGAAAATAATATACATCGCGACCTTAGGACAACATGGTTCTATCTTACATGTAGTTTAGGTGCGAAAAGATCCTTGTTGTCCTATGGTCGGGATATATTAAGAGGTTGACAACAGTTTTCTCGGAGAAATGTCTCAAATTAATTTCTGCGCTGAAACGACCCAAGGTACACTTGGACTTTTTTATGTTAAAATTTACATAAACTTTCTTCCTTTCTTCCTCTCCTAGCGAATATTTTATGATTAAATAAAATGTAAATGTACATTAATTGTCTACCCGGTCTCCTGGGTAAGTTTGGGTAACACAAACAAAAGTCTTCCCGTATACAAGAGCTGTGTAACTAAGAGATTTATTTTAATTTTCAGGAAGTTGAACACATATTTTAAAAGAATACGGGAATTGTCTTCTTTTTATAACATATTTTAAACATGAAAATAAAAAAATTTACATACTTAAGTATGTATGCATGTTAATTTAACAAGATAAACTTTTGATTTTAATACAAAACTGGTTTTTATGTATTCAATATTGAACAATGTTATTTTAACAGTGAATAATATTAAATAAACGTGATTTAAGGTTATTTTAATATTTTTCATTTAAAATTAATATGAAATAATGATAAATTTAAATAATGAGCATACACAGAAAAAATTATTTTTCCAATTCAAACAAAAAATTTGTAGAATCAAACAATTTTTTGTCTGAAATCGGTCCTATAAACAAATTCGCATATTCAAACAATTTATTTCCATTTTGTTTATTGAAAAAAAAACATTAATTTTTTTAAACAAATAATTTAACTGAATCAAACAAAAAGTTTACTGAAATTCATATACTAAATTTCAAAATCAAAAAAAAAAAAACAGGTTTTTGCACAAGCAATGATGCGCACACAAGCAGGCACTCTATTAGAAGATGATGGCAGAGAGAGCAGAGCGGCCGGCTGGCTTTGAGACACATTTTTTTGTTGGAATAATTTTTGAACGAAGTTCTTTTTTTATACGCACAATGTTTTTCGTCATCACTCACTGTTGCTGTATCCTTTCCTTTGCTAATGAAGAAGAAATGTAACCCAAAAACGGCGACAGACCGACTCGATATGTTTTTCGTCATCATTATATTTTTGTATTTGATGTATTTAAGCAAACAGTTTGAAAAAATTGAATACGGGATTTTGGTTTTTTTTAACCAACTTTGAAACCAACCAAAAATTTATTTTGTTTCTTATAATGTTGTTGTTGTTTCTGTTGTTTAAAAAGAGTGAAACCTTTTTTTATCTGCTATTTTTTTACTTCAAACCTCTTCATCTTTCTTACTTTTGTACTTTTTAAAAGTGTCCAAAAATAGACTGCATGTGTTTTTTGCTGTAGTTCTTATATTTTACATAAAGAAGTGTTGCTTACGATCAAATAAAAAAATGCAAAAAGACGACAACATTAAAAAGCGTTAAATATTTCATACAAAATTACGAAAACTTGAAACCAATAACGCGTGTATTATATCTTTGAATGGTTGTCAACATTTTTGTTGGTTAAATAAAAATCAAACAAAAATTTTAATTGAATCAGTAAAAAAATTTTTAGAAATTAAAAAAATTTTCAAACAAGCGTTTGTTTGAAAATAATTCGGCAATAATTTTTTCTGTGTACTTTTGCAGAAATTTACTATGATTCTCAATCAACATTTCGCCATGTTAATTAAACATTGGTATTTTTTTCTGTGTGTACCTAAGATCGCCACATTCGGCTATGCATAATTTTATATACTCTTCACTTTGGTGCGATAAGAACCGAAAGTTACATAAATACCGTTGTTTAGATATGAATAAATCTGTTTTATAGTACGCCCACTTCTCCAATCCCGTCCACATTTCGTTGGATTTTGTCTTTTGATAATCAGGATGCTTGTTCCTTATTTGGAAACTTTGGCTCTTGCGTTTTTTCATGTATACAGAAATATATAATGCCTTTGTAGGGGAGGTGCTACGCCCATATTTAAAGAGAGGTAATCCAAGATATGTGTACTAAATTCGGGCAATTTTTCTCTTACCTAGCGTTTACACATGCAAGTGAATTTCTTGAAAGTTGCAATACCCTCACACTTTTTCACTAACACACACATAATTTTTGTACTTTCAGCCAATGGCCTGTTTCTTCGATTTTTCGTTGATAATACGTATACTCTACTTGCAAGAAAGTACTTTCATGTGTAAACCCTAGGTTACCGTTCTTTAGATATAACTAGTAGTGCTGGGAAACTATCGATAGACTATCGATATTATCGATAGTCTTAAAATACCGAAAATATCGATAGGAAAAATATAAATATCGATATTTTTATTAGTTAAAATACAGCTATGAAGACATCTAACTGCAGCTATACACACACAGTTTTTTGCTGCAAATTTTAACTTGCTATTATTAATTCGCGCTGAATTACAGCAATGAATACAAACAACAAGAATGTTAAGTGGTATGGATTGCATAGCAGTGCTTTTTACTGCTAATTTAAGGCCTTTAAGTCGAAATTTGTACATGTTTATATAGGGACTCAAATGTCAAATATTTTTGTAATGTTGTAAAAAAAAAAATGCAAATCCAAATGCAATTGCAGGCATAAGACAAAACAATGAACGACCATTAGAGGATAAGTCCGCTAGATTGATTACCTTTTTGGGTTTAAAATTTAGAAAATTTTTTAAAATTGCAATGGAATATCTTATAGTCCCTTCGGTTCCTTCAGAAAGGTACTTATTAATTTTTAAAAAGTTTCAATCTAAAATAACGTGCGTATATACATACGGCTCAAACGTTCAATAAAGTGTTAAAAGCAACGAACTGTAGCCTTATAAAAAAATAATTAAAGTTTTCCTGCACAAGTACAAACATTCAGTCGATAGTAATATCGATATATCGATAGTGAAATCTGAACTATCGATAAATATCGATAGTAGAAAATATCGATAGTATCCCAGCACTAATAACTAGGAATTGCTGTTAGGTTTTAACCGAAATCGAAACCGCGGTTTTTAATGCCTAAAAACCGAAACCGACAAAAAAACCGCGGTTTTAGCTTTTACGTTAACAATAATTTATAGTGTCCGACCGAACGTTCGGGTTCGGTTACGGAGTTCGGCAAAAAATGATGTTCGGTCAAAGTTTGGTGTTCGGCGAAATTTTTACCGAACACCGAACTCTTTTATGAAATAACATATTTATTATAATTTCAAATTATAATTTGGCATCATTGTTTATGAAAATAATACGAAATCAATACAACTATTTTTCTCTATGATAGTTAGTTCGAAAAAATACAGCGATGACTAAATAAAATCCTTAAGTGTATAAAAATGTCTTTATATGTCTAATTTTTAGAAGACGGTAAAAAATACAAAAAAAAAAAAAACGGTTAAATTTTATTTGGCATAAAGATAATCTATAGTTTTGGATGAACCACAAACCAAACTTTATAGTATACATACATATTTCTAGATAAAAATGTCATCCAATCCGTTTTGGAGTTTTTTTTTTCTGAAAAAAATTGCACAAAGCAAATGTTGCGCCAAACAAATGTCAATGGGGAGTTCATTGCCAAGCAAACAAACTACCGCCAATAATAAGCGCCACTTACAGAAAATACACCCCAACGAATTTAAAAAATACATTGCAGGGGTTTGAGTTCTAATATGTCTATAACCAAATTATTGGCATAGTACGAAGGAGTGACCAAGAATATTTTAGTAATGAAAATACCTGTCTCCCGTCGTTTTGCGAAAAAAACTCACGCAGGGCAGCAAATTTCTAAAACCTTCTAAGAAATTTTAAACCGCGATGAATTGTAAACCGTAGGAACATTTTTAAATCTAAAGCAGTGCATAAATTCCAAAATAGCATTTAAGAAATTTCCGTGAGATTAAATGGTTGTTTTCAAACTTCAACCCGATCTCTGCGTGAACTTTCTTACCAATCCGAAAAATGCATCTTATTTTTTATTAATAACTTTTAACGTTCTACAGACTATACTATGCCGTTTTTGATTTTCGCATAAAGCGTTAAAAAGGTCTAGCTAGCCCTTATGTATACTGCAATAAACTTAAAATTTATTTTTTATTTTTTGTCTTAAAAAAAAAAGCAATTACTAATTATTTTTTAACTATAAAATAGTTTTGACTACTATAAAGTGAAATTTATCTTTTCATGTTGGATCCTTCCAAAAGTTTAAATGTAATAATTTCCCGAAATTTTATTTTGTTTTAAATAAATACATTAAAAAAAGTACAATTATTCCGATTTATTATCAAAAAGTTCGGGTCCGGGTTCGGGTTCGGCCGAACTTGTCAAAGTTTACCGAAGTTCGGGTTCGGTCTCAAAAAGTGCGTTCGGTCGGACAGTAAAAATTTATGCTTAAATAAATTGCAAATTATACTAATAGTCGAACTTCATATACAAAAACTTTATACATTACATTTCAAGCTTCTTAAAATTCTAAAAAAGTACTAAGAAGAACAAATGTTGACTTTTTACTCTTAAGAAGATATCTAATTTGATTGGCACAAACTTCCACCTGGTCCTGGCTGGGACCACTAGTATTTTGTATGAAGTTTTTGTGGCTTTAGAAAAAACTCACACTAACGAACCCCTGGGCAAGGCTGGGACTATTTTTATATGTATGGAGTTTTATCAGGAACATTTTGTCGGGAAAAAGAATAATTCTTCTAAAAAACAGTAAAGAAAGAATTCTTATGTGTTGCATATGCTTTTTGATACGTTTCATTTTGATTTTATTTACTGCAGTACATATATAGGACAGGGCCTGGCCAGGTCCATGTGGATATATTATGCACAAAATTTTCATTTGGCCAATTGCGACGTCCACGGTGCTTACACTTTTTTCTCATTTTATTGTAAAAACACTTTGATTGAGGAATACATAAAGTTTCGGTCTAATTATATTAAAAAAAACTGGAAAAAATAACCCAGCGGTAAATATTGAAAGGACCGCAAGTGGCAGGCCTTTTTGAAGGCCTCTATACTCCTTTCTAAAAGATTCGCTTCGCATGATATCATGCCTTCAGAAGTATGCCTTCTAGAAGGCATAAACGTCTTTTTAAAACTATTCAGTACACATTCGCTACTCCCTTCTTTGAGAAGGGAGAAAGGAAGATGTTCAGTTTTATTTACTTTTTATTTTTAGTGACCTTCCTTACTCCCTTCTTTGGGAAGGGATCGAAGTTGTTTTTAAAGGAAGTGTGGAAGGCCTTGCGCCCAATGCCAACCTGTATAAAAAATAAATAAGTATGGAATGCGGCGAGAAGGGCTTCTGACTGCTTGTGACTGCTAAATAAGGCCTTCTATTAGGCCTCTTTACTCATTCTAGTTACCGCTGGGAAGGGTTAATAAAAGTACCTGTATTGAAACAAATAAAAAATTTTTATTACATACGAAAAAAATATATATGTTTATGTATGGAGTTTGACTTTGATATTTTCCAAACCGAATCGAAACCGACCGGTTTCAATCATTTTAAAACCGAAACAGCGGTTTCACTTTTTTACGGTTTTAAAAAAGTCTAGTTTGGCCCGATCACAGCTCTGGTAGAACATTCAGCCTCAGTAAACTTAATTGTTAATGTGCCTTCAAGCCAATTTGCATTCTTTTTTTTTTCAAATCGCGACTTCGTACGATTAGAATCCTGCCATCTTTGTTTGAAGTTAGAGTAAAAGCTTTTATATATTGTATCCAAAATTTCACATGCTCTAGTATCGTTTAAGCCAACGTGCGATTGTTGCAAAAACTGTGTTAATTTTGTTCTGTCTTTGTTTAACTCCAGAAGCTTCGAGCATGAAACCCCATGAGAAATAGAAAAACTTTCAATTGTCGTAAAACTCTTGGGCCATAGTTTCAGTTATAATTAAAAACCCGGAGAAAAATCGGTTGTACTTTTCGCGACAGCACTTGTTGAATGACAAAAATCGATCAATGAACACCTAGAAATATCCAAAACATGAGCACTAATAAATGTGGGTGGAATTTCTGTAAAAAAAATCATACAGGTAGCCAACGGAAAAACCCAAATAATTAAAAAAGTGCACTTTCCTTTTAATTGTCCACGCACATTTATTACCGCTCATTACTTTGCTACCGCAATCATAAAAATCAATTAACCTTTTGTTTATTTTAAAAGATTTTGTTATTCGTGCTTAATTCCCAGTTTTTATTCTTGATAAAAACACTTGAAATTTATTGTTGATGGGATAAGCTATTCCTATGCGCATTTCACTGGTAGCTTAGGCCAGTTCGTCAGGAAACTTCATCCATAAAGATTTTAGAAAAACTAAAGATATTAAACCAAATAAAACTGTTAAACGTATAAGAATTATAAGCAACAGTTCTACTTGTAACAACATCAAAGTTTAAACAAAAACATCAACAATAAACAGTAAGTTTATCTCTTTTTACATTCCCCACTAGAATTGACTGAAATTCTTTCAAAATTAATTGTGGTTGTAAGTAGGTTAAGAAAAAACAAAATGAAAACAAACACAACTTGCAAAAGCATGTTGCCAGTTCAAGTTTTTTTAGGCCGTGCACTTGCCTGTTTATTATCATTGTTTATTAAAGTCATAAATGTTTTTTCCAAAGAATTTTGTGCATATCTCGAGCAAATTTTTGAAATTCATACCTTCATGATGTATGTCTCATTTTGTTCATAGGTTATGCGACTTTACTTGGAGTAATAGGACTTGACACGTTTTAACGTTTTGGATTTTTTATGAATTAAAAATTAAAAAGGGGGAAGCACTGTTAAGCACGGTGGCGGCAATGTTATGGTTTGGGGGTGTATGAGTGCTAATGGAGTAGGTAACCTTGTGTGTATCGAGGGAATCATGAATAAAATAGATTATTTAAATATTCTGAAAAATAATTTGCCATAATCCGCCCAAAAAATGGTTTTGGAAATGATTTTGTTTTCATGCAAGATAATGATCCAAAGCATTCGGCCGTTATTGTAAGGGAATGGTTGCTTTATAACACAAAAAAAATTTTGCCTCATCCTCCCCAGAGCCCGGATTTAAATCCGATTGAGCATTCCGGAAAATAATCCTTAAAAAATGCTCTCAAAGATATCTGGAGTTCTATTCCCCAAGAAGTTACAAAAAATCTAGTCCATTCGATGCTTAGAAGACTTCTTTCTGTTAAAGAAGATAAAGGACACCATACAAAATACTGAAAACCTCAATATTTTAATCTTTTTTAAAGTAACTTTAAGTTTTTTGTCCTGTACAACTATTTTTTTGTTTATGAGTTTTAGCATATTTATGTTTTTGTTGTTTTTTTTTAACGTTAAAATATACAAAATGAAAAAGATTTTTATTTAAATTAAAAAATAGATCTTAAAATTTAATTAATGTGAAATAAAAGTTATAATATGATTTTACTTTAATCTCTGTGTTTTCTTTTATTTTAATTTAACAAGTGTGCAAATTTTTTTTTTTTGGCTCACTGTATGTTAATTGATTATAAATTCCTTAGGCTACTTACCGATAGCTAAAAGAAGACTTTAACCGGCCCTATAAAAAGTGTTCCATTATTAAAACTTTACTTTAACCTAAAGTGAGTGATAAAGTAAATGAATGTTTACTCTACCTGGTAGGTTAAGGTAAAGTTGAAATTACGGAACACTTTTAATTTATTAACCCCAAATTATAACAAAATATTCATTAAAACTTAAAAGTAATTTAAACAAAATTTCTTATTTTCAGCGTGGCAGTCGTTATCACGGCTATCGTCACAATCAACGTTCCCAGTCTTTAAATCGTGGTCAAACTCTTTCTCAGGCGGACGTGACAGCGATGTGGTGACATCGGGGTGCTTCAGGTAAAGGTTGTTATCGGCTTTATCCAATTTCAAAATAATCATTCATATTCAACGTCTAATGATAAAACTTATATCTAATTTATTCAATTTTTTTTTATAAAAACATTTCAGCTCAAACCAGTGGCTGTACTAGCTGTGCCATGGGTAATAAGTTGAGCTGCTCGTGCGCACCTTTGATGCGTAAAGGGTATCGTTACGAAGATTCTCCATGGCAAAGTTCACGACGTCGTGATGGACATTTATTAAGGTTGTTAAAAATATTTACATAAGTTTACATTACCCAAAAAAAGCGAATATATATTAGGTTTTTAGTTAAAGTTAAAAAGTAACACTAAATATTGAGAAGATGAATTAAGCCATTTAAATTACAAATTTATATGTGTAACTATTAGATTTATTGCTTACACAATTTAAAGGTTTATATTTCAAACAAGTAATTCAAATTGAAATAATCTCTGATATACGAGTATCTTATGATCTTTGTAGCAAAGGATGTCTTTTAATCCGCCTTAAAGACTTAACATAGTGTTTACCAACCGGCCAGAATATCGGGGTCAGTTTATAAAACAATGTAGTCAGTTACGAGAGATAGTAACATTTTCCGAGCTTTATCTACATTTTTCCGTATAGGAATATTTGTTGAGATTATTGGCAATTCGGCATCCTTGATTCTCTTATACTCTTATCTACAACAGTTTTCCTATAAAAGTCTTTGCCCCCATTCTCATTAGAAAGACTCCTTTAAAGTCGTGATATAATTAATACAAATCGATAGCTGTACATTTTCGTAGCCTGCCTAATATCAATGCAGATCAATTATTGAAATTATTTCCCCTGTATTTAAAAAGTAGGTCTTTCAAAGAGAGTGTAAACCATTCACTTTATTTATTTAAAACCACCATAGTTGATTAATAAGCAAACATTAATTTTATTTGATTAAAGCTTTCACCACAGGTAGAAAGGGTATCGCTCATTTGCTGCAACATTGTCATAACCTAAAAATATTAGTTTAAATAATAAGGACTTTAATGTTTTAAATTAACACACAACATACGGGCCTGTTCTAAAAATCACGTGTTTTTGAAATCACACGTGTGATTTTGTGGTGTTCTGAAAGTCATATTGATCTTCAATTGCCGAAAGCACACCGAGAAACACAAAAACGGGACGCTAAAATATCACACGTGTTTTTTAGTACGCCCATGTGATTTGAAATCACGTGATTTGAGTAAAAGTGAGTTGCAGAACAGGCCTGATAATGGAAAAAGAAAATGCATTCCCCTCTCAAGAGTTGACTGCAAATGTGTGTTTGTTGTAAAAAATGTAAGACCCGCACAAATGCACATACACAAATTCTATTTCTTCGTCACACACAAAAATAACGGACCTGCACAATCTTGTTTCTTTGATTCATGAGTTTACAATATCTTCATTTCAATTAATTACCAATTCATGAAACATCAGATTTCCAATGTATTAGTGGTACATATTAAACAAAAAATTTGCAATTTCCGACTTATGACGTTGTAGCAGGAAATTAGCGATATGTACGGATCTTAGATCCGATTAAATGTACATATATTCTCTGGGCTCTATGAATAGCAACTTTGATTTAACGATGTCGGTCTTTCCGTATGTTGAAATGGGTTTTTCGAAGAGCTTTGATGCGATGGAGCTTAGGTTCTTATATGTTATTGTTACATATAGTCCGGAATAGCTTCCTAATGAAATTCTACCAAATCGGTTTACAAATGACTCAGCTATGAGCAAAAAACCACGACTGCTGTTTTATTGATTGCTTAATAAAATTCTTAAGATTTCTTAAGTTTCCCCCAAATTCATAAAAATATTTTTGTTTTAAAAAAGGTTTATTGAATAAGAATAAAACAATAAAACTGCAAAGATTAAAATCAATTTTTGTTGGAACACTACCTGCAAAAAGTTGTCACGCCAAACAATTAAGCAATATGGACGAAGCGTAAAATACGCAAAGGCAGAAAAACATGTACATCCTAATTGCACTTAAACATAATTGATAATAATGCTCGAGCTGCTTCACACCCACCCAGAGCAGTTTTATGAAGTATATTTTATGATTACAAGTCTATTGAAAGCTGTGTTCGAAAATAAACACTAAATAGCGCTCCTTAGTCTTCGGTTCGGTAGATTTGTGGAAAACACGAACGTTAATAGTGTTTTTATAGTAAATCATTAATAAAAAACGTTAACCTGTTTGTCATCTTTCGAACACAAAAATAATAGTGTTTTTATCCAACTCAACAAAAAGATGAGAACATTTAATTCCGTTTGGTTTTTTTAAAAAACTTTAAACTTTATTGTGTTCGATTCAACTCATTAATGTTCGTCCCTTTTGGCTGATAAAAAAAACCAAAAATTTTTAACAAAAACAAAAAAAAAACAGAAGCCAGCAAAATAATTTTACAAAAACAAAACATATACACAACACACACACAAGCTGTTCTTGCTGCGGTCGCTGCTAACATTTTTTCTTTGCTCATTTCTATATCAATGTAAAAAAGAAACATTATAGAAC
This sequence comes from Pollenia angustigena, assembly GCA_930367215.1. Taxonomy (NCBI): domain Eukaryota; kingdom Metazoa; phylum Arthropoda; class Insecta; order Diptera; family Polleniidae; genus Pollenia; species Pollenia angustigena. The sequence continues at coordinate 231,412,574 of OV884058.1, read as the reverse complement.
ATTAAAATATAATGTTTGTCAACATTATCACTACAATTGTTCTGTAGTCTACACTATCTAATGTTCGGCTTTTTCATGAAAATAGCTAAGAACGGTATTAAGGGTTGTGATCGTATACACAAACACTAAAATAATAGATATCGTTCCTGGGTGTGTGAGCCCAACGCTAAATAATGTTCTGTTTATTTTCGAACACTGATTAAAAGAATTATATGTAAAGAAAATTAATTTGTTCAAAAACTTTGCAATCACTTTAATTTTTAGATTTTGTCTTCCTTCTCGAAAATATTTAGTGTTATTTTGTATGAAAACTACATATTTATTATTTTCTGTGTTAAAACATAAAAACTTGAATGTATGTTTTCTTTTTTATTAAACTGTACAAACAAATATTTCACCGTAAAAAAGTGGGAGATTTTAGTCAAGAAATGAAAATAATTCTGAATTTTGTAAGCCTTTAGTCCAATTGGAAATAAATTACAGGTGACAATTAAGGACTTGAATTAGAGTTTAAGTTTTGGATTTGGGGTCTATATACATCTCAGGAGTACCGTCATAGGTTCCTAAAATAGGCCACCTCGGGTATTCTTAGTTTTAGCCCGATTAAAAAAAATTTTATCAGTTAAATGTACTAGTTGAGTTCTAAAAAAAGCGACATGCATAACACTGTACGTCACGATTTTACACCCATGATCAAACTGACCAGATTTTGAAAATAAAGCTTAAAAAAATATACGTATCTCTCAGTTTGTCTAGATCAATTCATTTTGCTTTTTACGCGCAATTCAATTTTTAATGTGAATCCACCTGTCTATCACTTGGGGAAATTTCGATTACACATACAAAGCAGTTGATCGAGATGCCAGATTTTTTGCTTAAATACTTCTCACTGTTCTTAGATGTAAAGTCGTAAAAGTTAGCAAATCGGTCCACGGGTTATATATATATTATATATATAATTATATATATTATTATTTTTATAAACCAACAATATATGAAATTGTATAAAAATTCGCATTAAAAATCTAATTGCGCGTAAGAACGCGAAATGAATTGATCAAAAAAAAAAATCCGAATCTGGTCAGTTTGATCATGGGTGAGGCTAAAAGTTAAAATTTGTTGTACAGTGTAATAATAGTTTGGAAAATATTTGGCTATAAAAATAAAAATTTGCTATTTTATATCTCAATATATACATATATAAATTTATCTAAAACAAAGACTTTACTTTCGCCAAAATGGTGAACGGCACCATTTTTCAGATAACAGGGCCAATATTCTTCAGTAGAGCAACCTCTACGAGAGCTACACTGGCTGCTGCTTAGTAGGTAGTTTTACTCTTAAAATTTGTCAATATGGATATTTACCATGCTCTCCATAGTTATGGAAAGTGCAGAACAAATTGCAATCGGGCGGTAATTTTGAAGATTATTAGCCAGACAGAAAATTTCTCGTGATGCTATAAAGTGTTGAAAGGATTTGCTAAGGGACGAGTTGGCATCGAAAAGCACTGCTTCAACACCAGTGCAGGTATACCATCTGACCCAGTAGACATGCTTATGTCTTTTTCCTAACCTATTGCTTATTTTTATAAGCGAACGTCTAGGTCAAACTTTCAAGCATATCTACACTTTTGCTGATGACAGAAACCTTTGCCATTCGAATGTGTTTCATACACTTGATAAAACTCTTGGTCAAATCTGGAGTCGTGAAAATAGGGTCGATTTTAATGTCTGGAAGACACAATGTTGCATGCTAACGCATAAACGCGAGACGGATCAAGGTGCCTCATCTGTATATATGGGTGGTATAATTACTAAGAAATCAGAATCTCTTGATGTTTTGGACATGAAAATACAATTTGATGTCCGATGTCCGATGGTACCGAAAGAAGCATTCAAGTACCTCGCTTTTTAAATCGGTGTAAGAGATACTTAATTCATCTGATATCCTTATTATTAATACCACCTATATCCGAACGGTAATGGAGCACTCTCATGTATAGGCCAGAGCTTTATAGTCTATTTTGGAGCTCCTATACCGCGTGCAGTAGAGGCCTGAAGGTTTTCATTAGTGACAGTAGGATATTCAGTAATATTGCCTTGTTTGTCGCAACGTGGGTTGTCTTGCCCCGTTTTTGTTATTATAATGGGATGTGTTCTGATGAAATTAGGGATATGTTTCCCGAAACCCGTACGTTTGTTTGTATACGCATCTTTAATCAAAAGCCTATTGTTTTGTGGTCGATACGCCCGATGGACGAATATAATGCACTATAGGAAAAACTCGTTCTTAGGCCGAACTGTTCGTATGTGAAATTACCCTCCTGAGGATGTCTTCCCTCTCACTATCAACATGAATACGTTGAAATTGAATGCCCACGAGCACAACTCTCTCTCCGCCTTCCCATAACCTGTTTTCTTAGTCCCAACACAATGCAATGCGTTAGTATGTGTGCTGAACCTAACAATAAAAAAATAAAAAATTATCATGATTTCTTTTGAAAGAACTGGGAAACAAATCTTTTGTAATTAAAAAGTAATTTGCATTTAAAATTAAAGTTCGGCAAAAGTCCTTTTTGCTTCTTTTTTTAACTAAATTTTTTCAAAATATATATTATTTATATTTTTCTGAAAGGCTAGTTTATGTATAAAATTGTCGTGCGAATAGTTTTTGAAAATTTTAATTACTACGGGCTCAAGATCTTTTTTTACAAATTTCCACTTAACGTAACCTTTTCTCCAATCGCAAGGTTGGAATCGAAAATTTTATGAACTTTTTTTTAATTGGGCTTAAATTAAGAATTCTGGATGGTTTTAACATTTAATAATACCTGAGGTACCCTTCTTTAAAAATCTATGGCGTCCCTCCTCATATGTGTTTAGACATCATATTCAAAACTTAAGCTCAAATAAATGTCCTTAATTGACACTTAATTCAAATCGGACTAACTGTTTACAAAATCCAGATCTATTTCCATTTTTTCCAAAATCTCCTACAGTGCGTTGTAACGACATAAAGGCTTATGTGTAATTTTTCAAAAAATTTGTGTGCTTTTAAAACCTCTTAAGGTCTAAAAATATAGTTGCAGAAAATTCACAGTATCTTATTTATTGTTGTTCTTAAATTTGGGCCAGTATTAACTTTAAAAAAATTAAATCGTAAAATTTTTTCTCGTAATCTTAATAATTATTTAAAAAAAAAAATTGTTTTTGGCTCCCTTTTAAAATCATTAGAAAAGACACATAAGACCTTTTGACGTAGCAACGTTTTTATTTTCTTTCTTTCAAAAACTTGAAACTATTTCCATACATAATTACTTTTTTCCATTTATGTTTTAACAAGTAAAACATTTGTTTTCTCTTACATATACTAAAAACCCCTTCCAAATAAAAATAAAACTTTAAATGTTTTGCAACCCTGTTGTCCTTCACCAAAATTTATCAAAAAATCCAACTACTGCTACTTCTACTACAACTACTGCTAATACTACCAACCAACACCACAAACAACAACAAAACTTATTCTGTTATTATCCTTGTGTCACAACTTTGAACTTCTACTTTTGATCTACATGTCATATTTTGACAAACAACTAAAAAATGTCTTTCTGTTATTTTAACTTGTGACAACAACAACCAATTAATAAAAAACAACAACTTGAAAAATAAACACACCACAAAAACCACCACCACCAACTTCACATAAAAATCGACGAAAATTGGCGATTAATTGAAAATAAAATTCGAATTAAATGCAAAATACATCATCAAAATTAAAAAAAAAAAAAAAACACACACACCAACGGACTCTAAAACAAACTACAACTACAAATGAATTTAATAAAAATTTCCTGATCAAATCCAACAACATACGATCCAAATTTATTTACGTACTAAATTACTTCTTCTTCTACCTATGTATTCATATATAAATGTGTATGTGTGCAAAACTTCTTAAATTATTTGGTGTGTGTGTGTGTGTTAAAAAATGTATGCGTGTTTGTGCTTGTAAACTGTCTTTGTTTGCAAAAACTATCTGCTTCTAATACACCACAGTTCGTTCAGGTTATGGGCGGAGGTATTCCATGTTTCAGCCAGTGGCGCTGGAACTGTTAAATGGCAACAAGTATCAGAAGATTTGGTTCCTGTCAATATATCATGCATACAAGATTCTCCCGAATGTGTATTCCATATAACGGCCTACAACAGTCAAGTGGATAAAATTCTCGACGTTCGACTTGTACAACCAGGTTTGTGGCTTAACAATTTGTTTTTGTAATTTTCTTTTTATTAAAATTATAAAATTTTTCTTTAGGTACTCGCATTGGGCAGGCTTCTGAGTGTTTTGTTTATTGGAAGGATCCCATGACCAATGACACATGGGGCCTAAATTTCACTTCACCCATTGATGCCAAACAATTTCGTGAATGTTGTGTAAGTATTCCCCAAACGGTTAAGCAAAGCCAACCTGGAAAATTATTCCAAATCCTACTAATATTCACATAATTATTACAAAAAAAAAAATAAATATTCAATCATTTTCAACTTCAACAACGACAACAATGTTCTGTGCTGGCATGCCTTCATAAATTTTGTATTACGTTCAGTAATACTTACTTTTATCTTTCAGTGCATCCCTAACGTCTATATCTAATTTAGCTCTAGTGTGTTTTCTCTTTCGAACTTTTGCGTTTTAGTAGTTTCCACGTTTGCTTTGCTTTTGCCGTCCCAAACAAGGTTCAGAGTGCAAATCCAAAATTGTTCATTCAATAACAATAATTCGATCAATATCTCGAGAAGATGATTTGCCTATTAAAGTTTTAGTTTTCGGAAAATAAAAAAAAAACATTAAGATCCATTATATTGAAATTTGTACAGTCACTTCACCAAAAAAAAAAAAAATTAATAAAAAGTATGCGGAAAAAATATACTTTGTAAATAACTAAAATGTCGTTAAATCGCTAAGATTCATATTTCAAACATTTCATTTATTCATTTCATTGAATCATTCAAACATTGAACTAAGAAAAACACTTTAATTTTACTACACTGAAAAAAATCAATCCATCCGTACTTAAATCATGCCGAAACGGTATCAATAGTACGGTAAGTACGGATTTCTTTAAATCAAGTACAAATTGCTTGCTTCATGTATGGACTATTCAAATGCCACTGTACTTTAAATAATCCTAAAATGGAATTCACTTAAGTAATAGTGGGTTTAACACCGAATTCGTACTTGAAATAATTCGAAAGTGGTTTAGTTCAACTCTCGAAAGACCTTTTAAGACTCTACTCTTGAAAACGTTGACTTTCCGCGACTAATACGAGTAGCAGCTACTCCGTATATCTACGGAACGTATCACTATCCGCAACTTGTGACGCGTCCAATAGCACTCAAATGTCCTTCCCACAAGCCAATAAAATACCATCTATTGCAAAAAAGCTACAGTACATGCTATATTCTCCGCCAGGGTCGGCAATGACATAGTTGCTACGTATTATAAAAGTTATCGTCACCAATTTTTAAATCAATACCTAAATTTTTAAGGAAGTCTTGGCATTAAAAGCTATTTTCAGGAAGGGTATTTGTATGGACTGATTAAGGTTACAATAAGAACTTAATTTATTCTAAAAACCAATACAGTCAAATCCCGATAATTCGTACATTGATAAATCGTAATTCCCGATAATTCGTAATAAACTGTCGGTCCCTTGAAAAAATCTCGTTAATTCGTAAAATTTCCATACATTTTGGACCATTTGCTAATTCGTATTTTGTTTTTTAACACCACTTTTAATTCGTAATAAAAACCACAGAAACATGGAAATAATGATTTTTTTGTTAACCGATTTGATTTTTTTGCGTGGGTTTTCACTTGTGTGTGTTTATTTTCTTAAGATCAGTTTGTTACATGAATAATTTTTATATATTTTATTTTAAACAATTGAAGCACAGCCGCGAATAACGTTTTAAGTTACAAAATAATAATTTTTCAGGAGAGCAAAAAAAAACGTTTTTTGACAAGCAGCATTATTTGTTTTAAAAATTTTTTTTTTCTATTATTTAAAATAGTGATAATAAAAACTTTAATGCAAAAGGCTTTTAAAACATTATTCCGCACTGCAAAACCATTTCGGTTTCATCATTATGTTAGTAACTTGCAATGTTCTTCCACTGGCTGACACTTTGTACGCCATTTTGAAGGCGTTAAGGTGCATAGTTTTGGTTGATTTGATGTTTAAACTGTGTAAGAGAGTAAAGTCAACGTTTATCTGCAAAAAAACAGTTTTTGCAAAATGTGGCGTTTACAACGTTTTTCGCGGCTGTGCTTCAATTGTTTTTTATGGTTTTTTTTATCGTTTTGGTAAATAAATTGAAAAACCCCGTTAATTCGTATTTATTTTATCTTAACCCCGTTAAATCGAAAACCCCTATAATTCGTAAGAAATGGCCGGTCCCTTACGATTACGAATTATCGGGATTCTACTGTATAATAAAATGATTTATGGGCACCAAGACTCTATGGCCAATAAAAGTTTTTATGGGGGCAATGTGAAATCATATAGCTATTATCACCATTTTCAATAGGGTTCTTTCTTAAAACTAATGTACCAAACTTTATTGTGTACTTTTCGCACAAGGTTCAAATTAACAGAAAACCGGACTAACAGACATCGTAAAATCTACTCAGAAAGTGATTCTTAGTCGATCGGTATACCGAAAGGTCCAATATTTTTATGTGTTAAGCACATCATTTATTTATTAAGGAATTATAGCGTTTACATTTAGCCTATTGTAGTGAAATAGGCCAGAGTCTCGAGTCTGGCGAGAGTCGAACCCTTCTACAAAAAGACTAGCTTACTATTTAAACTAGCTAGGAAACTCAGTTCCGCAGTTAAATTTGGTCTCCTGGCGCTGGCATTAAATCAGTGTTGCCAATTTTGCCATTTAGTTGTTAGATTTCATATTGTTTAGCCGTTAAAAAATAAATTAAGGCATTTTTATTTATCCAAACTTCCTATGACCAAAAAAATCATAAATATTAACTCCGTTCATTTACTTTATTAGCAGACCCTTGCAACGAGAGAGTAAATCTAAAATGTAAAAGAGTAAATAAACGATATTTGCAGAAATTTGCAAGTAAAATTCTGGATTCACTATCAACAGAATCGTACGATTTGTCCACATGAAAATCTGTTGTCAATGCCACACTATCAAACAAGAAAATGCTTTATCACATGACATAGGTAATTTACAAGAAAATGCAACACTGTTCGCATAGATTCTATCATTTTATAAACATTTTCAGCAATTTTGTGTGCTCATACTTTATGAGTTCTAGTTTGAGTACTCACAACAAAAACCAATTTAATACAAAACCATAAAATTTTACTTTAGACAATAGCTGCGTTCGTTTACCGCAAAATTTCTACAAATTTGTACTGGTTTGTACTGATTTGCGTTCGCGTACATATAAATTTGTAAAATTTTCTCTCACCTACTGGATTTTACTGAAAAAGTAAACGAAACCACATAATATGAAGCAAGCGTAAGCTTTGGGCAAATCTTACAAATATTTGACGCTTAACACTAACCTTAACCACTGCTTGATCAAATTATCAGTTAACACTTTATATGTTAGATTTTACAATGCTTTTTTTATTGAAATAAAGTCTTTTTTAAAAGAAAGTAAATAATAAAGAAAACTTAAAATTAACTACTTTCCTTTCCAATAAGTCATATATGACGCCCAAGAGTATATTAGAATAAGTTCATACGTCACGTTTTTCCCTAAGCAATTAAGTGCTAGTTCAGACACCACAGGTTTAACTGATACATTTTTTCTTCAATTTTCCTTTGAACCTACGTTTACGTTCATACGCAACTTAAGCTTTTCTTAATTATTATGAATATAAAACAAAAATAAAGCAGACTGGTATGGTTAAGTCTGTGCCGCTTTCCATTATGTTTTCCTCTCTCTGCTAAGAACTCAAGACATGACGAGTCAAACTTGATGTGTGTGTACCAGCAATTATTGTAGATTTCTTGTAATAAAAGTAATGATATATTATTGTAATAATACGTGAAATAGGGACAGGCAAGGTATATTTACACAAGGTACACTTATTTGGGAGTGTAGACATGCTGCTCTATAAAAGGAACCAAGTTGTCAAAATTGTCTTCATATAAAACAAAAACAATTTAACGCACACATGTACAAATTTTGGCTCATATACACGAAATTTGACGTTTGGGTTCCAACTAGGGGTAATCAGCTGACAAGCATATGGGCCAACGAGTTTACCTTGTGTACATATACCTTGGGGACAGGGAAGTCATGAAGTAACGATTCTCACAGAGAGTTTTTAGTTAGTTAGTTCGTGTCTGTAGAAATTAAAACAGTAATGTAACTGTCTCACTCACCTGTTCGCTCATTCATTTTCTCATCTATAAATGCACACTCACACAAATGTACAATGCACTTACATAACTCATTTAATTCCTTTAAAGCTCATGATTTACTTGAACTATCTCTATTCATTTCTAAATAACTCACTCGATATAAAGCAGAATATTATATAAATATATTATTGTATTTGTGTATATTTGTTTAATGCTTTTAATCAAAATAATTTATTTTAATTATTTTAGTTTCCATTTTGTTAAATTAACAATTTAGTTTGAATATGATTTTAGTTAATTATTTTTAGTTCAAAAAGAAACGAGAACAATATTTAGTTTGTCTGTGCATTAAAGTCAAACACTAAAATTATTTATATTTGTATTTTGTACTCTTTTATTTCTTTTTTCTCCTTCTCTTTTTTGCATTGAATTATATTCATAACTCGACCAAATAACAAAAAAAAAAAAACTTTAATTTTTCAAAATTCCAAATTCAATCATTTTCTTAAACCAAAACTTTCTTTTCACACAAATGTTTTTGTTTTGAAACAAACTTTCGTAATCATTTCAATTCACTTTTGGTGGTTTTTTTATTTTAAATTATTTTTAATATGATTTTTATTGTTATTTAAATTTTATTTAACTTTGGTTTTATTTCTAATTTTATGTCTTTGAATTAAACATTTTATATGTACATCAACATTTCTCTGTCTATTTTTTACTCTACTAATAATAAATAACTTTTTTTAAATATAATAAACAAAATAAATTTAAATAAAACCAAAAAACGTTTTGCATTTTTTGTGGCATTTTTCAAAAAAAAAAAAAAAAAAAAAAAATGGCTTTTTAATAAAATTACTAAAATGTTTATAATTAATAATGCCAAAGAAAAATGCAAAACGTTATAGAGCAATCGCACGTATCCAGTATTTTGATTCCGTTCACCTTTTAAGTCCCGATTATTAAAATTCCTAAAACAAAACAAAAATCCCCCTCTCTTGCAATCCCATAACAAAAATCCCTAAAAAATGTTCACACCCAGCGGTTTCTTAGAATTAATTCAGAGTACTTTTTTTTATTCTAACTTATTGTCCTTCTTGCTATCAATTGCACCAAAATTCTAATTTCCAAGTAATTTATTTAAATTAAAATCAAATCAAACAATGTTTAAATACAAGTACAAGAATAAAAATGCACCTTAAACAATTTAGATAAAAATGCAAATCTAAATATAAAAAAACCAACAACAACAAAAAAACTACTTACAACAAATTAAAACTAAAAATAAACAACAGCAACATACTCGTTAACAAACAGTAACAACAACAATATTTATTAACAAAGCTAAGATTTCAAATCAAATATTTTCTGTATTCATGTACAGTGTTCATTTAGAGCAACAAACAACAAAAAAAAAAAAAAAAAAACAGTAAACAATTAATTAAGTTTAGGAAATTGAAACAAATCAAATATAAATACTTACAACAAAGACAACATTTTTTAATAAGTAACTCTAGCAGCAACAACAACAAGTAAAACATAAACAAAATAATTCATTTGATACAGAAACATATTCGAACAAGAAGAAAACAAATTCTAAATATAAAAATTAGTTAGTTGAATTGAATTTTTTTCATTAAATTAAAACTAATTGCACCCCAGTAAAGTTATTAAAAATATAAAAATATTATTAAAAAGTGTTAAATTTAAAAGAATGCATTCTTTCGTAAGCATTTATAAATAAACAAAATTAAAGCATTCATTAATCAATATTAAGGTTTACGTATTTTGGTCAAGGTTTCTTTGTAAAATTTCCTTTTTACAATTGCATACAAACATTAAAATTTTTTTTATGCTCGTACTTAATAAACTACAGTAAAACTTCGGAATGTTAAACTTCGTTAAAGCGAAAAACTCAATATCACCATTTTTTTTTCTTAGTCCCCTGAATAAAACTTATTTTTTGCAAAGTTTTTAATATTTTGATACTCTATAGCTAAAAGCTAAAGAAAATCTGAGCCGTGAAAATCTGAGCCCTTTATAATAAAGGCCTGCCTGCCCAATAAAAAATTGTATCATATTGCGAAGCACTAATGGTACATTTAAAAAAATAAGCGCAGAATTATGCGCTACGCAATAAGACATACAGAAATGCAGTAAAGTAAGTGAAAAAACTCTCAACAACTTTTATAAAAAAAAAATAACATTTCAAGTGCTACGGCATTCCCTTACTACGAAGCAGGTTTGTAAGAGAGAATACTTAAAAATAACTGTATCAAAGCATTCAGTGTGTAAAGCTGATCGTTACATCCAACAATTTTTTTATGCGCTGAATAATGCGCTTCATGTGTCAAAAATGTATTGCTTCAAAGTGGGAACTCGCCATATAAAATTCATGTCTTCCGTATGCGCAATGGTAAGCGCAACTCTTATGTTTCTCCCTTACAAACCTGCTTCGTTGGAAGCTCCATTTTTTTCTGGGTGCTTAAATGTATTTGAAAATAAAATACACAACAAAAATCATATGGGTATACAAACTGTTTCTATACAACCACAATGACCAATGCTATGCTTTGCTTTGCTGTTCCCCAGCCAGCAAAATACTTCGACATTGTCGGAATCAGACATTTCGTGCAAATGTCTGACTGCATTCTTAGAGATTTCTGTCAGACATTGAATATTCTTACTGTCTGGCCGATTTCGCATGGATATATCGGGGGGAATTTATGTACAGATATGTCCAATAGAATTCCGACGGAATTCATTTAGATTTGTCTAAAAAGACTTATTATTTTTTTAAAATAATGACAATTGTCATTCAGTTGGAAATAATTTTAATTTTATTTTATTTGTTCAAGATAAAAAGCATAAAAAAGGTACGTATGTACGTGTAAAACTTATAATTACCCAGCGGTAACTAGAATGAGTAAGGAGGCCTAATAGAAGGCCTTATTTAGCAGTCACAAGCAGTCAGAAGCCCTTCTCGCCGCATTCCATACTTATTTATTTTTTACACAGGTTGTCATTGGGCGCAAGGCCTTCCACACTTCCTTTAAAAACAACTTCGATCCCTTCCCAAAGAAGGGAGTAAGGAAGGTCACTAAAAATAAAATGTAAATAAAACAGAACACCTTCCTTTCTCCATTCTCAAAGAAGGGAGTAGCGAATGTGTATTGAATATTTCAGAAGGCCTTTTAAAAAGAAGTGTATACCTTCTAGAAGGCATACTTCTGAAGGCAGGATATCATGCGAAGCGAATCTTTTAGAAAGGAGTATAGAGGCCTTCAAAAAGGCCTGCCACTTACGGTCCTTTCAATATTTACCGCTGGGTATGTACATATCTTGCAATAAAATTATTTCTTTCAGCTATCAGTTCGAAAGCAAAAAAATCTCGGCTAACACAACAGAACTTCCCATGCCTTTTTCATTAGATATCTATCAAAAAAGCTGACAAAAACCAAAATTTCCCACGACATGTCTGTCAGAATTCGTGTCAACCACTCCATACGTTTTTGGGTCAGAAATCTGACAGAATTCGTATACGATTCCGACTTTTTTGCCGACGTTTCCCTCAAATATCTGAACGACGTCGGATTATTTTGCTAGCTGGGTCGTAGCACAATTTAGATACTGTTGCGAGGGTATTCGAATTCAAAGTAATATACACCATACAGTTCTTATTTCTTTCAGAACCTTTTAATTCAGTGAACTCCTAGTATTTGAAAGTTACCTTGTGCAGTTAACTTCTGTATCGCATGCAGTGACGTCAATTCTTTTGACACTAAGCGCGAGAAGACATATAAAAAAGAGACTAAAAAGAGCTAAATTAAAAAAAGCACGGTTATTTCACAGTTAAAAAGCGCTAAAAATAACTT